>OU342950.1:24202980-26702980 GCA_910592335.1 Adalia bipunctata
CAAGTTAGCCCTCCTATTACAATTGTTGAAATAGTTATCTTGATAAATGTTAAAAATCATACGATGGGGTTAGTTGTAACAAAATCCCGGGGCTTGTTGTAACGTGGTACCTACACGTGCTCCAAGTTATGATGTACAAGGTGCGGCACGGAGGGCGGACGTTTTTCAGATGGGCATAACTTTCCCCCACTGAGGACGAGAGAAGTGGGGAAGGTGCCGTTAGACTCGTGTGTTCCTAGCATTTATTCACCAGTTGTCGTCATGGAGCCTTGGACGGTGGAGCATCGTGTTTTCGCCTATGATAGTTTCGTCCGAAATAATGAGTCAGTCACGGTCGTGCAGCGTGAGTTTCGTCGCCATTTCCACATTCATCGGCATAGAGCTATTCCCTCTCGAAACACCATCCTTCGTTGGGTTGAATCACCTCGCAGACGTGGTGAACTGATCAACAGAAGACCAAGAGGACCTGTGCGAACAGTTCGAACGCCTGAAAATGTTGAACGCGTTCGACAAGCCATTCTTCGCAGTCCGTCGCGATCTGCTCGGAAACATGCTGCTGCACTTCGCCTCAGTGATCGTTCGGTGAGGCGAATTTTGCATATGGATCTTCGCTTTCACCCCTACAAATTGGCCATTGTGCAACAGTTACACCCCGGAGATTATGCACAACGAATGAACTTCGCACGTGAGATGGAAGCACTGATCGATCAAAATGAGAACCTCATTTTGTTCATGAGTGACGAAGCCCACTTTCACCTCAACGGCATGGTTAACCGGCAGAATTGCCGTTATTGGGCTAATGAAAATCCGCAACACTTACACGAAAGACCGCTGCACAGCCCAAAAGTTACGGTTTGGTGCGAACTTCCAAGAGCGCCTCCAGCACTACATCACCGATTTCGGCCACCACATGCCTGATGTGATTTTCCACACTTGACTGTCTCAAATGCTATTTACTTGAGAATCTGATTCCGTCAATAAATGTGTTTTTGAGTAAAAATTAACGCTTTCATTATTTTTTTAAAACCATCCATCCTCCGTGCCGCACCCTGTAGATACCTAATTTTTTTTTCAGAATGAGGGTGTATAAATAAAGCCAGAGTGGACAACACAAAGCGAAGAGGTGATTTAAAAGTGCCATGATGATTAAAAGTAGTGTTTAACTCAATAAAACTGGTAATTACTCAATTTTTAGGTGTTGATTACTCAAAAAGTGTATTTAAGTTGATTTTCGATAGGAATTAAATAATAACTACTTTAGAAAGATGTTAATTTCGTTAAAAATAAACAAGTAATAAATGATCAGAGGTATGATTGTTGTCTTTTTTTGTCGTTACTACTTGCCCCAAGCACGAGGTAAGTTGTAACACCGCACTTCTTCTAGAAAATGAATGATTGTGAAATAATGACCGATAGTTATGATTTTATTTTTACTTGATTTGGTAGAGGAAGAGTTACAGCATCCATCCATATTCATTCGGTAGCAATTTAATCAATGAATCTCAAGATTCATCACTTTTCATGAAAACTGTTACAACAAGCCCCTCGCTCCCCTACAGATCACGAATCCGTGGTCAAATTCAATTCTGTCGGTACGTATACAAGATTACTCTCGAACGGATGAAACTCGACCAAAACCACCATTTCTGATGAATAATCTTAGCTTTGCTCCAAAATTTGCCAAAACATATCAGTGGCGTTCAAGTTGATAACGTTGTAATATCAAATAACCTTCTTATCCACGCCACTGAAAATGTTTGGAACATGTAAGAGACATGAAAAGTTAACTTTCAATAAGAAATATGGCTGTATTGAATCACATCCAAATATTTTCAGCCATTTTGGAATTATTGCGAGAAAAGAGTTATATTTTTAACTTCAATACCCTGTGTCTCGAAAATAAAAAGGGTAAGGCTTGCAAAAATTTTTCTTATTTTGATTCGTACTATCTATCCTGTCAGTTACTTGTCGCACATACTATGGACACCTTGTATATGGAAATCTTGAAATCTCTGTGTTTCATATGACTTTAGCAGATTATTGGTGGGTTTCACGAAGTGACGAAGCGTAATCACCGGTGATCCGAGATCAACGTCTTGATTCTCTGATTTTTGAACTGTCAAATCGAGTTGATTCTAGATCAACCTCGGATTACCGATGATTACGCTTTGTGAAACCCACCGTAGGTATATCTTCGAAACGGTATCATTTGAGAAAAATGTTCTTCTTTAAACAACCGTTTATACGTAAGGTTTTAGAAAAATGCAAAGACACCATTAAGTTCTACAAATAAAAGTGCTTCAGAAATGTTTTCACAGAAATACGGAATTTTTGTCAGGTAATAGTACATTGTTTACCGGCTAGGAAAAGCCTTACATTCCTGGACGTCCAGGAATGTGGCTTTTCCTACGAGGTAAACATACTATTTCTCCGCAAATCGTTCAAAATTCGACAGATTTCAATCAATTTTGAGAAAATTGCTAATTATTTCATTCATAAATGAATGAAGCTTTGCAATTCGGAATGAAATTGGTTGCGTTTCTATTGAAATGTTAAAATGTTGAATCGTCAAACTTGACGAATATTAATAATTTAATTGCTGGTGTTTTCGAAGGCAAAACAGTGTAAAATGATGAATGATGATGAATTCTCCATTTCTGAGACCCCTCCAGAGTTGATTGAGGCAGTAAATACTGCTTCATCAGAATCATTGCCAAAGAAATCAAGAGAAAAGTACGAATATGCATTTGTAGAACAACTGTGAGGAAATATAATTTCCTCAGAGTAAGGAAATGAATATTTCCTAACAGTAAGGAAATCTTGACATTTTACGTATGAAAAATTTTGTCAGGAATGTCAAAATTTCAGAGCGATTTGGGGAAAAAGAAATTAAAATGTGACAATGGTATTCTCTATGACCCTTTCTGTTAGTCATCAGGATGTCGTTCATTAAAAATTCTCGCGGTAGCCCTAAGCACAGTCATTGTTCTGAATATACATTTTCAACATTTCCTTTCTCTCCTCAAAAGTGTAAACCATTCTGTAATTGTTATTAAGAACTGATAAAACGCACATCTAATAATTCTGCAATAAAGAATAGTAAGAATACTGAAACGAACTCCAATGGGGTTATGTCAAGGCATTGGTTCATGCTGATGAACTCGTGTTCTTGCTGAAATAAAGCTCGAATGAGGTACTCGAAAAAGTGTTCCAAAATTCGTGTGGTCGAATGCGGTTCCTCAGAGCTTATCGTGGTGGACATATTCCGGAAATTATTTTCGAAACATAAATGTAGGATTTCAGTCCCATCGATGGTACATAATTGTTAAGTTTCTCTCATATTTCTGAATTTCCTGTGTGGGACGCTTCATATTGTGCCCAAGATCAGCGCGACATGTCTGATTTGCCTTTGATGACTTCCATGTGGAGCTATCGAGTCCCGAATATGAAACCTTTATCTTATAGTTCAAAAGAAGTGCAATATGAGATTTTGCAGTTTTTGTCATTTCGTGGAATGAGATGAATGCACCAATTTGGCCTAAGGCGTTACTTGGTAGATTATCATCCTTAGTGGCCCGATGCCAACTAGATAATTTATGAGGCTTGTTGATGCACTTGGCTCTTGCTTTTTTCATTGGCTTGAGTCGTACGAGAAGTAACACCTCTTTTCTCAAATGCAAATTGGGGGCGGAACCGGGAATTAACGTTAAAGGCATAATCGGGGTAGTGAAGTCAGTTTTAATCACGAGTCGAGGAGTTGATTGTTAGTCGAGAAGCCGGTAGAAGTAGAAAGTTAAGGTGGAAGTAGTTATTGGCGATAGAGACGGAATTAGATCTTCAAGACGTTATAAGATAAATTCATTTGTTCGGCGTAAAGACGTTTTTCTATCTCACGAAGTCCAGTAAATGCGGAATCGTAACTGAAAGTATATCTAGTTCAATAATCTGAATAGGACATATAATCTACAAGTGTAGATAATTGTGTGAGAACTGTAAATAAACTGTATATAGACAGTTTGGGTTTTATTGGTTCTTGAGAGAACTGCAGGAAGACGACAGACTTAAAATGAAGGTTTGGCAGCCAAAGCGAAGGTCATATTCCTCGACGACCGAAATCAAACCTAAGTACATAAATGTCATGAAATTAAAATCTTGATATAAATGTGTTTTATTTCAATTTAAAGTTCTATCACACTGACTATTTCCCTCATTTTAATTTCCACCAATCAGAAACGCTGTCAGCAGTTTTTCGAGTTTACCCGAGGCAAAACTTGACAGTTGTTGTCAACGAAAATTGAAACATACATATACTCCATTCACAATTATAAAATCACAACTCTGGCCTCGGAAATTTGACACATTCCACTCTGTATCGAAGTTATGACGTTTTTCAAAATATTTTTATGTTCCAAGTCAACACTATGTTGCCCTTTCTACATTCTTAGCGTATTTCTCAGAATGTGAATGAATTGGAAAAGATGTGATGGACGAAAATAATTAACGTTTATATGAATCGATAGAAAGGATTCCTTTTCTAGTTATTTGCATGAAAAGTACAAGAGATCACTGTTAAAATATATAATTTTTCGCCATGGAAGAAAATTGCATTGCTTCCACATAATTTTCATATGCATGCTTGTGAAGATTTGATGTTTATTATTCTTTTGAACTGAAAGTTCAAGACTTGACGACATCAATTGTTGATTCTAATCAAGAATTCATTAAAAAAAATCAACCCAAAGATATAAGATGAATTGATGGGTAATTACAAGAATCAAGAATACCTAATGAAACATCATATTCCTCTACTGGAATCCGAATATGTGATATGATTGTGAGGGTGCATAACATTTCTATTTCTAATATTTCTTTATTTCAAATAAAAAACAGTTTTATTCATTCATCACAAAGAAAATAAACATAATAACTAAATTAACGAATTTGTTTACAGGGAAACTAATAATTTCAATGCAATATAAATTAATCAGCCTGAAAGCTTTATAGATATACATTTCATTTATTTGATCTTATGAACAAGGAGTAAAATATTCTGGCTGTATAGTAATTTGTTAGTTTAAAAATGATTCATACATTACTACCACAGTAGGTTTGTACAAATGAAATGGAATAGGTCAAACATATGCTTCACATTTATCATTCACCTGTTCTAAAATAAGACGCAAACTCCTGGAATATGGAAAAAACCGATGATGTATTCTGGTTCAATATAGCCTATTACTACTTTCGGCAAAGGATTATTGATAGGAATGAAAGCTCCAGTGACACATATTTCAATTCATCGGAATCTGAATCGTTGAGTGCAATATAGTCATATTTCTTCTTTTTTTTAGCTTCTTCGACGTGTTTTTTCTTTCTGAAACGTGAAAACGATCAACAATAATCATTAAGAGACCAATGATGGCCATCCAGAACCCGTTTACTTACGAAAATCGTGCAATTTCATTCTGCAAGTTCTTTCCTCATAATTCCTCGAAAATCCTACCTGAACCATATTTTCCGGTCGCTTTCGTTAGAAGATCGTATAAGGAAGCCTTTTTTTTCCATTTACACATCCCAAATAAATTTTGAGCAGCAAAAACGATACCGAAACTAACCAAACTTCTGGGGGACCGGAATTTCGTTTGAAATCTCTCCAAACGGCCCAGAGCTGTGACGAGCACAGGAAAAAAGTGCTTCGAGCACTAAGCATTAAGCACTTGAATAAAAAGGCTCCCGAGTCTCGAGCACAAAGCACTCATTTTCACAAAAGGCTCGCGAATACTAAGCACTTTGTGAAAGTAATTCGAAATTTCGAGCACTAAGCCCTAAGCACTTTTTTTAGGAAATATTGAAAGTGAGGTTATTTTAATCGGAAAAGAAATTGTAAGGTGGCATAGGTATGTGATATTGAAAACTTTGAATTCGATTCAATATAATATATATTGGTAATGAAAGAGCAAAATGCTATTCGCTCTTGGATCTCTCTGTTTAATAATATTTATAAAAATACTGAATTTTTCGAGTTTACTTTTATTTTCTGAAAACTCCCAGTTATTGAAACAAAATTAAATAAAAAATTGAAGGAAAAATGGAAAACATTGTTGCGCGACAAATAACGAAGAAGTATCAAAATTAGACTCAATGAATTGTGTAACGTTTTGATGTTGTTTATATACAGGGTGAGTCTTTGACTTGTACATATATTTTAACTGTAGATTCCTCTCATCAAACGAAACACTTTTTTTCCATGCCATTTTTCAAAATTCGGTTTGGTTTGGGAGATACAGGGTGTCGAAAATCCACGAAAAAAACACTTTGCTGTTCATATCTTCGGAACCGTTATTTCAAATGAACTGAATTTTGGTTGATTTTTTACTCTATTCATGGTGCATATTCCTCGATCGAAACTTATTCAATATCTCTCCTAGTTCAAAAGTTACAGGGTGGTCGACTCATAAATTCATGCAAAAACACTATCAAATCACTTGAAAAGGATAAACGGTTCATATTTTCGAAAGAATCAACCATTTTAGAGAATAAAAGTATTCCTATATTTTTTCAATGAAACGCGTCATTTTCGAGTTATTCCTAAATGTATACGAAGAAATTTGAGGAAAAAATCATGAATTTCATAAAAAATCTGAATGCTTCCCTGGCTTAAATATCATCGAATATTGTTTCTTCTCTGGTCTCTTAACAAATTAACAATGTTGTCAATGTTTATCAACTGAATTCCGAGAAGCATGAAATTACACAGTTTATAAGCAAGTTTCTATTAAAAATTTATTGATACCCGTCCTTCAGGAAAATATCTATCTTCTTAACAATATCCTCTTGGAATTTTTAATCGACCCTACACGGTTTTCACATCACAAATCACAAGCATCACCTGTTTGCTTTATTCTCTGCGAGTAAATAAATAAATGAATTGAATCCATAATCCATGTAGAAAGGTTATCGCGTTTAAGCGTCGTTCATTTTATCACAGACTGGCTGGCCTGTGATGAGACACAGAACAACGGCTTGTCTTGCGTGGCGGCTACATCGCAGCCGGCAGCGCACCGCGACTGAAATTTAGATCGGCGAGAATCAGAACTACTCGTTTGGCATTTCCAAAGAGCAATGCGTAGAAGCCTTTAGCGAAAAGTAAACAATACTAGTTCTTCCGTTAACGATAGGGGACGTTCTGCTTTCTTGAGTTCGCCTATACCATTGTTGAAGAGAAAATCTGGCAATCTGGCATAGTCTTCTCTAGAATTCTGTGATCACTATCACAGAGGAGATGGATTAGGTTAGGTCATTGATCTCGAATCAGATGACTTTGAAATGGAGTTAGGATAGGTTAGTGAGAAACTAATTTTTATAAGATAGTTTCAGGGTATCGAGGCAAATATGAACAAATTATTAGTGTTTACAAACTAATCTTCAGGGAAATCGAAGAAGGAACTTATTTTGGTGTGAGAAATATGGGATTTCAATTGCAGAAATGATGGGACAAAACTTAGCGTTTTTGTTAGGAAATATCGTGTTGGTAACATTCTTATTCAAATAAGGTTAGTGCTTGAGTATTTTCTAAATGTATCACCCAGAATATCTAATAATCACATCAATTTCAATTGAAAAATATGAACTTTGAGGTGTTTGTAGAGAATAATATCAGGGACGCATTTAGCACAATTTTTTTTTTCAAATGGCTATATCTCTTCAACCGAGCCGAATTCGGAAAAATGGAAAATGAAAAAAAGGTTTCTTTAGGCCTCAAGAATCTACAGTTAAAATATATGTACAAGTCAGAGACTCACCCTGTATAGACCCTTTGGCCAGATGAAAACGTGAAAAATCAGAATCGTGGTCTTTCCTTTTGTCTTTTGATATTAAGTGGTCAACGCACAAATTACCATTTAACAAAATACACATGGGCCAATTGTCCTTTCATAATGATCAAGTTTCCTCATAATCATCTCTCTGTAATTGCAATCCAAACAGTTTCGGGATGTTTCTGTCATGTGAGGAAATGTTGATTCAAGATTTTATTAATGTAAAAATGAATTCGTACAACATTGGCTCAGGGCTTAGTGCTTAGTAATCCGCAAAAGTGCTCGGGAGCACTTTTGGGATTACTAAGCACTAAGCCTTTGACCGAGACACTCCAATTACTAAGCACTGCTTTTGAAAAGTGCTTGGGAGCACAGTGCTCGGGAGCACAAAAGGGCTCCGAGTACTTTCACGAGCACAAAGCACAATGCTTTGGCACAGCTCTGCCAGATACCTAAAAAAACTTCGTTATCAAGTGTAAGAAAGGCGATTAGTACTTACTTCTCCTTTTTTCATGCTTATTAATCGATTTTTGGTCCAACTCAAATTTGCCGTTCGTACTCACGCTAAAAGTCGTGAAAGGAAAAAATGACACTTTCACGAAATCGACGGGAATCTTCTTCTGGACGACGAAGAACGGAAAAAATGGGCGATTCCTTATCGATATTTCGCCCCAAAATCGCCGATCGATTCGAACTAACAAAATGTGGAATATCTTTGATACTTTTACTTTGATGTAAACAAAGCAACTGGCAACAACGTTTTGTCATTAACAATATTCTCTGTACGCGCACAGATTTTTCATCAGGTGCACCAATTCCTGAAAACGAAACCATGGCCAGAGTTGTGATTTTATAATTGTGAATGGAATATAGATAATGCATCCAGAATAATCTGTTACTCACGAAATAGTTTTGTTGAATACCATCCGGGCATCTTATTTTTCCTGTGAAAAAAAATCGAAAAAACACAAGGCAAAGTAATATTTTTTTAACAAAATGCATTCGTGCAGGTGCAAAAATCCTCGTCTTCGACTCGGATTTTTGTTGCCACCAGCACTCATGCTTCTTGTTAAAATATTACTTAGCAACGTGTTTTTTCGATTTTTTCGGAGTAATTTGATGCCCTTATGACATTACTTACGAAAAAACACCCCATATCTTTCTGATTCGCCACAAAGTCCTCTACCACTTGAACTGGTGCATGATCAACAAAGCCTTCATCTGGAATGAAAAATCTGCAGGACCTCTTGTTCCCATAAATTTTCATTTTTCAGTAAATCCAGAGTCTGATCCACCTCAGATGATCCTTTGTTCTTCTTTCTGATTATCGCAGAATATTTCGAAGCTAATGAATCTGTTTTCAACCTTCTCCATTATCCAGTTCTTGGGAAGATAGTTCCGGGTGAAGTAACGATTAATTTTTTTTTCAAATCTGGATGTACGCCCGGATAATTGTTTTAATCGAAGCTATAACGAAGATGCTGGCGCAGGCAATTTCGCCAACGCGTTGCTATGAAAAAGAGTAATTTTATCGCGAAAGCTGGAACGGCGATTCCGTTTTCCACACAAAATCGCTCTTTAATCTCGCAGAAAAAAGTTTCTTTTTTCGAAGAAGGTTCATCGGATTCCCAATTTGTTGGTTTCACGAACAAAAGGCTTTTATTTTTCCCATTCAGCAACTCACCTTCCTGATTTTCGCATTTTTGAAAGGAAAACAGTTCCTTTTTTTGAGCGCTCGTTCCAGTTGAACGAGGGCTGAATCATTTCGTCACGGGGAGAGTTGAAATCCGACCTTTGTAATCCGACATTACCAAGTTTACGAACGACTTTCAACTGAGAAATAATTTTGAAATAGTCTGCACTTCTGCCGAAAGCTGGTCTGGAATGGGATCCTCTCAAACAACCGTTCAACTTCAGATCTGATCTCATACGAACGGAGGAACTATGTTCATTGAAGTTGGAAAGATTTTCAGGTTGTTTGAAGGATGTACTCGGGTTCAGCTTTTATGCCATCCGGAGTGAATGTTTTTTCCGACATTCGAACGTCCAAATTTGGACGGAAACTTTCGAACTTCTCAGAGAATCATGTGAATCGGGAAATTTTAGAGGTCCGAAATAATACACACATCGTCAAAAGTTTTGGCCCCCTAGCTTTCTCAAGAAATAAGCAATCTATGTTCTGAGAATGAGATGAATATTTTCCTTCATTTCAATTGCAATATATTCGATAGAAAATCTTCGTTTGTTACTCTTCGCTTCATGCAGGATGAGACCAATAGGAAAATAAGGAAAAATCAAAATTTATCGATTATCTATTTTGGATTTAATAATGAAAATTAATAAACTCCTCACCATGCATGGAGCACTCCACCCTCGAGCAGACGTTGACCGCTCTACACCCCTAGAAAAAAGGAGGCAGGGGATCACAGGAAATTGAAGCTAGCTACAACATCGCAACCGAAGCACTCGCACAATACCTGAAGCTTAAATGCAGAGATAAATATTTGGGCATGGTATACCGCCAACTACACTACACCGATAATTACGGCAGCTCGGATGAGCAAGATCTGGATGAATCAAACAGCGACAAGGGAGGAAAGAAGAAAGATCTTGTACCTGGAAAAATAATAAAGCAATGGATGGACAGATAGCGCGCGAAGCTGAAAAATAAACAATAAATATACAAAATTCATGGAACTGGCTCACACACTCGAATCTAAAAGCAGAAACAGAAGCCCCAATAACTGCGTGTCAAGAACAAGCGATTGCCACTAACTATACCCCATTCACAATCATAAAATCACAACTCTGGCCTTGTAAATTTGACACATTCCACTTTGTATCGAAGTTATGACGTTTTCCAAATATTTTTATGTTCCAAGTCAACACAATGTTGCCCTTTCTACATTCTTAGCGTATTTCTCATTCTCAGAATGTGAATGAATTGGAAAAGATGTGATTGACGAAAATATTTAACGTTTATATGAATTGATCGACTCCTTTTCTAGTTATTTGCATGAAAAGTACAGGAGATCACAGTTGAAATATATTATTTTTCGACATGGAAAAAAATAATTTCATTTGTTTCACATAATTTTCATATGCATGCTTGTGAAAATTTAATGTTTATTATCCTCTTGAACTGAAAGTTCAAGACTTGACGACATTTCATTTATTTGATCTTATGAACAAGGAGTAAAATATTCTGACTGAATAGTAATTTATTAGTTTAAAAAATTTTCATACATTCCTACCACAGTAGGTTCGTACAAATAAAATGGAATAGGTCAAACATATGCTTCACATTTATCATTCACCTGTTCTAAAATAAGACACAAACTACTGGAATATGGAAAAAACCGATGTATTCTGGTTCAATATAGCCTAGTTCTACTTTCGGCAAAGGAATGAAAGCTCCAGTGACACATTTCAATTCATCGGAATCTGAATTCACCTACCGTTGAATGCAATATAGTCATATTTCTTCTTCTTCTTTTTCGACGTGTTTTTTTTCTGAAACGTGAAAACGATCAACAATAATCATTTAGAGACCGATGATGGCCATCCAGAACCCGTTTACTTACGAAAATCATGCAATTTCATTCTGCGAGTTCTTTCCTCATAATTCCTCGAAAATTCTACCTGAACCATATTTTCCGGTCGCTTTCGTTAGAAGATCGTATAAGGAAGCCTTTTTGGTCCATTTACACATTCCGAATAAATTTTGAGCACCAAAAACGATACCGAAACTAACCAAACTTCTGGAGGACCAGAATTTCTTCTACCTCAATGACTTTGAGGGCTAATTCTAACGAAAGTAGAGTGTTAAGTATCATTTCTTATCAATGATTCTAAAAGCTGACTGTTGAGCACAGTTTTTAAACATACTAAGAAACCGTGAATTTGCCTTTTTACATTTTTAATTTTGATTCGAAAATTCAGATCAAAATCCAATTCACGTAACTTTTTCACTTGAGACCAACATTTCCATAGTTCTTATCAAAGTTACGAATCTGGTTATTTTATGTATAAAAGTAAAATTCATGGAGATTAAGTTACAAAAAAAATTTCACAGAGAAGTCTTGTACTTTTTTTTAATATCTTTTTTAAGATGGTCAAGTCGAAAATTCTCAAAGTTCATAAAAAAATTCATAACTCGAAAACCGTGAAAAATAACAAAACATACATGGGGGTGATTCGAAAAGCCCATCACAAGAGGGACCTGTTTTTTCCTTTTTTACGTCAATATCTTGGCCACCCTGTATAAGTAAAATAAGTTTTTTCTGTACTTAGATAGATTTTCCCTCTGGTATTGTATTCATGACTCACGAGTAAAATCTTCAAATTCATCGAAATTGTGAATGACATACATTACTCATTAATAAATATACAGACTGTACAATGTCAACATATTATTAATGATGAATACAGTAAATACACTTCTGCAGCTCTCATTATATTTCATTTTGAAGATAGTTCTCAAGCATCTCTTTTGCATAATAAACATTCTTTCAGCCTCAACAGAATTACCCCAGAAAATCATTCCATATCTAAGTTTGGATTGTACATAGGTATAATAAGCTATCAGGGCCGTCTCTTCACAAATTGTGTTGGTCAATATCCTCAAAGCGTAGCAATATCTTGCAAGACCCTTCGAAAGATGTTCCATTTGTGTTTCCCAATTCAAATCCTCATCAACATATATCCCCAAGAAAAGTAAATCAACCTCTGTCTTGATGTCCTCACCATGATATCTTATTGTATGTTTATAGCATACTGATTTTTTCTTTAAAGAGCAGCAGTTTTGTTTTATTGATGTTAATAACTAATTCATTGCTTTTCAACCATTCACAAGACTTGTCAAGTCACATTCAAGCCGGGCTTTGCATTCATTTGCAGTTTGCAGTTTTGTCAGCATAAATCATCGATACATCTTCAGCGAACATAACTGTATCATTGGACATTACATGAATCAAATCATTAGTATAGATTATGTAGTTATTCCACAGTTATTTCACAAATGAATGCCAATTCAATAGTCCGAATTACCACCTCCTCTTTCAATCAAATGCCCAAAACGCCTTGGCATTCCAAGAATATAGTCATTAATGAAATTTTCAGGCATATCGCTCCATTCTTCCTGAAGGACTGAAACCAATTCCTGAAAAATTGAAGGTTGGTTTTGGCGATTGGATATTGCTCTCCCTAAGTAATGTTCTTTTGATGAATGCTTTGAACCCTTCGTGTGCATGGCCGATGTTAAAGAAACTTTTTTCTCTGTTAATACTGGAAATATTTCACGTATATAAACATGGTTGTAAGATTCAGTTATGCTATTTTCTTGTACTGAAATCGTAAAACGAGTGTTGAAATTTTTCTGATAAATAATGGACAGAATAATCCGTTACTTTGTGATTGTTCATTCGAAAATAGAATAGAAGTACTCGAATAACCTGAAAGAAAACACAGACCTATGGAATTCCCCACTTTTTAAAATTCTCAAGAAATAAGCCTGTGTCACAGTTAAACCTTAAAAGAACATTCACAAATTTAAAAAAGAGTAAAAAGAAATGAGTCTCAACAACGTCTGTGAGAATCATTTGACATTTAACGAGTACCAACCAGTGTCAGTTTTGAGTAAAGCAACTTGATAAACCTAAATAATTTCCAACCGGGATACATTATGAAAGTGAATGGAGTGAACGTGAAAAAGTGCTTCAGAAAAGCACAGAAACGCAGAAATTTTGATAGGAAAATGAAACAGCTAAATGGGGTTATCCGATATTGTCGGATTCGAAATTCAAAAACTCAATCAATTTCTTCAATTTTATTTTCCGTGGATTTTATAGACTGACAGAAACTGTTCAAAAACTACTGATTTGACGTCTTCCTCTTAACCACTTTGCTGCTTCTGGGCTTAGCACGGCTGAAAATATTTGTTATTCTCTTAGATTTGATAGTGAGATATGAAAATATTTGAGTATCAATCCATAAAATAAAGGGAAAATATTTCTTATTTCGTGAATATTGTCTTGAAAATGGAATATCCGCCATTTTATTCAACAGGATTAGTTATGTGAATTTTTCAATGGACATGTATGAGATATCGAGTCTCCAGTCGTTAACAGTTTTTAAGGTTTCGTATAACGGAAAAGAAAACATTCATAGGATCTCAAACTCTGTATTAACCCTCAAATGAATTTCAGAAAATTGCCTTCAGGGTGTTCACATTCACTTAGGCACAAGACATGAAATTATCAAAATACTGTCCTAGAAATTCAGTATAAATCATTTAACTCCCATAATACATTATTGGAGTTAAATGATTTAATAATTTCTGAATAAATCATCTCAACATCCAAAAAAAGAAATTTCGGTCAGAATTAATAATTAATTCTGTACAGTGTCAGTGTCAGAAGACATTTCTTAGTAGGAACCTACCACTTGATACGGACTATGAATCCTATATACATATGTATATGGTAATAGTATGCGAATAACCTCGTAGGATCTGTATTTGTAGTTCCGAAACCTATTGACCAACGCATATCGAAACGAACTGATTTCGAACTAAATTCTTGTCATAGAGTTGAATTAAAGATTTCACTCGATCTTAGAAGGAAATTTTGGAAGGAAAATGAGAAAATAAAATGCATGTGAGATCTGGCATATCCAATGAAAGCCCAGTGTGTAGAGGACTACAAAGTTTATCTCAGGTTTTTAGTATGCCAAAGTCTAGATGAATGTATGTGAACATTGGGAATTAAACGCCCTTCCCCTTACCCGATAAGTTCTTGATCGTCACATTTTGAACTGAAGTACAATTATAGTACGGAACATTTTTCCAGGCGAATACAATTCGCACTTAACCCAACTGTTTTCTGAAACACTTCTGAACGCCAAAACCCATTTATTGATCTGTTTAATTGGGGTTTACTTACCCTCGGTTGATCCAGGTAACATAATGAATGCTGAAAAAAATATATTCAATTGAGAACATTATTATTCATTTACGGTGATGAAATTATTTTTTTGTATTATTGTCTACTTGGTGGAAATTGATGAAAATAGATATATTTTCCGGATATGTATATTGAAGAATATTTTCTCCAACCAAGTCAGACATCTGGTATTGTTGGTAAATATTGATTGTCAAGTAGACGTCAGTAGACTGAAATTTCAATTAGAGAGCTCAAATGCAATAACTTTTAGTCCTAGGATTAAAAGTAGCGTTTTAAATCCTAGGATTACAAGTGTTGCTAAGCAACGAGCAAATTTTTGTACGGTAAGGGAATTGATGGCTTTTGCGGCTGAAAATAATACAAAAATGTCAACATTTTTCGATGGTTGGAGAAAAAAACTTTAGGGATTCAATTTTGAGCATACCTTACATAAAGGGACAACAGCTTGTTTCAGCAAGACTCCTTCAATCAATATTGAGAATAATTATTTAATTTTCATTCAAAGGTTTTCCAATAGGAACGATATGTTCTTGAAACTCCATGGCAGTCATTTATGTTTAGTGGTGCTCAATAATAATTCATGAAGCAGATTATCCGTTTCAACAACGTTTGGCTAATATCCAAAACCTTTTTTCAAAAATAAACCTCAAGGTGACTTCCCTAAAGCCGGACTCCCACTACTCGTGTATTTGGCAAATATTTGCCACTTGCCTATATTTGGCATGTAGTGGGAGTGGTTCACTCGGCCAATACTTGTCAATTAGGTCATTCAAATTCGACACTTCGTCTACTTGCCAAGTACGCAAATAATTGCGTACTTGCCAAATATACGAGTAGTGGGAGTCCGCCTTAAGGAATAGGAATTTGTAATTTGTGCTTGTTTTTGAAGGAATCATTGGAAACTTTTTAACAAATTCCCGTTAACACGATTCTAGTAAAAAACGGAGCAGATTAATATCAACCAGAGAAGGAATTTTCATAAAGAAACAAAGGCTGTTTCGTTTGCGTGTCCGAAGAATAATGACGCACCCTCCAAATATAAGTCGCAGTTGTGAAAATGAGATAATCATTATTCGACTACTGTGAAAGTTAACATGCAGCATTAAACAAATGAGGTTCCTGATTTGTTGTTATCGAAAATTGATTCAATCGAATTTGCTGCTTCAAAATTAGCAGAAATGATGATTATAAAATGTATTTCTTTAGCTTTATGGTCGTTACTGGAAATTCCTTCATGTATACATAATTTTTTAAATGAGAAAAACTTACCTATAGCCAAGGCGCTAAGAATTGACCAGAACTTCATCGGATTCATGTTGCTGAAGTAGATTGATGTACTGGTTTTCTTCTACAGTCTGGCCTCTATTTAAACTCGATTTATCAACAAAGCCATAATATGCGAAATAACTTTGTAAAATAAGTGGGTACATAAAAAGTTCGCAATGAAATAAGACATTGCAATTATAATATTTATTTCCTATTGATTATTATGACATTTATTAGCGGTCTCAGCGAGTGGCGTATACCGCGTAATTATGAAAGGCTTTAAGCAGGGTTGCCAGAAGAATGGGCGGCAAAATCATGAGGCGAGATGTATTCGATTTCACCCGGTTTCACCAACGTTCCTAATCTCGATAAGGGAGATTAACTTTAATTTTCTTGGTTCTCAAGTCAAAATTAATCTCCTCCAACCAGATTGAAATGTTTGGTGAAACCTGGCCTAAGGTAGTTTTTTGGATCCTCCTTCCTCAGAGTAGGGTTCTGCTATGTCCCTTAGTCCTTGGTTCAATCTGTATATCATCGGAATCTTGTAGAATCTTGGATTCGGTCATACCCACCATGGGCTCCGATTTTTCGGATTCCATTTTTTTTTCTCGTAATATTCCTTCACTTTATTGAAATGGGCGTGTCATCTATCGTGGAAAGTACCTGGCATTCCGACATGTTTATCTTGTATAGGTTCAGATGTGTAAATTTTGTTTGGGTCTAACTTTTGTTCTTTTCTGTTAGATGGATCTAAGCAATTCCTTCATTACTGTGGTAGGATAAATCTTTATGGATGGGTACCTCAATAGGTTCCTCGTTATTGGACTCCTTTTGATCTCTATGATAATCAGAGAGTAGCTTTAGGCTTTCTTGCTGAGAGCTAATCAAATCTTCACCATCTTGAGTTTTTTGGGTTTTTGGTGGGTTTTGCGACCAATTATCTCGTCCTTTGTGATCCTGTAGGTCTTCGTTGAAAGGTCTGACGATCCCCTGCTGGGTGCCAATCAAATCTCCACCATCTCTTGCTTTTTGGGATGTTGGTGTATCTTTTGGCCTTTCGCCTTGACCCTTGTATGTTAGTCCTTTCTGATCGTTCTGAAATTGGTCCTTATAACCTATAAGATCTTCGTTGAGAGGTCTGACATTTCCTTGCTGAGAGCCAATTAAATCTTCATCTGTTGCCTGAGATTGTGCTGGCAGATTGAGTGAACTTTCTTTCACTTTTGCAATTTGGAGATCGTCATTGAGTGGCATCAGACTCTCTTGTTGAGCTCCAGTTAAAGTTTCTTGGGTGTTCATTTGAATAGGTTCTTGTTCATTCGTTCTTCTGTATCCATAGGATGGCTGGTGGTGATTTCCGTGGGAGCTTCCATATGATTGTTGATGATGTTGTCCCTCCTTGTGTACTTTTTATGGTGCAGCGTTCTTGCCTTATCGTTTTCTTCTACAGACTCATCACTATCTGAATCTATGCCCATGTTACCACCTTGCGTTTGTTCTAATTTGGCCTCGTCATTTCGGTGTTGGATTTTCATATCGTTGTCTTTGTATGCTTCAGTCTTTTATGATCCTTCTAAGCTCATAGCTTCAGGATTGTTAGTTCGGGTGTTTTGAGCTGAACTGAGTGAATGATTGTCAGTGAGCTCTTCGCTCATTTGTTTGGGATTTTCGTCGATCATCTCGTGAAGAATTGCAGCAGGTGATTCGTTGAAGTCAGTGTTTTGTCTTGAGACGTGAGTGTTAGCTGCCATTTCATTAGTTGAAGATACAATTTTTTCTTCGTCCATATGTGGCGTCTTTTTTACGGTTTCGCTTGCTATTTGAGCTTCCGATTCTGACTTGAATTCAGCCTGAAACAAAATGAGTGGTAAATTTCGAATTAATCGATATACAGTGTGAATTAATGGTAAGATGGCGGTAAAATTGCTTTCGAGGTTCGTGTGATGAATGAATTTAGTCAACTTAGTTCATTTTACCTTTTCATAAGCGGTTTCGAGAATTTTGTCGATGTCTTCCGCCTCAAGGGGTGATTTTTCGTGAATCTTCTCGGCAGTTTCAAGCTCCCTTCCCAACATCTTGAGGAAGTCCATGTCGACTTTGTCTCCCGTGCCCACAGTCATTGGGACGCCCTTTCTAGATTTCAACAAAATTATAGCCTTCTCCATATCTGGCGTTTGTTTGATGTTGATCAGCTTGAGCATGATGTTCATCAGTAATCCTGGTTTGATCTCTTCAATCGCGTAGTATCGACCTGATTGATTATTTTGGATGGACATCTCTCCTGAAAATAGGTAATGTATGGGAATTTGTATCTTGGTCTAGTTGAAGTTTTAATATGGTCGTTAATGATGAATCATAGTTAAAGATATTGTTCGGTAAGAGGGTTACATTCTACCGCGACCTCAAGGCCTATCGTGCCCCTCATCAGAGCTGTTTTCACAACAGGGCTATCTACAGTTCGCCCTCCAGCTCTAGAGCTCCTATGAACACCAGTATCTGAGAGGGCTTCTAGGAGGTTGAGTCCTCGTTCCTGGTATAATTCTCTTGTCCAAGACATTCCTTGCACTGGCTTGCAATGGCGAGGCATTCTGTAAGCAGGTGAACAGGAGTTTCCTCCTCTTCCTCACAGAATATGCAGTCGTCAGTTTCTGACAAGCCCATTCTCATCAAATGCCTCCTGAGGCGACAATGTCCTACGAGGAAGCCAGTGAGGAGGGGTGCTTATTCGTACAGAGATCCAAATAATTCTTGGTCCTTACATGATCTATTCCTGGAAGATTCCTTCTGAGTCATTCTCTTTCAGTTACTTTCTTCTCCAAAAACTCTCTCTTATAGATGCATTGGCCTTAAGACAGGTTCTGGACCAGTAACTGGCGTTTGTGCTCCTTTTCTGGCTAGGGTGTTGGCCCTTTTGTTTCCTTTGATTCCTGAGTGACCATGGAACCAGATCCTTTGGCACTCCCATATCATCTTTGAGTCGATGACTTAAGAGTTCAGTGCTTTTTACTATCGGCGATTGCCTGCACTGGTCACAAAGTTTCCTGAAGTTCTTTCTCAGAGTGGCCCTAACGATCGTGTTCTGGAGATTGGGGTTTTTGGCTAGGTAATATCTGGAAAAGTTGAACGTTAGTAGGGGGTGAACGAGCAGTGGCGTTTTGATGAGTGGTTGTGTTTTGGCGAGATTTATATGGGGAAATTTAGTATTTATTTAACTTGGAGAATTCAAGATGGTCCTCATCAAACAGTCCAGCCGAATATTCCCATTCTGTTGAAAAAATGTTTTGTGTTTTTTCTATAGTCGAAGTTCATGGATGTGTTCGAAAATCCAAAAAGAGTGCCAAAGGTTGTAATTCTTTGGAATTCTCGAAAATGTCGAATATCTCGAAATGTGAAGGATTTTTTCTGAAATGCCGTGAAGTCCTCTACCCGCAGGTAACATATTATCCATTCATTACGCAACAGCCTGTATAAACTACAGGGTTTTCCAATAAGAGGTGTTATTTTGACATTCATAGATGAATGATAGGATGTTTATTTCTATTATAAAGAGGAAGGTGTGTCGATAATAATAGGAAAAAACATCATCGAATTGACCATCACGACCTCGGCTAAAGGACAATCCTTTTCATGAAATTTTTTCATAACCAAATCGCAAAGTGGCTGCCTTTGTCCTCGATGGCCTCACGAATTTTATCTTTGAGGTCTTGAATCGACGCTGGGCGTAGACCTTCTCTTTCACATGGCCCCAGAGGAAAAAGTCGCAAGGTGTTAAATCACAAGGTCTCGGTGGCCAATTGTGATCACCTCTTCGAGAGATAACACGGTCCGGAAACTTTTCCCGTGAAATATCAATTGTTCCGTTTTTTGTGTGGCACGTAGCGCCGTCTTGTTGAACAAGGGCGTCGCCAGCCTTTGAGCTAGGGAAGGGGCAATTGAGCTAGGGGGGGAAACAATCAGAATGGAAAAAATGAACTGATTTTCGTATATTATGCCATTATTTCATAAGTTTTCAAGGGATTTTTGAGCTCTAGGGGGGGGGGCAGCTGCACCTCCCTGCCCTCCTCTGGCGACGCCCTTGTTGTTGAAACTAAACGTTGTCCAGATCAATAGGTACCATCCAATTCCGACCATAAAGAATCATTAATCATCTCTCGATAGCGCAATTCATTCACCGTAACAGTTGCTCCCGCCTCATTCTCGAAAAACTTAGGTTCAATGACCCCACCGGACCCCAAACCCCACCAAACAGTCACACGTTGAGGACAGAGAGGCTTTTCCGCAATAACTCTTGGGTTTTCCGAGCCCCAGATGCGACAATAGTGCTTGTTGACGAAGCCACCGAGGTGGAAATGGGTCTCATTACTCAAGATGATTTTTCGATGGAATTTCGGTTCATTTTCATGCATTTCAAGGACCCAATCAGCAAAGACACGACGTTGTTGATGATCGGCCGACTTGAGTTCTTGTGGTAACTGAACTTTATAAGCCTTTAGACCCAAATCTTTATGCAAAATACGGGTGTAGTGACGTTTGTGGAATGCCTTATTCCAAAGAACGACGAGGAATGGACAAACCTGGGTTTTCTTCAACACTGTCGGCTACAGCAGCAATATTCTCGGCTGTTCTTGAGCGTCGTGCTGTAAAAAACACCCTCTCGGTGATTGGACCGAAGAGCGGCTTTCCACCGATCAAGGGTGTTATTACTTAAAGAAAAATAAAAGATGTTATTTAGAATTTCGAAGTTCTTTCTCCAGACGGGAGAAAGTATGGGATCGGCCCAACGCACTTGGGTCGGGACTTAGTGTTTAAAATTATTTTCTAGGGAGAGGGATGGTAAATGAAACCTTTTAGATTAAATTTGAGACGTATATTAAAACCAAATCAAACTAAACAAATTTTCAGTAGTTATGTAAATGTTTCTTAGATCAAATGATCTAAATTATCAAAATGTTCGGATATTTCTTAAATCGAAAGAAACGAATAACATCAAGTCAAACTATTATATCAACTTCAAATTACAAGAGCAGATCTAATCATTGAAATTAAATAAGCATCAGTGTGAATTCCAAATAAAAAAAAATGAATTAAAATTATCAACAAAAATGAAAAGGGGAAAATAATAATCATGGATAATCTCGAAAGAATTCACTATATAAGGTAAATTTTCTATACCCAAACGAGATGAGGAAAATAATCCTTCTTAAACTTTACATTCACGAGGGGAAACTCAACAATAGTTTCCTCGTGATCTTTCAAATAAACATGAGTTTTCTCAACAGATAATTCCACTGAGACCTTCAAATACTTAAGGGTGATTACGAAAATAATAATAGGCTTTAAAGAGAATACGAAAAATATGACTTGTAGAAGATTTCAGGACTCTGGACTATAAATATATTTTTGGCGGGCATGCGGCTTTCTACCAATTCTCAAAATAAGCTAAGCATAAACAATTTATTTGAACTTTTTCCTGTACCAATAATCCCAAGAATGATGAACCTAGGAGGATGATTCTTCGACGATGCTTCTTTCCTGAAACAGACAGATTAGACACGAAACACGACACCCACACGTTTTCGCAAAATTGACGAATCTAAATAATTCCAAGTAATTTTAGAGACTTTACTAACTTCGACTTAACACTTTTTATGTCCCTGTTTGAGACTGATTTTCAAAAACTTCAAAATAAAACCAAGAACCTATGAGTTACCCTAACACCGTCTTCCCAATAACTGAACTTACTTTCGTCCGAAACTTCCCCGGCTACCTTATTCTTTGTTCCTTTTAGAAACCAATTGAATTAAAGGTTTTTCTTTCGTCAGTACTTCAAAACCAATCAAACCGATACTTCTTCCATCTTTGTTTTTGTGAGCCAATCAAATTGAGACTTTCCTACCTCCTTGACGCGGGTAGGTAGGGCCTGTCTGAGATAAGGTGATTCTTTACGTAATATTTTTGGGAAATGCAGTGTCGAAAAAATATCATGGTTCCCAGCAAACGCAGCATATATCAGCGCTGAGTTAGTGGAACCATAATTTCCTTATCTTCACTGTTACAGACGAAATTTGAACCGAAAATCAACAATTTCAATCGTAAACGTCTCGCCAGACATCCTGTATGGCATTGATAACCGTCTCAATAATTTCTTGGCACAGGGGTATCGAGTTCCCGAAGTTTAAATCGATCAATTAAATTATCGCGCTTTCTCGCAGGAGATTTCCCGAATAAAATAAAGGGTGTTGAAAATACCGGTGAATTATTACGGAAAAGAGAATGTTCAAGTCCTAATTTCCGAGAGGATGTTCATTTTACTACTCCCAAGTTATTTCTCCTATTACAGTGCACGGGTTTTATCCTTCACATCACTAATTTGTCCCAAGAGCTCTTTCCCCACCAATTTCTGTATTGCGGTTCGACAAGGTGGTTCACGACGACCTAAAAATGTTTGAGTTTTACGAACCGTCTCTGCCAAATTTTCACCATTTTCAAAGTGAATTTTAATAATTTCAATGCGTTGTTGAAGCTTGTATCGTTCCATTTTTATTGATGGCGTAGTTTCTACTTGTCAAATGTCAAAAATGGACAGCTTCTAAAGTGACATCTATCGAAAAAGCGGGCTATTCGAAATAACACTCCTTATTGGAAAACCTTTTGTAAGGTGATATAGTCCAGTGTATCTTCATGTACTGTTGGCGCGATTGTTCTTATGGTCAAGAATGATTGTGGAATTTCGAACCGAAATTGATCCATGTAACTTAAGGGATCCGCAGGTCCAGGTTGAAGGGAGATTGTTTAATTTTCCTACCAATTTCCCAATTACAAAACCAACAGAATAGTAATACCATATCTAATAATCATTAGATATAGGAGTAATACCCTCATGCGTAAGAAATACACAAAAAATAATAATTATTATTAAATGAAAAATTTAAACCTAATAGAGTTTCAACCGTCTCCCACAGATTAAGAAGATTTAACAACGATGACGATGCAAATCAAGGCCATTTTTTACCAAAATTCAATTTCAAGAATGGCCGATGGAAAATAAACCAACTTCAGCGATTGAAATTCCATTCAACGGAGAATGTCAACTTCCGCTAATTGAAAATATATTTCACCTTGGGCATCTTTTCGTTTTTCGGGATGGATTGGGCTGTCGCAGCTCATTTAGTCGATGGAATGTCGTCGGATGGCCAATTACGAGCTCTTCGATTTTCTCCCCGGCGATTAGTAAATTCCTAGCAGCCTCGTCCATTCTTTTAGGCCTGTTTACAACAGCTATTTCAGATTTGAGGTGTTTTCTCAGTTGTGAAATAAGTTTATATGTTTTGTTTACATTCGTTTATGCTATTAGTAATCATTACATAGTATAAAACAAAGTCGCTTTCGCTGTCTGCCCCTATGTATGCTTAAATCTTCAAAACTACGCAACGGATTTTGAAACGTTTTTTTTAGTAGATAAAGTAATTCAAGAGGAAGGTTTATATGTATGATACATGCATAATATTGTAGAGAAACACTGATGAATTTACAGGTTTCTAATGTGATGTCGTGTCTAAGGTTCTTCGTCGTCCAGAAGAAGTTTCCCGTCGATTTCGTGCAAGTGTCATTTTTTCCTTTCACGACTTTTGGCGTGAGTAGGTACGAACGGCAAATCTGAATTGGACCAAAAATCGATTAATAAGCATAAATAAAGCGAAAGTAAGTATTAATCCACCTTTTTACACTCGATAACGAAGTTTTTTTTAGGTATCTGACCGTTTAGAAAGATTTCAAACGAAATTCCGGTCCCCCAGAAGTTTGGTTAGTTTCGGTATCGTTTTTGGTGCTCAAAATTCATTTGGGATGTGTGAATGGACAAAAAAGGCTTCCTTATACGATCTTCGAACGAAAGCGACCGGAAAATATGGTTTAAGTAGGA
Organism: Adalia bipunctata; assembly: GCA_910592335.1. Taxonomy (NCBI): domain Eukaryota; kingdom Metazoa; phylum Arthropoda; class Insecta; order Coleoptera; family Coccinellidae; genus Adalia; species Adalia bipunctata. The sequence goes on from OU342950.1 coordinate 24,226,947, forward strand.
TTTTCGAGGAATTATGAGGAAAGAACTTGCAGAATGAAATTGCACGATTTTCGTAAGTAAACGGGTTCTGGATGGCCATCATCGGTCTCTAAATGATTATTGTTGATCGTTTTCACGTTTCAGAAAAGAACACGTCGAAAAAGCTAAAAAAAGAAGAAATATGACTATATTGCACTCAACGGTGGGTGAATTCAGATTCCGATTAATTGAAATGTGCCACTGGAGCTTTCATTTCTATCAATCCTTTGCCGAAAGTAGAAATAAGCTATATTGAACCAGAATACATCGGTTTTTCCATATTCCAGGAGTTTGTGTCTTATTTTAGAACAGGTGAATGATAAATATGAAGCATATGTTTGACCTATTCCATTTTATTTGTACAAACCTACTGTGGTAGCAATGAATGAATCTTTTTTAAACTAACAAATTACTATACAGTCAGAATATTCTACTCCTTGTTCATAAGATCAAATAAATGAAATGTATATCTATAAAGCTTTCAGGCTTATTAATTTATGACCAAAACTCAGTTACTATTGCATTGAAATTATTAGTTTCTCTGTGAACAAATTCTTTAATTTAGTTATTATGTTTATTTTCTTTGTGATGAATGAATAAAACTGTTATTTATTTGGAATAAAGAAATATTAGAAATAGAAATGTTACGCACCCTTACAATCATATCACATATTTGGATTCCAGTAGAGGGATATACGAATGTTCCATTATTCTTGATTCTTGTAATTACCCACCAATTCATCTTATATCTTTGGGTTGATTTTTTTTAATGAATTCTTGTTTAGAATCAACAATTGATGTCGTCAACTTCACAAGCATGCATTTGAAAAATTATGTGAAAGCAATGCAATTTTCTTCCATGGCGAAAAATAATATATTTCAACAGCGATCCCTTGTACTTTTCATGCAAATAACTAGAAAAGGAATCCTTCCTATATCAATTCATATAAACGTTAATTATCTTCGTCCATCACATCTTTTCCAATTCATTCACATTCTGAGAAATACGCTAAGAATGTAGAAAGGGCAACATAGTGTTGACTTGGAACATAAAAATATTTTGAAAAACGTCATAACTTCGATGCAGAGTGGAATGTGTCAAATTTCCAAGGCCAGAGTTGTGATTTTATAATTGTGAATGAAGTATAGATCAATATGGCCCTTTACAGCATGTAATTTAAATGAATATTTCCGAAGATATTACAGATTTAAAATGCAGGGACATAGCAGTGCGGCGCCGGCACTACCGTTGTTTATAAAGGATTGCATTGCATCCGTGCGTAGCCGGGGCGGGTCGCTAGTCAACAATATTCTACAGACGATGTTATCGCTTCTAACCATAGCTCACTATCGACACAACCTATAATTATTGGTGTATTACTTGGCTTTCCATCTCACAAAAAATAGATATTATAAAATTAGAATGATGAAGAATTCCGGGTACTTTCTAAATGATGAACTAAACTTCATAATTTTCATCGAATATGGAATTTCTGTGTATGTTTAAGTGAAATTCTCAGGTTCATTCAAAACAAACCTGCTGTGAGGTTGGGAACAAAAAGCGAACTGCATTAGAGGGATTTCGAGGACAAAGCAGGTTTTCTTGCTTCCACAAGTTGAAAAAAGCCGACACTGTACATGAATTTGCGGTTAACGACATGCCCTGGAGAATAACCAGAACTTTTATCTGCATCCAGCTTGTTCGGGAGTTTGCATGCTACAAAGGTCTTTTTCGCGCCACAAATGAGCATATTTGATGCTTCGTACCTATAAAGCCGAAACGTTGATCGGAAATTCATTCCTCCAACTGTTCGGTTAGCTTCAATTAGTATTTTCACTATTTTCCATGAATGGGGGTAGATTTAATAACGCAATTTTTTCTATACAATAAGATGCCTGTTCCATTGAGATTCCGAAATGGTAGAACTCACTGTATTTTCAGCATTTGATACAAAATAAATTTCTTTTGCAATGAGACTAGAGCTTTGTCTCTTAATTAAAAAAGTTCTAAAAAACACAAAATGTTTCCTAAGAAAATGAAGGGTGTTTAGAATTGCGTAGAAATTGATAAGAAAATCGTTGAACAGGTCAATCACTTTACATACCTGGGAGCAGATTTAACAAGCGATGGAAATTTGAAGAAGGAAGTAAGAGCACAGGTGATGAGGGCCTCCCGTATTTCAGGATGTCTGAAAGATATTATATGGAAAAACAAATATCTAAAGCTAAACATTGAGAGCAAAGTAAGGATATATAAGACTACGGTTAGACCCATATTAACCTACGCAGCGGAGACAAGACCAGATACTGCGAAGACCATGCAAATGATGAGGACAGTGGAGATGAAGACGATAAGATCGATTTTGGGAAAGACACTGTTCGATAGAATAAGAAATGAAGACCTTAGAGAGCAAAGTGGAGTCCAGGATGTGGCAAGATGGGTGAGAATGAGAAGAAGATTCTGGAATAAACATGTTAACAGAATGGGCGATGAAAGGCTGCCGAAAATGGCGAAAAACAATATGCCGGTCGGAAAAAGATCGAGAGGAAGACCGCCGAGAAGGTGGAGAGAGTGCTGGACATCTTCGTCGGGGGAGGCTTTATTGGGATAAACAGGTGTTGCGCCTACCGTATGGGAAACCATATCGGAAGAAAGAAGAAGAAGAAAGAAAGAAAAAAAGAAGAAGTTTTTTTTTTTAAATAAATAAAATAGAGATGGCGTACTGAACTCGTATGTACCTATGACATTTATGAAAATGGCTTCGTACACGATACAACAACGCGTTCAAATTGTTGAATTATTTTATGAAAATCAGCATTCTGTGAAAAGTGTTTTCAGAAAATTACGTGAATTTTATGGTTTACACAATTGTCCATCTGAAAGCACTATTGGTCGAATTATTGAAAAATTTCAAGGGACCGGTTCGGTGGAAGCCAAAAATGTGAAAAATACAGTCGTAGCGGTCGTTCACACGAAAATATCGACTTGGTTCGTGAAAGTGTTGCTGAAGACCCAGAAATGTTCTTTAGACGATGTTCACAATAAGTTGGACTTAGTGGGTCCACAACATGGCGTATTTTACACAAGGATTCAGCTCTGAAGGCATATAAGGTTCAAATAACACAGGAACTAGAGCCATTAGATCATTTAAATTGTCGAAGGTACATTTGTCAATTTCATCAATGAACAACCACCTGATTTTTCTCAAAAAATCACGTTTTCTGATGGGGCACATTTTGATCTTGGTGGCTATGTAAATAAAAAAATTGTCATATCTGGGGTGAGGAAAATCCACGAATTATTCATGAGAAACCAACGCATCCTAAACGTGTAACTGTTTGGTGTGCATTATGGTAAGGTGCAGGTGTAATTGGAGCTTAGTTCTTAGAAAATGCTGCTGGTGAAGCAGTAACTGTCAATGGTGATCGATACCGTCGGATGATAATCGAATTTCTTTGGCCTGAATTAATGAATATGGATCTAGAGGACATTAGGTTTCAGCAGGATGGCACTACACCTTACTTTGCAAATGACACAATTGATTTATTGAGACAAAATTTTCCTGGATGAATAATCTCCAGAAACGGTGACGTCAATTGTCCACCTAGATCATGTGATTGGACTCCGTTGGACTATCTTCTTTGGGGTTATGTGAAATGTATATATATAAGAATAATCCACAATCGATTCCTGAACTAAAGGATGAAATTATTCGTGTCATTAGTTAGATATAATCAAAATTTCATTGAAAATTTTAACAAAAGAGTGGACGTCTGTAGAGCTGCAAGAGGAGGCCATTTGGCAGATAATATTTTTGGAACATAATTGTCATAACTGATACTTCAATTACCAATAAAAAGTTTTTGAAAATGAATGCAAATTATGTGTTTTATTTATTCTTAAAAAAAACACTCAATTTGAAACACCCTTTATAAACGAAGGTTATTATACAGTTGAATACTTTTTTAATGATGATTATTTTGAAAAAATTGGTGATTCATCGTGAGGTTCAGATCCCAGCAAATCGGATGACGTTCGAAGTTGGCAGTTTAACTGGGATTACGGCAGAATGCTATCTGTTCGAATTTGAAGGGGGAAATTGAATGAAGAAATGGGTGGCTGCCGGGTCTCAGAAGAGTCTCACGCGTTCGTTAGTTTGGGTCGTTTAGATGTTAATTTATTTCAGAGGTTATTCGAAGGATAATGTCATGTGGTTTCTGAGATTTTTCAAGAAACTACTGGCAGTAGTTCAAATCTTTCTTCCCTGACATAGTTGTATCGTCTTTGGCAAAATCAACAATTTTGCACCTTCTCTGTACCTTTGCCATTGTACAGGTTGTTTCTAATTGGTTAATATGGCTCTTTTGGCCACACTTACATTTTAAATTGCGACAAAACACAAAAATGTGTGTTATAAACAGTTGGGAAACAAATACTAATGATCTGACCATAGATGCATAATAAACCTGGTGTTGGCACTGATAAGATTTTGTGTAAGACTTTCTTGTCGATTGAAAATCTGAGATTTTGTGCTGCTTTTCATTTATCCCGAAAGGGGTCGCGCTATTATTCCATTGCCGCAGTAGCGCTAGGACTGTGAATTATTGCGGATTATTCCGGAAGTAGAACGAGAACTCAAATCTACAGTGCCGTTTTGATCTACAAATTTTGGTCACGATTTTTAGCAAGGAGTCGTTACACCAGGTATTCTATGCTTCTATATGTGACCCCACTTAATTTTGACATGAATGTCAATTAAGGGTCAACTGACTCTTCAAAAACAGAATAACCAGATCCTTCCACGGCTGTTCCTTAATACAATTTCAGGTATGTGTTGGCTGCAAATTGGTGGAGGATCTGGTTTCTCAAATTAAAACTTGAAGGACCCGCTATAGAATTCGGTAATTTGATTGCCACTTTTCCGCATCATTCCCACAACAAAAATCTTGAGAAAAAAGGTTCAATAAACGTTTCGTTTTCGAGGGTATTGAACTTTGAATTTTTTTCAGGTTTTTCTTCACAATTTCTGCATTTCACAATTTAGAGTTTATACCATGTGAGATTTCAATTTCGCGAGTCTACACAGTGATATTTATTCCGGAACACTGTCCCCTGTTTTCCCCCATAAGTTTTTCTTGTTGAGTAACTGTAAGTTTGAATAATCGTGAAAAGAGGCTTTGTTGTTATACTTAACTTCATGTATATGATACCAATTTCTAGAAAAAAATTCTGAACGATTCTCCCGGAATCCTCAGAAAAATCAAAGTTTTATTAGAAATCTATTAAGTGAAAAGAGATTTTCTTCTTCATGTTCGACAGTAACTCATGGCCGTCGTTGTATAGGAGGAGGAAGAGGACCTGTATCTTGGCCACCACAGTTCCCAGACCTAAATCCGTGGGATTTTTTCGTATGGGATACTTAGAATACCTCATTTACCCGATTGAAATTGAAAAATTGGCAGCATCTTTTTGGGCGTATTCGAAAAAGATATCTACAGATCACGAATCCGTGGTCAAATTCAATTCTGTCGGTCCGTATACAAGATTACTCTCGAACGGATAAAACTCGACCAAAACTACCATTTCTGATGAATAATCTTAGCTTTGCTCCAAAATTTGCCAAAACATATCAGTGGCCTTTAAGTTGATAACGTAATATCAAATATCCTTCTTATCCACGCCACTGAAAATGTTTGGAACATGTAAGAAACATAAAAAGTTAACCTTCAACAAGAAATATGGCTGTATTGAATCACATCCAAATATTTTCAGCCATTTTGGAATTATTGCAAGAAAAGAGTTATATTTTTAACTTCAATACCCTGTGTCTCGAAAATAAAAAAGGTAAGGCTAGCAAAAATTTTTTCTTATTTTGATTCGTACTATCTATCCTGTCAGTTAATTGTTGCACATACTTTGGGACACCTTGTATACGTAAAAACTTGAGATCTCTGTGTTTCATATGACTTTAGCAGAGTATTGGTGGGTTTCACAAAGCGTAATCACCGGTGATCCGAGATCAACGTCTTGATTCTCTGATTTTTGAACTGTCGAATCGAGTTGATTCTAGATCAAGCTCGCATTACCTACCGGTGATTACGCTTTGTGAAACCCACCGTATACCTTTGAAACGGTCCCATTTGAGAAAAATGTTCTTCTTCAAACAACCGTTTATACGTATAAGGTTTTAGAAAAAGGCAAAGACACCATTAAGTTCTACAAATAAAAGTGCTTCAGAAATGTTTTCACAGAAATACGGAATTTTTGTCAGGAAATAGTACATTGTTTACCGGGTAGGAAAAGCCTTACATTCCTGGACGATTGTGAAGATTGCTAAGTCGAGGCGCAAGCCGAAACTCGGCTTGCGCCTCGACTTAGCAACACAGAGTCCAGGAATGTGGCTTTTCCTACGAGGTAAACATACTATTTTTCCGCAAATCGTTCAAAATTCGACAGATTTCAATCAATTTTGAGAAAATTGCTAATTATTTCATTCATAAATAAATGAAGCTTTGCAATTCGGAATGAAATTGGTTGCGTTTCTATGGAAATGTTTTAATGTTGAATTGTCAAACTTGACGAATATTAATAATCAGTAGAAAACTAAGTGGGTATCGTGGCAAAATATTTATTATTCAGTTGTTACAACATGCTACAGTTTCGAGGAAATATTCTCCTCTTCTTCAGGCTAAAAAACAAAGAACATAGGTACAAACTTCATCTAGCAACAAGGGTGGAGGCAACCTACCAATATGTAACGAAATTGGGAAAAATAACGTGAGATTTTGATGGCCTTATAGTTTTTCAGCACAACACCCTCAATATTTCAATAATTTTCATTTTGCCCCCCCTGAGAAAAATTTTGGCCCCCCCTGAGAAAAATTTCATTTCCTTACAGTAAGGAAATGAATATTTCCTAACAGTAAGGAAATCTTGACTTTTTCTATGAAAAATTTTGTCAGGAATGTCAAAATTTCATAGCGATTAGCGGAAAAAGAAATTAAAATGTGACAATGGTATTCTTTATGACCCTTTCTGTTAGTAGTAGGAAAAACTTAAATTTCCAGAAGCAATGTCGAAGTTTGAAAGTTGTGCAGAAAATTTGCGAATAACCGAAAAGGAAAGAACTCAAAAATATTGGTGTAATTTGTGTGCATATTCGGCTGTATAAACGAGCCCCTAAAACATTCGTCAACCATGGGGCTGTTATCCCTCCATAAGTCAGTTAAATCTCAGAATGAAGGGATAAAACGGAATATTCACCTCGCTGACAAATCCTGTAATCCTTCTCCGCCATCCTGCCTCACATTTATCGGAATTCTAGCACTCTGAACTTGGCAAAGGACGAACGAAATAACGAATAGAGCCACTGGGTTATTCATTCTGGATGAAAAACTCAGGGAAACTTATTTTCCTCCCAACACTCGACTTTGAAACTTACGCGTGCAACATTCTTGTTGCTTGTGATCGAAGAACTGCGACACTGTGTGGAAATGAGGTGCGAATTCAGAATGTTTATAGGTTTATTGGGTAGTTGCGTTTTATTTGTTAACGTAAATATGCGAATAGATAAGCAAATCTTTCTTCCAACGTATGTTTGTTTCTGTTCGTAATTAACAAATGTTCTAGAGGAATTATTTATTTTTGCGTTTTCGACAATATTATTAAATCCTTTGGTGTTTCCTTAGATTCTGAAGATGTGAGCAATCCATTACTTACCTACAATGAATATTTTTGCATTATTTACGAAGTTCATCAGGGCGTTAAACGATTAACGTGAGAATAGATTGAATATGAAAGGGTTCATTGATTGAGAGTTTGTCTAGCTTTCTGTTTCCAAACAGAAAATATTAGATTTAGTCGAAATTGACATCGAAGAGATGGCTTAGTCAGTTTTAAAAATAATCTTCCTTGGTCAAACCAAAATAACTACGAGTTCACGTACATGAATTTACTTCGAACATTTTTGAGGTTTCTGGTGTTTTCAGATGTGTCTCAGTCGAAAGAGGTATTTTCCTTTTTTCCAAAGTGTTATATTTCCATATTTATTAGGAACACTCTGTATTATTAGGTGAGGAACTTAGTTACCCCTGTTAGTCAATAGATGGCTTTAGCAGTAAGAAGTACTGGTCAATTTTGACATATCCAAATCGTCATAAACCAAGCTTAGACAATCATATGGTGAAAAAACTGATTAAACACACCAGTGATATTGTTTTGGCGTCATATACAGGGTGTCTCATTCAAAGTGTCCATCCTCAATAACTCAACAACGAATCAGAATTTGTCAAAACACTCAGACAGGTCGATTTTTGATGACAGGGGGACATGATCTAGAATACGAAGCTTGTTTTTACTAACATCCCCCTGGGGAGGGTTGCAACCCCATCAGGAATTTGAATAGGAAAAGTGGGTAGTTTTGTAGCAAAAATGTATGCATGATGTTTCTTATGGAATAATGGTAACGATGATACTAAATGAAACAGACATGGTCTAATTGATCGATCTTCTCTTCTGACACAATTCATACTCTAAGGTCGTCTAAATCTGCAACTTTGGTTTTATCATCTTGAGATTTCAAGTGTCCCCAGTGAAAAACATCAAGCGGTGTTATATCCGGCGATCGCGCAGGCCACTCCACTGGGCCCCTTCGGCCTATCCAACGTCCAGTAAACCTACCATTCAGGTTCTGTCTCACCTGAGCTGCAAAGTGAAGCGGAGCTCCGTCATGCTGAAAGCGTAACTCCTCTTCTAAAGGGTTTTCATCTGCCTCCAAAGCTTCGTTGATTAGAAGATCAATCACGTTTTGGACAAATCCAGATACACATCGTCAGTGAAATTTCCAGGAATGAGCACAGGACCCATCAAGTGATCCCCCAAAATACCCATCCAGACTTACAGTTTTTGTGGGTGTTGCTTCCCAAAGAGGTGAGGATTTTCATCGGACCAAAACCTACAATTAGGTTTGTTGAAGTTTCCGTTAAGGAAAAAGGTGCATTCATCCGAAAAGCACACGTTGTACAAAAACACAGGATTTGCAATAATTTCTTACGAAATTATTTGGCAAAAGTCCATTCTCCGATCACCATCATCTTCGTTCAGTTCATAAACAAGTGTCATTTTATAAGGATGGAACTTAGCCATCTTCAATATTCACTTTCCCTTAAATATTCAGTTTCCTGTGACAACTTTCTAACACTTCCACATTGTTCCCGTTCGGCCATTAGTTGACGAATTACGGTGACTTGATCATTTTCACCCGTAACCGTAACGAGTGCGATTATGTTTTTTGTTTACAACTGATCCTATTACCTCAAATTTATGTACCAACTGAATGATAAATGAATGATAAACATTTTTATCAGGATGTCGTTCATTGAAAATTCTCGTGGTAGCCCAAGAACAGTCATTGTTCTGGATATACATTTTCAACATTTCCTTTCTCTCCTCCAAAGTGTAAACCATTCTGTCTGTTCCGTCGTCAGGAACGAGTCGATAAAATAAAATGAGATTCCCTGGTAGTCTTGAATTGAATATTATATTATTTTATTTTGCAAAACTGACAAAACTCTTGAACTTTTTCCAGAAACAATGACATCTGTTTCCTTTCTTTTTTCTATATCATGGAATTGCTGTCATCGGTTTTTAGGATCTTTAAATACTAGATAATAATTATTCTCTACAACACTGTCATTGTTATTAAGAACTGATAAAACGCACCTCTAATAATAGGGACGTTGACACATGTTACAAATTCATATAAATTGAGGTTTTCCACACTGAAGGTAGTTTTTGAAATACAAAAAAAATATTTTAGTGATCTAATTACTTTCATTAAATTAAATTAAATCTATTTAAAATGTGTAATCTATTACCGTTTATCATACGTGACTGCAAACACGAATGAGAATACGTGACGTCACTGTTCTGTAAACAAGCTAACCTATAACCTTACTGTCATCACGAGTACGAACTTACGACGAACAGAAGAGAGTAAAACGTATCACCAGCGACCTATTTCACGATTATTTGTTATTACGCAAATGATTTGTTCGCAAGAAATCACACAAGATCAATTCGCTTTGACAGACGGCGAAGTCTGTTTACCGTATAGTGACGTCATCATAATCACTTCGTTTCAGCGGGAATTTTGAGAACTATTTTTATTTACGCATTTTTTATTGGTATTTGCTGTATTTTTTCCATGAAAATATTTTTTTCGTGTTCGTATAGGGCTTATCTACAAATTAAAATCATTTCCAAAAAATAGTCAACATACCTATTCTGCAATAAAGAATACTGAAACGAAATTTTCTGAAAGCAATAATCTCTTTGCGTATGGTTTGGCAGTACAGATTCTGATAAGAATGGGGAGAAAAAAGGCATTTTACACTTTTTAATCACCTTATTGTTTGTTTTGTTTTTTTCTCTCAATAGAAATTATACGATCAATTAGAACATCTCTGTTTCATTTAGTTTTATCGGTACCATAATTCCATAAAAAACACCCTATAACTTTCTGAATATTCACTTATAAGAACACAAACTGCAGGTTCATACAAATTCGAAAACATGCATACATTCATGCCACAAAACTACCCACTTTACCTATTCAAATTCCTGATGGGGTTGCAACCCTCTCCAGGAGGTTGCTAGTAGAAACAAGCCTTGTATCCAAGATCATGGATCATATCCCTCTGTCATCAAAAATCGACCTGTTGAGTTATGGAGGGTGGACACTTTTAAATGAGACACCCTTTACTTTTGGTTGTGTGAATATGTCAGAGGTTGTGCCAAATAATCGTCATTTGTGGGAAGTTTTGATTTCTTTTTTCATTCGAAAAAAAAAGGGCAGCTGTGCAGCTGAAGCCCATCGGGTGCTCCAAAAAGTTCACGGAGATGCTGTTCCAAGTGAAAGATGTGTCGTCATTGGTTCCGTAGCTTCAAAGACGGTGATTTCGATGTTGACGACCGACCGCGTGAAGAAAGGCCAAAAACCTTCGAAGAGCTTTCATCAGCGTCACGAGGTACTCGCCAAGTCATTTCCAAGCGACTCCATGTCTTGGTAATGATTCAAAAGCAGGAAACTAAGGTTCCTCATGAATTGAAGCCAAGGGACGTCAAACGTCAATTTTTAGCCTGTGTACAAGTACAACTGTACCAAAAAAAAAGGAAAATCGGATTTATTATGAAATAATGAATTGTCGCCATTGAGAGAGCCGGATTAAGCATGGGGGGCCCTAGGCAGTGCAATCTTCCCCGTATAAAACATTCAATTTTTTTCGTTACGTGGGGCCTCTAGCTGATGCGGGGCCCCTAGGGCCTAGGTGGTCGCCTACTCTGCCTACTGGTTAATCCGGCTCTGGCCATTGAAAATGAAACATACCTACTGTAGATGAACGAGAGATCCAACGCTACTGATCCCAAGTCAGAGCTTTTTCTATTTATTTTACTTGTTAATGGTGCCATAATCGGAAAAACCGTTCCGGAAAATCTACGGCAGTCCCATTTGAATTAATCTAACCTTTGCATATGTTATGAAGTTATGAAGTAGACGCGGAGAATATTAGTTTAATGGCGTAAAAACAACTGCACCGACGAAAATGCCGACACAGCATATTCGCAAAAGTTTAGTAGGTCGAGAAATCAATAACTTGCACTTCGATCTGGCTTTGTTTCCAAATATTTACCTTGGTTACCTATTCGTCAATGCCTCTGATCGAATCCGCAATAATAACATTCGAATGGAATTCACGAAAATCAAAATAAATGGATTTCAATCGATAATTTTTCACCAATTCATCGAAAACCTAATATTTTAAATTGGGATGGTATTGCGTCATTTATTAATGTTCGATTGAATCGTAATTGTATTGAACTCGATTCGGAGGCCGTTTACTTCACGGCAGATATACAGGGACGACTGAAAACTAAACAGTGGCATTTTTATCAACTTCGTCAACGCTTGGAACTTGGAATCTTCGTATTTTTGGTTGAAAGGAGTCACTGTATTGCTTGCCTTGTCTAATGTGAACCTTATTTTTAATCAAGAGTTTGATTCCATGAGGAAATAGATTTATCGACCTATTTTCAATGTTTTTAGCAACTTCATAGCCAATTGAATAAAGTCACCTATAATTCATTAGAAGGTGTGGAGCATGTATTAGAGCTTTCAACCAAGAAAAGTGGCAAAGAGTGTAATTTTTTTGAATTTTCGAAAATGTCGAATATCTCGAGAACCGAGAGACTCTTACTGAATATAAAACATAACGGTTTTTTTTCAGAATTATAGAATTTTTGATAGGGATAACTGTGATTTGACAGAAGGTAGAAGACATGTTGTTTTGACATTTCGGTTCAGTAAGCATTGACAAATTATCATGGAGGGACTCACGCCGCAAGAACGTTCACAAATTGTTGAAATTCATTTTCGAAATCTATTCGCCAAATCTATAGGTAGAGCACTTCGTGAAATTTATGGTTTTGTGTTTAGTGATGAAGCTCATTTCTGGTTGAACGGCTATGTAAACAAACAAAATTGCCGTATATGGAGTGAAAACAATCCTCAAGAAGTTCTGCAGATTCCACTGCATCCTGAAAAATGCACTGTATGGTGTGTTTTACACGCTTGAGGCATCATCGGTCAATATTTCTTTGGAAACTGGAGCCAATGTTACAGTGAATGGTGCTCCTTACAGATCGATGATCAATTTGAATGGTATCGACTCAGAAGTGTGTTGGTTCCAACAGGATGGTGCTACACCTCATGCTGACACCGTAACAATTGATTTATTGAAAGAAAGATTTTGCGATAACATCATTCCGAGTAATGATCCAATTAATTGGCCTCCAAGGTCATGCGACATAACTCCAATAGGGTTATGTCAAGGTATTGGTTCATGCTGATGAACCAGAAACAAGTTATGTTTGCTTCCAAAGCGTCTATCGCTTTAGAAGCAAACATAACTCGTGTTCTTGCTGAAATAAGGCTCGAATGAGTTACTCGAAAAAGTGATCCAAAATTCGTCTGGTCGAATGCGGTTCCTCAGAGCTTATCGTGGTGGACATATTCCGGAAATTATTTTCGAAACATAAATGTAGGATTTCAGTCCCATCAATGGTACATAATTGTTAAGTTTCTCTCATATTTCTGAATTTCCTGTGTGGGACGCTTTATATTGTGCCCAAGATCAGCGCGACATGTCTGATTTGCCTTCGATGACTTCCATGAGGAGCTATCGAGTTCCGAATGTGAAACCTTTATCTTATAGTTGAAAGGAAGTGCAATATGAGATTTTGCAGTTTTTGCCATTTCGTGGAATGGGATGAATGGACCAATTTGGCCTCAGACGTTACTTGGTAGAATATCATCCCTGGTGGCCAGATGCCAAAGAGATATTTATGAGGCTTGAAGATGCACTTGGCTCTTGCTTATTTCATTGGCTTAAGTCGTACGAGAAGTAGCACCTCTTTTCTCAAATGCAAATTGGGGCCGGAACCGGGGAACCGTTAAAGGCATAATCGGGGTAGTGAGGTCAGTTAATCACGAGTCGAGGAGTTGATTGTTAGTCGAGAAGTCGTTAGAAAGTTAAGACGGAGGTAGTTATTGGCATCAGAGACGGAATTAGATCTTCAAGACCTTATAAGATCAATTCATTTGATCGGCGTAAAGACGTTTTTCTATCTCACGAAGTCCAGTAAATGCGGATAAATCGTAACTGAAAGTATATCTTGTTCAATAATTAGTATAAGATGTAGATTATATGATCTACAAGTGTAGATAATTGTGTGAGGACTGTAATAGACAGTTTGGGGTTTATTGGTTCTTGAGAGAACTGCAGGAAGACAACAGACGTAAAATATAGGTTTGGCAGCCAAAGCGAAGGTCATATTCCTCGACGACCGAAAACAAACCTACATAAATGTTATTAAATTAAAATCTTGATATAAATGTGTTTTATTTCAGTTTAAAGTACTATCACACTGACTAGGTATTTCCTTCATCTTAATTTCCACCAATCAGAAACGCGCAATTTTGAATCACAAATGGTTTCTATTAGATAGAAAAACTGTATGGCAGCAGCTGTTAGCAGTTTTTTCGGGTTTACCCGCGGCAAAAATTGACAGTTGTTGTCAACGATAATTAATACATATATTCCATTCACTTTTATAAAGTATAACCTTTGACCATGGAATTCTGACACATTTCACCGTGTATATTTTGAAAATGTTGGGTTATAGTCATTCTTCTGTCAGTTGAACAAGCAACGTTGCCGTTTCTACATATATGTCGTATCTAGTAATTAGGTATTTAGCAAAATATTCATTTACTCCGGGAAAATAATGAATTTAGGAAAATATCATGTGAATTCAATAATTTCTGAGAACTGGCGAATTTTGAAGAAAATATTTTCTTTGTTAATACTGAAAATGTTTCACGTATATAAACATAGTTGGAAGATTCAGTTATGCTTTTTTCTTGTACGGTAATCAAGAATCGAGTGTTGAAATTTCAATGAAAAATAATGGACAGAATAGTCCGTTACTTCTTGATAGTTCATTCGAAAAAAGAATGAAAGTACACGCATAACCCTACAGAAAAATTTATGTACGATGCCAAATTATCAGGGTTACTTTTAGAATGCGCAGATTTCAATTCTAAATAGCACTTCCTAATAGGTACTATGCCTCTGCTTTTTCGAAACTACCTTCGGCATCATTAGTTTCCAGGCTTGATAATTAATAATGAAAAATAAACGTCAGAAACGTCTCCGAAATTTATTTATTGACGTAATGTCATTCACAAGTGCCAACCTGCGATTTTTTCATAAGTAATATCATAAGTGCATCCAATTTTTCCGAAAAAAATCGAAAAAACACGTTGCTAAGTGATATTTTAACAAGAAGCATGAGTGCAGGTGGCAACAAAAATCCGAGTCGAAGACGAGGATTTTTGCACCTGCACGAATGCTTTTTGTTAAAAAAATATTACTTTGCACTGTGTTTTTTCGATTTTTTTTCACAGGAAAAATTAGATGCACGAATGGTATTTGACAAGAATATTTCATGAGTAATTTCAGATTGTTCTGGATGCATTATGTATATATATTAATTTTCGTTGACAACAACTGTCAAGTTTTGCCGCGGGTAAACCCGAAAAAACTGCTGACAGCTGCTGCCATACAGATTTTCCATCTAGAAACCATTTGTGATTCGAAATTGCGCGTTTCTGATTGGTGGAAATTAAGACGAGGGAAATAGTCAGGTAAAAAAACTTGATAAACCCAAAACTTGGCCAAACGCGATACTTTATAAAAGTGAATGGAGTATACATACATAATGCATCCAGAATAATCTGTTACTCATGAAATAGTCTTGTCAAATACCATTCGGGCATTTAATTTTTCCTGTGAAAAAAATCAAAAGAATACAATGCAAAGTAATATTTTTTTAACAAAAAGCATTCGTGCAGGTGCAAAAATCCTCGTCTTCGACTCGGATTTTTGTTGCCACCAGCACTCATGTTTCTTGTTAAAATAGGTATTACTTAGCAACGTATTTTTTCGGAAAAATTTGATGCCCTTATGATATTACTTATACGAAAAAACACCCGATATCTTTCTGATTCGCCTCTTGACTGGTGCATGATCAACGAAGCTTCATCTGGAATGAAAAATCTGCAGGACCTTTTGTTCCCATGAATTTTAATTTTTCAGTAAATCCAGAGTCTGATCCACCTCAGATGATCCTTTGTTCTTCTTTCTGATTATCGCAGAATATTTCAAAGGTAATGAATCTGTTTTCAACCTTCTCCATTATCCAGTTCTTGGGAAGATAGTTCCGGGTGAAGTAACGATTGATTTTTTTTTCAAATCTGGATGTACGCCCGGATAATTGTTTTAATCGAAGCTATAACGAAGATGATGGCGCAGGCAATTTCGCCCACGCGTTGCTATGAAAAAGAGTAATTTTATCGAGAAAGCTGGAACGGCGATTCTGTTTTCCACACAAAATCGCTCTTTAATCTCGCAGAAAAAGGTTTCTTTTTTCGAAGAAGGTTCATCGGATTCCCAATTTGTTGGTTTCGCGAACAAAAGGCTTTTATTTTTCCCATTCGCAACTCACCTTCCTGATTTTCGCATTTTTGAAAGGAAAACAGTTCCTATTTTTGAGCGCTCGTTCCAGATGAACGAGGGCTAAATAATTTCGTCACGGTGAGAGTTGAAATCCGACCTTTGTAATCCGACTATACCAAGTTTACGAACGACTTTCAACTGATGAATAATTTTGAATGAGTCTGCACTTTTGATGGCATGGGCTCATTGACTTGAGCCTGCCGAAAGCTGGTCTGGAATGGAATCCTCTGAAACAACCGTTCAACTTCAGATCTGATCTCATACGAACGGAGAAACTATGTTCATTGAAGTTGGAAAGATTTTCAAGTTGTTTGAAGGGTGTACTCGAGTTCAGCTTTTATGCCATCCGGAGTGAATGTTTTTTTCTCGACATTCGAACGTCCGAATTTGGACGGAAACTTTCGAACTTCTCGGAGAATCATGTGAATCGGGAAATTTTATGGTGTCAAACGCTTTGCTGAAATCTAGCAATATCAATATCGTAAGTTGTCTACTATCCATTGCCTCCCCGATTTTCGTATAAAACTGCGAGTTTCAACGGTGAATAAAATTTAAATTTTCATTGTGTGAAAATTAGGTGGAAGTCCAGCATTTTCGCCATAAAAGAAATCATAAATATGGTTCAACTCGGGAAATGAGGGAGGAAATCCCACTCGTAGGTAATCAATGAAGCAGTAAACAGGAGTATAAAAGGCGAATCGTTTATCAAGAATATTGTAAACAATGTGTCTGGAGCAGTGATAAAGTCTATGGAAAATAAATTGTCGCAGTTAGAAGAGACAGTGGCGGACATTGAGAATAAATACACTAGATTGGAGTCGAATTATGAGAATAGGATGAAGATGTTGGAGCGCAGAATGGAAGAAACCAATTTAAGAGAGAATATAATGAGAGAAAATTTTGAGGAAATGGATCAGCGGGACAGGAGGACGAATTTGAGGATTTTCAATCTCGAGGAGGCAAACCAGGAGAATACGTAAAAAAGTTATTGATCTTTTGAATTCCATATTGTCTTCTAATTTGTCTGATGTGGATGTTGATTTGTGCTATCGAATTGGAAAGCGAAACGATACCAAAATTAGGGGTATATTCCTCAGGCTGAAGAAATATGAAGTTAAAAGAGGAAATATATTCCAAGAAAAAATTTCTAAAGCCCTTGGTGTTGTGATAAGAGAGGATCTGACCAAAGCCAAAGAGAGGGTTGAATTATTCAACGGGTCTGTCGAAAAGCTCTGGGTAAAAAACGTCTGGACCAATAATGGAAAGATCTACATCATTTTTTATAATAAAATGTCGATTATAAGGAACAGAAATGACTATCAGGCTATTTTTGGATGAAGTGAATCAATTACATTGCATTGAGCAGTTTTATGGTTTTTATATATGCTTTCATTTTTGTATTTCCTTTTTTGTATGTTTTGTTCCATAGCTTCAGCACATGATTTGTTGATGTTTGCTGTTATTATAATTTTTGTTTGTTATCAAACAGTCAAGCCGTAATCTAACAACAAATTTCATGGGGTTGTCAGTGAAATAATTTGGGTTATTAACTTGCAGAATGTTAGATATTTTAGGTCAATTAGATGACAATGTTGAAATAGATACTAAGTTAATGGAAAATTTTCAGCAGTTTTCATTGGGTGGAGCCGACTGGATGGGGAGAGGTATTGGCATTGCTCATTTTAATATTCGTTTACGGAAACATTATGATGAATTCTCAGAGTAGGGGGTATATTGATGGGATAAGGCCAAGAAACTGTTATTTTATTAAAAAAAAAAGGTTTCAGAGTTGTTTTTCCTTAACTGAAACTGTGTTTTATATGTTTTTCTTTGTGTTTTGCTTACTCATGTTAACTTATTGTTTCAACTTCGAATTTGAATTGTTTAACTTGTGAAAGATCTCGGTTTCCCAATTAAATAATCTTGTATCGCTCTTCCAGAGCCCTAAGGAAGGTTTTAAATAGACCGAAACGTTGGCATGATATCAAATTGATAGTCCTTTTTCTTGGACTTATCCCATCAATATACCCCCTACTCTGAGAATAAACAGGAGGCCGTGAACTTATCCTTCATTATGATGAATTACTGGTACATGTACAGATGGCCAAAGAATAGATACGTCTAAATGAATGATTACGATCATTCTATCAGAAACTCGAAGGATTGAAAATGTGAGTGATTTTCTCATTCCAGACTATGATATCCATTATAATCAATCGGAAATTAATAAGTGTGATGGGGTTATAGTGTATATGTTATTCGCAATAGCCGAAATCGGCCACTGTCCGAAATTTCTGCTCACAACGCGTTATGGGTATCCATATTAATATTTACCCACGATGCGAACAGGTGGTTTTTTTTTCGATCATTGAGTAAAAAGTAAAACGCAATACCCAGAACGCCTTGTGGGTAAATTCACAATGCGAATCCAATTTAAGCACGTTTTCATTCTGCGTTGTGGACAATTCATTTTACCCACGTCGCGTTCTGGATATTGCACTTTACCCAGAAAGCGATGAACCAGAATTTGTCGTCTACTGTAGGTTGTGTACTGACAGGTACGTATTTGGATATAAAATGAAATTATTTGAAAGAATGTCAAACTAAGGCGTGTGGATCGATTTCGACTGAGTGGACTGTATATATATTTTCCTGTGCTGATCAATTAAAGAAACACGCACACACACACATGCACAGCGTGTGCATGTTTGAAATTGAATATAAAATGTTATTCAAGATGTCATAAAAGTTGCTGTAAAAATAAATATTATTCGTTTTCAGTTCTAATAAGTTGTTAATATATCGTTTTGTTTCACCTATATAAACGGCACATTGAATAGTATTTGAGAAAATAAAGTATTGTCCAAATTCCTGAAAAGTTTTTATTAAAATTATAATCATGGACGAAAACCAAACTGATTTCAATATAAGGTTTTTTGTATTCATTGTTTCACTTGAAACGTAATTTGGGTAAAGCGAAATGGGCAGATGGTTTTTTCTCTTTTGTGTCCAATTCTCAATGAGTTGTCTGCATTACATCATACATTTCACTTGCTGCACATTAAAAAATTTGGCCAGATTGGTTTGCTAGATGTTCTGTGTGAACAAGTTTATCCTTTTCTCCAACTATTAATGGATCAAACCGTTTCCATCTACGATATTTTTTGAATGATAATTCAATTCCATCCCGTTTTCTTTGTAGTGTCACTTTGGTTTCATACATTGTAATGAAGTTCAATTGCTCCGTCTAGAAATTGGTCTTCATTTTAAATTAATTCTTTTCCGAATTTTTATTTCAAATTCCTGCATTTCATTTCCGTTCCGAATTAAACCGAGAAGATCGAATATGGTACGTTCGATATTGTTTTGCAGGCAGAGAACATAGTAAACACATTCATAAGAACCACGTAGAATGATAACGCCGTTGTTCTAGTTCATACGTACGATAAGCCAGATTCGAAGAAGTACTTTTTTTCTAGAAAAGTAGCATTTGTGCGCCTACCGTTTCCGTCCCCCTCAGGGGCAGATTATAAAAGGCGATTTTCCCCTCATCTGTCTGTCATTCATTATTCACTTTTTATTCGTCTTGAGTAGAGTACTGTTCCTTCTTGCTTTCTGGAGTTGATTCATCCTTTTTGATTAAATTGTATAGCGATCCTTGATTTATTAGTCAGTATGTTTGACCGAATAATCGGTGTCCGCCGTTTCTGTCCTTTAAATAGATCATATATTTATAAGAAAAGAAAATTGTTTAGAAAATAAGATCAAACATCTACATGCGGGGCTATTCACTAAGCAAAGTTGTTATGGATAGCAACTGTAAATCGTCGTTATCCCATGCTTATTACATGGGATAACGACGATTTACAGTTGCTATCCATAACAACTTTGCTTAGTGAATAGCCCCGATTATGTGAAGAGATAACGTCAAATGAAGCAAAATACAAAATCCTAACCTAAAAGTAAGTAAAGAGCGCTCAGATCTGAGACGAGAGGAACTCCTGAATGCTGTAGGGTTCTTTTTCTATCAGAAATTGTTTCAAGATTGATTTGAAAGACTTGAAAATTTTCATGGTTTGGATGACCTTTGGAATTTTATTAAAAATGGTAATGCAGATATACTCTGCATTTTTCTCAGTGAGTGTTAAATTATGTTTTGAATAATAAATATTTGATCGACAACAGTACTTTTTCCCCAAGCAATTATTCCGAAAGTTAGAAGTGCTTGGAAATTTGCATAGTGAAGTATCTCTAATTCTAATACATTACGATCCACTTGCATCGCCATCACTCTCAAATAATACACGACTGAGACTAGTTTTTGTTTGAGACACGCTAAGTGTTCACTCCAAGTCAAATTAGAATTCAAAATCACGCCTAAAAATTTTGTGTTAGTAGAAATGGGAACCGTGTGGTCCAGATTATCCAAATTCGATCGACCGAATTTGGATAATTTGTAGGCTTTCTATTTGCGGAAAAAAACATGCACTCAGTTTTGGTGAAATTTAATATGAGGCTATTTCTCTGACACCACTCGTATACAGACGTCGCCGTTACTTTAGCCGATAAAGTGACTGAATTTACATCTTTTTCTCGAATAATAAAGCTTGTATAATCTGAACATGTTACAGATGAGAAGATGAGGTCATTCATATAAATTAAAAAGAGTAACGGGCCAAGTATACTTCCCTGGACTACACCGTTCTCTAATAACTCGTCGTACGACAAAAACGTTTTCCCATCAACTTCTATCTCTACTCTCTGTACCTTCCCTTCAAGAAATAACGAAAGAGGTCCAATTTTTTATCTCTTATACCATAAGCGTCAACTTCTCCCACAGTGTCAGGTGGTCAACCATGTCAAAAATGCCTTAGAAAATTCGAGATGAAATTCCTAAAGGGATTTGCCCCCCTCCAAAGAACTCATGATGGATTGAGTCAACTCAAAGATTGCCATTTCAATACTCTTACCCTTCAGATCACAATCTTTTGTGCAATACGCTCCTAAAAAAATGCCTTTTTTTTGTTCCAGAAGAGGTGAATCTTGCATCAGACACCCAGTCTTTCTGGGTAGTGTCGGATTCCTACCGACTAAACACCTCTCCTGCGGTTGATTCCGGGCATAACCCCATAAACCTCCCATCATCTTATATGTATTTTCTCTTTCGCATTCTTTTATGCTGAGTGTTTGTGTTCATCCTTCAATTGGACATCTCTCATTAGTGTGCAGTTCTATATCTTCATTTTCGCAATTGGTCTCTGGGTCTTTTGCGGTAAATTTTCGCTGTTTTTTCATCTTCAGCGGGATCATAGTCAACTAACCTTCTAAGGTCGTCATTTGGATGTTCACTAGCTCTTTCATAGGCTTTTGCAGCTCTTCGTTTGATGAATGTAGTAATGGACTCCCATTTTATGTCTTTTCGGATTTCTTCATTTCTAACAAACCAGGGGGCGTCTAATGCCCATCTCAGAAATTTGTTTCCTGTACTTTGTATCCTCTTTATATGCGTTCTCGCTGCATAGCTCCATGCTCTCTTTTAGGGTTTTTGAAAGATCTTGCCCATCTTCTAGTAGACAATTCATTGCCTTCCCTGGGGCGTATATGCTTTTACCGAGATGTTCTTGCCTGAGAGGAATCCCTCACTGAATATAGAGTCGGCAATATCGCCCTTAGTTCGGGATAAACCGCAGGAGTTTTGAGGTTTTCACAATTTTCAGGTAAAAGATGACGACCTGAGATCTTTTTGCAGATTTTATTGCATTTCTATATCTTACTGTTACAGCGATGTAATCTATTTGATTTCTTACATTGTTTTCCGGTGTATCTGCTGGTGACTTCCATGTGTATAATCTACGAGCAGGGAGTTTGAAACAGGTGTTGCTCAGAATCAAATTGTATTCTTGGCAGAAGCTGATGAGGCGGTCTTCACGGTCGTTTCTCTCCCCCAGCCCGAAGCTTCCAACAACATTATCTACACTTTCATTACCCACCTTTGCGTTGAAGTTACCCATTATGATTTTAATTTCATGTTTATTCATGAGCTTAATGAGCTGATCTAACTGACCATAGAATTCCTCGATAGTGGTTTTATCTTTATCCGCAGTTGGTGCATATATTTGTATCACGTCCAGATCTACTGGTGTTGCATGCAGACGAAGGAGCATCATCCTGTCCGAGAAAGGTACGAAGAATTTGACTTTAGCCTTTACATGCGGTGCAACAACTATGGCTATTTCATTCCTATGTTGGGGGCTGTTATTGCCAGAGTGGTAGACGGTATGGTCGAGAATCGAACAGTCTCCGAAGCTGAGACGGGCTGCTTGTCTTTTATAAACCTACAATATAGTTTATTATTAGTTACTTTTATGCTTGGGCCTATGGGGGCGGCTCTAGAATAACCCCAGGGTAAATCCTGCCTGTCGTGAAAGGCGACTAAAAGGATAACCATAGGTGGTAGATGGTCTCATCGCCCGGTGAAATACCATCATATCGACTTTGGGTGCTGTGAAATGGATCACTCCATGTTTCAGTGTTCGGTCGATACTTTCCGGTCTCCCCTTTTCCCCTCTTCCCACCTCTCCGCCATATTTTATGCATAAAGATGATGAAGTCCCCTAGAGTAAAACATTCCGGAAGCAAAATACCTCTCCATTCGGATTTCCGGGCGAGAGGTACTCGAGGGGACTCATCTCTGAAGATTAACTTTTGTAACATCCGCGGACTCAACAAGAACATCAATGACGTCCACCATCACCTACAGACGGAACAACCAGATATTCTGGCGCTGACAGAAACACAAGTGAAATCGTCCACCAACAATGTCCATATGCTCTGTCCTGGTTACGAACTCCATTCTCGATTCAGGTTCAAAGGTGGAGTCTGCCTCTATGCCAAGGCTAATCTTTCATGCCAGCGTGTAGAGAGTTTGGAACCGAAATACTTCGATGTGATGTGGTTCAAGCTAGCCAATACCAAACTGATCAAGTTCCTCTGCTGCCTTTACCTGTCGCCAAATGAACCGTCATATATGAGCCTTTTTGAGTTTTTATCACTCAAACTGGATTTTATCCAGGAGAACCACCCAGCAGCTGAAGTCATAATCATGGGAGACTTCAATGTTCACAACGCAGCCTGGCTCAAATTCTCCAACAAAACAGATGATCCAGGTCGTCAAGCTGAGGCCTTCGCCATCACTCATGGCCTAGAACAACTGGTCGAGCTACCAACTCGCATCCCAGATGTCAACAACCACTCTGCCAATATACTGGATCTCTTTCTCACCACCAATCCTGATCCATATAGAATAGAAGTTTGCGCCCCACTTGGAAACTCCGACCACACCCTAATCTCCACAACTTGCTCTTTTCATGTACCATCAAGCCGCACAATACCACCCCGTCTCATGTGGCATTACAAATCGGCCGACTGGGAAGGGCTTCGTATGTTTTTCTCAGCGTTCCCATGGAACAAAACTTGTTTCTCCTCAGTAGATCCAACAGAATGTGCCGAGACAATTTCTGAAATAATTATGTTGGGGATGCAAACTTACATACCGAACACAGCAAGAAGAACATTATCCGATAAGACCTGGTTTAACAAGAACTGCTCTAAAGCTGTCGCTTCCAAACAGGAAGCATTCCATCGATGGCAAAAAAATCCAGGCCCTGAGACTAGAGCAGAATATGTGGAGGCTAGAGGCATATGCAATGAGACAATCAAATCTTCAAAAGATGCTCACAATGCCAAAATAAGATCTAGACTTGTTGAATGCCCTAACGGATCCCGTTCATTTTGGTCCTTCGCCAAAGCTGTAGGAAGAAACTTCACTTCCTGCTCGTTTCCCCCTCTAACCAAGGAAGATGGAACACTATAGCAACGACTGCCCTGGAAAAAGCCAACATCTTCGCGCATTTGTTCGCTGAAAATTCCACTCTAGATTCATCGGGAAAACAACCCCCGAATATTACATCTATTGACAGCCATATGCCCGAGATAACCTTTCGCCCACGTACTATCAGAAAGATTCTGTTTGGTCTCAACACTAACAAAGCCAGTGGATCCGACGGAATCCCACCGATTGTTCTCAAAAAATGTGCCCCCGAACTAACACCTGTCCTCTGCAAATTGTTCAACCACTCTTACAAATTGGGTGTTTTTCCATCCAACTGGAAAACCGCAAGAGTACAACCAGTACCTACCTAAAAAAGGCAAAAAGACCCTACCTAGCAACTACAGACCTATCGCTCTGTTATCTATATTATTTCAAAGGTCATGGAAAAGGCCATCAACTTCGAGCTCATGAAACATCTGGAACACTCAGGAATTATCAACGATAGACAATATGGTTTCCGTCATCAGAGATCCACTGGTGACTTGCTCGCTTACGTCTCACATATATGGCAACTATCTATCGAGAAATATGGTGAAACCATAGCCATAGCACTGGATATCTCCAAGGCATTCGATCGAGTCTGGCATCAGGGACTCCTCGCCAAGCTTCCATCTTATGGCGTGCCCCCAAAGCTATGTTCTCTGCTAGCTAGTTTTCTCTCTAACAGATCTCTCCATGTAGTGGTCGATGGAGTTTCGTCTGACTCTCTACCCATAAATGCTGGTGTTCCGCAGGGATCAGTTCTGGCTCCAACCACTGGCGTATTTAGGGGGGGTCCAGGGGGGGCCAGGCCCCCCCTGATGTACCTCTGGCCCCCCCTGAAATATTCTAATCAAAAACTACGTATAGGTATCACAAATATACCAGGGGCCGCGGCCCCCCCTGAAAACTGAGGCTAGATACACCTATGGCTCCAACGCTGTTTCTGCTTCACATCAACGATTTGCTGGAAGCAACTTCGTGTCCAGTGCACAGCTTCGCGGATGATAGTACCCTCCATACCGCCTTTTCTTCTAGGGCTCCAATACCAGCCCGCCAAATCAAAAACGAACGAGGAAGAAATGTTAACAACATGAATATGGACTTGGCAGCAATTGTTGAATGGGGATCTATTAACTTGGTAGAATTCAACGCAAACAAAACACAAGCATGTCTTTTCTCTAGAAAAGCCGATCTTACTGTATGTACCGGTCGCCCAATAGTGATGTTGAAACATTTTTTCTCAAATTAACAAAAATCCTAGACATCCTATCTAAGGATAAACTAGAATTTCATATAACTGGAGACTTTAATATTGATTTGCTAGTGCAATCCAAATCCTCGAAAGAATTTATGGATATACTGGAATCCTACAATGTATTTCCCACTCTCAGGGAAGTCACCCGCCCAGTTAGCAAAACTTGTCTAGATAACATTTTGACCAACTCTCTTAGCAAATTTTCGATAGATAATTTCCATACTTGCATATCTGATCATAATGCACAGGTATTAACATTCAGTATTCCGTGTAAAGCCGGGACACCCTGTAATAAAATAAGGTTTTTCTCAGATGAGGCTATTGATGGTTTCTGTGCTGACTTGATTGATGAAAGTTTTGTAGGTTTGTATGATGCGGTTTCTGCTGATTCTAACTATAATCATTGAGTTTAAATATACATAGAGACACAACGCAGTTCAACGATTTGATGCATAAATTTTTGGCAGTTTCCTTGCCAATTTGCCAACTTTAGTGGCGGCACATAGAAGCTACTAAAGGAACTATAATCTGCCGATCCATTTTGTCACTATTGAATTACAGAAATCTGTGGGATATTTATTTTCCTCTAGTTCTATGAATCGTAGGCAGGGTCGGATTCATCCAAATTCTATATCTTCGTTACAAACGGTATGAATCAATAATGATGAATTATTAGCCATGAATTTCTCCAAAGGAGTGTGTGAGGGGTGAAAATGTACCATAAATAGTCTAGTCCAGTGGTCGGCAACCTGCGGCTCGCGAACCACTTGCGCCATGCGGCTCTTTAGTCTTTGGAGGTGAAGCTGCGGATCTTCAAGTCCATTCGCCAGTATTATTTATTTGATCATCATCTTATAATGCCATGTTCAGGGTGTATATTTGGAGGTACAAACATATTTCGAGAGAAGAAGTCCCATAAATATGGGATCACAAACGTTTCGGATTGAGAAACATGGAGTTGAAATTTGAATTTTCTTCAAGTTTTTTTCTCATAGAAGGTATCTGCATTTCACTAGATATTCAACTGAAATTTGGCATGGATATTACCATTTAGAGTTTACACCATATGACATGCCAATTCCGATTTCAAATCTACAGCGGGATATTTTTTCTGGAACACTATCCTGTTTTCCTCCAGAACTTTTTTTTGTGAGACACTGCAAGTTTGAAATTGTAAAAATAAGCTTTGTTGTTAGACTAAACTTTATGGTCTCTTATAGTTTTATCGTATCTGCTATCGATTCAAAGAAAAACGATTCTCTCGAAACCA
Organism: Adalia bipunctata; assembly: GCA_910592335.1. Lineage (NCBI taxonomy): Eukaryota > Metazoa > Arthropoda > Insecta > Coleoptera > Coccinellidae > Adalia > Adalia bipunctata. Next base: position 24,253,500 of record OU342950.1, read on the forward strand.
TTAGTTATATAACGACATTAGTCAGAGCCTGCCAGATCCCCAGACTTGAATAGTTCTGATTATACTAACTGGATTTTAATGATAATATTGATTTTTTTGAGGAATCGACCAGAATTTGTTTTCGAAATCGGTGAAACTACAAGAGACCATAAAGTTTAGTATAACAGCCGAGCTTCTTTCCACTATTTATCAAACTAACAGTGACTCCAGACAGAAAGGTTTCGGAGGAAACCAGGGGATAGCATCCCAGAAAAAATATCACCTGGTAGGTTTGCAATCGAAATTGGCATACCACAGGCAGATACTATGAGGAAAAAACAACCGGTATTTCGAAAACGAAATTTAATGTTTTCAGACACATTTTTATGAGACTTTTTCAATTAAAATTATTCATGTAATCTCCCCTCTTTATTTTAACCTCCAATTAAGAAGCACTCTGTGTTTGCCAATACTGTTTATTGGGGAGAAAAAAATGTGTGGCTCTTGAAAAAAAATTTGGAAATTTTATAAATTTTCGACTCTTCCGACTCCTGGTCTAGTCAGTCCTCAAACAGGGAATTTCGGCGCGAAGTGTATTTTTATTGAATCTTTAATTCTATATAGTCATTTTCAAAAACATTTTTTTGGATTTGTCCACATCACTTTTACATATACATATACAATTAATTTGTTCATTCCGTTTTCATTGTAGCCTGAGACTAATTATGACTCCAAAACGTCGCTTCAGAGTCCAAAGAGTTTTATTCAGTTCCTCATTTTTCATACATCAGTATTTTATATTCATGGAAGATCAAAAATAATTTTCGTTTTATTGCATCAAAAAATCAGGTGATAAAATACTGAACATCTAATATTTCTTACGCCGGTCCTGATCGTCATCGCATTCGGCTTTGGAAATAGTGCTTCATAGTTCAGCTACTTACCGCCAGATGCGGGAGAAAATTTTTTGCTTCTCTGAAACACACTTATCCATCTATGAACCGGTGAAGGAACTACACTAAATTCAGCTTCAAATCGTTGAACCGGGATGTGTCTCTATGTATATTTAAACTCAATGCTATAATATATTTATTAACACCTTTCTGCAATACTTCAATAAACACTTTCCTCTGAAGAAAGTCGCCGAGAGAAAAAATAAAACTATCTTTCAAAGTCCAGATCTGTTGGCTGTCAAAAATGAAATGGTAAATTATCAAATGCTCTCTTTAGATTTTCCACAGTATAAGAATTCTTTTAGGGAGGCACAAAAAAAATACAGGGAATTGCTTAAAAAGGAGAGAAATCTATACTATGAACAGAGACTGACTTCTTCAAAAAACAAATCCAAAACATCCTGGCAAATTATCAGCGAACTTACAGATCGTAAAGATAAGAAAAACAATCAACCATCTTTTGAGAACCCTCTCGAGGGTGCAAACGCATTCAATGTCCTCTTCAATGAAAAAGCTGCCAATCTGATTTCAGATAAGTTGCCGAGGCAGCGTGAGTTTAAATGTGACATACCCTACAATGACATCAGCTTCTCTTTTGATCCAATAACAGTACGGGAACTTCATGAAATAATGAATGGGATGGAGGCCAAGAAGAGCTCTGGTTATGATGAAGTTTCTTCTTTCTTGTTGAAGAGGTGTTTTGTGTGTATTGCTGAACCGCTTTGTCATGTCATTAATGTATCTCTCCAGTCTGGAGTTTTTCTGGAAAGTCTAAAGTTTGCATTAATCAAACCATGTTTGAAGAAGGGTGATCCTGAATCCCTTGATAATTATAGGCCGATCAGTCTACTGAGTGCCTTTTCGAAACTCTTTGAGTTGGCCGTCTCTAGGCAAATTGTCAGATTTTTCCTAAACCACAATCTTCTAAGCAGGAGCCAACATGGGTTTCTCAGGGGCAAGAGCGTTGAAACTGCACTATTTGAGCTTACTCACTTTATTTACAGCTCTCTTGATGAGGGAAACATGGCCTGTGCGGTTTTCTTGGACTTGTCCAGGGCATTCGATTGCATTGACTCCAAAATACTCCTGATTAAACTTGAACACTATGGTATTCGTGGCACTGCTCTAAACTGGTTCCAATCCTTCTTGGAAGGAAGAAAACATTCAGTAAAAATAAGAGATGAAAGAGGGAACTGCGTGCGGTCGAGTGCTCTGGACGTGTCCTTGGGAGTTCCGCAGGGCAGTGTCCTTGGTCCATTAATTTTTATAATTTTCTTGAACGATTTTGCATTACTTGCGGATCAAGATAATACTATCATCAACTATGCTGATGATAGTACACTACTTCTTAGAGCTTCCAATTTCCCCGAGCTTATATCTAACGCGAGCTCTTTGATGTGTTCAGCTGAAAATTGGTTCTCAAACTCCAGGCTGGTGATAAATCCTGACAAAACTAATATGGTCTTGTTTAAAGTTAATCAAGCCTGGGCTACACCAGACTACACTATGCTTAATCAACATAAAATAAAATTCTCCGACCACGTGAAATTGCTGGGAGTTATCATCGACGAGACATTAAAGTTTAACTTCCATATTGATTATCTGTGCTCAAAGTTGAGTCAGACTTGCTATGGCATCCGGGTTTTGGCTAGGCATGCAAACAGCAATATTGTCAGGACATTCTATTATTCCAACTTTTACTCTCATGCTCGCTTTGGTATTATTCTCTGGGGAGGCTGCAGCGAAGCGGACAGAGTATTCAAAATTCAAAAAAGGGCCCTCCGTATCATGACAGGACTTAAATACTTAGACTCATGCAGAAACCGTTTCAAACCACTTGGGTTATTCACCATTTCTGCATTATACATATTTGAATGTATTAAGTTTGCCTTCCGAAATAGGCATTACTTCACTGAATACAATATACAGCACTCCCACAACACAAGACACAATATAAACTATAGTGTGCCAACACACAGACTATCGTTTGTTGAAAGAGGTGCCCTGTTTGCATGCATTAAATTTTTCAACAATTTACCTCCCTATTTGAAATCGTCCCCAGACTTCCGTACAGTGAAGAAACCACTCATCAAACTACTTTGTGAGCTTGAACCATATTCAATTGGTGATTATTTGGCACGGCAGTATAGATAGGCATAGATACTTAGTTAATTCATTGTATACTCTTTGTGACTGGCTTGTACATTTTTGTAATGCTATAAGTGCAATAAATTATTATTATTATTATTATTACTGTGCCCAGCATAAAATTGTCGGGAGTGACCATACCATTGAAGTCATCCATTTCGATGCTTGGCATTACTGTCGGCAGTAACCTTTCCTGGGAGAATCACGTGAGATCCATTGCTAAAAGTGCATCCCAAAAACTTGGTTTTCTGTTTCGTGCCAGGAGCTATTTCACCTCAGGTCAGCTGCTTATGATCTATAAGGCACAGATTCGACCTGTCCTGGAATACTGTTCCCATGTTTGGAGTGCTTTACCTAAACACACCCTAAAACTCTTGGATTCCGTACAAAAAAGGGTGTTCGCGCCAGCGATACTACGTGGAATGTGACGCCATCTGTGCTGCGGTTAATGAACAATTGTTTCGCGGAAACTAAGTTAATCTAAGAAAACTGTAATAGCATATTTTTAATCCTAGTTTATTCGATCGATAATATAGATCTCAGTGTTATCATAAGAGCCAATAAGGCATTCATAAAAATCAAGTTGTTGTAACATGTCGTACAAGTAACGAGTAGTTGAGTTTTAATTAAACAAGTTATCAAGTTAGTCGTTTGAGTTATTCAAGAAAATACAGTCCACAAACCCTCCATGGTCCATTCGAGCCAACGGATATAAGGAAGAGTTCCAACAGAGTCAAGAAAGGTGGAAAACGAGTCGAGAAAAGCCGAAAGTCAGGTTACGTTCTTGGCGCCAATAAAGAGTTGGTGAGTCCGTTCCTATTTTTTGCCTGATTTCCCCAGTTCTTTGCATCCCAGTTAATTCTTTTCACCTGTCGAGAATAAAAATAGTCTGTTTGTCGCGTATAAATTCGTTTTTTTTTGTGAAATATTGCACGATAAAATGGAAGATTCATTGCATAGAAAGAGAAGGTCGCTTAAAAGCTCTCTAAACAATTTTGTCAAGCATGTAGAGAGCAAACAGGGCCTAGACAAACTCAGTGAAACTGACCTCATCCAGTTCATATACTTAAACTTCTATACCGCTAGCATTGTGCAAAAAATTGCGTAAAAATGAAGCCAAGACCTGGACATATGATGGCTTATACGCATGCGCTATAGCCGCCATATTGCCCCTACCCTGCTTAGAATCCTACTCCAAGCTACTTCCCCTTATTCGCGCATGAGCAGTAGTCTCCATATGCCTAGGTCGACGGCTTCAAGGAAATTCACAAGGATCAAGTTATAGGTATAGAATTATTTGATCCAGTTAGAGGAAAGACTCGGGCGTGTTAAAATTATTTTGGATGAGTTCGAGGAGGTTCAAAACCAGATAGAACTGGCAGCCTCCGAAGAATCTTTAGAAAGCGAATATGATTTTAGAGCCACTTTCGAAGATATATTTTACAGTTATCAATCCATTGCCAAAAATTTCCTTGCAAGTAAAGTAGCCATGGAACTTGACAGTTCAAGAAGTTCCACAGCATCAGTGGCAGGCATGTCAAATAGTAATTTTAGTTTAAATGGGGTTAAGTTGCCAGTTATCACCCTCCCCAAATTTCGAGGCAATTATGAAGATTGGCTAGAATTTAGAGAAACTTTTGAATCCCTAGTTCACAACAATGAATCTTTGAGTATGATCCAAAAATACCATTACCTTAGAGCTTCACTCGAGGGAAGCGCAGCCCTTGTAATAAAAGCGGTCGAGTTTACAAGCTCAGGCTACACAGTCGCCTGGCAAGTTCTGAGAGATCGATATAACAATACAAAGTTGTTGGTACACAATCATATTAAACAAATCTTCAGTTTGGAATCAATTGCAAAAGAGAGTTCCTTCAAGTTGCGCAAACTAGTGGATGACCTGTCCAAGCATTTGCGCTCACTAGAACAATTAGAAGAGGACACCAAAAATTGGGATCCTCTGTTAATATTTCTAATCGCTAGCAAGTTAGATGCCAAAACACTGAGTGAGTGGGAAAAGCATTCGGTATCTTTCAGTAAGTCAACATTAGAAAACCTTAAGTCCTTTTTACGAAACCGTGCGGATTTACTAGAGACTTTAGAACATAAAACCGGTTCAAATTCAAGCAAGTCTAGTCAAGATGAGAAGTTTAATAAGAGAGATTCAAGACAAAGCTCAAAATCTCTGGTTGCGAATAATTCTGCCTCAATTTCATGTTTTTATTGTAAGGACTCGCACTCCATCTACAAATGCGGATCATTTTTGGAATTGTCAGTCGAAAAGCGAGTGGAATTTATTAAGAAAGCTAAGCTTTGCAATATTTGCTTATTGAACAATCACGCGAGTAAGAAATGCAAAGCTGGTCCGTGCAGGAAGTGCAAGGCCTGGCACAACACTCTTTTACATCTCGAAAATTCAACCATAGCGGAAAACCACGAGACTAATTCAAGTTCGAATAATTTAGCATCTTTGGCCAGTGGCGTAGAGTTTTCCGGAAATTATAACGTCTTATTGTCTACAGCAAAAGTCACAGTTTTCGACAAGTCCGGTAAACCCATTTCAGTGCGAGCGCTCTTAGACTCTGGGTCGCAGTCGAGCTTCATCACTGATTCGTTGCGTCAGCGTCTAGGACTACCCACCAGTAATGCGAACTTGAACGTCTTAGGCATCTCGAGTAACGTGTCAAAAATAAAAGAGAAATGTGTGGTTAATTTGACTTCGAGTCACGGCAGTTACAAGGCAAGCATCACATGTTTCGTTTTAGGTAATATCACTAGTATGACTCCATCGTGGGGGTTCGACATCAGTGCTTTAAATATTCCTACAGACCTGAAACTAGCAGATCCCGAATTTAACAAGCCCGCTGCCATTGATATACTAATCGGAGCTGAATTGTTCTGGGAAATTATAAAGCCCAATAAAGTTTCGTTCGGTAAGAACAAACCAGTGTTGCAAGACACCGTCCTAGGTTGGATAGTGTCGGGTCGAGTCAGCAACGACGACGACGTTCGCGATACCTCCTGTCATTTGGTAACGAATCAGGAATTATGCAAAATGCTGTCCAAGTTTTGGGAAACCGAAGAGTGCCCTGTCAGCAAGCCTTGGTCTCGGGAAGAGATCGAGTGTGAAAGAATCTTCGAGCAAACCACTCGTAGAGATTCGTGTGGGCGGTTTATAGTCACCCTCCCTCTTAAACAGCATCCCAGTTGTTTAGGTGGATCGCGTGCGCAAGCGCAGAAGTTATTTTGTAGCACCGAACGAAATTTAAGCAAAAACGAGTCGTTAAGAAAACTTTATACCGAGTTCCTGTCAGAATATACAGGGTGAGTCTTTGACTTGTACATATATTTTAACTGTAGATTCCTCTCATCAAACGAAACACTTTTTTCCCATGCCATTTTTCAAAATTCGGTTTGGTTTGGGAGATACAGGGTGTCAAAAATCCACGAAAAAAACACTTTCCTGTTCATATCTCCGGAACCGTTATTTCAAATGAACTGAATTTTGGTTCATTGGTTACTCTATTCATGGTGCATATTCCTCAATCGAAACTTATTCAATATCTCTCCTAGTTCGAAAGTTACAGGTTGGTCGACTCATAAATTCATGCAAAAACACTATCAAATCACTTGAAAAGGATAAACGGTTCATATTTTCGAAAGAATCAACCATTTTAGAGAATAAAAGTATTCCTATATTTTTTCAATAAAACGCGTCGTTTTCGAGTTATTCCTAAATGTGTACGAAGAAATTTGAGGAAAAAACCATGAATTTCATAAAAAATCTGAATGCTTCCCTGGACTAAATATCATCGAATATTGTTTCTTCTCTGGTCTCTTAACAAATTAACAATGTTGTCAATGTTTATCAACTGAATTCCGAGAAGCATGAAATTACACAGTTTATAAGCAAGTTTCTATTAAAAATTTATTGATACCAGTCCTTCAGGAAAATATCTATCTTCTTAACAATATCCTCTTGGAATTTTTAATCGACCCTACACGGTTTTCACATCACAAATCACAAGCATCACCTCACACCTGTTTGCCTTATTCTCTGCGAGTAAATAAATAAATGAATTGAATCCATGTAGAAAGGTTATCGCGTTTAGGCGTCGTTCATTTTATCACAGACTAGCTGGCCTGTGATAGTGTGATACTGTGATGAGACACAGAATAACGGCTTGTCTTGCGTGGCGGCTACATCGCAGCCGGCAGCGCACCACGACTGAAATTTAGATCGGCGAGAATCAGAACTACTCGTTTGGCATTTCCAAAGAGCAATGCGTAGAAGCCTTTAGCGAAAAGTAAACAAAACTAGTTCTTCCGTTAACGATAGGGGACGTTCTGCTTTCTTGAGTTCGCCTATACCATTTTTTACTGAGAAAATCAACACAATCTGGCATCGTCTTCTCTAGAATTCTGTGATCACAGAGGAATGGATTAGGTTAGGTCATTGACCTCGAATCATATGACTTTGATTAATGGAGTTAGGATAGGTTAGTGACAGTGAGAAACTAATTTTTATAAGATAGTTTCAGGGTATCGAGGCAAATATGAACAAATTATTAGTGTTTACAAACTAATCTTCAGGATAATCGAAGAAGGAACTTATTTTGGTGTGAGAAATATGGCATTTCAATTGCAGAAATGATGGAACAAAACTTAGCGTTTTTGTTAGGAAATATCGTGTTTGTAACATTCTTATTCAAATAAGGTTAGTGCTTGAGTATTTTCTAAATGTATCACCCAGAATATCTAATAATCACATCAATTTCAATTGAAAAATATGAACTTTGAGGTGTTTGTAGAGAATAATATCAGAGACGTAATTAGCCCAATTTTTTTTTTCAAATGGCTATATCTCTTTAACCGATCCGAATTCGGAAAAATGGAAAATGAAAAAAAGGTTTCTTTAGGCCTCAAGAATCTACAGTTAAAATATATGTACAAGTCAAAGACTCACCCTGTATAAGTTTGAATCACATGAGTTTGGCCGATGATCAGACAGACAAAGATGTCTGTGAATATTTCATGCCACATCACGGTGTTTTGAGGGAAAATAGTAAAACTACAAGGTTGAGAGTCGTATTCAATGCGTCGTTTCCCACTACGAACGGAGTCTCTCTCAACAGCATACAGTATGTCGGTCCAATTCTGCAAGAGGATCTGTTGTCGATAATTCTAAGATTTAGACAGCACAAGTACGTGGTATCTGCGGATTGCGCGAAGATGTATCGCCAAGTACTCATCGAGCCGAGTCAGCGACATCTCCAGAAAATACTGTGGCGCGATAATCCTGCCCAGCCTTTAAAAGCATACACACTTAATACGGTAACATACGGTCACGCATGCGCAAGTTACTTGGCAATTCGCTGCCTATTCGAGTTAGCCAGAGAATGTCAAGAAATCACGCCGGACATCGCGGAAGTCATCCGCCGAGATTTTTATGTCGACGATTTGCTCACGGGGGCTGACACTATAGAGCATGCGCAGTATGTTTGTGCCGAGGTTTCGACAGTGTTGCGAAGTGGATGCTTCGAGCTTAGGAAATGGTATTCTAACGAACCAGATATTCTGACGAATATCGAAAACAAAGATTCTCCTTGTGGGATCATCGAGTTTGATCCTGGAGAGAACGCGAAAACTTTAGGATTGACCTGGTCGTGTCAATACGACAAGTTGTTGTATACGTTGGAAAATGTCAATGTCACCAAAAAATGCACAAAAAGACTGATCCTATCAGTGAATGCAAAGATATTCGATCCGTTGGGATTAGTTAGCCCGTCTATAATAATAACCAAGATGCTTATGCAAAGTTTATGGCTTGAGAAGCTAGGATGGGACGATGCGTTGCCCAAGCACTTGACAGATAGATGGTTCAGATTTGTATGTGATTTGCCCAAATTAAAGAACCTTTCAATAGCGCGAAGAATAGTTTGCGATAATCCCCAGCAAATAGAGTTGCATGGATATTGCGATGCAAGCGAGCGTGCGTTTGGTGCATGCGTGTACGTCAGAAGTGTCGACATCGACGGCAACGTACACGTTCATTTGTTGACAGCCAAAAGTAAGGTTGCACCTATCAAGACGATAAGCGTACCTTGTTTGGAATTATGCGGCGCATTTAGTTCTTTCGCGATTGATCGAAAAGGTTAGGAAATCAATGACGCTCAAGTTTGACAAATATTATTTATGGAGCGATTCACAGATCACTCTGGCTTGGATAGGCACTAGTCCTAACTCATTGAAAGTTTTCGTCGCTAACAGAGTCTCGGAGATTCAGGGTCTAACCACTGATTGCGAGTGGCGCTACGTACCCACGCGAGATAATCCCGCAGATGTGGTGACAAGAGGGCTTTATCCGAGTGAGTTGTCGGAATCTCATCTTTGGTGGAGCGGACCGTCCTGGTTGTGTCAGGAAAAACAAGATTGGCCGATTCACAAGAATACAATATTAAATTTGCCAGAGCTTAGACAGCAAACATGCGTCGTTATGAAAGAGAGTCCGGAAGACTTCTTTCCTTTCGCAAGATTTTCGATTTTCACCCGTTTATTGAGAACCGTTGCGTACATGCTGCGATTCTTCGAAAATTGCAAAAGTTTAAAAGCCGATCGCGTTTCGGGAGCTTTGTTAAAGCAAGAACTAGATCGCGCTCGAGTAAGTTTGGTGAAGATGTCGCAATTGCAATCATTTCCAAACGAGGTGTCAAGTCTATCCCTCAATGGAAAGGTCAATACCAAAAGCAAATTGTTGAGTTTGACGCCGTTTCTTGATTCCGCTGGCATTATACGCGTCGGTGGTCGACTAGAATACTCGGATTTGAGCTTCAGCAAGAAGCACCCCATGGTTTTGGATTCTGCTCACCACTTTACCCAATTGTTGTTTCTTTATGAACACATTCGTCACCTGCACGTGGGTCCTCAGAGTTTGTTAGGTTTTCTAAGAGAGGAATACTGGCCTATTGGCGGAAGAAACACGGCGCGGTCAATAGTTAGAAAATGCGTACGATGCGTCAGGTTTCGAGGAGAAACAGTTCAGCCTTTAATGGGCAACCTACCGCGAGATAGAATTGTTCCATCCCCTCCTTTTAGCTGCGTAGGTATCGACTACGCCGGTCCCTTTATCATACGTCAAGGTTTAAGTAAAGGTCGTGGCGGCAAATTAGAAAAATGCTACATCAGTCTGTTTATCTGTTTTGCTACAAAGGCTGTGCACCTCGAGTTAGTCTCCAGTCTTTCCACTGAATAATTTTTACAAGCCTTAAGGCGATTCGTATCTAGACGTGGAAAACCCAGTAAAATAGTATCCGACAATGGTAAAAATTTTGTTGGAGCATGTCGCGAGTTAGGCAAGTTTTTGATAAAGAATAAAGACAAAATAAAGTCTTCTTCTTGCGGTGAGGGCATTGACTGGCAATTTATCCCCCCTTATTCTCCTCATATGGGTGGTCTTTGGGAGTCCAATGTAAGATGTGTGAAGTCTCACCTGAGACATGTCTTGGCCAACGCGCATTTAACATTTGAAGAGTTCAGTACGGTATTGTGTCAGATCGAGGCTATTTTGAATTCCCGACCTCTTTGCCAACTCACACCCGACCCCAATGACCTCAGTTCCCTTACTCCGGCTCACTTTCTCATTGGGAGAACGCTAATAGCTGCGCCAGAAGAAGATGTCAAGGACGTCAAGTTGAACCGTCTAACAAGGTTCAAGCACATGCAGAAGATCTGTCAAGACTTTTGGAGACGATGGGAGCGAGATTACCTCGTGGAACTTCAGGCAAGACAGAAGTGGAAGACCGAGCAAGGCCAGTTGTTCCAGAATCAGCTAGTGGTCATCAAGGACGACCAGTCTCCACCCACTGAATGGCGACTTGGACGAATTGTCGAACTGCACAAGGGTCAAGATGGAGTAGCTCGCAGCGCATCGATCCGAACAAGTGCTGGAGTAGTGAAAAGGAACTTTCAAAGAATTTGTTTGAAAGCTTAGGCTTTCCAAAGGGGGGGGGCATGTTCGCGCCAGCGATACTACGTGGAATGTGACGCCATCTGTGCTGCGGTTAATGAACAATTGTTTCGCGGAAACTAAGTTAATCTAAGAAAACTGTAAATAGCATATTTTTAATCCTAGTTTATTCGATCGATAATATAGATCTCAGTGTTATCATAAGAGCCAATAAGGCATTCATAAAAATCAAGTTGTTGTAACATGTCGTACAAGTAGAGCACTATAAACATAGGTATGCTGGATAGACCTGGCTCTATGGTTATTGGGTCCAACCATAGACTCGAAAATTACAGGACTCGCAGCATTTTCACCGCCATCTATCGGGGTGATACACCAACATAAACAATAAATTATTATAAATTTGACTATTAGATGCCGCGGCTTTATTCTAACACAACGAACCTAACCTATTTCCAATATTTTTCATGTGAGCATGCCTAAAAAAGTCATCACAAGATCTCTCATTCCGAAAATATGCTCATTTGATTACAGATTTCATTTCTTTCGATTTAAGATTTCATTTCATTCGAAGGGATCTGTAATTTCCGAGTCTATGGTTGGACCCAGAATGGCGGTTCTGGTATACTCCCCTTTATAGAGCCTTAGTACAAGTAACGAGTAGTTGAGTTTTAATTAAACAAGTTATCAAGTTAGTCGTTTGAGTTATTCAAGAAAATACAGTCCACAAACCCTCCAAAGGGCAATAATTCGTCTCGTCGGTGATGCATCGCTTACAAGCTCGCTCACTTCTCTGGAACACCGTAGAAAAGTGGGCGATCTGTCTCTATTTTATAGATATTTCCATGGGCGATGCTCTTCTGAATTATCAGCGATCGTTACTCCTCTGGCAGTCTCTTCCAGACTAACCCGTCAAGTTAAGTCATCACACCCCTTCGTGGTAACTTTGGAGACCTGCAGAACATCTCTCTTCAAAGACTCGTTCATCCAACGAACAGCGAGGATTTGGAACACATTGCCTAGGGAGGTGTTCCCCGAGGCATATAACCTCCAGAAATTCAAGAAGAACACCAATTCCTACCTGCTTGCCCTTGGTTCTCACGATGTTCTCTGAACATGACAGGATATTCCTCAATCCTCAAATGCTCAATTAAATTCACATCACAATTCACACGATTATGCTAAAACATTCTATGAAAAACTCAACAAGCAGTGTAGGTAATAGCAGTTTCTTGTTATGGAATGAAAGGAACACAATTTTCGGTATTGTTCATCAAACATTTTACCTTTGATATAACTTGCATGGAACTGTTAATAGCAATAACAACATCAATCCTATGTATGCTTGTAATTAATATATTCAAAACAAATGTGAGCAACAAATCGGAAGTTGAGGTATTATGTTTATTTAAGTATTTATTTTAAGTTAGAATTCTAAGCGTTATGATCCATTTGTGTGTTTTGCATTTGTCAAGTTTTGTTGCCTGCGCTGTTTGTTGCGACGAAATTTACGAAAAAATTGTCTGTATAAAACAGGCATGAGCGTGTAAGCATTAGTTAAACTAGACAAAATGCAAAATTCTCGAAGTAATTTTAATTGTCTGTCTTGTTCTTGTTCATGATAACAGTTTCTATTCTTGGAAGATCTTAGACTAATATAAAAAATCCTTGAGTGACTGAATCACTGATTAATCACTATCCTGCTCAAACCACTCAACGTAAGAAGGATTTTTCGAAATTCCAGTTCCAGGGGGGTGAAACCACCCCTCAAATATTACAATTTTTTTATAAAAAAACGGTCAAGTTTTCGAAAAAACGCATATACACATATATTTTATTTTTTTTTTACATATTTAAAGATTTTTCAAAAATGTATACAGGGTGTTTCATAAAATATGGCCAATGAGTAATGTCGATTCTGCTTAAACTGCTTGACGTTTGAAGCTGATTTTTGGCAAACGGATAAGTCTATCCGTTTGCCAACAGTCGTGGGGTGTAGAGGTTCCAAGAGGGTGAAAAAGCCCTCAAATATAACAATATTATCATCACCATTACAAATTCGACGCTAACGAAGTCGCGGGTTTAAGCTAGTGTACTCTTGTATGGTGATTACTAATTTTTATAAAAAAAACACAAGTTTTCAACCCATACCATACTGATACTAGTTATTTAAATAACTATTACATCAAATAATGAGCATTTCAAACACAAAATAATAACTATTTTAGGTGACTGGAAGTAGAAGACTTACCAGCGGAATTTCCAGAAAGCAGAAGAAAGCGCCCCAGAATTTAAAGGAATGTGTCGAAAAAAATGTAGGATCTCGTGTAGGATTAGGTGACAATAAATGGAAAAAATAGACATTGCGTCTGTATTATATATTTCATTATTTAGAGTTTATTTCTCGAAACATATATTTTGTTTAGATTGTAATAATTAACCATCCTCGCTAATATATCAAGTTTTTTTTTCAATACCTGTTATATGTAGGTATATAAGGTGCAAATGGCACTTGTTGCTTGTATAAGTTACCGACAGAATCCTAAAGTTACGTCGGTAACTTATATGAAATCATTCGGCTTCGACGTGGTTGGTTGTGTCGGTAACATATGAATATGCGCCCCGGGTATTTGATTTTCCCGGTACCACCCATATCTGGGAAGCGTTCCCCTATCCGCCACCTGGGGAGGCGCCCGATGGACGACTAGCAACCCCGCACATATACAACTTTTCGTAGAGTAACGGCATTTTTTCTTTTGTCAGAGAGATAATCAATAATTTGAAAACAAGAAAGGCTCCTGGAAAAGATAAAATTACAAATCTCATGCTGAAGAAAATGTCAAAGAAAGAAACGGCAGCTCTCACTAGCATAGCAAATGGCGTGATGAGAACAGAGCACTTTCCAGAAAGATGGAAATCTGCCGAAGTGATTGTTTTCAATAAACCAGGTAAAGATAAAAAGTTCCCACAGAACTATAGACCGATAAGCCTGCTCCCAGCCCTAGGAAAAATTGTGGAGAGAGTCTTAGCCAGACGACTCAATGAAGAAACAGAAGCCCTGGCGACGATACCGAGTGAACAATTTGGGTTCCGAAAACATCATTCAATTGAACAACAGCTCCTAAGAATGACTGAGTATATCACAGAAGGATTTCAGAATGAACAAGCCACAGGACTACTTCTACTGGATGTAACCAGAGCTTTTGATAGAGTATGGCATGAAGGATTAACATATAAAATGATAACCGCAGGTTATTCTTCCAAGTTATGCAGAATAATAAGAAATTATTTGAGGGATAGGAACTTTTGTGTGAAAATAGGTGATGTTCATTCCACACTCAGATATTTAGAAGCAGGAGTTCCCCAAGGATCCATATTAGGACCCCTACTCTATAACATATACATACATGATATACCAAGAAATCCAAGATGCCTGCTTGCTCTATACGCGGACGATACGGGCATAGCAATTAGGCACAGAAATACAAAAATAATTCACAAAAGACTTCAAGAAGCTGCAGATGATATCTCCATTAAACTAGACCAGCCGCTTATTCGATATCGAATCGCACTGAGGTTTCGATTCTTCCACTGTTCAACTGGACTAGAAGACTTTGTACTGAAATTCCAGTGTTTCCAACTACATTATCCATATCTGTATGATTTCAAGTCCGAAGTATATCACTTCTCCCCCACCCGCATACCAGGTTGCAGTTGTCACCTATTATCGAAACAGAATGAGCTGTGCTAGAACAATCGCGAGAAATAAAAAACGAGATGTGGCGGGGATACATTTTCTCTAAACACGGTGCGCTGGCAGTACTGTCGAACGGACTACGTTGTATCTCAAGTGATACACTTCGGACTGGACATCATATAATTATTATGATCGAACTTCACAGGTAAGTTCGTTTGATCATTAATTATTAGGTATAGGTATAAGTGCGTTCGTCGGATTCAAAATTCAAAAACTCAATTAATTTATTCAATTTCATTTTCCTTGGATTTTATAAACTGACAGAAACTGTTCGAAAATTACTGTTTGGACGTCTTCCTTTTAACCACTTTGCTGCTCAGCCTGCCTTATTGCATCATCCATTGCAGACACATCAAAAGGCTCGGCTGAAAAAATTTGTTATTCTCTTAGATTTGATAGTGAGATGTGAAAATATTTCAGTATCAACCCATAAAATAAATGTAAGATATTTCGTGAATATTGACTTGAAAATGGAATATCCGCCATTATTCAAAACCATTTTATTCAACAGGATAAGTTATGTGAATTTTTCAATGGACATGTATGAGATAACGAGTTTCCAGTCATTAACAGTATTTAGGGTTCCGTATAACGGATAAGAATACATTTATAGGATCTCAAACTCTGTATTAACTCTCAAATGAATTTCAGAAAATGGTCTACAGGGTGGTCACATTCACTTAGGCACAAGAAATGAAATTATCAAAATATACTGTCCTAGAAATTCAGTATAAATCATTTAACTCCCATAATGTACCTTAATAATTTCTGAATAAATCATCTCAACATCCTCGCCAGGAATATAAACAAAAGAAATTTCGGTCAGAATTAATAATTAATTCTGGACAGTGTCAGAAGACATTTCTGAGTAGAAAACCATTTCGTGATACGGACTATGGATCCTATACTATACATATGTTTATAGGTAGTATGCGAATATCCTCGTAGGATCTGTATTTGTAGTTCCGAAACCTATTGACCAACGCATATCGAAACGAACTGATTTCGAACTAAATTCTTGTCATAGAGTTGAATTAAAGATTTCATTTGATCTTTGAAGGAAATTTTGGAAGGAAAATGAGAAAATTAAAGG
This sequence comes from Adalia bipunctata, assembly GCA_910592335.1. NCBI lineage: Eukaryota > Metazoa > Arthropoda > Insecta > Coleoptera > Coccinellidae > Adalia > Adalia bipunctata. The sequence continues at coordinate 24,269,393 of OU342950.1, forward strand.
CATGTGAGATCTGACATATCCAATGAAAGCCCAGTGTGTAGAGGACTACGAAGTTTATCTCAGGGTTCTATGATGCCAAAGTCTAGATGAAACTATGTGAACATTGGAAAACACCCTTTCCCTCCCCCATTAAGTTACTGATCCTCACATTTTGAATTTTCAAAAGTACAATTATAGTACGGAACATTTTTCCTGGCGAATACAACTCGCACTTAACCCAACTGTTTTCTGAAACACTTCTTTAGGCCAACACCCATTTATTGATCTGTTTAATTGGGATTTACTTACCCTCGGTTGATCCAGATAACATTATGAATGCTGAAAAAAATATATACGATTCAATTGAGAACATTTTTCATTTACGGTAAAGAAATTATTTTATTGTATTATTCTCTACTTGGTGGAAATCAATAAAAAGTGATATATTTTCCAGATATATTAAAAAAAACTTTATTGAATCATTTCGAAACTTTTGGAAGACAGGGATTCAATTATGAGCATATCTAATATTAAGAAACAACAGCTTGTTTCATCAAGGCTCTTTCGATCAATATTGAGAATACTTATTTAATTTTCATTCAAGGGTTTTCCAATAGGAACGATATGTTCTTGAAACTCCATGGCAGTCATTTGTGTTTAGTGGTGTTCAATAATAATTCATGGAGCAGATTATACGTTTCAACATCGTTTGGCTAATATCCAAAAATATTTTACAAAAATAAACTTGCTTTTGTTCAAGCTCAAGGTGACCTCCCTGAGGAATAAGAATTTGTGCTTGTTTTTGAAGGAATCATTGAAAAATTTTTAACAAAAATCTGTTTACACGATTCTATTAAGACAGAGCAGATTGATATTACACCGAAGGAATTTTCATATAGAAACAAAGGCTGTTCCGTTTGCGTGTCCGAAGAATAATGACGCACCCTCCAAATATAACTCGCAGTTGTGAAAACGGGATATTATCATTATTCGACTACTGTGAAAGTTAACATGCAGCATTAAACAAATAAGGTTTCTGATTTGTTTTGATCGAAAATTGAGTCAATCGAATTTGCTGCTTCAAAATTAACAGAAAAGATGATTATAAAATGGGAAAAGTATTTCTTAAGCTTTATGGTCCTTACTGGAAATTCCTTCATGTTAACATAAATTTTTTAAATGAGAAAAACTTACCTAGAGCCAAGGCGCTAAGAATTGACCAGAACTTCATCGGATTCATGTTGTTGAAGTAGATTGATGTACTGGTTTTCTTCTACAGTCTGGCCTCTATTTAAACTCGATTTATCAACAATGCCATAATATGCGAGATAACTTTTTAAATTAAGTGGTTCAAAAAAGTTCGCTGCGAAATAAGCCATTGCAATTATAATATTTATTTTCTATTCATTATAATGACAGTCATTAGCGGTCTCAGCCAGTGGCGTAATTATGCAAGGCTTTGAGCAGGGGTGGCAGAAGAATTGGCAGCAAAATCATGAGGCAAGATGTATTCGATTAGGAATAAGATTCGGATCAAAGGAATATACCGACATCAAGCCTGAAGTTGTGGGACTACACTTTTGATAAATTCATCAACATATGACCGGAAAGTAGTTATATGACATGTTGCAGGATTGCCTGATTCCGAAATAAACTCAAGCCTAGGCCGCTGTTATTCAAATAATTATTGTTAAGCTAATGGAGCTATTGGAGAAGTAGCTGAACACTATGAGATAAAGGACGTATTATTTATTATTATTATTTGCTGGGGTCGATTGGCTATTAAAAAGCCTTTCAGAACTTTTTCCTGCCGACTCGCCCATTCGATACAAGAGGTACTTATACCGATAGTGTCCAGTCGCCAGTTCCATGGCAAAAAGCCATATGAAAAGAATGCAAGCAACAGATAACAAAATACTACTTTGTCCCATGGACGCACCTTGGTTCGTCAGAAACTGAGATATCCATCGGGATCTAAATTGGAGTTCATGGAGAAGAAAGCTGAAGTATTTCGACACAGCGGAATAGCAACCGAATCAAGAACTCAGGAGATTGGTGAATGGTGGATTATGAGTTATGACCAGAAGGAAGATAAAAGAAGAATACGTACATATAGAGCATAGAGGAGAAGACCAAGAGATCAATTGATGAGTGATTAAAATGAGTACGAAAACTAACTAGATTGATTAAAACAAGTGATATCAGAAAAAGTCAATACACGTGAGCTGGACAAGCTACCTTGGCCTCTATTCTTGAAAACTAGGGAGTAGAACGATCGAGAGAACGGTGACGTGGCCCTACTTATGCCCTTGTGTAAGGACGAGAACTCTACGAATCTTTCAGCTTTCCAAGACCACATAAGGGTTCAGGTCAAAAGGGTTCAACGTTTGATGCACTTGTGGCAAGTGTTGTCCTCAATGCCACTTAATCGAAAACGTGTTCTTCTATGGTAGATTTTTCAATCCTCCTTCCTCAGAAATACGTCTCCGAACAGTCTGTATGGATACAAAACACTTCGGAACCGTTTACTGAGCTGTAGTGTTATTTACACGAGATCTAGGTGTACATATATCATTTCGTCAAGATTTCTGTATTTGTTGAATTTTGATCCGGGAATGGTTTCAAACGATAAAGTTCGACTCAATGAGGACAAATCCATGGTCGAATTCAATTCTGTGATTTCAAAATTACGGTTTCGATTCGGATTAAATGTTTCTTTCATGGTCTTATGGAGAATAAGGAATGCTAGCTAAATGCGAAAAGATATCAAGATCGTTTAACCAGGACCATATGAAATTCTAGCAGATTATCGAAGAAAATCCCAATATTTCTCTAACTACGGATTCGACTGGGTTAAAATAATGTCCCGAATGTTTCTACCAAGTTACTAGAAAATCGTATAATTAGAACCTCTCATCTAGGTAAACTAATCGACTATAAATGCTCCATAGTATAGACCGTAGAGACCTGTACCTCGCTATTGGCTCTGAAAATTGAATAATGTTTGGGAAACAAGGCATTTGTTGGCGAGCTGTAGGCCACCCCCCCAATTTCTAAACATGTATTAGAAAAAAGCGATTGAAACATGTCACAAGACATTGTGAGGTTGAGATCGAAAATATTCATAGAATTAGTGAAAGACAAAATTTTCACGCCATAATACAATGTGTCAGAGAGAGAGACAGAATGAATGAGTTATGTTTATCTATAATTCTATACTAATACATATTAATATTATAAAGAGAAAAGATTTGTATTTTTGTGTGTCTGATACGACTTAGCTTAAAAACTACTGGACCGATTTCAGAAATTCTTTCACCCTTGGAAAGCTACATTATTCCTGAATGACAATGACTTTTCACATTTTTCACCCGAAAAAATTAAGGATACCTACTATAACTTCAATAATTCCAAAAAATCAACCATACTCAGCTATTTTTACGTGTGCTGCAAAAACTGTAAAGTTGAATACAGACTATTCTGACGTGACGTGATTTCACGTCACGTCAGGACCGTGCAGTGCTCACATTGGCCTAATATTGACGTGAACGCACAGAACGATGTGTTGCATTTTTATTACTTCATATTAGAGTATCAAGTTTAATGACCTTCAATTTGATCTAGTGTTGCTAATTGGTTGAGGTCAGGGTTGAAGGAAATCAATTAGATGAAAATTCTGCCGACGTTTCGATTATATTTAAATCATCAACCGATGATAGCCCCGAAGATGATTTAAATATAATCGAAACGTCGGCAGAATTTTCATCTAATTGATTTCCTTCAACCCTGACCTCAACCAATTAGCAACACTAGACTTCATATTAGGCCAATGTGAGCACTGCACGGTCCTGACGTGACGTGGAATCACGTCACGTCAGAATAGTCTGTATTCACCTTAAGACTAACGTGGATACAATGTATGACGGAAATGTACCTCTTAAATAGTTCTACCAAAAAGTCCGCGATAGCATATATCTATCTCTCAAGATTGACCTGTTTATAGTAATCAGATGTTTTCCAAAATTATACACTATTTGGGAGTGCGTTTTTTGAATAGGGTATTGATCCTTATCCAACTTAATACGTTACTTATCCCCAGTATTTAATTTAGAACGAAACTCTTTTTTTTATCATACAATTACAACGAGTACATCAAAAGATATGGCAGGTTGAAGTGATGAAGATGAAACCGCACGACTGGAACTAAATGCGTCTCCGTGCTAGGTAGGCGGATAGGAGAGGGCACCGAAGTGTGAGAGGGGGACATGCATATCTATAAAAGAGTAGCCGCGTGGATCAAATTTCAGACACGCGTCCGACTAACTAAGAAGCGGAAGCAGAAGCCTTTTTAAAACCTAAGTTAAAAAGTTATTTTCAGAACTAAATTTGAATTATTTTATTCAACACGGGCAAAGCTGGGACGGGCTGCTTGTTCTCAATATTACTGCACATGCGTATATCTCGATTCTTACCAAAGCCCAGCTTCAATTTTCATAGGCTCATTGCCCATACTGGACTTATTAGATATAGGTATGGTGGACACTCTTTGACATATTTTCGGCGGAAATGCGGTCCAAATATGTTGTTCCCTGCTCATCTCATGCACTCAAGGAGATATACAGGTGTCCCACTAGTGACGCAGCGGACGATATACGCGTAAAGGTCTAAGTTTGGCAAAATTTTTTGATGCAGACTTGATATACTCCAAGAAGAGCACATCCTAAAAATATTTTCGAATATATCGGGTGGCCCACAAAAGAGGAAAAGAAGGTGACTTTGTTTTTTCAAATGGGACACCCTATATTCAATAGTCTTTTTCAATTCTCTGAAACTTCCTGCATGCTTTCGTATACTTTTCACATATTCTTTTCCGACAATTTTCGAAATTTTGGCCATTTTGACAAAAAATTAATGCTTGTAGAGGCTATGTTATCCAATTATATTTCACGAACCCTTGCACATACCAATAACAGCTTTATATGGATTGAAAGACAAGACTTAAAAGTATCCTAGCCAGCTTTAATAAAGCATCTCCAGCTTATGGAGTGTCCACAAAAAGACTATCAACATGACGAATTTCAAATCGATTTTTCTTCATTTTTTCAAATGCAATGCATATATTTATTTTTCATCATTGTGATCACCATACATTTTACTTCATTTTTTGTCAAATGCATGATATGCATATCATTAACAGAATAGGATTTTTCAGAGTTTTTCCTATAAATTCACATTTACTTCCGAATTCAAAAAGCATATTTGGCTTTTTTTCTGTGATTATTGAGAACTGTCAAATTATTCTCTTCAGAATATTTGCAGCTTCAATTCATATCATCATAGTTTTTACGGATTGGCTAAATACTCATACAATGATCTTAAAATTCAAAAAATACCAATGCGTTTGAATGTACCAGTTATGAATGCTACAAATAAACGAGTTTCGAAACTTAAGGATACAAAAATGTGCCCGCTCTTATCCTTATAATACTTTCTTAGAAAACATGATATTCATGTTTCACAGGCACGCACGCAGATCTTCAAGCTCCCAAGCTTGAGGCTTGTTTGAAATTCTTGCAAGATTCGACTCTTCAAGCAGAAACATAGAAAGAAAATTATCAAAAATGTATTTTGAAAAATGGGTACAGAAAGCAAGTTTCTGTCTTCAGTAACTAATTTCATCACATTGAGTAGATACATCAGAAGTTTCTAGTTCCTCATTTCGATATAATATGATGATATGAATTGAAGCTTCAATGATGCTTATTCTGAGTGGAATAGTTTGACAGTTCTCAATAACCACAGAAAAGCCAAATCTACTATTTAAATTCGAAGGTATATGTGAATTTTAGGGAAACATTTCTAAAAAGCTCTTAAAAATGCTATTCTGTTGAAAATATGCATATCATGCATTTAATAAAAAATGAAGTAGAATGAATGGTGATTACAATGAGGAAAATAAATTATGTGCATTGCATTTGAAAAAATGAAGAAAAGTCGATTTGAAATTCGTCATATTGATAGTCTTTTTGTGGACACTCCATATGCTGGAGATGCTTTATTAAAGCTGGCTAGGATACTGTGAAGTCTTGTCTTTCAATCCATATAAAGGTCTTATTGGTATGTGCAAGGGTTCGTGAAATATAATTGGATAACATAGCCTCTACAAGTATCATTTTTTTGTCAAAATGGGGACAGAAAGCAAGTTTCTGTCTTCAGTAACTGATTTCATCACATTTTTGAGTAGATACAACAAAAACTTCTAGTTCCTCATTTCGCTATAATATGAATTGAAGCTTTAATGATGCTAATTCTGAGTGGAATAATTTGACAGTTCTCAATAACCACAGAAGAGCCAAATCTGCTATTTGAATTCGAAGGTATAATTATGTGAATTTTAGGGAAACATTTCGAGAAAGCGCTTAAAAATCCTATTCCGTTAGAGATATGCATATCATGTATTTGACAAAAAATGAAGTAAAATGAATGGTGATTACAATGATGAAAAAAAATTATATGCATTGCATTTGAAAAAATGAAGAAAAATCGATTTGAAATTCGTCATGTTGATAGTCTTTTTGTGGACACTCTGTATGCTGGAGATGCTTTATTATAGCTGGCTAGGATACTTTAAAGTCTTGTCTTTCAATCCATATAAAGCTGTTATTGGTATGTGCAAGGGTTCGTGAAATATAATTGGATAACATAGCCTCTACAAGCATTAATTTTTTGTCAAAATGGCCAAAATTTCGAAAACTGTCGAATAAAAATATGTGAAAAGTATACGAAAGCACGCAGGAAGTTTCAGAGAATTGAAAAAGAATATTGAATATAGGGTGTCCCATTTGAAAAAACAAAGTCAGTAAAGTCACCCTCTATTCCTCTTTTGTGGGCCACCCGATATATTCGAAAATATTTTTAGGATGTGCTCTTCTTGGAGTATATCAAGTCTGCATCAAAGAATTTTGCCAAACTCAGACCGTTACGCGTATATCGTTCGCTGCGGCACTAGTGGGACACCCTGTATACAGACTCCAATTACAGCAGAATAAGGCAATGAATGAGGATAATTTTGAAGTGTAATAAATATACCCCAATAAATAACATGCTTGATACACTGAATTGGTTATCAGTTGAAAAAATCATCAAGAGAGCCAATTTAACACTAATATACAAGATTGAACATGGTCTGCTATGCAGAAGACTCTATTTTTTGAAGGTATTCGGCAATAAAAAATGTTGCTGTTCTTGTATTTGAAAGTGGATAATGCATTTCATTATATATTCTTATGAAATGGAGCTGTTAGAGATTTGTTTCCAATTATGGCACGTGTCTCGAAAAGGCAACAAGGAAGCAAGGAACAGATCATTCAAACAAACATATTGATCCATTCCCCGCTCCTAATCTCAGTATTAGCAGAGGAATGTCAAACGGGGCACCATACAGTTCTGCGTATGATGCATTTCATTGATGATTCAACTTAATTATGTGATGAAAGAAATTTGTATATTTTTTTTACTAGCTATGCTAAATAACGATTATTATTATTAAAAGCGTTTTACTTCAATTTTCGCTGGTAGATGCCAGCATAGATGCATAGAATACCTGGTGTTGGCACTGATTAGATTTTGTTTAAGACTTTCTTGTCGATCGAAAATCTGAGTTCTTGAACTACTTTTCATTTCTCCCGAAAGGGGTCGCGCTATTTTCCATTGTCGCAGTAGCGCCACAACCGATAAAATATTGCGGATTATTCCGGAAGTAAAACGAGAACTCAAATCTAGAGTGCCGTTTTGATCTACAAATTTTGGTCATGATTTTCAGTAAGGAGTCGTTACACCAGGTATTTCTATGCATCTACAGAGTGTAACGTCCAAATGGAATAAATTCGATAACGAATAAATGAGGGCGTGTTGGGAAAAACGCTCGGACACGTCGATTTGTAATTTTAAATGCGCATATTTTTCAAGAAAATAATATTATATAGGGTGTTCCATGCGACCGTGGCCAATACCAACTTTCTTATTTCAAATGCAACCCCCTGTATGTTATTTATTTTTTGGATTCTTCAGAGAATTCTAGACACAATTCATGCACAATGTCCTATACCTAGGTATCACAATTGGAGAATATAATATCGAAGCAGTGGATGAGTTCGTATATCTCGGAGCCCTGATAACCCCGAGTAATGATGTCAGCAAAGAAATCAAAAGGCGCATAATGCTTGCCAATCGTTGTTATTTTGGGCTATCAAAATACTTACGTAAATCGAGCCTCTCGAGAAGCACAAAAATCAGAATCTATAAGACACTAATTGTACCAGTTTTAATCTATGGCTCGGAAACCTGGATAACGAAAGCAGATGAGACGTTACTATCAACATTTGAAAGAAAAATCCTAAGAAAGATTTATGGTGCTATCCGAGAGAATAATGTTTGTAGAAGAAGATATAATTTTGAGCTTTATAACTTGTATAGAGGGTCAGGAAACAGAGACATAATAACAACAATCAAGGTTGGTAGGCTAAGATAGGCAGGACATGTAGCACGCTATGACAACAACGTGCCAACGCGAAGAAACTTTTTGAGGCCATACCAACCGGCAGTAGAAGGAGAGGGAGACCAAGGCTGAGATGGAAAGACGGCGTTTCTGAGGATGCCAGAAAAATTGGTGCTGCTGACTGGAAGGTCCTTGCCGGAGACCGGAAAGAATGGCGGACGAGGCTGGAGAAAGTCAAGGCCCTGTAGGGCTGTAGCACTACTGATGATGATCATTAAGTGTTTTCAGATTTATTGCAAAAATCAACGTTTCAAATAAAAATTATTTTATTTCACAAATTAGGTACATTACACTTAAAACCTAATAAGTAATACTGATTATTTCTTAATTATTAAAAAAAAAACAAAAAAAACATTAATGTCAATGTAGGAAATGTTCAAAATGCTCGCTGCGAACGTCTTGGCAGCATGCTAATCTTGTGTAGAATTGTCTTCTAACGGTACTCAACATTTCAGGCGTGACTGATCTAATCGCAAGCGTGATTCGGTTTTTTAGGTCGTCTAAGTTTAAGGGTTTCGTTTCGTATACAATACTTTTGACATATCCCCACGAAAAGAAGTCTAATGTAAAATTGTAAAAAATCTGAAAACACTTAATATTTCCGAAAAAGTTGAAGATAGGTATAGGACATGGTACATGAATTGTGTCTAGAATTTTCTGATGAATCCAAAAAATAAATAATATACAGGGGTTTGCATTTGAAATAAGAAAGTTGGTATTGGCCACGGTCGCATGGAACACCCAATATAATTTTATTTTCTTGAAAAATATGCGCATTTAAAATTACAAATCGATGTGTCCGAGCGTTTTTCCTAACACCCCCTCATTTATTCGTTATCGAATTTATTCCATTTGGCTGTTACAAAGTAAAACGATATCGATTCCAATTATAATTATCCTATAGTGTATATCGGGGAATGAATCAAAAAGACCTTGGGTTAACTCTTTATTTCATGTCTCCAAGCTTTCGGCCTATGTCTGGGCCATCCTCAGGGAGCTACAATTTTACAAATATTTTAAAAAATGTATCCTATGTATGTTAATTTTAGCCATAGGCTTACCGAAAATTGAGCTGCCCCTCGAAAACTCCAATCATCCAGAAAAAAAAGGTATTCTACAATTGTCTTTGGTAGTATTATCAAAAGTTCTCAGTGGTCGTAACAATCTTAAATCCTAATTCTAAATCTTATATCAAAGTATTTAGCAATTCAAGTTTTTAATCTTAGGAGCGTCGGAAATTCACAATAAAATGGTGGTCTGGTATCGTACCACAGACCAAACACAGAGACAAACACAGAAAAACAAAACATGGGTACCTATGTGAAGGAAAGAGAGCAGTCGCGCGTGTCAGGCTTGGCTGTCAACCCGACCCGCGTCATCGCCCTCTGTCCTTCCCATCAGAAAGGTCAGAAATGACCGATGAGCTTTGTTACACTCTGTAAGTAAATGCCAGCATTGGGAAATTTACTGACATGTCATTGGAAATTCGAAACTTTGTTGTCTCTATTTCTTGTTTCAAGCCAAACCTTATTCTGAAATTCCGAATTCAGAGTATTTTGATAGCTTTGTTTTTTCTTGTTCATATGTATTTTTTTTCGTTCTTGTGTTATTTGAGGACAGGAATGATGTATTGGTTTTCCGTACCGACAGAAATATGTACTATCTGCGTTTGAATTGCAAACGGGAGCAGGGGAGCTGGAGCGATGTGAGCAAAATACCTAAAATCACAGCTGAACTGCCAACGTCATTAATGACCCCAAGGGCGTCGCCAGCCTTACAACTGCAACCAAGAATCTCTAAACAACTACGTGGTATCTCAAGTGATATACGAGGATTGGACTGAAATATAATTAATGATCAAACGAACTTGTGAAGTTCGATCATAATTATACAGATATGGATAATGTAGTAGGAAGCACTGGGGTCTTCTAGTCCAGTTGAACAGTGGAAGAATCGAAACCTCAGTGCGATTCGATATCGAATAAGCGGCTGGTCTAGTTTTATGGCAGTTTGTAGTGGGGATGCCAGAGCGCAACGATCTAGGTAAGCAGCACAGATCCAGGCATCCCCACTACGATCGAAACTGCCATTAAACTAGACCAGCCGCTTATTCGATATTATCGAATCGCACTGAGGTTTCGATTCTTCCACTGTTCAACTGGACTAGAAGACTGCTCGAATTTTGTACTGAAATTCCAGTGTTTCCAACTACATTATCCATATCTGTATAGTGTCAAGTCCGAAGTACATATATCACTTCTCCCCCACCCCCATACCAGGTTGCAGTTGTCACCTATTATCTAAACAGAATGAGCTGTGCTAGAACAATCGCGAGGAATGAAAAACGAGATGTGGCGGGGATACATTTTCTCTAAACACGGTGCGCTGGCCGTACTGTCGAACGGACTACGTGGTATCTCAAGTGATACAATTCGGACTGGACATCATATAATTATGATCGAACTTCACAGGTAAGTTCGTTTGATCATTCATTATTAGGTATACGTATAAGTGGGTTCGTCGGATTCAAAATTCAAAAACTCAATTGATTTCTTCAATTTTATTTTCCGTGGATTTTATAGACTGACAGAAACTGTTAAAAAATTACTGTTTTGACGTCTTCCTTTTAACCACTTTGCTGCTGGGCCTTCCTTATTGCATCTGCCATTGCAGCTATACCCATTTGAGGTTCCGCTGAAAAAATTTTTTATTCTCTCAGATTTGATAGTGAGATATGAAAATATTTTAGAATCAACCCATAAAATAAATGGAAATTAATTCTTATTTCGTGAATATTGACTGGAAAATGGAATATCCGTCATTATTCAAAACCATTTTATTCAACAGGATAAGTTATGTGAATTTCTCAATGGACATGTATGAGATAACGAGTCTCCAGTCGTCAACCGTTTTCAGGGTTCCGCATAACGGATAAGAAAACATTTATAGGATCTCAAACTCTGTATTAACCCTCAAATGAATTTCAGAAAATGGCCTACGAGGTGGTCACATTCACTTAGACACAAGAAATGAAATTATCAAAATACTGTCCTAGAAATTCAATATAAATCATTTAACTCCCATAATGTACCTTAATAATTTCTGAATAAATCATCTCAACATCCTCGCCAGGAATATAAAAAAAACAAATTTCGGTCAGAATTATTAATTAATTCTGCACAGTGTCAGAACATTGGGAAAAACGCCCTTTCCCTTCCCCAATAAGTTACTGATCGTCACATTTTGAATTTTCTAAATAACAATATAGAACGGAACATTTTTCCTGGCGAATACAACTCGCACTCAACCCAACTTTTTTCTGAAACACTTCTTTACGCCAACACTCATTTATTGATCTGTTTAATTGTGGTTTACTTACCCTCGGTTGATCCAGGTAACATTATGAATGCTGAAAAAATTATATACGATTCAATTGCGAACATTATTCATTTACGGTGAAGAAATTATTTTTATTGTATTATTCTCTACTTGGTGGAAATCAATAAAAAGAGTTATATTTTTCAGGTAACTAAAAAAAAACTTTATTGAATCGTTTCGAAACTTTTGAACGACAGGGATTCAATTATGAGCATACCTTACATAAAGAGACAACAGCTTGTTTCAGCAAGACTCCTTCAATCGATATTGAGAATAATTATTTAATTTTCATTCAAGGGTTTTCCAATAGGAACGATATACTCTTGAAACTCCATGGCAGTCATTTTTGTTTAGTGGTGTTCAATAATAATTCATGAAGCAGATTATACATTTCAACATCGTTTGGCTAATATACAAAAACATTTTACAAAAATAAACTTGCTTTTGTTCAAGCTCAAGGTGACCTCCCTAAGGAATAGGAATTTGTGCTTGTTTTTGAAGGAATCATTGAAAATTTTTTAACAAATTTCTTTTTACACGATTCTATAAAGACAGAGCAGATTGATATTAACCAGAGAAGGAATTTTCATATAGAAATAAAGGCTGTTCCGTTTGCGTGTCCGAAGAACAATGACGCACCAACCAAATATAACTCGCAGTTGTGAAAATGGGATAATCATTATTCGACTACTGTGAAAGTTAACATGCAGCATTAAACAAATAAGGTTTCTGATTTGTTGTTATCCAAAATTGAGTCAATCGAATTTGCTGCTTCAGAATTAACAGAAAAGATGATTATAAAATGGGAAAAGTATTTCTTTAGCTTTATGGTCTTTACTGGAAATTCCTTCATGTAAACATAAATTTTTTAAATGAGAAAAACTTACCTAGAGCCAAGGCGCCAAGAATTGACCAGAACTTCATCGGATTCATGTTGTTGAAGTAGATTGATGTACTGGTTTTCTTCTACAGTCTCGCCTCTATTTACTCGATTTATCAACAATGCCATAATATGCGAAATAACTTTGTAAAATAAGTGGGTACATAAAAAGTTCGCTATGAAATAAGCCATTGCAATTATAATATTTATTTCCTATTCATTATAATGACATTTATTAGCGGTCTCAGCCAGTGGCGTTATTATGAATGTCTTTAAGCAGGGGTGTCAGAAGACTGGGCGGCATAATCATGAGGCAAGATGTATTCGATCAGGAATATGATTCGGATCAAAGGAATATACCGACATCAAGCGTGAAGTTGTGGGATTATACTGTTGATAAATTCATCAACATATGACCGAGAAATGGGTTATTTCTTGGAAGTTAGTCAGTTCTGCCATCGAAATGCCCTCCACCCTATAACATAATTGTGGCTCCTCGAAAAAGAACATTGAGTCACTTTTACTCGTGTTTGGCCAGCCAGAAGCATCTCGAGGGTTCTGTTGGCATCATCATCATCGGTTAACCTTTGTGTTGGCACAATGAAATTTCGATATTCAATTGCGCCGAACAGTTTGCTGTTATTGAAAACGAAATACAGACAGAAGAGGAAATCATTGCCAAAAAGTTGATAAAAACTGGCTTCACGGTTTTTGTTCATGTAATTGAAAAGAAAATATAAAGATGATACGGAAAGCAGTTATATGACATGTTGCACGATTGACTGATTCCGAAATAAACTCAAGCCTACGCCGCTGTTATTCAAATAATTATTGTTAAACTAATGGAGCTATTGGAGAAGTAGCTGAACACTGTGAGATAAAGGACCTATTATTTATTATTATTATATGCTGGGGTCGAAAGGCTATAGAAAAGCCTTTCAGAACGTTTGCCTGCCGACTCGCCCCCCCGATACAAATACAAGAGGTACTTATACCGATAGTGCCCAGTCGGCCGTCCCATGACAAAGAGCCATATGAAAAGAATGCAAGCAACAGACAATAAGTTAATGTGCTATGGACGCACCTTGGTTCGTCAAAAACTGAGAGATCCATCGAGATTTAAATTGGAAAACCATCGATGAGTTCATGAAGAAGAAAGCTGAGAAGTATTTCGACACAGCGCCACAGCGGAGTAACATCCGAATCAAGAACTCAGGAGATTGGTGGATTGTCGGTATCGTCGCCAGGACTTCTGTTTCTTCATTAAGTCGTCTCTCCACAATTTTTCCTAGGGCTGGGAGCAGGCTTATCGGTCTATAGTTCTGTGGGAACTTTTTGTCTTTACCTGGTTTATTGAAAACAATCACTTCGGCAGATTTCCATCTCTTTGGAAAGTGCTCTGTTCTCATTACGTCATTTGCGATGCTAGTGAGAGCTGTCGTTCCTTTCTTTGACATTTTCCTCAGCATGAGATTTGTAATTTTATCTTTTCCAGGAGCCTTTCTTGTTTTCGAATTATTGATTATCTCTTTGATTTCTACGAATGCGTAGAAGGGCCACATTTCAAAGTAAAAATATTTTTCAGTAGGTAGAATTCCTAATTTAAACTCGGAATTAGCACTAATTCCGACTTTAAACTCGGAATTATGTACAATTCCGAGTTTGAAGTTCTGATATTGTCGTCGCCTCAATCTTTTCCTTTTTCGCATTTCTAAACCAACGGGATCTAAACATGAGAGTAGCTCTCTAACAACTTCCTGAGTGACGGTGAAATTGTTCTGCAGACATCTCAAATGCATCCATCTATATCCCTGTAGCTTTCCAGATTTGTTCAGTTCTCCCTCAAGGAACTTTACAACATCTTCTATTTTGGAATATTTTTTTCCTTCTATAGAGTTGTAATCTCGACAAGATTCGTTTTAGTGATCGAAGTGATGTTTGCTTGTTATGTAAATTATTTACAAAACTAAGAATTTCTTTATGTTGGAATCCATAGTTGAAATATTTTGCCATCAACTGTTCAGTACTCTCCTGAAATTGTATTGGGCGGAGTAGAATTCAATGAGACCTCTGGCGGAAAAAAATTGTAATTGAAGCAACGAGTAAAATAATTCGTATTGCATTGTTTTTATTCTATTGTTTGTCTTCATTGCAGATCAAGTTTGACTTTTTGTGTACCTTTTTTGAAGTTTTATGCTTTGAATTATGTCGCTGCAGAATCGAAACTGTTCTGTATTTGGTTGCACTAGCCGTAAAGGGAAAAATCCCGAAACGAATATCCCAAGTCTACGCAGTACGCACCGGCAAATAGTTCCGAATTAATTTCGGAATTTTCGGATTGATCGGCAATTTCTGGGAGAAATATCGAAAGCAAATCGCCTATTTTTCCATTCTTCGTCGTTCAGAAGAAGTTTTCCGCCGATATACAGGGTCTTTCACGAGGAACCTCACCCATATTTATACGGGAAACTACTGAACGTATTTTCATGAAATTCAGCACTTATAAGTATTTCACGATGCTGATGAAATCTAAAATATTTTCAAGGCATGAGCACCTCCGGTTTTTCCGGAAATGACGTCAACTTCCTTTTTTCAAATTAGAACACCATTTTTTTATTGCAGAAATAGATTCCTTAGAAAATTTCAAGTTATTTTGATGTAACATTTTTCAGTTTTGGTTGGAAAATTCTCTCTGAGCGGGAAAATTCGAAAAAAAATCGAAAATAGAGCTCCGCTGAAACAAGAATAACTTCGAGGTTTTCGAATGGAAAATTTTCATTTTTGGGATTTTTCAAGATGTAAGATTGATGTATCCACTTTAGAAATCGAAACCGCGATTCATGATACAGGGGGTGAAAAAATCGCTTTCAAAGTTAGGGATGACAAAATCGTGAAAAATCAATTTTTTCAAATTAGAACCCCATTTTTCTATGGCAGATATTGAATCTACGTTAAAAAATAATGTGAGTGTATGCATCACACCCTTGCCCTAAAATGGATGTTTTCTGAGTTAATATTCACTTTAGGGCAAGGGTGTGATGCATACACTGACATTATTTTTTAACGTAGATTCAATATCTGCCATAAAAAAATGGGGTTCTAATTTGAAAAAATTGATTTTTCACGATTTTGTCATCCCTAACTTTGAAAGCGATTTTTTCACCCCCTGTATCATGAATCGCGATTTCGATCCATCCAAAAACCTCGAAGTTATTCTTGTTTCAGCGGAGCTCTATTTTCGATTTTTTTTTCGAATTTTCCCGCTCAGAGAGAATTTTCCAACCAAAACTGAAAAATGTTGCATCAAAATAACTTGAAATTTTCTAAGGAATCTATTTCTGCAATAAAAAAATGGTGTTCTAATTTGAAAAACGGAAGTTGACGTCATTTCCGGAAAAACCGGAGGTGCTCATGCCTTGAAAATATTTTAGATTTCATCAGCATCGTGAAATACTTATAAGTGCTGAATTTCATGAAAATACGTTCAGTAGTTTCCCGTATAAATATGGGTGAGGTTCCTCGTGAAAGACCCTGTATAGTTAATTGAACTCTTGTTGTACTTTTCACAAACATCAACCATACTCCAAAAATAAAAATATTAGGAGTCAAAATTTAATTTAACAACACGAAGCACTAAAGCACAATCAAAGAAAAACAAAGTTTTACAAAACACACATTGAAAATAACTAAAACAGCAAAATAAAACCACTTGAATATCAAAGGGCTTGTACGGCATCTGATTTGTTTAACTCGTTGCTGGTTGCTAAGATGACATTGACATTTCAGAGCGCCACCTATCGAATTCTACTTTTCCCAATATTGGATGAGAACCAGTAAAAAAAATACGCATTAATTCTAAAGACATGAAATATGCCTCCAATAATAAAGTCAACTCTGATCTCTGAACATGAACAATTAACATCCTGCAGATTCATGAAGATAATTAATACTTATACTATATTGGTACAATCCATCATACGAATACACATGAACTATACATGTATTGTATAGTCCATCCAAGAATGATTGACATCAGAGCAGGCCTTGAAAGTCCAGTCGCAGCTTTATTTCTAGTTACAAAAAAGTAACTGAATATTTTCAGTGCTTTCATCATAGATATAGAAATAACCTAAAAATTGAACGATATTTTTTAAAGTAAGGAACTTTGAACATGAAAATGTTCCCAATTTTCACATACGATTACCAGCGTGTGAATCTGTATACCAGCAGTATATTATTTTCATCTTGTATTGATACATTTTCTATCTTACGATCAATTATAGGAGCATACAGCCTGGAAATTCTGGTTTGATAACGAAAAATATCGTTCAATGTTCAATGTGAATATTCGCTAAACCGAAAAAATCTAGTTGATAATTTGAAGCGTGTTACTGCAATGTGAATGGATTGGGAAATTTGTAATAGATATCAAGACAGAAACAAAAAGAATGGATCTATTTAATATATGAAGAATAAAAAGCACCAAATAGCAGGAAATAGGAACAGGAAAAAAACAGATGTTAAAAGTTTTTTCCCATTCGTGGCGACGTTTCGCAAAGGTGTCCCTCTGCTTCTTCAGGCCTGCAATTTATTAAAAGAAACATACAAGTATACAGTTCACTCAAGTAATTAAATAACTTACCAAAAACATGTATCAACTTAACGAATTAAAAAGTAAAAAACTACAAACATTTGTCAGAAAGAATAGCATCAAGAAACACTACGAAAACTATATAGCTACCGAAATAAACACAGTAGGTCAGCCACCGAAAGAACCCTATGATAGACAACGTTAAAAACATTCACAATCAATAATGTCAACCAAAGAATAAAAACACAGACGGAGATTTCCGATCGCGTACAAGGAATACAGGCAACTAAACATTATTAAAGGAGTACAAACAGCAGCCTGCATAACAGGAACACCAAACTAGAAGACTAACACGACATCAAATAATATTAATCTAGTCATTACAATTTTTAACTATTTCTTTTTAGGTCTTTATTTTATAGAACTATTATAGTGTGAGGCTAGATATTCTGTATCCGTTCTGAAATTCATGGATTCTAATGAAGTTATATAAAACATTTCTAAAATATTTCGTTTCTTGAAATTTCTTTCCCTATCACAAATCCTGACATCACTAAAATTAATAGAATGTCCCCTATTTAAATAGTGTGAGCAAAGGGCTGTTTTATCTTTATTTTTCACATCTTTCAAGTCATAGATGTGTTGTCTTATTCTGTTTTTTTAAATACTGCCTAGTTTGACCAACATACTCCATATCACATTCAGAACATGGGATACTATATATTAAGTTCGAAAGCTGATCCCTTTCTACAGAACATCTAGCCTCACACTATAGTTCTATAATTTCGAAATATAAAGACCTAAAAAGAAATAGTTAAAAATATCACTGAATGGGCATTACCAACTTCAGGATACAAAAAAGTGCCCGCTCTTATCCTCATACAACTTTCTTCAAAAAATTATATTCATAGTTTCCCAGGCACGCAAGCAGATCTAAAAGCTCGCAAGTTCAAAGCTTGTTTGAAATTTTTGGAAGATTCGACGTTCCAAGTAGAAACATAGAAAATTATCAAAAATGTATTTTGAAAAATGGGCACAGAAAGCAAGTTTCTGTCTTCAGTAACTGATTTCATCACATTTTTGAGTAGATACATTAAAACTTTCTAGTTCTTCATTTCTTTATAATATGAATTGAAGCTTCAGTGATGATAATTCTGAGTGGAATAATTTGACAGTTCTCAATATCCACAGAAAAGGCAAATCTGCTATTTGAATTCGAAGGTATATGTGAATATTAGGGAAACATTTCGAAAAATCGCTTAAAAATCCTATTCCGTTAGAGATATGCATATCATTTATTGGACAAAAAATGAAGTAAAATGAATGGTGATTACAATGATGAAAAAAAATTATATGCATTGCATTTGAAAAAATGAAGAAAAATCGATTTGAAATTCGTCATGTTGATAGTCTTTTTGTGGACACTCTGTATGCTGGAGATACAAAATTTTAAAGGTGGTACAAATTGGTACAAAATGGGTACAAAATTATGGTATAGGTCCGAACTCGATCCGTTTTGGTGGGCTGTCAACTTAACGTACCTCACTTAGATACTCGTTCTTGGGATCACAGACCACTCTTTGCTTTCTGATGTATTATTTTCATATTGTTATTGTATTTTTTGGGTTCATTAAAATGGGTAGATTTACAAATCTTGTCTGAATCCACAACTGCAACTAAGAATCTCTAAACAACTACGTGGTATCTCGAGTGATATACGGGGACTGGACCGAAATATAATTAATGATCAAACGAACTCACCTGTGAAGTTCGATCATAATTATATGATGTCAAGTCTCAAGTATATCACTTCCCCCCCTCCCGCATATCAGGTTGCAGTTGTCAACTATCATCTAAACAGAATAGCTCTGTGCTTGAACAATCGCGAGAAATGAAAAACGAGATGTGGCGGGGATACATTTTCTTTCTCACTCTAAACACGGTGCACTGGCCGTACTGTCAAACGGACTACGTGGTATCTCAAATGATACACTTCGGACTGGACATCATATAATTATGATCGAACTTCACAGGTAAGTTCGTTTGATCATTAATTATTAGGTATACGTATAAGTGCGTTCGTCGGATTCAAAATTCAAAAACTCAATCAATTTCTTCAATTTTATTTTCCATGGATTTTATAGACTGACAGAAACTGTTCAAAAATTACTGTTTTGACGTCTTCCTTTTAACCACTTTCCTGCTGGGCCTTCCTTATTGCACCTGCCAACACAGCTATACCCATTTGGGGCTCGGCTGAAAAATTTGTTATTCTCTTAGATTTGATAGTGAGATATGAAAATTTTTCAGTATCAACCCATAAAATAAATGGAAAATATTTCCTATTTCGTAAATATTGACTTGAAAATATACGCCATTAATCAAAACCATTTTATTCAACAGGATTAGTTATGTGAATTTTTCAATGGACATGTATGAGATAACGAGTCTCCAGTGATTATCAGTTTTTAGGATTCCGTATAACAGATAGGAAAACATTTATAGGATCTCAAACTCTGTATTAACCCTCAAATGAATTTCAGAAAATGGCCGTACAAAATGAATTTCGTTTATCCCAATTTATCTAGGAATATTTTAGTTTTTGGTACTTTTATTTCATAAAGGTTGATTAGATTTTGTGAAGAAAGGACCAAAGATCATAGGTGTAGAATATGACATTACTGTGATTCACTACTAACAAGTTATGCCTCTGAAATAAAACCCTATGTCATTTTGTACGTACTTCCCCTACAATTATAGAACGGAACATTTTTCCAGGCGAATACAACTCGCACTTAACCCAACTGTTTTCTGAAGCAGTTCTTTACGCCAACACTCATTCATTGATCTGTTTAATTGGGGTTCACTTACCCTCGGTTGATCCAGGTAACATTATGAATGCTGAAAAAAATATATACGATTCAATTGAGAACATTATTCATTTACGGTAGATAAATTATTTTTTCGTATTATTCTCTACTTGGTGGAAATCAATAAAAAGAGATGTATTTTCCAGATATATTAAAAAAAAACTTCATTGAATCCTTTCGAAACTTTTGGAAGACAGGGATTCAATTATGAGCATATCTTATATAAAGAGCAGCTTGTTTCAGCAAGACTCCTTCAATCAATATTGAGAATAATTATTTAATTTTCATTCAAGGGTTTTCCCATAGGAACGATATGTTCTTGAAACTCCATGGCAGTCATTTGTGTTTAGTGGTGTTCAGCAATAATCCATGACGCAGATTTTACGTTTCAACATCGTTTGGCTAATATCCAAAAACATTAAAAAAAAATAAACTTACTTTTGTTCAAGCTCAAGGTGACCTCCCTAAGGGCCTAAGGAATAGGAATTTTTGCTTGTTTTTGAAGGAATCATCGAAAAATTTTTAACAAATTTCTGTTTACACGATTCTACTAAGACAGAGCAGATTGATATTAACCAGAGAAGGAATTTTCATATAGAAACAAAGGCTGTTCCGTTTGTGTGTCCGAAGAATAATGACGCACCAACCAAATATAACTCGCAGTTGTGAAAATGGGATAATCATTATTCGACTACTGTGAAAGTTAACATGCAGCATTAAACAAATAAGGTTTCTGATTTGTTGTTATCCAAAATTGAGTCAATCGAATTTGCTGCTTCAGAATCAACAGAAAAGATGATTATAAAATGAGAAAAGTATTTATTCAGCTTTATGATCCTTACTGGAAATTCCTTCATGTAAACATAAATTTTTTAAATGAGAAAAACTTACCTAGAGCCAAGGCGCTAAGAATCGACCAGAACTTCATTGGATTCATGTTGTTGAAGTAGATTGATGTACTGGTTTTCTTCTTCAGTCTGGCCTCTATTAAAACTCGATTTATCAAAAATGCCATAATATGCGAGATAACTTTGTATAATAAGTGGGTACATAAATGAAATAAGACATTGCAATTATAATATTTATTGCCCATTCATTATAATGACATTTATTAGCGGTCTCAGCCAGTGGCGTAATTATGAAAGGCTTTAAGCAGGGGTGGCAGAAGAATGGGCGGCAAAATCATGAGGCGAGATGTATTCGATTAGGAATATGATTCGGATTAAAGGAATATACCGACATCAAGAGTGAAGTTGTGGGACTACACTGTTGATAAATTCATCAACATATGACCGAGAAATGGGTTATTTCTTAGAAGTACCTAATAATTAGTCAGTTCTGCCATCGAAATGCCCTGCAGGATCTGATCTCATACGAACGAAGGAACTATGTTCATTGAAGTTGGAAAATTTTCAGGTTGTTTGAAGGATGTACTCGAGTTCAGCTCTTATGCCATCCGGAGTGAATGTTTTCCCGACATTCGAACGTCCGAATTTGGACGGAAACTTTCGAACTTCTTGGAGAATCATGTGGAGCGGGAAATTTTAGTGGTCCGAAGTTATACAGGGTCCTGCAATGGTGCGAACATCTTACATAGCTATGCCGAACCAGATATCTCAGAGATTTCGTTGGAAAGTAGACCTCTTGTACCTTAATTTCTGCATCTCAAGAAATTATTTTCTGATATACAGGGTGTCCCCGATTAATGTTATTCAACAAATGGATGATTTTTTTAATGAGTCACCCCATATATTTTTACTTATGTCCAATGACCTTCATTACCTCTTTCATGACGCAAAATATTACAGATATTTTTCCAACGGTACAGATCTTATTCGAAGAAACCTACAAAAAGGCGAGGTAAAAGCATCAGTGTTCTGACGATTTTCAGAAGCGATAGTAACATGAATTTGATCTGAAAACGATCAACCTGTCATATACACGGTGTCCGTTATTAAGGTCCAAATATGAAGAACTTCGAATTATTATTTCTCGAGTTTTTCAAATGGAACACTCTGTATTTTTTACACAATAATGTAGACAATTGAATACCTTACATTTTCTCAGAAATAACCTTAGGATTAGGGTTAACCCTTTAGTGCCCTACGGTACCCAAAAGTACCAAATCAAATAATCGGCTGTATTTCGAAGTGTTCCTCAGTTCTGCGCCGCAAGCTCGTAGGTATCGACGACTCGACGAGTACTATGTGTTTTCCCCCACCGTCAAATGCCCCTGCTGATACATCGCGCGTTTGGCGCTCTTTCAGCCAGTATGGATGAACGCTTACGTGCACGTCTGAAAGGTAATTTCAGATCCTCAGGAATATTATTTATTATGCTTCAAAGTCATGAAAATAATATAATTTGATATAGTGGGTGTTCATTTTATATAAATATATAGTTAATTGATATATGAATTGGATGATTACTTTCAAACTAACCCCATTTTGAAGACACCTCAAAAGTCTCGTCAGGAATTATGGATCCAATAAATAAAACTTGTTGGGATAAGAGACCTCTTACTGAAGAGGAATTGCAGCTAATAGCCGACACCTTTGCTTTTGAAGATTTACCTCTAGACAACAATGCACTGACCAGCGATGAATAAGATGTGGAAAACGAAGAAGGAGACAACGAAACTAATTTTCCGTCTACATTTATTGACGTTCGAAATTCCACACTCGTTTATTCATCCAATTCCATCTACCTCAAGTGGCTCTACTTGTGGAATATTTCTGTGCTGTAATGGAAATAAGAACTGTTTTCTAGAGTACCATGAGATGGCATAATAATTTCCAGATTTTCTGACAAGGTGCAAAAGAATAATATTTATGTTTATGACCAGAGATGCGCGATAATTTTGCCAAATATGACAAAAAAAAAGTTTTTTGTGTAAGAAAAAATGTCACTTTGTTGAATTTTTATTTATTTCTGTTAACAATATTGTTCTTGATTTTATAATAGAATTTCATTAAAATATCGATTCATTCATCATTTCAATCTTAATCAAAATTATATCTCAAATCCTGACGGTACCTATGAGTACCTATTGTTCTTAACGATGTTACAAGTACAACAAAAGTTTCTGATTTTTTCAGATATTTTTTTCGTATTCTCTTATGATAACTGAAGCCAAAAAATATAATTTTGATAAATATAACGCTAAAAAAAAATCTCGCATCCAGCAGACACGAAAAATGATATCGCAACTGAAAATTGCATTCACATAATAACATAATAAAAACTTACGGGCATTCAAAAGAGGTCAAACAAGAAATAAAACTGAATGAACAATTATTGACAAACTTCAAAACACTCCCAGAGGCCAGAATCATACTTCCTGAGCATCATCATAAATATAATATTTCTTTTCCGTACAAGCAATACATATTGATCACGTATTCAACCAATTATATCAGTTTTTATCTGCTTTCCAAAAAAAAATATCAATCAGGTTATTGCTACTAGAGCTCAAAGATACTTTCGAATACAGTGAATCAGTATGAATCTTTGGAAAAAATTAATAACGGACACTCTTATTGCTAATGAATAAATAAATAAATAAATAAATAATGCGTGTAAAGTAATGGCTACAAGGAACAGATTGAATATAGGAAGAAAAATCCGTGTATATGACAGGTTGATCGTTTAGGAACCGTGTCAAGGCAAATCCTTCAATTAAAAAACTTTCAGATCGAATTCATGTTACTATCGCTTCTGAAAATCGTCAGAAGTCTTTTACCGAACTGCTTCTCCCCTCGCCTTTTTGCAGTTTTCTTCGAATAAGATCTGTACCGTTGAAAAAATGTCCCTAATATTTTGCGTCATGAAAGAGGTAATGAAGCTCATTGAAAATATGTGAAAATATATGGGGTGATCCATTAAAGAAATAATGCATTTGTTGAATAACATTTATCGGGGACACCCTGTATATCAGAAAATTATTTCCTGAGATGCAGAAATGAAGGTATAAGAGGTCCACTTTCCAACGAAATCTCTGAGATGTCTGGTTCGGTAGCCATGGAAGATTTTTCACACTATTGCAGGACTCCATACATACACACACCGTCAAAAGTCTTGGCCCTCCTAGGAGTCCTAGGTTTCTCAAGAAATAAACAATCTATGTTCTGGAAATGGGATGACTATTTTCCTCTATTTCAACTGCAATATATTTTATAGAAAATCTTTGTTTGCTACAGTTTGCTTTATGGAGGATGAGACTAATTGGAAAAATAGAAAAAAACTGAACTTATCGATTATTCATTTTTGATTAATTTCAGTATTTCCACAACTGAATCCCTATTCATTACCACCTATTCAATCAATTGCCCAATACGCCAAGGCATCCAACGAATCAAGTCATTAATCAATTAATGAAATTTTCAGGCATATTGTTTCATTCTTTCTGGAGGGCTAAACTCAATTCCTGAAAAGTTCAAGGTGGGTTTTGGCAATTGAATATTGCTCTACCCAAGCAGAGGAACAATGATTGGTTCAATGATGTTTTCTAGGTACTGGTCATTGTTTGTTCAACGATAATAAGAGGGGTACGGCGACAAAACATTATACACCCCAGCACATTAATGATCCGCATTGAAAGGGCACAACTTCCTGGCCAGAATTAAGTAGCTCTAGTCTGCTTGAACCTCTCCAAACCCTTTCTCGTGGACTATCACTTTGTAAATCGAATCGTGACTCGTCCAAAAAAAGAACGTTGCGCCGTTGTGGTAAAAGCCAGACTTGGTGGTGTTCTGCGGTACTGCCCATTGCCGACGGGTAGCTTTTGGTCCAGGTGGTAGCCAAGGTACAGGGTGGGGCAGAAAAACCTATCCGATTTCAAAACGTTATAAAATTAAAACCACTCAGCTTGTCAAAAAATTTTTTTTATTAACATATCGCAAATTTTATGCCATTTTTAAATTTAAGTTTTGAAAAGCACATCACTCAAATGTCGTCCTTGGGAGCGGATACACTTATTTAGGCGCTCGCGGTAGCTTTCCATGACTTTCGTCGACATCGTCGTTTGGCAGTTCTCGGAGATCGCGACACAGGTTCGTACGGGTTTCAAAATCCCTTTCACTTAATTTCTGTGCAACAACCATTTTGTAGGGATGCATTTTGAGGTCCCGGTGCAAAATTCGCCGAATACTGCGGTTGGAAATCCCCAAAGCGAGCGAATGTTTTAGCGCCGAACGACGCGGGGAACGTTCAATCGCGGCTCTCACATTGGCCACGTTTTCAGGTCCTGTTGCTGTCCTGGGACGTCCAGGCGACTTCTTTTTCAATGCTGAACTCGTCTGTCTAAAATTTGACACCCACACTTTAATCGTAGCGTGATGTGGAACAGGATCATGACGCCCGAGTCCGAAATGAATTCGAAAAGCACGTTGTGTAGCAATTATCGAACCGCCGCATTCGATAAACCGCTCAATAACAAAAGCACGATGTTCACCAGACCAAGGCATGTTGACTACTGACAAATGGCATAAAACCAGTTTTCTAACGGTTTTTACCCCACTACTCTACCTGCTCTCTCTTCTGAGAAAAAGGGATTTGAAATCGGATAGGTTCTTCTGCCCCACCCTGTACTTTTAAAGTTCTTCTTGTCCTCTAATTTGAGGAATGCAACCGTCTACTTATGGTACTAGCTGAGTCTACCTGTCTATAGGTCCTCAAAAAATGACATCGGAATCGGAGGGCTGTTACAGATACCGTTCGATTCATTCGAGTAAAATTCAGGATAAAATGGTCTTCCCTTACCTACAGATGTTACTCTGAGTCGACCAGGCACGGGTCTCCGGACAACGCTGCTGGTTTCCATGAAAAGGTCCACTATGCGACTTACTGAAGTTCGTGGAATATTCAAACGGTTGTCCAATCTGGTGGTAAGACTAAGTTTCTCGATGTAGGGCTACTACTCTTCCCGGTCAACTGAGAAATTGGATGTCCGGCATATTCTCAATATTACCTAGGAGCATAGAATAACTGGAAAGAAGGCTCCGCTACAAAATAAACTGCCAAAAACGTCCGGACTTGTCAGTTCGCCGCAAGGTCACGAGATGGCGCCAACGTCGTTAGTGGCTCCAGCATGGCTATCCTATAAAATTATCTTTAATGATTATTAGTTGTTATTACTAATTAGGTACGATTTGTTACTAAGTATATCATAATATATATTCTTTTGAAAGAAAGCACTAAATACTTTTTTTCGTAAATCCGACAATATATTATTTATTTCTTATATTGATGCGAGCGTTGCTCTCTTTTTGTATCTATATTTTGAGTTTATAGGTTGAGCCTCTACTCTTATTGCTAATGAATAAATAAATAAATAAATAAATAAATAATGCGTGTAAAGAAATGGCTACAAGGAACAGATTGAATATAGGAAGAAAAATCTGTTTCCCGCTCCGAATCTAAGTGTTAGCAGAGGGGATGTAAACGGGGTACCATACAATTCTGCGTATGATATACGAGAACAGATAAAACCTCGGTCTTCCCGTATAATATTAATACTAGAGCAATATGAAGATAGGTATGCTAGATAGACCTGGCTCTATGGTTCATTGGGTCCAACCATAGACTCAAAAATTATAGGACTCGCAACATTTTTATCGCCATCTATCGGGGTGATACACCAACATAAACAATAAATTATTAAAAAAAAATTAACTATTAGATGCCGCGGCATTATTCTAACACCACGAACCTAACCTATTTCCAATGTTTTTCATGTGATCATGCCGAAAAAAGTCACCACAAGATCTCTCATTCCGAAAATATGCTCATTTGATTACAGATTTCATTTCTTTCGATTACAGATTTCATTTCATTCGAAGGGATCTGTAATTTTGGAGTCTATGGTTAAACCCAAAATGGCGGTTTCTG
The DNA here is from genome assembly GCA_910592335.1 of Adalia bipunctata. Taxonomy (NCBI): domain Eukaryota; kingdom Metazoa; phylum Arthropoda; class Insecta; order Coleoptera; family Coccinellidae; genus Adalia; species Adalia bipunctata. The sequence goes on from OU342950.1 coordinate 24,296,536, forward strand.
GTATACTCCCCTTTATAGAGCCTTCATAATACTTACCTGAATGTTCGCTTTTTTCGATAAGGATATTGTTTTGACAAATTTATTTTCGATCATAGACTTCCCATATAATTGCGCATAAATCATAAATAGTTGATTAGAATGCGGTGATATGTCAACTATGCAACTATAGCGCCACAGAACAAGATATGTATGTGACATATAGCCCTATAAGCGATCACAGCGCTCATCTATCGGGCGTCACACGAAACTCTAACCTCCGCCGAAATTGGAAGTTCAAAATGATCTGTCGAGCGTATGAAGCCTTCCCTCCATTTATTCTATGCTCCTAGATATTACTCTCGTTATTCGCTGACAATTGATTAATTTCGAAATTTCGAATAGGTACACTTGTAATGTCCCGAACAAGAAACACTTTTAGCTGGTACATATATTGTTCTCATTTGAGTGATAAGATAGTGAAGATTCCTCAAACAGAAAATTGTCATGTTATATTCAACCGAGAGACTTTTTTGAATTTTCATTTTAAGGTATGGATCTTTTCCTACACTGAAGTTATAAAAGCTTTAGTCTAATCCATCTATCCATCAAGCATTACATTATGACATCCATAAATCACTTGTGATTCATAGTTTATAATACAGTAGAGACTCGATAATCTGGAGAACGATAATCCGGATATCTCACTAGTGCGGATTGACGTCAAGACAAGATTGTATTATGTACCTTATAATCCGGATCTCAAGATCCAATAATCCGAATTTGCGATCGTTGCATACGTGGTTATTAGTTCTAACTTGATTTCTGAACGTAAAAAGCAATGAAATACATATTTAACATCAGGGACGGGCCGAAGCCAAATTTTTGGGGGGGGGATAGCTTCGAAAATTTTCCAACTGTGCAAAAAAGGATTAGAAAACCAACGGTTGAAGGGGGGAGTGGTATTTTGGATTGCGTGTCAATATTTTTTTCCCGAGAGCATTAAAAATATTTAGAAAATTTTGTAGTGTAGTTTTTTAATTCTGCTTTACTAGATTAACACACTCCACACTCTACACTCTACAGGATTATACAGCATCTGTTATCATTATTTTGTATGTTTCGATTTTTAAGTTCAATTCTGAAGAAAAATAAATGATTTATTCAAGTGAACTGAAAAAAATCCACATACTACACACTTCACTTTGAATCTTTTTCGGTTCATTTTTGCATAGGAGCCGTTATACTTCGGCCGACTGCTACGGCACCGATTCTCCATTCAAAAAGTGCCTTTCATTTTTCCAAGTTCCCGCCCTCCATTTTTCACCAAAAAGCTTGATTTTTTTTAAATTGAAGATGAAGGATGTCTTGAGGGCACTCCAATTTCTTCTCTTTGATGAAATTATTTTTTCGCATGAAGAAATCGGCTACGGCACCGATTCTCAATTCAAAAAGTGCCTTTCATTCTTTCAAGTTCACGCCCTCAATTTTTCACCTAAAAGCTTGATTTTTTTTAAACTGAAGTTGAAGGATGTCTTGAGGGCACTCCAATTTCTTCTCTTCGATAAAATTATTTTTTCGCATGAAAAAATCGGCTACGGCACCGATTCTCCATTCAAAAAGTGCCTTTCATTTTTCCAAGTTTACGTCCTAAATTTTCAAGCTGAAAGCTTGATTTTTTTCTTCAAATTGAAGTTAAAGGATGTCTTGAGGGCACTCCGATTTCTTCTGTTTGAGAAAATCATTTTTTCGCATGAAAAAATCGGGTTGAATTTGAGAGTCTATGAAAATTGACTTCATAATCATTTTTCGGCGGTTGTTCATCCATTTTTTTTAGAAAATTCATTGGAGTGCCCTCGACAAATCAATTTTCTATATTTAAAAAAAAATCCGTTTGGATATACACTTAATTAATGCAAAAAATTATGGAAATACTGAAAAGACTTCCAGAAACTGTGAAATCGCAGGGAACTGTCTGAAGTTCCAGGAGAATTAAAAAAAAATCGAGCTTTCAGGTGGAGATTTTAGGACGTGAAAAATGAAAATGGAAAAATGAAAGGCACTTTTTGAATGGAGAATCGGTGCCGTCGGCCAAAGTATAACGGCTCCTTCACAGATTTACGTGTTGAACGAAGATTTGATAGAATAAATAAGAATGAGAAAAAAATACTGCCTACTGCCCTACCGAGAGAAATAGCGCAAATTGGTACTAGATGGACACAGTCGATGCAGCCAAACTGAGAAATTCACAACTACCTGCTGAGGGATAACGTAAAAGATGAAAAATTGTTCATCTTTTCAAACACTTGGTAGCAATTCGGAATAAATAACATTCATTGCTGGTTATACACATTGCACATTGGGCCAAATCTGCCAAATACTCTAAATATACTCTAACAAGAATTTGTACAATTGTCGCTATTCTCTGCATGCTTTTGTCCGGCTAAACGTGGGTTTAGTTTTACCGGTTCAATAAACATTAATTCAAATCTTCATTTAAAAAAAGTCAAATTCATTCACATTTTAAGAAAACTTTTGTAGAAATATGTATTCCAACTCCATTGAAATCTCTCCAACTGCTTCAAAATTTTGCCAACTGCTTCGGAATTTTCCCAACTTCTTCGAAACTTTTCCAACTGCTTCGAAAATTTTTCAACAGCTTCGAAAATATTCCAACCGGTTTTAAAATTTGCCAACTCTGTTCAACATTGGGGACTTTTGTAGAAATATGTATTCCAACTCAATTGAAATCTTTCCAACTGCTTCAAAATTTTCCCAACTGCTTCCAAATTTTCCCAACTTCTTCGAAAATTTTTCAACAGCTACGAAAATATTTCAACTGCTTTTAAAATTTGCCAACTCTGTTCAACATTGGGGACTTTTGTAGCAATATGTATTCCAACTCAATTGAAATCTTTCCAACTGCTTCAAAATTTTCCCAACTGCTTCGAAATTTTCCCAACTTCTTCGAAACTTTTCCAACTGCTTCGAAATTTTTCCAACCGCTTCGAAAATTTTTCAACAGCTTCGAAAATATTCCAACTGCTTTTAAAATTTGCCAACTCTGTTCAACATTGGGGGGGGATCGAAGATGAGAAGGGAAGTATAAAAGTTGGAAAAAATGAAATAATTGGATATTTCGGATGATCGTCACTTTAGAAGTGAGGTAAAGGAATTAGATAATCGACGGAAAAGAGAATTGAACTCAGTACAGACTATACATGGCTGACTTTCGACCTGACCTGGTCGAAAGGAATAAAATTGAAAAAAATTTAATTATAAGGGGTATATGGCCGACATCGGTTTCAAAATGTAGTTTTTCGAGGTCGCTGAATTCAATGAAAACTATTCCAGAGCCCGAACTACCATAGTTTAGATTTTCACCTGTGAAATGACATTTTTTGAACAAATGGAAATTTAAAACTCTCATAGCTTTCGTTTCTCTTGTCGAATTCACTATCTCCAAGTATGTCTGTGTAAAATATGAGCGATTTTAAAAATCTCAATTTCTGGTTGAAAAATGATCAAGGACTAAAACATCATATTCGTCAATAAAATGAAAATCTGGGAGGATCTGACGGTGTTATTGAATTAGAAAGTTGTTCAAACCATTCGAATTTTCGATAATAGAATTTTGCTAATCAATAACACACAAACCACGAATTGTATGAGCCTTAGACCATAGAAAGAAGAGACACAGCATCTCATTCATAAATTCGGGAATTGATGAAGCCAAAATTCAGTCAGTATTCAATGAGTGGGACAAAGATAGCATAAAGGATAGCAATATCATTTCACCTTTATGTGGCAACATTGCAGAATCTAACTTTGAAAAATCCAGTGGCGTGGAGTTATTGATTTTGAAGAATGGAAATGAAATTACGAGTGAATAATCTTTTTATGGCGAATTCTTACAATATTGGTACGGGGGCGGTTTATAGAAATGTGGAATCATTTTGTACTATAAATATATTTGAAGATTGATGCAAATGATTTATTGAAAATATAAAAATGCGTATTTTTTTCATATTACTTGAAATTACTGAAAATAAGTATGAAAAATTATTGAAAAACGAATGATTCTTCAGGAAGTCAATTGAGGTATTTAAAATAAACTACACAGTTCATTCAATGCTGAAACTGACAACAAAAATGGGTAAATTCATGTGAAGTAATCAGATTTTTCTCTTCACGAGATTTTATAATAAATTGAGTGTCTGATCACGTTATCACAAATATGTAATAAGTTATGACCGCAAAAGCATCAAACTGAGTCATCAATATTTGGGATGAAAATCTACGGGGCGGCTAATTGCCGAGCGTACTTTATATACCTATGAACGGGGTTCAGTATGAAGAAATCATCAATAATTTATGACTTTATTCACAAAATTAAGCATAATTCTTTGAACAAAATAAACCTTATCTATAAATCAACATCAAAAAGAAGAATATAATAACTATAATAATACAATCATGAACCCATAGTTAATCTACTGAATAAGGTATTATAATTAACATTGAAATTGAAAACAGGTGCATTTGTTTTTCCCAAAGCCCTATCCATTAGAATTAGATAGTCATAGTTCTAGTTTTTAGGCAGAATCTGATGGAAAATAACTAGTTCTCTTTTTCTGGAAGACATTCCTAACATTTTTATACTTATACTCATTCGAGGATTTCAATAGGAATTCACAATCTTCTTCGCAAGTTATAATGTGAAATGTTTTTCCCACAATATTTGATTTCAATATTCTGGTTCTATTTCTTGAAATTCCCAGAAACCTACCTTGAGGACGAAAGTTCGAAGATTGGTTTGGCAAGGGGATTGGCATCATTTTTGAGGTATCTGGTACCTACCATTCACTTCAATAACGAAATCTTTGAGATCAAAGTGTTTGGAACCTATAAACAGATTCGGAGAAAGATCATCAGAGTCAGTCAGATTCAGAATTGAGAACCAGATGTTCCTCTTCTCAATATCAGAAGGGAATCTGAAAAGTGAAATTCTAAAAATCTACGCCTCTGATACTTAGTATGAAAAGATTAGAACATACCTGTGGAAACTCAAGTTATGATTCAAATAGTTCAATGTACCACACACAAGACACTTACGAACCATTTTCTTATCGTATTTAGCTGGAAATATTCGAAAATGAATCCGAATGACGCTTTCAACATACAATGAAGCTCAAACTCTAGTTGACAACACTGTTCAAATTGTCAGAAATTTCATAGAATGAAGATGGCGGCACGTAATTGATGAATGAACTGAACATAGATTCAAAAAACCGTATTGCCAAACGTTCCCATACATTAATCTGAGGCAAAAAGATCGATCCGTTTCGCGAACATTTACAGATACTTAAGTCTATGGACTGTGAAGAAGGCACATTATTTGAAAAAATAAATTCTCATTTCTGACATTCACGCACAAATGAGTAGATGTATTTCAATCTAAAGTACTTTTCATTTTGATTGAGAGTTTGTTTATTTGAAAATTCAAAGAACGTCACAACGTTGCAAAAATTTTACTACATTTTGATTCCGTATACTACTATAGTAGTATAGTTACCCAGTTTAGTTTTGATGATTTTGAAATTTGGCTTCACTATTTATTATTGAATGGTGTGTCTCCTCTTTCTATGGTCTAATCTAAGGTATGAGCTGTAGAGAACTCGTAAATGAAATATCGAAAAAATAAAATACAAAATATCCTTAATTATGAGGGTTAAATGATGACTTTGGTATCAAAATGTAGGTTTTCGAGGTCGCTGAATTCAATAAAAAATATTCCAGAGCCATAGCTAGCGAAGTTTAGATTTCAAACTCTCATGGCGTCCGTCCATCTCGTCTTATCCACTATATGTTCAAATTCTGTTGATCATATCTCAAAGTTCTCTGAGCAAAATATGAGCGATTTCAAAAATCTCAATTTTTGGGTGAAAAATGATCAAGGGGTAAGACCCCCTAAAAACACCATATTCGTCAATAAAACGAAAATCTAGGAGGTTGTTACGGTGTTATTGAATTTGAATCTTCAATAATAGGCATTTAGCGGAACCATGGTACCCATAGCTTCAGTGGTCTGAGCTTGTGAAAAAAACTTGAAAAAAAATAAAATGAGAAATTATTTATGAGGGCTATCTGGTCGACTTTGTTATCAAAATGTAGGTTTTCGAGATCGCTGAATTCAATAAAAAATATTCCAGAGCCCTAAATAGCATAGTTTAGATTTCCACCTGTGAAATTGAGTTCAAATGAAACAAAAAAATCTTTACATATGAGAGGTTGACTTTGGTATCTAAAAGGTGGTTTTCGAGGTAGCTGAGTTCAATAAAAAAAATCAGAGCCCTCACTAGCATAGTTTAGCTTTTCACCTGTGAAATTGAATTTTTGTCAATACTGGAAATTTCAAACTGTGAGAGCTTCCGTTCCTCTTGTCGTGTCCACTATTTGCTTATACTATAATGTAGCTCTCAAAAGCTCTCAAAGTACCACTGTGCAAAATATGACCGATTTCGAAAATCTCTTGGGGGGAAAGTGATCAAGGGGACTCATTTTTTTATTTCAGTTAATTTTCCCAGCACATCGGGACCCTGATGTAGGTTCACAAATTGAGGTTTTGTGTATTTCATTGTGTCGGACACTAACCACAACGGTTCTATTGCGATAAAACAAGTGGACATTTATGGGTTACTAATCTGTAATCCAATTAGAAGATAATTCCAGGGGATACCGTCGCTCTCGTATCTAATAATCGATTTTCATCACTTCGTATATTGCAGAAAGCCGAACAGTTATGAGCACGTTCTGTTGTTTCGTAATTAATGAATTATTCGATTGATTTTGAGGCTCCTGCGTTAAGGTGGGCGTTCAATGTAGTGTGTTTTTATTTCAAGTTGCATTTGAAAATGGTTTCACTTTGAGAACTGAAATTTTGTGGGTGAACTCAGAAAGGATTGGAGTTCTTAATGAGATGATTGAGATAAATTGCATTTCAACAGTTCATTTTTTCTCTTTGAAAAATAGAAGAAAATGAGCCAACTCATGCTTCTGTTTTATTTCAAACGGAAGACCCATGAAAATAGTTCGACTTCCGATTAAAAGTGAATCTACAGATAATTTCATTCAGAAAAACAACTTGAAATACGGAATTGGCAGAGAATGGCCAAATTCGAATTTTAGCGGGAAAAACTTCCTGCTTTACCCACATTTACACTAATTTCATAGTTCAGCGAGTTTCGGATAGAGATCGCCATTGTACATTTCATTCATAATTAGAGAGATATTCATAGAACTCATAGAGATAATGTAAGTTCTATGGAGATATTCCGTAAAATGCACGGTGGCGCCTCTATAGGTCGACTTTTCCTACGAGCTTCAAACGGCGACCTTAAACTTGGGAATACATATTTGATAAACTTATCGAGAAATCGATGCTGAAAACGCCACTGCCGTTTTCTCCAATAAAACAGGGTGTCCCTAAATTTGAGGTGCAAACGAAAAGGAAATCATTTGAAGAAAAAAGTCCCATAACGTGAGACCGCAAAAGTTTCTTTTTCGAGATGCAGAGTGTTAAAGTTTGAATTTTTTTCTCATAATATCCGCACTTAAAAAGAAATTCAATTGAGTTCACACCATGTGACATGCCAATTTCGATTGCAAATCTACAATCATATTCCTTCTGTTAGTTTGAAAAATTGTGAAAAGAAGCTTTGTTGATGAGCTTAATTCTTCTGTAGTTTCCTCGTACCTGCTACCGATTTCGAGAAAAAAATGTTGAACGATTCTCTCGAAATTCTGAGGAAAAAAATTGTTGTATAGTCCATCCAAGAATTATTGACATCTCGGGGGGCTTTGGAAAATCGGAATTATGTTGGTAATGCCCATTCAGTAATATTTCAAAGGAGTTGCAGAATTCAGGTAGGTGTTGGAAATAACACTGACACTTTGTTCTGTCATTAATCTTTCGAAAAAAATTGGCAAATAATTGAGCAAGTGAAATAAATATCTTTGAAATGAGGCTCTTGAAGAGTGAACAGCTAAAAGATGGAAAGCCTGCACAGAGCACGTAGAAAAAGAAATGAGAGAAGATTAGTCAAAATATAAGAAATGTTATGATATATTGCTAACAAAACCTTTCATTATGAACATGACGAGTTCTGCCCAGATGAGGAAAAAATAACATGTTGTGGTTGTTGAAACAGAATAATAGGAATATTTATATTTTTCATATTTTACACCTTCATTGTTCACAAATATTGAAAGTTACAATGTCATGACAAAATTCTGCATATATTAAATAGATCCATTGGTTAAGTTTTGTTTCTGTCTTGATATCTATTACAAATTGCAGTAACACGCTTCAAATTATCAACTAGAGTTTTTCGGTTTAGCGAATATTCATATTGAACATTGAAAAGGACCGTGCTATTTAATCACCCACGATATTTTTCGTTATCAAACTAGAATTTCCAGGCTGTATGCTCCTATAATTACAAGCTTTTATTTAGTTTCACCTGTCCCGGTGTCTGTCTCTCTGTAATAAAATCTTGCAAGTTAAATATGACACACTTCTAATCTTTGAAATTTGGCAGGCGTACATAATTCTGGTGACAATGCATCATGAAATATTTTTTATAGAAAAAACAAAATGGCGGCTCCAAAATGGCGGAGTTTTGTAATTATGATACGATTCTATTCAAAATTGGTATCTGGGGGTTTTCTGGGTCGGAAATTACGATTCTTCAAAATTGAAGAATTCAAGATGGCGGCTTCAAAATGGCGGATAAGTGTTGTTATTATAAAAGCTACCTACTGCTGGTATACAGATTTACACGCTGGTAATCATATGTGAAAATTGGGAACATTTTCATGTTCAAAGTTCCTTACTTTAAAAATATTGTTCAATTTTTGGGTTATTTCTATATCTATGATGATAGCACAAAAAATTTTTAGTTACTTTTTTTTAACTAGAAATAAAGCTGCGACTGGACTTTCAAGGCCTGCTCTGATGTCAATCATTCTTGGATGGACTATAAGTAATATCATGAGAGCATCTAATTTTTCCGAAAAAAATCGATAAAACACGTTGCTCAGTAATATTTTAACAAGAAGCATGAGTGCTGGAGGACAAAAATCCGAATCGAAGATGAGGATTTTTGCAACTGCACGAATGCTTTTTGTTAAAAATTATTACTTTGCATTGTGTTTTTTCGATTTTCTTCACGGGCAAAAATTAGATGCCTGAATGGTATTTGACATGACTATTTCATGAGTAACAGATTAGGTATTCTGTATGCATTATGTATTAATATAGGTATTAATTTGAAAACTGAAAAACAGGTAATTTATTTAATCACAAAATACTACAAACTTAATTATTGTAATTTTCGGTGACAACAACTGTCAAGTTTTGCAGCGGGAAAACTCGAAAAAACTGCTGACAGCTGCTGCCATACAGTTTTTCTATCTAGAAACCATTTGTGATGTGCCCGTTTCTGATTGGTGGAAATCAAGACGAGGGAAATAGTCGTAAGTAGTACCATAAAGGCATCCAATTTTTCCGACAAAAATCAAAAAAACACGTTGCTAAGTAATATTTTAACAAGAAGCATCAGTGCGGTGGCAACAAAAATCCGAGTCGAAGACGAGGATTTTCTACCTGCACGAATGCTTTTTATTAAAAAAATATTACTTTGCATTGTGTTTTTTCGATTTTTTTCACAGGAAAAATTAGATGCCCGAATGGTATTTGACAAGACTATTTCATGAGTAGGTAACAGATTATTCTGGATGCATTATGTATATGTATTATTAATTTTCGTTGACAACAACTGCCGCAGGTAAACCCGAAAAAACTTGTGACAGCTGCTGCCATACACCATTTGTGATTCAAAATTGCGCGTTTGTGATTGGTTTATGGCCTTATGGGACCCTATTTCTTGAAATTATTCAAGGAATCAACCCCTTTCGTTCGTAGCTCCAATTCAAGAAAACCCTGTATAATAAAAAAATTTCGATTCATTTCTTCACTTTCAACAATTTCGAAACTCCCTTTTCGAAATATCTCTCTCTCTCTTTCTCTCTGACCTTTAGCCTCCATCCAATAAAATCCAATAAATTAGAACCAACCAATTTCATCGGATTATATCCGTGAATTCTACCTTTATTATTCCTTCTGAATTCTCGAAATAAATTGGGAACAATGTAATTGAAACTTATTAATGTTCTTGGGAGAGAACTGGGAAGTTTAGAGTGGTTTGGAATCGTAAATTTATATCAAGTAGGAAGCTCTAGAACCCAACCGTTTTCGCCTGAGAGCTAATATCGTTCTTCCTCAAGAGGTGGTAGCAATTGAATTTTTGGTGGAAGGAATTGAACATTCACTGCTCCAAAAACTTGAAGTCTCTCCATTTCAGTCATATCTTCGAAAATTTGGTTCAAAACTGAAGAATTATGATTCTTTCGATTCGAATTTTATTTGCAAAAGACGCCATTTAACAGTTACGCCATGAACTAATTGTCCGTTAACTTACGAGTAAAAAACACTTTGAGAATGCTTTATCAAATTAGCACTGGGATATTAAAAATTTTTCGGAGTTAGATGAGATTAAGCTGTGTGTTTCACAAAGAAAAGCCGTACTGAAGAATTAAGTGAGACGCTGCCGAATTTTTTACTTCTCTTCTGAAAAAGACTGTTCTCAATATAATTCGTGAATGAATAACGATGCTGTCGAAAGGAGGTATTCAAAAGAAACAACATGAAGCAAATATAATTTTTATTCACAGGAATATTTACAAAAATAATGGCTGTAACAAACAAAACAGATCGTTTTTTTCAATCTGAGACATCACTTATGGAAGCATAACATTTCGGTTCTACACACTTGATTTATTTGAGAAGTGAGTTTTAAAACAAAAAAATAAATTTTCATTTGTGTTGTAAGTAATCTTCATTGTTGGTTTTGATCAGCTTCTATTCCTTCATGAAGTTCTTTTTTATTACTCATTATTTTCAAACCTCTAATCTTCAGTTCATCTTCAAATTCCATCTTCTTCAATGAATCTAAATATTTTGCTTTCTAAGACAAACCACACAGTTGTCATGGAAAGACCGAATAAATTAAACCAGTTTTGACAGAAAGAATGAAAAATGAAGAAAATAGAATGACAGTTCCATTGATTTTCACGCAAAATTTCTGTTAACTTCTTGATATGTATTAGAATTGAGTGTTGATTCATTGTTCATTATTATCAGTCACTATACCTAGCAGCAAACAGGGAGGAAGGGTCTGAAGGAAAAAGTTACATCAATAACAGTCGCTTAAACTATATCCGGAGGTGGTTCCCACGTCAGCAACTGCATACTGGTCGACTTGTTCATTGCTTTTTTATCCACCCCATACATGTTCGGTAGTTTTTTCTTGTTGACTTTGATGGATTTGCTGTAAAGTTTCAGTACCTGGCAGTTGCAAGTCACCAGCATTGCCACAATGATTCCCTGTAGTCCTTGGGTTACGTGGAAGGATATTCTTGTGTAGTCGTTGTCCTCGAGTCTGTAGAGGGCTCCCAATGCGACCACTCCATAGTTAATCAAGGTGATCTGTAAAGAAAAGAATTTCTGAGGTGATCACGTCAAAAGAATAAGGCAGCCATTCAAATCTAAAGATCTGGTCGATAGTAGGGGTTCCTGGTCACTCAGGAATCGAAGAAAACGAAGAGGCTAAAAACTAGCAGAAAGGGAGCACAAATGCCACTTACTGGCCCAGAACTGTTCTGTGGTGTAGGCACATGTACCTATAAGAGATAGGTTTTGCTCAAGGAAGTAACTGAAAGAGGAGCACTTTGGAGGAATCTTCCAGGAATGGATCATTCCAAAAAGTTTCTTCGAGATTTCGAACTGTAAGAACCAAGAATTGGAAAGAATGTGACATTGTCTCCTTGGAAAGCATATGATGAGGATGAACTTGTCAGAAACTGCCCTTCTCTGTTCACTTGGTCACAGAATACCAAAAGCCATTGCAAGCCTGCGCAAGGAATGGCCCTCTCAGATACTGGAGTTCATTGGAGTTCTGGAGCTGGATGATGAGCTGGAGGACGAGCTGTAGATAGCGCAGTTGCGAAAACATCTCTGATAGGAGACTCAATAGACCCTAAGGTCGCAGCGGAATGTAACCATTACCAAACAATAAAGTATTTTTTCTTGTAAGGACAGGATAATTTCTTTGGTAATTACATCGTTAACAATTAATCTTATTCTGAAGATACAAAGAATGAAAACAGTTTTATTACTTTATCGAAACATAAAATTTTTCCGAGATATGAATGAATTGTAATGATATACAGAGTGTAACAGCCAAATGGAATAAATTCGATAACGAACAAATGAGGGGGTGTAAGGATAAACGCTCGGACACGTCGATTTGTAATTTCAAATGCGCATATTTTTCAAGAAAATAAAATTATATAGGGTGTTCCATATGCGACTGTGGCCAATACCAACTTTCTTATTTCAAATGCAACCCCCTGTATATTATTTATTTTTTGGATTCTTCAGAAAATTCTAGACATAATTCATGTACAATGTCCTATACCTATCTTCAACTTTATTAAGTGTTTTCAGATTTTTTAGAATTTTACATTAGACTTCTTTTTGTGGGGATATGTCAAAAGTATTGTATACGAAACGAAACCCTTAAACTTAGACGACCTAAAAAACCGAATCACGCTTGCGATTAGATCAGTCACGCCTGAAATGTTGAGTAACGTTAGAAGACAATTCTACACCAGATTAGCATGTTGCCAAGACGTTCGCGGCTAGCATTTTGAACATTTCCTACATTGACATTAATGTTTTTTTTGTTTTTTTTAATAATTAAGAAATAATCAGTATTACTTATTAGGTTTTAAGTGTAATGTACCGAATTTGTGAAATAAAATAATTTTTATTTAAAACGTTGATTTTTGCAATAAATCTGAAAACACTTGATACTTCCGAAATAGTTAAAGATAGGTATAGGACATCGTGCATGAATTGTGTCTAGAATTCTCTGAAGAATCCAAAAAATAAATAATATACAGGGGGTTGCATTTGAAATAAGAAAGTTGGTATTGGCCACGGTCACATGGAACACCCTATATAATATTGTTTTATTGAAAAATATGCCCATTTAAAATTACAAATTGAAGTGTCCGAGCGTTTTTCCCAACAGGCCCTCATTTATTCGTTAACGAATTTATTCCATTTGGCTGTTACACTCTGTATAATATCTCTAACATAAATCATCTGAAAGAACTCCACAGGTGTGTTCTTAATATTAGATATGAAAGAAACTTTCTTCCCTCTTCCACGGTTTTTCTTCCACTCTGAATTTCTTATATAAGACCCTGGGATGATGTAGTAAGAAGGACCTGTTGGAATTTCCAATATCCGGTTGAGCTTGGGGATGAAAATATAAAGGTGAATTTGATTTCCGGATATATTCCGCATTCCTTTCTAGATATTCCCCATATTTGAAAAAAATGGATGGGATATTGCTTGGTTGAGGGGGATTGTTCCTGCTTGCCTGTGGCAATACTCTGAATACTCCCTGAACATTCTTCCTGTGATGAAACGATCTATTTTTGTATTTACTCTAGAAATTACTGCTCCACATGAGTTAGGGATATTGACTCGAATTGCAAAAAAATATAGTTAAAATAAGATTTTTGTGATACATTAATACGATTTCAAGTTGCAAATTAATTTTAGCCTGCAGGTCTGCAGCGTATACAGGGTGGTTAAGAAAAAACGAGTAAAATAACGAAATTTTATTCCCAGAGAATTCAAGCATTTTAAGACTATCAAAACAATGTCTGGCCTCCACGGGCATCAATAACAGCTTGACATCTTCTTTGCATACTACACACGAGGTTGTTGAACATTTCTTGGGGAATTTGGATAAATAAACGGGGCAGAAGCTGTCTCAGATCATTTAAGGATTCTGGGGAAGGTTGATGATTATCTAATCTTCTTTGGAGCATATCCCATGCATGCTCTATGCAATTTAAATCTGGATTCTGGTGAGTGCGGAGGTATTGGTAAATGTGGAATACCAAGCTCCTGGCGTGCATTCTATGGCTGCACGGTGCGGTCTAGCGTTATCGTCTAGAAATTGGAAAGTTTCACGAACAGAGCGTGAAAATTTGGCACAACATTGTCAATGACATGCTCCCTATAGTGTAAGGCGTCATATTCCCAGGACAAATGGGTAGATCTGTGCGCCTATTGAAACATATCCCGGCCCATACCATAACACTACCCCCTCGGAATGGATGGACTTCTTGGACATAGCGACGATTACGGGGTATGCGTGGGATTGTCCATACCCTTTTTCTTCGAGAATCTGAAAATCGTCCATATCTGGATTCATCAGTGAAAAGGACACTACGCCATTGATCGTTCCAATAGATATGTTGCCTTGCCCATTCCAGTCTTTGACGCTTATGGTCACGTGATAATGGAACTTCTCTTAATGGTCGTCTACTGTCTAGAGCCTAGATTCACCTCTCTCAAACGTCGTCTTATGGTTTCGATGGAAACTTGGACCCCATCTGCATTTTGAAGAGTATTCCGCAGCATTCTACACGTAGATGTAGGTTTTCTTCTCGCCGAAACGGTTATGAAACGATCCTGAGCAGGTGTTATTTTTCGTCGCCCACCAAGCTTTGGTCTTCCCAACACGGAACCTGTCTCCCTGAACCTATTCCAAAGTCGAGATATCACATTTTGGCTGACTTGGAGCCTTTCCGCTACAACAACCTGAGTTAGGCCACCCTGTAGCATTCCGATAGCCCTACTAGCCTCAGCGTTTGTTGATTTACGTCTTGGCATTTTGAGAAAACTCGTTTCAAATCGAAACCGTTGATAAACTGACTTCATTTCAAAATAAGAACATTCATGAAGCATATGCAAAGAACCAAACTTCAGAAAAAAGGCGACCAGATTGACGAAATGTCTCATACTGATTTTTATTGGATCGATTCAAGTTGTTATTGAGTTTTAAATGATTTTACAGGATTTTCTCGAATATTACATACTTTTAGAAACGATTGAATACGATATCCCTAACTCTTGTGGAGCAGTATATTTTATTAGCATTGTTTATATACCAACTGACAAAGAAACTGCAATACCCAAAATGAGCTGTTTAAATTTTAAATTTTTTTTGGTAAAACATAGATAGTATAGCAAGAAGTAAAAGACTGAATTTGAAGAAAACAATCGTGAAGGTTTTTCCATGTTAACGTTTTTTGTTACTACAATATTGTAGTCGTTTTTTCCAAATAGTATTTTTAATTTCACAACAAACCAGTTGTTCGAGGAAATCCAAAGTCGGTGTTTAGTTGCTGTTTAAATGCCTAGGTCCTAGAGCACGAGTAGGCGGAATTTATCGCCAGCTAAGTGAATTCGTAAGTGGTCGAATTATTGGTCTACAGGAGGCGGGGTTGTCTTTTCGAGAAATCGTTAACCGTACGAACAGATATCCAACCACTGTTATGAGATGTTTTCAAGCGTGGTTTGATAATGCCCGAAATCGAAGAACAGTAGGCACCGGACGTCAAAGGGGCACAAATGAAGTTCAAGATCGACGTCTAAGACTTATAGCCATTAGAGACCGATTTGCGACAACTCGATGTTTGGATGATGAGTGGTTAGGAGAACAAAGCCTTCCAGCAACTGTCCGAACGGACTGCAGCATTTTCGACCCCATCTTGTTTTACCTCTGACGGTTGAGCATCGCCGGCAACGATTACAGTGGTGCAGAGAACGTCCACATTGAAATGTAGAATGGCATCAGGTCGCCTTTTCTGATGAATCTCGATTCTCCTTGGGTGCACATGATGGCCGAAGAAGTGTTAGACGATGTCGGGGAGAAAGATGTGAACCTCGGTTTGATGTTGACCTTCGGCATCCACAAAACGCAGCCCCAGATGCAGTCATCCACACCCCACCTCGCAACGTGACAAGGGAGACAATTCAATTCCAAATTTGCCACTGTTAACCGTCACCCCATCCCACCGTCAGAGTTGGCTGGATCGGGTTCGAT
This sequence comes from Adalia bipunctata, assembly GCA_910592335.1. Taxonomy (NCBI): domain Eukaryota; kingdom Metazoa; phylum Arthropoda; class Insecta; order Coleoptera; family Coccinellidae; genus Adalia; species Adalia bipunctata. The sequence goes on from OU342950.1 coordinate 24,312,606, forward strand.
TCGACAGCAAAACGCGAAAATGCGGATAGGTCCTTCTTTACGGGTTTCCTGCCTTTTTCCATTACGTGATTTGAATATGATAATCGGGGCTTTTCTGCCATCATGCAGCGAACAGGCATCGATGTCGCAGTGGCTGTCAGTTAAGTGTGATTTAGGTTTCACTGTATGGCCGTAGATCCCTGTTGAATTTATGCATTCACTGACGTTCTGTCACAAACATGGAATATCATTAAAAGCGGAGTGGTTGTTCTGGGCCGATAAGTGGAGAGGCGTGGGGACGGCGTTGGATGAGTTTGCGAACACAATGACGATTGAAATGTTGCTTTTTACGCCTTATCGGAAACACAACAGGAGGGTTCTGGATTGATTCAGTTTGTTGACAATACTCTTCAGATCGTCCAACCAGTGTCATAGAAATATGGTTGGAAATAACTCAAGGACAATGTAGCGGAAACCTCAACCTTTCCATCAACCTCTAGAATCCGTACAGAGTGGACAGAAAGGAAATCATATTACCCAGATAAGATCTTATATTAGCAACGAACTAAAAAAGCTCAGCAAGAAGCTTACCAGCTTGGTCCCACTGATAAGGTCTGAGAAGAACCTCTCTGCATCTACATGGTCTACGCCTTTTTATTCGCTACGCACTTACATTTAATATGGAGGGAGATTTCCTCTTCTGCATGGAAAAACCTGCATTGATCTTAGTGAGCAAGGTCTTTGGTAGATTGTAGATTGTGTCAGAATCACCAGGAGGGTGAAGTTTTTACTCACAACACAGCAACTGCAGGCGATCTGCTATGTGGAAAGATTTTGTGTTGATTAGATCTGCAAGCCCATCCACTAGATTTCAGCTGGAGGACCCTTCTTCACAAGATGCTCTTTTTATTATGTCTCCAAGATTTGATGATGATATGGAAGGTCATACACTGACAAATTGTTGGCCCAGTGACAGATCTGATTTGTTCTCTAGTCTATCTGTGTGGATCTTCAGTGAGTGAGAGATTGTCTTGCCTCTCTATCGGCCTACTATGTCTCAGGCACGAGGAAGGGGTCCTCAACCATATCTGATGATGTTTTTTTTTTGTTCTAGAAGAGGTGAATCTTACATCAGGCACCCAGTCTTTCTGGGTAGTGTCGGATTCTTACCGACTAAACTCCTGCGGTTGGTTCCGGGCATAAGCCTATAAACCTTCCATCATCTTATCTGTTATTTTCTCTTTCGCATTCTTTTATGCTGAGTGTTTGTGTACATCCTTCAATTGGATATCTCTCACTAAGTGTGGAGTTCTATATCTTCATTTTCGCAATTGGTCTCTAGGTCTTTTGCGGTAAATTCTAGCTGTTTTTTCATCTTCAGCGGGATCATAGTCAAATAACCTTCTAAGGTCGTCATTTGGATGTTCACTAGCTGTTTCATAGGCTTTCGCAGCTTTTCGTTTGATGAATGTAGTAATGGACTCCCATCTTATGTCTTATTGTATTTGTTCATTTCTAACAAACCAGGGAGCGTCTAATGCCCATCTCAGAAATTTGTTTTCTGTACTTTGTATCCTCTTTATATGGGTTCTCGCTGCATGCTGTTGATCCATATGTTAACTGCGGTCTGGCGACTGCTTTTATGATCCTCAATTTCGTGTTTCTGTTCAATTGGCTTTTTCTGCCTATAATCGGATATAGTCTTTTCATTGCTACATTCGTTTTATCCACTGCATACTTAATGTGCTGTTTCCACGTTAGTCCTTTCTAATATTACTCCTAGATATTTAGCTTCATTCTGCCATTCTATTTCATTATCGTCTATGGATATTTTTGATTCCATCTTCAGTCTTCTCTTTTGAAGCAGTATTGCTTGACTCTTTTCTCCATGATTTTGATTTTCCATCTGTTACACTATTGACTGATATCATCTGCAGCTTCTTGAAGTCTTTTGTGAATTATTTTTGTATTTCTGTGCCTAATTGCTATGCTTGTATCGTCCGCGTATAGAGCAAGCAGGCATCTTGGATTTCTTGGTATATCATTTATGTATATGTTATAGAGTAGCGGTCCTAGTATGGATCCTTGGGGTACTCCTGCTTCTGAATATCTGAGTGTGGAATGAACATCACCTATTTTCACACAAAAGTTCCTATCCCTCAAATAATTTCTTATAATTCTGCATAACTTGGAAGAATAACCTGCGGTTATCATTTTATATGCTAATCCTTCATGCCATACTCTATCAAAAGCTCTGGTTACATCCATTAGTAGTAGTCCTGTGGCTTGTTCATTCTGAAATCTTTCTGTGATATACTCAGTCATTCTTAGGAGTTGTTGTTCATTTGAATGTTGTTTTCGGAACCCAAATTGTTCACTCGGTATCGTCGCCAGGGCTTCTGTTTCTTCATTGAGTCGTCTGGCTAAGACTCTCTCCACAATTTTTCCTAGGGCTGGGAGCAGGCTTGATGATGTTTGTTCATTCACTGAGTCACATTCGCTCTAGAAGTTGTTTTGGTGAGCCCTGCCTTCTTGGGATGAGTTGCGAAAACCTTGTTTTGCGAGGGCGTCTCCCTCCTATTGCCAAGAACCCCAATGTTCCCTTGAACCCTCACAAGTATTACCATATTGTGGCTGGCCACAGTAGAAAACGCTTTCCTAGATTTGTTTAAATACGTGTTCAAGTGGTCTTAGAGCAGCCTGTTTGCAGACACTTCAAGTTCTTCAGGAAGATTAACATATTACCTTAGAATTCAATTAGATCTGCAATGGTTTTCCCAGTCTGCTCGCAGCTGAAAACGTTTCACCTCAAGCACTGAAATATTTGACGACAGCTGGAAACATAACAAGGCTCAATATTCAGTTACATTTGTAGCTGACAGCCTTCACCCTTTAATCGAAAACTCTACTAGCAAATATTTATTTTCGATCTGCATGTAATATTGCAAGCTTTACATAACCTATTGTGTTCCAGATTTGTATTCGAAGATGAACCAACAATATTGATTTTGTTTTCGCTTTTCATCCAGGATGAAATGGAATAGAATCAATAGCAACTAGCAAGGTTTTGAATGGAATAATATGGAATTGTGAAGACCAGAAATCGAGTTAATCATGTTTTCTTTTCATCATGATGTTAGATATCCATATCTACTCCGAAAAATGACGAGAACATTCCGATTAAATTTACGAACAGATAAACCTAAATACCCTCAAATAATTTACCGCAACCTACCCAATATTTCCCTTTCACCCTACCGTAAAACCCCCAAATCTCTGCTCCAACTTGATAACTCCGCATTTTTCACCCTGCCTCGGGAAAAAAACTGTAGCAACAGTTCTGAACTTGAGTCGTTGCAATGATATGGAAGGCGGCCACGAAAAACCACCCTCTCATTTATTTTCTCTTCCCTTAACGGTTCAGGGATCAGCCGTTTGAATCATGCGCTCCGTTTATCTTGGCCGTGTTGTGGGATGCTGAAGCTGAGAAAGTACAACAAAAAGGAACGTTTGGTGTTCCCTTTGTGTTATATGATGAGGACGTTTGTTTGGAATTGAACGGGAGGATGAATAATGAGTCGTGGGTTGGTGGTTGCGAAATGATTTGCTCTCGGGGACAGGTGGCGGTTTTTCAGGTTAATTCGTTGGTGATCTGGCGGATTTCGTAGAGTTTAGGAGGCGCTATAGGGTTATACAAACACTTTGACCTTAAGATCTATTGTTAAACCCTGCACAGTTTTCCAGTTCGACAGTAAAGTCGAAGAGCAGGAAGGTCCTGTTCACCAGGTACAGAATGCCTCCTACCTGAAGGCCTTAATTCTAATGAGTTTATCCTGAAAATATTAGATGTCACGAAGATCTTCATTGGAAGCTATACATTTTTGTTTTTTAATGTTTTAATTAATGGAAATGCTATAATTTTATGACTTTGCAGAAATCTAGACAACCTAGAAAACGAGTGTGTATGTTGTTTATTTTTTTAAGTGCTTCTGAGGTGTGTTTCATATCCAGGTTTTCTTGAGGGATATTTGAAAGTTTTTATTGTTTCCTGAGCAGATTAATTAGTATTGAAATAAAAGTTGATCCACGTAATTTCCTCTTAATTCGAGGTACTGAACTGTGACTTCATCCTTCAGTAAAATGGAAATTAAAAAAGGTGAAGTATCTAAGCTGAAGGATTCATGTTTTAATCTTCATGATATATTTGAATATTAGGCCAGTGGATTGATTATATAACAATGTAAGCAAAGTATAAACAGGGGTATTCGTTTTCATAAATGTCCTACGAAAGATGTCTCAACTAGGGATTGCAAATTTACCGAATTTGAATTTATCGGTAATTCGGTAAATTATTTGAAAAATTACCGGTTTACCGGTATTTACCGGTTTTTTCCGACATAAAAGAATAAGCCACAAAATAAATAACCAGAGTTTAATTCTTATCAAATAATAACAACAGAAAAGTAAAACTCTAGGTAAATTGAAAAAAAATAATATACCTAACTCAAAGACTAGTAAGAGGCCCTAAAACATTCGAAATAGTAATTTAAATAAAAAAATATCTGTCGTTTCTAACTTTTTCAACAACTCGTCCGATTCCTTTAGGCCCTAAGAAAACAAAGCTTATAAGAAAACAAAGCTTATAAGCTTTGTTTTCTCTGGGCCTTTTTCATTAAACTAAAGGGATCGAAAGAATGTAAATGTGTGAAAAAGAAATAGCAATATTTTTGGAAAGAGGGATTCAGGGGAAAAACTTAGAAATTGCTTTCGCAGCACTCATGACAACTCGGCCTCCTAGTGTGGAGTCCAAAAAAGCCATAACTGCAGTAGGAACAATTATAACAAAGATTAGGTAGCGGCTAAAGCCGGGTTTCACCAACCAGTTTAATCTCGCTTAAGGCAGTAATCGATAATTTTCTGTGGTTTTCCAGTCAAAATCAATCGGTAATCTCAGTTATCTCCTCAAACCAGATTAAAATGTTTGGTGAAACCGGGCCTTAGTGATGAAAGTATTGATATATCAATACAATAAGATTAGGTCTCCACACTAGTAGGCCGAGTTGTCATGAGTGCTGCGAAAGTCATTTCTAAGTATTTTCCTGAATTCCCTCTTTCCAAAAATATTGAATTTCCTTTCACATACTTACATACTTGAATATTTTACAATCTATCCCGTCCGCGCTGCCCGTGCATTACAGAAACCGCGGATCAGCGCTGGCATTTTTTTTACCGAAATTACCGGTAAAAGATTTCGGTTTCTTGGTCGGTAATTTGAAGAACATTAAGGGCGGTAAATCGGTAAACCGGTAAATCGGTAAACCGGTAAATCGTTAAACCGGTAATGCAATCCCTAGTCTCAACACTACATATCACTAATGCTACACAGAAGCTTCACTTAACGTCGGCACTTTGATCTTCAAGGGGCAAATTTTCGTGACCTTCATTCTCTGTTAGGTAGTACATATGTCACTTTTGAGTGGTCCAGCCACATAATTCTATACTATATTTATAATTCTATGGGTCCAGCGGGAAGTTTAAATTTCACGTTGACATATGTACTACCTAGCATAGCACAAGCGTAATCAAATAAAGTTTTGGCGGGAAGGCGGAAAGACGCTTCTGTGTAGTTAGGTATTCTGTGCTAATGCCTTTGGCCTATTTAATAAATTGGACTGGAGAAAAGCATGGATAGCTCTTGATGGGAAAAACCTTGCTGCAAAGAATATACCTCTGCGTTTGTTCCGTTCACGTGGACGATTATGTCAAGTTGATTTCAGATTTATATCCAGATCGAAAAATCCTCAAATAGAGTGCTTAAGCGACAATAATTTCAGTATAAATAAAACTGAAAATGTTTGTGAAGTTTATAGTAGCCATTTTTTTTGAGAGTTTCTCAAACAACTGCGAACAATATTTTTCAGAGAATATATCGCGTATTGAGCTGATATTTTGAGATCTGGTATTCACTGGCCAAGTTCTGATGTTTACATTTTGAGAATATACCATGATTTAAAAGTGATACTTGATTAAAATGATTTTCCAGTACAATGATCTTCATTTCTCATGCGGCATCAGAACTTATTCACATCCAGATCGTAGTTTATGGCAGGTGTAAATCCTTTTGTGTTGTTATTCTGTAGCGAGTTTCCATTCAAATAAAGAACATTCAAAACAATCATTTATTTCCCTAATTTTCTTTTAATTTCGATCCAAATAGAAGGGAAATAGTTATTTAATCAACTAGTTTATTAATGAGAGCGATTAATGGTCGAAATATTTTAACGCGTGAGCGGAGCGAGCGCGTTAATGTTTGAGACCATTAATCGCTGAATTAATAAACGAGTTGATTACAAGATTTTTCCGTCGACCTCATCACGAATTGAATAAGAATTCTGGATTGAAATAAATTTCTATTTTGCATAATAGACAAATTTGACATAATGTAAATTTCTATGTTCATTTCGATATATTAATATTTATGCTCCCTATGGAACAATTCGAAAAATTCATATAGGGAATATTGGACATGTTGTGACACTCTGAATAGATAACATTTAGTTTGCATTTATATCATTACCTGTGATATCCGATAAGGAAAGTGTGGAGAAAGTGGAGGTTGAAGTATTATTATTTACTTTGCAAGTTTTTTCACCTGAAATTTCTTCTGCAGTCTATTTTATTTTGAATGGAGTTGTCAATATACCCTTCTGTGACAGAAGTTGTTGATTTCCAACCAAGCTCGATAGTGCTCTGACTGAATATTTTATGTTCGGTTGCCATGACAATCATGCATTAATAAGAAATCATGCATTAAAATAGGTCATTAATGGATGATTTCGAGTGCGTTAAAATGAGCTTTTATTCTATGGTCGACGGAAAAGCTAATTTATACACCTATATTGGATAAACTCGACAATACACTGTTAATAATACATTATTTCACAGAAAGAAAACAAATATAATAATAAGTTTCACATCTTGCAACAGGTTTGTAAGTAAGTGCTACTTCTTTGAAAATGGATGAAATTTGAATTTTTTATTTCTACAGTATCTTGAATTATTTTTGAACTTTTTATAGAAACATCTCATTTTTGAGAAAAGTTGTTATACAAAACAAGGACTCTAGCGAAATTCTCATTTGATTCGAAAAATTCAGATGCTCCATACAAACTTTTTGTGGGGATATTTATTTTCCTATCCATTGACAGAGACAGGTTATCTCTGCCATTGATGAAAACATAAGGAAACAAAGTGACATCTACTACACTCATTAAGTCATTACTCATTAGTTTCAAAGCATTCAGGTAATGGTTGAATCATTGCGATAAAAAGGAAGTGATTTTTAGTTATTTTTAAACAGTTGGCCAGCATGAAGGTTCTCTTCTATTGACCTAGAGGTCGAAGTGGAATGTAACCACAACATAAAAAAAATACCAAACTAAACTACCGATTATGGAAAACAAATATAAAAATTGGCTAAACAAGATATTGGACGCTGTGTTGATCATGGAACTCATATGAGGAGGAGATAATGCCATGTTGCTGGTAAGTTGGAGAATAATTTTCTATTAGGTAATATTTTGTGTCTTTCAGATCGATAAACCATTAATCACAAGTGATTTATGGATCATAAATCACACCTGATTTATGGATGTCATAATGATACAGATGGATTATGAACACCTTATTCGATAGTCGTTGACAAATATGATTTATTCACCTCCCTCGCAGTTTTCGACCTTATTTCGTTCCCAATTAGTAAGGGCCTTCCTAACTCAATCTCAATTAGTAATTATACAGGAAATAATGAACCGAAAAGTCGAGTCCGTCCCTGCTATCCAACCTGTCGAAACCTGACTCGACAAACTGCGGAGAAACATTCCACACGGCCCAGTGTGTCACGGTCAGAGCCACTCACCCTAATGAAAACACCTTCGCGATTGTTCGACGGGTTGTTGATGTCGACGGGCGGGAAAAAACGCTGAAAATGTGGAAAATGCGAAAAATACGAACCGCCGTATCGACTACCCCGATCCGCAACCACTCCGAACTAATTTCATTGAAAGACACGGCCTTACCGTGGTATACTTCAGAGCTCCCCACACAATTCGATCGTAAAGTATCGTTTTATCTCCTTTCGAAGGTATACGAGGTATTTTAGGCGTTTTGGTCCTTGCAGTAAGTGGAGAAAGGTCTTTAATAGGTCAGTTTTCTGATCGACCCTCCACTGTCATCATTACGCTTCCTGTTGATGGATTTCTCTTCCATTTCTACTAGAGCATTCTCCAATGCTCAAGCCAAAGATTAATCGATCGAGCAGTTCCGCATCTACGATTTTTCAGGCTCGGGACAAAACTATAGACCATTCAAATATAAGAAGGAGCTCTGTAAACAAACAGAATCGTCTGGTTTGCGCACAATAAAGCTCTTATTGGTCAAACGGTCATAACAACGCTCTCTTCGACCGCCCTAAGAGACTGCCAAGATCGTTCACGGAACGGACTGGACTGTGGATGGTTCTGGATGAAAATGATTCGATAACTTGAGTCAGCAATTCCCACATTAGAACTTTTTTCCTCAGAAACACTAGTGCAAAATTTCTGTTTTGATTTGCAACTGTCATAGACATTTTATATCCGACGTACCCTATTTTTTTTATTCTGTTTTGTTTCGGATTGTGGGAAATCTCCTCAATTCGACTCTGGACGGAAAGAAACTATTCGAAGGCCCTCCCACCACTGCGCCAAACATGTTGTTATTGCTCCTTCTTACATTTGAACAGAGTATAGACCTGCATTTGAGAATGATAATAAAAGTAATACTTTGTATAGTAGAAACTCTTTTCAACTTTATTCTACTTGCTTTCTATGGCTGCTCAGAATTAGTAGAGGAAAGTCACCATATATGAAATAGTATCCTAATAGGGAATACCTTCATTTCCCCAAGACTATAAGTAATAAACGGAACATTCGACCATCTACTGTTTCATTCGGTCTACTAACTATCGCACTCTCACCATCGAGTCAGTTGCGCAAACGCTTAACGTGTGGCAGGCGTGTTTTGTTGTCGTGAAGAAAATTTTAAAAGGTAAGTAGTAAATCAGTATTACCAGAAGTTATGTTTGTATACATAAGTGTTATACTATTTAGTATATCGGTATTATGTTTATTTCACCATATTGTGATCTTTTGTCATTAAAATATTGTGACTTGAAAAAATATTCAGAAGAGTTTGAACTAGTATAAAAATCCAAATATGGACAGTCGTCGGTGTCTAATTATGGAATATGCTTGATGTGTGGGCTCTGATCAATTATGATTGTGCTGGTCCAGAGTTTGATACTTGGATCTGTGACTTTTGCAAGTAATTATGTCACTTCTTCAATATGTTATATTCATTTAATTGATCTCGAAGATATTAATGTCCATTTTTCTTATTGTTATTTTGATTTAAACTTATATTCCATATATGGGTTCCTATTCCATATTTGGTTACTCATTTGAGATTTTGTTTTTTGTCTTAGATTTTAATTAGATAACTAATATATTTTGATTAGAGGCTGTTGATTACTACATATGAATGTATGACTGATTAGTATAAACATTAAACTGATTTAATCAATATGAAGTTTTTTCTTTATATCTCAAAAACAAATAATGGGATTCCATATTTGGTGACTTTCCTCTATTTTTATTCTTATTCATAATTTATGACACAAAGCTGATACTCGAATGGACTTCGATATTAACGAAAAATATCAGGAACTCTGTGGTTAATCCACAATCTTCGACAGTTCTCAAGAATCGCTAATTTGTTAAAAAACCACGTGTTTCCATACAGTGGAGAAAGTTAATCCATCAATTTCTTATAATAAATACGTCAGCGTCATATATCTAGATAGTGTAAGTATTCAGTGAAAAACACTATTCGCAAGAGAAAATATTGAAGCTGCCTTCCAAACAAACAATTCCATCAATGAATACGTACCTACGTTCAAAATAATGAAAACCAAATCGATAAACTTCAATTACCAGCAGTACAAAACTCACTTCTCTGGACTACTCAGAAGTTATATTCAAGGGTAGAACTGCTAAAAATTCCTTGAAAATTATACTGACTGACAAAGAAACTGCAACACCCAGAAGGAGCTGTTTATATTTAAAAATTCGTTTGGTAAAACATACAGGGTGTTTCACCATAAACTGGACAAACATATATAGCCGTGTAGATGACACCGAGAAAGTCATTTTTGCCCTATGACATATACCCCGTTTTCGACGCATAAGCGAGATACAGGGTGTTCAATGTCAACTTTGAGCAATATTCTGATGACTGTTGTGAGTTACGCGTGATATTTGAAATAACGGTTTCTAGTCATATCTCAGTATTTTTGAAGGCTCAATTGAAATGTGGTGTAGAATTTCGCGAAAAAAAATTCAATATGGCGGATAACCTGCAAAGTTGGAATTTTTTTTCTCGGTTGCTAATTTGGAAAGCATAAATCTCAATGTACTCAATTTTCTAAGATTTACCGTAAAAAAATTTTTTCAAAATTCGAACTCAACTTTTTTTTTACATGTCTTCAGTGAAAAAAAAATTTCGGCCAAAATTTTTGGATTTTTTCATGGTTGAACTATCTTCAATTCTGAATACTTGGGTGAAAACAGAATGAAAAAATATCAATTGGTTTTCTTTTTGTAGCCTTCCGAAGATTACGCTCGGTGTACTTTCTTAATTTTTATTTGAGAAACTAGAGGCCGTACGGAGGTCAAAATTGTGCTGATGGGCTGCCAGAACGACCCAGATAAAAATATGAAATTATAAACCAAAAAAAATTTTTTCAAAAAATTTTGGTAGGAATCGAATTCTACGAGTATGAATTGGATTGATTTTAATCCTATAAATCTCCGTTACCAAAGCAACCCTAGTTAATCGAGAGTGAAGAGTTCGATTTTTACCGAAGTTTTTTGGAAAAAAATAAAAAAATTTTTTTTTTTCAAATTTTTTTTTAATTTTTTCGAAAAAAAAAATTTTTTCTTATAATTTCATATTTCTATCTGGGTCGTTCTGGCAGCACAGCAGCACAATTTTGACCTTCGTACGGCCTCCAGTTTCTCAAATAAAAATAAAGAAAGTATACCTAGCGTGATCTTTGGAAGGCTACAAAAAGAAAACCAATGGATATTTTTTCATTCTGTTTTCACCACAGTATTCAGAATGAAAGATAGTTCAACCATGAAAAATTTCAACAATTTCGGCCGAATTTTTTTTTTCACTGAAGACATGTAAAAAAAAAGTTGAGTTCGAAATTTGAAAAAAATTTTTCACAGAAAATCTTAGAAAATCGAGTATGTTGAGATAATGCTTTCCAAATTGGCAACCGAGAAAAAAAAATTTCGACTTTGCAGGTTTTCCGCCATTTTGAATTCCTTTTTGCGAAATTCTACACCACAATTCAATTAAGCCTTCAAAAATACTAAGATGTGACCAGGAACCGTTATTTCAAATATAACGCATAACTTACCACAGTTATCAGAAGATTGCTCAAAGTTGACATTATCTCGATTATGCGTCGAAAACGGGGTATATGTCATGAGGCAATAATGACTTTCTCGATGTCAACTACACGGCTTTATATGTTTGTCCAGTTTATGGTGAAACACCCTGTATAATATAGTATAGCAAGGAGTAAATGATTAAATGGATTTTGGGGGTTTTTTGATGAAGACATTTTTTGGTACTTAAATATGTGGTCGTTTTCCGCAAATTTTTCAAGTTTCACAACAAACCAGATGTTCGAGGAGATCCAAAGTCGATGCTTAGTTGTTAAAATGCCTAGAACACGTGTACGCAGAATGCAACGCCAGCTAAGTGAATTTGAAAGAGGTTGAATTATTGGTCTACAGAAATCTAACAACTGTTATGAGATGTTGTCAAGCGTAGTTTTATAATGCCCCAAATCGAAGAAGAGTAGGCACCGGACGTCGAAGGGGCTCAAATGAAGTTCAAGATGGACTTCTAAGATTACTGGCCATTAGAGACCGATTTGCGACAACTCGAACTTTGGCTGATGAGTGGTTAGGAGAACAAGGCCATGCTGTAACTGTCCGAACGGTTTACCGCCGGATAAGGTCTTTTGGGCTGCAGCATTATTGACCCCATCTTGTGTTACCTCTGACGGTTGAGCATCGCCGGCAACGATTACAGTGGTACAGAGAACGTCAACATTGAAATGTGAAATGGCATCAGGTCGTCTTCCAGATGAATCTCGATTGTCCTTGGGTGCACATGAAGGCCGTAGAAGGGTTAGAAGACGTCGAGGAGAAAGACGTGATCCTATGTTTGATGTTGAGCGTCATGTACAGCGGACAGTAGGCTTAAGTCTTTATTCGAGGTAACGTATAGTTAAACGCGGTGGTCAAACACATTATCAACAAATTTATTGAAAAAAATGTAAAACCTTCGTTTTTTCTCCAAATTTTAATCATTTACTCCTTGCTATAGGTACTATCTATGTTGCAGTTTCTTCGTGAGTTAGTATATCATTGTGAAGCGCTCGTTCCAATAATTTAGAAATTGTACACATTGAATAATAGAGGTGTGAACTTATGACGAATATATGAATAAACTCAAAAATAGCATCAGTAAGGGAGCGAATGGAATTTGACTACCCCTCACTTTTCAATATTTTGAGAGCCTTATTGGAAGTGACTGTACGGTTTCCCTTAGCAACTGCCAAAGAACTGCAAAAAATGCAGATTTGCAACCTCTGTTCTTTATCATTGACGAATGAGGAATGATATGACTAAAAGATAGCTTCTATGAAAAACGAATAAAAAATGTGACGATTTTTTTTTATTTTTTGAATTTCTAACATACTTTTAGCCGTCGCCGGGGATAAGCACCCCAACCTACCCTCCTAAATCCGGAGCTGCAATCCAGACGAATAAAAACTTCACCGAATGCAGACCAAAAAAGCTGTTGAATAGTTCATGATTCTCGATACAGCTTTCAACCCTGATGAATCTGTTCTTCGAAGTTTGTGCCCCACGATCGTGAAGCTGAACGAAAATGCTTCGAAACTGTTAGAAAATTAACTTTAAATGGGTTCGTTACAGGATCCTTCAGGGAGAATTGAAGGTGAACCGCGTAATCTAAAAGCTTCACTGAAACTTTAATTTTGACCCCCTTCATTCTGTACAGGGTGAGTCTTTGACTTGTACATATATTTTAACTGAAAAGAAACCTTTTTTTTATTTTCCATTTTTCCGAATTCGGCAATGTTGAAAAGATATAGCCATTTGAAAAAAAAATTGGGCTGACTACGCCTCTGAAATGATCTTCTGGAATTGATACAAAGTTCATATTTCTCGATAGAAATTGAGTTTATATAGGGAATACCCAAGTACTAACCTTATTGGAATAAAAATGTTGCAAACACGATAATTTCAACAAGAACAGTTAGTTTCATCGGATTATATTTGGAACTAAAAAGCAGCATTTCTCACACCAAAATAAGTTCCTTCTTTGATTTAACTGCAGATTAGTTCGTAAACACTAATAACTTGTTCATATTTTCCTCGAAATTCCCGAACAATATCATGAAGAAAGACTTTTTATTCAGATCATCAGAATTTATTATTTAACAACCTAATCTCATTACTCATTTGTATCGATTCTGTGAATGTTTGCACAGATACGCACACAGAAACTTCAAGAAGATGTTGTCAGCTTGCTGATATTTTCATTGAGGTTAAGGATTTTTTACGAAACATAGTATAAATCACGATACACTTGTGTACCGTGGTATAAATATCTATGAATGCCGCTTCCATCATGAATCGACTTTGCCGCCAAATATTTTACCACGCATGCGTAGAGCGAAAACCGAATGATTGGTTATGTGGAGGCCATCTATAAACAATAACAAACCAGAGTATCTGAACAAACTGTAAACATCATGTGAAGTTCTGAATGCATTCAGTAAATAATGGTTCTAATGTGATTATTATCTAGTATGTGAAATGAATTAATATAATCTTATTCTTAACCGTGTCGAGTTTATGAAATTCCAAGAGGATATTGTTTACATGGAAACATCGACACAGATTATAAGGTATCGTCAGAGTTGTCTCTGATATCATTTCATTTTTCATTAATTTCAATTCAATAAGTAGTTTGTATCGAGATTCATCATTCATATTCGAATTTTGTATTTAATCGAAATTTAACTTCAATATGGACCGGTAACTATGAATTTTCAATAGAAACTGTGCGTGTTAAATCCTCCTTGGTGTTCAATTTTATCTCCCACATTTGTGGGATAATTTTATTATAGAAAATATCTCGACAAAGTTGATAAATATTGTGACAACATTGTAAACTCGTTTAAAGACCAAAGAAGGAATATTATTCGATGATATTTAATTCAGAGACGCATTCAGATTATTCTTGAAATTAATGATTTTTTCGTCAAATTTTTCCAGGTAAAATTGGAAATAACTCGAAAACGTTTTATTGAAAAAGAATAGGAATACTTTTAGTTTCTTAAATGATTGATTCTTTCGAAAATATGAACCGTTTATCTTTTTAAAGTTGTTTTATGGTGTTTTAGCTTGTATTGATGAGTCGACTACCCTGTAACTTTTATACTAGGAGAAATATTGGATAGGTTTCGATTGAGGAGTATGCACCATGAACAGCGTAAAAACTCAACCAAAATTCAGTTCATTCGAAATTACGGTTCCGAAGATATAAACAGAAAAGTGTTTTTTTCATGGATTTTCGACACCCTGTATTTTGAAAAATGGTATAGGAAAAAAGTGTTTCTTTTGACCTCAAGAATCTTCAGTCAAAATATATGTACAAGTCAAAGACTCACCCTGTATATAGAAGGTACTAAATCTATACAGGGTGTTCCATGTTTTTGTTTTCATCCGAGTTTGCATCCCTGCAACAAAATTTCCATGTCGACTCCATCCTGTAGATGTAGATTACGTCCTAGTTTCATTCCACGAGTATTTGTTCCAGCATCGAAATTAAATTTCGCCCTCAATTTCCCACTCAACCCGACCAATTCGATCAGGATTATAGCGGATATTCCAGTTTCGGATTGAGATTGACAACGAAATCCTGCTCGGCACGATATCACAATGCGTTTTCAGATTTGCCCTGGCGGAAGGATACGGACTGAGTGGGAGATCATTGTCTATCTGGACGTTGGATTCACAATGGTCGAACTGGATAAAATCGGAAACTGTAGTGCAGGATGGATAACGGAGTTTGGATTGTGTCTACTCCTATATTTCACGATATTGCAGTCACGCCGACTATCCGAAAACCGTTTATATCTGGACGACTCATCTGTGAACAATACAGACCTCCATTCATTGTTCAAATTCACAATTCACGTGCTCATTGGCCTTTTACAATAGAAGTCGCATATGATTTTGAGTTACTAGAATCTCTCAAAAGTCGTCGAGAATGTAGATTAACGTCTCGAAGTCTTTGACCAACTCATTCAAGCGAAAACAAAACACCAAAAGCGTTTATACTGCAAATCGTCCTCGTCTTTAACGAAGAAGATCGACTAATCCGAAGTTTGCCCGCTCACTCCGACTCTGTGTGAACAATCCAAGTAGCCACACTTCGCCACACTTCTTCAGTTCGCTCAGCCCGAACACACAACGCACTGCTGAACACTTTAGTTTCGTATCCACCAAGTGAATTTGTTCCGTGAGAAAAACGATTTTGATTAGTGGGTACGATACCTACACGTTGCCAGAAAACAGCAGACATACATGGGCGCCCGAAGGGAGGGGGCACGGGGGCCATGGCCCCTCCTGAGATTTTGATGACCTTATCGTTTTTCAGCACAATACCCTCAATATTTCAATACTTTTTATTTTGCCCCCCCCTGGGAAAAAATTTCTGCGGGCGCCCATGCAGACATATAGATATCAATGTGGCAGAATATTGTAATTGCTGATTTCATTTTCTCGGATAGCATGGCGGGGAACAAGTAAAAATCATCATCCTTGAAAAAAATAAAAAAAAATTATTAAAAAATTTCGCTTCATCATGTTCGGAATTTGATCTAGATCATTTCTGGTGAAACCGAAAGTGCTACAGAATTAATTTTCATCTCAAAAAAAACCCATTTTAGTTATTCAATAGCCCCCTAAATTTTCGTGCTTTGAATCGGATTATTTCTCCCAAAAATAGGGGTGCCCCATCTCTCAGACCCACCCGGTATACTCCATTCATGAATTAAAGGAAATATTGAGTGGTTTCAATAATTCTAATTCTTTACCTCTTCTAAATTCCCTTTTTGCACTAATGGAGGAATTCGTTAATAGAATTCTAAAGATCTTGCGAATGTTGAAGAAACTTTTTTCTCTGTTGATACCAGAAATATCTCACGTATACAGGGTGGCCCACCCCTGACGCGGGTCTCATTTTGAGGCAGTAAATGAAGACATTTTGAATTTTTTTTTCATGAAATGTAAAGGGCAATCGGATGCACAATTTAAAATTGTTTTCACATATACATGGTGTTCGATAACAAAGATATATACCATAGTTACACTTTTTTCAATGTAATATCCTATATATGAATATAAATTCAAAAATTGAATGGCAAGCTCAAATAATGATGAGTTTATGGAGACCATTTTATGCCTTAGGAGAACCGAGAAAATGGCGAAAAATCGAAAAAAAGGAGTATTTTTAATTTGCAGTTAATGAATAAATCCTTCAAGCCAACGAGACAGACAAAATTCAACTATGGATATAATTTAAGAAGTTATATCTTTCACTTAATGACTACTCTCGATGAATATTCAACTGAAACAAGTGGTTTATTCAATAATAAAATTAATTATAAAATTCAACTGACCTGAAACAAGAATCGAGAATTAAAAGTCAATTGGATACAAATCAAAGCTTATAACAAAATTGATACTTCTAAAAAATGAACTGTCACATTCAAATCAAAATAAAATAGAGAAATCATAGAAGAGGCAAAATTACAGAATATGAAGGACAGGACAACAATGAGGTCAATACTGCTTTACATGGAATATACTGAGTGATCATAATTAATATTCAAACATTAACTACAAATGATGGTCGAAGACTTTCTTATTTCAAATGGCACACCCAGTATTTCTGTACCTTGTTGAACGTGAAAATTAATATCGAAACTATCTTCATCAGATTTCTCTTTACCTAAACCTTATAGTTTTCCAGTAATTTTCGATTTTTAATTCAACTAGTTAACCTACTATTATGATTAGCGATATTCATAGAAATACTTGGAAATATTTGTGGGGAAATGCTTACATATTATTCGAAATCTTAAAAACTCATATGAAGATCTCAATAATGGTGTTGCGGTCGCGCAAGATTTATTATTCCTTTATAAATGATTATCTACTGTTTTTCTGAATATCAATTCTTTTTTCAATTATTTTCAAATCAATTTCGCCTAGAAGGTATTGAGTGTCATTATCATTCAATCTTTTCCGGTACATGCCCTTAAATTTTTCTTTATTCCAATCGTTTTGAAGTTGAGGCATACGTTCAAAGAATCATGTAACAAACGATTCATTTAAAAAAAATATCTGCTCAGGTAATGAACCTGTGCTCCAATCCAACAATGTCCCTATTCTTCACCACATTTTCAATATTTTAATGTAACGGAAAAGATTGAATGATAATGACACTCAATACCTTCTAGGCGAAATTAATTTGAAAATGGTTGAAGAAAAAATTGATATTCAGAAAAACAGATTATCATTCATAGAGGAATAATAAATCTTGCGTGACCGTAACACCATTATTGAGATCTTCATATGAGTTTCTCAGATTTCAAATAATATTGTTAGCATTTCCCCAAAAATATTTCCAAGTATTTCTATGAATATCGCTCATCATAATAGTAGGTTAACTAGTTGAATTAAAAATCGAAAATTACTAGGAAACTATTAGGTTTAGGTATAGGCAAACCCAATGAAGATAGTTTCGATATAAATATTTACGTTCAACCAGGTACAGAAATACTGGGTGTGTCATTTGAAATAAGGAAGTTTTTGACCATTATTTGTAGTTAATGTTTGAATATTAATTATTATCACTCAGTATATTCCGTAGTTGTTCTTCTGCATGAGGGTAGCCAATATGTCTACACTAAAAAATATTGTCTGTCTCGTTGGCTTGAAGGGTATATTCATTAATTGCAAATTAAGAATATGTATGTACTCCTTTTTTCGAATTCTCACCATTTTCTCTTAAATGGTTCTCCTAAGGCATAAAATGGTCTTCATAAACTCATCATTATTTGAGCTTGCCGTTCAATTTTGGAATTCATATATAGGATATTACATTGAAAAAAGTATAACTATGGTATATATCTTTGTTTACGAACACCCTGTATATGTAAAAATAATTTCAAATTGTGCATCTGATCGCCTTTTACATTTCACGAAAAAAAAATTTCAAAATGTCTCCATTTACTGCCTCAAAATGAGAACCGCGTCTGGGGTGGGCCACCCTGTATAAACATGGTTGGAAGATTCAGTTATGCTATTTTCTTGTACGGAAATCAAGAATCGAGTGTTGAAATTTTACTGATCAATGCACAGAATAGTCCGTTACTTTGTGATAGTTCGAAAAAAGAATAAAAGTACTCGAATAACTCGACAGAAAAACTTCTCAACGAGCTGACGGACCTATGGAGTTTCCCACTTTTCCAAATTCTCAAGAAATGAGAGTACAGAAGACATTTAAATACCTTTTTGCACAACTTGAAATATTCCAGTAAGAAAATGTAGTAATACTACGAAACCTTTGTCACAGTTTAACCTTAAAAGAACTAACTCTATTTACAAAGTTGAGAAAGAGTAAATAGAAATTAGCATTGGCAACGTCTCTCGGAATTATTTGATTCTTTATGAAAGTGAATGGAGGATACATTTATTTCTTTGATCTTCGTTTCGATGAGAAATGGTTTACCTATCAGTCCATTCTTTTCTCCAAAAAATTTCTACGTGAATTGATACCCTCTGTATATTTTGAATCCCTTGTTTTTTTCGAAACTTCCCTACTAGACCAGTTCGTATAAGGTGGTTAAAATGATGGGCAAGAATGAAAGGAAAACGTAGGGTATAAGTATAAAGGAAAAACCGATACATTCTCAGGAATTATTTTTTCTGGAAGGTCATGCTTCTGGATGATAAATTGCAGGATAATAATATAGT
Organism: Adalia bipunctata; assembly: GCA_910592335.1. Classification (NCBI taxonomy): domain Eukaryota; kingdom Metazoa; phylum Arthropoda; class Insecta; order Coleoptera; family Coccinellidae; genus Adalia; species Adalia bipunctata. Next base: position 24,331,844 of record OU342950.1, read on the forward strand.
CTACAAACGTGACTTTGGTTCGCTAAGGCTGTGTGTATCGATTGGACTGTTACCAGCAGAACAGGAGTGTATCAGTTATTTACAAAATAATGTCCACATTCCTGTTAAGAGGAACGAAAAAATCTATTTAGAAATTTGAAATAACAGATTTCAAAGGATAAAAATTCGAATGAACACTATATAGTCACAGTGAACTTATTTATCATAGGTGAAACACAAAGTGATGAACATACAGGGTGTTTCACCATGAAGTGGAAAAACATGAGTCGTGAAAATGAAATCCAATTATGTATTTTGTATTTTGCTTTACCTATTCCTCACCTTGAAAAATAGGAATATTTGCATTCTTCTCTTCTTCAGCATCCTACTCCTCACTTTCCTGTCTAACTGGATGGTGACAGCTCTGTAGACGGAAATTATGGCACATACCATATACCATAACGTGAAGAAGAAACAAAGACCGCATGGTATCAGGAAGCAGATGTAGAAAGTATTGTTATCCAGGAACCTGAAATAACATTGAATATGCTTTATATTGTTTTTTAAAGTTCATCACAAAGGAATTGAGTGTCCTGAAAATTCCCGACGAAAATGGAGGTGTATGAAGCGGCTCAAAATTATCCGAAATAGTCGAATCTGAAAAATGACTTGTCTAACGCGACTTTTCTGCGTCGAAAATGAGCATAAACTCTTTACTTCTTGCTGCTGAATGAAATTAAATGTCAACGAATGGAAAATGGATTCGACTCATGTAATCCAATCAGAGGAAATGCGAATAGGAAGGAAATAATTTGAATTCATCCGAGAAAATTCAATTTTTCATCTTCTGTTGAGGGTGGAATAGATTAGAATCCGAGAATTCGCCTTGATTGTCTATTGAAATATAATTGGATCAATTCGGAGTTCATTTAAATGATTCATATTATTCATATACCTGTTTCATGAATAAAGGCCAAATGAACCGAGTTTAATCATCTGGATTCTAGTTCACAATGTAATGAATTGATGTTCGTTTCTCTTATCAGAAATCGCAACTTTTGCTCTATTTCTGCATAAGGAAATCGTCAAATTCCTTGCCAATTTTCTATCAGAGGAAATATTAATCAGTGAACGTTTTGTCATCTATAAATTCTTCAATTTATATTCATTTGGTGAAATGTTGTCATTATTGATAATTGAACCAGAACTTCAGAGAATGAATATTTAACCATAAGAAATCTTCCTACATATGTACTTTTATCTGGAGAGGTATTTGCCCCATTTGACAACCCTATCAATACTTTATTAGAAATCTTCCTACATATAATATATGTACTTTTATCTGGAGAGGTATTTGCCTCATTTGACAACCCTATCAATATCTACTTTATTAGACGTCATTCATTACTCTATATGGTGATTCAATCTCACTTTTATAAAGTTTCCAAGATTCAGGTTTATCGAGTTTTTTTACTTTTTACTCGACAGACTCAAAATAATTCTGAGACGTTGCCAATGCTGAAGATTTTTAAATAGCAGAACTGAATCTTCCAACCATGTTTATTAACGTGACATATCTCCAGTATTAACAGAGAAAACAGTTTCTTCATCATTCAAAAGGTAAACTGCTCCACATGAGTTAGGGATATTGACTTAAATTGCAAAAAAATATAGTTAAAATAAGATTTTTGTGATGAAAATTTATATTAATATGATTTCAAGTTGCAAATTAATTTAAGCCTGTAGGTCTGCTGCGTATACAGGGTGGTTAAGAAAATACGAGTAAAATAACGAAATTTCATTCCCAGAGAATTGAAGCATTTTAAGACTATCAATACAATGTATGGCCTCCACGGACATCAATAACAACTTGACATCTTCTTTGCATACTACCACGAGGTTGTTGAACATTTCTTGAAGAATTTGGTTCCATGCATAAACGGGGCAGAGGCTATCTCAGATCATTTAAGGATTCTGGGGTAGGTTGATGATAATCTAATCTTCTTTGGAGCATATCCCATGCATGTTCTATGCAATTCAAATCTGGTGAGTGCGGAGGTATTGGTAAATGTGGAATACCAAGCTCCTCGAGCCATTCTCAACTATGGCTGCACGTTATCGTCTAGAAATTGGAAAGTTTCACCAATTAATAGCAGCGTGAAAATTTGGCACAATAAAGTGTAAGGCGGTCATATTCCCCCCCAGAGCACTACAACCAATTCGATTTTTTAAATTTAATTTATGAAAAAACTAACAAAAAAAAAAGTTTTATAATCTTTTCAATTTTTCATTCAATTATTACCCTCCCCCAGGAAATCAGCCTAGGACCGCCCTTGTCGGTGCGCCTGTTGAAACATATCCCGGCCCATACCATAACACTACCCCCTCGGAATGGATGGACTTCTTGGTCCATATCTGGATTCATCAGTGAAAAAGACACTACGCCATTGATCGTTCCAATTGATATGTTGCCTTGCTCTTTTCAGTCTTTGACGCTTATGGTCTCGTGTTAATGGAACTCCTCTTAATGAACCTAGATTCACCTCTCTCAAACGTCTGATGGTTTCGATGGAAACTTGGACTCCATCTGCATTTTGAAGAGTATTCCGTAGCATTCTACACTTAGATGTAGGGTTTCTTCTCGCCAAAACGGTGATGAAACGATCCTGAGCAGGTGTTGTTTTTCGTCGCCCACCTGTCTCCCTGAACCTATTCCAAAGTCGAGATATCACATATTGGCTGACTTGAAGCCTTTCCGCTACAACAACCTGAGTTGGGCCACCCTGTAGCATTCCGAGAGCTCTATTAGCCTCAGCGTTTGTTAATTTACGTCTTGGCATTTTCAGAAAACTCGTTTCAAATCGAAACCGTTGATAAACTGACTTCATTTCCATAAAGAACATTCATGAAGCATAGGTATGCAAATAACCAAACTTCAGAAAAATGGCGACCCTGATTGACGAAATGTCTCATACAATTTTTTATTGGATCGATTCAAGTTGTTATTGAGTTTTAAATAATTTTACAGCGATTTTATCGAAGATAACATACTTTTAAAAACGATTGAATACGATATCCCTAACTCTTGTGGAGCAGTATATTTCCTCAAATTCATTATTCTTCCGAAGTAAATAAACCTTTTGATAAAAACGTAATTATTAGGACCTCTTTGTAGAAAGGACAACGTTGCGTAGTTATCTGACAGGAATATGACTATAACCTTATATTTTCAAAATATACATGGTGTCAATTTAGAATTTCATGGCCAACCGGGATTCTTTATAGAAGTGAATGAAGTAGTATGCTTTCATTTGAAGAGGTATTTGCTCCCTTTGAAATCCCAACCCTATGAATACTTCACACGTATCCATCAATCTATATGACATATGTTGAGTTAATTCCCTAATACTTCCTCATCCTGATTATACGGATCTACTCCGCGGAAATATGGTGGCAGCTTGAGTGCAACCACTGTCATCTTTTATTTTTTGGTTGGCTGATTCGCTATTCCATAATTTCTGCCTCATGAGGCTTGAGGGAGACGGCAAACATGAGCTGATGCAGATGTTGCTTGATTAATGTGTTCGAAAATTTCACGGTGGCACCCCCCTGCTATCTTACTCATATTCAACGAAACGGTGTCTGATAAATGTGATTTATGTGGATACTTACGGCGTTCGGCGTTTCAAATTAGTATATTGTTCCAAGGGAGGATTATCACCGAATTTAATTGTCTGTAATTGAATGTCGACTCGGAAATTCGACATTACGTTAGTGGATAGAGGACATCGTAGCGGTTCAGAAAAATATGACTTTTGTTGGATAAAAGACCCTTGGTTTTGAGATTTCCGACATTTTCTCAAATTCAAAAAAATTACCCCCTTTGCCATTCTTTTTGGTAGGAAGACTTCCAAAAAAGGAAATTTTTCAATCTCCCCTTTAGATAGTATTCCTGCATTGATGCTTTATCGAATGTGAACTATGATTTTTGGGGCACATGTACCTATAGTTTTAACATTGGAAATGTTTATGTTCGTATATTACAGGCAAGTTACGAGTTTTCGTTCAAGGTCAAAAGACAAAGGTGTCGCCAGTAGAACAAAAAAGAATTCGAAAGTTATCGCGTGATTTATTAACATAGGCGTATTGGGCCGGCCAGCATACGAGAATCGGTGACCAGTGAGCCGCGGTGAGAGGTACGTTAAATTCGCCGCAACGTTGCCAGATTGGGCAATTATTCCTGTATTTGAACGATAGATCATTGTTTTATTTCCATCATTAGCACTTCGAGTGTTAATATTGTTGTTTCATCAAGTGAGGTCTTGACCGAGGTGAGTGGTGCGTCAAATTCGCCGCAACGTTGCCAGATTGGGCAATTATTCCGGTATTTGAAGAATAGGTCAATAGTTGATCCGAGTATACAGGGTGAGACTTTGACTTGTACATATATTTTAACTGTAGATTCCTCTCATCAAACGAAACACTTTTTTCCTATACTATTTTTCAAAATTCGGTTTGGTTTCGAAGATACAGGGTGTCGAAAATCCATGAAAAAAACACTTTTCTGTTTATATCTTCGGAACCGTTATTTCGAATGAACTGAATTTTGGTTGAGTTTTTACTCCATTCAAGGTGCATATTCCTCAATTAAAACCTATTTAATATCTCTCCTAGTATGAAAGTTACAGGGTAGTCGACTCATCAATACACGCTAAATTACCATAAAATCACGTTGAAAAGATAAACGGTTCATATTTTCGAAAGAATCAATCATTTAAGAAACTAAAAGTATTCTTATTTTTTTTCAATAAAACGCGTCGTTTCCGAGTTATTTCCAATTTTACCCGGAGAAATTTGACGAAAAAATCATTAATTTCAAGAATAATCTGAATGCGTCTCTGAATTAAATATCATCGAATATTATTCCTTCTCTGGTCTAAACGAGTTCACAATGTTGTCACAATATTTATCAACTTTGTCGAGATATTTTAATAATAAAATCCCACAAACGTGGGGGATAAAATTGAAGTTAATGAAAACTGAAATGATACCTTATAATCTGAGTCGATGTTTTCATCTAAACAATATCCTCCTGGAATTTTATAAACTCGACACGGTTAAGATTCTATTAATTCACTCCACCAGAGACAACCACTCCACATAATAATCACATTAGAACAATAATTCACTGAATGTATTCAGAAATTCACATAATGTTTACAGTTTGTTCAGAGACTCTGATTTGTTATTGTTTATAGTTGACCTGCGGAAACCTAACCAATCTTTCGGTTTTCGCTCGACGGATGCGTGGTTAAATTGGCGGCAAACTCGATTTATGATGGAAACGGCAAAATTCATAGATATTTATACCACGGTACACAAGTGTATCGTGATTTATTCTATGGTTCGTAATAAATCCTTAACCTCAATGAAAATATCAGCAAGCTGACAACATCTTCTTGAAGTTTCTGTGTGCGTATCTGTGCAAACATTCAGAGAATCGATACAAATGAGATTAGGTTGTTTAATAATAAATTCTGATGATCTGAATAAAAAGTCTTTCTTCATGATATTGTTCGGGAATTTCGAGGAAAATATGAACAAGTTATTAGTGTTTACGAACTAATCTGCAGTTAAATCAAAGAAGGAACTTATTTTGGTGTGAGAAATGCTGCTTTCTAGTTCCAAATATAATCTGATGAAACTAACTGTTCTTGTTGAAATTATCGTGTTTGCAACATTTTTATTCCAATAAGGTTAGTACTTGGGTATTCCCTATAATAGAAATCTGACAACATTTCCTTGAAATTTCTGTGCGAACATTCACAGAATGGATACAAAATAGATTAGGTTAGGTTGTTTAATAATGAATTCTGATGATCTGAATTAACAGTCTTTTTTCATGATATTGTTCGGGAATTTCGTGGAAAATATGAACAAGTTAATAGTGTTCACAAACTAACTGTTTTTGTTGAAATTATCGTGTTTGCAACATTTTTATTCCAGTAAGGTTAGTTCTTGAGTATTCCCTAAATGTATAAACTCAATTTCTATCGAGAAATATGAACTTTGCAACAATTCCAGAAGATCATTTCAGGAACGTATTGAGCCCAATTTTTTTTTCAAATGGTTATATCTTTTTAACAGAGCCGAATTCGGAAAAATGGAAAATTAAAAAAAGGTTTCTTTTGACCTCAAGAATCTTCAGTTAAAATATATGTACAAGTCAAAGACTCACCCTGTATATAAGATTCATGAATTTTAGTGAAAACAGAATCCTTCTATCTGAAGCCAATTTCATGAATACCCAGATTTGCTAAAATCAAAATTCACTTCGAAAATATTGGACGGAGTGGACTCAGCTACATCTGATGATATTTCCTCCAAGTAGGTACATATAAGATTCATGAATTTTAGTAAGAACATAATCCTTCTATCTCGAGCCAATTTCGAGAATACTCAGATTTGGTAAAATAAAAATCCTCTTCGAAAATTTTGGACGGGGTGGACTCCGCTTCTTCTGATGATGTTTACTCCGAGTACATATAAGATTCCTGAATTTAAGTAAAAACAGAATATTTCTATCTCAAACCAATTTCATGAAAATCCAGATTTGGTGAAATAAAAATTCGCGTAGAAAATATTGGACAGGATGGACTCAGCTTCATCCGATGAGAGTTGATCTAAGTAAACAGAATCCTTCTATCTCAAGCCAATTTCGAGAAAACTCAGATTTGGTAAAATAAAAATTCTTTTCGAAAATATTGGACGAGGTGGACCCAGCTTATTCTGATGATGTTAACTCCGAGTACATGTAAGATTCATGAATTTCAGTAAAAACAGAATCCTTCTATCTCGAGCCAATTTCGAGAAAACTCAGATTTGGTGAAATAAAATTCGCTTCGAAAATATTGGACAGGATGTAATCAGCTTCGAAAATATTGGACAGGATGTAATCAGCTTCGAAAATATTGGAGAGGATGTAATCAGTTTCATCCGATGATAGTTGATCCGAGTACATATAAGATTCGTGAATTTTAGTAGAAACAAAATCCTTTTATCTCAAGCGAATTTCATGAAAACTCAGATTTGGTAAAATGATAATTCCCTTCGAAAATATTGGACGAGGTGGACTCAGCTTCTTCTGATGATGTTTACTCCGAGTACAGATAAGATTCATGAATTTAAGTGAAAACAGATTCCTTCTATCTCAAGCCAATTTCGAGAAAACTCAGATTTGGTGAAACAAAAATTCTCTTCGAAAATATTCGACGAGGTGGATTCAGCTTCTTCTGATGATGTTCACTCCGAGTACATGTGAGATTCATGAATTTTAGTAAAAACAGAATCCTTCTATCTCCAGCCAATTTCGTGAAAACTCAGATTTGGTAAAATAAAAATTCGCTTCGAAAATATTGGACAGGAATGACAGGATGGACCCAGCTAAATCCAATTATTTATATCTTTATTTTTATAATTATATCTTGAGAATACTTGTTAGGAATTAGGAATGTTGATTGTTTCTTGCAATTATTATTGCTTATTATTATTATTGAAAATACTATTTTATTTTAAGTTCAAATACAAATAAATGTTGGTAATATTTACATGTGGTGTTATCATTTCCAATGTCTCTGATGGTTGCAAGGATTGCAAAATCTGTAATTTTTTTTTAACGAAGATCTAGCTCGAATTTCAAATTCAGCTTACTTTTTTCTTCCCAAAAATCATAGTTCACATTCGATAGCGCATCTAACCAGAAATACTTTCCAAAAAACAATGAATCCAAATTGAGTAACCCCCTGAAACATAATAAAGGCAGTACACAAGTATTGTGGGAGTAAATGTTGTAGAATGGGGACCGACTATCCACGTTATCCACTTCCTGCCGGTTCTACAAACAGCTCTCCCCTCAAACCTAAACCTTCCGACTTTTTCCTGCCAGCTTCCGCCTTAAAACGGCTGAACTAATTATGAGGCCTTATCCCGTTTATTTCGGATAAGGGAAAACCGGATTCTCGTGAAATATGGATTTCAGGAGCATATGGGGTATTCTTCATCTTCATGAAAGTTTCATGGGCTGTGGGGGCTCTACAGCAAACGCTTTCAGGGCAATGCGATAAAGATTGATTCATTTTCAGGATTTATTCTCATGAGGAATTGCAATCAGCAATATTTGGAAATACTGGAATTCTTACCAACAGTTACGCTTGATGGTACCGTCTTTGTTCTTCAGAAGCAGGTCAATAGATTGGTCCTCGTATTCGATAACTATGCTGACGATGAGGAGAACAGCTGGGAGTCCCCAAGCAAATAAGGAATATCTGGAAGGAAAAATTTGATTTAGGCACATACACATACTCGAGTTTTGACTCAAGACATAAGCAGATCTATGGAGTTTTTCAGGGGGGACATAAAAATTTTTACTAGAAGCAAAATTGCTTGTATCGGGTTTTTAGAGAGATAGATTTTCAAATTGAAATGAAACACATTCAAATTAATGTTGAAGCCAAATTTCTTTTGTATTCGGAAGATAATTTCATGACCTTTATACAGGGTGTCCCAGAATAACACCGAAAACGCTCGGCCATACAGGGTGTCCCACGGTCGAGTGCCTATTAGACGTTTCTGGAGAACTGGACATATTTGAAATCCGAAAATTGGGATTATGATATTGTTGGAAATTCTCTACAGACCTAAAATATTTTCGGAGCCTGAGCACTTCCGGTTATACCAGGAGTGAAAATAAATTTGTTCAAAAAATATTTCTTTCAATATTTTCATTTCTGATATGATTGAGTATTCAATGCTGCTTACATTTCTGTTGAAACCATTGTATTCATCCGAATAGTTTTCAAAATATCGAAAAAAAAACCTGAAAAAATGTAAAATATCCATAGTCAGTGTTATGTTCATTATTCTTATTCTGAACATACCGAGTGTAAACCGTTATCACAACGTCAAAGTAGAAGAATGTGAAAAGGTCATGCATCTTTTGAATTTCATAAATATCATCACAGGGTTTTTCAAATTTTGGGTCGAAAACTGTGATCGAAAATTGGCCATAACTTCTGTTTTTCAAATTAGAACCCTATTTTTTTATGATCGCGTTGGATTCTGCGGAGAAAAATAGTGATAGCACCCTCAGATGTTCTTGCTTCTAAATTCAGTAATTGCCGAGATATTTGAGCTTTTCTGGATTTATGTTGTACGTAGAGTCAATTTCATCGAATCTCTTCAGATTCGATGAATATTCTCATAAAACCATAGTAACAACTAAAAATTGGACCTGTCACCTGTGACCTGTGAATTATTAATGGTCTCAGAATATTCTCATGCCAACAGATTCGATGACTATTCTTATGAAACCATGGTAACCATTGAAGTAAAATCGAGAAGTAAGGTTAAGGCCTAAAATGAGAGCTGTCACTTGTGAATTATTAATGGAATAATTTATCTTCTTTGGTCACAGAATATTCTTATGCAAAAGATAAGATGAATTTGACTCTACGTATAACATGAGTTCAGAAAAGCTCAAATATCTCGGAAATTACTGAATTTAGGAGCAAGAGCATTTGAGAATGCTATCATTATTTTTCTTCGCAGAATCTAACGCAATCATAAAAAAATAGGGTTCTAATTTGAAAAACAGAAGTTATGGCCAATTTTCGATCACTGTTTTCGACACAAAACTTGAAACACCCTGTGATGATATTTATGAAATTCAAAAGATGCATGACCTTTACACATTCTTCTACTTTGACGTTGTGAGAACGGTTTACACTCGGGATTTTCAGAATAAGAATAATGAACATAACACTGACGATGAATATTTGACATTTTTTCAGTTTTTTTTCGATATTTTGAAAACTATTTGAATGAATACAATGGTTTCAACAGAAATGTATTCAGAATTGAATACTCAATCATATCAGAAACGAAAATATTGAAAAAAATATTTTTTGAACAAATTTATTTCCACTTCCGGTATAACCGGAAGCGCTCAAGCTCCAAAAATATTTTTGGTCTGTATAGAATTTCCAACAATATCATAATACCAATTTTCGGATTTCAAATATGTCCAGTTCTCCAGAAACGTCTAATAGGCACTCGACCGTGGGACACCCTGTATATTCCCAAGAGGAAATTAATACGATTAGTCGAAAAAAAGTTAGGTAAAATGTTTTCAGTTTTTAAGTTATAAGCCATCAAAAATGTTGATTTTTTTTATTTTCAATTTGAATGACATTTCGTTAAAAGAAGGACTGAATTAATCCACCAAATTTCATTAAATTCGGTAAAGCCGAAATTGAAAAAAAAATCGCCATCTTTGATATCTTATAACTTCGAAACTAATAGTATATTGTTCTATGAGCGGTAATGTAAGTCATAACACACGCAGATGAATTTTGCAGCCCGAGCCGTCAGGCGTGGGGTGTAATTCATCAAGTGTGTTATGACCATTACCGCGAATTGAACACTATACTTTATCTTCGACTTCTTCAGTAAAATTCGAATTAATCTGCATTTTCAAAATTGACAACAGTTGTTAGGAGCGATTTCTGTGGTCGAAAATGGAATCGATATCTAATCCAGTAGAAAACGTCGAAATTTCAAGTTTTCCAAATGTAATTTTTGGATATTCAGACCTGAGAAAATGTAGAAATGGATGGCGAGAACGTTACCTTGATGTCTGAAATAGAGTTTCCCATTGACCCGACTTTTTTATTCATTTCGTAAGCTACATTTTTCCTATTTGTATCAGAGTGAGTTATAAGAGTGAGTTATTATGATCTCAAACTATTGGTTTATAGAGACTATCACAGATCAAATTCAGTTGAATAATCAATAATGGATATATTATTCTATGGGAGTAGATAAAAACATTTTACCTAACTTTTTTTCGACTAATCGTATTAATTTCAACTTGAGAATATATGGCCTAGCGTTGTGGGTATTATTCTGGGACACCCTGTATTTCAAAAATATTTTCCGGCATATTATGTCCACCACGACTAGCTCTGAGGAACCTCATTCGACCAGACCAATTGTGGGCCACTTTTACGAGTAATTTAGGCCTTATTTCAGCAATAACACGAGTTATGTTGGCTCCCAAAGCGTCTGATGTTTCTGATTTATCAGCATCAACCAATGACTTGACATAGCCCCAAAGAAAATAATTCATTGGAGTTATGTCGCATGATCTTGGAGGCCAATTAATTGGACCATTTCTGGAAATAATGTTATCGCCAAATCTTTCTTTCAATAAATTGATTGTTAGGGTAGCAGCATGAGGTGTAGCAGCACGTTCTTGAAGGAATATGGACCGATGATGCCTCCAGCATATGAAGCACACCATAAAGTTCATTTTCCAGGATGCAATGGAACCTGCTCAACTTGAGGATGGTTTTTACTCCATATACGGCAATTTTGTTTGTTCAACCAGAAATGAGCTTCATCACTAAACGAAATTTTTCGATAAAAAAGTGAATCCACTTCAAACTGTTCTAGGGCCCAATCAGCAAACAAACGATGCTCATTATGGTCAAGTGGCTTCAGTTCTTGAACCGGTTGGATCTTGTATCGGTGTAGACCAAGATCTTTACGCAAAATTTTCCATGTGGTGGATGCACCGAGCCCAATTTGTTGTGAGCGTCGACGAATAGACAATCCTGGATCTTCATGAACACTATCACATTCAGCAGAGATATTTTCTCTGTCTTGTTGTTGTTGTTGCATCGAGTAGAGAAAATGTTGTCCGAAATCTATCGATAGTTCCACGAATAAAATAAGCTGCTCTGATGGACGATTATGTGAACCATAAATTTCACGAAGTCCTCTATAAGTTTGGCGAATAGAACACTGATTTTGAAAATAAATTTCAACAATTTGTAAACGTTGTTGCGGCGTGAGTCTTCCCATGGTAATTTGCAATGCTCATAGAACAGAAATGTCAAAACAATATTGCTTCTACCTTCTGTCAAATCACAGTTATCCTTATCGAAAATTCTATCACTCTAAAAAAACTCCCGATATATATCTGAGCGAAAAATGAGGTGTAGTCATCTGACTATCATCCCACTATCTAGTGGGACAACCTCGTGGTGCAACATCAAAGAGATGAATAGCTAGACTTTGGCTTGAGGTGGAATCCAAAAACGTAGATTATCCCAACAACAAGATAATGATCAATAGTTTCCTGCACTAATTGGGAACGTGATGTTGTGTAGGTTAATTATCATCGAAGAGACATCACAAGATCTCTGCTTTGAACAATTACGATGTAACCCTTCAGATTCTCAGCTCTGTGTGAAATGTTTCATTCATTTCAGATCCTGAACTGAAGATTAATTAGAAGGTAACTGCAATTTTGAACGGATCGGTAGTTGTTGAGATTACCAGGTGGTTATAATGGTTTTATTCCTCAAGTAGAACCTTTTTTTGAATCGTCATATTATGACAAAAACTTCATTTGTGTTAAATAATTTCTTGTATCTACTGAACTTGAATAATATACTGGTTTTTTGTTTGTTATTTGTTGGCAAGTCAATAATAGCTTGGTATACTCAATTAGTTAACTGTAAGGATGTGTTGATTTTGGTAAAAGGGAAATATCTGTTGACCAACAATACCTCATCTTTGAGAATGTATGGAACGATTCCCAAAATACAGGGTGAGTCTTTGACTTGTACATATCTTTTAACTGTAGATTCGTGAGGCCAAAAGAAATCTTTTTTTCATTTTCCATCTTTCCGAATTCGGCTCTGTTGAAAAGATATAGCCATTCGAAAAAAATTGGGCTTATTATGTTCCTGAAATGATACTATGGAATTGATTCAAAGTTCATATTTCTCGATTGAAATTGACTTTATACATTTGGGGAATACTCAAGTAGGTAGGGGAAGTACGTACAAAATGACATAGGGTTTTATTTCAGAGGCATAACTTGTTAGTAGTGAATCACAGTAATGTCATATTCGACACCTCTGATCTTTGGTCCTTTCTTCACAAAATCTAATCAACCTTTATGAAATAAAAGTACCAAGAAATAAAATATTCTTAGATAAATTCGGATAAACGAAATTCATTTTGCTCGCATGCTATGGACAAAATGACATACCGGCAACAGGCAACTGTATTTTTCTACTTATAGTTACAAAACTACTGACAAAGTTCACAAATGAAACTCTTGGTTCTTTTAGGAACATCAGCACAAGATGCGTGAGCCCAATGCAACCAATACATGCACCGTAACCAGTCTTCTTTAGGGCTAATCCTGGAGAAGATCTAAATCGGGAAAAAAGGTCTCATAACAATAGATGGACACTGGACAGTCGTCTTCATGATCTCGAAAGTTGCTAGGAACATTTTCTTCTTCATTGTCTTCTTTAAATAATGCCCTAGGGAGTTGTCTCCTTGTTTTCGGAGTAGGCATTGGCTCTTTTTTGATTTGATTGCAATTTTATTAGGTGTAGAAATTGAAACTAAGTACGTTTGTCGAGTCCTCAGCTCACGTTTGCCTTGTTCACTTATAAATCGTAAATCGTCCTTGGGATTGGAGAAACCTCCTCATAGGATCAACAAGAGTAGGTTAAGATGCATTGCCTTTATTAGCCGCAGATGAAGATTTTGTTATGAATATGTTTAGACAAGTCCTGATTCTTTGTTTGCTGATGGAGCCTGAGATGGATTGTCTTGGTTTTGTCCGGTAGATACGGTTAATTCAGCTGAAATACCTATGTCATTTTGTCCGTTCACTGTATATGTCATTTTGTCCATATAGCGTTATAAAACTAGAAATGTATCTAATTAATACAAAAAGTATATTCAACATACAAAAAGCTCCGTGAATACAATGACAAATAAGTAAAGTTTGAATTGAATGCAATTTGAATGAAAAAAATGGTGAAAACTGGCCATTTCTTCTTAAAATTTGGCGCAATGAAAAAAAACTCGTGACCTATTGATTTCTGTTATCACTCATAACGACCGAATGAACCAGAGTAGCTCTTGCTAATTTTCAGAGGTTAATTGAAGCCACTCGGGTCGTGTAATGTGGTAGGCAGTTCCGCATTCGATACCTCCAAACTCAAGTTATGATGCCTATGTCATTTTGTCCATATATGTCATTTTGTACGTATTTCCCCTACCAACCTTCTTGGAATAAAAATGTTGCAATCACGATAAATTCAACAAACACATTTAGAACTTGACAGTTTGATAAAAGCGACCATAGCTGGAGCTCACTCTCAGCCAGCTTGAGTGATAAGATTTCTGTCGTAATTAAAACTATAGACATTTGGCAAGTGCGTCAATGATGTGCAGATTAGTTTGTAAACACTAATAACTTGTTCATATTTTCCTCGAAATTCCCAAACAATCTCATGAAGAAAGACTGTTCATTCTTATCATCAGAATTTATTATCAAGCAACCTAACCTAATCTATTTTGTATCGATTCTGTGAATGTTTGCACAGAAATTTCAAAAAGATGTTGTCAGCTTGCTGATATTTTCATTGAGGTTAAGGATTTTCTACGAAACAAATCTATGAATTTTCTCTCTCTCATCTATGAATTCTGATGGTTCCATCATAAATCGACTTTGCCGCGAAATTTCTCCACGCATGCGTATGGCGAGAACGGACAAATTGGTTATCTCAATTTTTCCTTGTAGGCCAACTATAAACAATAACAAACTCTGAACATTATGTGAAGTTCTGAATACATTCAGTGAATTATTGTTCTAATGTGATAATTATGTGAAGTGAATTAATATAATTTTAACAGTGTCGAGTTTATAACATTCCAAGAGGATATTGTTTAGATAGGAACATCGCCACAGATTATAAGGTATCATTTTATTTTTCATTGATTTCAATTTAATACGTAGTTTGTATCGATATTCATTTTTCATATCCGAATTTTGTATTTCATCGATACTTAACTTCCATATGTACCGGTAACAGTAAATTTTCAATAGAAACTGTGCATATCAAATGCTCCTTGGTGTTCAATTTCATCTCCCACATTTGTGGGATTTCATTACATATTAAAATATCTCGACAAAGTTGATAAATATCGTGATAACATTGTAAACTCTTTCAAAGACCAGAGAAGGAATAATATTCAATAATATTTAATTCAGAGACGCTTTCAGATTATTCTTGAAATCAATGATTCTTTCGTCAAATTTCTCCGGGTAAAATTGGAAATAACTCGAAAACGACGCGTTTCATTGAAAAAAATAGGAATACTTTTAGTTTCTCAAATGATTGATTCTTTCGAAAATAACCGTTTATCTTTTTGAAGTGGTTTTATGGTGTTTTAGCGTGTATTGATGAGTCGACTACCCTGTAACTTTTATATTTGGAGAGATATTGAATAGGTTGAAGAATACACCATGAATGGAGTAAACACTCAACCAAAATTCAGTTCATTCGAAATAACGGTTCCGAAGATATAAACAGAAAAGTGTTTTTCTCATGGATTTTCGACACCCTGTATCGTCCAAACCAAACCGAATTTTGAAAAATGGTATAAAAAAAGTGTTTAGTTTTATGAGAGGAATCTACAGTTAAAATATGTGTACAAGTCAAAGACTCACCTTGTATAAATCTTCTCTTTGTAGCCTTCCTGATGTATATTTTATCCGTTGTCTCTAAATTTTCTATGAAAAACTTGAAACAAGGATAATATTGTGAAAAGTACAATACTATGACGCAGCCATATTGACAAAAATATAACGGTTGATGAGATTTTAGTATTAGACTACAGGCCCGTGTCGAAAATTGATGGGTCATTTGAACCAGAAGATGACCTATCTAGAACGATAGAAGGACATAAAATAATAAGATTCTGCACTATGCCGTCAATTGTAAGCTGTCCAACTGAGTACAGGTGGCAATTCAAAAGGACAGGTAGACTGGGTACATTTGGGTCATATGACTTTTGACGGCATTCTTACCATCGATAGCTCCATGGAAAATAATAGGAAAACGGGCAGTGCCGTACAAAAATGATGCGCCATATATTCGGAAAATTTTTTTGATTTTCC
This sequence comes from Adalia bipunctata, assembly GCA_910592335.1. Taxonomy (NCBI): domain Eukaryota; kingdom Metazoa; phylum Arthropoda; class Insecta; order Coleoptera; family Coccinellidae; genus Adalia; species Adalia bipunctata. Next base: position 24,347,877 of record OU342950.1, read on the forward strand.
GAAAATTTCCATGGTAAAATAGGTCATTTGACTTTGTACGGCATCAGTTTTATACGGTTGCCATACATCTTCTAATCCATTATTCAGCAACGCCGTACAAAAATCAAGCGACAAAGGGAAAAATCGAGGGTTGCAACCCCCTCTCTTGCCGTGCTCCAGGGGTTCATTTGAGAAAGTACGGCTTCGGTTCCAAAACATTATCCAGCACTCAAAATTACTATTAAAAATAAGGCCGTCAAAAAAAAATTGTTCATTTTGATGTTATATCAATAATTATCTTAATTTCATCTTATGCTTGACCCATAAAGCTCTAAAGTCATTTGACCTAGTACGGCAACTTCTTTTTTTACATGATACTTCAAGATACAATTCTTATATTATATTGCCGTTCAAAAGAAACTGTTCTAAAAAAAATTATAGAGAAATACAAAAAGTGAAATTTTTCATATTATTGTAAAAGTTTGGAACTCATAGATTAATATAACAATTTTCTACATTTTATCCATTGTTTTGAATAGTATTAAGGTAAATAAATTAGGAACAAATGATGCCGTACATTTTTATCCAGACCATATCATTTAGGATGATGAAAATTGCGCTACCATTTTAAGGATACTCTATGGTCATTTGATACTGTACGGCATCAACATATTTTTGAAGAGAAAAATTGAAAAAATGACAAAATCATTATACCGTCTGAAGTGTCTATAGGTATCATACCCAACAAGTGAAACCGTCAATCCAAGTAGCAACAGTTTTGTATACTTTTTGGTTTAAAAAAGGTATACTTGAAACATTATTGATACATATATAATTGATTGTTCACTGTAATAATGTGAATGAATAAATCAACTATTCTCTAGAAAAATTTTATATATTTAAATAACATGAAAATTAGCTATCGACCGTAATTGTTAGAAAATTGAAAGTTTATTAGGATCTCTAGGTCAAATAATTCTGTAACTACTAGGATAAAAATCACACCATAATTTATGTATAAATTTTGTCTCTTTAGTCCTTTATGACATGTATATTTGTTACAGATCCCTGAGAAAGGTAATAAACATTACCGAAAGCTTGAATAATATATAAATCCTTTGACCGAGAGATCCTAATAAACTTTCAATTATTTAAATAACTATCAATGGTGATAATAACACAAATTTAATAACTTAAATTATTCGCTATCCGAATCAGCCTCTGAGTTGTTAATATTGGATATACTGTTTATTCAATATTTACAGTGTTTTCATTCGCATTTGGAAGAATGATATGGTCTGGATAAAAATGTACGGCATCATTTGTTCCTAATTTATTTACCTTAATACTATTCAAAACAAGGGATAAAAAGTAGAAAATTGTTATATATCATTAATCTATGAGTTCCAATAATATGAAAAATTTCACTTTTTGTATTTCTCTATAATTTTTTTTAGAACAGTTTCTTTTGAACGGCAATATAATATAAGAATTGTATCTTAAAGTATCATGTAAAAAAAGAAGTTGCCGTACTGGGTCAAATGACTTTAGAGCTTTATGGGTCAAGCATAAGATGAATTAAGATAATTATTGATATAACATCAAAATGAACAATTTTTTTTTGACGGCCTTATTTTTAATAGTAATTTTGAGTGCTGGATAATGTTTTGGAACCGAAGCCGTACTTTTTCAAATGAACCCCTGGAGCACGGCAAGAGAGGGGGTTGCAACCCTCGATTTTTTCCCTTTGTCGCATGATTTTTGTACGGCGTTGCTGAATAATGGATTAGAAGATGTATGGCAACCGTATAAAACTGATGCCGTACAAAGTCAAATGACCTATTTTACCATGGAAGTTTTCGGAAAATCAAAAAAATTTTCCGAATATATGGCGCATCATTTTTGTACGGCACTGCCCGTTTTCCTATTATTTTCCATGGAGCTATCGATGGTAAGAATGCCGTCAAAAGTCATATGACCCAAATGTACCCAGTCTACCTGTCCTTTTGAATTGCCACCTGTACTCAGTTGGACAGCTTACAAGTGACGGCATAGTGCTGAATCTTATTATTTTATGTCGTTCTATCGTTCTAGATAGGTCATCGTCTGGTTCAAATGACCCATCAATTTTCGACACGGGCCTGTAGTCTATATGTATGAATGAAAAGTCGACATTATTCTGATTTTAGCTCGTTAGAGATGGGTCAGTTCAAGCCATCAGGACTGCGATTCTCACCATTATCCTTTCGAACCTCACAGCCAACGGACCGCATAAAATCCCGCATCCAAATACATTCCACAACATCAGCAAACACTAAATAACAAAGCTACACTCAAAAAGCACGACCCGAATGTTTTACGAGACGAAAGAACAACACGCAACAGTTTTCTCCAGGTTTCCATTCTCTCATGAATTATCCAGGGTTCCAATATAACGAAAGTCGTGTATCTCGCTTAGCAATTCAAATTCAATCCAACTTGTTCTTCTCCCTCAGTTGCGGTTTTTTGGATCGGAATATTAGGTTCCGAAAGTTTTCTGCCCGATCTAGTCGTTGAGATTCAGGTGTCTGATCTTCAAGGAATCTTTTCTAATGGCTGGGAAGCAACTTTGATTGTTTCTTCGGGAAAGTTTTAATTGAATCCCAGATATCCATGAAAAGGCTATGGAGAATCAGGATATCGTTTACCTATCGAAGGGTTGGGTAGTTTTTGGCCAGTTCCCCTCTGAAATCGATGAAAGTCGTTCGAAGCAGTTTGCTGACGACGATAATGTGAAAATTGAATTAGTTTGTTTTTGCCTTTCGAAATCTCCCGATTTGTTTTTCTTCGGGAATTGGGCTCTGATGGCCAGCATTATTCGATTAATCCGGTCTTCATCCCAAACTTAACACAGAGAGAGTGATTGCAATGGGGATTTCCAGTACCTCAAAATATGCATATGATTTCAACACGGGTGAATTCGAACGTCCCTCTGCTGTGACGTCAGTGGCTCAAGTTTTAATATGATTGGTTGAAGTTTATGGTGGAGAGTAACTGAGAGACACGCCGCTGTTGTCGAGTCTTTGTAAAATCTTTGAATTTATTCATAAATACAAGGTGCGGCACGGAGGGCGGACGTTTTTCAGATGGGCATAACTTTCCCCCACTGAGGACGAGAGAAGTGGGGAAGGTGCCGTTAGACTCGTGTGTTCCTAGCATTTATTTATTGATCAACAGAAGACCAAGAGGACCTGTGCGAACAGTTCGAACGCCTGAAAATGTTGAACGCGTTCGACAAGCCATTCTTCGCAGTCCGTCGCGATCTGCTCGGAAACATGCTGCTGCACTTCGCCTCAGTGATCGTTCGGTGAGGCGAATTTTGCATATGGATCTTCGCTTTCACCCCTACAAATTGGCCATTGTGCAACAGTTACACCCCGGAGATTATGCACAACGAATGAACTTCGCACGTGAGATGGAAGCACTGATCGATCAAAATGAGAACCTCATTTTGTTCATGAGTGACGAAGCCCACTTTCACCTCAACGGCATGGTTAACCGGCAGAATTGCCGTTATTGGGCTAATGAAAATCCGCAACACTTACACGAAAGACCGCTGCACAGCCCACAGCGCCTCCAGCACTGCATCACCGATTTCGGCCACCACATGCCTGATGTGATTTTCCACACTTGACTGTCTCAAATGCTATTTCCTTGAGAATCTGATTCCGTCAATAAATGTGTTTTTGAGTAAAAATTAACGCTTTTATTATTTTTTTAAAACCATCCATCCTCCGTGCCGCACCCTGTATATTCGGTAATCGTATTATATTTGATGTGATCACTATAATGTTCTCGAAACATCGTCATACAACAACTCAATTTTCATTAAAGTTGATATAACACTCATTCTCTGAAAATACAAATACTGATGTGACAACCAAGCCTACAAATTATAAATAAAAACATAACCTTCTTATTTGTCATTATTCGACATTTCGACGTCTTCTCTGCGTACAATAGAATGGCGTTTCTTACAGTTAATTCTGAGAGTATTCTTTACACTATATTCTATACTCCTAGATTGGTCCCTAAACACAGTTGCCAAATCCATAATTATTCTTACCACTAATTTTCACTTCTCAAAATGGAAATAATCATTAATGCTTCCTGAATTAGAAGACCGGCCTATATATACCAATTCTTACCTGTGTAGACTAGGGATAATTATTTTTAATTAACTTTTTTACCTATCTGCTTACTTGAACCCTCTTTATCTTCGATTAGGAGGTCGTAAATTGAATTATATTATGAAGCTTTATGGAGTAGGTACGCATGAAGGGTCATGATGATAAAAGAAAAACATCCAAAATCAACATTATATTCTGATACTATTAGGAGAGTGGAAGCAAGGGCTTTTTCAGGCTATTTTTTCTCGTGATTTGGCAATACTATCATTTTTATATCAGCAGCACGTCATGACGAGTACAACCAATCAAAAATCTCTCTAGCCACTGACATCACACGATTTCCCGCATCTTCTGATGGTTTGAATTCGGTAGATTATTTTTGAGTTTTCAATATTTTTTTAAGGGCATAAATTGATGAAGAAAAAATTAAAAAAAATCACGAATTACGTGAGAATACAATATGTCAAAATATATTTTTTCTGAAAATGACTAGAAATGCCCATTCGCTAGATTCCCGAGATCTTTGTGTTTTATTTCTATCTGCCAATATTTTAATTCTTCCAGCAAATGAATCGATAATTCAAGAATGTTATTCAATTATTAATAAATAACTTCTAAGCTTCTGGGGTCGACTGTAACAGTACCGAATTTCCCAAGTATGAAAAAATTATAGGTTTGACCGTTTTCTCTGATGCTAGATCTGTTTTCGTCGCTTGTTCAACTTTTGAACGGCGATTACTGTCAAAACGTAGAAATTCACATTTTTATGGAAAAGAGATTTCGATCTTAATGAAGCTCACCAACGATGTACTCTTGTTTTTCCGCCATCTTCGAACAACACAATCATGCTATTTCGTGACAGAAAACTGGAATTTGTTGCTTCTCAATTGAGTTTTATAGATATTTACAGGGTGTTCCAAAATTGAACGTACAAACGAAAAGGGGAGATTCCTTAGGTAAGTTTAAGAAAAAAAAGTCCCATAAACATGGGGTCGCAAACGTTTCCTTTTCGAGATACAGGGTGTACTAGGTTTATTAGGGAGTATTTGGAAGAGAGTTATGAAAACAGGTGGATTGGACATCAGTCATGGCCCGCCAGATCCCCAGACTTGAAAAGTTCAGATTTCTTTTCATACTTTCTAGATCTTTATGACAATTTTGATTCTTCTGAGGATTTCGAGAGAATCGTTCAAAATTTTTTTCTCGAAACCGTTAGCAAATACGACAAAACTACAAGAGACCAACAAAGCTCCTTTTTACATTTTTTCAAATTAATACTTGCCCACCAAAAAAAAGTTCTGGAGGAAAACAGGAGACAGTGTTCCAGAAAAAGTATCACCCTGTAGATCTGCTATCGAAATTGCCATATCACGTGGTGAAAACTGTCAAATGTAATGTCTATGCCAAATTTCAGTTGAATATCTTGAAGAGTGTAGATACTATGAGAAAAAAAGTTGAAAAAAATTCAAACTTCAACACTCTGTATCTCGAAAACGAAACGTTTGCGACCCCATGTTTATGGGACTTTTTTTCTTAAACCTACCTAAGGAATCGCCCCTTTTCGTTTGTACGTTCAATTTAGGAACACCCTGTATATAGGACAAAATAGTTCACTCACCCAAAAAATGTCCTACTAATTGATGCATCTGGTCGAGGTATTAAAGTGTTTATGTGAATGTTGAACTGCCTATACATGTGATGAACGATCACCAACAACCAACAGAGAACACATAATCGAACATACTGTAGACTGAATGCCAAAGAAATGCAAAGTTCAGGATCCTGTAAAAAAAAGACAATAATTAGAATTTTTTGGACGCCCATCCTCAGAAGCTTTCAAGGTTGATTGGATTCAGTGTAGTATCTGCAGTGTTGTCTATTTGAAAGAATGAACTATCTATACTTGATAGCTTATGCACTGAATATGATGTCAAGTTTCAAATAAATTCCTTGATTATATTTTGCGTTCAGGATGAATTCAATATTTTGAAAATTCTAATTAAGTAATAACAAAAATATTGATGAATGAACTGCTCTACACATGAGTTAGGGATATTGACTTAAATTGCAAAAAAAATGGTAAAAATAAGATTTTTGTGATGAAAATTCATAATAATATGATTTCAAGTTGCAAATTCATTTTAGCCTGTAGGTCTGCAGCGTAGTGGTTAAGAAAAATCGAGTAAAATAACGAAATTTTATTCCCAGAGAATTCAAGCATCTTAAGACTATCAATACAATGGTATATGGCCTCCACGGGCATCAATAACAGCTCCACATCTTCTTTGCATACTACACACGAAGTTGTTGAACATTTCTTGAGGAATTTGGTTCCATAAATGGGACAGAAGCTTTCTCAGATCATTTAAGAAGGATTCTGGGGTAGGTTGATGATTATCCAATCTGCTTTGGAGCATATCCCATGCATGTTCTATGGAATTCAAATCTGGTGAGTGCGGAAGTATTGGTAAATGTGGAATACCAAGCTCCTCGCGCGCATTCTCAACTATGGCTGCACGGTGCGGTCTAGCGTTATCATCTAGAAATTGAAAAGTTTCACCAATAGCAGCATGAAAATTTGGCACAACATTGTCAATGACATGCTCTCTATAGTGTAAGGCGGTCATATTCCCATGACAAATGTGTAGATCTGTGCGCCCGTTGAAACACATCCTGGCCCATTCCATAACACTACCTCCTCGGAATGGATGGACTTCTTGGACATAGCGACGATTACGGGGTATGCGTGGGATTGTCCATACCCTTATTCTTCGAGAATCTGGAAATCGTCCATATCTGGAATCATCAGTGAAAAGGACACATGATCTTTTCAATTGATATGTTGCCTTGCCCATTCCAGTCTTTGACGCTTATAGTCACGTGTTAATGGAACTCTCTAAATGGACGTCTAGAACCTAGATTCACCTCTCTCAAACGTCGTCTGATGGTTTCGATGGGAACTGGGACCCCATCTGCATTTTGAAGAGTATTCCGTAGCATTCTACACGTAGTTGTAGGGTTTCTTCTCGCCGAAACGGTGATGAAACGATTCTGAGCAGGTGTTGTTTTTCGTCGCCCACCAAGCCTTGGCCTTTCCAACAAGGAACCTGTCTCCCTGAACCTATTCCAAAGTCGAGATATCGCACTTTGGTTGACTTGGAGCCTTTCCGCTACAACAACCTGAATTAGGCCACCCTGTAGCATTTCGATAGCCCTATTAGCCTCAGCGTTTGTTAATTTACGACTTGGCATTTTCAGAAAACTCGTTTCAAATCGAAGCCGTTGATAAACTGCCTTTATTTCGAAATAAGAACATTCATGAAGCATATGCAAAGAACCAAACTTCAGAAAAAAGGCGACCAGATTGACGAAATGTCTCATACTGATTTTTGTTGGATAGATTCAAGTTGTTATTGGGTTTTAAATGATTTTACAACGATTTTCTCGAAGATTACATAGTTTCAAAAACGATTAAATACGATATCCCTAACTCTTGTGGAGCAGTATATTTCAAAGCATAAAACGAAACAAATCTACCTAAATACTCAATATCAGGATTCCCAGATACAAAAAATCAAGCATTGAATATGCAAGACACTTCAGATATTGATCTATCTTAACTTCCCACATCTTAGTCGAGTTTTGTCTATTTCTTCTTTCTCAGAGCTATTTATCGTGAACAAAATAGCAGATGTGTTCTATTTTCCTTCATAATCTATTTATTGTCAATAAAATAATCTTCGATTGCCTGAAATGTCACAATGTTCCTCGAACTGATTAGTGTGACCTATAAAACACACTAAAGTGTCAACTGTTCCAATGAAAACGTCATTCAAATAAATTATGAGAAGCATTGGCACCAGTACAGATCCCTGAGGGACACCAAATTCCAATATCGGCCTTCATAATCGTAACCACCGCCTCCGTCAATTTGTAGATTGGCAAATTCCCAATATCCTTCAGATCTTTCCAAACGAGGATATTTCACTCGACAGAAAGTTGTGATGAACACATTTGTCCATGTCCCATTTGTAAAATTATTCATTTTGATACGTTCTGAATACATGACGAATTTTTCAAAACACTCCACTCGTAGTTTTCAAATCAATTGTTTATTGGTACAAAAACTGATGAATTATGACAATGTCGCTTCTGAGTTCTAATACCTACGTGAGACTGATTAAACTATTCGATTTAAAATACATGAGCAGAAATCTTTTAAATCGCAAATATTAGCCTCTGTATCAGTTACCAGATCCTTCACCAATTTGTAACGAATTGAAATATATTCACCGGATTTCAGTGCCGTTGAGAGTGATCTGATATAGAGAATCTAGTAGAAAACATAGTTTTCAGTTTTTCTGATCCAATCCTGAAAGAATAACTCATACTTTATTGCCTCATCTCATAGATGTTTGTTGAAAGAAACTACTATAATATGATTGTCATTTCGATGCAATATCCTGGCAAAAAACGTAAAATTTCTAATGATTTATGGCAACATTATATCTCAATGAGAACTTGGGGATTGGTGCAAAGAACCTCAAACTCCATAAACGTGACTACCCCCAGTAAACCTTGGATGAAATGGATTTTCTGCGACAATTCCCTGCCAGCAAGGATAACGTATACGGCAGACCTGTGAAATATTTCCACACAATGTTTCTACTGTGACAATGTAAGGTTTCAGTGAGTAAATCATCGGAAATACACATTTCGTTATAAGCACTGTGCATTTCGATGAATATTAGTTTCATATTCCAAACTATCATGGATTTTTCTGTACTAGAAATATAAAATATTTCAGGCGGAAAATGAAGCTTGTATTCAATAGGGATGTTGACAATTTTTTGGAAATGATTTTGATTTGTAGATAAGCCCTATACAAATACGAAAAAATATGTCCATGGAAAAAATATAGCAAATACCAATGAAAAATGCGTAAATAAAAATAGTTTTCAAAATTCCCGCTGAAACGCAGTGATTTCGATGACGTCACTATACGGTAAACAGACTTCGCCGTCTGTCAAAGCGAACTGATCTTGTGTGATTTCTTGCGAACAAATCGTTTTCGTAATAACAAATAATCGTGAAATAGTTCGCTGGTGATACGTTTCACTCTCTTCTGTTCTTCGTAAGTTCGTACTCGTGATGACAGTAAGGTTATAGGTTAGTATTATGTTTATCGTTCCAACAATAATATTAAAATGAGAATATCGGCACAAGGAACATCAAATTAAAAACACTTATTCTATCAGCGACGTTTCGGAAATTTTATTTCCTTCATCAGGCTACAACAAAAAGTAACATGTTACGAAACATTCAGGTTGGGTCCAAAAAGAACAAAAAGGTCAAGAATAAAAGTCAAAAATATAAAAACTGATTTTCAATCAGATGTGAACAACCGAATGACTAAAACAGAAGGAACTAAAATATTTTTATAAATAAATCGTGTCAAAAACGAAACATCGAATAAAAAACAGACATATAAAAATATAAAATATTTAAAAACACTAGTTAAAATCATATATGCATCTGTACACTATGTACACTATAAAACTCACCCTCAGAATAGCTTTTAAATTTACATAAAGATATCATAAAATTGAAAAGGATATTAAGACAATTGATTCCACAGATATTTCTCAGTCAAGCGAACAACAACAATGAATGACCGAGATCCGTTCTTATCATTAAACCTCCCCCACATGGTTATCACAGCCTTATTTGATTTATTAAATTACAATAAACCGTACTCAACGAATCTACATCCGTCCTGAAATTGACCGTTCGAGGTGTTCGTCTTATAAATATCATTTCTTTGATGGATCTTTTTAAGAAATTTTGTTCTCTACATAACACCTGAACATTTTCAAAATCAAACACATGATCGTTGAGTACTGAATGGGAGGAAAGGGCTGTAGACTGTGACAATTTAACGCAATCTCTATTGTGTTGGCTCATTCTGTTCCTGAGGTATTGCTTCGTTTGACCGACATAACATTCATCACAATCACGACAATTCACCCTATACACCACCTCAGAGGTCATCTCTATATCCTCAATATCCTTGAGCCTACTGTAAAACCTTTTCACCGTTTTATTATAATAACTAAAAATCCTATTACCTTCAGACTTCATCACTCTAACCAACTCACTTGTCAACTTTGGGACATACACAAGACCGAAAAACTTAACAGAGGATGATGCATCATCAACCACACTCGAACCACTGGGTGACACTACACCAGAGGAACAAAAAACAAGATTGACCAAATATCTTGGGTACCCGTTACTCAACAACACACGCTTTTGTTCTGTAAAATTCTTGGAATGAAAAGATTGATGGCTCAAAGACAATATTTTGTGCTTTATAGATTTGATAATAGCAATTTTCTGCATTTTTTCATGGGAAGAACTAAAATGTAATAACCTACTCGAGGCAATAGGCTTTTTATATAGATCAGTTATCAGCCTGTTATTGTCATCTCTTATTAAAAGTACATCCAAAAACGGTATACGGCCTCCGTCTTCCAATTCAAACGTGAAATTCAAGTCATTATGGAAACTATTGAAGACGTCTAAGACCAGATGTACAGAATCCCTAGGAACACACATAATAATATCATCCACGTATACATAAACAAAAGGTATCAAAATGTCGAGTCGAGCAAGCACAAACCTAATCACCTTATCCATAACCATCTCAGCCATAACTGGAGATGCTGGATTCCCAGATAATTATATTTTGGTTAGTTTTGACGCCGTTTCTTTGTTCACTAATATTCCTCAGTCTCTTGTGTTGAGTTTGGTTGACGAACATTGGAATGACATTGCAACACATATTAGTATCCCCAGAGAACAGATTGATAAAATTGTGAAGTTCATATTCAATAACAGCTATTTTCGGTTCAACAATAAGTTTTTTATACAAAAGAAAGGAACTGCTATGGGTAATCCAGCATCTCCAGTTATGGCTGAGATGGTTATGGATAAGGTGATTAGGTTTGTGCTTGCTCGACTCGACATTTTGATACCTTTTGTTTATGTATACGTGGATGATATTATTATGTGTGTTCCTAGGGATTCTGTACATCTGGTCTTAGACGTCTTCAATAGTTTCCATAATGACTTGAATTTCACGTTTGAATTGGAAGACGGAGGCCGTATACCGTTTTTGGATGTACTTTTAATAAGAGATGACAATAACAGGCTGATAACTGATCTATATAAAAAGCCTATTGCCTCGAGTAGGTTATTACATTTTAGTTCTTCCCATGAAAAAATGCAAAAAATTGCTATTATCAAATCTATAAAGCACAAAATATTGTCTTTGAGCCATCAATCTTTTCATTCCAAGAATTTTACAGAACAAAAGCGTGTGTTGTTGAGTAACGGGTACCCAAGATATTTGGTCAATCTTGTTTTTTGTTCCTCTGGTGTAGTGTCACCCAGTGGTTCGAGTGTGGTTGATGATGCATCATCCTCTGTTAAGTTTTTCGGTCTTGTGTATGTCCCAAAGTTGACAAGTGAGTTGGTTAGAGTGATGAAGTCTGAAGGTAATAGGATTTTTAGTTATTATAATAAAACGGTGAAAAGGTTTTACAGTAGGCTCAAGGATATTGAGGATATAGAGATGACCTCTGAGGTGGTGTATAGGGTGAATTGTCGTGATTGTGATGAATGTTATGTCGGTCAAACGAAGCAATACCTCAGGAACAGAATGAGCCAACACAATAGAGATTGCGTTAAATTGTCACAGTCTACAGCCCTTTCCTCCCATTCAGTACTCAACGATCATGTGTTTGATTTTGAAAATGTTCAGGTGTTATGTAGAGAACAAAATTTCTTAAAAAGATCCATCAAAGAAATGATATTTATAAGACGAACACCTCGAACGGTCAATTTCAGGACGGATGTAGATTCGTTGAGTACGGTTTATTGTAATTTAATAAATCAAATAAGGCTGTGATAACCATGTGGGGGAGGTTTAATGATAAGAACGGATCTCGGTCATTCATTGTTGTTGTTCGCTTGACTGAGAAATATCTGTGGAATCAATTGTCTTAATATCCTTTTCAATTTTATGATATCTTTATGTAAATTTAAAAGCTATTCTGAGGGTGAGTTTTATAGTGTACATGTACAGATGCATATATGATTTTAACTAGTGTTTTTAAATATTTTATATTTTTATATGTCTGTTTTTTATTCGATGTTTCGTTTTTGACACGATTTATTTATAAAAATATTTTAGTTCCTTCTGTTTTAGTCATTCGGTTGTTCACATCTGATTGAAAATCAGTTTTTATATTTTTGACTTTTATTCTTGACCTTTTTGTTCTTTTTGGACCCAACCTGAATGTTTCGTAACATGTTACTTTTTGTTGTAGCCTGATGAAGGAAATAAAATTTCCGAAACGTCGCTGATAGAATAAGTGTTTTTAATTTGATGTTCCTTGTGCCGATATTCTCATTTTAATGTTATAGGTTAGCTTGTTTGCAGAACAGTGACGTCACGTATTCTCATTCGTGTTTGCAGTCACGTGATAAACGGTTATAGATTACACATTTTAAATCGATTTTATTTAATTTAATGAGAGTAATTAGATCGCTAAAATATGTTTTTAGTATTTCAAGAACTACCTTCAATGTGGAGAACCTCGATTTATATGAATTTGTAACATGTGTCAACATCCCTATTCTGTCAATATGTAGGTATATTCAGAGATTTCATTTACAAATGTGGAAGTAATTGATGCAATATTATGTGCCTCAGACGATGCGTAACAACTACCATAGCTAAAAAAAAATTGATTAATTCTCTGAAAATTTCATTATTCTGACTTCAAAGCTAAAATGTTGGCAGCATCCACTCAACAGTTTCATTCAGCGAAACCTGAATTTTCAACTATTCATTTTCCGCCCATATCGATGTTTTATCTCCATATGACAACAAACGATTTGCACACGGTTGACTGTATGAATAACGAAACAGCCATATTTTATCCCTTGCTATGAATCAAATTTAATGAATATTCGATTTCAAAAATGTGTGGGGTAACTGGCAAGCGAAAAACGATATTCAATTTGCATATTGATGAGTGATGCTGGGAATTTTCACGAATTGATTTCGTTACGGATACTGCGGAAAGAATTGAGCCACTATGGGATGAGCACTTGGGAAAAAACAACACAGGCAAATTCGATTTACGTCGGACACAAATAACGTATTGGTATAATCGGAATTCTTTGCATAACGGTGATGAAGGCATTTTCTTTGGTTTTCAACAAATATGAAGGGACGAAGAAAAAGATTTAATTCAAGAGATGATAATTGTGATATTTTTTCGATGAAAATGAAACTTTATTGTGAAAAAATGTACTTACTGCTGAAGGGGACTTAAGATGATGTATATTGCTATAGCAACGTAAACAGTGGAGAAAAATATGGGATTTTCTTATCAACTTTCCTAAGTTATGAAAGAACATCAAAATAAATGAAAAAAGATTAATCAAAAATTTTTATCCTCAGTAAACATTCCTGGGCAGAGGGCTGATCCTTCATTTATTTGATGAATGATCACGAACACTCTAGGTGGACTCCGATACCAGCCCAGATCATAAATCAAAGTCCAGGGGAATAAAATGATGTTGTCACACGTTATGGCCACAGTTAACCTCTCTTTTTTCCGCTGAAAAAATGAATGGTCGTTCCTGAAAACGTTTTTTCCGTAGATATATCAGCTCTTGAATTCGACTCCAGTTCTCCAGTTGAGATATCTAGTTGATTTATCGGGGTTTTATGGAAAGGATATAGACGTTTAATTGATGGGGAAATATAATGGGAAAGACATTGTTATATTCTAGCTGGAGCCACTGCACTGATATGTTAAAGTTAGGAGGTGAAGGATTATTTGCGTGGAGGAATGGAATTATTTTTCTCGTTTCTTCATAAATAAGTCCGTTATCATCATTACCAATTTAATAATTCAGGAATTACTGGTACTTCGAATGAAATTCATCCCAAATCATATTTTTTTAATCTTTTCAGGCATTTCTTAGATCCACAGGATGTTCTTGATTTGAAGCGGAAGAATTCAATCAAAGGATTCTTTATAAAACTCTGTGTTCCCTCAAATTTACTTACTTATAAAGTTAGGGGAAATAGATACATATAGTCCATCCAAGAATGATTGACATCAGAGCAGGCCTTGAAAATCCGGTCGCAGCTTTATTTCTAGTTACAAAAAAGTAACTAAAAATTTTCTGTGCTTTCATCATAGATATAGAAATAACCTAATAATTGAACGATATTTTTTTAGAGTAAGGAACTTTGAACATGAAATGTTCCCAATTTTCACATACGATTACCAGCGTAGCAGTATATTATTTTCATATTGTATTGATACATTTTCGATCTTACGATCAATTAAAGGAGCATACAGCCTGGAAATTCTGGTTTGATAACGAGAAATATCGTGGGTGATTAAATAGCACGGTCCTTTCCAATGTTCAATATGAATATTCGCTAAACCGGAAAAATCTAGTTGATAATTTGAAGCGTGTTACTGCAAAGTGAATGGATTGGGAAATTTGTAATAGATATCAAGACAGAAACAAAACTTAACCAATGGATCTATTTAATATATGATGAATTTTGTCATGACATTGTAATTTTCAATATTTGTGAAGAATGAAGTTGTAAAATATGGAATATGAAAAATATAAATATTCCTATTATTCTGTTTCAACAACCACAACATGTTATTCTTTCCTCATCTGGGCAGAACTCGTCATGTTCATAATGAAAAGTTTTGTCATATACAGGGTCTTTCACGAGGAACCTCACCCATATTTATACGGGAAACTACTGAACGTATTTTCATGAAATTCAGCACTTATAAGTATTTCACGATGCTGATAAAATCTAAAATATTATCAAGGCATGAGCACCTCCGGTTTTTCCGGAAATGACGTCAACTTCCGTTTTTCAAATTAGAACACCATTTTTTTATTGCAGAAATAGATTCCTTAGAAAATTTCAAGTTATTTTGATGTAACATTTTTCAGTTTCGGTTGGAAAATTCTCTCGGAGCGGGAAAATTCGAAAAAAAAATCGAAAATAGAGCTCCGCTGAAACAAGAATAACTTCGAGGTTTTTGAATGGAAAATTTTCATTTTTGGGATTTTTCAAGATGTAAGATTGATGTATCCACTTTAAAAATCGAAATCGCGATTCATGATACAGGGGGTGAAAAAATCGCTTTCAAAGTTAGGGATGACAAAATCGTGAAAAATCAATTTTTTCAAATTAGAACCCCATGTAGTACACACTGTATATTTCGTACGTGATATAATAAGATTAGTGCGACCTCCCTTCAAGACCTTAAGCGGCACGTGAAGCCAGAGCTCTAGGTCTCATCATTGCCAGTTATGTTATCAAATATAATGTTATTAAAACAAGTAAACATTTATAAAATATATATAACAATTGGCTAGGGAGAGTCATTCAGTGATTCATTCAGAAGTGTATACGTATTGACCGCTTGTTAGTCAACAGCGAGAATCTGTAGTAAACATATATATTCAATGTAAGTTCAGTGAATTAAACCCCTTTGATGAGTCTGCCTGGTACTTCACCATCCTTAACTGCATAACGATTGGTCGAACCTACCCTAGCTGGGTACATCACACCCATTTTTTATGGCAGATATTGAATCTACGTTAAAAAATAATGTGAGTGTATGCATCACACCCTTGCCCTAAAATGGATATTTTCTGAGTTAATATCCACTTTAGGGCAAAAAATGGGGTTCTAATTTGAAAAAAATGATTTTTCACGATTTTGTCATCCCTAACTTTGAAAGCGATTTTTTCACCCCCTGTATCATGAATCGCGATTTCGATTTCTAAAGTGGATACATCAATCTTACATCTTGAAAAATCCGAAAAATGAAAATTTTCCATCCAAAAACCTCGAAGTTATTATTGTTTCAGCGGAACTCTATTTTCGATTTTTTTTTCGAATTTTCCCGCTCAGAGAGAATTTTCCAACCAAAACTGAAAAATGTTACATCAAAATTACTTGAAATTTTCTAAGGAATATATTTCTGCAATAAAAAATGGTGTTCTAATTTGAAAAACGGAAGTTGACGTCATTTCCGGAAAAATCGGAGGTGATCATGCCTTGAAAATATTTTAGATTTCATCATCATCGTGAAATACTTATAAGTGCTGAATTTCATGAAATTACGTTCAGTAGTTTCCCGTATAAATATGGGTGAGGTTCCTCGTGAAAGACCCTGTATACTCCATTCACTTTTATAAAGTATACCAGTTGGCCATGGAATTCTGACACATTTCACCTTGTATATTTTGAAAATGTTAGGTCATAGTAATTCTTCTGTCCGTCAAACAAGCAACGTTGCCATTTCTACATATATGTCGTAGTAATTAGGTATTTAACAAAATGTTTATTTACAAAGTTGCTAACTATATTTAATTCTTCATTGTCTTCTTTGAATAATGTCCGAGGGACTTATCTCCTTCTCTTTGAAGGTGGTGTAGGATCATTTTTTATCTAATTGCAATCATATTAGGTGCAGTAGAAGTTAAAACTAAGTCCGTTTGCCGAGTCTTCAGCACACGTTTGCCTTGTCCACTTATAAATCGTCCTTCAGGGACTGGAGAAATTTCCTCATAAGAACTGCAAGTGTAGGATAAGATGCATCACCTTTATTAGCCGCAGATGAATGTTTCTGTTCTGAATTTGCTAAGACAAGTCCTGGTTCTTTGATTGCTGATGGAGCCTGAGATGAATTGTCTCGATTTTGTCCGATAGATACAGTTAATTCAGATGAAATACCTACATTTTGTCCGTTAACTGTATATTATGTGATTGTAGATCAAAAACGGTACTCTAGAATATAGCACGGCTTCTACTTCAGGAATAATCCGCAATATTTCGCGGTCGTGGCGCTACTGCGGCAATGGAAAACAGCGCGACCCCTTTCGGGAGAAACGGAAAGTTGGACCCCATCACAGATTTTCGATCGACAAGAAAGTCTTGAACAATATCTTATCTAATCTCCAAACTCAAATTATGATGCCTTCGTCATTTCGTGCATATACCGGTTCGGTAATAAAAGTTGTGAACATACCCACTACAGCGTTAAAAGAGTGGATATTGTCTAGTGGACCAACAAAATATTCAAAACCCTCGGCGCGATACGACAACGAATAAATGACTGATCTCACTCAATGACATAGAAGCCCGTAGAGAGGGAGATTTTAACTCTCTAGAATCTCGTTTAACGATGTAGTGGGTATGTTCACAACTTTTATTACCGAATCGGTAAGTCATTCTGAACATATTTCCCCGATATCTATACAACTACTATACCGGGTGTTCATTTCTCGAGTGATTCAATTAGTTTTCACTTATAATACCACAAGAGCTTCAAAATTATCGGGTATTTCCCGATAGGTTCGTTGCAAACAAATGAAGGAGTCAAGTTTTTCAGGTTAAAAAATCACGAGCGCGAAGCGCGAGTGATTTTTCCTGAAAAACTTGATGACTTTATTTGTTTGCAGGGAACCTTGAGGGAAATGCTAGATAATTTTGAAGCTCGTGTGGTATTCGGGGGATTATTTTTCCGTCCCAAATGTCGGCCAATAGAATTGCACCATGAGACGAAATGTACAGTTAACAAATAAGAATTTCATAATGAATAAAACAACATTTAATTAAGATAAAGACTAGTGCAATTAAAAATACAATTGTTGTAAACATTGGTGCATGTTTTCTTCAAGTCAGAGTTATCGGTAATGGTCCCAGAAGAGGTAGATGGCATGAGGTTTATGCTGTTGATGGCATTTTCTGCAGTAGGCTCACTCCTTCGCAGTTTCTTGACAATTAATTCGTGGTGTTCCTGGTCGAGTTGGAGATACGGCTTGATGGAGTTACTGTTGGCATGTCCAGTTATTTTGATTATCTGCTGCTCTCCCAGGCCCGATTTCGCTATATTGGAGACGGCTGTTGCACGACTGGAGTGATTGGTGATTTTTTTGTTACCAAGGTCAAGCCCAGCTTTTTGTGCTGACTCCTTAACCCACTTTGAAATCGTGTTTTGGCCTACTGGGGAATCCTTGTACCACCTAGCGCCTGGAACTTTATTCCAGAATGGATTTTGGGTCAGGAATAGTCTGTCGCTCTTGATATTGGCATCTCTCTTCTCTCTCAATTTCTGGAACAGTCTCACTGGGCACTTGTCAGGGATTTCCCGATTCTCCACCAGCCACTTGCTGTCTGATAATTTTTTATCACCACCTTGCTGAAAATTGGATTGTTTTCAATTCTCCCAGTTGTTTCCCCGTCATTTCGCTGTTCTGCCTTGAAGTGATGTATTGACGCCATGCTGCCCTCACCACCTCTCCAAGCCAATTCCACTGATATTATCATGAGTAATTTTTTCTGGAGGCCATCAGGAGTTTCCTCGTCCCAAACAGTGGTCATTGCATCCCAATCTTTTTCCTCCAACGCTGCTGCACTTGCCCTCCGTTTTTCCGGAATAGATTGTAAAGCCTTACGCTTGGCATCACGAGCTCCTCGAGCGGTCTTGAATGCAGCATCCGAAAATGGGTTGATTTTGATGTCGAAATCGTTCAAATACTTTTCTTGAAGTAATTTTGCAGTCTGATTCCACATTGTTTTTATTGTACCTTCCTTATAGTCTTCTCTATCCATTTTCTTCATATTGTAAGCGTAATCTTTCATAATGTTTGCCAATTGCGCTTCACTCGTTTCAGCACTCAATGTGTATTCCCTCTCAGTACAAAAAGTAGTAAATTGGTTCCAAACTGTTTTTTTTGACTTCTCCGTATTAATGGGAACATTTCCTTTGACTTTTTTATCGATGGTGGACAGAGAACAAACTCCAAATCGACTCATTTTCATGCAAAATCTCCAATTTTCACAATTGAATTCAACCTGTCAGTTTGACGTGTGATTAATTTGACTGGATCATGTTTTGTTTTTTATATATAGCAACTACCAGAGAAAATTTTCAAAAAATTATCAGTATAATACCATGTAGGTTGTACCATGTGACGTCGAATGGTGCAATTCTATTGGTCGATATTTGGGTCGCAAAAATAATCAGTTCTATATGTGCATGGGAGAAAATTCCCTCCATTCCTCCCCTTCCCACAAATCTCTTTGCACAACACGTAGCGGTAAGATGCTCCAGAAGAACCATAAAATGATAAATGAGTCGGAATAAGAATACACGTATGATACGTGATCTCTGGCGTCGTTTCTCGCAGCCAGCAGCTCGGCAGGTAACATCCCCTGAATTATGCAAGCCCCGGTATTTGCTCGTCCTTCAATTATAACGAACTCTGCAATGCTGAAGTCGACTGGATGCATTAACATTTAACCTCACGACAATTATGTATAATGATGAGCACCCGAAGTGGATGTACCTACGTAGTTGGTTAGGAAGACCACACTTGAGTCTCTTGAAGAGAATTTACCCTTAAAATTTCATGTAATGCGTCACAAGATTGTATACTTTGGAGAATTGGGTACTTGATAATAAATTAAATTCAGTTTTTGATGGTTTGTTCATCACGTTTTGATGAATGCCCTTTTTTAATTAATATGTGAATTGAAAGGTGAACTAATGAATTAAAGTAAAGCTCTATTAGCTTTCACAAAAGTTATAGAGGCGTAGAGCAAATCAATGAAATTCGAATACATATATCCTCCATTCACTTTCATGATGTAGGTATACCGGTTGGCTATGATCTCGATTTATCAAGTTTTTTCACTTAAAAATGACTCAGGTTGGTACTCCTTAAATGTCAATCGAGATGTCAATTGATTCTCAGAGATGTTGCTAATGCTAATTTCCATTTATTATTTATTAACTTTGTAAATGGGGTTAGTTCTTTCAAGGTTCAACTGTGAGACAGGTTTCGTCGTACTACTACGTTTTCATACTGGAGTGTTTCAAGTTGTGCAAAAAGATATTTAAATGTCTTCTGTAGGCTTATTTCTTGAGAATTTTGAAAAGTGGAATATTCCACTGTTCGTTCATGAGTTTTTCTGTCGAGTAAGTCGAGTACTTTCATTCTTTTTTCGAATGAACTATCACAAAACAATGGTTTGTTCTGTCCATTATATGAAGACGTTTGTATCAAAATCACGAGCCGTCAGGCGAGTGATTTTGGAAAAATGTCATGAGCTGCTCAAATTTCATCTCGAGTGGTATTCGACATGACTATTTCACGAGAAAATGTGTCTGAAGATGTTAACATTGGGCTTGTATTGCGCTATTTGACAAATAAGTATTCATCATAGATCAAAACTAAACGTTGTTTGTTTTCTCTATGGTATTCATTCCCGAAGCTATCTATGAATTTGAGAAATGTCAAAACCAACTTATTGGTTTTGCCGATATGAATGTTTTATCGATGAGAAACGAGTGTTGCTAAGGAAACTTCCTCACTAAAAATGGAATGAGTGGAATAGTCATAAGTAATATCATAAGTGCATCAAATTTTTCCGAAAAAAATCGAAAAAACACGTTGCTAAGTAATATTTTAACAAGAAGCATGAGTGCAGGTGGCAACAAAAATCCGAGTCGAAGACGAGGATTTTTGCACCTGCACGAATGCTTTTTGTTAACAAAATATTACTTTGCACTGTGTTTTTTCGATTTTTTTCACAGGAAAAATTAGATGCACGAATGGTATTTGGCAAGAATATTTCATGAGTAACAGATTATTCTGGATGCATCTATGTATGTATTATCAATTTTCGTTGACAACAACTGTCAAGTTTTGCCGCGGGTAAACCCGAAAAAACTGCTGACAGCTGCTGCCATACAGTTTTTCCATCTAGAAACCATTTGTGATTCAAAATTGCGCGTTTCTGATTGGTGGAAATTAAGACGAGGGAAATAGTCATAAGTAATATCATAAGTGCATCCAATTTTTCCGAAAAAAATCGAAAAAACACGTTGCTAAGTAATATTTCAACAAGAAGCATGAGTGCAGGTGGCAACAAAAATCCGAGTCGAAGACGAGGATTTTTGCACCTGCACGAATGCTTTTTGTTAAAAAAATATTACTTCGCACTGTGTTTTTTCGATTTTTTTCACAGGAAAAATTAGATGCACGAATGGTATTTGACAAGACTATTTCTTGAGTAACAGATTATTCTGGATGCATCTATGTATGTATTATTAATTTTCGTTGACAACAACTGTCAAGTTTTGCCGCGGGTAAACCCGAAAAAACTGCTGACAGCTGCTGCCATACAGTTTTTCCATCTAGAAACCATTTGTGATTCAAAATTGCGCGTTTCTGATTGGTGGAAATTAAGACGAGGGAAATAGTCATAAGTAATATCATAAGTGCATCCGATTTTTTTTCACAGGAAAAATTAGATGCACGAATGGTATTTGACAAGACTATTTTATGAGTAACAGATTATTCTGGATGTATCTATAATATTATGTATGTATTAATAATTTTCGTTGACAACAACTGTCAAGTTTTGCCGCGGGTAAACCCAAAAAAACTGCTGACAGCTGCTGCCATACAGTTTTTCCATCTAGAAACCATTTGTGATTCAAAATTGCGCGTTTCTGATTGGTGGAAATTAAGACGAAGGAAATAGTCAATTTAATTATTTTCCCAAAGTGAATAAACATTTCGATAAATACGTAATTACTACGACTTCTATGTAGTAAGGACAACGTTGCTCGTTAAACTCACAGAAAAATGGCTATAATCTAACAGGGGGTACTGAGGGTAACTTCCCCGTCCCCATGAGTATTGAAGACCTGAAAAAAAGGTGGTGCTCATAAAATATTTCATACATTGTATACCTGATTAAATGGTTATCAATCTTTATTACCCCCCCATGATCGTTATTACCCCTTCCATCCTTCTAAAACGTTCACCCCAAAAATAATCCTCTCTCTTATCGATAAAAGTCTTAAATTCTGAGAACAAGTAGGTAAATTAATTCATTCTCCGGTTAAACTTCGCAAAATAAGTGAATGGCAAAAACTTTCTGCGAGAGTGACCTTCCCTAAATTTCATTATTTATAGCAGCAGTCCCTTCCCAATTCAATACAGCATATAAATCTGACAAGCCATCCCGTTAATGCATTGTTTTACCTCATTCATTCCCAGTAATCCCACTCATTCAATTTTGAACGCTAAAGCCAAAGTGGCCAACTTATCGGGATTAATCCATTCAATTAATCTAAGTTGGATACATTTTGCAACCGCAGAAGTAGAGCCCTTTTTGTTCGCAGCTGTTTAGGTGAAAATCGATAGCAACAGGGAAAGCTGTTAAGGTTTATATGATACTAGCATCCCGTTGGGATTATTTCATACGAACTACAAATTTTAGCAGCTCTTAACTTTGGATGGTATTGATTCGTCACTGATACCATATGATTGAGAATTATTGAATATTTTTTCGTCCTTTACACAGAATGGTTGTATCAAAAGTGAGCCACCATTTCCTAACAGGAGTTAGACGTCATTAAACTGAACCATTTCAACAAAAATCGTCTACATGAAACTGCCAAAATAAGGATATTAATCCTTTTCATTATAGAAAAAAATTTTCATCTACTTCGAGGGTAAGTATCAGTTTCATAGCCTGATACGAAGGAATTCCTATAAATCAGGAGGAATTATATCCTTAGAAACACTCTGTTCCTGATTGGATTAGCATCCCACATAATCTGCATGTAATAACCATCATTAACAGCTTGTTCGCGTCGAAGATACGATGGCAACTACAGCTATCTATTGATTGATCATCCTACGATTCAGGGTGCTCCCATAATAGAGTTATAATCAAAATCGAGCTCATATTGGGGGTATAATATCTACTCATCAGAAACACTTCGAATACCGGGCTGAATCTCGAGATGGCAACAAGAGAAATGTGCTTTTGACAGGGTGTTACACTAGCAATTACAAGTTGATGTGAAATGCCGGTTATGGTTTCACGGAATGCTAAAACAAATACAAAATTAACTTATGGCAACATTGCATGACTGAAGTTTCATCATTTAATGAAAGAAATAGCTTGCATTACGAGATCATGTTATATGAAAAATCGAGCAAAACAGAAATTTGAGCTAAATCTTTGTTAGAAGAAAACTATGCATACGCCTTAAAAATCATAGTTTACATCCGATAGAGCATCTATCCCGGCATAGTATCCACAAAAAAGATTGAAAAAATTCCTTTTTTTTGGAGACTTTCTACAAATAAGAATTGCGAAGGGTGTATTTATTTTTGAATTTTACAAAATGTCGAATATCCCCAAATATGAGTGGCTTTCACAATAAGCAGAATATATTTTTCTTAACCTCCACAAAGTTTTCTATCCATATTATCCATTCAATGCGCAACACCTATGTACGAGTATAACATGGCTAACATAAATGTGAAAATTCGATTTCCAATTGCTTGGATACGTTTGATTTATTTAAAACAGGAATATACAGACTAAAAAGAATAGTTATTTATGATATGAGTGTTAAAAGTGACGTTTCATTTCGTGAGTGAGAAAGTTTGTGAAATGAGTGGAGCGAATTGAACAATTTCAGGAACAAAATAAAATCACTTTTAACACAAATACCACACCTACAATGTTTTTTGTACAACTGTCCCATTTCGATAATGAAATGGGCGAATTTGCAATGACAATGAACTTCAAAATGCATTTTAATATTCAAATAATCAAAAGATTGTTGTGAATGGCACTTTGCCACCGTTATGATTACTAACAAATGAAAAAAGACGCTGTCATTTGAATTTCGTTCCTGTTCAATTTTCGTCTTGGGTTTTTAACTGCTTAATATGTTTGTCGAGAGTCCAATTATTAATAAAAGTGACGATTTGGTTCTTCCTGTAGATATTGAAGAGTCTGCAAGAAGAGCAAATCTGGAACTCCTACCTAAAAAATCTGTTCAGCAGTACGATATTGCATATAACAATTTTCTGGCCTGGTGTAAATTGAAGAATGTAGAAGGGAACTTCAGTGAACCTGTTTTCCTGGCATACTTGGAAGAAAATATGTAGTTCATCTATGTGGAGCAAATTTTCAATTTCGAAAAGTCTCACCCGTGAACAAGTTGAAAAGTTTATAAATGAGGTACCAGATGAGAAATACTTGATGGTTAAGGTTGCAACTATTTTCGGATTATTTGGAGCCTGTCGGCGTGAAGAATTGTGAAATTTATCAGTGGAAGACATCGGAATAACAAATAAATCATTGGTTATACAACTTACAAACACAAAAACGAAAGTCAGTCGTTCTTTCAGTATTATTGGGAAGTATGTTGACTATTTTCATAAGTACTTTGAACTGCGCCCTTCTGTCATCAAACATCGTCTTTTTTTCCTGAAATACATAAATAATAAATGCACTGCCAATTCAGTTGGTATCAATACATTTGGGAAAATTCCATCTATTGTTGCCGAATTCCTCAAACTGCCAGACAGAACCAAAACAATATACAGGACACTGTTTTCGAAGATCCTCCGCTTCATTGCTAGCGGAATCAGGAGCAAATATTATGGATATAAAAAAACATGGTGGATGGAAGTCTACGACGGTAGCCGAGGGCTATGTTGATCATTCCATTGCATATAGAAATATCATTGCTGAAAAAATTCTCCTAACCTCAACAGATTTTGGATCATCATCATCCAATATTGTACTTCCGGTTTCTACGAGTACCTACTGATGGTGCTCAGGATTCTAATAATGTGTTGCGAAGCTCCCTAACGTCACATCAGGGCATTAATGTTAGTAATTGTTCTAGTTTTACGATTAATATTAATGTTCATAAGTAATGATTCGTAAATATTGATAATGAAAATTTACAATTGCTGAATTTGTTTCATCTGATTTAATCATAAGAAAATGGAGTTCTAAAAATATTTTTAACACTTATGTTAAAAATATTTTCAACACGCTTCCACGTAAACAATCAATCTCAACATTGTTTGCTGTCATTAAAAGTGTCACTTTTAATGTCAGTTGTACAAAAAATCACTTTAAAGTGCTTTATATCTGACATGGACAAAAATATGCATTTTCGAAAAAAATCATTATCCTTAACTTTTGTCGACCAGTTTACATGCCTTGAACAAGATCTAGACCCAAGCACTCTAGAACGACCTCTCAAGAAAATCTCAGAGGCGACATTACGGGCTAAAATCTGGAATTTATGGAATGAAATTCGTAGCCCATATTTCATAAGAACCGAGTTGTGTTATTTCCCATGTCTTCTGACATTCTACCCTCTATCCGACAGTTACGTGATGAGAATATCGGCCAGGAGATTGGTTGCGGATAGGCTTACATTAAGCGTTCGATATTACTTTCAGGGCCTGTGCCTTTGAGTAGGCAAATTCCGTTGGAAGTGGGTTAAGGTATTCATATATTTCATAGATCTCGGTTTTATGGAATTTGGAGTGTGTTATCGAGAAATTTGGAGCTAAATGGATACCTACCAGACATGCAAGAGGAGCGAAAGCTACATTAATCATTCTATTCCTGTGTGTGTATACAGGGTCATCTTTTCCTTAACCTCACCCAAAATTGTACGAAGAACAACTTTTTTTATTACACTCAATTGAAATTTACAATCTACTCTTATGAAGTATTGAGAAAATTTTATGCATGTATAATACTCCATTCACAATTATAAAATCACAACTCTGGCTTTGGAAATTTGACACATTCCACTCTGTATCGAAGTTATGACTTTTTTCAAAATATTTTTATGATCCACGTCAACACTTTGTTGCCCTTTCTACATTCTTAGCGTATTTCTCAGAATGTATATTTCATTTTGGAGAACACAACAAAAAATTGTGAACAATATTTCACATATAAAGGAGTTTTTGGATTTATGATTGTGAAGATTTATTGATGTGCTTTGTTTTCATCATGATATTGTATGTGATATTATGATTGTGATGGTGCATAACATTTCTATTTCTAATATTTCTTCATTTCAAATAGATAACAATTTTATTCATTCATCACAAAGAAAATAATAAACATCGTAACTTATTTGAAGAATTTGTTTACAGAGAAACTAATAATTTCAATGCATTAGTAACTGAGTTTTGGTTATAAATTAATAAGCAAGAATGTCAATTCCTGAAAGCCTCATAGATATACATCTCATTTATTTGATCTTATGAACAAGGAGTAACATATTCTGACTGTATAGTAATTTATCAGTTAAAAAAATATTCATACATAACTACCACAGTAGGTTTGTACAAATAAAATGGAATAGGTCAAAAATATGCTCCACATTTATCATTCACCTGTTCTAAAATAAGACACAAACTCCTGGAATATGGAAAAAACCGATGTGTTCTGGTTCAATATAGCCTATTTCTACTTTCGGCAAAAGATTGATAGGAATGAAAGCTCCACTGACACATTTCAATTCATCGGAATCTGAATTCAACTACCGTCGAATGCAATATAGTCATATTTCTTCTTTTTTTTTAGCTTTTTCGACGTGTTTTTTTTTTCTGAAACGTGAAAACGATCAACAATAATCATTCAGAGTCCGATGATGGCCATCCAGAACCTGTTTACTCACGAAAATCGTGCAATTTCATTCTGCAACTTCTTTCCTCATAATTCCTCGAAAATCCTACCTGAACCATATTTTCCGGTCGCTTTCGTTAGAAGATCGTATAAGGAAGCCTTTTTTGTCCATTTACACATTCCAAATAAATTTTGAGCACCAAAAACGATACCGAAACTAACCAAACTTCTGGGGGACCGGAATTCCATTTTAAATCTTCCTAAACGGCCAGATACCTAAAAAAAACTCCGTTATCAAGTGTGAAAAGGTCGATTAGTACTTACTTTCGCTTTATGTTTGCTTATAAATCGATTTTCGGTCCAATTCAAATTTGCCGTTCGTACTCACGCCAAAAGTCGTTGAAGGAAAAAATGACACTTGAACGAAATGTCTCATATCGACGGAAAACTTCTTCTGGACGACGAAGAACGGAAAAATAGGCGATTTCCTATCGATATTTCGCCCCGAAATCGCCGATCGATTCGAACTATCAAAATGTGGAATATCTTTTAGACTTTTACATTGATGTAAACAGAGAATCTGCCAACGTTGTTTTGTCACTAACAATATTTTCTGTACGCGCACAGACTTTTCATCAGGTGCACCAACTCCTGAAAACGAAACCATGACCTCCTATGTGATTAAATAAAAGTGAATGGAGTATACATGTATTGAACATACGCATACATAATAAAGAGTTTTCCAATAAGAGGTGTTATTTTTACATTCAAAGAAGAACGCCATTTTTAGATAAATGCTTGGATTTCATTATGAAGAGGAAGGGATGGCCTTAATAATGGGAAAGAACATCAGCCAAATGACCACCACGACAACAGGACCATACCCTTTTCATGAAATGTTTCATAACCAAATCGCAAAGTGGATGCCCTATGTCCTCGATAGTCTCGCGAATACCATCTTTCAGGTCTTGAATCGACGCTGGGCTCTCTGCGTAGACCCTCTCTTTCACATGGCCCCAAAGGAAGAAGTAGCAAGGTGTTAAATCACAAGATTTTGTTGTCCAATTGTGATCACCCCTTCGAGAGATAACACGGTTCGGAAACTTTTTCCCTTAAAGATCAATAGTTCCGTTGATTATGCGGCACGTAGCGCCGTCTTGTTGAAAGTAAACGTTTTCCAGATCGATACCATCCAATTTCAGGCATAAAAAATAATTAATCATCTCTCGATAGCGCAAACCATTCACCGTAACTATTCCAGCCTCATTCTCGATAAAGTAAGGTCCAATCACGTTGAGGATAGAGAGGCTCTCCAACAATAACTGTTGGGTTTTCTGAGCCCCAAATGTGACAATTTTGCTTGTTGACGTCATCGAGGTGGAAATGTGCCTCACTCAACAGATTTTTCTATGGAATTCAGGGTCATTTCAAGGACCCAAGCAAAAACTCGACGTTGTTGATGATTGGCCGTCTTGAGTTCTTGTGTTAACTGAACTTCATAAGCCTTCAGACCCAAATTCTGCTTTTCTTCAA
The DNA here is from genome assembly GCA_910592335.1 of Adalia bipunctata. Lineage (NCBI taxonomy): Eukaryota > Metazoa > Arthropoda > Insecta > Coleoptera > Coccinellidae > Adalia > Adalia bipunctata. Next base: position 24,376,182 of record OU342950.1, read on the forward strand.
CACTTTCGGCTACAGCAGCAATATTCTCGGTTGTTTTTGAGCGACGTGCACGGGTTATTCTCCACATCACTAACATGTCCCAAGAGCTCAAATTTTTCCACCAATTTTTGTATTGCGGTTCGGCAAGGTGCTTCACGACGACCCAAATATGTTCGAGTTTTACGAACCGTTCTGCCAAATTTTCACCATTTTTATAGTGAAGTTTAATAAATTCAGTGCGTTGTTGAGGCGTGTATCGTTCCATTTTTATTAATGGCGTAGTTTCTACTTGTCAAATATCAAAAAATTAAAGCTTCAAAAGTGACATCTAACGAAATAGCGGACTATTCAAGATAGCACCTCTCATTGTAAAAACCTTTATGTTTTCACCCTGATTTAAGGAAATTTACTTTGAAATTTGGGGTACTTCATTCCTTTTCCAATTCTTCCTTTCTTACAAAGACTTTACATTGAGAGATTTCCTAGATAAAAAAGAGATACCATCAGTAAAATAATGAACAACATAAAAAATTTTGGTTTCTGCTATAACAAAAATGGTTCAGAAAACAAACAAAGAAAAGTTGTAGATGACATAAATAACGAAATCGATGTCATCTGAACTCCTCTAACTCATGATTAATGTATGAATCGAGCTCCAATCAAGCTATTCCCATATGCATTTAGCTTAAACTGTCTCGAGAGAAACTCCGATGCTTATGGCAGCAAATTATTTCAAACTGTTCATTATAGATCCAAGAGCCTTAATATTCCATCAAAGTTTCAGTCGGAATAAAGTGAAATTGGAACATTTCAGGGCTTATCTCATGTCTACGCAATTTGACTTGAAGGTTTTACTCGATCTATTATTATTAAGTATTCTAAAGGAATAATTGAATTTTTATTAATTCTAACTAGTAAGCACAGTAGGACAATTTTTGATACGATATTTCAACGGAACGAAGCGGACGCATGATGAGAAAGAACCCTCTGAATAATGTACACTCGTGAAGCATCAGGCAATAGAAAAAAATTCAAAAATTAAATCACCTTGAGCTGAAGCATTGACCTGAAGTCAGAATTTTTGAGCGCTTTTTTATCCATCTTTTAGGTAGATTCGCATTCAAGAATCTAACGAAAAACTTTTTTGACATCTGGCAAAAAAATGTTCGGCAGCTGCAAAACAAATGTCCGTGATCCCAGTATATTTCTAGGGAAATATTGTGAATTTTTGTCAACAAATTTGAAAAAAATTTCATAGTGATCAAACCTAACAAATCGTGACGAATGATAAAGCCCTCAGGAAGGAGAAGCCCTCAAAAATTGCACAAGAAACAAAAATTATGGATGTTTCATCAAGTCTTCCTCTTTTCAAGGATCGAATCGTTAATGAACCCGCCGTATTGAAAGTCTACAGTCAATTTACCTGAAAGCCTCATTGTTCCTCAGTTTTCGAATAACAATCATAAATTCATAAACCAACACAAAGCTCAGAGAACAAAGCTTTATATGGGCACACCTTGAAGGAAAACTTTGTGAATTTATAATTCAAGAATTCAATTTTATTTTTTGAATATGAAGGTGTTAACTATTTCCCCTTTCATGTGACAATGAGATATTCATCAGACATATCGGGTGTTCAAAGGACGGTGATTGCAGAAAACATTTCCACCGAATATCTTTCAGGGTCTATTCAAACTTGAAAGCCAGAATGTGAATCTAATTTGTCTCTTGGGATACGGAGAAGGGAATCGGAAATGACTACATGACTTATTTAAAATTCAGCACTTGCGCCTGAGATAAAATGAATGGGAATAGAACCCTACGGTGCCTGATGAATATGGAAGAGTTCCGAATGAGGTGTGAATGGGCTTTATTTGGATAAGTTATGGGAGATTATTCTTCTATGTTTTTTTGAATTTGCCTTCTACTTGACTACATGGAGACGAAGTAGTAGTACCTGTAGCATCTTGAAGACATCGACGTGCTATTGTCCAAGTGATGTTTACTCTTTGTTCAGTGGCGGCTTGTCCTATGAGGCAGTGCCTCACCAATGAACGTCGAAAATTACGCTTATAAATATCATACTTTATTAATTATTTATTTAACCATTTCAAATTTCTTTTATTATCTGCATCCATATGCATTTATATCGTAATTTTCCTTTTTTATATAGCAATAAAATGTGTTTTTGGGTCTACGTTTCCACTCACGATTTCTGTGTATCCATCTCACTTCCTCACATCCCAGTAAACGAAAGAGGCTGGCCTCGCACTTCCTTGTCTAGCGCCGTATTCTACATCGTAGGGAACGGACGACAGGCGGGAAGACGGCATGCCTAAACGCCACATGTTGAGTGTGACGCTAGCCTCTCGAATCTAGATATTCCCTCGCGAATGGTAAACTGCAATTATTCTGCACTATTAAGATTAAGTGGGAACCCGGGTCAGTTTTCAAATTGAGTTGGATTTGTAAGAATAGTTTTAACTGTTCTGTGTGTAGGTTCAGGTTTGTCTCAGTGTTCGTATCCTTCCGGAAAGACTTTTAATTTTATTTCTGTATTTAATTACAACCGGAACGGAACCGAGTGGGCCGTCACAAATTCCTCAATTGAATGTAAACACTTGAAATACTTGCGATTTCTTTAATTTCTAAGCTTTAGGAGTAATTCTTATGAGGATAAATCATACAGAGTGTAACAGCCAAATGGAATAAATTCGATAACGAATAAATGAGGGGGTGTTAGGAAAAACGCTCAAACATGTCGATTTGTAATTTTAAATGGGAATATTTTTCAAGAAAATAAAATTATAGAGGGTGTTCCATGCGACCGTGGCCAATAACAACTTTCTAAATTATTTCAAATGCAACCTCCTGTATATTATTTATTTTTTGGATTCTTCAGAAAATTCAGGACATAATTCATGTACAATGTCCTATACCTATCATCAACTTATTCGTAAATATATTAATTTTTTTCAGATTTGTTACAAAAATTTACATTTTGAATAAAAATTATTTCATTTCACAAATTCGATACATTACACTCAATACTTATTTCCCATTCGCCTCTTGATATGAAGAAAGTGAGCAAAAACCATTACTGAGGTCTGAGAAGAATTAAAAAAAAACAAAAACAGATTTGTTTATTCTCATAGCCTTAGTAACACGTTGTCTTTTCGCATGACAATAAGTCATCAGTGTAAGTGCTATTGTCTTTTAAATTTCGATAACTGTACGTAATAATATTAGAAAAATGGTTCATTTAACAGAAATGCACAAAATAACCATTCTTCAAATGATTGGGTATGGAGATTACACACGGACACAAATGTAAGTTTCTCGCTTATTTCACGAAAAATTTCCAAATTTGCCGCCTATATCCCAAAGAACAATTAGCAAAATAGAAAAGCAGTTTCGAGAGCTTGGTCATGTAAGACAAATCGAAAAAAATTGCTGCCAATGCAGTAAGTGATGATACGAAATTGGATATTATGCTTGAGTTTCAAGAAAGCCCACCCTTGCCCTAAAATGGATATTTTCTGAGTTAATATCCACTTTAGGGCAAGGGTGTGATGCATACACTCACATTATTTTTAACGTAGATTCAATATCTGCCATAAAAAATGGGTTTCTAATTTGAAAAAATTTATTTTTCACGATTTTGTCATCCCTAACTTTGAAAGCGATTTTTTTACTCCCTGTATCATGAATCGCGATTTCGATTTTTAAAGTGGATACATCTATCTCACATCTTGACAAATCCCAAAAATGAAAATTTTCCATCCAAAAACCTCGAAGTTATTCTTGTTTCAGCGGAGCTCTATTTTCGATTTTTTTTTCGAATTTTCCCGCTCAGAGAGAATTTTCCAACCAAAACTGAAAAATGTTACATCAAAATAACTTGAAATTTTCTAAGTAATCTATTTCTGCAATAAAAAAATGGTGTTCTAATTTGAAAAACGGAAGTTGACGTCATTTCCGGAAAAACCGGAGGTGCTCATGCCTTGAAAATATTTTAGATTTCATCCGCATCGTGAAATACTTATAAGTGCTGAATTTCATGAAAATACGTTCAGTAGTTTCCCGTATAAATATGGGTGAGGTTCCTCGTGAAAGACCCTGTATAATATGGTTTCAGCAAGATGGAGCACCGCCCCATTACCAAATCAGTGTCCGGCAGTACTTGAACCAAATTTTTCCAAATCGGTGGTTAGGGAGGCGCGGATCGATAGAATGGCCAGCACGATCTCCTGATCTGACACCATCAGACTTCTTTTTGTGGGGATATGTCGAAAGTATTGTATACGAAACGAAACCCTTAAACTTAGACGACCTAAAAAACCGAATCACCCTTGCGATTAGATCAGTCACGTTAGAAGACAATTCTACACCAGATTAGCATGTTGCCAAGACGTTCGCGGCGAGCATTTTGAACATTTCCTTCATTGACATCAATGTTTTTTTTTTGTTTTTTTTTTATAACTAAGAAATAATCAGTATTACTTATTATTATTATTATCAGGTTTTAAGTGTAATGTACCGAATTTGTGAAATAAAATAATTTTTATTCAAAACGTTGATTTTTGCAATAAATCTGAAAACACTTAATACTTCCGAAATAGTTAAAGATAGGTATAGGACATTGTGCATGAATTGTGTCTAGAATTCTCTGAAGAATCCAAAAAATAAATAATATACAGCGGGTTGCATTTGAAATAAGAAAGTTGGTATTGGCCACGGTCACATGGAACACCCTATACAGGGTGTCCCACGGTCGAGTGCCTATTAGACGTTTCTGGAGAACTGGACATATTTGAAATCTGAAAATTGGGATTATGATATTGTTCGGAATTCTCTACAGACCGAAAATATTTTTGGAGCCTGAGCACTTCCGGTTATACCAGGAGTGGAAATAAATTTGTTCAAAAAATATTTTTTTCGATATTTTCATTTCTGATATGATTGAGTATTCAATGCTGAATACATTTCTGTTAAAACCATTGTATTCATTCGAATAGTTCTCGAAATATCGAAAAAAAACCGGAAAAAATGTCAAATATTCATAGTCAGTGTTATGTCCATTATTCTTATTCTGAACATCCCGAGTGTAAACCGTTCTCACAATGTCAAAGTAGAAGAATGTAGAAAGGTCATGCATCTTTTGAATTTCATAAGTATCATCTCAGGGTGTTTCAAATTTTGTGTCGAAAACTGTGATCGAAAATTGGCCATAACTTCTGTTTTTCAAATTAGAACCCTATTTTTTTATGATTGCGTTGGATTCTGCGAAGAAAAATAGTGAAAGCACTCTCAGATGTTCTTGCTCCTAAATTGAGTAATCCCCGAGATATTTGAGCTTTTCTGGATTCATGTTGTACGTAGAGTCAAATTCATCTTATCTTTCGTATGAGAATATTATGTGACCATAGAAGATAAATTATCCCATTAATATTTCACAAGTGACAGCTCTAATTTTAGGCATTAACCTTACTTCTCGATTTTATTTCAATGCTTACTATGGTTTCATAAGAATAGTCATCGAATCTGTTGGCATGAGAATATTCTGTGACCATAGAAGTAAATGATCCCATTAATAATTCACAGGTGACAGGTCTAATTATTAGTTGTAACTATGGTTTTATAAGAATATTCATCGAATCACTTCAGATTCGATGAATTTGACTCTATACTCCATTCACAATTATAAAATCACAACTCTGGCCATGGTTTCGTTTTCAGGAATTGGTGCACCTGATGAAAAATCTGTGCGCGTACATAGAATATGGTTAATGACAAAACGACGATGCCAGTTTTTCTGTTTGCATCAAAGTAAAAGTATCAAAGATTTTCCCCATTTTGTTAGTTCGTATCGATCGGCGATTTTGGGTAGAAATATCGATAGGAAATCGCCTATTTTTTCGTTCTTCGGCGTCCAGAAGACGTTTCGTGCAAGTGTCATTTTTTCCTTTCACGAGTTTTGGCGTGAGTACGAACGGCAAATTTAAATTGGACCAAAAATCGATTTATAAGCATAAATAAAGCGAAAGTAAGTACTAATCGACCTTTTCACACTTGATAACGAAGTTTTTTTTAGGTATCTGGCCGTTTTGAAAGATTTCAAACGAAATTCCTGTCCCCCAGAAGTTTGGTTAGTTTCGGTATCGATTTTGGTGCTCATAATTTATTTGGAATGTGTAAATGGACAAGAAAGGATTCCCTATACGATCTTCTAACGGAAGCGACCGGAAAATATGGTTCAGGTAGAATTGAAATGTGTCACTGGAGCTTTGATTCCTTTGCCGAAAGTAGAAAAAGGCTATATTGAACCAGAATACATCGGTTTTTTCCATATTCCAGGAGTTTGTGTCTCATTTTAGAACAGGTGAATGATAAATGTGAAACATATGTTTGACCTATTCCATTTTATTTGTACAAACCTACTGTGGTAGTAATGTATGAATATTTTTTAATCCAATAAATTACTATACAATCAGTGAATCAGAATATTTTACTCCTTGTTCAGAAGATCAAATAAATAAAATGTAGTCAAGTCTTGAACTTTTAGTTCAAGAGGATAATAAACATTAAATCTTCACAAGCATGCATATGAAAATTATGTGAAAGCAATGCAATTTTTTTCCATGGCGAAAAATTATATATTTCAACAGTGATCTCTTGTACTTTTCATGCAAATAACTAGAAAAGGAATCCTTTCTATCAATTCATATAAACGTTAATTATTTTCGTCCATCACATATTTTCCAATTCATTCACATTCTGAGAAATACGCTAAGAATGTAGAAAGGGCAACATAGTGTTGACTTGGAACATAAAAATATTTTGAAAAACGTCATAACTTCGATACAGAGTGGAATGTGTCAAATTTCCAATGCCAGAGCTGTGATTTTATAATTGTGAATGGAGTATACGTACATCATAAATCCAGAATAGCTCAAATAACTCGGAAATTACTGAATTTAGGAGCAAGAGCATCTGAGAGTGCTATCATTATTTTTCTTTGCAGAATCCAACGCAATCATAAAAAAATAGGGTTCTAATTTGAATAACAGAAGTTATGGCCAATTTTCGATCACAGTTTTCGACACGAAATTTGAAACACCCTGTGATGATATTTATGAAATTCAAAAGATGTTTGACCTTTCTACATTCTTCTACTTTGACGTTGTGAGAACGGTTTACACTCGGGATGTTCAGAATAAGAAGAATGGACATAACACTGACCATGAATATTTGACATTTTTTCAGGTTTTTTTTCGATATTTTGAAAACTATTGGAATGAATACAATGGTTTCAACAGAAATGTATTCAGCATTGAATACTTAATCATATCAGAAATGAAAATATCGAAAAAAATATTTTTTGAACCAATTTATTTCCACTCCTGGTATAACCGGAAGTGCTCAGGCTCCAAAAATATTTTAGGTCTGCAGAGAATTTCCGACAATATCATAATCCCAATTTTCAGATTTCAAATAAGGCCAGTTCTCCAGAAACGTCTAATAGGCACTCGACCGTGGGACACCCTGTATAATATTATTTTCTTGAAAAATATGCGCATTTAAAATTACAAATCGACATGTCCGAGCGTTTTTCCCGACACGCCTTCATTTATTCGTTATCGAATTTATTTTATTTGGCTGTTACACTCTGTATATTGTAGTTCGAGAAGTAAAGCGATCTATTCCAGATTTGAGTGAATGTAGCGTAACTTACGAAGAAGGTAAGGTTCACTAGAATTAGTCATTTATAGGCATATATGTACCTACATATACTTACACAGAGTGTCCCATTAGTATTAGTGCAATGAAATAGAACATCTCATTACTTACTCAGTTACGGAATAATTTCACTCCGAAAGTGGTTGTTCTTGCACTGATATATCAGCCTAAAATAATAGTACAGAGTGTTCGTTGGAATCGGTATTAGAATTGGGTCGGTTTGTTCTAATGGTAACCCCTTCATATTATTTTATCGTTAAGTGCCAAATTAGTATTTCTATTTATTGGCATCAGAATTTTTCTTAATTTATCGGGCGTTACCGGCATATTACGAAAAAATTTTGGAGAAGTGAAAGATTTTACTTCGTTATCAGAGTGAAAGTAACTTCAATTTTCTGGTTGATGGGTGTTTGAAATCTGATGATATATGATGGAAAATGATTTCCTCGTAGAGGATGTTCTTAACAAGGTCGAAAAATTGAAGAATTTCAACAAGGATGCTTATTTTCTTCGAATGGCTCCAAATTACTTTTTATACACACCCTTTAAAATGTTTAGTTTTCGAGTAAGATAATTCTTCATCGCCAGAAGTGAATATTTCACAAAGCAAAATGTCCCTCGAAATAGATGACCTTGAGTATGATAGCGATAAAGAATTATTCTTATTCTAATCATCAGTTTTGCAACAGCCTTTTTCTCGGCAATGCCACGGCAAGGAATCTTTTTCTGATGTGCCTCACCACCTTAAACTGTCACAAGCCGCCACTGTCATTGTTAGACTTTTAACGAGAAAAACTGATACCACACTTTGGTTGAAATTGAAAAAAATTGGCCACTTTCCCTTGACCAGCCTGAACCATCTCAGGTACTGCCGAATCAATACCACTGAGGGCTTCAATCCGGAACCTTTCAAATCATGCATAAAAAACAAGGTATTGAACGGATCGGAAAATCCTCCCATTCATTATGAACAAGAGGAGTGGATCAAAAGTTCAGCAATCACTTGCTACAAAGAGATGCATTCAAATCAAACTTCATGGGGAGTTGTGTAAATTCCTCTTTCATAGAAACTGACAATGTGGAAGTGATTAAGCCGCTCCAGATGTTCCCTGTTGGTCCCGGCAAAATTCAGGCTGTTTTTCGTATTCGGAAATTGAACTTGGGGCAAGCGTTCACGTTTTCACGTCCCCACGGTTTTCAATGTTAACGAGTTCGTCATTGTTCGATCACATGGAAGGAATCGGAGTTTGTGGAGATTTTTTTTTTAATGAAAATTTAATTGTCGGGTTGATCGGTCTGTTCTCGATGCTCACGGGAGGTTTCATTTTGAGGAATTGCAACTGACAAGTTGACGTTCCTGAAATGATATTTTTAGTTTTTTTTGCGGTTGTAGAGGTAGATTGTGGTAGTCACTGCAGCCTCTAGGACTCTAATACAGGGTATTCCTAAATTGGAGGTACAAAAGAAGAGGGCCAATTCCTCGCACGATTTTAGGAAAAAAAGTTTCATGAACATGGGATCGCAGACGTTTCGTTTTCGAGATACAGGGTGTTTTCACATTTTTTCCTCATAGTATCTGCATTTCTCAAGATATTCAACTGAAATATGACCTATAGTCCATCCAAGAATTATTGACATCAGAGCAGGCCTTGAAGGTCCAGTCGCAGCTTTATTTCTAGTTACAAAAAAATAACTAAAAATTTTCTATGCTTTCATCATAGCAATGAAAGATATAGAAAAAACCTAAAAACTGAGCGATATTATTTCAATGTGAGGAACTTTTCACATACTATTACTAGCGTGTGAATCTGTATACCAGCAGTATATTATTTTCATCTTGTATTGATACATTTTCCATCTTAAGATTAATTAAAGGAGCATACAGCCTGGAAATTCTGTTTCGATAACGTTAAATATCGTGAGTGATTAAAAAGCATGGTCTTTTTCAATGTTCAATATGAATATTCGCTAAACCGAAAAAATCTAGTTGATAATTTGAAGCGTGTTACTGCAATGTGAATGTATTGGGGAATTCGTAATAGCTATCAAGACAGAAACAAAACTTAACCCATGGATCTTTTTAATATATGAAGAATTTTGTCATGACATTGTAACTTTCAATATTTGTGAACAATGAAGGTGTAAAATATGAAATATGAAAAATATAAATATTCCTATTATTCTGTTTCAACCTCGGTTTCAACAACCACAACATGTTTTGTCAGCTATATATCATAACATTCCTTATATTTTGACTAACCTTCTCTCATTTCTTTTTCTACGTGCCATGTGCAGGCTTTCCATTTTTTAGCTGTTCACTGTTCAAGAATGACACAAATAAGACACAAATCATTTGCCAATATAAATAATGACAAATGAAATGTGAATACGAACTAGGTCTTCCACACTGTTCACCCTACCAGACCGAATAGTCCAACGTCAACTGAGAATCGCACCGACTGCAGTTTCGTCCTATTTAGGACTCATCAGGGTGAAATATCCCAAAGTCGACGCTGGATGGAAAATCTTTTCGTCAAGATATGGATATCGGTCGTGCATTACATCGGATGATTTTTAATGATCCATAATGTATCCAGCTTCAGAAAAGACTTCCCTCTCGGTGATTGAATGAACAGTAAAGAAAACTTTCTTCCAAATGCACCACCTGATGTGAATTCCATTTCGATAAAGCGAAATAAATAATTCAACTGGGATGCGCGGAGACGTTCGCAGTGACAAGGTTTTTAAAAACCCTAAAAATAGAAATACATAAATAATTTTCATTATTTTTATGCACTGTTCAAGAGCCTCATTTCAAAGATTATTTCACTTGCTCAATTTTTTGCCAAATTTGTTCGAAACATTAAGAGTCTTTCGCCTTCAATGTAAGAAACGTATACCGCCAGATGGCAGTGCATTGCATTGACTTTTATTTATTGGATTATTCAGCTTAATAGAACAAATGTTGGGGCACAGGGAATATAACTAGAAATACTACCCTGAACTAGATATCATACTGCCTGTATAATTCGGTATAATACTCTCTTTTTCCTTTATCAGTCATCTGGGAGGAGATACCTGCGGGGCGTGTCATTCAAAAGAAATTCAATTCCATGTTAAAATCCATAATTGTTATTAACAATTGATTTTCACTAATCGACGGCTAAAACAAACCTTAATGACTTGTCTTTGAGAAAAATGAATATTTATCATTTCGAATAGAAAAATTCAAGGAAATAAATTTCGCGAAAAGAACACATTATTGTAATATCATTTACAAGAAAACGGTAAATTCTAAAAGAAAAAAGAGATAGACATTGCATTAACTAAATGAAAGACTTCAATACTAAATGAAAAAACACAAAAATATTCGTTAGTTTTTATGGTGTAAATGTTGAAAAATAACCAAAAATGATGAGGAATATCCTTTTCATGCATTTAATACTTATAAAATTTTTTCTTTATTATTTTTATCTTTATACACTCATACATCCCTTCATCAATCGGAAAAAATAAATCGTTTCTGACTCCTTTTTTTTCAGGAATGTAGACCCTTAATGACAGAACAAAATGTCGGTGTTATTTCCAACACCAACCTGAATTCTGCAACTCAAAATATTAGATACTGAATGTGCATTCTCAACATAATTTCGATTTTCCAAAGCCCCCCGAGATGTCAATCACTCTTGGATGGACTATACATTTGAAATTAACATCGTGTGGCATGCCAATTCTAATTGCAAATCTACGTGATCATGTCTTTTCTGTCCCATTTTCCTCAAAAACTTTATTTTTTTGGTGAGCCACTGTCAGTTTGAAAAATTGTGAAAAGGAGCTTTGTTGTTGTATTTTATAGTCTCTAGTAGTTTTGTCGCATCTGGCACCGATCATGTCGCTGGAGAAAATTCTATGCTAAAAATCGTAATCCAAACGTTGTTGATCGAGCACCCAATCGGCATGTTCTACTCATTCCATGGTCAGTTGCCTTTGGTTATTGTGTCCACTGATCCTCATAAGGATGGAGATGTAGATCCAGATGCAAAATACGCCATATATGCCATAAGAGAGGCCCAATTGTTTTGCGCAAAGAGGAATGGATGAATTCAAATCTTCTCCAGCACTTTCACTTACAACAGGGATATTTTCGGTCGAGCGTGTATTTCAATGATGTATGGGCCTTTTTGAAATCAGGAAGAGATCCGGTCTCTTCGAATTCTTTCACTGTCCTACCAATTGTTCGCTCAAATGAACGATTTTATGTCGTCCATGAACGTACTCACCACATAATCATTATTTTGATCCATATTGATGAATGGACATCTTTGAACTAAACATTTGACGATAGATGCATAGAAACCCTGGTGTAATGACCCCTAACTAAAAATCGTGACCAAAAATTGTAGATCAAAACGGCACTCTAGATTGTTGATCGGGTCCTAGTTCCGTAATAATCCGCAATATTTCACAGTCGTGGCGCTATTGAGGCAATGAAAAATAGCGCGACACTTTTTGGGAGAAATGAAAAGTAGGACCCCAGCACAGATTTTCGATCAGCAAAAAAGTCTCAAACAAAATCCAATCAGTGCCGACACCAGGTATTCTAGGAAGTTGTAAGCAAAAAAAACTGAAAATTTCTTTCATCCAATAATTAAATGAAGAAGTCAGATGTAAAAAAAGCTCACCTAATGAACAATCCTCACATTGAAACCTCTGATGAAGCTACACAATAGTAGCGAAAGCTTAGGCAGGAAGTTGTAAGCAATAAAAACTGCAAATTTCCTTCATCCAATACTTAAATGAAGAAGTCAGATGTAAAAAAAGCTCATCAGGTATTCTATGTATATACAGGGTGGGCTTTTCAAAACGAAACAGACGAGATAACGGGCGGAATAAATTTATTTCGAAAAAATGCTCGGACACGTCGATTTTTGTTTCGAGGGGGACAACTTTTAAGGTCAAATTCACAACTATATCGCTTCAACCCTTAGTGTTAGAACACCAACCCCTTAATTTTGAATAGGAAAGATAGGGTGAGTGATAACCCATTTGAAAGGTCCTTTTATCCTGAATTCAGGATATTGATTTTTTCTTCATTTGATTCATTGATTCTTGATATATTGTAACATTCTTCTGCTGGAATATCAGAACACTTACAAAAATTTATAGTGTCCTCCTTTCTCGTTAAGGAGAACACTTGCCCCAGCTCAGAAGGGTTGGGGTGGATTCGTTTCTCGAGTGGTTATGTGGTTTCAATGAAACAGAGATCTTCGTTTCATGCGGGTGATGCCCTTATTTATTAAGACCTATGACAATTGACAAATGATTCTGGTAATGCCTACGGAATTCGAATTCAGATGATATATACAATCTACAATTATACAGGATATCAGGCGTCAAATAATCGATGTTAATAAATTTACATTTACAGTAGCTTCGTAGCATTCATGTACAAGTCCTTTCTGGTAAAGTTGATCTCAAATCAAATGGAAGAGGTGGTTGTTCGGAAGAGGTAGAGAACAGGGTATACTCGGGTAGCGATGGACCCCTCGACGTGAAGCCTGTTAATTAATTTATAATTTTCTTATAGAACCCTTTCACAATATAACGGAATTCAAGAATTCAAATACTGACCTCGGTTGTTGTGTGGCTTTTTTTTTAGTTAATGCTTATCTTGCTCTATACCGGATTCCGGAGAATTTTTACCAATACTACAATAGGTAGGTAATCTTTATGAGCACTATGCAGGTGAATTTTATATCCCAACAATCTGGATTAACAATTCTCAGGAAAATTAATTTCAAAATTATGAATCGCCTATACTTCATTCACCTACGCATTAATTCCACAGAAATATAATAAATATTATTATTATATTTCTGTGATTAATTCAAAAACTAAAAGTTTTCATGTGTTGAATTCCGATATCAACGCTGATACATATTTCTTCTCTTCGTCTCTGTCGCTCCCGCCATGCCCGCATCCAACTCACTTCCCCTCATAATCCCATACGTCAAATTCTCGTGTTATAATTATTTTATTCTTCTGTCGCTCGCAGAATTGAAACTGTAACAATATTGACATTTGAAGTTGAAACAAAGATGTCGTCAAGCAAGCTGTCTGAATCAATCGAATTTATTACTCATCCATTCTGTAGATTTGGTGAAAATCCGTAACTACCATACCCCAGACATCAAAATACAAAGTTAAAATTTCAACAATGAATAATTAGTCAAATAATTGATGAATTCACATAGCATGGTTAGCGGAATGAATGGTACTGTACGAAATTCAAAATTGACAATCTCGAAAACGAATGCATTAAATGAGAAAAAAATCATTACGCTGAATTTATGTTAAAAAAGCCTTCCAAATGAGGTATCACTCACCCTATCTTTCCTATTCAAAATTTAGGAGTTGGTGTTCTAACACTTAGGGTCGAAGCGATATTGTTGTGAATTTGACCTTAAAAGTTATCCCCCTCGAAACAGAAATCGACGTGTCCGAGTATTTTTTCGAAATAAATTTATTCCGCCCGTTATCTCGTCTGTTTCCTTTTGAAAAGCCCACCCTGTACCTATACTCCATTCACTTTTATAAAGTATTCCGGTTGGCCAAAGTTTGGGTTAAGTTTTTTTACTCAAAACTGACGCAGGTTGGCACTCGTGAAAGCCAAAATAATTTCAGAGACGTTGCCAATGTGACACAGGTTTCGATCTCTCGACTACCACAGTCCAGAATCGAATCGCGATTTTTGGATATTCAGACCGGAGGAAATGTAGAAATGAATGGAGAGAACGTTACCTTGATGTCTGAAATAGAGTTCCCGATCTATCCTTTTTTTATTAATTTCGCAAGCGATTTTATTTTTCCTATTTGTATTAGAGTGAGTGCTTCTCATACGAAATATTTATTAGACTCATGCTATTGGTTTATAGATACTGTTACAGCTCAAAATCAGTTGTATAATGGATAATATTATTCTATGGGAGTATATGAATAAATATTTTGATAAATACGTAATTACTATGATCTCTATGTAGAAACGACAACGTTGTCTGATGAGAAAATGGCTTTAAATCAACATTTTCGAAATATACACGATGAAATGTATCAGAATGTCATGGCAAACCGGAATACTTTATAAAAGTGAATGGAGTATATATATATAACGCTTCAGATGACAGTTGTTCGACATTCGTCATTGAAACAGGGTGGGAATCCGAGCCACGACATGGATAACCCTGTATAATAATGTATCCAATTTCGAGGTAGTATTCAACCACAGCTCTATGGTATTGTCATTTCGATTAGGATTCCGATGTTCAGTTTAAGGGAATTAGGTCGCACAGAGTGTTCCCATAATATGACTTGATTAGTACCTGTTACCTATGCTTGTATTCTCCTAATGCTTTTGCTTAATGAATATTCTACACACTGATTGTTGTCAACCTGCTTTGTACCCTGCTTCTGCTGCTGAAGATTTCAGGAACTACTTCATCTTTTTTATCAAACGATCAGTGAAAGACTCATTTTACTGATCAAGAAGAATATTGAACTTGCGAATTAGTCATTTATCATCAGTAAAATGACGAAAATTGAAAAAAAAGTGTGCACCTGTTGCCAATCTCTTTCTGTATCCCCATACAGAGATCTCATCTCTTCAGGAGCAATGACTCAATGTCATTTCTCTCTTTCCATTCGGGATCCCATAAAACTTTTATTAGTGTGAATAACAAAAAACATCGTTGGTTCCTTCCTTTCCTGAGGGAACTCGTTACAGCTAGGATGTCGTAAAAAGTTCGAGTCTACTGGATTGGGTGCTCATCTTCTATCCAGGAAGACAATCATGCTCTCACTGCCATTTCAGTGTTCATATTTATGGCCTCAAGTGCGTGAGGCTGTGGAAATGGAATTGTTATATTGTACGGGCCCACTGTCATCGTTCCTGGATAGAAAATGGAATTCGAAATGATGCTATTGTCGTTTTGTATACAGAGAGGTATCAGGGACGTACCATTTTTAGTAGGCCAATTGGCAAATTTTCCAAGTTTTGTGGAAACATTTCTATTTTTACTTACATCCATTTGTGTTGAGAACCTAATTCCCACAAATTTTCGGTCAAATTGGATATTGCGCCCAAGAGTATAACCATACCAAATTTCCATCAACGCTGATTAGAAAATAATCTAATTGGGACTATCTGTAATTGGATTGAGCATCAATTTCAATTATAAGGAAGCTGCAGACACACAGTCTTTGCGAGTAGCAAATTTCAGTTAATAGAGCTTATGGTTGTGTAAACGCAGAGCTCAATTAAAACGGTGTTAAATTGCTAACAGCAATTTATCGGAGGTATATCAGAATGTAATACTCACAACTATGCCACCAACGCCGACAACGTAGAGTAATTGAGTCATGAACATGGCAGCCAGAAGATTCATCAGCGCTGTGCCAGACAGGTTACGAAGGTCAGAGAAGAGGCTGTAACAATTACAAAGAATGTTCAGTTTAGACCCTATAATTCACGTAACAAAGAAGCATAAGATAAATACAACTGTGTGAAAAATGTATCAAAGAAGGCTCTTCCTAAACCTCTCGAAATTGGTTATCCCAATAAATACACAGGGGCTATTAGATTTCTATGAACTGTAGGAATGACAGATTTTTTTTCTGATGAATCTTTATTCAGTCTGAAAATACTGTTTATTCGATCAACCGGCGTTCACAGGGCGACAAATAAAAATGATGCACTTAAATTTTGTGTGTCTCCAAAATATCTAATAACAAGTTCACGACACATATCTTCATCTCTTGTGGATTGCCCACAATTCAGAATATATCGTAAATGATAATAAAACGACGTTGCCAGTTTCTTTGTTTACATCAAAGTAGAAGTATCAAAGATATTCCACATTTTGTTAGTTCGAATCGATCGGCGATTTTGGGGCGAAATAACGATAGGAAAATGCTTATTTTCCCGTTCTTCGTCGTCCAGAAGAAGTTTCCCGTCGATATGAAAAATTTCGTGCAAGTGTCATTTTTTCCTTTCACGACTTTTGGCGTGAGTACGAACGGCAAATTCGAATTGGACCAAAAATCGATTTATTAGCAGAATTAAAGCGAAAGTAAGTAGGTACTAATCGACCTTTTTACACTTGATAACGAAGTTTTTTTAGGTATCTGGCCGTTTAGAAAGATTTCAAACGAAATTCCGTTCCCGCAGAAGTTCGGTGTGTTTCGGTGTCGTTTTTGGTGCTCAAAATTTATTTGGAATGTGTAAATGGACAAAAAAGGCTTCCTTATACGATCTTCTAACGAAAGCGAACGGAAAATATGGTTCAAGTAGGATTTTCGAGGAATTATGAGGAAAGAACTTGCAGAATGAAATTGCACCATTTTCGTAAGTGAACGGGTTCTGGATGGCCATCATCGGTCTCTAAATGATTATTGTTGATCGTTTTCACATTTCAGAAAAAAAAAAGAAATATGACTATATTGCATTCAACGGTAAGTGAATTCAGATTCCGATTAATTGAAATGTGTCACTGGGGTTTTCATTCCTATCAATCCTTTGGCGAAAGTAGAAATAGGCTATATTGAACCAGAATACATCGGTTTTTTCTATATTCCAGGAGTTTGTGTCTCATTTCAGAACAGAATAATGATAAATGTGGAGCATATGACTGACCTATTCCATTTTATTTGTACAAACCTACTGTGGTAGTAATGTATGAATATTTTTTAAACTAATAAAAAACTATACAGTCAGAACATTTTACTCCTTGTTCGTAAGATCAAATGAATGAAACGTACCTATATCTATAAAGCTTTCAGGAATTGACATTATTGCTTATTAATTTATAACCAAAATTCAGTTACTATTGCATTGAAATTATTAGTTTCCCTGTAAACAGATTCGTTAATTTAGTTATTACCTATGTTTATTTTCTTTGTGAATAATGAATAAAACTGTTATTTATTTGAAATAAAGAAATATTAGAAATAGAAATGTTATGCAGCCTCACAATCATATCACATACAATATCATGATGAAAACAAAGCACATCGATAAATCTTCACAATCATAAATCCAAAAACTTCTTTATATGTAGAATATTGTTCACAATTTTCTGTTGTGTTCTCCAATATGAAATATACATTCTGAGAAATACGCTAAGAATGTAGAAAGGGCAACATAGTGTTGACTTGGAACATGAAAATATTTTGAAAAACGTCATAACTTCGATACAGAGTGGAATGTGTCCAATTTCCAAGGCCAGAGTTGTGATTTTATAATTGTGAATGGAGTATATTTCCCTTCAAATTAATATTAAGATACAATTTGTCTATCACACGATACAATCTGGATATGGTTTCGGATATGATGTAGATTGAATAAAATCAATTCCAACGATCCGAACTAGCTTTTGTCCCAGGAATTCTCGAATTAATCAATTTCAAGAGATAGGTTGCTTTTTTCTAAGAACTGTTTTCAATTCCTTGAAAATGCCGACTCCTGAAGATGGAAATGACGAAAGAAAAAAATTATTCGAATCAAATCATCTTATTAATTGTGGAGATGGACCTGAAGCCTAAGAAAATCCCTGAAAAGGTATTATTCTACCGAGTTCAATTAAGCTTATGAATATTCAAGCTTGATTTTCATCTCACCGTGCTATTTTCCGAATATTTCATTCCATTTCTTGAGCTTCCATCAGAATTTCACAAGATGGAATAAGGGCGGTTGATTAGAAAAAGATATGATGAGATTGGTGAATTATGGAAAAATGTCTCCTTGGCAATTAAATGAGACTTGGACAACCGAATTGATTAGTAAGAAGAATAAACTAATTAAGGTCGCCGTTTGAAGCGCGTAGGAAAAGTCAACCGATAGAGGCGCCACCGTGCATTTTACGGAATATCTCCATAGAACTTACATTATCTCTATGAGTTCTATGAGTATCTCTCTAATTATGAATGAAATGTACAATGGCTCTCTATCCGAAACTCGCTAACTATGAAATTAGTGAAAATGTGGGTAAAGCAGGAACTTTTTCCCGCTAAAATTTGAATTTGGCCATTCTCTGCCAATTCCGTATTTCAAGTTGTTTTTCTGAATGAAATTATCTGTAGATTCACTTTTAATCGGAAGTCGAACTATTTTCATGGGTCTTTCGTTTGAAATAAAACAGAAGCATGAGTTGGCTCATTTTCTTCTATTTTTCAAAGAAAAAAATGAACTGTTGAAATGCAATTAATCTTAATTATCTCATAAAGAACTCCAATCCTTTCTGAGTTCACCCACAAAATTTCAGTTCTCAAAGTGAAACCATTTTCAAATGCAACTTGAAATAAAAACACACTACATTGAACGCCCACCTTAAGCAGAGAACTGCCGATAGATTTCGAAATAGCATCTGCCATTTTCTGTTATAGTCTCTCCCGAATTGACAGTTAAAATAGCACATGATTCGCATGAAGGAACATCGTGTATCAATAACAAACGAGAATGAGGACAATATGCCTGGGGGGATCTCATTACACAGTCCAGTTGAATTGGATAAGTAGTTGCTTTTATATTTAGGTCTGAAATTCGAGATTATTGTGTTTGTGAAACATGTTTTTACTTTCTCATTTTGTGTATTTGTATCGTTGCTATGTCATGTTGACAAACTACTTGACGTTTCCTATAATGTGATGTAACCATATTCCGGAGGAAATAAAGAACTATTATTATTATTATTATTATTAAGTAAATATGTCACCATATTAGATTCTGAAACCGTTTAATCAAACCTATCATGCATTTGGAACGTCAGTACGAAAGTTTAAATTAGTTTCCCGATTAGGTCGATAAGTCTATTCGCAGAAGATTCCACCAATACAATGACATCATAGAATTTATAATCTTTTATTTGGGTTAACAATTAATTATTCGCAGCTATTTTGAACCTGAGAAATTAAGCTGATACAGAGATGTATTCCAGGCACAAAAATTACGGGAAACGACTCAAAATATCTACATGAAATTGATTTCAGTGTGTTGACAGGCCAGCTGAAAAAATCTAAGTTGAGTTGAAAAAAGAATGACGCTCTTCTACTAATTCGAAAACTTTCCTTCGACAGATGTTATTCGAGGTATTATGGCCGCCATGAACTGTCAAAATTGAAGGATTCTAAAAAATAATAGATACACAACACCGTTGTTTTACGACAAGGAAAACGAGAACTGCAAAGTTCCTGTCAATCCGGATCGTAAGCTTCAACCATAGATAAACTATAGTTCCAACAATGATGATTTGAACGGCTTAGGATTATCATTTGGACCATTTCCAAACACATGTGTATTTAACGAGATAAAACATCCCATTCCAGCAATTCAGAGACGGGTAAAACAGTGTGATTGTTTATTTTAGAGGTTGAAATATTCCCTTTCGCTACTGCTATTTGCGATAAGGAATTCTGGAGTTCCGGTGAACTCCGGACTAAATCCTAATTTATATGTCCTGCGGTTGTTTGATTTCTGAAATATTCGCCGCTACTTCTGGCGGCGTTGGTTTTAAGACCAGACAGAAAAGTTGTTGGAGGTGCTGAAACAGTAAACTCGTCTTATTTTACACTTTTTGTTTGGAGCATACTGATTTATTAATTGGACTCTTCTTTCTAACTTCGTTCATTGATTCGTGCATCTATTAGTTACGATTATTACAGAAATATGGATTTCTGAAGAGAGAAGTAGGTATACAGGGTGGCCCACCCCAGACGCGGTTCTCATTTTGAGGCATTGAATGAAGACATTTTGAAATTTTTTTTTCGTGAAATGTAAAGGACAATCGGGTGCACAATTTAAAATTGTTTTCACATATACAGGGTGTTCGATAACAAAGATATAGACCACAGTTTTACTTTTTCAAATGGAATACCCTATATATGAATTCAAAAATTGAATGGCAAGCTCAAATAATGATGAGTTTATGTAGACCATTTTATGCCTTAGAAAAACCATTGTAGAGAAAATGGCGAAAAATTTAAGAAAAGGAGTATTTTTAATTTGCAATTAATGAAAAAACCCTTCAAGCCAACGAGACAAACAATGTTTTTTCGTGTAGACATATTGGCTACCCTTATGCAGAAGAAAAGAATTTAACTCTGGAATATACTGAGTGATCATAATTAATGTTCAAACATTAACTACAAATAATGGTCAAAAACTTTCTTATTTCAAATGGCACACCCAGTATTTCTATACCTTGTTGAACGTAAAAATTAATATCGAAACTATTTTCATTGACTTTCCCTATACCTAAACCTAATAGTTTTCAAGTAATTTCCTATTTTTAATTCAACTAGTTAACCTGCTATTATGATTAGCGATATTCATAGAAATACTTGGAAATATTTGTGGGGAAAAGCTCACAATATTATTTGAAATCTGAAAAACTCATATGAAGATCTCAATAATGGTGTTGCGGTCACGCAAGATTTATTGTTCCTTTATAAATGATTATCTACTATTTGTCTGAATATCAATTCTTTTTTCAAATCAATTTCGCCTAGAAGGTATTAAGTGTCATTATCATTCAATCTTTCCTTGTACATGCCCTTAAATTTTTCTTTATTCTTATCGTTTTGAAGTTAAGCCATACGTTCAAAGAATCATGTAACAAACGATTCATTCGAAAAAATATTCAGGCGATGAACCTTTGATTCTTCATACTTGTTATCTCCAATTGTTGGATTGAGGATTAGTAGACTCAAAGATTCAAAGATGTTCACAAAATACCTTCAAATACTACCTAAAGTACTACTGAATGTCCTTATGCTGGTGAAACTCGTTCCACTCGGTACTCAACTCACTCTCTGACCGCAGGTTCACTATCACAGATCTCTTTTGAAAATCTCGAAAAGTCTTCAAAATATTGAAAATGTGAAGAAAATGTTGGACTGGAGCACAGGTTCATCGCCTGAGCAATAATTTTTTTGAATGAATCGTTTGTTACATGATTCTTTGAACGTATGGCTTAACTTCAAATCGATAAGAATAAAGAAAAATTTAAGGGCATGTACCGGAAAAGATTGAATGATAATGACACTTAATACCTTGTAGGCGATATTAATTTGAGACTAATTGAAAAAGAATTGATATTCAGAAAAACAGTAGATAATCATTTATAAAGGAATAATAAATCTTGCGTGACTGCAACACCATTATTGAGATCTTCATATGAGTTTTTCAGATTTAAAATAATATTGTAAGCATTTCTCCACAAATATTTTCAAGTATTTCTATGACTATTTCCCTCGTCTCAATTTCCACCAATCAGAAACGCGCCATTTTGAATCACAAATGGTTTCTAGATGGAAAAACTGTATGGCAGCAGCTGTCAGCAGTTTTTTCGGGTTTACCCGCGGCAAAACTTGACAGTTGTTGTCAACGAAAATTAATAATACATACATAGATGCATTCAGAATAATCTGTTACTCATGAAATATTCTTGTCAAATACCATTCGTGCATCTAATTTTTCCTGTGAAAAAAATCGAAAAAACACGTTGCTAAGTAATATTTTAACAAAAAGCATTCGTGCAGGTGCAAAAATTTTGTTGCCACCTGCACTCATGCTTCTTGTTAAAATATTACTTAGCAACGTGTTTTTTCGATTTTTTTTGGAAAAATTTGATGCACTTATGATATTACTTATAAATTTTTTTTTTTTTTAATGTTGTGATTTTCACGAAAAGGAATATCCTGTAATGTTCAGAGAACATCGTGAGAACCAAGGGCAAGCAGGTAGTAATTGGTGTTCTTCTTGAATTTCTGGAGGTTATATGCCTCGGGGAACACCTCCCTAGGCAATGTGTTCCAAATCCTCGCTGTTCGTTGGATGAACGAGTCTTTGAAGAGAGATGTTCTGCAGGTCTCCAAAGTTACCACGAAGGGGTGTGAAGACTTAACTTGACGGCTTAGTCTGGAAGAGACTGCCAGAGGGGGAACGATTGCTGATAATTCAGAAGAGCATCGTCCATGGAAATATCTATAAAATAGAGACAGATCGCCCACTTTTCTACGGTGTTCCAGAGAAGTGACCCACGAGACGAATTGCCCTTTTTTGTACGGAATCCAAGAGTTTCAGGGTATGTTTAGGTGCAGCACTCCAAACATGGGAACAGTATTCCAGGACATAATAGTAGGTTAACTAGTTGAATTAAAAATCGAAAATTACTTGAAAACTATTAGGTTTAGATATAGGGAAACCCAATGAAGATAGTTTCGATATTAATTTTTACGTTCAGCAAGGTACAGAAATACTGGGTGTGCCATTTGAAATAAGAAAGTTTTTGACCATTATTTGTAGTTAATGTTTGAACAATAATTAAGATCACGCAGTATATTCCAGAGTTTAATTTTTTTCTTCTGCATAAGGGTAGCCAATATGTCTACACGAAAAAACATTGTCTGTCATTAATTGCAAATTAAAAATACTCTTCTTTTTCGATTTTTCGCCATTTTCTCTACAATGGTTCTTCTAAGGCATAAAATGATCTTCATAAACTCCTCATTATTTGAGCTTGCCATTCAATTTTTGAATTCATATATAGGGTATTCC
Source organism: Adalia bipunctata (assembly GCA_910592335.1). Classification (NCBI taxonomy): domain Eukaryota; kingdom Metazoa; phylum Arthropoda; class Insecta; order Coleoptera; family Coccinellidae; genus Adalia; species Adalia bipunctata. The sequence goes on from OU342950.1 coordinate 24,399,508, forward strand.
ATTTAGAAAAGTGTAACTATGGTCTATATCTTTGTTATCGAACACCCTGTATATGTGTAAACAATTTTATATTGTGCATCTGATTGTCCTTCACATTTCACGAAAAAAAATTTTCAAAATGTCTTCATTTACTGCCTCAAAATGAGAACCGAGTCTGGGGTGGGCAACCCTGTATATATGGATATTTGGTGCAAAATGGTGGATACGCTGGTGCTTCGATTGAAAAAAATAAACTGGATTCTGTTGGTACTCGATCCTACTGGATTGGGAACCTTCCCAGCAAAATCGCCTATAGAGGGTTGGATGAAGTTTGGAATCGAGTAAAATCTTTGAAATGAAAAGAAACACATTCATGAAATTTTGCATGCAGGTATACTGACGCATTACGCTTCTGATGCTACTTTTATTGGTTCTGATGCTACTTTTATTGGTTATACTGCACTTTTGGTATTGCCAGAAGAACCTTCGACTTTTTAAATTCAAATATGACACTATGTATATTTTGTAGATTTTGGAAGACCTTGTTATTTGGGATTCGTAGTATTCGTACATACTAAGTATAAGTTCAGTGGAAATAATTTGTAATGGTGTTTCATTAAGAGAGCAAGATTTCAGTGTTCGATGAAACATGGTTTCTGTAGCAAAGTATTTACATATTCATTGAATTGGTGATATTTCATTGATACATCGTCTAAATTCGGCCTTCAATGATTCGATGGTTGGCTTATTGGCATAAATCTGTGACTCCAGATAACCTTACTGCCAGAAGTCTAAACGCGTTAAATCGAAAGAGCTTGGAGGCCACTTGTGGTTACCATATCTGGAAATGACACGACCAGGAGTGAACTCGTACAAGATCCTCAATGTTTAACGGTCGGTATGACATGTGGCACCGTCCTGCTGAAACCACATGTCGTCAACTGTGTTATCATAGCACGATAACATTCGCCATCCAACGTTATTGCATATTTTGACGATCAGGACGCGTAGTTCTACCGTGTTATGCTCCATGTTTACTTACTCCCATCTGTCAACTTTCGATCTGTCACGTCATAATCTCGTGACGTCATGACTGTCAAACATGGCGCGCAATTCAAATCATGCGCTCATATTGATGGAATGAATGGAATACCTGGTCGTATTCTGCCCATGAAAAAACATACTATGTATTTCTAATCATTCGCTGTTGATTACGGCGGAATACATAAATTAAGTACACCCTGATCGCCTTCAGCGGCCGAAACTTGGCATTAAACGGAATTTGGGAATGAGCAGAATAACATGACGTAGCAGCAGCAAACTTCTACTCCCCAGCCCAGAACACTATTCCTTCAACTTAATACCTAAAGATAATATTCAGACAAGACGAAGTTTCTGTACAGATTGTGTTTCTATGGGGAAAGTTGAGGGGGTGTTCGAATCGAATTCGAGCTAAGTATGATTAACGACCAAACTTCTGAAAAAGCAGAGGGTAAGCAAAAAGAGAAAAGGACAACATTGCATAAATTTCTGCAATGAACGCATGATAAGGGACTTTCGGTGTTCGCTCCTTGTTTTTCTGCTGAGTTTGGAAGTTTGATTGATATAATAATTTCATCGGTTTGAACAGTTTTCATCAATCATCTGACTGACGTCACATAAGATCCCTATATCGAACCTGCTAGTAGCCGCAACCTCCATTAATAGCCATCTGTATGCAAACCGGCCCCTTTACCATTTTGAAAACATTCCGAATTCTATTTTCCTCAAAATTTTTTGACAGTTCTGACAACAAATCAAAGTTCATCATTTTATATCATATGGAACAATTTCACCCAATCATGTCAACATTACACTGATAACAGACCATTGGCTATTTTACGTTGCTTGGGACACATGACTTATCTCGATTTTGAAGTTTCAAATACAGGGTGGCCAAGAGATTGACGTCAAAAAGGAAAAAACAGGTCCCTCGTGTCATGGGCTATTCGAATCACCCCCATTTATGTTATGCGATTTTTCACGGTTTTCGAGTTATGAGTTTTTTTATGAACTTTGAGAATATTCTACTTGACCATCTTAAAAAAGATAAAACAAAAGTACAAGATTTCTCTGCGAAATTTTTTTCGTAACTTAATCTCCATGAATTGTACTTTTATACATAAAATAACCAGATTCGTAACTTTGATAAAAATTATGGAAATGTTGGTCTCAAGTGAAAAAGTTACGTGAATTGGATTATCATCTGAATTTTCGAATCGAAATTAAAAATGTAAAAAGGCGAATTCACGGTTTTTTAGTATGCTTAAAAACTGCGCTCAACAGTCAGCTTTTAGAATCATTGATAAAAATGATACTCAACACTCTACTTTTGCTAGAATTAGCCTTCATCGAGGTGGAAAAAATCAAAGAACTAGACATTTACTACAGAATCATTTTTTGCCATTTTGAGATTTTTCTGTTCAAGTTATGATAGAAAATGCTGAAAATCAATGAAAACTAGCTTCAGATGTTGGTCAAGAAGAGTTATAGATAAAAAAAGGAATAGATAATGGCAATAAATCACACATCATAATGTAAATAAAAAGAAATTCATTTATAAAATTCACAGTAGGTTTTCAAAGTGGCCACCTCTAGCCTCAATACACATTCTACACATTCTTAGTTATCACTTGAATGAACGATACCTGAACAGATGGATCGGACGCAGCGGACCAATCAAGTGGCCCCCACGTTCACCTAACCTTAATCCCATGGATTTTTTCGTTTGAGGTTATTTCGAAGAAATTGTTTACGCCCGAGAATGCTCGAGTGAAGACGAGCTGCGACTGAAGTTATGAGAAGCCGAACGTGTCCTAAGAGAGGACAGGGCAGGTTTTATGCGATTAAAAGAAAATTTTCTAAGAAGGTGTAGAATTTGTATTTAGGCTAGAGGTGGCCTCTTCGAAAACCTACTGTAGATTTTATAAATAAATTTCTTTTTATTTATATTATGATGTGTGATTTGTTGCCATTACCTATTCCTTTTTTTATCTAGAACTCTTCTTGACCAACATCTGAAGCTAGTTTTCATTAATTTTCACCATTTTCTATCATAACTTGATCAGAAAAATCTTAAAATGGCAAAAAATAATTTTGAAGTAAATGTCTAGTTCTTTGATTCTTTCCACCTCGATGACTTTGAAGGCTAATTCTAGCAAAAGTAGAGTGCTAAGTACCATTTTTTATCAATGATTCTAAACGCTGACTGTTGAGCGCAGTTTTAAAGCATACTAAGAAATCGTGAATTCGCCTTTTTACATTTTTAATTTTGATTCGAAAATTCAGATCATAATCCAATTCACGTAACTTTTTCACTTGAGACCAACATTTCCATAATTTTTATCAAAGTTACGAATCTGGTTATTTTATGTATAAAAGTACAATTCATGGAGATTAAGTTACAAAAAAAATTTCACAGAGAAGTCTTGTATTTTTTTAATCTTTTTCAAGATGGTCAAGTAGAAAATTCTCAAAGTTCATAAAAAAATTCATAATTCGAAAACCGTGAAAAATCGCATAACATATATGGGGGTCATTCGAATAGCCCATGACACGAGGGACCTGTTTTTCCTTTTTGACATCAATCTCTTGGCCACCCTGTATTCAATATTTCGAAATGTCACGATTTGCTTGTGATACTGACGGGAATATCAATGAAATTATAGAATCGAACATACCAAAACTAACCGTTCACAGTCAGGAATTTGTATGGAAAGCATTTATGGACTTGCAAGGATAGAAAGATGAAAATCGGACGGTGGAAGAATTGGCGTTGATTTTAAAGAATTGGGCTGTGATCATGACGAAAAAAGATGATAATAAAAGATAATATAATGACTATATTCTCAGTAGTAATATCCCTAGGACCTTGATAATAGACGAGATAATTTTATGACCATCGAAAGCTCAGCCTTCGGCTTCGGGCTGTTACCAAGCAATGAGCTTGTCAGTAGTCCGAACAAGCCTTAACTCATGTGGAGCAGTTCATTAGGCCCGCCACAAATTGAGCACAGGCCACGGACAGGCGAGGCCCATGCGATGTGCTGCCCATGCCAAGCACCTGCACAGGTTTTTCAAGAGTAACGCAAATTGAGCACAGGCGATGCCACGCTCGCATCCAGATATTCATTAGTTCTTAGGTCTTCCGATGTGCAATATGATGGATGAACAGCAAAAATTACTCGATCATCTCGATTTAGAATCTGAATCTGAGGAGGAGGAAAGATTGATGTTATTACACTTATTAAGCAAGAGAAGAAAAAGAGGTAAAACGAGTGCATATATACGAAAAAGAGAGAGTCATGGGGAGTTTAAGTTATGCAGTGAAGTTGCAGATAATGTATTTAGGGAATCTTTTCGGTTGAATAGAAGACAGTTTAGCGAGATTCACGAATTGATTAAACAATTTCGATGAATTTCTCCATTTCGTCCATCTATTTACATTATATGCACATAAACTAACAAACGTGGGCACCCACGGCTACAAAACTGTGTTGCTAGCACAGCGCGAGCCACGCGAAAATGAATTGGCACCGGCCTGGCCCTCGCCTAGGCTCAATTTGCGGCACTCCATTGAAAACCATGTAATACAAAACAAGCCACGCGTCGCATGGGCCTCGCCTGTCCGTGGCGTGTGCTCAATTTGCGGCGGGCCTTAACAGCATGCGTAAAGGAAATACATCTTCATCAGTTATAGAAACTAACAGGTCTGAATCTTAATTGCATCTTCAAATAAATTGTTTCATCTCTGTATTTTTTCGAAATAACCCTCGGACATTGATAAATGCTTAAAAATCTTATGAAAACATTCTCAACCTTGTTGCTTGTAGGCAACAGACAGTTTCCAAGCAACAAGCTTTCGAAATCGTTCGTAAAATTTTTTTGAACAATTATCAATGTCCTTGGGTTATTACTAATGATAATTACAAAACTACAGATTTAATAAAAATGAAATTCTGGATTGAGAATGCGGATAACTACTGTCTGAATTGAACATGGTTGTACCAAATTGAATTCCTCTTGATGAGATGGTTTTTTCCAAGAAAGATGTGAAGGTGTAGTTCAGTCATGCAAAAATAGTTAGATAACGATGATAGAAAACAGTGGTCACTGGTCGTATTCCTTTTGAATGAGATTGTAAGTGGATCCCCTTTATATCCCTATTACATAGTTTACAGACTTCAACAACTATACGCTGAAATTCGTAGCCTCAGCGATGAGGTTATACCTACCTACGCATAAGAAATATTCAATTAAATTTTGAACATCGTTTCTGGACTGCCTGCATTATTTTGTTCATTAATTTCGTAATAAAATCAATTAAGACGAAGCGATTCAATCAGTGCAGCTTTGGGAAACACGGTGTTCCAGATTTTGGTTAATAACTATAAGAGCTTTTGCTCCTCGGTGGTCTGAGATTATTAATGTTGTAGTCTACTAAATTTCTCCTAATAATCTCTGAAATTTACTTCAATATTCCCAACTAAATTTCGAAGGGAAGCCTTTAGAAATTCTCCAGCAGGGAATCAGAATAAATTGAAATGCTGTGGGGAATTCATGAGGATACTTTTTCGAAAACCGATGTTTCGAAGAGATTGGGCTCTTTTTCATTTCTATTTGAAATTATTCAAATACTTTTCCAATGCCCTACAGGGATTCTCAAGAAAGAAGAATGATATCTTTCGCTGTTGTTTTAATTAAGCACAGTAATAAAATTCCAAAGACGTATGAAGATTAGAAGATTCTTTGAAGATTTCAAAGCTTGGAATCTTTGAAACGAAGCATCTCTTCATAAAGAGATGCTGATGCCCTCGTACTAGGTAGGAAACTTGAACATACATGCATACCGAAGCACATGCATACATGCATACCGAAGCACAGGTTGGCTAAATATGAATCTTCTCCGTCATATCAGGGCATTAAATTTTTTAATCACCTACCAAAAGCAGTAAGGTCACTCAATTTGGATTCTTTCAAAAAATCTGTTAAAAGTCTATTGTTAAAAGAAGCATTTTACAGTGTGGGTGATTATTTCAACACTAGTATGAACGTTTCTTAGAAAATAAAGGTGAATAGATATCTGTTAAAATCTAGTTTTTTTTTGTTTTGTTAATTGAAATTTGGATTTTTTCACTGAACCAGTATCAGTTGTAAGTGTACCTACGTATTGATTGTTATAGTCTATTTCTTAATATTAAGTTAATATCAATCAATGAATACTGACTAGTCCAACACAATGTAAATTGTCTTACTGGATTAATAAAGGTTATTATATTATTATTATTATATCGATGTCGGGAATGAATCAATTTCGAGTTTGCGATCCAGGAAATCTTCGTGGACAGTTTCCAAGCCGACTTTAATGTGTTTTCCTTTGTGAAACTTCTCGGTGACAAATTCCATCTGTGTCGCTGAAAACACAGGCTGCCAAACGGAAAGAAAGGATGAATGATGAATTACGTGGTAAATCGAGGAAAGATAACGGAAGCTCGTACAAAGAAAATGCAATATGTCCTTTGTTTGTACAGAGGGAACAATCATTCCTGCATCTTGACAGGTTATCAAACAACTGAAGTTTGTTGGGCGTGAATTTTCCCCATATTTTATGATGTGTATTGAGGCTACCGTTTTCCTCTCATATAAAGGGTGTTCCAATAAGAGCGCAAGATGTCAGTGTTTAATAAAACTAGATTTTCTGTAGCAAAGTGTTTAAATAAACTGCTCCACATGAGTAAGGGATATTGACTCAAAAAATATAGTTAAAATAAGATTTTTGTGAAGAAAATTCATATAAATATGATTTCAAGTTGCACATTAATTTAAGCCTGTAGGTCTGCAGCGTATACAGGGTGGTTAGGTAAAATCGAGTAAAATAAAATAACGAAATTTTATTCCCAGAGAATTCAAGCATTTTAAGACTATCAAAACAATGTATGGCCTCCACGGGCATCAATAACAGCTTGACAACTTCTTTGCATACTACACACGAGGTTGTTGAACATTTCTTGGGGAATTTGGTTCCATAAACGGGACAGAAGCTCGCTCGAATCATTTGAGGATACTGGGGTAGGTTGATGATTATCTTATCTTCTTTGGAGCATATCCCATGCATGTTCTAAGCAATTCAAATCTGGTGAGTGCGGAGGTATTGGTAAATGTGGAATACCAAGCTCCTCGCGCGCATTCTCAACTATGGCTGCACTGTGCGGTCTAGCGTTATCGTCTAGAAATTGAAAAGTTTCACGAATAGCATCGTGAAAATTTGGCACAAAATTGTCAATGACATGCTCCCTATAGTGTAAGGCGGTCATATTCCCAGGACAAATTTGTAGATCTGTGCGCCCGTTGAAACATATCCCGGCCCATACCATAACACTACCCCCTCGGAATGGATGAACTTCTTGGACATAGCGACGATTGCGGGGTATGCGTGGGATTGGCCATACCCTTATTCTTCGAGAATCTGAAAATCGTCCATATCTGGATTCATCAGTGGAAAGGACACTACGCCATTGAACGTTCCAATTGATATGTTGCCTTGCCCATTCCAGTTTTTGACGCTTATGGTAACGTGTAAATGGAACTCCTCTTAATGGACGTCTAGAACCTAGATTCACCTCTCTCAAACGTCGTCTGATGGTTTCGGTGGAAACTTGGACCCCATCTGCATTTTGAAGAGTATTCCGTATCATTCTACACGTAGATGTAGGGTTTCTTCTCGCCGAAACGGTGATGAAACGATCCTGTGTAGGTGTTTTGTTTTTCGTCGCCTACCAAGCCTTGGTCTTTCTAACATGGAACCTGTCTCCCTGAACCTATTCCAAAGTCGAGATATCACACTTTGGCTGACTTGGAGCCTTTCCACTACAACAACCTGAGTTAGGCCACCCGGTAGCATTCCGATAGCCCTATTAGCCTCAGCGTTTGTTTTTACGCCTTGGCATTTTCAGAAAACTCGTTTCAAATCGAAGCCGTTGATAAACTGACTTCATTTCAAAATAAGAACATTCATGAAGCATATGCAGAGAACCAAACTTCAGAAAAAAGGCGACCAGATTGACGAAATGTCTCATACTGATTATAATTGGATCGATTTAAGTTGTTATTGAGTTTTAAATGATTTTACAGCGATTTTCCCGAAGATTACATACTTTTAAAAACGATTGAATACGATATCCCTAACTCTTGTGGAGCATTTGCCCTTGCCTTCTTTCATAAGTGTCGTCTATTTCCTAAAGAAAAAATTCAAATGATTAAATATACTCCATCCAAACAACGTAAACGAAAAATCTTCTTTCCTGCGAGAGTTGTAGCCTGATTCCTGCAGGAACGAAAAACAAAAACTTCTATTCCCAAGGTTCAACATGAAACGCAATTCCATGTTTTGGGGCAACTGTGATCCAGAGGTCGCCAATATTATCAGAAGCCATTGAACTTAATGCCTGACGCTAATGAAATTTCGTACACGCTTGGGAAAATCTGGAAACGAAAATGATGAGAAGTGAAAACGGCAAGAACTGGTACGGAAAAGTCTTGATTAGACTGTTGGGGGATGTGCCTGTGGTGTTAGGTTTAGGATTCTTCTTGTGAATTTTCTTTCATTATTCATACCAGACTGACTTGCTATCTTGATTATCTACATAAGTAGAGTGACGGTTTCTGTGTATTGAATTTTTTCTCAAAAAACATGAATTTTTTGTATAAATAGATGTTTTTCAATGTAATTAACTTTTTATTTATTCTTGCACGTTTCTCTGTATAGTCAATCCATTAACAATTTCACAATTCGTCTCATGTGGGAAATATACTCATTTCAACATAAACACATCCTCAAAAAGTCTTAGCACCCTTGGTTCCTCAAGAAATAAACTGTAATAGTCGGAAACATTTTGCCATGGTAATTCGGATGTGTCTTAAAAATTGGAACTTGAGTTTTTTCTTTCCTGAAATTTTTCAATCGTTCTTTTCAGCTCCCTTTATTTTTACCCTGAATAGAAAGAAAATCGTAATAGTTTGATTGATCGGTGTAGACTTCAGGAATTTGATATCCCTGTGCCAGAAAATTATTGAATCGTTTATCAAGCCCACACAGGATGTCTGGCTTGACGTTAACGATTGAAATTGTTGATTTTCGGTTCAAGTTTCTCCGGGAACCCAAACGATAAGAAAAAATCGTTCCACAAAATCGGTTGCATTAACTGCGTGTGATGGCAAAAAAATTCGAAGTTAAAATCGTGGGATTTGCAACGCAGCATTTCATAAACCGTTTCATGAGAAACTGCATTATCTCAATAAGGCCCTACCTAGTCTTTAATTTGGTTGGTTTGTAAAAACGAAGATGGAAGAAGTTTTGATTTGATTGGTTTTGGAACATCGACGAAGGAAAACCTTTAATTTGATCATTTGATTTGGTATCTGAAGAGAACAAAGAATAGGGTAGCTGGGGAAGTCTTGAACGAAACCTCAGTTATCTCGGGTCCGGTGTTAGGGAAACTCATAGGTTTTGGTTTTATTTTTTGAAAGGATAGTCTCAAGCAGAGACAGAAAAGTGTTAAAGTCTGAAAATTGAAAGGTCTTTGAAATTACTTGGAATGATTTTAGATTGCGTCTCGTCGGTAGAACGGGAGTGAGATAAATCTGCGAAAGCGAGTCAGTGACGTGTTTGGTGATTCTTTTATTTTTCAGGAAATATTCATCATCCTCAGGAGTTTTGTCACGGGAAAAAGGTCAGGTATTTTTGTTTATGCCCAGCTTATTTTGAGTATTGGTAGAAAGCTGCATGCAAGGCCAGATATCTTTCATAGTCCAGAGTCCCGAAATCAACCATTTTTTTGAGTGTATTATTTCTGCGATCTTTCTTGAGTATTTAAAAGTTTAAGTGAATTATTTTTGAGATCTCTCTTGAGTATTAGAAAGTTTAAATTGTATTATTTTGGGATCATCCCATGTTTATGATTTCGGGTTATTTCGACAAACCCTTTAATTTTTTAGATAACTCGATTTCATATTTATAATCGACATTAGTACCTACTGACGAATTGATTTGGTTTCAATGCTTTGATTTTCTTTTGTGATTTGAAGTTGATGTAATAATTTGATTTGGTGTGATTCATTTCATTTGATCTGAGAAATTTCCCGAATATCTTGATAATTCAGATCGTTGGAATGTGAATAACGAATGTAAAATTGTTTATTTTGCTTTGGTCTTAATATACGTCTTAAATTTAAATTCAAAAGTTTCATTCACCATCCCTCTCCCTGGAGAACCGAGAATTATTAGACACTAAGTCTTAACCCTAGTGCGTTGGGCCAATCCCACACTTTCTTCCTCTTCGGAAAAAGATCTTCAAAATTTAGAATAACATAATTTCTTTCCTTTAAGTAATAACACCCCTGATTGGCTCTTCCGTCGAATCCCGAAGGGGGTGCTTTTTACAAAACAATTTATGTTCTAGAAAAGAGACGAATATTTTCCTCTATTTGTCTATTTCAACTGCAATATATTTGATAGAAAATCTTTTTTTGTTACTCTATGCTTTATGCAGGATGATACAAAATGGGAAAAATGAGAAAAAAATCTAAATTTATCGATTCTTTACTTTTGATCAATTAAAGTTATTCAACAACTGAATCGAACTTCAGTAGTCCGTATAACCACCTCTTCTTTCAATCAACTGCCCAATTAGCCTAGGCATTCCAAAAACGAAGTCATTAATGAAATTTTCAGGCATATCGTTCCATTCTTCCTGAAGGGCTTAACTCAATTCTGAAAAATTGAAGGTGGGTTTTTGCGATTGGATATCGCCCTCCCTTAATTATTCCATACCTATTGGATTCATGTCCAGTGAACTTGCTGGCCAGTTCATTTTCTGGATATTGTTATCTTGAAGAATTGAAATTATCCCCAAAGGACACGGCACTTTTTATAGGTAAAGTGGCGACCGGTCAAATTTTCTGAAAGTTTGGTATGTTGTTGTACCCGACTCAGCGACCAAAAGTGTCAATGGGTCCAACCCAATCCTATGGCTAGTTTTCCAAATACGGGGTGTAAAGTTGAAAATTGCCAAAATTTTCGGATTTATTCTTTGATTATAAAGAGTTGGATTGGATTTCTGTTGCATACACACGTTTACTACATGTTCTAGTAATGAAATTAGTGGAAACGTATGATTAAAAATATTTATATTTACTGGGTGATTCACAAATATATGACGGTAGTTTTTTGCCAAAATTAACTTTTTCTACTGTGACGTCAGGAAGGCATATTTTTGAAATGTTCTTTTCGATTTATTAGTATTATGACGACCAAATATTGCGCAGTTTCACAGAGAGAACCACTAGACATAATAATTTTTTTTAGAATTAATTCGAAACCCTGTATTTTTGCATTTATTTTTGGGAAAAGTAATAACACAAACATATGTGTTTCTCTAATCTCCAAAATATTCATGGTGGTTTATTCATAGGAAGGTATTCCATTTTGGGAAAAGTTCGAAAAACATGAACACCCTGTATTCAAAAATTTCCTCGGTCAAATGCAACTATTTTCTCACTATATATTGATTTCTACAACATCTCCAGAGGTATGAATTCTCAATCCGATACTATGACCAGTTTTCGAGATACAGGTCGTTAAAGTGGAGAATAAATGATTTCATCAATTTTGTTTTTCAAATTGAAAAGCTGGATTGATTTTATGTTGCGCTCATGAGTTCAATATGAGTATAGATAAGATTCGCATGGAAAAGTTCAGCTAAAATATTTACTGTTACAGGGTGATTTATTCGTGCTTTTGCAAACACTCGATAATTCTACAGTTTCGTCACAGATAAATTATTCCATGAAGTTAATACCTAGCCGTTCACAATTTTCAGTCTGAAATACTTCAGTATGATTACTATTCTACAGGCTGAGCCATACAGGCAACCATACCAAAAATACTTATGCTATTGTGATTTATTCGTGAATCACCCTGTAACAGTAAATATTTTAGCTGAACTTTTCCATGCGCATCTGATCTGTACTCATATTGAACTCATGGGCATAATATAAAATCGATTCGCCTTTTCAATTGAAAAAAAACTGATGAAATCATTTATTCTCCACTTCAACGCCCTGTATCTCGAAAACTAGTCATAGTATCGGATTCAGAATTCATACCTCTGGAGATGTTGTAGAAATCAATATATAGTGAGAAAATAGTTTCATTTGACCGAGGAAATTTTCGCCTACAGGGTGTTCATGTTTTTTGGACTTTTCCCAAAATAGAATACCTTCCCATGAATAAACCACTATGAATATTTTGGAGATTAGAGAAACACATATGTTCCCAAAAATCAATTCAAAAATACAGAGTTTCGAATTAATCCTAAAAAAAATTATTATGTATAGTGGTTCTCTCTGTGAAACACCCTGTATAAAAAATATGCACTGCGCAATATTTTGTCGTCATAATACTAAATCGAAAAGAACATTTCAAAAATATGCCTTCCTGACGTCACAGTAGAAAAAGTGAATTTTGGCAAAAAACTACCGTCGTATATTCGTGAATCACCCTGTAAATATAAATATTTTTAATCATACGTATCCACTAATTTCATTACTAGAACATGTAGTAAACGTGTGTATGCAACAGAAATCCAATCCAACTCTTAATAATCAAAGAATAAATCCGAAAATTTGGGCAATTTTCAACTTTAACACCCCGTATTTGGAAAACTAGCCATAGGATTGGGTTGGACCCCATTGACACTTTTGGTCACTGAGTCGGGTACAACAACATACCAAACTTTCAGAAAACTTGGCCGGTCGCCACTTTACCTATAAAAAGTGCGGAGTCCTTTGTTGAGCAGAGGAACAATGATTGGTTCAATGTTGTTTTCCACGTAGATGGCACCAGTCATTGTTCGTTCAACGATCATTAGAGGGGTACGGCGACCGGAAATTATACCCCTTAGCCCATTTTGATCCACCTTGAAAGGGCACAACTTCCAGAAAGAAACTGAGTCTCTCTATTCTGCCTCGACCTCTCCAAACCTTTTCTGGTCGGACTATCACCTTGTAAACCGAATTATGACTGGTCTGAGTACGTTGCACCATGGTGGTAAAAGCCAGTGTTGGTGGTGTTCTGCCCATTGCTGAGGTAACCTTTAAAGTCTTCTTGGCCTCAAATTTGAGGAATGCAACCATCCCTTCATGGTACTGGTTGTTTCTTCCCGTCTATAGATTTTTATAAAATGACTTCGAGGGCTGATACAGATACGGTTCGATTCCTTCGAGTAATATTTGCGATATAATGGTCTTCCCTTGAAGTTGTTACTTTGGGTTGACCAGGCACCGTTCTCCGGGCAACGCAGCCGGTTTCCAGGAAAAGGGCAACTACACTGCGCAAAAAAATTAACGCACATTCTGAAAATCTCAATTTTAATGAAAGTTAACTCTACATTGACATTATAACTTATTTTTTATGTTCTCTCGGGAAGGTTTTGAACGAAACAAGACACATTAAATGGAAGAAAAATTCAGGATTTCACCGAATCTTATGTGAAAGAAGAGAAATGAACAATTTTCAAAATACTGAAATAATGATAAGTGATTTAATACTTGGTAATTTCCACCCCAGCTCGGCAACGACGGTTCATACTCAAAGTGAGTGATCTTGAAATGTTCTGATCAAATCCTTCCCAGATTTCTTCCAAGTTGGATTCCTAAGTCTTTAAGAGTAGCTGGATGATTTTCTGAACTCCTCAGCCTTCTATTAAGGTTGTCCCAAACCTGCTCAATCGGATTGAGATCTGGACTTCTTGCAGGCCATTCCATTCGAGAGACTTCAACCTCTTCAAGGTACTCCTGAACGATGCGCGCACGATGGGGTCTGGCATTATCGTCCATAAAAATGAAATTTTCACCAATATATGGGGCAAATGGCACTACATGCTCTTCAAGAACGTTCCTTATATACTTATCAGTATTCATAGCTCCATTATCAACGACCACTAGGTCTGTGCTAGCAGAGTGTAGAAAATCAAACGAAAGAAAAACTTTTGATCACTAGAATTGATCAAGAACAACTGATTTTAGAATGGAGTCAATACATTCAAAAACTGATAATATCTTCTTTTTTTATTCCTGCTGGGAGAAAACATCTGTATTGAAGAAAAACGTTGAAAGTGGATGAAATATGCATGCATAATTCTGATAAAAATAATTATCATTGAGAAAACCTTCAGTTGTAGAATAAATTTGAGATTTCCATAATGTGCGTTAATTTTTTTGCGCAATGTATGTGCCTTACTGAAGTCCGTGGAATATTCAAAAGTGGCGCAACGCTGAAATCTGATTGACTTCGAATACACCTGTATTCTCCCGAAAGAAACATTAAGTGCTGGTTTCATTTATGTGATGAAATAGTGAAGATTTCACACACAAAAATTGTCCTGTTATAACAGGAACAACTTGAAAGTTGATAGGGAGGAGGAAGCAAGACTTTTGACGATGTGTGTAGGTATATTCATTTTAGGTTGATTCTCCACGAAGGGAACGAAGTGGAGAGAAAACTCGGAAAAAGTGACCTTTCGTGTTCCTGTTATATCACCAATTCTCCCAAGGAGAGAACTTTCTAACAAAGTATACGAAGGGAAAATGGCAAACTATGCTACTTTCAAATAATGTATGATGTATCGCTTGCTTTCACGCTTCGTCTTTCCTGGAATTGGATACCAGGAAATCTCGTCTGTCTATACACCTGGGAAAACCGTATCTGTTGGATCGCAACAATATACGATATAATAGCTCCGTTAAATTCAAAAGTGGAGAGTGCTGAAGTGTCTATCACTGTCAAAATTCCCAGTCGAATATTGTGACATAGGTACCTACTTTGTTTTTTGATAGATGAGTAAATTCGACATACCCCATTCACTTTTATAATGTATCCCTGTTGGCGGTTGGCCATGAAATTCTGACACATTTGACCATGTATATTTCGAAAATGTCATGTATACTCCATTCGCTTTTATTTAATCACATAGGAGGTCATGGTTTCGTTTTCAGGAGTGGTGCACCTGATGAAAAGTCTGTGGGGGTACAGAAAATATCGTTAATGACGAAACGACGTTGCCAGTTCCTTTGTTTACATCACAACTAAAATTACAAGTAAAAGTATCAAAGATATTCCACATTTTGTTAGTTCGAATCGATCGGCGATTTTGGGGCGAAATATCGATAGGAAATCGCCTATTTTTCCGTTCTTCGTCGTCTAGAAGCAGTTTTCCGTCGATATGAGAAATTTCGTGCAAGTGTCATTTTTTCTTCTCAAGACTTTTGGCGTGAGTACGAACGGCAAATTTGAATTGGACCAAAAATCGATTTATAAGCATAAATAAAGCGAAAGTAAGTACTAATCGACCTGTTTACACTTGATAACGAAGTTGTTCTTTAGGTATCTGGCCGTTTTGTGAGATTTCAAACGAAATTCCGGTCCCCTAGAAGTTTGGTTAGTTTCGGTATCGTTTGTGGTGCTCAAAATTTATTTAGAATGTGTAAGTGGACAAAAAAAGCTTCCTTATACGATCTTCTAACGGAAGCGACCAGAAAATATGGTTCAGGTAGGATTTTCGAGGAATTATGAGGAAAGAACTTGCAGAATGAAATTGCACGATTTTCGTAAGTAAACGGGTTCTGGATGGCCATAATCGGTCTCTTAATGATAATTGTTGATCGTTTTCACGTTTCAGAAAGAAAAACACGTCGAAAAACCGGAAAAAAAGAAGAAATATGACTATATTGCATTCAACGGTAGTTGAATTCAGATTCCGATGAATCGAAATGTGTCACAGGAGCTTTCATTCCTATCAATCCTTTGCCGAAAGTAGAAATAGGCTATATTGAACCAGAATACATCGGTTTTTTCCATATTCCAGGAGTTTGTGTCTTATTTTAGAACAGTTGAATGATAAATGTGAAGCATATGTTTGACCTATTCCATTTTATTTGTACAAACCTACTGTCGTAGTAATGTATGAATATTTTTTATACTAATGAATTACTATATAGTCAAAATATTTTCTATTTCAGTATCGTAATGAAATTCTTGCTTATTAATCTATAACCAAAACTCAGTTACTATTGCATTGAAATTATTAGTTCCTCTGTAAACAAATTCGTTAATTTAGTTTTTCTTTGTGATGAATGAATAAAACTGTTATTTATTTGAAATAAAGAAATATTAGAAATAGAAATCTTATGCACCCTCACAATCATTTCACATACAATATCATGATGAAAACAAAGCACATCGATAAATCTTCACAATCATAAATCCAAAAACTCCTTCACATGTGGAATATTGTTCACAATTTTCTGTTGTGTTTTCCCAAAATGAAATATACATTCTGAGAAATACGCTAAGAATGTAGAAAGGGCAACATAGTGTTGACTTGGAACATAAAAATATTTTGAAAAACGTCATAACTTCGATACAGAGTGGAATGTGTCAAATTCCGAAGGCCAGAGTTGTGATTTTATAATTGTGAATGGAGTATACCTAATAGTCATTTTCCTGTCAGATGAATAAGCAACGTTGTCCTCTCTACATAGACTTCGTTGTAATTACGTATTTATCAAAATGTTCATTCACTTTGGGAAAATATTGAATTTGATAAAATATTAGGTATGTGAATTCAATAATTCAAAAGACCTGGCGAATGTTGATGAAACTTTTTCCTCTGTAAATACTGGAATTATTCCACGTATATGAACTGGAAGAGAATGGACAGAATAGTCCATTACTTTGAGATCGTTGAATGAAAATGCTCGAATCACCCGACAGAAAAACTTCTCAACGAACAGACGGACCTATGGAATTCCGCACTTTTCAAAATTCTTGAAATACTTCAATAAGAATAGTTTTACTACAAAACCTGTCTCACAGTTAAACCTTAAAGAACCAACTCCATTCACAAAGTCAAAAAAAAGGAAATAGAAATTAGCATTAGCCACGTTCCTGAGAATTATTTTGACATTGCCGATAATTCACGAGTGTCAATCTGCGTGAGTTTCAAGTGATAAAATAAGATAAACCTAAATCTTGGACAACCGGGATAATTTATAAAAGCGAATGGAGTATAAGTGGAAGTGTGATTGTAATTTGAAGGAATAAAAATGTCTTAGCTTCTTCAGTTATATCGGAACCATTGAACAATTATTCACGGTGATATATTGTTCCGACTAAAAAGTCATTTTCAAACCAAAAAATCTGAAATTTTACAAAATTAAACAAGACTGAGTAGGCTGCCTGAATTGGAAAACTAATTCAAACAACCAGATCGAAAACAAAATTATCCTTGTTCTGTATCCGTTTTCTATCGCTCCATTCCGGATTGGTAATAACGTACGCGGTATAAGAAAGAGCACTGTTTCCTTTTCATTTTGACACCCCGTATTTTCCGGATCTCTGCGAATCACCAGCTGGTAGAATATTTCCTGTGAAAATGGCTCATAGTGGTGAGAACTACACTGCGCAAAAAAATTAACGCACATTATGGAAATCTCAAATTTATTCTACAACTGAAGCTGTTGTCAATGATTATTATTTTTATCAGAATTATGCATCCATATGTTATCCACTTTCAACGTTTTTCTTCAATACAGATGTTTTCTCCCAGCAGGAATAAAAAAAGATGATATTATCAGATTTTGAATGTATTGGCTCCATTCTAAAATCAGTTCTTCTCGATCAATTCTAGTGATCAATAGTTTTCCTTTCGTTTGATTTTCTACACTCGATCGCTATGCAACGCGAAACACGCAATTTGACCCAAGAGGAATGTGCCCAAGCGGTAGTTTTGCGAGAGGAAGGGTGGACATACACAAGAATTGCAGAAAGATTTGGAGTTTCCCATACAAGTGTGTCCAGAATGTTGCAGCGATTCAGGGAGACAGGTATGAATGTCCGAAGACCAGGACAGGGTATAGACCACGGGTAAGAACTGCCATTCAAGAACGTTACTTGAGAGTTTCTTCGTTGAGACAACCAACGGTTTGCAACTGCTCGCCTCCTTCAAAATCAGCTTGAGCAAACTCATGAGATGCAAATTAACACTCGCACTCAGACAATAAGAAATCGCCTCAGAGAATATGATTTAAAGCCTCGTGTCGCGGCAAGAGGCCCAGCTCTTACCCCAGCCCATCGAAGGGCGCGTTTGGATTTTGCGAGAGAGCATATCCATTGGGAAGAGGCCGATTGGGAAAGAGTTCTCTTCACAGATGAGTCTAGATTCTGCCTCTACCATTGTGATCGACGTTCCCTTGTATACAGACGTCCACATGAAAGATATGCTCAGTGCAATTTCCTGAATACTACTGGTTTCGGGGGAGGATCGATTATGGTATGGGGTGGAATATCTTTGACTGCTCGCACATACCTAGTGGTCGTTGATAATGGTGCTATGAATGCTGATAAGTATATAAGGAACATTCTTGAAGAGCATGTAGTGCCATTTGCCCCATACATTGGTGAAAATTTCGTTTTTATGGACGATAATGCCAGACCCCATCGTGCGCGCATCGTTCAGGAGTACCTTGGAGAGGTTGAAGTCTCTCGAATGGAATGGCCAGCAAGAAGTCCAGATCTCACTCCGATTGAGCAGGTTTGGGACAACCTCAATAGAAGGCTGAGAAGTTCAGAAAATCATCCAGCTACTCTTAATGACTCAGGAATACAACTCGGAGAAATCTGGGAAGGATTAGATCAGAACATTTTAAGATCACTCATTTTGAGTATGAACCGTCGTTGCCGAGCTGTAATTAACGCAAGGGGTGGAAATAACAAGTATTAAGTCACTTATCAGCATTTCAGTATTTTGAAAATTGTTCATTTCTCTTCTTTCACATAAGATTCGGTGAAATCCTGAATTTTTCTTCCATTTTTTTGCGCCGTGTACTTTTTCATGACCCGTCAATTTTGAGCAATTTGGAAAATAGAAAATGCTTAACCCAGTTCGCTATGTTTATGATTGTTATAAACCTCCGAAGGAAAGCCTTTTCCATTTGAACTTTTCAGCTTTCTTTGCACCGGACCCTAATCTTCGCAGATTGAGTTATGGTATATAAGAATATCTCCTCTACGTCTCAGCCATTTCCACCAGCCCTCCGAGAACTTCATTTCTAATGGCTTATCCTCTCATCTTTCATCAATTCAATTTGATCTTCTGTCCGACCTGCAGCTTTTAGCTGTCTAATTTTCTGCTCCTCGAGCCAAGGAGCTTTCAAAGGCTGACAGCGTTACGTTGGAAATGGGGTGTAAAAGATTTCATATAATGGTGAGTCGTCCGATGCCACGTATTGCCACCCTAATTCGGGAAAATCATGCCCGTGGGAATATAAAGGGATGTCAGATTTATCTCGAACCGAGGTGATAAGAGTAGGACGACTGGGGATGAAGTAGGGATCGAGAATGGCTTCTGGAAGGGGTGGAAGGAAATTTTCTTAATTGAATGGACTGGTTTGTACCACTTGGGCCTGGAGGAGTGAACGGAGGCCTACACTTACGATTTCTCATTCTTCTACAGCAGAATACTTTTTGTTGATATAAAATTATAGAACAGAAAACAATACTGCAAATCATTCAACTGAAAAGATGAAGAAGTCCTATATTTGAAATATAAATCTGTGTAAGTAATGTATCGGGTGTGTTTTTAGAGTGACTATTTCACTCATTCCGACCCCCCCCCATGTTGAACAGAGTTGTTGAAAAATTTTCGAAGCAGTTGAAAAAATTTCGAAGCAGTTGGAAAAGTTTCGAAGAAGTTGGGAAAATTTCGAAGCAGTTGGAATACATATTTTAAGAAAAGTTTTCTTTAAATGTGAATGAATTCGACTTTTTTTTAAATAAATTTTTTTGAAATTAATGATTATTAAACCGGTAGAACTAAGCCCACGTTTAGCCGGACAAAAGCATGCAGGGAATAGCGACAATTGTACAAATTCTTGTTTGAGTATACAGGGTCTTTCACGGGAAACCTCACCCATATTTATACGGGAAACTACTGAACGTATTTTCATGAAATTCAGCACTTATAAGTATTTCACTATGCTGATGAAATCTAAAATATTTTCAAGGCATGAGCACCTCCGGTTTTTCCGGGAATGACGTCAACTTCCGTTTTTCAAATGAGAATACCATTTTTTTATTGCATAAATAGATTCCTTAGAAAATTTCAAGTTATTTTGATGTAACATTTTTCAGTTTTGGTTGGAAAATTCTCTCTGAGCGGGAAAATTCGAAAAAAAAATCGAAAATAGAGCTCCGCTGAAACAAGAATATATTCGAGGTTTTTGGATGAAAAATTTTCATTTTTGGGATTTTTCAAGATGTAGGATTGATGTATCCACTTTGAAAATCGAAATTGCGATTCATGATACAGGGGGTGAAAAAATCGCTTTCAAAGTTAGGGATGACAAAATCGTGAAAAATCAATTTTTTTCAAATTAGAACCCCATTTTTTTATGGCAGATATTGAATCTACGTTAAAAAATAATGTGAGTGTATGCATCACACCCTTGCCCTAAAATGGATATTTTCTGAGTTAATATCCACTGATTTTTCGAGTGCACTCCAATGAATTTCCAAGAAAAAATTGATGAGCAACCGCCAAAAAACGATTATGAAGTAAATTTTCATAGACTCTCAAATTCAACCCGATTTTTTCATGCGAAAAAATAATTTTTCCAAAGAGAAGAAATCGGAGTGCCCTTAAGACATCCTTTAACTTCAATTTAAAAGAAAATCAATCTTTAAGATTGAAAATTGAGGGCGTAAATGGAGTTTGAATGGAGAATCGGTGCCGTGGCCGATTTTTTTATGCGAACAGAAATGTCAAACAACATGGCTTTTACCTTCTGTCAAATAACAGTTATCCCTATTTCGACAATTCCATCACTTAAAAAAAAAACACCTGATATATAGGATCCAATCGGATCCAATGTACCTTTCGCTGCATTAAATGCATTTCCGTCTTTCTCCACACAGTACATCAAATCACCACCTAATGACAAAACTCAATTCCGAATTGTTTTTTTCTGAAAAACCAGAGAACATTTTCTTTCGCATAACATAATGGAAGCCGCATATACCTCTTTGTCGGAGTAGTCCTCACGTTATATCCTGTAGGAAATAACTTCATTTACTCCCTTTGAACAACAATGCTCCCGACCTCAGAAAATTCATGGATGAACTCGTTGATTCGGGAAAAGCTTGAGCTGGCCTGTGATGGAATGAAAACGTCAGATACAACGCAGCTCGAATTTTACACTGAGGGACAGAATACAGACAGACCTTCTCGAGGCCAGAAGGAAAAGAAGATGGATTCTCTTGAAATATTCAGTTGATTGCGAACTATTCGAATTCGAGGGTTTCAGTGCACAGAAACTTTTATGCCATACCAGTTTGTTACCAAATCAACGAATTTCCAACCAAGATGCAATTTAATCTCAATTCATTCAATTCATTAATTATCTATGAGTCTCGATGTCGTTGCAATGGAAACACCATCAGGACACCAGATATAAACAATCGAAAATATCGAAAAAAAATTCCGAAGAAGTGAAAAAGACAATGGAAAACGTATTGCCAAAGAAGTCACGAAACGAGCAAAAATGAATTTCGTTTGGTTTATGCGAGTGTATCAATGACCATTACATGAGAATTGCATACCCTATTCTATCTGCACCCCATAAATGATGAAGAACTATAAATATTATATTTATTCCGTTTCAAGGCTATACCTACCTAACCTGAAATACACTGCGCAAAAAATTAACGCACATTCTGAAAATCTCAATTTCAATGAAAGTTAACTCTACATTGACTTTATAACTTATTTTTTATGTTCTCTCGAAGAGGTTTTGAACGAAACAAGACACATTGGAAGAAAAATTCAGGATTTCACCGAATCTTATGTGAAAGAAGAGAAATGATCAATTTTCAAAATACTGAAATGCTGATAAGTGATTTAATACTTGGTATTTCCACCCCTTGCGTTAATTACAGCTAGGCAACGACGGTTCATACTCAAAATGAGTGATCTTAAAATGTTCTGATCTAATCCTTCCCAGATTTCTCCGAGTTTCTGAACTTCTCAGCCTTTTATTGAGGTTGTCTCAGACCTGCTCGATCAGATTGAGATCTGGACTTCTTGCTGGTTATTCCATTCGAGATACTTCAACCTCTTCAAGGTACTCCTGAACGATGCGCGCACGATGGGGTCTGGCATTATCGTCCATAAAAATGAAATTTTCACCAAGGGGCAAATGGCACTACATGCTCTTCAAGAATGTTCCTTACTTATCAGCATTCATAGCTCCATTATCAACGACCACTAGGTCTGTGCGAGCAGACAAAGATATTCCACCCCATACCATAATCGATCCTCCCCCGAAACCAGTAGTATTCAGGAAATTGCACTGAGCATATCTTTCATGTGGACGTCTGTATACAAAGGAACGTCTATCACAATGGTATAGGCAGAATCTAGTCTCATCTGTGAAGAGAACTCTTTCCCAATCGGCCTCTTCCCAATGGATATGCTCTCTCGCAAAATCCAAACGCGCCCTTCGATGCCGCGACACGAGGCCTTAAATCATATTCTCTGAGGCGATTTCTTATTGTCTGAGTGCTAATTTGCACCTCATGAGTTTGCTCAAGCTTATTTTGAAGGAGGCGAGCGGTTGCAAACCGTTGTCTCAACGGATAAACTCTCAAGAAAATTTCTTGAATGGCAGTTGTTACCCGTGGTCTACCCTGTCCTAGTCTTCGGACATTCATACCTGTCTCCCTGAATCGCTGCAACATTCTGGACACACTTGTATGGGAAACTCCAAACCTTTATGCAATTCTTGTGTATGTCCACCCTTCTTCTCGCAAAACTACCGCTTGGGCACATTCCTCTTGGGTCAAATTGCGTGTTTCGCGTTGCATAGCGATCGAGTGTAGAAAATCAAACGAAAAGAAAAACTATTGATCACTAGAATTGATCGAGAACAACTGATTTTAGAATGGAGCTAATACATTCAAAATCTGATATCATCTTTTTTATTCCTGCTGGGAGAAAACATCTGTATTGAAGAAAAACGTTGAAAGTGGATAACATATGCATGCATAATTCTGATAAAAATAATTATCATTGAGAACACCTTCAGCTGTAGAATAAATTTGTGATTTCCATAATGTGCGTTAATTTTTTTGCGCAGTGAATGTAAACAATTCGGTCTTGCTTCCAAAAATGATTTATGGGGCTGGAATTATAAATGAAAAGTAGAAATATACGTTAATCATCGATAATCGACCGAATACTTACCTCCAAATAGCGATTAAGTTCGAAATATGCATCTTAAAAAATTGCGTCAGACCTCTGACATATCGAACGCCATATCCGAATTCTCTGGCCAGTCTATGACGCCGAAAATTTTGCGATTTTAGTGAAATTCGCTATTCTCCCGAATTTTTTCGAAATACTTCCCGATATCGCAGAAAAAATCTAAAAGCATCACCGTGGAGCTCCGTTCTTCCCCTTTCCGATGCCCCCTTCGAGTATAGCGGACGGGAGCCGCTTGATTGAAAAATAATGGATTTTATTGATTAAAAATCTGTATCGTAATGAAAATCTATATCGTATTGGATATCATTACGAAACGGATTATAGACATACACCTAATTTATTATTGTCTTATTATAGTTTATAGTACGGGTGTAGATAAAAAACATTCCATAACTTTCAAACAACAAATTCCATCCACTAGAATCCAGATTGATCAGTTTACAATTCGAATTTGGTGGAGATAATTTTTGCTTCTCAATCCGATTTAATGAAATTCAATAATCAGGATTGTCGAATACAGCAAATATGGTTTGTTGATAATGATGTCACACCTCTTAATGAAGTACCAAATGGACTGATTATATGGATGATTGCATGCGACAGCACATATAATGAGCATAATATATTTGATGGGTAGTTTTGACATGATAATGTATATATTCCTAATTGAGCTATGAGTACCTATTAACCATCCATTCGTTCAGATTGAATTTTGAATTCACAATCTGACTATACCTATTTGATTAATCATACAGAATACGAGAATTATCCACGATAGACATAATTATAAATTCCACAAACATATTATGACCCAATAATCTTCGAATGCGCCCAAGTATCCGGAAACTTCGAACATTGAATTCAGAATTTCTTGGAGTGTCAATTCACTTAGGGCCGATTGCACCGTGGACAAAACTGTAGATTAAATCCAAAACCTCGATTAGTGTCTATTGATTATCATAGACACTAATCAAGGTTTAACATTTAATCTATAGTTTTGTCTACGGTGCAATCGGCCCTAAGGTTAATACAATTGCCGAAAGTTCTTTCTTTCACGGTATCGAAGAAAGTTTAGAAACTCAATCGAATGAGATCAAACGGTTCTAAGCAAGAGATCGATAGGAACTCATAAAAATGTATGTCCTTCAACTATGTTCAATGGTCCTGACTCAACTGCAAACCCATCACCCATCCATATATCAGCCCCCTTGTTTTTCGCAGCGAAATTATACAGAGTGTAACAACCAAATGGAATAAATTCGATAACGAATAAATGAGGGGGTGTTAGGAAAAACGCTCGGACACGTCGATTTGTAATTTTAAATGCGGATTCTTCGAGAAAATAAATTTATATAGGGTGTTTTATGCGACCGTGGCCAATACTAACTTTCTTATTTCATATGCAACCAGAATCCAAAAAATAAATATACAGGGGGTTGCATTTGAAATAAGAAAGTTGGTATTGGCCACGGTCCTATACCTATCTTCAACTTTTTCGGAAATATTAAGTGTTTTCAGAATTTTTACAAAAACTAACATTTCAAATGAAAATTATTTTAGGTATTTCACAAATTCGATACTTTACACTCAATACTTATTTCCCATTTACCTCTTGATATGAAGAAAGTAAGCGAAAACCATTACTGAGAAGAAATGTTTAGTAACGTTAGAAGACAATTCTACACCAGATTAGCATGTTGCCAAGACGTTCGCGGCGAGCATTTTGAACATTTCCTGCATTGACATTAATGTTTTTTTTGTATTTTTTAATAATTAAGAAATAATCAGTATTACTAATTAGGTTTCAAGTGTAATGTACCGAATTTGTGAAATAAAATGATTTTTATTCAAAACGTTGATTTTTGCAATACCTAAATCTGAAAACACTTAATACTTCCGAAATAGTTTAAGATAGGTATAGGACATTGTGCATAAATTGTGTCTAGAATTCTCTGAAGAATCCAGAAACTAAATAATATAAAGGGGGTTGCATTTGAAATAAGAAAGTTGGTATTGGCCACGGTCACATGGAACACCCTATATAATATTATTTTTCTTGAAGAATATGCGGGAATATGGCCCCCCCTGAGATTTTGATGGCCTCAGTGTTTCACAGCACAACACCCTCAATATTGCTCTCTAATCTTAATTTGGCCCCCCCTGAGAAAAATTTTTGCGGATTTCTGCGGGCGCCCATGGTCGTAAGTAATTACATATTTCTCAAAACGTTTTATTCACTTTGGGAAAATAAAGAATTTGAGAAATTATCATGTGAATTCAATAATTCCAAAGACCTGGCGAATGTTGAAGAAACTTTTTTCTCTGTTAATACTAGAAATATTTCACGTATATGAACATGGTTGGAAGATTCAGTTATGCTATATTATGCTTGTACGGAAATCAAGAAAATCGAGTGTTGAAATTTTACTGAAAAACAATGGACAGAATAGTCCTTTAGGTACTCCTTTACTTTTGTGATAGTTCATTCGAAAAAAGAATAAAAGTACTCGAATAACCCGACAGAAAAACTTATAGAAGAACACTTCTCTGGCGCACTTAGCATAAATAACAATAACAATCCCCATGAAAATCATGAAATGTAGACTTCGACAAAAGGTATAGTAGGTAGAGCCACTGCTTTGCTCGTCTTAACCATGTCCTCATCCTAATTCTAGCACCGGCCTCGGTGGCGCAGCAGGCAGCGCGTAATGGGCCCCATACACTATGCGATTGCCTTAGTGCCGTGGCCTCAATAAGAAACTTATGAGGCCAATATCGCAGTGTACCATACACTATCAGTCCACTACCTGCAAGCGGAAGTAGAGAACTGCAGATGCTTGCCTGATGATAGCATACATTATCCGTCAAGTGCCTGAAGGCGAATTGTCGATCGCAAATCAGGACTGCAGACAAACCGCAGTTTTGAGACAGTTTTCCATCATGCTTCATCGAAAACGTTGCGCGATATATCTGCTTTCGATTCTTGGAGATCCACCCCGAAGAAGGTTTTGGGTGAAAAGGTGGCTTCAGGATAGAGAAACTAGTTCTCACATGACATTGCTTCGTGAACTGAGACAATCTCATCACGAGGTTTTAATCAATTATTTGAGAATGAGCGAAAATCATTTTCAAAAACTCCTAGAGTTGGTTTCACCAGGAATCAGTAAACTGAGCACCAATTTACGTCAGGCAATCAGTGCTGAGGAAAGATTGACTGCAACTTTGAGATTTCTAGCAACTGGCCAAAGCTTCGAAGATTTGAAGTTTCCGACTCGGATTTCACCTCAAGCGCTTGGGAAAATCATACCAGAAACCTGCAAATACATTTACCTTGTACTGAAAGATTGTTATCTGAAGGTAAGATCCAATTCATGAACAACATAATATATTTATTCATTATTATCGTTATCATGTAGGAGACGTGCTGATGACAGCTCTGATAGGGGGCACAATAGACCTTAAGGTCGCAGTGAACTGTAACCCCTTTTCACTATAACTATAACTATATCGTTATCATCCATTTTTATTAATAATATATTATTATTAATAATATATTTAGCCCAGTGGTGCGTTTTTGCACCAAAAATATTTTTTTTCTCAACATGTGACATCCCATTTTTTTTATTCCGAATCGGATCCACTGGCGGATCGAGACAGTTTTTCAGGAGGGGCCATGAATTCTTTCAGGGCGGGGCATCAATAGATAGAAATTTTTTACCAACGATATAGCACTACTAATAAAGGGATTATTGTCAATTTCGTGGTCCAAAGGGGGGCATGGCACCCCATGTCCCTCCCCTCCCCTCCCCTCCCCTCCCCCAGTTACCCTCTAGTGATCGGAATGTCAGTGTGTTCAGCATGAACTGTTGATTGTTTTGAAAATATATATTGAATTTGTTTTCGGTCTCAACAACCACTATTGGTCCGAAAAACAATGCATCAATTTCATTTAAGAATTATTACATGTTACATTTTTTTTA
Source organism: Adalia bipunctata (assembly GCA_910592335.1). Lineage (NCBI taxonomy): Eukaryota > Metazoa > Arthropoda > Insecta > Coleoptera > Coccinellidae > Adalia > Adalia bipunctata. Next base: position 24,426,881 of record OU342950.1, read on the forward strand.
AACTCTTCTCTTTTCAATTATGACTCATCATTGATTTCCAGAAATAGAAAATAATTATTCCTTATTATATTTATTTTTATTTCAACATTAAAAATTCTGTAAGACGATTTTCGTTTTCAACATCGGTTGTCAAAAAACATTCTCGTGAGGTATCTCCGGTTGTAGTCTGGAAGGAGTAGCAAGTTGCTCTTTCTGAATGAACTGGTCTTTGCGGCTGTATAAACTTCAGATCACATAAATCTGTTTCTTCTTGAAGCCATCCTTTGAGACCATTCATCAGCACCTTATTAATGAGGATTTCTGCATACTCTTTCTGCTCCTCAGCCATACGACGCAATTTGCGAGCGACGTTGAGCCCAATACCATCGAACTCATCATCTTCTTTCAAAGCTGCGTCGACAACCATTTTTCTTCTTTTGGAATGACTCAGTTTATCCGTTTCCCGGGATATACTTGATGGGCCTGGTGAAGCAATGTCGGACCAACTAGAAACTGGGGAAGAAGGGGACAAAACTTGTGGCGATGTATATCTACTGTGCAGGATTAGATGTTTCATCCAGACTTTCCTAAAAAGAAAAGATATTTATTCTAGCTAGCTCAGCGCATCGAAGTTATGGAATTTCGAACTTAGTTCTGTTGTTTTTTTTTTTACGTCAAACCATAGAAAAATAAGTTTTGACAGTGACACCCTTTAGGTTGGGAGTAAGAGTTAGAGAATTTGGGGACATATTTCATTTTTGATGCTTAATCAGGAAAAAATTGAAAATTAAATTAATTCAAATTCATTGGTATTGCAGTTTCCCAACTCCGAAGAAGAATGGCGACAGATAGGGAAGGATTTCGAAAACAGGTGGAACTTTCCTAATTGCGGAGGAGCCATCGACGGGAAACATATTCGAATCAAGAAACCTCCGAAAAGTGGCTCATATTTTTATAATTACAAGGGGTTTTGCAGTATAGTTCTTATGGCAATTGTTAATGCAGACTACGAGTTTATATACGTAAACGTTGGCCGTTGGGTGTAACGGCAGAGTTTCTGATGGAGGCGTAATTGAATGTACTAGCTTTTATACGAAATTGGTCAACAAAGGCCTTTTTTTGCCACCCAGCAATACCAACAAGGCCAACCTGAATTTTGTATTTGTTGCTGACGACGCTTTTGCTTTGCATGAAAACATGCTAAAACCATACCCTCAAAGACAATTGACTTATGAAGAGCGCATATTCAATTACCGTTTGAGCAGAGCTCGCAGGATAGTTGAGAATGCTTTCGGGATTCTTTCGAGTCGTTTCCGGATATTTCATACAGAAATCAATATGGTTCCCGAAAAAATCGATCTCGTTGTACTAGCAGCATGTATTCTTCATAATTTTTTGAGGAGGGTAGCAAAAGCGTCGTATATGCCGGCAAATTCTCTGGATGTAGAAGATATTGATTGTGGGGAAGTAATACAAGGGGATAGGGAGGAATATCAGCTACCAAGTCTACAACAGGGATATAATAGAAGAGACAACTACAAGAACTATTTTGTTGGTGATGGTGCCGTCTCCTGGCAAGACAAATTTGTTAATAAACATTAAGGCAATAAGAATGTTACCATGTACCGAAAAAATTAAATAAAATAATAAAAAGCACTTACCACTGTCGATCTGGTTTCTTCCTGGTCAGCTGTGAACATTAGAGAGTCAAAGTACCAAAGTGATGGTGTGTATGCGTTTTCTCCCGAAGATCCCGACTTATGGCTTCTAACTTTTTTCAATTCTTTTCGGAACGAGCATCTTAAATTATTTATTCTTCTCTTAACCATATCGACGGTAGCTGATGGCACGGTTTTTTTATAATACTGCAGCAGCATGTCGTAAGCTTCATCGCGTAATCTTTTATTCGCATAATTTTCGTCTTTTATTTTCCACAAAGCAGGGTGGGCTCTATAAAGTTCGATAAACCCGGAAATAAACGGTGGTTTGCAATCCATATTTGCTCGTCAGTCCACTCGCGTACCAACACTGCAGGGTTTGTAATGGCCTGACGTAAAAATGAGGAAAACAGTAGATTTGAAGTGAATACGATCTAGCGCCTTCAGGCCAACTGACAGTGTATGGTGGCGAGCTCTCAGATCATCATCCGACAAGCCGGTGCCGGTTGCCGATCTGCCGTCCGTTTGTCGCCTGCTACAGGTCGCTACGGCGGCCACTCGTCTTCAGTCCGCGCGATCTGCAGTCCAAAATCTTCAGATTAACTGATAAATGTGTGGGCAACTGCGATCAGCAGCCTTACGATTACCTTAAGTAAAACTGACAGTGTATGGGGCGCATTATGCGCCCATAATCTCAAGGTCGTGAGTTCGATCCTCACCCGGGGCAAACGTTTTGTCGTTTTGAAATATTTTTCGCTGTATTTCACTTTTTGCAATTGTATTTCGTGTCATCGGAACTTAACAAAGATGAGAGTTCATATACGGTGGATTGCTTTAGTTTGAAACATTAATTTCCATATGGAATTGTGTAATTTTTATGTTTTTTATGTATCGTTGAAAACAAAAAACCGGTCATTCTGATATGCACCTGCTGTTCATATTGAAAAGGAATAGAAAACGATCGATTCAGTCCTCAGAACCCTCATTCTAAATATTTTAAAGTGAATTACGGAAACTTCAGTTGGTGCGGAGGGTTGAAAGTTTCTTTCGACATGAATATGGTGGAACATATTTCCACCTTCTAGCTCAGAAGGCGACAATTTATTTCCTAGACTTTCATATTCCATCTGAACCTCACATTCCGTTTCCATTACTGCAGCATAGGAAAAACAGCAGGAAATATATTTCTTCGCTCATCTTATTTTCCACACTGAGGATAAAGCATATTAACTGCTGTGCGGGGAATATCATTATCTTTTTATTTTAAATTCATAGTCATATGATTTTATGGTGGAATTTTGGTCTTGAATTATTTAGTTTTTTGTTTCATGATGTTGAACAAATTTTTGAACAACTTCATGAATTGGTCCAATAGAAAAATATTGTATCCAATTTTGAAGCAACTTTTTTGTATTCTCCTTTTCTTAATATTATCTTTTGAATGAAAGATAGTTTTGGGTTAAGAAATTATTATTTTGGTATTCTGAATTTTGATGATGTTTACGAATGTCACATTTTATACAGTGTGCTTATCTTCCCTCAACATCCCTAACTTTCTTGGAACAGTATATTTGTCCTTCGATAAATAAAACGTTTCTCGAATGCAAACCACCTGGAATTAAGGAAACAGCTGCTAAAAAGAATAGGGAAACAATTCGATTGCATAAATTTTATTCTCCATTTTGCTTCGCCCCCTGAAACGAATTTATCTTCATCCCTCCGTTGTGCAAGGGCGATTGAATTTGAAATTTCAATTTTATCTTTTCGGATTTATCGGCAGATAATTGAAAAGGATTTGCTTTCTTCTCTTCGCTCTCTGAGAAAATGTAATAAGGATTTGGGAATTTCCATGGGGAAATCCATCAGTTTCATTTTCTCTAGAGGAAGTTCCAACACACGGAGTTTTTCGTAACATACCTAAGCCTTTCCGCGCTATCGTGGTCATGGTACTAGCATGAATGTTCGAAAAATTTGAAAAAACACTCAGATTTCATACTAAGTGACAAATAGAAAAATGGACACTGAGTAATTATTTATTATTAATCAGTAGGGAAAATACGTACAAAACGACATGCGGTGGAATAAGTGTGACCCCCCCCCCCTATTAACTATTTTTATATCTTAAGAAGAAAAGCTCAAACACGTCAATTTTTATATTAAACGTAGTATGTTATGACATAAAAGTTACGAACCTGACAAAATCCCTCTTCATGGGGGTGTCACCCCTTCGATTTTTTCAAATGGGAAAGTGCATCCCGCGACACCTCATTTGAAACCTATTGAAACACTGATTTCAAAAATTCATAACACTTTGGTTCAAAAATCAACGGAGTCTGTGTTATTGGAGAGTTTTAATCTTACCTTGCAAGAATTCAATGAATTCTGTTGGCTTTTTCATTGGAGGGTTGGGAGTGTTTTGTCTTTGAATAAATCTTTCCTACATTGTAAATGTTTTGTCTTTGAATAAATCTTTCCTACATTGTAAATGTTGGTAACCTGTTTGAGCTTAAAATATAGAAATAGAGTAGTTATTAGGGGGGGGGGGTAACACTTATTCCACCGCACTGTATATGGACAAAATGACAAAGACATCATAATTTGATATAATGTAGATTGTGGGAATAGGAATATTGAAAGAAGTACAATAATCTCCTCTATTAGCGACGTTTCGCAACTCTATTGTTGCATTTTCAAGCTCTATACAAAAAACAGAACATATATTAAAGATAAATGTGTAAGAAACAAACATCAACCTACCCAGAGAATAGCTAGTGTCTCGTCCACCTTTCGTAGGTAAACTTCATTAAAGACGGTAAATAAACAGATCTGAAGAAAACGCGATACATAATTGTCTGTCGTCGAACAAGTACTGGCTGTCATATGGTTTGAATGAATATTTCGCGCATCTTGGATGAAAGAGGATCATCGACCCCATGTGATTCGTCGAAAGATAAAAAACCCCATTGAATGAGGGTGGTAAACAAGACACCACCAATCTCCTGACATCATGAAGACAAATTCAAAAACATGTAACTATAACATCAAAAATAAACACACAACATCAATAATAAGTTATATAAATAAAATAAATTAAAATCACACCCTATAAGCTCAATCTATCTCCTATGATTGGTGACACTCTTATCATCTAATAGAATCTCTCTGTCGGGAGTACATATTTAAAATATTATTATATATCACACTCAGATTCAAGCAGTCTGTTCTCAGATTTATAGTGTCAGCTATGCTTATTTGTATCATCTCCCCAACATTCCTTTTGAACCAATTTGGCTCTCTATCCAATATTTTGGCTCCCTCAAATGTAAAGGAGTGACCTGTTTCAAAATGGTGTAAAGCCAGTGCCGTTTTATTAGGTTTGGCTTGATTGTGGTTTTTGCAATCATTGATATGTTGGTTGATTCGAGACTTCAGATATTGTTTAGTCTGACCCACGTAAGATTTACCACATGAACAAGGTATATTGTAAATTACATTGGACTGAGACTCTAATGGTATGGGGTCTTTGAGCTGTGTGTAAAAATATTTTGTGGATTTTACATTATAAAAAGCCAACCTGATACTTTTATCGAATACTCTATTAATCCTCTGTGAAAGTCCATCTATGAACGGAAACTTGAAATATTTCACAGAAACTATGTGCAGTATTAGGGTTATTAAAAAACAGATGTATGCATCTATTGATAAATTTGGTGGGATAGTTGTTCTTTCTCAATATGGATTTTATTATTTTTAAATTAGGTTCATGGAAAGAACGATGGCTTAGTTTCAGCATTCTATAAATCAAACTCCTCGCCGTGCCCAACTTATGACAAATAGGACTGTTCGAATTATAATTAAGAACTCTACCCGAACTAGTCGGTTTTACATACCAATTCGTCAAGAGTTTGCCATCATCATTTCTGTGTATTTCTACGTCCAAGAAAGCAAGTTTATTGTTTTCTTCCTTTTCTATGGTAAACTGAATTTTCTGGTGGAATGCATTGAAAAAGTTCAGGATATCATCACAGCAATCTTCAGGCACCGCTGTAATCGAATCATCCACATACAACCAAAAGAATGGGACACTAAAGGGTAGGTTCTCCAACACAGAAGATACCAGCTCATCCATCACAATATTAGCCAGAACCGGACTCAAAGGGTTACCCATGGCGCTACCATCTAGCTGTGAATATATGGTCCCCCTAAACCCCCCTTTAATATATGTTCTGTTTTTTGTATAGAGCTTGAAAATGCAACAAAAGAGTTGCGAAACGTCGCTAATAGAGGAGATATAGTGTACTTCTTTCAATATTCCTATTCCCACAATCTACATTATATTGAATATATGAGGAATACAACTACTGTTATCTATCAATCATAATTTGAGTTTGGAGGTATCAAATGCGGAACTGCCTACCAAATCACACGACCCGAGTGTGATCTATTAACCTCTGAAAACTCGCAAGCGCTACTCTGGTTCATTCGATCGTGCGCCACATTTTTGGAAGAAATGTCCAGTTTTTCAATTTTTTTTTCCATTTATATTGCATTAATTTCGAACTTTACTTATTTGTCATTGTTTTCACGAAGCTTTTTTTATGTGAAATATACTTTTCCGTCGACCATAGAATAAAAGCTCATTTTAACGCACTCAAAATCATCCATTAATGACCTATTTTAATGCATGATTTCTTATTAATGCATTATTGTCATGGCAACCGAACATAAAATATTCAGGCAGAACGCTATCGAGCTTGGTCGGAAATCAACTTCTGTCACCGAAGGGTGAAAACTCCATTCAGAATAAAATAGAGACTGCAGAAGAAATTTCAGATGATAAAAGTTGCAAAGTGAATAATACTTCAACCTCCACTTTCTCCACACGTTCCTTATCGGATATCATAGGTAATGAATGATATAAATGTGAACTAAATGTGCATTATTCGGAATGTCACAACATGATCAATATTCCCTCTATGAATTTTTCGAGTTGTTCCATATAGAGTATAAATATTAATATGTATATCGAAATGGACATAGAAATTTACATTATGTCAAATTTGTCTATTATGCAAAATAAAAATTTATTTAAAGCCTTTCTTATTCATTTCGTGATGAGGTCGACGGAAAAATCTTGTAATCAACTCGTTTATCAATCTAGCGATTAATGGTCTCAAACATTAACGCGCTCGCTCCGCTCACGCGTTAAAATATTTCGACCATTAATCGCTGTCATTAATAAACGATACTCCATTCACAATTATAAAATCACAACTCGGGCCTTGGAAATTTGACACATTCCACTCTGTATCGAAGTTATGACGTTTTTCAAAATATTTTTATGTTCCAAGTCAACACTATGTTGCCCTTTCTACATTCTTAGCGTATTTCTCAGAATGTAAATGAATTGGAAAATATGTGATGGACGAAAATAATTAACGTTTATATGAATTGATTCCTTTTCTAGTTATTTGCATGAAAAGTACAAGAGATCACTGTTGAAATATATAATATTTCGCCATGGAAGAAAATTGCATTGCTTTCACATAATTTCCATATGCATGCTTGTGAAGATTTAATGTTAATTATCCTCTCGAACTGAAAGTTCAAGACTTGACGACATCAATTGTTGATTCTAATCAAGAATTCATTAAAAAAATCAACCCAAAGATATAAGATGAATTGATGGGTAATTACAAGAATCCAGAATAATGGAACATCATATCCCTCTACTGGAATCCGAATATGTGATATGATTGTGAGGGTGCATAACATTTCTATTTCTAATATTTCTTTATTTCAAATAAATAACAGTTTTATTTATTCATCACAAAGAAAATAAACATAATAACTAAATTAACGAATTTTTTTACACAGAAACTAACATTTTAAATGCAATATAAATTAATAAGCCTGAAAGCTTCATAGATAGGTATACATTTCATTTATTTGATCTTATGAACAAGGAGTAAAATATTCTGGCTGTATAGTAATTTGTTAGTTTAAAAAAGATTCATACATTACTACCACAGTAGGTTTGTACAAGTGAAATGAAATAGGTCAAACATATGCTTCACATTTATCATTCACCTGTTCTAAAATAAGACGCAAACTCCTGGAATATGGAAAAAACCGATGTATTCTGGTTCAATATAGCCTATTTCTACTTTCGGCAAAGGATTGATAGGAATGAAAGCTCCAGTGACACATATTTCAATTCATCGGAATCTGAATCGTTGAGTGCAATATAGTAATATTTCTTCTTTTTTTTAGCTTCTTCGACGTGTTTTTTTCTGAAACGTGAAAACGATCAACAATAATCATTTAGAGACCGATGATGGCCATCCAGAACCCGCTTACTTACGAAAATCGTGATTATTTAACTATTCTGCATCAATTCGATATATTTCTAGTTTTATAACGCTTTATGGGCAAAATGACATATGCAGTGAACGGACAATATGACATAGGTATTTCAGCTGTATTAACCGTATCTACCGGTCAACACCGAGACCATTCATCCCAGGCTCCATCACCAAACAAAGAGCCAGGACTTGTCTTAACATATTCATAACAAAATATTCATTTGCGGCTTATAAAGGCAATGTATCTTAATGGGTTAAAATGCATTGATGATCCTACGAGGAGGTTCCTCCAATCTCTAATGGACGATTCATAAGTGGACAAGGCAAACGTGAGCCGAAGACACGATAAACGTACTTAGTTTCAACTTCTACACCTAATATGATTGCAATCCAATCAAAAAATGAGCCCATACCTCCTCAAAAGAAAAGGAAACGCGTCCCTAGGGCATTAATTGAAGAAGAAAATATTCCTATCAACTTTCGATATGATGAAGACGATTGTCCAACTGTCTATTGTTATGACCCTTTTTTCCCGATTCAGATCGGGAAAAAACCAGTCTTCTCCAGGATAAGCACCGGAAAAGACTGGCTACGATGCAGGCATTGTTTGCATTGGGCCCATGCATCTTGTGCTGATGTTCCTAGAAGAACCAAGCCTTTCATTGGTGAACTTTGTCAGTAGTTTTGTAACTATGAATATAAAAATACAGTTGCCTATTGTCGGTATGTCATTTTGTCCATAGCATTCGGACAAAATGAATTTCGTTTGTCCCAATTTATCTGAGAATATTTCATTTTTCGATACTTTTATTTCATAAAGGTTGATTAGATTTTGTGATGAAAGGACTAAAGATCATAGTTGTAGAATATGACATTACTGTATTTCACTACTAACAAGTTATGCCTCTGAAATAAAACCCTATGTAATTTTGCAGGTATACTCCATTCACAATTATAAAATCACAACTCTGGCCATGGTTTCGTTTTCAGGAATTGGTGCACCTGATGAAAAATCTGTGCGCGTACATAGAATATGGTAAATGACAAAACGACGATGCCAGTTTTTCTGTTTACATCAAAGTAAAAGTCAAAGATCAATCTTTGGTAAAAGTATCAAAGATTTTCCCCATTTTGTTAGTTCGTATCGATCGGCGATTTTGGGGAGAAATATCGATAGCAAATCGCCTATTTTTCCGTTCTTCGGCGTCCAGAAGAAGTTTCGTGCAAGTGTCATTTTTTCCTTTCACGAGTTTTGGCGTGAGTACGAACGGCAAATTTGAATTGGACCAAAAATCGATTTATAAGCATAAATAAAGCGAAAGTAAGTACTAATCGACCTTTTTACACTTGATAACGAAGTTTTTTAGGTATCTGGCCGTTTTGAAAGATTTCAAACGAAATTCCGGTCCTCCAGAAGTTCGGTTAGTTTCGGTATCGATTTTGGTACTCAAAATTTATTTGGAATGTGTAAATAGACAAGAAAGGCTTCCTTTCCATCTTCTAACGGAAGCGACCGGAAAATATGGTTCAGGTAGAATTGAAATGTGTCACTGAAGCTTTCATTCCTTTGCCGAAAGTAGAAAAAGGCTATATTGAACCAGAATACATCGGTTTTTTCCATATTCCAGGAGTTTGTGTCTTATTTCAGAACAGGTGAATGATAAATGTGAAGCATATTTTTGACCTATTCCATTTTATTTGTACAAACCTACTGTGGTAGTAATGTATGAATATTTTTTAATCCAATAAATTACTATACAATCAGAATATTTTACTCCTTGTTCATAAGATCAAATAAATAAAATGTCGTCAAGTCTTGAACTTTCAGTTCAAGAGGATAATAAACATTAAATCTTCACAAGCATGCATATGTAAATTATGTGAAAGCAATGCAATTTTTTTCGATGGCGAAAAATAATATATTTCAACAGTGATCTCTTGTACTTTTCATGCAAATAACTAGAAAAGGAATCCTTTCTATCAATACATATAAACGTTTATTATTTTCGTCCATCACATCTTTTCCAATTCATTCACATTCTGAGAAATACGCTAAGAATGTAGAAAGGGCAACATAGTGTTGACTTGGAACATAAAAATATTTTGGAAAATGTCATAACTTCGATACAGAGTGGAATGTGTCAAATTTCCAATGCCAGAGCTGTGATTTTATAATTGTGAATGGAGTATAGGTACCCTATTATTTATTACAAATCATCTCTACGGTGACTTTTTCGAACCTATCGTGGTATCGCCTGTCTTTACAAAGTGAGCGATAGTTTTTTGCTCTTCACGTAAACTAGATCAGTTGTGCCCTATCGAAAGTTTTGGTCTTACTTCATACCGAATCAATGGGAGTCCTTTTTCCACGTCACTCCGTATATCTGAATTCTGGACGACCATTATTCGGAGCAGCATTCCATGAAATTCATTAGTAATTCATCGAAACGAGTGGAAATTCAGAGCACACTTAATATTCTTTTCGTTGCTTAAAGCTGTTCGAAACGGAATCTCTAATTTTTCCATTAAGAGTTTTGGGGTTGTACATGTTTCTGCATAAATGGCCACGGAAATGTATTTTTTCACTCCTTTTATCGCACAATTTCGTTCGAACCTTCCATTCCATGTGTAATTCAAGAATTAAGAGTTCAAGTTGAAATTTTGTATAATAAATTTTTTATGGTCGCCAAATAGGAATACAAAAAATTCGAATTGGGCTCGGATATTTGTAATAAATTCATTGTTACAAGCTGTTCTTTTTTCTATGTAACTTGATATATTTCAGGCATTAATATTCCAATATTTTTCACCAATTGTGTTCCAAAACGATTTCCGTTCTTACAGTTGTAGAAAAACTGAATGCCAAGTTTCATGAGACGCCTGTTAAAGTTTAGTAAAGTCTGTACTTGATTATTTATTTCTTGACTAGCCAGAGGGACTGTTGAAAAGTTTGATTTCCCATTGCCGTCGTGGAAGTATGGAAAACTTTTCTTATTTTTGGTGGATTAAATTTCCATGGCTGAACTTCGAAAGTATATTTTCCCTACTCAATTTCGCCATGAGAATGGTACAACATTTCGACGAATGCTCGAGTTTCTCAGAGAATAAACTGCTTATTGCTCGAATCGTATACCTAAATGAGTGAAGTGAAATTCAATATAAACTCAATTTTGTTTTTATGAAAAAGCAGAAGATGGCAACATCTTATTTTTTTTCTTGAGCACGAATTGCATCACTTTTTTCTATAGTCCTTCTAACAAGCGGTGCAAGCTACACACTTTTTTGTGTTGTGGTGTATGCTATAATAAAGAGAAATTTCATACTGATATAAATCTTACCCTCATATTCATTCGAAGAAACTAGGAAAATTGCGTCATCATTCCAGGAATTTATGGTATTGTTCCTTGAGAAGTAGGTTCTATATGTACGCATCCCCGTCTAATAACAAGCAAAGCGAGAATTCCCATTTAGCGATAAAGATGATATACGATTCTCATTATATGGTGATAGGACTCATAACGACTTAAGTTAGGTCTTGCTGTACAAATTGGGGGGTGATAATTCTGGCAGAGAGATATTGCAGCTCAGGAAATAGGAATATATCTTGAGATTTGTGGAAAGTTTCGGTCTGTTCCAGCAGTTCTGTTGATTTTCTTGACAGAAGGGATTTCCAAGTGAAAAATTTGTGATGGATGCAAGAACTTTGGAATCAATTTGGTCTGTACCTATACCTAAAAATAATAAACGCATTTATGAAAAAAGAAAACCATTGGCTTGAAATCAGGATCTTTGGAGTGCTAGTTAATCTATAGTTCATCCTATACCAATCGTTGAAAGCTCCTCACATCAGTAAAAAATTCAAGCGAAATATGTCATTATTGTCGGTTTATTAATCTATACTCCATTCGCTTTTGTTTAATCATAGGAGGTCATGGTTTTGTTTTCAGGAGTTGGTGCACCTGATGAAAAGTCTGTGCGCTTGCATAAAATATCGTTAATGACAAAACGACGATGCCAGTTTTTCTGTTTACATCAAAGTAAAAGTATCAAAGATTTTCCACATTTTGATAGTTCGAATCGATCGGCGATTTTGGGGCGAAATATCGATAGGAAATCGCCAATTTTTCCGTTCTTCGTCGTCCAGAAGAAGTTTCGTGCAAGTGTCATCTTTTCCTTTCACGAGTTTTGGCGTGAGTACGAACGGAAAATTTAAATTGGACCAAAAATCGATTTATAAGCATGAATAAAGCGAAAGTAAGTACTAATCGACCTTTTTACACTTGATAACGAAGTTTTTTTAGGTATCTGGCCGTTTTGAAAGATTTCAAACGAAATTCCGGTCCCCCAGCAGTTTATTTAGTTTCGGTATCGTTTTTGGTGCTCAAAATTTATGTGGAATGTGTGAATGGACAAAAAAGGCTTCCTTATACGATCTTCTATCGAAAGCGACCGGAAAATATGGTTCAGGTAGGATTTTCGAGGAATTATGAGGAAAGAAATGAAATTGCACGATTATCGTAAGTAAACGGGTTCTGGATGGCCATCATCGGTCTCTAAATGATTATTGTTGATCGTTTTCACGTTTCAGAAAAAAAAACACGTCGAAGAAGCAAAAAAAAAGGAAAAAATATGACTATATTGCATTCCACAGTAGGTGAATTCAGATTCCGATGAATTGAAATGTGTCACTGGACTACTGGAGCTTTCATTCCGGAAGTAGAAATAGACTATATTGAACCAGAATACATCGGTTTTTTCCATATTCCAGGAGTTTGTGTCTTATTTTAGAACAGGTGAATGATAAATGTGAAGCATATGTTTGACCTATTCCATTTTATTTGTACAAACCTACTGTGGTAGTAATGTATGAATATTTTTCAATCTAATAAATTACTAAACAATCAGAATATTTTAATCCTTGTTCATAAGATCAAATAAATAAAATGTCGTCAAGTCTTGAACTTTCAGTTCAAGAGGAGAATAAACATTAAATCTTCACAAGCATGCATATGAAAATTATGTGAAAGCAATGCAATTTTTTTCCATGGCGAAAAATAATATATTTCAACAGTGATCTCTTGTACGTTTCATGCAAATAACTAGAAAAGGAATCCTTTCTATCAATTCATATAAACGTTAATTATTTTCGTCCATCACATATTTTCCAATTCATTCACATTCTGAGAAATACGTTAAGAATGTAGAAAGGGCAACATAGTGTTGACTTGGAACATAAAAATATTTTGAAAAACGTCATAACTTCGATACAGAGTGGAATGTGTCAAATTTCCAAGGCCAGAGTTGTGATTTTATAATTGTGAATGGAGTAATAGATGAGGGGTTTCTCTCAAAATTCGAGTCGTTTTTTTACTGATTGCCATATTCACAGAATCCCTAGTCGTATTAACGAAATGATTATTGAAATTAGCATAGAGTATCAAAGTTATTTATCGAATAACGTGAACAATATTTCTGTTTGAATCGATCACAACTCGAATAATGTGAATTCTAGTATTATGCTGATCACGTTTCGATAGTCAAAATTGCATTTCCATCTTTATACGACTAGAAATCGGGTATATAAGGAGAAAAAAGCAAGAATTCATCAGTCTCTGATACAAAGATGAAGCAATTCTCAGTACTTCTACTCTTGTGCGCTGTGCTGTTTGCAGTGGTAAGTTCTTTTTTTCTGACTATTTTTCTGCATTATATTTTTCGTTATTGATATAGCCATTTGATAAAAATTGGGCCAAATACGTGCCTGATACGGTTCTCTGGAATGGATACAAAGTTCATATTCCTCGATTGAAATTGAGTCAATACATTTGAGAAATACTCCAGTACTAACCTTATTGAAATAAAAATATTACAAACACGATATTTCCTAACAAAAACACTAAGTTTTGTCCGATTATTCCTGCAATTGAAGAGCCATATTTCTCCCACCAAAATAAGTTCCTTCTTCGATTTTCCTGAAGATCAGTTTGTAAACACTAATTTGTTCATATTTTCCTCGATATTCCAACAATATCTCATAAAAATTTGTTTTCACGCCAACCTAACCTAACTGCATTAACCTAGGACACAGGTCATAGGTCATAGGATTCGAGGTCAATGACCTAACCTAACCAACTGATATTTCACAGATCTTTTGAGAAGACGATGCCGGATTGTGTTGATTTTCTCTTCAAACAAGGAAGCAAAACGTCACCTATCGTTAACGGATGAACTGACGCGAGGGCATTAGTTTTGTTTACTTTTCGCTAATGGCGCCTAGGCGTTCCCCTTCGGAATTGTGGGATTTCATTATTACATATCCCTACATCAAACGTTTTTCCATCATGGAGATTTTAGTCTTGACAAAGTTGATCAACATTCTGATAACATTGTTAACTTGTTTAGAGACCAGGAAGGAAAAATATTCGATGATATTCAATCCAGGAAAGCATCCAGATTATTTTTATGATTTTTGATTTTTTAGTCGAATTTTATCGGTAAAATTGGGAATAACTTGCTAACGACGCATTTTATTAAAAATCATAAGATTACTTTTATTTTTCAAAATGATTGATTCTTGCTAAAATATGAACCATTCATTTTTTCAAGTGGTTTTATAGTATTTTTTCATGGATTCATGCGTCGACTACGCTGTAACTTCCTTACCATGAGAAATTTTAAATTAGTTTTGATTGAGAAATATGCTCCATGAATAGAGTGAACAATCAACCAAAATTCAGTTTATTTGAAATAGAGGTCACGAAAATATGAACAGAAAATTGTTTTTTCCATGGTTTTTCGACACCCTGTATCTTTCAAACGAAACCGAATTTTAAAAAATGGTATAGAAAAAAGTGTTTCGTTTGATGAGAGGTAACTACAGTTAAAATATATGTTCAAGTCAAAGACTCACCCTGTATACAAATTATGCTGTGATCAAAAAAGAAACAAGAAAATTAAGAATTTTCAACAATTTTTTTAGAGCACTGCGAATGCGCAAGTCGTTAGGTCCGCTGATGTAGGAGCCTCGCTTGATGTCCCAGCAGGAAGAGCACCTTTATACGAAGCTAGTGTAAGTAATCTTCCTATACTTTTTTCATTATGAAGGATATCAGTGGATCATTGCAACATATTTCAATGGAAGATTTCTGAGGTTTTTCATCTGAAAAAATTTTACACACGCTATGACAGTATATAGGAAAAATAGCCATACTCTATGAAGAATGTTTTCACTGAGACCAGTGGCGATTTTTTTCTAATTCGAATATGTTTGAAAGTCTCATTCGAAAATGTACTCCCGGTATTTTTTCGCTTAGATTGTTTTCAAGATGAGAATAATTTCCAAGTATTATACCTATAGCTTAAGGTTCTAGTATCAATGTCTGTATCTTGGAAACTAATCATTTTCCAACCTAGATTTACACGAAAAACCTTATCCTGTACTAGCGACCCGCCCCGGCTTCGCACGGATGCAATGCAATCCTTATAAACAACGGTAGTGCCGGCGCCGCACCGCTATGTCCCTGCATTTAAAATCTGTAATATCTTCGGAAATATTCATTTAAATTACATGCTGTAGAGGACCATATTGATCTATATTGTATGGACAATGTATTTAAGGTACTTGATTGGATGAGGATTAATGCTGTATTGCTTAAAATAACATCCTAAATAAGCCATTTTTTCCCGTAAAATGTAAAGGATAAAAAATACCGACCACATTATTTTGATTTATCTCGTGGGGTTCAGTCAGCGTTTGCAATCTAAGCGCAAAAAATGTGTTCATTTACGACATCACATTAGAAACCTGTGAATTCATCAGTGTTTCTCTACATAATTATGCATTTATCATACATATAAACCTTTCTCTTGAATAACTTTATCTATTAAAAAAAAGCGTTTCAAAATCCGTTGCGTAGTTTTGAAGATTTGAGCATACATAGGGACAGACAGCGAAAGCGACTTTGTTTTATACTATGTAATGATTACACTGTGTACGGTATTTTACGATGAGATTTTGAATAATTACCAAGAAACTGATCACAAATAATTCATTCATCAAGCACTTCAAGATTTCTTTAACATATAAATTATTTTGCAGGAATATAAAATGAAAAAAGATAAGGGATATAAGAAGAGACCGATGGCAACAACAACAACAACAACCCCAGCATAACAATACGGATCATCTTTAATCGGCTAAACATTATGAAAATTGTCTCGTTTTGAATCTTTATGAATTCTAATATCTATTATTAAATGATTTATTCAAGCGACTCTTCATTTCAATCTATTCCACTCCTTGATTATGTTGTTTTCGAACTATTGGCATATGTTTTTGTTTGTCATCAAATACCTTTCTTTGTCAAGAGAAGGTCTAAGGACAGACCCCTGTAGTACACCAGTCTAACAGCCTCTCGCCTGAACGTTGTTTCATATTCAGTGCAAGAAGTTCCTAAAGCCATACACGTCACTTGAATTCCTTGGAATCTGATACACTCTGATATATCTAAACCTTCCCCAAAAACTCCTACCAATTTCATTACCCGCCAGTCGTTCACCGAAATCCCTTTTTCATTCGACATAAAAGTCTGTCATATTCCTAGTTTTAATATGTTCCAACCCGAGCCCACACTTAATACTCTTTTCCCCGCTTTTCGTAATACCTGCATACTGTATCGTTCCAGAAACGATTGAAATTACTTTCTGGGATTTGAGGGAATACACCTACGTTTCTGAAATTGCTGATGCTCTCGATTCATATCGGAAAATACGGCTGAGGAGACGGATGCCCTGCCATTTCGCCATTTTAATCAAATTCTGCGTTCTCTTCGTCCTAGATTAAGGTTCATAATTGAATGGAGGACCTATTCTTCTTCCGCTGCAATTTCTCCGGTTATCAGTGCTGAGACTGCTGAGTATTCGAAACTGGACGGTTTGATTGTGCGGAGGTTTTTGCAGAAGACGAAAATAGTATTGTTCGAAGAAATCTTTCATAACCGAAATATCAGAGATTATGGACTTCATTTCCATCAATTCTTATTTTACTATACGAAGGGTGATACACATTTCACGTCCCTCAGCAGTAGAGTATCTGAAAATTGGTCTCCCTAAAGTAGCACAGGTGGACCATATACATGGAGCGCTGAAGTGATTTCACCAACAATTGTAGACTTACTCAGTGAAAAATTGGTAGAGACTGACCTGTTGCTCTCCGAAAATAAGTTTCCAGGACCAACGGTTGACCTAGATTGTCTCAACGTCAATCCTTCAGTAAGATATGGGACTGCTTCCTCTTTCCGTGAAATAGCTCTCATCCAACAAACAATCGAAGATAGGAGAAGTCCAAAAGACCTTTCTTTCCTCACAGCTAATTTATATCCCAACCTTTCGCAAGAAAATGCACTTATTCTTTTGTAATATTCGAAAACTGACAAGAAAAAAGGTCAGAACCTATAGGTACACAAGAACATCCAACCTCTAAAAAAATAAAATTTGAAACGTGACGATTTACATATTCGTTAAAATACGCTCCACCTTCAACCTGAATTGTTCTTCAGTAGAAACATTGATTTGTCCCCGTTGGAGCCCTTCGTCATGTCAACAATGCCCCAATGGATGACATTGAAATTCACTGCGAAAGAATTCATAGAAGAATTACGTAATCCAGTCTTTTATGCGTTTTTTTCCGAGCAAATATAGCTCACGCGATCACTCGATCATAAACTCTAACGCGGAGAAAGAATGTCAACATGATAGCAAAAATAGCGTCACAAAATGTTAATAACTGAAGCGATGAGGCTAAAATCGGTACCAAACGAAGCGTATTCATGAGCCTTCACATGTAAATATATCGATTTTACGCACGACTAAAAGCGGAGATATTTCTAAAGCCGCTCAATATGTAATCACGATTGTCTATAAAGTATAAACTCATTCGAATCAGTGAAAATAGCCGTTTGACTCATAAAGTCCAATCATGCTTTGAAAGGTTTGGCTATGTGAATACAGTCGAATATGAATTATGGAAGAAATAAAACAGAAAATTTTATAGGAGCAATAATTTTCACGTTATTATGCAGCTGCTTACCAAAATTCAACACTGATCAGATATGTCGTTTTCGAACGCTGTTTGCCAGTAGATGGCTCCAGCAGTAAGTGTTGGTCGATTTTGACATATCCAAAACCTCATGAACCAAGCTTAGATAAAGGGTAAGTAATGGTTAGTACGTACAAAATGACATAGGGTTTTATTTCAGAGCCATAACTTGTTAGTCCTTTCTTAATGACATCTAATCAACCTTTATGAAATGAAATGAACAATAATTAAAATATTCTTAGAAAAATTGGTATAAACGAAAATTCATTTTGTCCATATGCTATGGACAAAATGACAAACAGGCAACAGCAGTGTTGCAACTATAGTTACAAGGCTACTGTCAAAGTTCACCAATGAAACGCTTGGTTCTTCTAGGAACATAGCACAAAATGCGTGAGCCCAATGCAAGCAACGCATGCATCGTAACGAGTCTTTTCCAGGGCTAATCCTGGAGAAGACGGGTTTTTTCCCGATCTAAATCGGGGAAAAGGGTCATAACAATAGAACAGATAGACAGTCGTCTTCATCATCTCGAAAGTCGCTAGGAACATTTTCTTCTTCATTGTCTTCTTTGAATATGCCCTAGGGACTTGTCTCCTTTTCCTTGGAGGAGGTATGGGCTCATTTTTTGATTTGATTGCAATCATATTAGGTGTAGAAGTTGGAACTAAGTACGTTTATCTTCGGCTCACGTTTACCTTGTCCACTTATGATTCGTCCTTTAGGGATTGAAGGAACCTCCTCATAGGATCAGCCAGAGTAGGTTGAGATGCATTGCCTTGCCTTTATTAGCCGCAGATGAATATTTTGTTATGAATATGCTAAGACAACTCCTGGGTCTTTGTTTGCTGATGGAGCCTGGGATGAATGGTCTCGGTGTTGTCCGGTAGATACGGTTAATTCAGCTGAAATACGGAAATACCCATGTCATTTTGTCCGTTCACTGTATATGTCATTTGTCCATAAAGCGTTATATAACTAGAAATATATATTTAACATAAAAAAGCTTCGTGAATACAATGACAAATAAGTAATGTTTGAAATGAATGCAATATAAATGGGAGAAATGGTGAAAACTGGCCATTTCTTCTAAAAATTTGGCCCAATGAATAAAAAATCGTGACCTATTGATTTCTGTAATCACTCATAACGACCGAATGAACTAGAGTAGCGCTTGCGAGTTTGAGAGGTTTATAGAACACACTCGGGTCGTGTGATATGGTAGGCAGTTCCGCATTTGATACCTCCAAACTCAAGTTATGATCCCTATGCCATTTTGTAGATATATGTCATTTTGTATGTATTTCCTTCAGGGTGAACAAACACATTAGTGATTTTATTTAGGCGTGAAGTTTCGATTTTCTCCTTTCATTCAAAGAAAACAGCGTCTGAAGCGCATCGAGATCACCAAAAAGTTTTCGGAGATGCTGCTCTCAGTGAAACGACGTGCCGTGATTGGTTCTGTCGCTTTAAAGACGTGATTTCGATGTTAACGACAGTCCTGGTGCCCTCAGTCTCTGGAACGAAATTTGAAATACAGTATCACATTTTATATTCAGTGATGATATCAACGTCCTAGAGCAATCAGTGCCGGGATTCTGATTAATCAATAAAAATGAAAAATGTCCCACTCGAACCAACACAGAAACGACAGCACGAAATAAACGCAAAAACGGAACGCCGCCCATTATCGAATTAAACCTGACAATCCTGCATGAAATTTCACAGCCAAATCAAATTCCGCGGCGATTTTTCACGGCGCTCCCGAAAGGCTCAAACGAACTGAAAAACATGTCTCTTATGCACTCTCAAATTCGGACTCGATTCAATTTGTTGCTAATTAAATGTCGACCGTCCTAAGCTTCCATTACACGCTTTATCTCAGGCTGGCGTGACGGTGCTGCCCTGAAATTGATTCTCAACGTTGACGGCTAATTGGAAATACGATGAACGATTTGGAAATCCACCATGAAGTGGAATTCGTAGATTGGGTGTCAGATAGTTGGATGACGTCTCTTTCAACTCTTTCACCCGGAACAGAAGATATTGTGTTGCATTGGATGATATTGAATTCCCGTTGGTCGTAACGGTATCGTGTTTTATATCTAGAAGTCCAGAACGATGTAACTTAGCTCCTAAAGGTTTTCCTTCATTATTTTCAGTCATGATTCTTCACAGCATTTCTGTTCATTTCCTCTGTTTCTCTCCATCATTCTTTTTCACTTTCTTCTATATAACCCTTCTTCTTTTATTCTTACGATTGAGTATAATAACTCTGTTTTCTTTAGATATATTATTTTTTCTAATTCGAAAGAAAAATTAACAATTTTCGCAAAGCCGTCCCAAAACACTCCATTTCTTCTACCTATAGTCTATGTCTTCTTTCCAGATTTGTGAAGAATCTCCTGAATCCATCTCTTAACTAGGTTCACCTTTCAGATTCATAGCTAATTATAACCAGTAAAGCTACTCTTCTCCTTCTTTCAACTCATTTATTTTTACGTCTTGGAAGATGCATTCTCTTCATTTATAATTCTTGACATTCTTCTTCAATGAAATTTTTCATCTTATAACTCTTTAGTTTCAATGCTATTCCTTCCTCTTACTCACTTTTTCTTGAGGTGTATGAAAGATTGATTGTCTTTTATGAAGACTAGGAACTTCTTCTAGGTCAATCCCATTTTACGTTCATTATTTTAAGTACTTTTTTTCTAAGTTAAAAGACCTCCCCCCTAAAATGTTACAATCTAATTTAATTTACAAAGTTAACTGTAAAAGTTGTCAGTCTTCATATGTGGGTCAAACTAAACAATACCTCAAAAATAGGATGAAGCAACATGATAATGATTGTAAGAGTGGTAATTTTAGCACGGGTTTGTCATTTCATCATAGAGATACAGGTCATTTTTTCGATTTTGAGGAACCAGAGATTCTTTCTAAAGAAAATAATTTAGACAAGAGACTTTTCAAAGAGATGATCTTCATCAAAAAAACAACAGACAACGTCAATGTTCAATCTGATACTTCCACCCTCAACAATATATATATAAACCTCGTTAGATAGTCGATGAATACCCCTGTATAGTGTTTCTTGTTTGTGTTTTTGCAGTGGGAGTTTCATATGTTCGATGTTATAATTCGATCGCCGGTCTCTCTGTTTCAGTTGATTGTTTGATTTACTATGAATGGATTACCAAGAAAATCTCAAGTATTTACCGAGCCCTCTAAGCATTTATTGTTATTAGATTTTATTTTTTATGACTTTTCCATTGACTTGTTCTTCCTTGAAGAATAAAGGATTTCTTAGGTAAGAGATTATGGTCGATGATGTTTTTGATTTCAATACAATCTAGTCAGTCTCCAAACATTGAATTTTTTGTAAAGTTGATTAAACCTAAATTTAAAGGAGAAAAATTTGTAATAGTTCCTGTAATCTGTTTGTGTAGATGTCGATATGAGTTTGTTCTAGCCATGTGGCTAGAACAAATGACTATGTAGTCATCCATGTATTAATGTTTTTTTGATTTCTTTTATCATTGTAGCCTGAGGAAGGCGAAATATAACGCCGAAACGTCGCTCTAGGAATCCAAAGTGTTTTCATCCAGTTCCTTAAACCGAGAAGTTATCAATTACTAATTACGTTCATTATGGTTCACTCTTTCCACAATTACTCCTAAACTCTTTAGTCTAATAGCGATTCCTTCTCTATGCTTCTGACTTATTCTTTATTAGTTTATGGAAGATTTACTCCTTATCTTTCAACGAATGATTACGATATCTATGTTTTTTGTATGAAAGTGGTTTTTCTCCCTCTCCTAACTAGGATTTTTTACAGCCCGAATTTTCGCGAACAATATTTGTTGTAATCGGTTCAGCGTGCGCGGCGTGTTTGCTTCGTTCGTAGTGTTCTGTTGCAAGTGAATACGCACCATAAGATATATTCTTTTCACGAATACTTCTTGTTATTTTTCATCTTACGAATGAGAATACTCACTCTTCTCTTTTGTTTCGAAGTGGTTCATTTTTCTATTATTATTATATTACCTATTGTCTATGATAGATTCACTCTCCTCACAAATCTTTCTGAGCTATCTTCTGTAATATACTTTTTTCTCACGACTATGTTCAATATCTGTTGTGTCTCACTACACAACATCTGGACAAAATGAATTCCATATTCTTTGTCCATAAGAAATGAGCTGTTTCCTTTAAAAAGGTTGTATAAATTGATTTTCTCTATTTCAGTATCGTAATGAGTTCATTACAGTACTAAAAACAGTGCTGTAATGAACTCATTACAGCACTGTTTTCAGTAATATTTCTCGTTTCGTGGTTGTGAACAATGACCGATCCTATTAATTTTCAACACACGTCAATTTGGAAATGCCAATTTCGTAACAGTCACCAACTGCCAAGACACAACAAAAAAGTCACTAGGATGTATAATCTGAATTTTTCATTGAATTTCAACAGTTCTTCACGAAATTTGACTGAAATAGGAAAAATAAAAAATGTCACGATTAAGTCTAATATCGTCTAATACTCGTTGCAGAATGCAATTCCAACACTCATGTCGCTCGTTTTCGAATTTCGCATTCGTATTGGAATAGGAGCCCATTCTGCAACTAGTTTTAGAATATTAAGGTGGATTTATACAGCAACTAAAATAAAATAAGAACTAAATTAAAATAAAATAAGAAATAAGAGCAGACAACATAGGTTTATAGAGACCACTAGAATATAATGAGAAATAAGAATGAACCAATCAAATCGCAGATTTTTTGACAATGACTTTTGTGTAAGTTAAGAAAATCGCCTATTCCGCCTTTTATTCAAGGCTTGTCATCAATAACAACATCGCTCCCATCATGATTTCCTGGTCATCCATATCAAATATATCATCAATAATGATTTAAAAAAATATTCATTCAATTTTAGGTTAGAAAACTAGAACTTGTCAAAAGTATCAATACGGAAAAGATTGGGGAGTGGATTTGGGTCATGCGCACTATCATTTTCCAAATAAAATAAGCGAAAAAGATAAAAGTTGACCATCTCTTATTCTAATTCTTATTCCTTATTTTAGCTTATTTCCTGTATAAACGCTGTCATTGAAATGCATGAAGTGAACATTCTTATTTTATTTTATTTTAGTTCTTATTTTATTTTAGTTATGGGATTGATCACTTATAATGCAATATATGTTTCATACGCCTTGATTTACAATCATCCCTTTGGACGGATTTATGGGTTTTCTATATTGAAAAGGTTCCCAACCCAAGAATTTAGGTTTGGGAAATTCATCTGTTTTTTTTTTGAGACAATAACCTTGTCCTGTGAATCTTCATTCAGTTGCTCAGCGTGAGCTCGCCAAATCAAATATATGGTGACACATTTATTGCAGAACAAGTTTCATTAGGGAACACATTTCAGACATCAAATACCCCAAGTCCAAAGATTTTCTCATTGGTCTGAAGATTCAAGAAATGGGTTTTTTTTCCCACTACAGTCAAAAATGGCAAATGAGAGCACTTTGTTGGCTTAGCGAGGCGCTTTCTTCGATTCTGACACCCAATCAATTGTCGATCTCTCCCTCTTTTACTCAGAGGAAATGAACCTCCCTTATTTTCCACCTTGTCCTTAAAAACCCTATGTGACAGAGACAAGCCTCTCTTAATCAGTTCTTCGTCAGTTCTTAATCAAAATTATCAGAACTTGATCAGTTGTTAATCTAAATCGTTGGTCAATTGTCAGTTGTTAGTCAGAAACGTCGGTCAATGAGTTTCTTTCACTTCATCGGAGTCTTTCTTTACGTCTCTAAAGATTCAGCCTTTTTATTTCATTTACCAACTATAACTATACTTGTTCTTACTACGGATGGTTTACTAACTTCCTATTTGGGTCCATTTGAACGAGTTCCATTTCCAAGTCTTCCTTAAATAACTTATCAAATATTGCCTTCAAAGTGAGAGTAATTGACTAAGAAATAAGTCTTTCGACTCCGTGTACGTCCACTTTGAACTTTGCCTATGTGTTCGCACCCTGTCCCTTCAGAGTCGCAGCATCTCGACCCAATTAACTGCATATACATTTTGGCTAATTGCCTTAAGTTTCACATTTCACCTTCCGTGCTGGACAGTAGCTTTTCGCAAGATGGAAGGCATTGTGTACTTTCGGATATGGTAATATATTGGCCAAGGAATTAAGCAGGAAGATTGTTTTATTGGATTTGAAACTTGGCTTATTGGTTAAGTCTCTCGGCCTTTTCGATATTGGACTGTTCTTCCGAGGATTAATTTTTTAGTGCTCTTATACACATACAGAGTGTAACAGCCAAATGGAATAAATTCGATAACGAATAAATGAGGGGGTGTTAGGAAAAACGCTCGGACACATCGATTTGTAATTTTGAATTCGCATATTTTTCAAGAAAATAAAATTATATAGGGTGTTCCATGCGACCGTGGCCAATACCAACTTTCTTATTTCAAATGCAAGCCTCTGTATAGTATTTATATTTTGGATTCTTCAGAAAATTCTAGACATAATTCATGTACAATGTCCTATACCAATCTTCAACTTTTTCGGAAATATTGAGTGTTTTCAGATTTTTTACAAAAATTAACATTTTAAATGAAAATTATTTCATTTCACAAATTCGTGTAGAATGATGGCAACTCAGGAGCTCATAGAAGACGATTTCGATAGAAAAACGCATTTTTGTGAGCAAATGATGGCAATGTTAGATAATAATGTGATCCAATCAGAAAATGTTTTGTTTTCTGATGAGAGTACATTTACACTACACGGTCATGTATATCGTCAAAATTGCCTCTATTGGTCTGATGAGAATCCTCACTTGATGAGAGAAGAACATACGCAATATCCTGAAGATGTTAATGTTTGGGCAGAAATTGTTAGAAATCATATCGTAAGTCCCTTTTTCATTGACGGAAACTTGAATGGAAAAAAATATTTAGAACTACTCCAAAATAATGTCGTTCCAACTTTGATAAACTTTTATCCTGATCCAGCAAATCCACAAGTTCCTGCCAATATAATATGGTTTCAGCAAGATGGAGCACCGCCCCATTACCAAATCAATGTCCGGCAGTACTTGAACCAAATTTTTCCAAATCGGTGGATAGGGAGGCGCGGATCGATAGAATGGCCAGCACGATCTCCTGATCTGACACCATTAGACTTCTTTTTGTGGGGATATGTCAAAAGTATTCTATACGAAACGAAACCCTCAAACTTAGACAACCTAAAAACCGAATCACGCTTGCGATTAGATCAGTCACGCCTGAAATGTTGAGTAACGTTAGAAGACAATTCTACACCAGATAAGCATGTTGCCAAGACGTTCGCGGCGAGCATTTTGAACCTTTCCTACATTGACATCAATGTTTTTTTGTTTTTTTTTTATAATTAAGAATTAATCAGTATTACTTATTAGGTTTTAAGTGTAATGTACCGAATTTGTGAAATAAAATAATTTTTATTTAAAACGTTGATTTTTGCAATAAATCTGAAAACACTTACCTAATACTTCCGAAATATTTAAAAATAGGTAGGTATAGGACATTGTGCATGAATTGTGTCTAGGATTCTCTGAAGAATCCAAAAAAATAAATAATATACAGGGGGTTGCATTTGAAATAAGAAAGTTGGTATTGGCCACGGTCGCATGGAACGCACTATATAATATTATTTTCTTGGTAAAAATATGCGCATTTAAAATTACAAATCGTCGTGTCCGAGCGTTTTTTCCAACACGCCCTCATTCATTCGTTATCGAATTTATTCCATTTGGCTGTTACATTCTGTATACTCCCGTTGAAATTCGTGAAAATGTATGGACGAACTTATACCTAATTGAATATAAAACAGTTGCTACCAACATCATTTCAGTTTTAAGATAAATTCAAAGCTTCCAAAATTTATTATACACTTCTGATGAATGATGATCAATTATGCTAGGTTTAAATGGAATCCAAAAATTTTGGCTCGTAATCTTCGTATGCTTTCATTCCAAGCATCAAGAGAAATGTACGTTTATAAAGCCTCCTTTGGAAAATTTTCAATAAAAGGTTGTAGTGTCAGATTAATCGGCAAATGATGGATAATGACGATAAACAAACTAATGGAAATTCTAGAGGCTGGGTATGATAGTTCTATTCGACCGATTGGTGTTGAAATTAACTATTATGGAACGGTGGAGAGAAAGTCATATTTTCTTGTTCGAAAAACAAAACTTCACTTTCGTTTTTTTTGAAGTTCAGTTGGCAATGGACTACTTCAGGACTGACATTAGGTTCCAATAAATAAATTGTACAACCTTTCCACATCTCATTCAATTCGCTTGGCTCTTTGTAAAAATTTAAGGAAATTTTATTTACTTTGCAAAATGGTGAAGGCGCCAGTTGACCCAACCAATAATTGATGCTAAAACTCACCAAAGGTCCTAAATATGCATAATACTTAAATATAATGGATAGACAATATTGACAATTCCGTCCACGACGAAGTTTTGCCCAGCATCAACCGACATATTTCATTACCAAGATGAAGTTCACAATTTCGTTTTCTGAGGAGCTGAAGACAGTTTATTGGAATCCAGTGCTTAATTAAATTCTGAATTGAGATTCGAGGGTAAATTAAGATCTTTCCCCCAGTCGACATTTCAATGACAATATCCTGCTGTTCGCTGTTTTAACAGTGGAGTTACTCATACTGTTCACTTATTAATAGAATGGAACGCATATGAAGATCCCTATTCGAAAGTTTATTAAGTAAATATTACTATACTCCTCCGAAAGGACTTTCGGTATGATGGAGACGAGACATGATCAAGAAGATGATGTGAATTTCTTTCAAGTTAGTAACAGCGTAGTTTCCCGGCTCGTCCTTCGATATCGGAAACTGGAAGCGTGACCGAAAGACCGAGAAATGGACGCATGAGATTTACCACTCCTGCATCAGATCGTTTTCGTCTACCCGTAGAGAGCCTTTGCGAGTACTTGTCGAACGTCTCTTGACCGCTTCTGGTCTTTTGGTTTCGATTAGAACAGTTATACCGGGTTCTTCACCATTATTTGACTCCCCCCCTTCAACTTTGTTACTAAAAGAGGTACAGAATGTTTTTACAAAATTTTCACGAAATCGACTAATGTTTTTCAAAATGATTTCACAAAATTAAATATATAAAGGGTGGTTAACATATTGATTGCAACTTCCTTCTTTCAAATGGAACACCCTGAGTACTTCTCTATATAACATATGTTTGGTCTATCTCTCTTATTCTGAGTACCACAGAGTTTCAAATTTTAGAACCGATTTCTTTAGTTGATATTATTTATTCCATACTACCATTATTTATTATTTATTTTCCATTATATATTGTTAGATATTCATTGAAAAAAAATTGCTCTTGAGTAAATTGTTTGAATGTAAAGAATTTCGGAATGATTTGTATTTATATTATAATATGTATTTTTTATTCCTTATTTCAAAAATTCGAATATAAAAGAGACAGACCCACATACTCATATATAGGGTGAGTCTTTGACTTGTACATATATTTCAACTGAAGATTCTCGAGGTCAAAAGAAACCTTTTTTCATTTTCCATTTTTCCGAATTCGGCTCTGTTTAAAAGAGAAAAAATTGGGCTGACTACGTCTCTGCAATGATCTTCTGGAATTGATGCAAAGTTCATATTTCTCGATAGAAATTGAGTTTATACTTTTAGGGAAGACTCAAGTTCTAACCTTATTGAAATAAAAATGTTGCAAACTGCACGATAATTTCAACAAAAACAATTTGTTTCATCGGATTAAATCTGCAACTAGAAAGCCACATTTCTCACACCAAAATAAGTTTCTTCTTCGACTTTTCTGCAGATTCGTTTGTAAACAATAATAACTTGTTCATATTTTCCTCGAAATTCCCGAACAATCTCATGAAGAAAGACTTTTCATTCAGATTCATTATGAAACAACCTAACCTAATCTAATTTGTATCGATTCTGTGAATGTTTGCACAGAAATTTCAAGAAGATGTTGTCAGCTTGCTGATATTTGCATTGAGGTTAAGGATTTTTTACGAAACAAAGTATAAAAGACGATACACTTGTGTAACGTGGTAGAAATATCTATGAATTCTGCCGCCAAATTTCACCACGCATGCGTAGAGCGCGAAAACTGACAGATTGGTTATCTGTAGGCCAACTATAAACAATAACAAACCAGAGTCTCTGAACAAACTGTAGACATAATGTGAAGTTCTGAATAAATTCAGTGAATTATTGTTCTAATCTGATTATTATGTAGAGTGAATTAATATAATCTTAACCGTGTCGAGTTTATGAAACTCCAAGAGGATATTGTTTAGCTAGAAACATCGCCAGAGATTATCAGGTATCGTATTATTTTTCATAAATTTCAACTTAATAAGTAGTTTGTATCGAGATTCATCATTCATATTCGAATTTTGTATTTCATCGACATTTAACTTCAATATGGACCAGTAACTATAAATTTTCAATAGAAACTGTGCGTATTTAATCCTCCTTGGTGTTCAATTTTATCTCTCACATTTTTGGGATTTTATTACCTATTAAAATATCCCGACAAAGTTGATAAATATTGTGACAACATTGTAAACTCGTTTAAAGACCAGAGAAGGAATAATATTCGATGATATTTAATTCAGAGACGCATTCAGATTATTCTTGAAATTAATGATTTTTTCGTCAAATTTCTCCGGGTAAAATAGGAAATAACTCGAAAACGACGCGTTTTATTGAAAAAAAATAGAAATACTTTTAGTTTCTTAATTGATTGATTCTTTCGAAAATATGAATCGTTCATCTCTTTAAAGTGGTTTTATGGTGTTTTAGCGTGTATTGATGAGTCGACTACCCTGTAACTTTTATACTAGTAGAGATATTGAATAGGTTTCGATTGAGAAATATGCACTATGAAAAGAGTAAAAACTCAACCAAAATTCAGTTCAATTTCATCAACGGTTCCGAAAATATAAACAGAAAAGTGTTTTTTTCATGGATTTTCGACACCCTGTATCTTCGAAACCAAACCGAATTTTGAAAAATGGTATAGGAAAAGAGTGTTTCGTTTGATGAGAGGGATCTACAGTTAAAATATATGTACAAGTAAGTCAAAGACTCACTCTGTATATTCGATATCAGAAAAGAATAACCAATTAAAATATGAAAGAATATACAGGGTTCCCATTTGAAAGAATGTAGTTGCATTCAATATGTTGTTGACCCTGTATAGTCCAAATGACGTAATCATTCTCAAAAAATTTATTTGACTCCGTACAATTTTTGTATAAAAATTTTTATGTATCGGTTTTTGTAACAGTTAGAAGAGGTACATTCTCGACGGATTCTGAGAAAGATCCCACTAACTCAAAATCATATGAAGCTTGTATTGAAATGGGCCAACGAGCACGTGAATTGGATCGATTTTTGGAGAATTAGTTCTACCTTGCGGAATCAAAGGATGGATCTTCAGGTTTTCCGTTTAGTCGTGCTAGAGCCTGAATATTTCGTGCAATTATAAATTGCGCAAAGGAGGCCTCGTTATGACTGAAGACCCTCTTGATTGCGGCCTGGCCTATTCAGTTCACGTCTCACCTCAGGAACTCGCACCGAAGTGTTGAAGCCGATGTGAATTAAAACTTTTCCCTTTTTTGCACGAAATTAGCATACTGATCGTCAACGTTCTCCATTCAAATCGATGCATATCGACGTCTCGTATTTCAAACTTTTCGAACAGGGCTCAGATTTCCCCAGACAACTTTGTACGCCCTGTGTTCGTTTAGGAAATTGAAGCGAACAGTCTCAAATGCATTTCTCCCGTTAAATTACCGTCGAAGCGGGCGTAGCGCCATCAGCGGTAGACATGTTGCGGTAACGCGTTACTTCGATGGATCCGGAGTGACTATAAATTGATTTGCCGCAAAAACATGACCTTAATTCGAAACAGGATTACTTTGACAGATTGTTCGGAAATGTTTAATAGATTGGTTGTGGAGTCCGCCGATTTTGGTTTTCACAACTTACAGATGTCAAAATATTTTCGTGAACACGTAATTTAAATTATAGGTGCGCGAATAAGTTCCCGCTGTTTGTCAATTGATTGCTCCAGCAGTAAGTGCTGGTCGATTTCGACATAACCAAAACGTCATGTTTGAGAACATTAATCGCTGGATTGATAAACGAGATGATTACAAGATTTTTCCGTCGACCTCATCACGAATTTAATATAAATTCTGGATTGAAATTTTTTCGGCAACCGTCCGGGATATACCCATTTCCTGGACGCTTTTTCTTTGGAAAGTACAGGGTGGCCAGATTTCGATGATTTAGTACTACAACTCCTTAACTATAAGAGATGGAGAAAAAGTAATATACATGTCATGTTCTCTTTTTTCGAGAAACCGAAATTGCTGAAAACCCGAAGTTGCTACGGCGTCTAGTTTCCGAGCTACAGGGTGATTCTGGTATTTGGCCAATTATTATAATTGTCTATAACTTCTGTATTACAGAATCTACGCTCTCGAAATTAACACATCTTTAGGGCACTTTTTTTACTGCTATCCAGCGGTGCTATTGGATTTTTTGTATCTGCTCAAATTTCGGAGCTATAACAAAAAAATTTTTTTTTTCAAATGAAAACCATAATGGGAAGTGATATTTCCGAATAGATCTTTCTTCAACGATTTCAAAAATATATATCATGTTATACTTCCGAGTTCACTATATATCGAAAATTTCGAAAAAACACTTCTCGTTCAACAAAATCCAAGCAGGCTTTGATTCACTTCCTTCAAAACTGGGACGGTCTTATTTATTTTCACCTGTCAAATTCAATTCAGTTTCATCATTGCATCGTCTGGCGCTTCTAAAGTTCTTATTTATATCACATCATGCAATTTATATATTTCCTCCAATGACTCGCTCCAATGGACAATTGAACATTTGTTGTGAATATACTCTTTTTCAAATAAATCTATATTTTTTCTTGAAGGAGCTTTTTTTGCCCCTCATGGAAACATAAATTATTGCTATCAACGGGTTACATAAGTATTCTAATGCTTTTCATTTTTCAATTTAGCAGAGAAATCCTACTAGAATCATCAAGTTTCGCGAAGTCTATTGGTCTGAGTATTAATAAAGCTAATATTTCCTGAATCAATTTGGCAGCTTACAATAAATGTGAGATATCGAATTCTATGACCTTATAAGAATTTTAGAAGCGCCAGACGATACAACAATGATGAAACTGAATTGAATTTGACAGGTGAAAATAAATAAGACATGGAATTCTATGACCGTCCCAGTTTTGAAGGAAGTGAATCAAAGCCTGCTTGGATTTTGTTGAACGAAAAGTGTTTTTTCGGAATTTTCGATATATAGTGAACTCGGAAGTATAACATGATATATATTTTTGAAATCGTTGAAGAAAGATCTATTCGGAAATATCACTTCCCATTATGGTTTCCATTTGAAAAAAAAAAATTTCTGTTATAGCTCCGAAATTTGAGCAGATACAAAAAATCCAATAGCACCGCTGGAAAGCAGTAAAAAAAGTGCCCTGAAGATGTGTTAATTTCGAGAGCGTAGATTCTGTAATACGGAAGTTATAGACAATTATAATAATTGGCCAAATACCAGAATCGCCCTGTAGCTCGGAAACTAGACGCCGTAGCAACTTCGGGTTTTCAACAATTTCGGTTTCTCGAAAAAAGAGAACATGACATGTATATTACTTTTTCTCTATCTCTTATAGTTAAGGAGTTGTAGTACTAAATCATCGAAATCTGGCCACCCTGTACGTAGGTACTTTCCGGACTAGGCCGGAAAAAATCCCTTCGTTGTTGTCATTGTTATGATAAATAACGGATGACAATTCTGTTCTGTTCAAGTCAAATAAGAATCAAAATGTATAATAAAGAAATGTGTCGTCTCATTGATTCGTAATTCTACACTGTTGCCAAAAAAATATTGTACGCAACACGCCCGAAAATAGTTTTTTTGGTCTTTTGGACTCGCAGACTTCCAGTTGTCTATTAGTCTATTCGTCCAAAAAACACTATTTTCCGGACTTGTTACGTGAATTACCTATCTATGTACTATTTATTTTGAATAATAGACAAATTTGACATAATGTAAATTTCTATGTTCATTTCGATATTATTTATGCTCTCTTTGGAACAATTCGAAAAATTAAGAGAGGGGATAGTGGACATGTTGTGACATTCTGAATAGTTCACATTGTTCACATTTATATCATTACCTATGATATCCGATATGGAACGTGAGGAGAAAGTGGAGGTTGTAGAATTATTCACTTTGCAATACCTGAAATTTCTTCTAATTCTTCTGCAGTCTTTATTTTATTTTGAATGGAGTTTTCGTTATACCCATCAGTGACAAAAGGTGATTTCCAACCAAGTTCAATATTGCTTCGACTGAATATTTTATGTTCGGTTGCCATGACAATCATGCATTAAAATAAGATATCGTGCATTGAAAAAGGTCAATAATGGATGATTTAGAGTGCGTTAAAATGAGCTTCCATTCTATGGTCGACGGAAAATAACTTATATGATATGGTTGTAAGGTTTACAAAAATCTACAAATTAAAAATAATTTCCCATATACAGGGTGCGTCAAAAAATAGTTATGGAAAACAGGTAGTTTTTTCAAATGGAACATCCTGTATAGC
This sequence comes from Adalia bipunctata, assembly GCA_910592335.1. Taxonomy (NCBI): domain Eukaryota; kingdom Metazoa; phylum Arthropoda; class Insecta; order Coleoptera; family Coccinellidae; genus Adalia; species Adalia bipunctata. The sequence continues at coordinate 24,459,740 of OU342950.1, forward strand.
ATGGCATAATTTTTTCGCTTTACTCTAATTTTTTGCTTTACACTTATACCTCATTTTTCATATTTCATTACGGTGTTGCCACATAATAGGTACGTATTTTTAGGATATTTTTAGTGTTTATAGGGCTTCATCAATATTCTTATAGCAACCGCTGTTTTCAATCTGGATGAACGAAAGTTTTACAGTATTTAGCGGTATAAGCTTCATCATTCGGTAAACGTGTGAAGTTTTTTTTTAAACAAAGTGTAATATGAATTCACCAGTTCACTCAAATTGAATATGCGATAACTCAATTTTTTCGAATGAAACACCCATTTTTTCTTTCATGGAATTTGTTTTTCGAATGTCTACATTTCTCACAAAGAATGCCTATACCTAACTCGCTCTGTTTTTGAGATATTCCACATTTAAGTATGGCACATACTTTGTAAAAAATGTAGACATCTGAAAAACAAATTTCATTGAAGAGAAAAATAGAGGGAGTTCCATTTGAAAAAATCGAGTTATCGCATATTTAATTTGAGTAAATTGGTAAATTCATATAAGACACTATGCATTAAAAAAAAAACTTCAGGATGATGAAGCTGATACCTCAAGCTAACTACTATAGAAATTTCGTTTATCTAGATGAATACAGCGGTTGCTATAAGAATTTTGATGAACACTAAAAATCCTAAAAAAACGAATTATGTGGCAACGCCATGATGATATTTAAAAAATGAGGTATAAGTGTGAAGCTCTTGTTATCCTCGACAGAATAATGCAATGAAATACAGGGTGTTCCAATTGAAAAAAACCTGATTATCCATAATTATTTTTTAACGCACCCCGTATATGTAAAATTATTTTCAGTTCGTAGATTTTTGTCAACCTTATAACCATGCCCTATAAGTTTTTTTCCACACGTTACAGTTTAGGCGCTATTTAAGCCGTACGCCTTGCTGACGCACCATGTATACTCCATTCATTTTTATAATGTATCTCGGTTGGCCATGATTTCGGTTTATCAAGTTTTTTACTCAAAACTGACGCAGGTTGGTAGGTACTCGTGAAATGTCAGAGACGTTGCCAATGCTAATATCTATTTATTATTTATTAACTTTGTAAATGGAGTTAGTTCTTTTAAGGTTCAACTGTGACATAGGTTTCGTAGTCCTACCTACTACTACACTTTCATACTGAAGTATTTCAAGTTGTGCAAAAAGTTATTTAAAAATGTCTTCTGTAGGCTTATTTCTTGAGAATTTTGAAAAATGGGGAATTTCATAGGTCAGTCTGTTCGTTAAGAAGTTTTTCTGTAGGGTATTTCGGGTACTTTTATTCTATTTCCGAATGGAGTATCACAAAGTATTATGTCCATTATTTTTCAGTAAAATTTCAACACGAGATTCTGTATTTACGTACAAGAAAATAGCATTATTGAATCTTCCAACCATGTTTAAATACGTGAAATATTTCCAGTATGAACAGGGAGAAAAGTTTCTTCAACATTCGCCAGGTCTTTGGAATTATTGAATTCACATAATATTTTCACAAATTCATTATTTTCCCAAAGCTTATAAACATTCTGCTAAATTATCTCTCTTTGTAGAAAGGAACGTTGCGTAGTTATCTGACAGGAGGATCAGTGGCGTACCCACGGGGGGGATAAGGGGGATATATCCCCCCCAGGAAGATCCATTGTTAGGTCCAAAAGTGTAATTTGATGAAAGCGAATTCTGGGTAAAATCCAAGAGAGTTGTAAAGTTCCTGACAATATAATATGTATATTCGCTTCGGTGACTATATACCAAATTATCAATAAAAAATTAAAGACATATGAAGCCTTCCGAGTGCCGCAACTATCACAGCGATTGGCGGCACATCAAAACAAGCGATTTAAGTGTGCATAAATCTTATCGAGAGATGACGTTTTCGGCTCCAGATCCCTTTGTCGGCCGATAATACTGCGTTAAATTCGCACTTGGATCAGTAGGGTGATATTTTGTTTACTGGTATGAAGTACATGAGTAGAAATTTTTCTATTTCATTCCTTGAGACGACCTGTAGGAATTTGTCCTGAGTTGACATTGCCTTCCATTTATCATAATTCGTTTCATTGTTACAAAGGTGTGTTGTATTTTTTTAATAGAGGTCCAGGAAAAAATCATCATAAGTAAACAAAGTTCTTTGGCGGACTTAATCAAACGAAGGAAATTTGATGAATGCGAAACAAAATCGACAAGTTCGGCTGCTGGAATCCGCTAGCCATGATGTCTATGTATACACAGGGAATTGCCAAGTTCCGAGAATGAAATTATTGATAATATAACAAAAAGACCAAGGCGACTTTACTTTGTTTTATGATAGCAAACCAAAAATTCTGATAATAGTATATTATTCAATGAGCGGCAATGTAAGTCATAACATACGCAGATGAATTTTGCAGCACGAGCCGTCAGGCGAGTGGTGTAATTCATCAAGTGTGTTATGACCATTACCGCGAATCGAATACTATTCTTTATCTTCGACTTCTTCAAAATTGACAACAGAGTTGTCAAAAGCGATCTCTGTGGTGGAGAATCGAATCACGTAAAAAACATCAAAAATTCACGGTTTCCAATTGCGATTTTTGGATATTCAGACCGAAGGAAATGTAAAAACGAATGGCGAAAACGTTACCTTGATATCTGAAATAGTGTTCCCGATCGATCCGACTTTTTTTATTCATTTGGTAAACTGTTTTTCCTATCTGTATTAGAGTGAGTTATAGACGTGAGTTATCATAACTATCGGGGTTGGTTCATAGATACTATTACAGCTCGAAATCAGTAGAATAATGGACACATTATTCTATGGGAGAAGATAAAAATTTATTCTTGTTTTGCAATTAAAAAAAATATTATTATTATTTGTTTCATATCCCCCCCCAAGACGAATGTCTGGGTACGCCACTGAGGAGGATGACAATAGCCTAACATTTTCAAAATATACAAGGGGAAATGTATCAGATGTGGGATAACACATATAAACTCTTCATACAATGCTTCAGTCAACAATTCCTCCCGAATTACTTTATTTCAAAGCATTGCCAATCACTTCGTCCCAAAATTATTCCGGTTTCGTATTCGGAGCATGCTTCAACACTCCGAAGAAAGCCTGTTCGATGACGCCATTCTATCCATCACACAATTCTTGCGACCCACATCTCCGGTATTCCCGAGAGTGTAAAAAACTGCGTTTCGGGCATTAGAAACCCTTTGAAGCAGGCATCCATAAAATTGTTAGGGATGCCTCTGCGAGATGGGCTACTCTCAGGCTAGTTTCCCTGACCTGCCAGACCTTTTCGTGAGTCGGCTTTCGATCCACCCCAAGTAACGGTTTCCTCGAGAGATATCACCTGAATAATATAAAGGGTATCCTGCCGGAAATGCTGATGTAAATTTGAGCAGGTCGAGATGGGTGCAGATTCCCGCATGAAGATAATGAGGGGGCGAGAATCAAGCTTGGAATAATGCCTTTCGTGAATTGTATACCTCACATTTCCATGTTTCATTGTGTTTTCGACTGCGATACTGTGAGACGATTGCGGATAATCGAAATTGAGAAAGTCTTTGAACTTTTATTTGTCGTACCCGGTGCATTCACCATTTAGTAACGTTATCTAGGTTTATTGACATTTTTCATTTTCAAAAGGAAGGTTACATACTTTCTACAGGGTGGGCAAAATTGGTGCTACATGAACTAATACATATGATACATTTTTGAAACGGGAAAAAATGGTGATTCTTTCTAAGTCATTTCAAACTACTGTTACCATAAGAAAAAACACAACTTTATGTTATAACTCAGCAAATGAACCCCTTAGAAAAAATCAGAGTACGCCACTGGATTGCTATCAGAAAAGTGCCTATATAATGTTTTCATTTCAACATCTTAGCATAAACAGAAACGGAGATAATGACCAAAATTGAAATCGCCCAAATTTCAATTTTGGCCTATAACTCGGAAACGAAAAAAGATAGAGGAAAGCAGTTGATGGCATTATCAGTTTCTCGAAGAAAGAGTACTATAAGGTGCCATTCATTTTTCTCTATCTCCTCCGTTTCAAAAGTTTTAGTTCATGTAGCACCAATTATGCCCATCCTGTACATAAAACACGTTAGTAAGACTTTGGGAAATTGGGCTTTTGACCTATTCAATAATTATCGAACGAATTCATGAACAAAATGCCAAATAATTTTCATTTTTTTTTAGTTTCTCGATTTTTCTAAGCGATGATTGAGATGGATTTGATGAATTTTTCAAGATATGGTATGCATATGGACAAGTTTGGTAGCAAAATATAGGTTTTCGGGACGCTGAATTCAATGAGGAAATAATACAAGTCGCTATCTATGAAAAGTTCAGATTTTCACCTGCGAAATGGCATTTTTTCAAAAATCGAAATTTCAAACTGCCATTGCTCCTACTTTCCTGATCATTCATTATCAGCTCTGTTTATTTGTCACATTCGCCGAAAATAAAGAACAGACTTTCGTTATATCATTTTAGTGTACCTTTTCATTGCTTGTTTTGCATAGTGCTTGATCAATAAAAATGAGTAAGAATAACAATTCCTTACATAGCCTACTTTGAACTAGACGAACACTGAATTTGACTGATGGGACAAACCTGGCTTGATCATGAGATTCTGTCGAATTCAGTGGTATGCTCGTCTATTTCAAAGCAGGCTATGTGAGGAATTGTCATTCTTACTTATTTTCATATATAATACCACTAGAGATGAAATTTTGCCGGCAAAATTTCTCGATTGTAAAATGAAAGTTTGTTGCTTTCGGCAATTTCGCGAATGACATTTGTATCAAAATCACGAGCCGTCAGGCGAGTGATTTTGGAAAAATGTCATGAGCGAAATTGCCGAGAAGCAACAAACTTGAATATTACAAGAGAGAAATTTTACCTGCTTAAATTTCATCTCGAGTGGTATTCGAAATGACTATTTCTCGAGAAAATGTGTCTGAAGATGGTCACATTGCGCTTGTATTGCGCTATTTGAGAAATAAGTATTCATCATAGATCAACTAAACGTTGTTTGTTTTCTCTGTGGTATTCATTCCCGAAGCTATCTATGAATTTGAGAAACGTCAAAAATTTTGTCATAAGTAATATCATAAGTGCATCCAATTTTTCCGAAAAAAATCGAAAAAACACGTTGCTAAGTAATATTTTAACAAGAAGCATGAGTGCAGGTGGCAACAAAAATCCGAGTCGAAGACGAGGATTTTTGCACCTGCACGAATGCTTTTTGTTAAAAAAATATTACTTTGCACTGTGTTTTTTCGATTTTTTTCTCAGGAAAAATTAGATGCACGAATGGTATTTGACAAGAATATTTCATGAGTAACAGATTATTCTGGATGCATCTATGTATGTATTATTAATTTTCGTTGACAACAACTGTCAAGTTTTGCCGCGGGTAAACCCGAAAAAACTGCTGACAGCTGCTGCCATACAGTTTTTCCATCTAGAAACCATTTGTGATTCAAAATTGCGCGTTTCTGATTGGTGGAATTTCAGACGAGGGAAATAGTCGCTGAAAAACCAAGTTGTTGATTTTGCCCGTTACCATGTTTTATCGATAAGAAACAAGTGTTGCTAAGGAAAATTCCTCACTAAAAATGGAATGAGTGGAATGGTCATTGATAAATAATAAATAATAAAATGAGGTACACCAGAATGATATCAAAAGTCTGTTCTTTATTTGCGGCGAATGTGACAAATAAACAGAGCAGATAATGAATGATGACTAAATGAATAAATTTTAGTTTAAAACTGACATATTATTACTATTGACATAGCATACTTGAAAATTATCCTGATAAATCTGATGTTCAGACAAAAAAATCTGGCTTTAGTCGTGAAATTCAAATATTATTCGATAACGGCGAACCTACTAATTTTAAAGACATGAAATGTTTGTCACACTCTGACTAGTTTTTGACGAGCAATCGATCGGAATTATAAAATCATATGGTTCCCAATTCCCATTTGAAAAAAATGAGATTTCGTAGTTTTATTGAGGCTCACTTTGAAGCCCTGTTTCAGGCATCCTGTATAATATTTCCTCATAATTTATACAGGAAGCAGTATCAGCGTACTTTCTTTTGTCTCATACTGTTTCAAAAAAAATTTCTTACAATGAGGGATTTTGAAGATATAAACACTAATTTGTGACGATCTTTCTGTCAAAAAATCTGAGAATCAGGCAATAACTCAACAATCGCTTGATGTGGTTGCGCATATCGTACATCGAATCATTGCAAAATTAAACGAAGAATTCAAATATGTGTAAATATACAGGGTGTTCCATTTGAAATAACGAAGTTCACATCCTTTTCCGGTAGAACCGGAAGTAGATTCCGCTTGAAAATATTTTACAAATTGAGTTCATGTACTCTAAAACAAAAATACAAAATTTTGAATTTGTATCGCAATTCCTTCCTCGAAAACTTCTAATGAAACACTTAAAAAAATCACCCTGTATACGAGTACATTCGAATTATGCATAATACCATTGAGTTTAAATATAGATACATAGAGGAACATCGCCCTTGAACGATTGAAGCTGAATTTATTTTAGTTTCTTCACCCGTTCATAGAGGGTCAGAGTTTCAGACAATCGAAAAATTTTTCCCTAGCATCTGGCGGTGAGTAGCTGAACTATAAAGCACTATTTCCTGAGCCGAATGCGATGACGATCACGACCGGAGTAAGGCCCAGTTCCATAATCTATACGAAAAAGACCTTTTCGTAAATGCCAAAGAGCCGCCTTTAAAGAGAGTTTGAAGGTGCATCCAGTTCCATGGGCGTATTTACGGGGGGGGTACTGGGGGTAATTACCCCCCCCAGAAGAAAATTTGCAATACCCCTCCTATAAGAACATTTGCTACACTAAATCTTCGAATTGAATTGAGAATATAAAATATATCAAACATTGAACAAAAACTAATGAAAAAGGTTTTTTCATGTTATTTGATATTCCACGTAACATTTGAAAGAAAGAAATATACAATCAAATTTATCCAAATTTATCAGAACGATTTCCTAGCAAAGACTTTTCCTAGATAGATCATACATAGATCAGCGAATGGCATGCACAAGTCAAAACTCCGAACTTCATTTCAGAAACGTATTCGCTTTGGTATCCAATATTCATAAAAAATTAAATAAGTATAGAAATTACAAAACCAAGAGTAACCCCGAGACAATCGCATCGCTCAAATATACTTACAGAAAATGATGAATCTTTTTTCCGAATTCATTTATATATTCCTATGTTGGATTATGTATTACAAGATCTGCAATATCGATTCAACGAAAAATCTCTGAACGCCTATGAGTTCAATATATTTTTCTCTTCAATTTTCAAAAGGAAATCGGACACAGAAATAGATCTTTCTCTTGGAATAGTCACGGAGTATTTGAACAACCTAGAGAATTGCAAAAATAAGGATTTGATGCTTTTGAAATTGAAAGCAGAATTTAGATACTATGTGGCAAATCATGGCAGAGAACACAACAGATGGTATGGCGTTGTATTCGTCCTGCGATGAAAGTATCTTTTCACTGGTGAAAAAATGTCTCCAAGTTTTGGTCACTCTACCCGTTAGTGTAGCCTCTGCTGAAAGAAGTTTTTCCTCACTGCGGCGCCTTGAAACCTGGCTTCGGTCAACAATGGGCCAGGATAGGTTAGTTGGGCTGTCATTGTTATTTATACAAAGATACATTCCAATAAAGGTGGACAATATTATTGACTATTCCACTCATTCCATTTTTGAGGAGGAAGTTTCCTTAGCAACATTCGTTTCTCATCGATAAAACATTCACATCGGCAAAACCAACAAGTTGGTTTTTCAGCGACAAAATTTTTCACGTTTCTCAAATTCATAGATAGCTTCCGGAATGAATACCATAGAGAAAATAAACAACGTTTAGTTGATCTATGATGAATACTTATTTTTCAAATAGCGCAATACAAGCCCAATGTGACCATCTTCAGACACATTTTGTCGTGAAATAGTCATGTCGAATACCACTCGAGATGAAATTTAAGCAGGTAAAATTTCATCTCTAGTGGTATTCTTATATGATAAATTTCCTAGTGATAAAAAGAGGCGAATTGATTTCGTTCTGTGATTTTTGAATCGTATCTGATGCTAGAAGAAACGGTTATGTTTAAATTTTCAATGTATAATATTCAATAACCTTTCTGATATTTTTCCTTCAAATTTTGAATAGCCTATTTCTTTGGTTTTCATATTTTTTTGAATAAAAATGTTATGAATGAGATTCGATCAAGCAACCCCCCCCCACCGCTTTTCTTCACTCAAGATCCGTCAGGTCACTAAAACTTACTACTACCCCCCCCAGACTCGCTCTCTGGATACGCCCCTGTCCAGTTCCATGAACATAATCCGACCCTCATTTAGATAGAGCTCCCATTTGTTCGTAACTGTCAAATTTCCTAGGGTTGGCTATTGTGAGATCTAGTGATTTATTGCTCGTTTATTGAACTGAAATGACAGAACAGAACGAGGTTATGTTTTATAGTCTAGACTCTAGAGCATGCGCGAAGAAAAAGGATGCTTTCTCTTCCACAAAGGCCCAATATCCGGTCTTTATGATGAAGAATACTTCAAAGCTTCCTTTAACCTTGGTCCTTGAATTGGTTTATGGAATCCTTTTCATTTGTAAAGGGAACTTCTCACGGAAAATGAGACTTTATTTTCAATTATGGAACTGGCCATAAGAAATGTGGGATGTTCAGTATTTCTTCAAACCTGATTTTCTGGATGCAATAAAATGACAAATTATTTTGGCTATGATTCATACAACTGAAGGAAAATAAATATCGTACAGATTACTGTAAATGAATAGCTAGCAGATTATAGAGTTCCTTTAGTAGCTACTATGTGCCGCCACTGATTTGTTAGCATCAAATCGTTCAAAGGCGATGTACCTCTATGTATATTTAAACTCAATGATATTTGGCATTTGACTGATCAGTTTCACTTTGAGAACTCTGAGCGTCTGAACAAAATTCAATCAAAAATGAATTATGGAAAAAATAAAATTCGACTCAAAGAAGGCCTATATGGACAAGTTTGGTATCGAAATATAGGTTTCCGAGGACGCAGAGTTCAATAAAACATCATTCATGTTGCTATATGTCATCGTTTAGATTTTTACCTGCGAAATGGCATTTTCAAAAAAATCGAAATTCCAAATCGTCATAGCTCCCTTTGTTGGGATCGTATCCAATTTTTGTTTGTTTGTGAAACTGGCAAAGTAGATATTACCTACCTAGGATACATCGGCGTCCACTGTGTATAAGAATGTATGGGTATGGAGGGAATAATATGAAAAACATCCTGTTTTCCACCAACTCCGCATAAACAATGCGAAAATATCCAATATTATTTCGAAATCCTATACAGGGTCTTTCACGAGGAACCTCACCCATATTTATACGGGAAACTACTGAACGTATTTTCATGAAATTCAGCACTTATAAGTATTTCACGATGCTGATGAAATCTAAAATATTTTCAAGGCATGAGCACCTCCGGTTTTTCCGGAAATGACGTCAACTTCCGTTTTTCAAATTAGAACACCATTTTTTTATTGCAGATATAGATTCCTTAGAAAATTTCAAGTTATTTTGATGTAACATTTTTCAGTTTTGGTTGGAAAAGTCTCTCTGAGCGGGAAAATTCGAAAAAAAAATCGAAAATAGAGCTCCGCTGAAACAAGAATAACTTCGAGGTTTTTGGATGGAAAATTTTCATTTTTGGGATTTTTCAAGATGTAAGATTGATGTATCCACTTTGGAAATCGAAATCGCGATTCATGATACAGGGGGTGAAAAAATCGCTTTCAAAGTTAGGGATGACAAAATCGTGAAAAATCAATTTTTTCAAATTAGAACCCCATTTTTTTATGGCAGATATTAAATCTACGTTAAAAAATAATGTGAGTGTATGCATCACACCCTTGCCCTAAAGTGGATATTTACTCAGAAAATATACAATAAAAAAATGGTGTTCTAATTTGAAAAACGGAAGTTGACGTCATTTCCGGAAAAACCGGAGGTGCTCATGCCTTGAAAATATTTTAGATTTCATCAGCATCGTGAAATACTTATAAGTGCTGAATTTCATGGAAATACGTTCAGTACTTTCCCGTATAAATATGGGTGAGGTTCCTCGTGAAAGACCCTGTATATTATACTCTCGAAGCCGAAAACGTTACCTTTGACGTATATCGTATTTGATAAAATTGAAGTACACAAAGATATCCGAATATTATTCATGAAAGTCAGTGAAATGTGGAAACGACATGAGATATTCTCGTTTCGGCGTGTCAGTTCTGTCTATAATATCGCTGTTTGCATGGAAAACAGAAAATGAAATGGAAGGCATATATGGAATATACGAGGAACTTTCCCATTCTTATTGGAGCTTTCCTTCAAGTCGACAGGGTAGACTGATATCAGAGAAGACTTGAAAGTGAACGATCACACAGAGTGAGTAAAAAATAAGGCTCAGAATTCGAGCATTTTTCTATAAAATAGTAAGTAACGAAGATATTAATTCATTAGCTAGGCACACACGAAAGGGAAATCTGTGAGATCTGATCCGCAGTCCAGATTTGTTACAGATCTGGACTGCGGATGGAATCGCTCCCGCCGATCTGGTCTGTCGGGATCATTGAGATATATGATCCGCGACAGTCCAGATCGGCGGTAGCAATCCCATCCGCAGTCCAGATCTGTAACAAATCTGGACTGCGGATCAGATCTCACAGATTTCCCTTTCGTGTGTGCCTTGCTTATGCGTTACATTTTTGTCAATCTGTCCGCGAAGATCTACTGGATGTACTTCGGAATTATCGATTTCCTTATCGACTTATCGAATTTGATCATTTGAACATTTGAAAATTAAGCCTTCATCTGGAAAATCTCAGGTTAATTTTTCGAATATTTTACAATTTGTCATAAAAATTGGTTGATTGGACAATTTCACGTCATTAAATTCACTCGCTCCACAATTAGCTGATTATTTTTTACTTCCTTGAACTAATGAAGATAAATTTGAAACGTAAATCAACTCACCCTAAATTAGTAGGGGGTGATGAGAAAATTTATCAGATGAGGGTAAAATAAATCTGAAAATATTCATGGATGGTTGAAGATACTCATCTTTGTCGTTTGTGAAACGGAATGTGAATTCTAAAATGAATTTGACGCTAAGAGTTCTACCCAAAGCTTCTGGACTTTCAGATAAAAATCAATATTCAGTTCGTTTTATTTAATCGGCAGCTTCATTCACTCACCTGTATGTAATGAACGCAAACACCAAGCCCACTAGAGAAATGCTGCTACCCAGAACAATCAGTAGAGACAAAATTCCTTGCTCAGAAAGGGCTGCCTCCATGCTGCCACCACCTCTACTCAGGTTTGGAAACCCGTGTAATCGGGAACTGTAGAGATTATCCATATTTTCAGCACTGATATGAACCTGCGAAAAAAGCCACTAAATAATTTCCCCAGCTGGAAAGGCTTTCATGTTTACGTGTTCTTTAATTCTTTTACACAAGTTACTGTGTTCTCAATGTTCGCATATTTATATTGCGTTTTATCCTTGAGGAATGGAGACTTTTTTTTAATATTTTGTGTTGAAAACTATATGGGAATGTCACCCAATGATGACATCGTATATTCATCTCCACACATATTTATTTCAAGCCTTTTCGTGTGTCATTCGAGGTGACAACTGAATGTGTACTGTAATTTCCTTTCGGCCAAAATGATTTATTTGGCTGGCATCGCCAGCGCAAACAATAAAAAGCGAATGTGTTACAGCAGGAATTAATCCTGAGGGTCCTACGTGAATTATGGCACAAGTCGTGGTACATGTGTTGGTATGAACAGATTCGGAATGTATCCTGATGGCGCCATTGTTCAGAGCTGAGGCCCATCGACTTGATGCAGTGTAAGGGGTGGAAATTTGAGATGTTTCGCATTAAGAATAATGGTTAGGTACTGCTATTTTTGTCAAAACTTTTTTATAGTCCTCAATAGAAGACTACCGAATTTTCTACATGTTTTATCAATACAGGGAGAGATTTGAAATCTGAAAATTGGGGTTATGATACTGGGGGAATTATTTTCTTGGCTTCAGGACTGTGGGGTGCATTATACACACTCTTTCAAATCCCCGATGTTTCGACCCTTTTTTTTAATCATCAGAACTGCAAGAATATTTATTTCTTAGTCTTGGAGGAGTGTACAAGTCTATGTATGATACGATCCAAAAAAGGGTCGAAACGTCGGTGATTTGTAAAAGTGTGTATAATTCACCTCATAGTCCTGAAGCCAGATATGGCTTAATTTTCTATGGTAGTGTCAGGGCAGTAGAAAAAGTATTCAGAGTTCAGAAAAGAGCAGTCAGAATAATCGATAAACTTAGTTTCCGAGCTTCATGCAGGGGTTTTTTCAAGCAGAGTAATTTTTTAACAGTAATAGCACTTCATATCCAAGAATGTATAATGTTTCTTTTAAAGAATAGAGATTATTATAGCTCGAATTTACCATCACATCCTTATAATAGCAGAAATTGTGTTTATGTACATCCAGTTCATAGGTTGACTGTTACAGAGAAGGGAGCAAAATACTCCTCCATGAGATACCTACTTTAACAAGTTACCATTGAGTATAAGAAAAATTGATAATCATAATAGCTTCAGGAAAACATTGCATACGTTTCTGCTAGACCCTGAACCATATACGATGGATGAATTTCTTAATTCTACACTTATTCCATGAAATTTCTGGTTAGTTTTTTGTTAAATATAACTCAGAATTGTGGTTTGTTTTTTGATATATATTTCGTTCTGACTATGTATATATTGTAACTGTATATGTAAGATTTTCGAAATGAATACTACTATTATTATTATTAAAATATTCCGCCAATTGTACAGCAAGACGAGACTCATCAGTTATGGCCAATTTTCTATCACAGTTTTCGTCACAAGATGCATGACCTTTCCACATTCTTCTACTTTGAAGTTATGAGAACTCTCAGGAAGTTGAGAATAGGAAGAATGAACGTAATACTGACTATGAAGAATTGAATTTTTTTGAACGATTCGAATGAATACAATGGTTTTAACAGAAACGTATTCAGCATTGAATGCTCAATCGTATCAGAAACAAAAAAATGGAAGAAAAAAATTTTCAACAAATTTATTTTCACTCCTTGTATAACCGGAAGTGCTCAAGCTCCAAAAATATCTTAGGTCTGTAGAGAATTTGGAACAATATCACCATCCCAATTTTCAGATTTCAAATATGTCCAGTTTTCCAGAAACGTCTAATAGGCACTCGAACTTAGGATACCCTGTATAAATCTCAAGGTTGTTCAAAACAGGGTTTATACAGGGTGTTCCTGAATTGAAAGAACAAACGAAGGGGGGAAATACCTAGCCTAATTTGAAAAAAATGGCCCATAAATATATGGAACTGCCAACGAGATATTCAACTGAATAATTACTAGAGGTCGAAAAAATAATCATAAATAAAAACAAATAATTTATTCGCCGGCGCGCTTATTTACTGGATTTTTATGACAATTCGGACTAATTAGTCTGAAGAATAATTAATTAATAGGCTGAAGGACCTCAGGTCGATGGCCGTGAATAAACTTTTCTCTTCTTTTTTTTCGGACTAATCTGAAAACTTCGAAACAATCGTTCAAAATTTTTTTCTCGGAATCAGTAGCAGATACGATGAACCTACAAGAGACCATAAAATTTAGTATAACAACAAAGCTCTTTTTTACCATTTTTCAAACTAACATTGGCTCACCAAAAAAATGTTCTGGAGGAAATCAAGGAAATAGTGTTCCAGAAAAAATATCACTCTCTAGATCTGCAATCGATATCGGCATGTTACATGGTAGAAACTCTAAATTGTAATATCTATGCCAAATTCCTGTGGATTATCTTGCGAAATGCAGATACTTCGAGAAAAAAACTTGTGTTTTTTATGTTTATGGGACGTCCTTTTCAATTATTCGAGAAATCTCCCCTTTTTGTTTGTACAGGGTGGAGAGATTTCGATGGTTTAGTACTACAACTCCTAAACTATGAGAGATAGAGAAAAAGTAATAAAGGTACATGTAAATTCTCTTTTTTCGAGAAACATAAATTGCTACAGGGCGCTTTTGGTACATATTTGCTCCATTATTATAATTGACCGTATTATGGGATCTATACGCTCTCTAAATGTACACATCTTTCGGGCCCTCTTTTTACTGCTTTTCAGCGGTGCTATTGGATTTTTGTATCTGCTCAAATTTTGGAGCAATAACAAAAATTTCTTTTTCCAAATTAAACCGATATTTCCAAATTGATCGTTCTTCAACGATTTCAAAAATATATGTCATGATATACTTTCGAGTTCACTATATATCGAAAATTTCGATAAAATAATTTTCGTTCAACAAAATCCAAGCAGGCTTGTATTCGCTTCCTTCAAAACTGAGGGGGTCATAGAATTCCATGTCTTATTCATTTTCACGTGTCGAATTCAATTTAGTTCCATCATTGTTGTATCGTCTAGCGCTTCTAAAGTTCTTTTTTCATCACATCATGCAATTTATGTATTTCCCCGAATGGACAACGATTTGAACATTTGTTGTGAATATTATTTTTTTCAAATAAACCAATATTTCATCTTGAAGGAGCTTTTTTGCCCCCCCATGGAAGCATTTATTACTGTTGTCCATGGGTTACATGAAATTTTGTGTTATTGTCATTTACTAAATCATCCAATTATTTAAATGCTTTTCATTTTTCAATTTAGCACAGAAATCATACTAGAATCAACAAGTTTCGCGGAACCCTCTATTGGTTTGACCCTGACTGTCTGAGTAGATAATAATAAAGCTGATATTTCCTAAATCAATTTGACAGCTCACAATAATTGTGAGATATCGATTTTTATGGCCTCCTCAGTTGGCGGAAGTGAACAGGGACAATTTTCTGTGAGTGAATCAAAGCCTGCTTGGATTTTGTTGAATGAAAAGTTTTTTTTCGAAATTTTCGATATAGTGAACTAGGAAGTATATCATGATATATATTTTTGAAATCGTTGAAGAAAGATCAATTTGGAAATACATATCATTTTCCATTATGATTTCCATTTGAAAAAAAATAATTTTTCTGCTATTGCTCCAAAATTTGAGCTGATACAAAAAATTCATTAGCACACCTGAAAAGCAGTTAAAAATGTACCCGAAAGATGTAAACATTTCGAGAGCGTAGCTCCTATAATACGGAAGTTATGGTCAATTATAGGTGATAATGGACCAAATACCAAAATCGCCCTGTAGCTCGGAAACTAGACGCCGTAGCAACTTGGGGTTTTCAGCAATTTATGTTTCTCGAAAAAAGAGGACATGACATGTACCTACATTCATTTTCCCTATCTCTTATAGTTCAGGAGCTGTAGCACTAAAACATCGAAATCTGGCCACTCTGTACGTCAAATTTAGGAACATCCTGCATACACCTGATAATTGAATTTTTGCATTCCGTTCTTATTATTTTTTATGTATTTACTGATAGTATTGTTGGAGTCAGAAGCAACTATTTTCTCTTTTTAAAAGTGTTTCCAACTGAATACTGATATTTATTTTCATATGAATAATAGATCAACTCAAACATATTAATATACAGTTAAAACACTGTTCGCGAGAGAAAATATTAATGCTGCCTTCGAAATAAACCATCTCATCAGTGAATACAACATTAATAAGAATCTACATTCAAAAAAATGTACGAGTAAAAGATTAACCCTATATAATTTATAATCTCCGCTGTTTCAACTGCTCAATGACTTATATTGCTAGCACAGGTAGAAATTTCGGCATTATTCTACCTGAGCATTAAAGATGTTTTGATGAAACACCTTCTGGATCGTTCTTCCTTGAATAATTTTGAAATTTCACACATTGAAAATAGGGGTCTGAAATGGAAATATGTGGAATAATTAAGCACAAAAATGACCTTGAAAAGAACAAACAAAATTTTTTCGCACTCCCTTTTCATAAGTCTAAGAATATGAAAGGAACTCTGAATGAAAAATTATTGAAAGCAACTATACAACATTCCTTTCCTTTACTGTATAAGTAATTTGTACTGTCATGAAGTCTTTCCAGAGAGGACGATGCGTACGTCATTACGTAGGTACCTTAAAATATAGTAGAAAATGTAAAATGTCTACATTTCTAAAATTCTTCTTAGAATTCCAAAATAGAAAGCATAAAAACATGAACATCCTGTATTTCTTTAACGGAAGCTCTGTGACCCCCTGTTGAATAAAGAATGGCATGGATTCTAGATAAGGAATACGTTTAATTTGCTGTAATTACCCAGAAACCACCCCTATTTTTCTAAAATAGAAATGGTTTACGATTTTCCCAAATATTTATGTTTTCAAGACACCCTTTCTAACTTAAAGCAAAAAAAGCAATGACTGTTGAGATCATTACCTTTGTCTTAACTAAACCATGTATTCAAAACGACCGAACACGTGGTTGATTCCGCACAAACGTCGGAACTGAACGCTCTACGAATCCCCGATAACCTTACCGAACAGCGTCGCGACGCTGAATGACGCTCAAACAGCTTTGGCCACCGCATTCGTGTGCGCTACCAATTCGCCGCAAAACGACCGTAAAAAAATAATGGGGATAAAATGTACTCCGCTCTGAACGGTCACAGGTCACAGGTACTGATCATAAACCGGAGCTGTATTTCGGCTCATCGAGTTTTGGATTAATCCCATCCCAGGCAAGCATATTCACAGTGGACCAGAAAAGCCAGATTAAAAAGAAGTCGATAAAAAGTGTTATGAAATTCTGAATTTTCATTCGTTACTGATTTAGATAGCGAAAATTCCAAACAAAATAACAAGTTTTGTATATTTTTGGAATGCTAAACTAAAGCTCTACTGAAATATAAAAAATCGCTAGTGTGATTATTTCAGGAAAAAATACTGACATCATTGAATGATACCTACAGAAATTGCCACATCAGTTTTGTTTATATAGTTTATAAATTGGACTTCACATTCAAATTTGTCCAATTTGGCTCTCACTCTGTAGTCTTAGTTGAAAATTTGCTGAAAAAACTTCATAAATATTTCATTCTGTGTGGCATATATCGCAATTTTTTAACGAAAAGTGCCTCAAACCAGGGAAGAACTCGATTCTTCAACAGAACAGGATTTAAGAATATTCTCGAAAAAAAGGTGGTCAGAGAGAGGGGGCTAATCCATACTCCGCCCCTTTTCAAATCTATAATAAATACGAGAGGATTGGAGTACCCTCAACAGAATTCGATAGACAGCATACCGAGAGTTACAAGGTGGAAACGAAGTTTGCAAGTTATAAAAATCAGCAAGTGAGTAATTTTTTTCATATTCACTAATATTTTCTTACATTTAAACTGATTTTGTTGAGATTTTTGATCTGAGCATTTCAATTGATTTGGTTCTAGTTTCTAAATATTTTATTTTCTTTTTCAGAAATGGTTCATCTCCGAAGAAAAGTACTAAGAAGAACTAGAATTTCCGACAGGAATGAGGCACCAAAAAATGACCTCCCGAATAACACAGCACCAAGAGACAACAATAAAGAGGACATGCCAGCGCAATCCAAGCCTTGTATAAAATTGCCATCAGAAGACGTTTGGAATGTGTTAGAAATTGTTTGCCAATTCTTATGTGTTCCGAGAATGAGATGAAATGTTCTAGAAGGATTTTTAGTTTTGACCCACAATTGTGATTTTTGCAAATAATATATATTTATTTAATCTGTAAATACTTTTAGAAGCATAATAAATGATTTTTGAAAAACTTTCGTTTTTAATTATTCAACATTGAACCCAATTCATTTATCGAATGAAAGAATAAATTTACAGTTTCTTACAATCAAAAAAAACTTGAAATATATGGAAAAATTTGGTAAAAGATAGAAGTGAAATTTTAAAAAATAACTAATATTGCAAGAACTTCACTTACTGAAAGATAGGCAATTGAATAATTTTGGTATTGAATTTTTCAACTCAAACCAAGCCTAATTCATATATCGAATGAGAAAATAAATATACAGTTTCTGAAGATGAAAAACTTAAAATACAAGTAAAATTTCAAAAAATAACTGATATTGCAAGAATTTCACTTGCTGAAAGATAGGCAATTGAACAATATTTGTTTTCGAGTTTTCAGCTCAAGACGAGCCCAATTCAAATATCGAATGGAAGAATGAATATGAAGTTTCTCGAAATGAAAAACTCAACTGAAAAAACATGTAGTACCTATTTGAAAAAATTTTTCGAGAACTTCACAGATAGACTGAGAGAAAAATCAATCATGGTGTGAATAAATGGGGAATCTTTCATACAATATTTCGCTCGAAACCCTTCTCCTTTTTCATTCTTTTTAGTTTCTAGAGGAGTTTCGTAACTTAGGCAATAGAGTCTTGAAATAATCATGTTATTTTTGTAGTTCAAATGGTTCTGTAAAGTATCAGGTGTTTTATTAGAGTTTAATTTAAATTAAGATTGAAGCAATACCGTAAATCCTGCCAACTTTGCCCTGCGACTACAACTTTGCCCACTTGCAAGGTCATATTCACTTTCATTTTTAAAGCACGGCAAGACTGTTAGAACGTTGTATGGTACGTCTAGGCGTTCCTAGGAATTGGCGGGAATGTTCAGTGATCCTGCAACCACTGCTGGAACGTGTCAGGCTCGAACATCAGGTAGGGAAAATTATCATCTTTTTCGTCAATTCCGAAGCCCAAAAGCTAAGGTTCAGACAAGTATTATTTGTAGAGAGATTCAGATGAAATTTTGACTTGATATGCTTTGATGCTTTGTGACCAAAAGGGATATTTCGATTTACAGCTCAATCTAATAGTTTTTATAGCGTGCTGAATTATCAGAATGGGCAAAGTTGCCACCTGAAGCATTGTATTTTCATTCTTTATTATTTTTTTTTAAATTGATAGTTAATGGTTTCATGGGAACATGAAATGAGTGATGAAACTATAAATTCATTTTTCAACGTCTTTCTTTGCAGTATGCCACGACCTAGCAGAAGGGTTCTTGGCGCTCGCCACTACAAAAACTACTCTGAAGAAAATCTCTCACAAGCTATTTCTGCTGTCAAGAATCGGCAAATGAGTTCGAGGGAAGCTGAAATTAGATTCAAAGTTCCCAGAAAAACAATTCTGAATAAAATAAAAAACAAGCACACTGAGAATGTGGGTCGCCCCACAGCACTTACAGCGACTGAGGAACGCCACTTCGTAGATGTTATCATCGCGTGTGCTGAGTACGGTTCCCCTTTAACATCATTGGATGTCAGAATGCTGATCAAAAATTATTTAAACTCCAGAGGAGTTCGAAACCCGATCTTCTCAGATAATATGCCTGGCAAAGTTTGGGTAGAAGGGTTTATCAACAGACATCGGCATCTCTTAACAAAAAGACACTGCCAAAATTTAAAACGCTCTAGAGCAGAAAAAACTGATGAAGAAATGGAAGAATATTTTAAACGGCTAGAGAAAAGTCTCAATGGGGTCAAGCCTGAAAACATTATCAATTACGACGAGACGAACCTAAGCGACAATCCCGGAACTCAGAAGTGCATTTTTAGGAGAGGGACCAAATACCCAGAACGATTTATGAATTCGACAAAAAGTGCTGTTTCACTAATGTTTGCCGCAACTGCATCTGGTGAAATGTTGCCTTTGTATGTTGTGTATAAATCAGAACGTCTATATGATAGGTGGGTCACTGGAGGACCCCCTCGAACAGTCTACAATAGGAGCAAGTCAGGGTGGTTCGATTCATCAACGTTCCAAGACTGGTTCAACAAAATAATTGTTCCTTGGGCAAAAAAAGATAAAGAAGTAAAATTGCTCATCGGTGATAACTTATCATCACACATCAACATTGATATAATTCAATTATGCCAAAGGCTCAACATAAGATTCGTTTTACTCCCGCCTAATTCGACGCAATTGACTCAACCTCTTGACGTCAGTCTTTTCAGACCTGTTAAACAGGCATGGAGATCAATACTGACAGATATCAAATTGAAACAGCCATCTATTAACTGCGTAGAAAAAAGTGTTTTTCCTCAACTTCTAGCTAGATTATTGTCTAAACTTGAAGAAAATCTTGAAAAAGTAATTAAAAGTGGATTCCGGGCTACAGGAATTCACCCTTTCAGTCCACATGAAGTGTTAAAGAAGATGCCTAATGAGAGGTTCAAACAGCACGTGACAGAGACTATTGACAATTCACTTCTGGACTTTTTGAAAGGAAGAAAAGAGCAGGGACAACGTCTTAAAAGGGGTAAAAAGAAAGCCTTAAGAATACAGCCTGGAGAATCCATACGATATGAGGATCTTAGAAGGGACACAAACGAAACTGAAGAAATTGATAGTGACGAAGATGGGAACGATGACTTGAACGCCGAAGAAGCTACCCAAATTGAAGAAGAAAAAAATGATGACACAATGACAAAACCTACAAGTGGCAGAGATAATCAATTCAATGAATCCAGGCTCTCTAGTATTTCAAATTCTTCGGAAGAATTTGGTCCGTACGATCTTACGCAAGGAGCCTATGTCATAGTTCGTTTCCCAACTAAGAAGACCATCAAACATTACATCGGACAAATCCAATCGGTCTCCGAAAACGATGATAATTATACTTTAAAATTCCTCAGAAGAGACAACACTTCCTTTATCTATCCAGACTGTGATGACATTTCCGAGGTGAATTTTATGGACATCGAAAAGTTATTAAAAGCACCCAAAATAAGAAGAGGACACCATTTTTTTGAGACTGATTTGAAAATGTACAACCTTTAAGTCTTTAAGAACTTGCAAGACTGATATATTTTTTTGTGATAGGTACTTATATTTTTGTTGTTCTTGTGAAGTTTATTTTTGATACGTTTATTTCTTTATATTTTGATATTCGAAAACTCACTGAGTTGAAGAAGCAATGTTTATTTTGTTAGAATTTTTTGGAAATAAATTTTATATGGATTTTTTTCACATTCATAGCACCCAAGCATCCTTCTGATCAATAAATGGTGGGCAAAGTTATTAAATTGGGTGTTCAAAATTGATTCTCTACGTTTTTCGAATGTGTGGGTAATGTTGAAAGATTTGCTGACAACTTTGCCCACCATATATTTTTTTTTTTTTTTACATTGAGGCTATACCTGGAAGAAGCCAGCTGCTTAAAGCTGTTTCGAGAATAGAGAGACATCATTAGACGAAAAAAGAATCATGAAAAAATAGATAATAAGGAAAATAAAGACAAAAAACGATTTGCACCTAGGCAAAGTTGGCAGGATTTACGGTATTATTTTCTTTATTTCAGAGATCATTTCATGGCATTTATTTTTTAGAAATTTCTCATAAATAAATTTACTATCTTAAACTGAAAATGGATGTAGATATACAGGGTTATCACAATAATTCGAAGGGAGAAATCATGCTTAAATATTTCATCGAAATCGCACTTCCGGTTATACCGGAAGTGACCATTAGCTTTGGTATTTCAAATGGAACTACCTATTTTTCTAACCAGAAATGGATTTTTTTTTATTTCAGACATTTTTCATCTGGAACATTCTTAAGTAGTTGTCATGATTACTAAGATAGGTATATGAACTTCTATGAAAAAATGGCCAGTTGCAGAGGTCTGCGAAACGTATCATAGCATTATAAAGCATAATAAAGAGACAAATGAAGGATCTTGCGAACATTCAATAATTATGCTTCGTATTGCATGGCTATATCGAATCATGTTGTTCCATTGGAACTGTCGCGATAAATACATATTTCTGAGAAATTTCAAACTGCAATAACTTAATTTTTTCAGATGGCATGCCCAATTTTTTGTACAGAAATCGACAGAAAATTTAATTTCAAACATTTTTCCGAAGGTTCCTTATGTCCATCTTCAATCGTTTTCTATAAATCTCATGTTTCATATGAAATTGTCTGATTTATTGCCTGAATTGATGTGCTGGTTGGCTATGAGACTCCGTTGCTAATGGTGAAGACAGCGAAGTAAGTGCTTTTGATCATATGTCCATCACGAATGGCATTAGCTCTGGAGCTAAGGTTACATTGAATGGTGCTCGTTACTGATCTATGATCATCTATGACCAATGATTGTTTGTTTCACAATTTGAATGGTATCGACCAAATGTTTTTGGTTCCAACATGAATGTCATAAAATTTTCTTTCGATTAAAAAAAAATTGGCTTCAATCTTAATTCAAATGTGTTTTATTTCCATTTAAAGTTCTATCACTCTAAAAAAAACACCCGATACTCAAACTTCGGTGTCTTCTTGATAAAAGAAATATGTATTATAATCCACAAATAAAAATATATGTCCTTTTTTCATCAAAACGTTTTCAATTTTAAAAGTTTTGTACCTACACCAAGAAGAAATAACTACAAGTTGAGTTACTTGCACCATCAGTTCCTGAGCACCTTTTAATGATGTCTCATTTAGTCATTTTATTTCAGAACTCGACTACCTGAAGTAAAAAGGCTGATTTTCATTATCTGAAAATGGCTAATCCTTTTTATGGTATCCTTATTGTGCGGATTTGTAGATGAGGCGTTCTTGCGGAACTACTGACAACGAAAAATTCTCAGAAAAAAGCAAATTCTCTGAAGTTTGATTGAATACCTATTTCCCTATTCAACTTGAAATTCCTATCTGAAACACCTTCTCATCAAGTTCCACTTGAAAAGCTGTAGGTATGAATGGCACGAACTCAGTCCATGCCTAACTTTTTTCTCTCAGGAAACATTTTCAGTCCTTTCTAAGGACAGTAATCTTTAATAAAATGAAATAAATTCTACTGCTTTATTCGGACGAATGTGGGAGATTTATTTTTCAGATTTCGCTGATACTGAAGCTCACATTTTATGATTTAGAGGACGTAGAAATCCCATTCCATGAATGGAATTATATACTTTTTACCGGGTTTGCTTAGCTGCAGGTATTTCATTCTGATGATATCCGAGAGTATTCTTTCATAGAATACGTGTCGATTTGAATGAGATAATACTCAGGTCTCAGACACTTCCCACATTAATTCAATCCTTATAATTCGTAAAAAAAAAATGAGGAAGCTACTGGTTCATACTACTGCAAGCATGTAATATCAAATATAAGCTATTCTCGAAAAATAGCCTCAATGTTTTTAGAGGGATTCCCCAACTTCAAAAAGGCAATATTTCAAAACCCTCAAGTCTGATCGGGTAATTTGGTGCCAGGCTGCACAATAAAATGTCTTATTACAAAATTTCGAAAAGATAATTTAATAGCAAGAATAAGAACAAATTATTGAAAAAAAATCTATATTCCAGAAACGAATCGCCCGATTTTGCTTGAATTTCTGATATGCATCAATGAAAAGGATTAAAAAGGAATTCATCAAAAAAGTTTTTAGATTTGAAGAGTACATGGGAATAATGATCAGGGTCCACTTTTGGTCTAGTTAGTATCATCTGGTAGAGTTTTTCGAGAGCTTTCGTTTTGGTTTTAACGATTCATTTCTTATACTCACTGTCCAAATTATAAACGTTTCAATAATCATTGGTTTACACATTACGATCATTGTCCACACGCAACTTCACAAAAATGATCATCTGAGTCCAGCTTAGTATTTGCTTAACAACATCTTAGTCAAATACATAACACATGAATGTATAAATCCACGCTTTCAATGTCATTTGAATGCAAGTTTTAAGTTTGTGAATCTAAAATTTCAAATCCTGCGAATTGTAGGTTTTGTGACTCTGACCGTTATTCCCGTGTACTCTTCAATTGTGTAAAATTTCGAAAAGATCATTTAATTGCAAGAATAAAAACAAATTATCAAAAAAAAATACATTTTTGAAACTAATCCATCGCCCAATTCGATTAAATTTCTGATATAAATCAATGAAGAATTAAATAGTTCAAATGAATTCAACAAACAAGTTTTTCGATTTGAGATGATGCAAAATATGTAACTTCAAGGAGATATCTTGAAATATACATAGCAAAACCAAATCTCTTTTCCCACAGAACGAAATTTCATAAATAGGGTTCAATATTTATTCGTTATTTGCATACACAAGTGTATGAGGTGACAGATTTAATTCTTATCCCATATGTAACCTGATACTTTCGTATAGGCATATTACGTATTATGAATTAGGGAACAGAAATGATTCGTTTTAAGCAGTTAGTTATTCAGTTCTTTCCATCGAGTACAGATCGACCTCCTTATTATTAAATTGAATAAATTGATTATTCAGAAATCTGTGTTTGATTGATATCAACCCTAAAGGAACTCATAACTCAACAAGATTTGAAACTGGATTCTTCCAGTTCTGTGCTAATTCTCGAAAACTCAAGCATCAGTGAGTTCTTGATGAAACAAATTTGTAAAATCCACCAGTAAGAATTTATTATTGCCTCTCAGGTATCCTACCTACTTGACCATATTTCGAGGTGGTATTCATCAAAAAGTTTTGAATTTTCAAAGGTTTGTACAACGAAAGGTAATATTTTCAAGTTGTCACTTCCATTAGAGCACCATCAGATCCTGAGCTGTTTACGGCTTTATAGCTACAAGACAAATTTTCGAAAAGATAACGATTTTCGGAATCACCTTCAAATGTCCGCTCTTTTCATTCGAGTAGCTACTCATAAATTATCGACTATCTGAAGTCAAAAGGATGATTCTCATTTTCTGAAAATGGCTCAAATCAGTTGTTAATGTAGGTACCTTATCCTTTTTATGGCACTTTTTATTGTGCAGATTTGGAGATAAGGCGTTATTGCTTAGGGTGGTGTTGTCGAAAATCGTCTAGACTGTAGTCAATGGAAATTCTCAGAAAAAAGCAAGTATCTACTGTGAAGTTTGAATAGGTACGTTACGATATTTTTCAATGGTGGATAATTAAGTCGTTTAACATCATTTAAGAGATTCTTGTCTAGCAGTTAAGGACATTTTGAGATGAAAAAGGTGGTGGGGCAATCCATACCCCTTCTCATTTCAAATTTATTTAAATAAGGATGGTTTGAAGAATTCTCCAACAGAAGTCGAGAAGCAGTAGGTACATTGAGTAGTACATAGTGACACCGAAATTTAAAAATCTACAGGTTAGTAATTTTTGTAATAATCATTCTCATTTATATTTCACTCTGAATTTTTAACCGATGAATTTTTGGTTCGACTCGCAGTTTCTGAATATTTTATTTTTTTTTCAGACATGGTTCATATGAGAAGAAAAGATTTCAGGAGAACTAGGATGTCCACCCACAAGGACTCACCAGCGGATGAAATCCCAAGTGATATTCCAAGAGAGAAGCACGATGAAACATCACCCAAGTCTTGTATAAAGGGGGATATGAAGTTAGAAGTTGATTGCCAGGTGTGTGTTCCGAAAATGAGATGAAATTTTCTACGATGTACGTTTTTGATGCTCGAATTATATATTTATTTAAAATGTTAATACTTGGAATGGATAATAAATAATATTTAACATATTTTTGTTTACGATTTCACAACTGAAACCCATATAGGTATCGAATTAAAAAATGAATATTCAGTTCCTAAGAAAGAATTTAATAGATGTCTCTCTTATTGAAACAAAATGAATTTTTAAAGAAGTGTCTCTATTTGAAGAAGTTCTGATGGAAAGGAGTCCAAAGATAAAATAAAGGTAGGTATGTATAACTTATACCATAGTATAATTATACTATGCTTATACTACCTGAAAAGGAGAATCCTGAGTGGATAAAATTTTTGATTCAATTTGAATTTCAAACTTAAAACTAAAGTTTGTATTACACCATGAAATTGTTTTGCCTTGAAATACTGTCGGTTGGGAAAGGAAATCGGTTTTGTTGATATACAGAAATAAAAAACGAAGAACTTATGGAAATAATAAAAGTTTACTTCATGACTAGTAGAGATGTTTATGTATACATTACATTCAATTACCATAAATAAGAAACATATTCGTTTATCAGATTTATCACAAATGTACAATTAAATTTGCTTTCAAAGAATTACCTCTGCACCATTAAAAAATTGTGAGTCCCTCGATAATTACTGATTCAGTTTAGTCGTACGCTTGCATGGAAAAGTAAAATTGAAAATATCATTCAGCGATGATGAAAAACTATAATAAATTAACTAATGTAGTGCAAAATTATATAGGTACAAGCTATTTGATTTTAAGCTTTGCGAATGAATAATGTGAAATCGAATTGAAATTGTTACCACGTTTTCATGTTGAACACAAAATAGTAAACCGTAACAATGTCATGGTCAGCAATAAATTAAACTCAAATTTTCCTTCTCCACATGTTTCATGTGACTTACATGTGGAACAACAATAAAAAACGGAAAAAATCTTGAAGTCCAACTTCTTTGGCACACAACATTTTGTCAAACAAAATTCCATCATTCCTTAACTGAAAATCTATACATCAAACGAAGATTTGCTAAATATTGGCTCAAACATCTAGATATGTTCAAAAATCACTTCCTGGCACAAACAATTAAGATGTATTGTCTTCAAAAATTCATAAAACCCAGAAGGCTAAAAAATTAATTCAGAGGTGAAGATCTCTCTTAGAATGATTGTTGAAGGTTTATATTCTGAAAAACCGCATTATTTTTAAATCATACATGAATAAAACCTAAAACATTTTCAATCATAAAAACTCGAGAATCAATTGAACAAACATTTCATCGGAAACCTACCAGATTATTTGATTAGGATGAAAATAACAATAGAGTATTACTCTATGAAAAATTGGAATACGCTTAATTATTTACACTTAACAGATTATGATAAAAGTAAAATGACCTAAGACTAAGAAAACTTCCAGACTTATATTTCGATGTGCGTTCCTATTCAAATTATTGTGGATACAGGAGATTTTGGACCGTGGAATCTGACCAGTTCCGTAACAGTTATCGCCACCTGCACCAACCCTTTGCCTTCCAATACACAACAGAGTCTGTAAAACCAAAAAGATTAATAACAAAAATGAAAGAAAGAAGAGTTTAAATTAATATTTCCAGCTCCAATACTACGAGTTCCTTTCTCCTATTCCTTGTCAATATTGTCTCAATTTGTGATGGTTATGAAATCACAATCAATATTTAATTCATATGTTTAATTGATTAAAAAAAATTATACAATAAAAACAAACTCTTAAACATAACTAAAATATTCGATTGAACAATTATAAACTTCTCCAAAAAAAATAAAAGTTTTATTCTTGTACTTAATTCACCATTATCAAATAAAAAACAACAAAATAAAAAAATTAAATAAGAAACGATTATAGTAGGAAATAATCGAATAAAGAAAATTCTGGTAGTATGAAGAATGCTGTGAAAAACTGAGATTCTGCAAGTTTTAACGAGACAAGGAAAAAAACAGTCATAAACTCAAGCTCTACTGAAATATACAAAAATCGCTGGTGTGCTCATTTTAGGAAAATATACTATGGGCGCCCGCAGGGGGTGGCCACGGGGGCCATGGCCCCTCTTGAGATTTTGATGACCTTATCGTTTTTCAGCACAACACCATAAATATACAGGGTGGCCAAGAGATTGACGTCAAAAAGGAAAAAACAGGTCCCTCGTGTCATGGGCTATTCGAATCACCCCCATGTATGTTATGCGATTTTCCACGGTTTTCGAGTTATGAATTTTTCTATGAACTTTGAGGATTTTCGACTTGGCCATCTTAAAGAAGATAGGTATTAAAAAAAAAGAACAAGACTTCTCTGTGAAATTCTTTTTGTAACTTAATCTCCATGAATTGTACTTTTATACAGAAAATAACCAGATTCATAACTTCGACAGAAATTATGGAAATGTTGGTCTCAAGTGAAGTTACGTGAATTGGATTATGATCTGAATTTTCGAATCAAAATTAAAAATGTAATTCATTCAATTCATTCAAATCATTGATAAAGAATGGTACTCAACACTCAGTACTTTTCTTTTAATTTCTTTTTCAAGATGGTCAAGTCGAAAATTCTCAAAGTTCATAAAAAAATTCATAACTCGAAAACCGTGAAAAATAGCATAATATACATGGGGGTGATTCGAATATCCCATGACAAGAGGGACCTGTTTTTTCCTTTTTGACGTCAATCTCTTGGCCACCCTGTATATATAATTTTTATTTTGCCCCCCCCCCTGAAGAAAATTTCGGCCCCCCTGAGAAAAATTTCTGCGGGCGCCCATGAAATATACTGACACCATTGAATGATACCTACAAAAAGTTGCCACATCAGTTTTGTTCATCTAGTTTATAAATTGGACTTCACAATTCACATTCAAATTTGGCTCACTCTGTAGTCTTAGTTGAAAATTTGCTGAAAAAACTTCCATAAATATTTCATTCTGTGTGGCATAAATCTCAATTTTTTAGCGAAAAGTGCCTTCAAACCAAGAAAGAACTTGATTCTTGAACAGAACAGGATTTAAGAATATTCTCGAAAAAAAGGTGATTAGGAGAGGGGGCTAATCCATACCCCGCCCCTTTTTAAACCTATAATAAATACGAGAGGATTGAAGTACCCTCAACAGAACTCGATAGGCAGCATACCGAGAATTACAAAGTGAAAACGGAGTTTGCAAGTTGTTAAAATTAGCGAGTGAGATTTTTTTTTTTTGCATATTCACCAATATTTTCTTACTTTTAAAAAGAATTTTTGATCTAAGCATTTTAATTGATTTGGTTTTAGTTTCTAAATATTCTATTTTTTTCAGAAATGGTTCATCTCCGAAAAAAAGTACTAAGAAGAACTAGAATTTCCGACAGGAATGAGGCACCAAAAAATGACCTCCCGAATAACACAGCACCAAGAGACAACAATAAAGAGGACGTGCCAGCGCAATCCAAGCCTTGTATAAAATTGCCATCAGATGATTTTTGGAATGTGTTAGAAATTGTGTGCCAATTCTTATGTGTTCCAAGAATGAGATGAAATTAATATTCTATAAGGATTTTTAGTTTGACCCACAATTGTGATTTTTGCAAATAATATCTATTTATTTAATCTGTAAATACTTATGAAGGATGATAAATAATTTTTAAAGAACTTTTGTTTTTAATTCCTCAACATTAGGCCCAATTCTTATATCGAATGAATTTACAGTTTCTTACAATATAAAAAAACTTAAAATACATGGAAAAATTTGGTAAAAGATAGACAATTAAATAATTTTGGTATTAAATTTTTCAACTCAAATCATTCATATATTCATATATCGAATGAAAAAATAAATATACAGTTTCTGAAAATGAAAAATCTAACTTAAAATACAAGTGAAATTTTAAAAAATAACTAATATTGCAAGAACTCCACTTGCTAAAAGATAGGCAATTGAATAATTTTGGTATTGAATTTTTCAACTCAAACCAAGCCCAATTCATATATCGAATGAAAAATTAATGTACAGTTTCTGAAGATGAAAAATCTAACTTAAAATACAAGTAAAATTTTCAAAAAATTACTGATATTGCAAGAACTTCACTTGCTAAAATATAGAAGGCAATTGAACAATATTTGTTTTCGACTTTTCAGCTCAAGACGAGCCCAATTCAAATATCGAATGGAAGAATGAATATACAGTTTTTGAAAATGAAAAATCTTAAAGTACAAGTAAAATTTTAAGAAATAACTAATATTGCATAAACTTCACTTGGTAAAAGATAGGCAATTGAACAATTTTTGTTTTCGATTTTTCAGCTCGAGACGAGCCCAATATCGAATGAAAGAATAAATATACAGTTTCTCGAAATGAAAAACCTAACTGAAAAAACATGCAGTGCCTATTTGAAAAATATTTTCGAGAAATTTACAGATAGACTGAAAGAAAAATCATCAAGTTAATTCCTTTTTCATATTTTTCAGTTTCTAGAGGAGTTTCGTAACTTAGGCAATAGAGTCCTGAAATAATTCGGTTATTTTTGAAGTTCAAATGCCTCTGTAAAGTATCGGGTGTTTTTTTAGAGGAATAGAACTTTAAATTGAAATGAAACACATTTAAATTGAGATTAAAGCCAATTTTTTTTTTTGAAATATAATTTTATGACATTGAGAGATAATTTCATGACATTTATGTTTTAGAAATCATTTCTAATGAATAAATTAACTACTCAACTGAAAATGCATCCATAATAATAAATATATGGCGATCAAATCATTCAATTCACTCCCGAATGATCTGAGGAAAGTTATCTGGTTTCAAAATTTTCAAAACTAAGCTGTTCAAACTGAAAAAAAAGGGAGTCAGAAACGATTTATTTTTCCGATTGATGATATTAAATGCATGAAAAGGATATTCCTCATCATTTTTGGTTATTTTTCAACATTTCCACCATCAAAACTAACAAATATTTTTGTGTTTTTTCATTTCAGTATTGAAGTCTTTCATTTAGTTAATGCAATGTCTCTGAGACCCAGAAGTGTTCTGGTTCCAACAAGATGGTGCTATATCTCATGCTGCTACTGTAACAATTGATTTATTGAAATAAAGATTTGGCGATGTAACATTATTTCCAGAAATGGTCCAATTAATTGGCCTCCAAGATCATGCGACATACCTAACTTCAATGGATCATTTTCTTTGGGGTTATGTCAAGTCATTGGTTTATGCTGATAAACCAGAAACAAAAGACGCTTTGGAAGCCAACATAAGCATAACTCGTATTATTGCTGAAATAATGCCTGAATTACTCGAAAAAGTTGTCCAAAATTGTTATGGTCGAATGCGGTTCCTCAGAGCTAGTCGTGGTGAACATTTATGCCGATAATAACTATTCAAAACATAAATGTCATAAAATTATCTTTCAAATTAATAGTACATTGTGTACCGGATAGGAAAAGCCTTACATTCCTGGACGATCGTGAAGATCCAGGAATGTGGCTTTTCCTACGAGGTAAACATACTATTTGTCCGCAAATCGTTTGAAATTCGATAGATTTTAATGAATTTTGAAGAAAATCGCGAATTATTCGATTCATAAATAAATGGAGCTTTGAAATCCGGAATGGCATTGGTTGCGTTACTATGGACACAAAGATTATAGAGAAGGAAGATTGGAAACGAAGCGACAACATTGACGTGAGCGCCGTCTGGTGAGAAGAAAGTCCTGAGATAGATAATAGGTGGCTAAGAGAAGTGACATTATGTATTATGGTTACCACATATGGTACAATTCAAACAGACAAATTCAAATCAAATTTAGATTATTCTCCAGTTGAGTTCGTTTAGATTAGATCTACAAAGAATAATTAATAGTTGTATTCGTTAAGTTTAAGTTTAATTGAGTTTTCGTATTGTATTTGAGTTATATATCGTGTAGTGTTTGAGTTTTCGTTTAATATTTGTGTTTTCGTTATAATTTAGTTTGATTCGTGCTTATTAGTATTCGTTCCAGTGTTTCGGTTGTTAAATATTTGAAGACAAGATGCCATCCGGAGCATGCTGCATGGAAAAGCAGTGTACTAATAATAAAAGGAATAATCCGAAATTATCCTTCTTTAAATTACCGAAGAAAATGGAAATGTAAGTATTGAAACTCGAAAGGGGTAACTCTGTTATTCATTGCATTAATTTTCAGTGCTCTGAAATGGATAGAGTTTTCTGGGCGAGAGGATTTAGATCTCAGCAGAACTTATACTATGTGCAGTGAGCATTTCTCTCCAGAACAAATTATGCGTGATTATCCACGTTAATTGCTGCATCCTGAAAGCGTTTTACACCTCTACAAGATGTTTTTCAAATTGTGATTTTGAATATTCTGTAAAAAATATGTTCTAATAATTCTGTAACTCAGATGTAAAGATATTTTTGACATGTATTCCAATTTAAAATTGTATGTATATTTTGAAATAAAAATATGTAAGCAAATCTATTTGGTGTGTTTAATTAGTATCAATTGAATTAATATGTAGATCAAAAATATAATCCTGAGCAGAACAGAAGCCCTGCTTTTGTTGTGTCACCCTGTATATTATTGTCTGGGCTCGATAGGTGGAAATCAAAATTATTACTTATGGTGGTATTCAAATTTCGCGCTCTTTCCAGTAACAGTAATCTGTAATGAAAAAACTACAGTCACTGTAATCTGTAATGAAAACGCCATCTCGTGAGTAAAAAGTCCCGATATGCATAAAACGTAGTCGGTTTTTATTAGTACGAGAGATATGAGGGCGTTTCCTATCTTTGTACTCTATAATCTTTGTATGGACACGTATTAATGCTTAATAATTGTCAAACTTGATATGATATTAATTTAATTGCTGGTCTTTTCGAAGACAAAACAGTGCAAAATGATAAATGATGATGAATTTTCCATTTCTGGGACTCGTCCAGAGCAGTTTGAGGCAGTAAATAAGTACTGCTTCATTAGAATTATTGCCAAAGAATTCTAGAGAAAACTACGAATACGCTTATGTCGAACACTGACAACTGTAAGGAAATGATATTTCCTTAAGCTGCGTACAGATGTGCGAGCCGAACCTATCGCGAACCGCTCGCGAAGTGTTCGTGTCGTGTTCGTTAATTTCACGTACACACTTGCGATCCGCTCGCGAACCAATACCAACGACGGCTTACGAATTTACACTGGGCTTGCGTTGTGTTCGTGAAAAGCTGCGTATACATGTGCGAGCCGAACCTATCGCGAACCGTTCGCGAAGTGTTCGTGTCATGTTCGTTAATTTCACGTACAAACTTGCGATCCGCTCGCGAACCAATACCGACGGATTAACGAAGTAACACTGGGCTCGCGTTGTGTTCGTGAAAGGATCCGACTATCGATGGATCGGCGCGAACGGTTTGCGAGCGGCTCTATAGAGGTTCGACATGCCGTCCAAATAATTGTCGCTATTGGTTCGCGAGCGGTTCGCGATAGGTTCGGCTTGCACATGTATACGCAGCTAAAGAATCCGACTATCGATGGATCGGCGCGAACGGTTTGCGAGCGGCTCTATAGAGGTTCGACATGCCGTCCAAATAATTGTCGCTATTGGTTCGCGAGCGGTTCGCGATAGGTTCGGCTTGCACATGTATACGCAGCTAAAGAATCCGACTATCGATGGTTCGTCGTGAACGGTTTGCGAGCGGCTCTATAGAGGTTCGACACGCCGTCCAAATAATTGTCGCTATTGGTTCGCGAGCGGTTCGCAATAGGTTCGGCTCGCACATCTGTACGCAGCTTTACAGTTGTCAGTGTTCGACATAAGCGTATTCGTAGTTTTCTCTATCTATCTCTATCTATCATTTCCTTACAGTAAGGAAATGAATATTTCCTTCATTTCCTTACTGTAAGGAAATGATATTTCCTTACAGTTGGGAAATCTTGACTTTTTCTATGACAAATTAGTGACAAATAGTGATTTGCGGAAAAAAATTAAATTGGCTTCAATCTCAATTTAAATGTGTTTTATTTCAATTTGAAGTTCTATCACTCTGAAAAACACCCGATACTCAAACTTCAGTGTCTTCTTGACGAAACAAATACAGTAAAATCCACTAATATGTAGGTATGTCCCTTTTTCATCAAAACGTTTTCAATTTCAAAAGTTTTGTACCTACCCCAAAAAGAAATAATTACAAGTTGAGTTACTTGCACCATCAGTTCCTGAGCACCTTTTAATGATGTCTCATTTAGTCGTTTTATTTCAGTACTCGACTACCTGAAGTAAAAAGGCTGATTTTCATTATCTGAAAATGGCTAATCCTTTTTATGGTATCCTTATTGTGCGGATTTGTAGATGAGGCGTTCTTGCGAAACTACTGACAACGAAAAATTCTCAGAAAAAAGCAAATTCTCTGAAGTTTGATTGAATACCTATTCCCCTATTCAACTTGAAATTCCTATCTGAAACACATACTCATCAAGTTCCACTTGAAAATGAAAGCTGTATGAATGGCACGAACTCAGCCCAAGCCTAACTTTTTCTCTCAGGAAACATTTTCAGTCCTTCCTACGGACAGTAATCTTCGACACATGAGATAAATTCTACTGCTTTATTCCGCCGAATGTGGGAGATTTATTTTTCAGATTTCGCTGATACTGAAGCCCACATTTTATGATTTAGAGGACGTTGAAATCCCATTCCATGAATGGGATTGGATTATATACTTTTTACCGGGTTTGCTTAGCTGTAGGTATTCTGCTGATATCCGAGAATATTCTTTCATAGAGTACTTATTATTAGAGTACGTGTCGATTTGAATGAGATAATACTCAGACACTTCTCACATTAATTCAATCTTTATAATTCGTAAAAAAAATAAGTGAGCTACTGCTTAATAGGTACTACTGCGAGCATGTAATATCAAATATCAGATAGTCTCGAAAAATATCCTCAATGTTTTTAGAGGGATCCCCCCAACTTCAAAAAACAATTATATTTCAAATCTGATCGTGTGATGTGGTATTAGGCTGCACAGTAAAGTCTTCTGTGTGCAAAATATCGAAAAGATAATTTAAGGTCGCCGTTTGAAGCTCGTAGGAAAAGTTAACCGATAGAGGCGCCACCGTGCATTTTACGGAATATCTCCATAGAACTTACATTAATCTATGAGTTCTATGAATATCTCTCTAATTATGAATGAAATGTACAATGGCGCTCTCTATCCAAAAATCGCTGAACTATGAAATTAGTGAAAATGTGGGTAAAGCAGGAACTTTTTACCGCCAAAATTTGAATTTGGCCATTCTCTGCCAATTCCGTATTTCAAGTTGTTTTTCTGAATGAAATTATCAGTAGATTCACTTTTAATCGGAAGTTGAACTATTTTCATGGGTCTTTCGTTTGAAATAAAACAGAAGCATGAGTTGGCTCATTTTCTTCTATTTTTCAAAGAAAAAAAATGAACTGTTGAAATGCAATTAATCTCAATTATCTCATTAAGAACTCAAATCCTTTCTTAGTTCACCCACAAAATTTCAGTTCTCGAAGTGAAACCATTTTCAAATGCAACTTGAAATAAAAACACACTCCATTGAACGCCCACCTTAATAGCAAGAATAAAAACAAATTATTGAAAAAAAACTATATTTCAGAAACGAATCGCCCGATTTCGCTTGAATTTCTGATATGCATCAATGAAAGGGATAAAAATGAAATCAACAAACAAGTTTTTCGATTTGAAGAGTAGGTACACGGGAATAATGATCAGGGTCCACTTTTGGTCTAACTCTAAAATAAACTGTTTGTACCATCTGGTAGAATTTTTCAAGAGCTTTCGTTTTGGTTTTACCGATTCATGAAATTATACTCAGTGCCCAAATTATAGACGTTTTAATAATCACTGGTTTACACATTACGATCATTGTCCACACGCAACTTCACAAAAATGATCATCAGAGTCCATCGCAGCTAAGTATTTGCTCAACAACATCTTAGTCAAATACATAACACATGAATGTATAAATCCACGCTTTCAGCTTCATTTGAATGCAAGTTTTGAGTATGTGAATCTTAAATTTCAAATCCTGCGAATTGTATAGGTTTTGTGACTCTGATCGTTATTCCCGTGAACTCTCCAATCAGTGGCGGATTCATGACTTCAGGGGCCCTACGCTTAAAAACTTTCGGGGCCCCCTCTGAAACATTTTCGATTTTTGTCAAAAGAATTTTTTAATTAAAACTCACTTCTTTCAAAACAAAACATGAAGTTAATTAATAAAATACAAGGTATGTATATCAAAACAAAATATAAAAGATGAATAAAAATCTTAAAAAAGGGAAAAATATCACCAAAATTCAAATACAAAATATCTCTAGAATATCATATCTGCAAATTTTTTATTGCGGAATCGAGATTAAGGAATAAATAAAATCATCACAAAATATACAAGTATCGTAAAGCTGTAAATCAGTTACCTTCAACATAAAATTCCACTTAAAAAATTGATTATTTCTTATTTTAATATCAGCCAATTCTTTTATTGCAGAATCATAATCGAGACTACTCGTTATATCACTTTCGATAGAAAGTATTCCTAAAAACTGTAGTCTATTTTCTGTCATAACAGTTCTATATTTATTTTTTATCATGACAGTTTGGGAAACGAGCAAAAAATTTTGTCAATTTTGGATGCTTAGCTTTACTCTGCTCTTTACTTTCCTTGAGCTTTCGTTTTTGGTAGCCGCTCATATAACGTCTGTCAGACATGGTGTCACGTCAATATTACATAGGCAACTAGCAACTGTAATGATAAGAAAATGTTAAATTTTATTTTATATTCTGTAACGAATAACACAGAAATTCTTTGACTTCGCTCTATTGAAGTATGAAATCCGAACCGATGAGCTAATATATGAAAAATTATTATCTAATTGATACAAGAAAAGAATGGTAAAATATGAACAGATCATTGAACATAATGAATGAGTCTATCGGAGATGATCGGAAGTCAAGAAAAAATTGCAACAATTAAATTGATAAACATGTAAAAGTAAATGTACATCCATATTTTTGAAACGAAATTATTTGTTTTGTTTGTCATTTCATCGTATACGAACACATAGGTACAGGTTGAATCAAATAATTTCTGTAAATCGTATTTTATATTTCCTTTTCCCGGTATTGAACCACTATTATGTCGTATGCCTTATATGGAAAATGAATTTGACTGGTCTGCCTCATCGCTCTAATTATGTTTATGCCGAATTGCCGAAAAATTGGAAGAATGTTATTTCTAGCATATGAAACTGCACTGTAAAGCTTACCTTCTAAATCAATTATATCGTTCAATAAGAGTACAACGATTTAAAAGTGCAAACACAAACAGAAATAGTTCAATTCACCAACACTTCTCAGTTTTTCATAATATTTGAATCTTACACGTTATACGAAACTCGCCCGTCACTGTCAACACTTTTCGAATCTTGTGAAATGAACGTGAGAAAAAAATATGCAGACTTAAGAACTTCTGCACAAGTATTTTTCACTTTACAACCCTAAACGAATCAACATTTGGTCGGCCGTTCTGTAGCACATTCCTAGATTTTAGAGGAAATGCCGACAAATTTATTGAATTATGATGTAATTGTGAATATTGGAATTCGGCCGCTACCCTTGACTGAATTTATTGCAGGCAGACAAGATAATTAGGGACAATACGCTGAATCTCGGATGGTGTTTTTTTTTCCAATATCTGAGTTTTGCTCTGAGGCAGTGGCGTACCCACGGGGGGGGATAAGGGGGATATATCCCCCCCCAGGAAGATCCATTGTTAGGTCCAAAAGTGTAATTTGATGAAAGCGAATTCTCGGTAAAATCCAAGAGAGTTGTAAAGTTCCTGACAATATAATATGTATATTCGCTTCGGTGACTATATACCAAATTATTAATAAAAAATTAAAGACATATGAAGCCTTCCGAGTGCCGCAACTATCACAGCGATTGGCGGCACATCAAAACAAGCGATTTAAGTGTGCATAAATCTTATCGAGAGATGACGTTTTCGGCTCCAGATCCCTTTGTCGGCCGATAATACTGCGTTAAATTCGCACTTGGATCAGTAGGGTGATATTTTGTTTACTGGTATGAAGTAGGATGAGTAGACATTTTTCTATTTCATTCCTTGAGACGACCTGTAGGAATTTGTCCTGAGTTGACATTGCCTTCCATTCATCATAATTCGTTTCATTGTTACAAAGGTGTGTTGTATTTTTTTAATAGAGGTCCAGGAAAAAATCATCATAACTAAACAAATTTCTTTGGCGGACTTAATCAAACGAAGGAAATTTGATGAATGCGAAACCAAATCGACAAGTTCGGCTGCTGGAATCCGCTAGCCATGATGTCTATACACAGGGAATTGCCAAGTTCCGAGAATGAAATAATTGATAATATAGCAAAAAGACCAAGGCAACTTTACTTTGTTTTATGATAGCAAACCAAAATTTTTGATAATAGTATATTATTCAATGAGCGGCAATGTAAGTCATAATATACGAAGATGAATTTTGCAGCACGAGCCGTCAGGCGAGTGGTGTAATTCATCAAGTGTGTTATGACC
Organism: Adalia bipunctata; assembly: GCA_910592335.1. Classification (NCBI taxonomy): domain Eukaryota; kingdom Metazoa; phylum Arthropoda; class Insecta; order Coleoptera; family Coccinellidae; genus Adalia; species Adalia bipunctata. The sequence goes on from OU342950.1 coordinate 24,497,985, forward strand.
ATTACCGCGAATCGAATACTATTCTTTATCTCGACTTCTTCAAAATTGACAACAGAGTTGTCAAAAGCGATCTCTGTGGTCGAGAATCGAATCACGTAAAAAACATCAAAAATTCACGGTTTCCAATTGCGATTTTTGGATATTCAGACCGAAGGAAATGTAAAAACGAATGGCGAAAACGTTACCTTGATATCTGAAATAGTGTTCCCGATCGATCCGACTTTTTTTATTCATTTGGTAAACTGTTTTTCATATCTGTATTAGAGTGAGTTATAGACGTGAGTTATCATAACTATCGGGCTTGGTTTATAGATATTATTACAGCTCGAAATCAGTAGAATAATGGACACATTATTCTTCTATGGGAGAAGATAAAAATTTATTCTTGTTTTGCAATTAAAAAAAATATTATTATTATTTGTTTCATATCCCCCCCCAAGACGAATGTCTGGGTACGCCACTGCTCTGAGGCACTTGTTATTCAATTGCGTCTCATGTGAATGTAATAACTAATAATTCACAAGTTGCCTCTGAGCTTCTCATAAAATATAGTAGGTACAGTCTGACTATTTTTTCACACTTACATACTGAATTTCTATTCTAGAAAAAAAAAATTCAATTCGATCGCCGGGGCCCCTATGGACCTCGGGGCCCTACGCTGCAGCGTACTAAGCGTACCGGTTAATCCGCTACTGTCTCCAATTGTGTAAAATTTCGAAAAGATCATTAAATTGCAAGAATAAAAACTAATTATCAAAAAAATATATATTTTTGAAACTAATCAATCGCCCATTTCGATTAAATTTCTGATATAAATCAATGAAGAATGAAATAGCTAAAATGAATTTAACAAACAAGTTTCTCGATTTGAGATGATGCAAAAAAACTTCAGGGAGATTTCTTGAAATATACATAGCAAAACCAAATTTCTCTCTTCCCACAGAACGAAATAGGGTTCAATATTTATTCCTTAGACTATCCTTAGACTTATCTAAGATTTATTCGTTATTTGGTTTAAGTTCACTCTACACAAGAGTATGTGGTGACAGATTTAATTCTTATCCCATATGTATCCTGATACTTTCGTATAGGCATATTACGTATTATGAATTAGGGAACAGAAATGATTCGTTTTAAGCAGTTAGTTATTCAGTTCTTTCCATCGAGTACAGATCGACCTCCTTATTATTAAATTGAATAAATTGATTATTCAGAAATCTGTGTTTGATTGAAATCAATCCTAAAGGAACTTATAACTCAACAAAATTTGATGATACTGGATTCTTCTTGTTCTGTGCCAATTCTCGAAAACTCATCAGTGAGTTCTTGATGAAACAAATTTGTAAAATCCACCAGTCAGAATTTATAATTGCCCCTCAGGTATCCTACCTACTTGACCATATTTCGAGGAGGTATTTATCAAAAAGTTTTGAATTTTCAAAGGTTTGTACAACAAAACGTAATATTTACAAGTTGTCACTTCCATTAGAGCACCTAAGTTCCTAAGCTGTTTATGGCTACGCTACAACAAGACAAATTTTCGAAAAGATAACGATGTTCGGAATCACCTTCAAATGTCTGATCTTTTCATTCGAGTAGCTTCTCATAAATTATCGACTATCTGAAGTCAAAAAGATGATTCTCATCTCTGAAAATAAGAATCAGTTGTTAATGTACCTAATCCTTTTTATGGCACTTTCATTGTGCAGATTTGGAGATAAGGCGTTATTGCTTAGGGTGGTGTTGTCAAAAATTGTCTAGATTGTGGACAATGGAAATTCTCAGAAAAAAGCAAGTACCTACTATGAAGTTTGAATACGTTTCGATATTTTTCAATGGTGGATAATAAAGTCGTTTAACATCATTTAAGAGATTCTTGTCTATCAGTTAAGGACACTTTGAGATGTAAAAGGTGGTGGGGCAATCCATACCCCTTCTCATTTCAAATTCATTTAAATAGGGATGGTTTGAAGAATTCTCCAACAGAAGTCGAGAAGCAGTAGGTACATTGAGTAGTACATAGTGACACCGAAGTTTAAAAAATCTACAGGTTAGTAATTTTTGTAATAATCATTCTCATTTATATTTCACTCTGAACTTTTAACCGATGAATTTTTGGTTCGACTCGCAGTTTCTGAATATTTTATTTTTTTTTTCAGAAATGGTTCATATGAGAAGAAAAGATTTCAGGAGAACTAGGATGTCCACCCACAAGGACTCACCAGCGGATGAAATCCCAAGTGATATTCCAAGAGAGAAGCACGATGAAACATCACCCAAGTCTTGTATAAAGGGGGATATGAAGTTAGAAGTTGATTGCCAGGTGTGTGTTCCGAAGATGAGATGAAAGTTTCTACGATGTACGTTTTTGATGCTCGAATTATATATTTATTTAAAATGTTAATACTTGGAATGGATAATAAATAATATTTAACATATTTTTGTTCACGATTTCACAACTGAAACCCATATATCGAACTAAAAAATAAATATTCAGTTCCTAAGAAAGAATTAAATACATATCTCACTTGGAACAAAATGAATTTTAAAGAAGTGTCTCTATTTAAAGAAGTTCAGATCGAAAGGAGTCCAAAGATAAAATTAAGGTAAGTATAACTTATACTAACTAAAAAGGAAAATCCTGAATGGATATAACTTGTTTAATTTCCAACGAAAAACTAAAGTTTATATTCCAACATAAAATTGTTTTGCCTTGAAATACTGTAGGTTGGGAAAGGGAATCGGTTTTGTTGATATTCAGAAATAAAAAACGAAGAACTTATGGAAATAATAAAAGTTTACTTCATGACTAGATACATAAACATTACATTCAATTACCACAAATAAGAAACATGTTCGTTTATCAGATTTATCACAAATCACAAATGTACAATTAAACTTTCTTTCAAAGAATTACCTCTGCACAATTAAAAAATTGTAAGTCCCTCAATAATTACTGATTCAGTTTAGTTGTACGCTTGCATCGAAAAGTAAAATTGAAAATATCATTCAGCGATGATGAAAAACTATAATAAATTAACTAATGTAGTGCAAAATTATATACAAGCTATTTGATTTTAAGCTTTGCGAATGAATAATGTGAAATCGAATTGAAATTGTTACCACGTTTTCATGTTGAACACAAAATAGTAAACCGTAACAATGTCATGGTCAACAATAAATCAAACTCAAATTTTCCTTCTCCACATGTTTTATGTCACTAACACGTGGAACAACAAAAGAAAACGGAAAAAATCTCGAAGTCCAACTTCTTTGGCACACAACATTTTGTCAAACAAAATTCCATCATTCCTTAACTGAAAATCAATAGATCAACGAAGATTTGTTAAATATTGGCTCAAACATCTAGATATGTTCGAAAATCACTTCCTGGCACAAACAATTAAGATGTATTGTCTCCAAAAATTCATATAACCCAGTAGGCTACGAAATTAATTCAGAGGTAAAGATATCTCTTAGAACGATTATTGTAGGTTCATAAACTGGAATATGAAATGAATAAAACCTTTTTGATCATAAAAACTGGAGAATCAATTGAACAAACTATTTTCATCGGAAACCTACCAGATTATTTGATTAGGATGAAAATAACAGTAGAGTATTACTCTAAGAAAAATTGGAATACGCTTAATTATTTACAGATTATGATAAAAGTAAAATGACCTAAGACTAAGAAAACTTCCAGACTTATATTTCGATGTGCGTTCCTATTCAAATTATTGTGGATACAGGAGATTTTGGACCGTGGAATCTGACCAGTTCCGTAACAGTTATCGCCACCTGCACCAACCCTTTGCCTTCCAATACATCAGCTGAACAACACAACAGAGTCTGTAAAACAAAAAAGAATAATAACAAAAATGAAAGAAAGACGAGTTAAAATTAATATTTCCAGCTCCAATACTACGAGTTCCTTTCTCCAATTCCTTGTCAATATTGTCTCAATTTGTGATGGTTATGAAATCACAATCAATATTTAATTCAAATGTTTATTTGATTACAAAAAATTATACAATAAAAACAAACTCTTAAACGTAACTTAAATATTCGATTGAACAATTATAAACTTCTCCAAAAAAAATAAAAGCTTTATTCTTGTACTTAATTCACCATTATCAAATAAAAAACAACAAAATAAAAAAATTAAATAAGAAACGATTATAGTAAGAAATAATCGAATAAGGAAAATTCTGGTAGTATAAAGAATGCTGTGAAAAACTGAGATTCTGCAAGTTTTAACGAGACAAGGAAAAAAACAGTCTTTAGATATTTCTAATACTGGAAGAAAGTAATGACTAGATATTTTCGATATGATTCTACTTCTACATAGCTAAGAAACCAAGATGTTTAAATGCGAGGGATATAAATATCAAATATAATGTTTTCAAAGTAAGTAAGTACACTAAATGAACACCATTTCGATTGTATTCGATTTCGAATAAAATACCCTGTTCTAGAATTCGAAATTAGTTTTCTCATGAATACTGTGAAAATAAAGCTGCCTTACTTAATTAAATCTAGCTAAATAATATTATTATTTATAATTCAATCTCAAATCATGGACAGATAAGTTAAAATTCAGCAAAAACAATTTCAAACTTTGGCATAAGTGTACTATTTGTAACATAGTACCATTGAGTAGATGAATACTCAAAGAGGGTACTACAAAAATGTTATATGTACTTTGGCAAAAATCTGGATCCTTTATAGTTTTTGACACATTAATACTGATTGTATCCTTTTTTTTTATTTAAGTTTGAGGATTTTGAATCGAGGAATTTTGCAAATTAAAGGAGGCAATATATGTTCGTAAGATTCAACCCAATTATTCAGATGAACATATCACACTAGGTTAGGCACTGAAAAAAACTTGACGTTAAACCAAATCACTAAGTGATTCATAACATCACTGTTTTTGGTTTAACAATTATAGTATGAATCATTCTTTGGACTGAAAGAATACTAACTTTTTTAAACTCTGCATTGTAAATAATATGAAGCAATCAGAATGAATCTGTATAATATTTTCATGCGATGCCTCAATGAAAACTGTTTAACACTTTTGAAAGCAAACCACGAAAAATTTTTGGTGGAATTAGCTTTCAGAACAACATGCATGATTTCAATGATTCAAATACTTTCACAACTAAACCTATATCCGCAAACGATCTACGTTCAGCTCAAAACAATTCCTAAATTTTCGCGATAGGCACCTTCAAGCACGAGTAATCACATTATATCATCAAAATCTCATTTAAAGCGCACAAAAACATATCTCAAAAATTTATATAGACACTTTATAAATATGGAATGTGTTTACGATAACTTACTCTAATAAATATTCAAATTATTGATTATACAATTTTAATAGCAGTAAAATTTAAAATATTCATAAAAAATTTATATTGACAAATATTTTATATTTCATTGCTATTTAAAGATATGGATAGCGAATTTTTTGTATAGAAGAGGATAAAGATTCACAAATGGAATTTGTGTATTACAAAATATAAATTTGTAGTTTTCAATATCAAAGACACTTTCTCAGTACTGATAAAGTCTTTCATTCTATTCTCAAGGCCCCTGTTTTCGAAAAATAACTATTGACCTTTTGTTGGTTCAAGAATTCAACGAAATCTTTGAAAAATTTCAATGATACTTAAGAATAGATGACGATGGAAAATAGTCAATTTGGATCAATCAAATTGTGACTGTTTTTACGGAGGTGGAAACATTATCAGAAATACCACGGTCCCAAAGAAAACTGCCAGCAGTAGGAGTGAGACTGTGGTGTCCTGCAGGGTTCTGTGCCGATTCCGCTCCGGTTGTTTACGCTCCGTTGCAACCCGCTCCTGTTCGCACAGGGCCGCAACAGTGTCGTAGAGACGGGGTAGACCGCGTCCCTCTAAAGCCTCCGTCACATCCAGCGGGCTGCACAGCCGCCCCTGCAATCAACACCCACAGTCTCACTCACTATTTCCAAAGGTATGGCTACAATCATATTTACAAGTCGATAAAATCATATACAGGACGAAGAATCATCAAGATATAGACCCAGGACCGATTATTACGGAAGTTTAATAAAAAAAGAAACAAAACGAAACTCACCTCATCGACGCCAATTTTCCGGCATGCTTCTATGAAATTATCTACATTTCTCCTGCATCTGGCCATTGTGAGTTTGGGCTGAAAAAATTGCAATTATAATTTCAGCACTTGTGAGCAAGAAAGTTAGGCTGTACTTACAACTGCGGGTGAAGGAACGTGAATACTTGCTACCGACCTAGGCTTAATATGATTGGCCAGGTGGCATAATACAACGCCGTCTGTTAATGATGATGCTAAATCGTTAGGCAGCGCCATTTTCAATCTTGATTCGATAATCTGAAAAGGAAATTGTATTCATATGAGATTCCTATTGAAGATTTCCAGACCACTTGTATAAGGAAGCATTATTGTGTTAGTTATTGTTCTTCGTTCACTCACATTTCTCAATTGGTTGATTAAATCCGTCTCTTCCCTAGCTTTATCGATTTCTCTCCTCATCGTAAACGTCATTTTATCAGGTGCAGGTTCAGGTTTCCAGGATATACTCCTGGAACCACCCTTGTTCACCCCATTTACATTTTTCGTGTTACCACAGCCGTTCAAATTGTTCTTCATTGCCGAATGGGCGGTTTGTTTATTGTTACCAGCAGGAACATTGTCGTGAGATAGTATACTGGAAGAGTTTGTTTTGAATGGTGAAATGGGCTTGACGTAGTCTTGGATGAACTGAGGGCTACTTGAGTTGGAGGTCCTATTTTGTTCTAAATTTGTACCTGAAATGTAACATCCATGACGAATATTCGGAGACTTTAGAACGTGGAGAAATAGCGATCTATAGCGTAGCTCAACACTCTGTATCCAACACTGTTTTTTAAAAATTAAGAAAATTAATCGGAAAGCGATGGAGAAGCAAAAATGCAGTGATATACAGGTGTTCCATTTGAAATATCAATGATATTGCCTCTTATGAATACAAGCGTAGCTGCCGCAGTATGGAAAATTAATTTAGATTGATAGAGCAAAACTGATTTACTGGGGAAACCAAGTCAGTCTTTCTTCCTAAACTGTCTCCATCGAGAGTGACCACTAAAGATTGTTAATAGAATTCGATATCTCAAAACAACAAAACTGAAAACGGATTAATTCTTTAAGATTAATGTTTAGGTTAGACTGCTATTTTCTTCACTCAGCATGCCATTCCAAGCGAGACACCATGTATAAACTCACTATTTATCATTTGGAAGCATGCATCCTATCGTTTCTGACTCTACATACTAATGACTGTGTGATTTTCAGTTTGAGGACATATTGTATATTATTTTTACAATCTCACCATTTCCATTCGTATAAGTGTGATTTGGCGAGAATGCTGATGTGTTTCTAGAAGGCGGAACTTTTTGAACCGGTTTTTGGATGGTCGATGTGTCGTCGAATATTTTCTTGGGGCTACCCAGTACGGAATTTAAGGGTGTGGGATCGGACTTGGAGGTAGCCATGGAAGATTGAGGGGAGGAATAGTGGGTGGGTGTATTTGGTTCTGTTTTGTAAGAATGTTCGTCTGATTCTTTGGTTCTGTAGACGGAAGGAACTTCCTGTGCTCGTTGTTGTTTCAAGGCTTCCTTGTATTCCCTAAAAACAAGAGTGGGTGCTATTTCTTCTCTTCTTGGTTGTCGAACAACAAATTTTTGTGGGAAAACAACTCTGAGATAGTTCAAATTTGTTCCCACAAAAATGTATCAAACATGATTTATTCATAACAACATCCAAATCATTTTTAACTATACAGTGTGATTCAAAAACTACGAGCTTCAAATTGATGTTTATTGAATGAATATTTGCAGATTAAGTTGAAGACGGGCATATTAAAAAATTTTCTGAAATTCGTGACGGTTACCTGTAAGTTTGTATTTGATGTAGTGGTTTCACTTTCTCCTCAAAACCATTGCTATGACTGTTATGGTCAATAACTGGACTGAGACGAGCACTGAAATAATTCAAACCACATTTGTTATAAACACACAAACGGAAATGTTAATCGACAAACACATCAATCAAACACTCAATTTACCAAAACCTTTATTTCGTGCAGAAACACTTATAAATCATAACAAAGATAAGTGCTACAAATTCTATGAATTTATGGAAGATGTACCGATAGAATGAATTCTGATTGGGTAAGGACCTACAAAAAAATGTCGATTGAAAGGTAATTCGAAAAAACTTGGCTGAAATTGGGAATTCAAACTAAGCAACATGACATCTGATGGTGGGAATTTCAAGTGTATCTGTGAGAGCCATTTTGACAGACATCGACATTTTAGCAATAAATATGACATATATTTAAATGAACATAAATGAAAGCTGAAAACAACTCTTTCAAGATGACAAATGAGCTTCAAAAGACACCATGTTGCTGCAATCTAAGTCTTTGAGCTTTGAAATCCCAATCTGATGATCTGCGATTGGAAATTATGTTTTACTAACCTGATTTCACCTAGACTTTTGTTGTCATCCTTTTTCTCAGAATCATCTTCGACGGTTTCTGGTCCAGGGCTAATGGTAGATGGCGTTGACAGAGAAGAAGTTGTTCCATTTAGTTCTGATCGGGTTGAAGCTACAGACGGATTAGAATTCGTCCATGTTTTGTCGAGATCACCTAAATTAATTAATGAATATTAATCTATTTTGAATCAGTTTTTGGCATTATCACTCTGCTCATGAAATCAAACAAACCTGTTATTTCTTGTGACCACCTTTTGTCATCGCTACTCGTGCTATAGCCGCTATCAACATTGTAACGCTTTGGTTTCAGTCTATCTAGGTGTGTGGGCCCAGGGGACCCTCCAGTCTTCTTCGTTCTTCTTCCCAAAGTGCCACCTGCGGTGAAGCCCCCACACTTAGCTTCAAGTCTCAAAGCTTCAGTCTCGAGGTATTTGAAGATGTGAATGCGTCCCCTTTTGCAAAGCTAATAAACGAAAAGGAAAATGAAGATATTCGTGATAAGAACACAGGCAATTCGATTTAGTAGGTTAAATATAAGACATAGAGCAAAATGAGCTGTATTTGTTTTTAGGACATAAGAATCCCGAAGTCATTCAATTCAAGGCATTTATGACGCCATAATGAGCAAGGCCTATTTTTATAGGTTGAAGAAGGTAACACCCCACGTTACTTCCAAAAAGACAAATCAACTCACACTGGCTGGCGGACTGGTCAACGGGTTATCCTCGAGCATCAAATCTATCAAAGTCTCCATCTCTCTCAGCTCCACGGGAAGCGTGCTGAGCCTGTTCGCCCTCAGGTCCAGCCTGACTAATTTCAACAGCGTTATGTCTATGGGTAAGGCTAACAGTAGGTTATTCCTGAGGATGAGCGACTGCACACCACGCAGTTCGCACATTCTTGGGGGAAGGTGAGACAGCTGATTGCAAGAGGCGTCGAGTTCCATGAGCTGAGACATCTTGCTTAGATCGTCTGGAAGGCTCTTCAGGCTGTTGTTTGAGATCAGGAGAATCTGAAGAATGACAATACAAAAAATGGTGAAAAATATTTATCTCACTCAGAGGAAAACGCTCCTTTCACAAAAATTCATTAAACAATATACATTAATACTAATTGAACATTTATTCAACAGAAAGGGATCCAAGACCATATCCCTGTGTGAAGAACAAATATAAGGAAACAACATATCTGCCGAAGAGTAGAGTATGCTGGTCTCTTTTAGAGTTCCGACTCACCTGTATGGGTAATTGACATATTTCTCTAGGAAGACTTGTGAGTTGATTCCTACTGAGGTCTAAAAAAGTGAGGCACTGAAGATTACTCAATCCATCGGGCATGAATCTGATTGCGTTGTGATAGCATAAGAGTTTTTCTAAGAAGGGAAATGTCGTTATTTCTTCTGGCAGCTCATTAAAACGATTTTTAGACAAATCTGTAACAAATGAGGAAGAAAATTAATGCAACTGTTTATTAGTTAACTATTGGTAATACAAGAACTCTTCAAAAGTGAATCTGGAGAAATCAAAAGGATATCTATTGTAATTGACATTTTTGGGTGATTTTCAAAGAATTATCGTGCAATTAAGTCAATTTGGTAACTGAATTAACTGAAGAAAAGACTGAAACAGTGAACAATATAAAGCACTGCCAATAATCAGAATATTTCTATTCGAATCAAGATAAGTCATTCGATATTCAAGACCTCTAGAGTGCATCGAAAACATAATATAATAACGTATTACGAACTCTTGTATGGCGGCCTTCAAGGCCATGAATCCATTCAACATTTAGTTATTCTTGCAACGTACTCGTACAACGTACAGTAAACCGGAAATCATGTTATTGACAAAAATGGAATAAATATTTTTACAATGCATATGTTCGTACATAAGTCATAATATTCCTAGCAGAAGATGAAAACAGTGTAAAAATGACTTAATTTTTTTTCAATTACATAATATAATGATTTTTTCAGGACAAAAACGAAGGAAAAAATGAAAATTTGTTTTCACATTCAGAAATAAATCCATGGAAGTTTATTGCCGTTATTTCTTCATCATCAACTCAGTTTCCCTCAGCATTTATCCGAGAAACTTTAACGATCCGTAAACTAATCATCACACCGATTTGTAATCAATCTAATGGCTTTTACAGTTCCTCCAAGTCGATAAGTTAAAAAACCTTCTACGCTGAACTTTAACACTTCAAAATAACTACCTTGAATTTTTATTTATGGCTTTTATGAACTTTTGTAAAGGTCGCCCAATGTTTCCATTTTGGAATGAAATTGAATTATTCGTGGTCTAAATATAAAGTGACGCTGAATAGCGCGGACATCTTGCGAGTAGTTTCGGCTTAGGTCATACTCAGGGGCCTTGGCGCCTTTGAATAATTGAATAGCTCAAATTTTTTATGATGTATACGCTGAGTGGCTCCAGACAGAGAAGATAAATCACTCTTCTATATGACAGATTCACTGACGGCACGGTTAAGGATGAGAAGTAAAAAAGAATTTAATCGGAGTTTATTCATTTTGTCGCATAATTGGATTTTGACTGAACGTTATGATTAGTGTATTCCTCTTCATTACTCTGAGGGAAGTTCCTAACCTATCGGAACCTTATTCAAAAATGTTTCCCATTGAGCATTACATCAAATATACAGAGTGAGCAAGAAGTAGTTTCTATTTAAACCATTTAAAGGGTGTTTCAATAAGAGCGCAAGATTTCAGTGTTCAATAAAACATGGATTTCTGTAGCAAATTATTGAAATACACTGCGCAAAAAAATTAACGCACATTATGGAAATCTCAAATTTATTATACAACTGAAGGTGTTCTCAATGATAATTATTTTTATCAGAATTATGCATGCATATGTTATCCACTTTCAACGTTTTTCTTCAATACAGATGTTTTCTCCCAGCATGAATAAAGAAAGATGATATTATCAGATTTTGAATGTATTGGCTGCATTTTAAAATCAGTGTTGTTCTCGATCAATTCTAGTGATCAATAGTTTTTCTTTCGTTTGATTTTCTACACTCGCTATGCAACGCGAAACACCCAATTTGACTCAAAGAGGAATGTGCCCAAGCGGTAGTTTTGCGAGAAGAAGGGTGGACATACACAAGAATTGCAGAAAGGTTTGGAGTTTCCCATACAAGTGTGTCCAGAATGTTGCAGCGATTCAGGGAGACAGGTATGAATGTCCGAAGACCAAGACAGGGTAGACCACGGGTAACAACTGCCATTAAAGAACGTTACTTGAGAGTTTCTTCGTTGAGACAACGGTTTGCAACCGCTTGCCTCCTTCAAAATCAGCTTGAGCAAACTCATGAGGTGCAAATTAGCACTCAGACAATAAGAAATCGCCTCAGAGAATATGATTTAAGGCCTCGTGTCGCGGCAAGAGGCGCAGCTCTTACCCCAGCCCATCGAAGGGCGCGTTTGGATTTTGCGAGGGAGCATATCCATTGGGAAGAGGCCGATTGGGAAAGAGTTCTCTTCACAAATGAGTCTAGATTCTGCCTCTACCATTGTGATCGACGTTCCCTTGTATACAGACGTCCCCATGAAAGATATGCTCAGTGCAATTTCCTGAATACTACTGGTTTCAGGGGAGGATCGATTATGGTATGGGGTGGAATATCTTTGACTGCTCGCACAGACCTAGTGGTCTTTGACAATGGAGCTATGAATGCTGATAAGTATATAAGGAACATTCTTGAAGAGCATGTAGTGCCATTTGCCCCATACATTGGTGAAAATTTCATTTTTATGGACGATAATGCCAGACCCCATCGTGCGCGCATCGTTCAGGAGTACCTTGAAGAGGTTGAAGTCTCTCAAATGGAATGGCCAGCAAGAAGTTCAGATCTCAATTCGATTGAGCAGGTTTGGGACAACCTCAATAGAAGGCTGAGAAGTTCAGAAAATTATCCAGCTACTCTTAATGACTTAGGAATCCAACTCTGAGAAATCTGGGAAGGATTAGATCAGAACATTTTAAGATCACTCATTTTGAGTATGAACCGTCGTTGCCGAGCTGTAATTAACGCAAGGGGTGGAAAAACCAAGTTTTAAATCACTTATCAGCATTTCAGTATTTTGAAAATTGTTCATTTCTCTTCTTTCACATAAGATTCGGTGAAATCCTGAATTTTTCTTCCATTTAATGTGTCTTGTTTCGTTCAAAACCTTCCCGAGAGAACATGAAAAATATGTTATAAAGTCAATGTAGAGTTAACTTCCATTGAAATTGAGATTTTCAGAATGTGCGTTAATTTTTTGCGCAGTGTATTTAATGATTTAGAAAATATTGGTGTTATTATAGCACGATAACGTTACTGCAGGACACGTTGTTCTTCCGAGTAATGTTCCATGTATACCTACTTCCCAGAGCTGTGACGAGCACTGAAGAAAAGTGCTTCGAGCACTAAGCACTAAGCACTTGAATAAAAAGGCTCCCGAGTCTCGAGCACAAAGCACTTATTTTCACAAAAGGCTCGCGAATACTAAGCACTTTGTGAGAGTAATTCGACATTTCGAGCACTAAGCCCTAAGCACTTTTTTTAGGAAATATTGAAAGTGAGGTTATTTTAATCGGAAAAAAAATTGTAAGTTGGCATAGGTATGTGATTGAAAATTTTGAATTCGATTCAATATAATATATAATAAATTCTTATTAGTAATGGAAGAGAAAAATGCTATTCGCTCCTGGATCTCTCTGTTTGATAATATTCATGAATATACTGAATTTTTCGAGTTTACTTTTTCTTCTGAAAACTGCCAGTCCTTGAAACAAAATTAAATAAAAAATTCAAGGAAAAATGGAAATGTTCCTCTGTCAATTCTTGCACTGATTTGTCAGGAGCAAACCAGTTGCAAAACATTGTTGCGTGACAAATAACGAAAAAGTATCAAAATTAGAACTCAATGAATTGTGTAAAGTTTTGATGTTGTCTATATAAGACTCTTTGGTCAGATAAAAATGTAAAAAAAAATCAGAATCGTGGCTTTTGCTATTCTTAATGATATTGAGTTGTCAATGCACCAATTACCATTTAATAAAATACACATGGGCCTTCAATTTTCCTCTCATAATGATCAAGTTTCCTCATTATCATCTCTCTGTAATTGCAATCCAAACAGTTTTGGGATGTTACTGTCATGTAAGGAAATGTTGATTTCAGATTTTATTGATGTAAAAATGAATTCGTACAACATTGGCTCAGGGCTTAGTGCTTAGTAATCCGCAAAAGTGCTCGGGAGCACTTTTGGGATTACTAAGCACTAAGCCTTTGGCCGAAGCACTCCAATTACTAAGCACTAAGCACTGCTTTTGAAAAGTGCTTTAGAGCACAATGCTCGGGAGCACAAAAGGGCTCCGAGTGCTTTCACGAGCACAAAGCACAATGCTTTGGCACAGCTCTGCTACTTTCATCTGTCAATTTTCGATCTGTCACGTCATAATCATGTGACATTATGACTGTCTAACATGGCGCGAAATTCAAATGTTGTGCTCTCATGGAAACATCCTTTAGTTTCCAACGACTAGGAAATTTATATGGAGGATAAACTAATTCTACGTTACGCAGAGAAGTCGTATAGGAGTAACAACCGAATAGGTAATACGAGAGCTGATATAGATACTCTAACTTTTCAATTAACTCTCCAGAAACAAGATGATCCGTCAATTCGAAAGAACTTCGTGCGGATTGAGGGTTTCGCCCTCATCATGGCGCTCGCGACTCCTACACGCCATCCACCATGGTGGGGCCCGTGCAGCAGCAGCAAGTCTGGCATAGTGGCATATCACGGCTGTTCGCCCTTCCGAACATCTGTTCATGACGTTCGCAACGAGTAGACCGAATCGATAGCGCGCCACGCGACAAACCACCAAATTTCAATCCCAGACGGTCTGGAATTTCAGACTGGAATTTATGAGGGTTTGAGGGCGCAAAACAAAACATACTCCGTAGGATGATGTGAAGGGTTTGATAAATATTAAAAGACCTTCACAGTGGCAGTCACATTAGAATTGTTACATCCAGAAGAAATAATTTCTCTGTCTCGATATTTTGGCATTATGATCGTTTTATATCAGGAGCGCATTGATGATGTAGTATATTTGAATTTAAATAAGGTATTCATGTTCGGTCATGCGTACTCATGCGTCAGGTCGACAAGGATCGACTTCCCGACATATGAGGAGGCAGTTAGTTGATTGTAGAGATTGAATGAATATGCACTGTATGTTATGTACCAAACTACGAAGTAAAGTTGTAACCCCGAATGTTATTTTATTCCGGCCAAAGACATTATAGTTGGCGACGAGGATAAAAATCGGAATAAGTGATTGAGACACTGTTAGTTGACAACTAATAATACGTTGTTTCAATTCCACACATTGTGAACTACCTAAATGGCGAATTCTCAAGATACGATAGGTGTCATGGCGTGCTCCGCCATCGGGAAACTTCGCGAGTTCCAAAGTGGCGTAACGGACTGGACAATATTCAAAGCACGTTTAGTGCAATACTTCATCGCGAATAATATTCAGGATGAAACAGTGAAAAAGGCGCTACTTCTCAACGCTTGCGATGAAGAAGCATTTAGAATCATCCATGGTTTGTGTCTACCGGTTGCCCCGGACCTGAAATCTTATGAAGAGCTTATCCAGCTATTTGACAAACATTTCATGCCGACTTCAAGTCCCTTTCCAGCAAGGTATAAATTTTACAATGCCAGGAAACACGGGGATGAAACTATCAATGAATGGGCCGCTCGAGTCAGAGGACTTGCAACCAAGTGCGAGTTTGGACAGGAATTGCAAATTGTGCTACGTGACAAGTTCATCATGGGCCTGGAAGGAAAAATTCTCGATAGAATTTTCGAAGAAAAATCTTCAATCTCCTTTGAAAAAGCAGTGGAAATTGCCGCCTGCTATCATGAGAAGGAGGTTTTCAACGTTAAAGAAGAAGTTTTTTACTCCGCTGTAAACAAGAAAAAAAGTGGACCATATGAGGAGGTAAATTCTAGAAGTCCATCTTTCTTGAAACGAGGGACGCTACCGAAATTGGCAACGCAGCAGAGGCAGAGCTGGGCGCAGGAGCAGATGCAGCCGTCAACGTCAAACAGAATTGACAGTGACAGATCCAGAAGTTTTAGTGGTTGTACCGTGTGTGGGAAAACAAATCATACTAAAGATAAGTGTTTCTTCAGAAATTATATTTGCAGAAATTGTCAAGTTAAAGGACATTTAGCTGCAGTTTGCAGATCACAAAAACATAATTATTTGTATTCTGAGGAACTCGATAAAATTTATTCCATTTATACTAATAATAACAATCACAATCAGCCAATTTCTTTGAACATTAGTGTTGATAATAGGAACTTTGAATTTGAATTAGATACGGGAGCAACAGTTTCCGTGATTTCATCACAATTCCAAGAAAAGTATTTCAAGAAATATCATATTCACAAGACTGATAAGCGATTAACTGGTTATACAGGAACAGACATTGTACCGATTGGTTATATTGTGGTTGACATTGAATTCAAGGGGGTGAATAGGGAATTGAGGTTGTATGTTATTAACAATGGGGGACCACCCTTGTTAGGTAGGGACTTCTTGTATGAATTCAATTTAGGGTTGAATACCTTGAGCGAAGGGGATTCAAACAATGTGAAAAGAAAGTTGTCATTAACATTTCCTAATGTTTTTTCTGGAATTTTAGGTAAGTACCGAGGTGGTACACTTCATATTAACATTGAAAAGGATTGCCCTCCCAGGTTCTTTAAGCCGAGACCCTTGCCATTTGCACTCAAGAGTGGAGTTGAGACAGAACTGGAGCACTTAGTACAACAAAATATTTTAAGTCCAGTAAGTCATAGTGACTGGGGTACTCCGATTGTACCAGTGGTAAGAAAGGACGGCACAATAAGAATATGTGGTGATTATAAGGTAACAATAAATCCTTTCTTGAAGGTGGACCGTTATCCACTACCGCGTATTGAAGATTTGTTTTTTAAAATGCAAGGCGGTGAAGAGTTTACAAAAATTGATTTGTCACAAGCGTACCAACAGATTGAGTTAGATGATGAATCTAAATTGTTGACAACTATAAGTACTCATAAAGGCCTTTTTGTTTTCAACCGGTTGACTTTTGGAATTTCAAGTGCACCAGCCTTGTTTCAAAAAAGAATAGAACAAGTGTTGGGGGATTTAGAAGGGGTGGCCGTATTTCTTGATGACATTCTTATAACGGGTAGAAACAAATCGGAACATATTGAAAGGGTTTATAAGGTAATGGAAAGATTAGAAACTTGTGGGTTCACGATTTCCTTAAATAAATGTCAGTTTTTTGAAAAGTCAGTTACTTACTTAGGTTATATTATTGACAAAGATGGAATGCATACGTGTGCAGACAAAGTAAAGGCTATTAAGGATGTGCCGGTTCCGGAGAATGCAACCCAACTAAAATCTTTTCTGGGGTTGGTGAATTTTTACAATCGATTCATTCCGAATGCTTCAGCTTTGCTTCAACCATTGTATTGTTTACTACGCAAGGGGGCTAAATTTGTATGGTCAGATTCTTGTGCTCAGTCATTTGAAAAAGTTAAGGAAATTCTCAGTTCGGATAACATTTTGGCTCATTACAACCCAGATTTGCCATTAATTTTGACAGTTGATAGTTCTTTTTACGGAATTGGTGCAGTTATATCTCATCAGTACAAAGACAAATCGGAACGTCCTATTTCTTATGCTTCTCAAATTTTAACTAAAGCCCAACAAAATTATTCACAAGTAGAAAAAGAAGCTTTAGGAATTATATTCGGAATAAGAAAATTTTATCAGTATTTATATGGTAGAAAATTCATTTTAAGAACTGATGCAAAATGTTTGGTGGCATTGTTTGGTCCGAAAAAGGCAATACCAGTGTTAACTGCTCATAGATTACAAAGATGGGCTTTAATCTTGTCAAATTACTCTTATGACATTGAATATGTTAATACAAAAGAAAATGTCGCAGATTGCTTTTCTCGGTTGCCTATAAATGAAGTGATAGAAGACTTAGAAGTAGAAACTTCTTATTTTAATTTTATTGCTGGAAATAAGGATTTTACAATTGACTGTGATATTATCAGATCAGAAACTGATAAAGACGAAATTTTGTCTGAACTGAGAAACTATATTCAGGAGGGTTGGCCAAGTAAAATTCCTAGTCATTTGAAGGATTATTCTATTTATAAAAGTCAATTTAGTATTGAAAAGGGGTGTGTATTGTTAGGGCATAAGGTTGTCATACCGAGAGTGCTAAGAGGTACAGTTTTGTCTCAGCTCCACCAAACCCATTTGGGTATTGTAAAGACCAAAAGTTTAGCTCGTTCATATGTTTGGTGGCCACGTTTGAATAATGACTTAGAGAATATGATTAAGTCCTGTGAAAACTGTCTGAAGACACGAAATACTCCACCTAAATCTAAGTTGACTCCTTGGGAATACCCCAGAGCTCCATGGGAGAGACTACATCTGGATTATTTGGGTCCTATCTTTGAAAAGTACTATGTATTGGTTGTGGTTGATTCTTATTCTAAATGGTTGGAAGCTGTTGTAACGAATAATGTGAAATCTAAGACTACAATTGATGTTCTCAGAGACCTGTTTTCCAGGTTTGGTCTGCCTCATGTAGTGGTAACGGATAATGCTACTAATTTTGTTTCGCATGAATTTCGTACATTTTTGGAGAAAAACAAAATTAAATTTAAAACATCGCCTCCATTTTTTCCTGCTACAAATGGGCAGGCAGAGAACGGTGTGAAGACTGTAAAATTAGCTTTAAGGAAAACCCTAGAGAATAAATCATTAGAAAATGTAAATTTAATCCTGAATAACTTTCTGTTATCCTATAGGGTCACTCCACACTGTACTACGGGTGTAACCCCGTCGGAATTGATGTTTGGTAGGAAAGTTAGGACAGTTTTGGATTTCCTCAAGGAGGAGATTGTAAATGATTGTAGTAGTTTTAGTAATAGGGTTAGAGAAAATGTTGAACAGTCACAGGAAAAACAGGTCAAGTATTACAAGGGTAGGAAGACCAGAATATTTAATGTAGGTGAAAATGTAGCTGTTAAGGATTATAGAGATGTAAATAAAGTAAATTGGATCAAAGGTATAATTTCAAAAAAAATAGGCCCCAAAACATATTTTGTTCTGATTCCGTCATTAAATAAGACTTGGCGAAGACATGTAAATCAAATAATTGATTTTTATGATTTTTCTATTCCAGATAATAAACATAATAATTATTGTCATGTAGAACAAAAATGTAATGAAGAACATATTGATGATGATGTTGAGGATTTGAATGGTAATGATAAGGATGATTGTGATGATGATGATAATATTGATTTGCCTAATAATGAATGTACTGAATTAAGAAGATCAAAAAGAACTCGAAAAATTGTGAATTATTCTAAATTGTAAAATTTTTTTTGGGGGGAGAAAGTGTAGTATATTTGAATTTAAATAAGGTATTCATGTTCGGTCATGCGTACTCATGCGTCAGGTCGACAAGGATCGACTTCCCGACATATGAGGAGGCAGTTAGTTGATTGTAGAGATTGAATGAATATGCACTGTATGTTATGTACCAAACTACGAAGTAAAGTTGTAACCCCGAATGTTATTTTATTCCGGCCAAAGACATTATAGATGACATGGCAAGAATTTTGATTCATTTGTAATTCGAGGAAAATCAGATAATACAGGGCTTTCTGGGCGTGGTCCAAGAGGAGTTTCATCTTCAGGAGTATCTAGGTCGGAGGTTGGAAATTTTCGTACCGAAAGATTAGTCTTTGAAGGGGAATCTGTTTTGATGATTTTTTTTATTCCACTTCTTCTTCTTCTTCTTCTCTTCTTCTTCAGCCCGTGTCCATCCACTGTCGGATATAGGCCTCTTCCAGGTTTTTCCATGCTAGACGATCTGTTGCCAATCTCATCCATTGTCCTCCCGCCACCTTCCTGACGTCATCGATCCATCTCTTCTTAGGTCGGCCCACACTTCTTGTTGTCCCTCTTGGTCTCCACATTATCACTCTCTGGGTCCATCTGTCCGGCTCCTGTCTCGCCACATGGCCGATCCATTGCCATTTTAGGCTTGCCACTCTCCTAATAACATCTGTTACCTTGGTTCTCTCCCGTATATGGCTATTTCGTATTTTGTCCCTCAAGGTGACCCCTAGCATTATTCTCTCCATGGCTCTTTGTGCGACTCTCAGTTGTTCTGCTGCTTTTTGGGTTATTGCCATTGTTTCCAAACCATAGGTGAAAACAGGCAAGACGCAGCTGTCGTAGGCTTTTTTCTTTAGATTGATGGGTACCTCTTTGTCTTTGAATATGTATTTCATATTTCCGAATGCCACCCACGCCAACTGGATCCTGCGATTTATTTCCACACTTTGATTTTCCTTGCCTAATTTGATTTTATGACCCAAATATATATAGTGATCCACATTTTCTATGGTTACGTTGTCGATGGTGATTTTATATTCATTGTTGCTCATTATCTTGGTCTTACTAAGGTTCATTTTTAGGCCTATTCGCTTAGATTGTTCGTTCAACTGATTTAGCATGGTGTTCAGTTCTTGGATATCAGTGCTCAGCAAGACTATATCATCTGCGAATCTAAGATGATTGAGGAAGGCGCCGTCGATGTTTAAGCCCTTTTCTTCCCATTCGAGCATCTTGAAGACATTTTCCAGTGCTAAGGTGAATAACTTGGGAGAGATGGTATCTCCTTGTCGTACGCCTTTGCCAAGTTGTATTTTATTTGTTTTGAGATCGTCATCTATTTTAACGTGGAATGTAGCCTTATCGTAAATATTCCTGATAATGGCAGAATATCTCGAATCGATCCTCGCGTCCTCCATTGCTGTTAGAAAGGACCAGGTTTCAATGCTATCGAAGGCTTTCTGGTAATCTACAAACGCCAGATGTAGGGGTATATTGTATTCTGTTGTTTTTTCAATGACTGTTTTAATTGTTTGTAGATGGTCGCTGGTGTTGAAGCCCTTTCGAAAACCTGCTTGCTCTGGTGGTTGATAAGAATCCAGCTTTTTAGTTAGACGATTATTCCACTACACCTGCTGAATATTCGAAACGAACGAATCGTTCAGAAGTATCCTGAATGTTCAAAGGGTCCCCTTCAAGATGCATATCGTACTATTTTCTCACCACGTGGGAAAAAGTGCAGGATGTTGCGCTAGTTGAGTCATTGAAATTACACGGAGTACACGTGTAATTTGTCGATTTGAAATTCAGATTTGTACGCAGCAAGAAAAGGAAGAACACATCAACGTCCTGTCTGGAGTACTGAACATGCATATTCAGAAAGGGTTCCACCCTTTTATTCTTTTATTCGAGTAGATAAAAGGACGGTGAAATGTGGGTGCGGTAAAGATAAATGATTGTTCCACTACAATGGTTATGAAGATTACCGATGGTTTCTTTTACACAGGCTGTCTCATTTGAAAGTATGCACTCTCAATAACTCAACAACGATTCAGAATTTGTGTAAACACTCAGACAGGTCGATTTTCTATGACAGGGTGGCATGATCTGGGATACAAAGCTTGTTTCTACTAGCAACCCCCTGGAGAGGGTTGCAACCCCATCAGGAGTTTGAATAGGGAAAGTGGGTAGTTTTGTAGCACAAATGTATGCAAGGATTCAAACTTGTATGAACCTGCAGTTTGTGTTCTGATAAGTGAACATTCACAAAGGTACAGGGTGTTTATTATGGAATTATGGTACCGATTAAACTAGATGAAACAGAGATGTTCTAATTGATTGTATAATTTCTATTGAAAGATAAATATTTTCAACAAACAGTATTAGCAAAAATTTACCGCACATGCTCAAAGTGCTCGCCATTAGTTCTTCAAAATTATTTCGTACAATGCTGTAGCATTTCAGGAGTTATGTTACGACCTTCTGACACAATCCATGCTCTAAGGTCGTCTAAATCTGCACCTCTGGTTTATTAAACTTGTGATTTCAAGTGGCCCCAGAAAAAAAAACCAAGCGGTGTTAGATCCGGAAATCGCGCAGGTAACTCCACTGGGCCCCTTCAGCCCATTCAATGTCCAGGAAACCTACCATACAGGTAATGTCTCACCTGAGCGGCAAAGTGTGGCGGAGCTTCGTCCTGCTAGAAGCGAACCTCTTCGTCCGAAAGGTTTCATCTGCCTCCAAAGCTTCGGTGATTAGAAGATCAATCACGTTTTCGAACAAATCCAGATACACATCGCCAGTTAGATTTCCAGGAATTAACACAGGACTTATCAAGTGATCTCCCGAAATACCCATCCAGAATTTGAGTTTTTGTGGGTGTTGAGAATGTTGCTCTCTAAAGAGGTGAGGATTTTGATTGGACCAAAACCTACAATAATGTTTGTTGAGGTTTCCGTTGAGGAAAAAGGTGCATTCATCCGAGAAGCTCACGTTGTACGAAAACACAGGATTTGCAATAATTTCTTGTGGAACTATTTGGCAAAATTCCATTCTCCGATCACCATCATCTTCGTTCAGATCATGAACAAGTGTCATTTTATGAGGATGGAACTTAGCCAGCTTCAATTTTCTGTGGACACTTGCCCTTGAATATCCAGTTTCCTGTGACAACTTTCTAATACTTCCTCCACATTGTTCCCGTTCAGCCATTAGTTGACCAATTACGGCGACTTGATCATTTTCACCCGTAACCATACGAGTGCGATTATGTTTGTTGTGTAAATAAAAAACCTGTATCTTCGTGAATATTCAACTTATAAGAATAAGATAACATACTGCAGGTTCATACAAATTTGAATCCATGCTTACATATTTGTGCTACAAAACTACCCACTTTTCCTATTAAAATTCCTGTAACCCCAAAATAGTAGATTCAGGTAGATGAAACAATGTTAATTCAAAAAATTTATCGGATTTCGAAAAGGCTTCGATAACTCCTGTAGCAGCACATTTAGGTATAGGGAAATGATATACAGGGTGTCCCAGGATTCGCGCACCCCATTGAGTGGATCGAAAGTGAAAAATATTCTAGGCCCAAAAATCCATGTTTGAAATTTTTTGATAACGTAGGTAATTAGTAGTTAATTAATGAAAGTTATCAATCAGGAGCGCCCTACAGAAGAATAAGTAGGCAGTAGGGACGCGACAGTGAGACGCCAGTCTCGGTTTACTGCGTGAAAAGCCGGCAGCAGCTCTGGCGTCTCACTCGCGCATCCCCACTGCCTACTTATTCATCTGTAGGGTGCTCTTTATTGGTCACTTTCATTAATCAATTACTAATTAACTACGTTATCAAAAAACTTCAAACATGGATTTTCGGGCTTAGAATATTTTTCACTTTCGATTCCCTCAATGGGGTCCGCGACTTCTGGGACACCCTGTATGGTTCGAAAGGAAATGAAAAGGCGAATCTTGTCATGTGGAAAAATATAAGGTGTTTCATTTGAAATAACAAAGTTATTGGAGTTCAAATATGCGGTAAATGTTTTTGGCAATATTAAACACACTGTAAATTATTGATCTACTCAAGGCACAGTAACTAGCTGACAGGGATCTAAGGAACCGGGCAAAATTTTGTACATCTGTCGTTGCTAATTCCAATGATATTGAATTTCTTTGACGACATTACTATTTGAGAACTAGTTGAATATCTCGCAAACGGAGAGAGTTAGGTATATGGATACTTTTGCGAAGTCCACTTATTTTTCCTCAGAGAATTCAAAGACGCAAGAAAATACAGGGTATTCCATTAAAAAAAAAACATAACTTTGATATGTCACGCTATTTTCAAACACCTTGTATGGAAAAATATAGGGTGTTTCATTTGAAATAACAAAGTTATTGGAGTTCAAATATGCGGTAAATGTTTTTGGCAATATTAAACACACTGTAAATTATTGATCTACTCAAGGCACAGTAACTAGCTGAAAGGGATCTAAGGAACCGGGCAAAATTTTGTACATCTGTCGTTGCTAATTCCAATGATATTGAATTTCTTTGACGACATTACTATTTGAGAACTAGTTGAATATCTCGCAAACGGAGAGAGTTAGGTATATGGATACTTTTGCGAAGTCCACTTATTTTTCCTCAGAGAATTCAAAGACGCAAGAAAATACAGGGTATTCCATTAAAAAAAAAACATAACTTTGATATGTCACGCTATTTTCAAACACCTTGTATGAAAGTCGTTATTCACTAGGCGGTTTATCGAAAAAATGTACCATTTGGCCCTGTATATGTTCCCAAACAACACACACACATCTTTTAAACATTTTATAGACTATATGAAATAGATTATTAGATGATCTATAAAACATCAAAATGTATTGAATTTCTAACCTAGGTTCGACGTAAAAATGTCCGCGAGATTTACGTTGAAAAATATTACTTTTTTAGACGTCTATTTTACGTAAAAAAAAGTCTTTCTATAACAAGTGAAATTTCTGTTTTTTTTTAGTTTATCCTAACTTAGTATCACGTTTGACATGTAATAGACGTTTTAGGATTTATGTTATTGTGATGACTCGCTAATGTCTATATATCATTAGATTTTTGTCGTTTTTTTTCGATCAACAATCTGATAATATTTAGATGATCCGAAAAACATCCACACTCATGACCTCTAAAATATATAACATCATAGATCTTTTTTGGAGCATTGCCGTCATGATCGAAATTGGACGTCTATTAGACGGAATATTATTTATGAAAATAGTTGGTAATATTGTACACGTATATTAGATGACATAAGATGAACGTTTGTTCAATGTCCCTAAAAAGTCTTTGTAGTGTATAGTTTTTGACATCTAAATATTGTCAATTCCAAAACAATATGGATGTAATGATTTGAAAAACGTCATATTAATGACCTGTTACTGATTTTTCGAAGAAGGGTTATATGGTCTGAAAATTAAAAAAAAAAATTGACATTTGATAGTTTCAGGATCATGGTTATCCTAAGGAGATTTGGTGAGAGACTTCAAAAGTATGCAGATATAGATTTAAATTTTATAACTTCTGAATATTTTCAATATTATTGCATTTCCATCAGATCAGATTGTGAGTATGAAGAATACATACATATATGATAACCTATAAGCACACCAAAGAAACATGAAACGCGAAACAAGAAACATAAAACATTTTCATTCATAAAAACACCTCGAGTCTTATTTTATCAATGAAAACTGTGTCATGCTTCTTGTTTCATGTTTCTGTGGTGGGCGGCCCTGCTAATTATCAGATATAATATATTTTATCTACACAGTTGAAATCTCTCATAGCAGTTAGGAAAGCAAAAACAAGTTCTGATATGAAAAAATAAATAGGTATATTCATAATAATAAAAAAATAAATAAACAATTCAAATGTATGAAAAATATAAATTGTGTCAATGACCAATGTAGTCGAGACAATTTGTTTAAATAAAAATATATATAACAATGTCCTAGGCACTGGCACTTTGTGAGGATTTTCTCTTCGTTGTCTCATATTCGTATCGTTAGTTTGCAAGGCGTAACCAGTCTTGAATTGCCTTTTTTATGGTCGTGTCGTTGAGATCTGCCGAGGTTTCACTCTCGAACAGATTATAAACAGCCTCTGGAATCAACACACAAACCAAAATAAGTGATTTTTTTTATTTTATTGCAATTAAGTACAACTTTTAAAAACAATCACAACAAATGTCTAAGATGATCTGAAAAACATCTAAACATTTCCTCGAAGATTTCAAACTCTAGAAACTAAATTATTCTTCAAATCCTGATTGAATCTATATTTTGTGCTCGACTTTTTGACTTAAGTGTAATGGTAATATTTTTCAGCAAGTTTTTCAAGTCGAGTGGTTCAGTATTATTTATTACTCAATCAATATCTCAAAGAGGTCTATCAATAGACTTCTTAGATAATATTCTTTCCAAGTTATTTATTCAGAAAAATATTACTACTATGATAGAGACTTATAATTTCAGGCCTACGAAATCTCCAACGCAAATTATGAAATTCTATAATTTGAAATTTCAGATGATCTTGAAATATTTATCCTAAAATATTTGAAAAGATTTCAAAACTGATCATCGTGTGTAAACTATAAACATATTTTCAAAAAGAGCGGATTTCAGGTATAATATACCTGGGATAATATCTAAATAAACAGAGTATTCAAAATTGTGATAACAGACATAACAGTTCAATAGAACGGTCATTCAATAGACTCCTTCAGATGATCATCCTATGAAAGGTTACAGATTTCTAATCACAATATACCTACCTAATTTACAATAGTTAATCATTAATTAATCAACATATTCTTCAGTAGAACACATGTTATAGGTATAATATTCAGGGAGTAGTACCTAATCAAAAGTTATTCACTAGTGAACGGTTGTCTGAAAGATATCATTCAATCGACTTTTCTAGATCATCGGATCATGAAAGATAACAAATATCCAATTTTATAATAATTAGCTTATCTCAGTGCCACCACATATTAGGAGGAACACATTTTAGGTACTACACCGGGAATAGTAGGTTCCTATATAATTCAACATTACATATTCACTTTTGAACGGTTATCTAAAAAACATCATTCTATAGATCTCAATAGATGATCCATCTATGGAAGATATTTTCATTTAAGATCTACCATAATACCTATTTTGCTTGAATCCAAAAATGCAGGTTAGTTTTTGAAAATTATAAATAAATCTCATTTTTATAACAGTGATCCCAGACCTGAACCATCAACATTTCAAGAGCTAAATGATGAAGAAATTATACTTACTAGAACTAGGTACCATAAGCAATATTTGCACTCATCTTCTTCAATTGTGACAGCACTGATCACTAAATACTATATTCTCTAAGCTAAGGCGAAAGCAAAAACAATCACTATTCGACTTGACCTTTTGACGAAGCACTGAAGCAGTGTTCTAACGAAATGATCAGGTTCAAATGTCTTCCTATCTATAACCCTATCCATCCGCTATCCCTATATTACCTATATGAACTTTAACATTTGTCGGTTCGGTGCGGCGGTTCGTTACCACGTGATCGAGCCCGATATAGGAGTTCGCATCTCGCTCTCTTTTCTCATCGTGATCGCATAGGATCACCTATTTTATTATATTTTATATTTTAACGGAATATGGAAACACGCTCACATTTGAATAGGTGCTATTCAAGTTATCGATTTCGTTTTTTTAATTTTTAACGTAGATAAATTGTCTGACCCACCTACTTACGGTCGTATCGAAATATTAGAATTTATATTTTATTTCCAGAGCACAATATGCGTCATCTGACAAGATTGCCAGATTCAGAGTATTATATCTTGATAATTTATTACTAATGCGATTTTGATCTATTATGTATCGAAATAAGCAGAAAATATGGCATTTTCAATAATACTTTGTTTCCAATGCATTTACATCTGAAGAAAAAGATTAACATTCCGAAAATATTGAAGGCTGAAGAAACTAGGAAATTTTAGACTTTTTTTTGGGGGGGGGTCAATTTATCCCTGATGTTGGAATGAAAATTCAACGATGACATTTTCAATCATCTAGGACGAAACTGAAATAATAACACATATGAAAAAATATACCTAGTGAGCCATTTGAAAGAAATCATTTCCGGTATAACCTGAAGTGTACTTCAAATATTTTCTCTCATTTAAATTATGCCCAAGTGAACGTATTCCACATGAAGAAAAAAACGAAGTCGATACATTATATAGCGTGTTTCCATATTCCGTTGACAGCCGGTAAAGCTCTCTGTCAGGCTGCACACCAAAGAAACTTGAAATATTTTCATTCACAAACACACCCCGTGTCATCCAATAGTTGAAGAGAAAAAAAAGGACCATAATTTATAATTTTTTCAATAAATTGGGTAGAAAATATTTAAAATGTAAAACCATTCATATTGAATGCTGAATGCTGGAAATGCCAAAATATGTTAACGTAGTTTACGTGTCATGGATTGCCGTGCACGTTCAAGGATTTTTCTTCAGTCACTAACTTTAAGGGGTGATATTTCGAAAGGGGATGTTATAGGGAGGACCCATCTTAAATTTCATGGTCTTAATTTTGTCGCATGAATTTAAAAACAACCGGTATCTGCTGGTCGAATTCATACCTAAATAAATTATTATTTTCAATATGATGTTATTAAAATTGTAGCATAGCATATCCGAAAAACGTGAAAAAATTGCTCATTTCTCTATTGCATCAAATGGATATTTTATACCTAAACATTTTAAAAACGTATGGTCGAAATGCAATATTTCCATCGACATCTTGAAAACATTCATAATCTTTGGTTGAGTGACTTTATTTATAATAATACTTCTTAAAGAAATTAATCAATTCACAATTCTTCGACCTTCGAAGTTAGATGTTTTATATATGTATTCTAGATGACTAAATAATGTCGAATAATGATGTCTAAAATCGATGTGACATGGCATATTTATTACACGTCAAAAAGTTATTCTTTTTTCGATAGTATCAATTAGATATCATATAAACGTTTCAAAAACGTGTGATCGAATTGAAATACAATTATTGACATATTTGAGACATACAAAACCGTACGTTTAAAGACAATATATACAGTATATATCTAAAAAATGTCAATCAATCTACTGTTTTATGACCATATGAGTTAGATGTTTTATTCATGTATTTTAGATGACAAAAAACAGCCAAATGCTGATGTCTAATATACGTAAAACAAAAGATGTCCATTAAACGTTAAATAAAATACCCCCTCCACGATTTTAAAAATTTGATATTCAATATACGGCTTTTAAATGTGTAATCAAAAAGCTATACATTTTTGGATATCTGCAGGATATAAAAAATTCTTCTGGTCTTAGATAATGCATCTAAAGGATGTTTTCTAGACATCATGTATAGAAAACATCTTATTTAGATAATCTAATTTCAATCAGAATTTAGAGCAAGATGGCTTCAGATCACTTTTGATATCGATTAGATGTCATTTAGATGTGAGTGTGTTGTTTGGGTTGACTCTCTCATACAGAATGGTTTGCTCCACGTTTGATAACTTTTCAGTTTCAGGCAAGTTCTTGCTGTTTGCGTTTCCAAGAATTTTGGATCAGTTATTGTTTTTTGCAAAGATACCTTAGTGCGGTGAAGCCAATGGGGCTATTGGTATGATCGAGATGTTGCGAATTTTCTTCAAGTTAGTCGAAGCGTGGTTTCACGGTTGTTCATAGATATCGAGAAACTGGAAACGTGACCCAAAGACCGAGAAGTGAACGCTCCTGCACGAGATCTAATTCTGACTGTCTACATGTAGAAAGCTTTTAACACTTGTCGAATCATGCATCAGCGGCTATTGAAAGCTTCTGGTATTTTGGTTTCGAAAAACAGTTCATCAAAGACTTAATCTAACATTCTCGACGACTTTTGGGAATGATTCCACTGACACAAAATCATATGCTACTTCTATCGGAATGGGCCAATGAGAGTGAATGAGAACGATCAAAGCAGGTCTCTATCGTTCACAGAAAGGTCGAGATATCGGCCTTCAGTTTGGTGGAGCAGTATATTCTTGTGTACGAGAGCTTCACAGACTTTTTTAAATAATTACTCGTGTCCATCAAGACGACATTGAAAATCTTATTCACATCAACAAAATCTCAAGTGTCCCATAAGCAACCGATGATATCACGCCCACACACAAGTGTGATTCACAGGAACAAACAATTCCCTTTTCAAGTGCTGTGCTACTTCCCGCAGCGCTTGAACTTCTCAAGATGTCATCTCAAAACAAATAGATCAACCCATTCATCCTGCTTCGGATGTGGTTACTCTCGTTTTAATCTTTTCGTTTCGGTAACAAAGATAAGCCTGAACAAGCTAACTGCTAAATGATTCAAGAAATGAACAGAAACGACGATATTGCGTGGTGTTCCAACTGAACAGATCCGTAATCCACGTTTGTGACGTATTCAGGACCCGATAGGATAAGGATATGAGGAAGTGAAAAGCTGAGTGCACTCCAAAAGGATCGTTATTTACGAGTGCCGCATATCTACATCTTTGATGGTTTCAAAGGCGTGTAATGTGTAGTGGGTTGGTTTAATGAAGATTCTGAAGTAGCAGTCTATTTGGAATTCATGTTTCGAGGATAACTTGACTAGGCGATTATAAGGAGAGTGTATAACACTCGAATAGTCCGTCGCTTTCTATTTTATACACACGAACATGAAATAGGTCATGGCTCGCTAGATCCCCCAGGGATAAATTTTCGATATATGGATAACTGTGATTTGACAAAAGGAAGAAGCCACGATGTCTTGACATTTCTGTTCAGTAAGCATTGACAAACTATCATGGAAAGACTTACGCCGAAACAACGTTCACAAATTATTGCAATTTATTTTCAAAATCAGTGTTTTATGCGCCAAACTTATAGAGCACTTAGTGAAATTTATGGTTTATCGTCCATCAGAGCAGCTTATTCGTCGAACTATCGATAGATTTCGGACAACATTTTCTTTAATCGATGCAACAAGACAAAGAACTATACGTACAGAACAAAATATCGCTGCTGTGAGTGGAAGTGTTAATGAAGGTCCACAACGAGTTGGACTCTGTGCATCCACCACATGGAAAATTTTACGTGAAGATCTTGGTGTACATTAATGCAAGATTCAAGAACTAAAGCCACTCGACCATAATAAAGTTCGTTTGTTTGACGATTAGGCTTTAGAACATTATTTCGAGAAATGGTCCAATTAATTGACCTCCAATGGATTAATTTCTTTGGGGTTATGTCAAGTCATTGGTTTATGCTTATAAACCGGAAACAATAGACGCGCTGGAAGTCCTGAATTACTCGAAAAGTGGTTCAAAATTGGTCTGATCGAAAGCGGTTCCTCTTAGCTAGTCGTGGTTGGACATATGCCGGAAATTATTTTAAAAACATAAATGTCATAAAATTATCTTTCAATAAAAAAAATTGTCTTCAATCTTAAATTGAATGTGTTTTATTTCAATTTAGAGTTCTGGTGGAAAACATGGGACAGTGTTCCAGAAAAAATATCACCCACTAGGTTTGCAATCGAAACTGGCATCTCACATGGTTTTAACTCTAAACTGTAATATTTGTGCCAGATTTCAGTTCAATATCTTGGGAACTTCAACACCCTATATATATATATATCCCGAAAACGAAACGATTGCGGTCCCATGTTCGTGGCATTTTTCCTCTTGGATAATTATTGTAATGTATTATTTGGATTATACAGTGTCCTGCAATAGTGCGTTCTTCTTCCATAGCTGCCGAATGTTATTTAACAAATGGATCATAAATTTTCACATATTTTCAATGACCTTCATTACCTCTTTCATGACGCAAAATCTTAGGGACATTTTTTCAACAGTTCAGATCTTATTCGAAGAAAACTGCAAAAAGGTGAGGGAAAAGCAGTTCAGTAAAAGTCTTCTGACGATTTCCAGAAGCGATTGTAACATGAATTGGAACTAAAAGTTTTTTAATTGAAGGATTTGCCTTGACTAAACTATCAACCTGTCATATACAGGGTGTCCGTTATTAAGGTCCAAATATGGAGGACTTAAAATTATTATTTCTCGATTTTTTCAAATAGAATAACCTGTATTTTTCTCCACAATAATGTAGACAATTGAATACCTTACATTTTCTCAGAAGTAACCTTAGGATTGTTTCAACCTCCGCATACAGCAGACACGAAAAATGATATCGCAAATGAAAATTTCATTCAAATAATAATATAATAAAACTAACGGACATTCAAAAGAGATCAAACAATGAAATAAAACTAAATGAATAATTATTGACAAACTTCAAAACCTTCTCAGAATAATATTTCCTGAGCATCATCATGAAAATGATATGTCTTGTTCGTACTAGCAATTCACATTGATTACGTATTCAACCAATTATATCAGTTTTTATCGGCTTTCCAAAAAAAAATATTGATCAAGTTATTGCTATTAGAGCTCTAAGATACTTTCGAATACAGTAAATCAGTATGAATTTTTGTTTCCTATCGGGATATTGGGCAGCATAAGTTCGACTTCCTTAAAAAACAGGTTCTGTGGCACTGCCCTCACATGAAAACCATATCAACCATCCCATTTTTTCCAAAAATTCATACTGATTCACTGTATTCGAAAGTATCTTTGAGCTCCAAGTAGCAATAACTTGATCAATATATTTTTTGGAAAGCCAAAGCCGATAAAAACTGATATAATAGGTTGAATACGTGATCAATATGTATTTCTTGTACGGAAAAGAAATATCATTTTTATGATAATGCTCAGGAAGTATGATTCTGGGAAGGTTTTGAAGTTTGTCAATAATTATTCATTTAGTTTTATTTCATTGTTTAACCTCTTTTGAATGTCTGTTAGTTTTTATTATATTATTATATGAATAAAATTTTCAGTTGCGATTTCATTTTTCGTGTCTGCTGGATGCGGGAGTTATAATAATCCTGATGTTACTTCTGAGAAAATGTAGGTTTTCAATTTTCTACATCATTGTGGAAAAAAATGCATGGTGTTCTATTTGAAAAAATCGAGAAATAATAATTTTAAGTTCTCCATATTTGGACCTTAATAACGGACACCCTGTATATGACAAGTTGATCGTTTAGGAACTATGTCAAGGCAAATCCTTCAATCAAAAAACTTTTAGTTCAAATTCATGTTACTATCGCTTCTGGAAATCGTCAGAAGACTTTTACTGAACTGCTTTTCTCTCACCTTTTTGCAGTTTTCTTCGAATAAGATCTGAACTGTTGACAAAATGTCCCGAAGATTTTGCGTTATGAAAGAGGTAATGAAGGTCATTGAAAATATGTGAAAATATATGGGGTGATCTTCCCATATAGTGTAACCTAAAACTATTATTTCCTAATATCGAAGATATTACAACTATGCAAGGAATCTCCCCTGTTCGTTTGTACCACCAATTTAGGAACACCCTGTATATGAGTCAGAGAGTATATTCGAACACAACCACACAACTCTAGGCATTCGAATGCTCTCGATAAATTCCCCATCGAGGTTAAAAAAGCTTCCGTTCGTTCGATTTCACGCATTTTTCAGATATGAAAAGGTCGAAGGTTTTCGATACAGACCGATTAACTTTGATGCAGTATCGCTTTTGTCGCTATTATTATACCCCGTTTTGCGTCAAGATAACTGCCGGAAATTGATTCTGCCCTAATGGTCTGAACTGGCCTTTATCGAACCGCCAATATCGGTAATGAATTGGAAAAATACGCAGGTATTTCTGGATATAGAGGGAACTCTAATGGCGAAGAAACAATTTAAAAATGAAAAAAAGGAACACAAATTATTCAGTGAGGCACACTTTGTTTTATTTGATAGGTTACATTCCGTCATTTTGTATAGAAAACTAGTAGAGCTCCTAGATCTACTTATTAAGCAGTTATTCGTATGTGATTTTATAGGCGGAATGTCAAAGTTTGATCAATTTTCCTGAGGAAATGGGAAAATAATGGAAAATACAAATACCCAGCTATTTAGCATTGAACTTTTCCTCTTTCGATCCGTATAGTTACAGCACGGCCATGGTATCTGGGAAAAAAGGTTCATCGAGTTTGAAATGGCCCTTTTGGTCAGATTTTTTCGCGAATTTTTTGTTAATACTTCTACATCGCTCAGCCCTGGAGAATCGAAATTTCACCCACGTATGAATCGATTATTCCTCTTTTTGACCGTATCGCAGTCACACAGTCACGCTTTTTCACATAAATTTGGCTGCATTTCATCAATAGCACGTTCAGTGTTGACTTCGAATTACTCAGTATGAACTTGTGACTGGCTCTTTACATTTTGCAGTTGTTCAAGAGCAAAATAGGGAAATGATCGACGTTTATGGTGGTCGTTTGTGAAGGGTGCGAACTCAAATATTCTCTTTGAAGATGAAGAAGTGTGTAATATTTTCAATGATTTCCATCCTGAAAAAAATTCCATTCCACGTTCAATAGTTACTGAAAAATAACAACGTTTATTGTAGAATTATCAAAAATGATGACATCTACACCTCATGAGTAATCAATGCATGCTTAACGAGGGAATACTTAAGGGGTGTTTCAAATTATTGATAAGTTTTTTCCAAGAATAAATAAAATATAGATGGCGCACTGAATTCGTCTGGGTATTTTGACATTCAAAAAGTGTGATATATGACATTTCTAAAAATTGCTTCGTACACGATTCAACAACGCGTTCAAATTTTTGAATTAGTTTATGAATAATCAGCGTTCTGTGAGAAGTGTTTTAAGAAAATTACGTGAATTTTATGGTTTACACAATCGTCCATCTGAAAGCACTATTGGCCGAATTATTAGAAAATTTCTAAAGACCGGTTCGGTGCAAGACCAAAAAGTGAAAAATACAGTAGTAGCTGTCGTTCACAAGAAGATATTGATTTATTTTGTGAAAGTGTTGTTGAAGACCCTGAAATGTCCATTGGACGATGTTCACAACAAGTTGGACTTAGTGGGTCCACAACATGGCGTATTTTACACATGGGTTTAGCTCTGAAGGCATATAAGGTTCAAACAACAGAGGAACCAAAGCCATCAGATCATTTGAAACGTCGTTCATTTGTCAATTTCATCAATGAACAACCTGCTGATTTTTCCCAAAAAATCATTATGGTGCATTATGGTCAGGTAATGCAATTGGACCTTACTTCTTTGAAAATACTGGTGAAGCTGTAACTGTCAATGGTGATCGATACCGTCGGATGATAATCGAATTCTTGTGGCCTGAATTAATGAATATGGATCTAGAGGTCATTTGATTTCAGCAGGATGGCGCTACACCTCACTTTGCAAATGACACAATTGATTCATTGAGGACAAAAATTTCCTGGACGAAAACTCCAGAAACGGTGATGTCAATAGGCCACCAAGATCATGTGATTGACACCGTTGGACTATTTTCTTTGGGGTTATGTGAAAAGCCAGGTCTATAAGAATAAACCACAATCGATTTATGAACAAAAGGATTTAATTATTCGTGTCATTAGTGAGATAGAGCCTCAATTATGTCAAAATGTCATTAAAAATTTTAATAAAAGAGTGGACGTCTGCAGAGCTGCAAGAGGAGGCCATCTGGCAGATATTATTTTTCGTACATGAATGTCATAACTGATGCATCAATTACCAATAAAAATTTTTTGAAAATGAATGCAAATTACGTGTTTTATTTATTCTAAAAAAACGCGCAATTTGAAACACCCTTCATATCGCGTGGCAGTTTCAATTTCAAACTGTAACAAGGTTTATATTTTTCGATTCGGCATGGTGCAATCTAAATGTTCATTTGATGTTATGCTTCGACGTATCTCATGAAAACCCGTTTCTGTAACTTCACCTACTTGTTCGTTCCGGAACAAAGAAGAAAAAATAATCAGTATGTAGCGTTAATTAGAAGCTGAGCCTAGGTTTTCTTCCGATTGATTCAATGGACGTTTTTGATAAAGTTCTACGACGACTGCTCATAAACAATGGTACCTTAAAGTTTCATGTCATCTTCGGGACGATGATAGGTATTATTTTCCAGATATTCCATATACAGAGTCTGTACCCAAAACACGAAAACAAGTTTTTAATCTCGGCGGCTATCAGCATCATCTCAGTTAATTACCAATTAGCAATAATATCCTTCTACAGATCTCGAAATAAATTTCTATCATTTCGCCGATCGGCAAGTGTTGACCTATTGTTGAGGAAGATCAGATTCGTGAAGATCAACAACTGCTGGTTATCTCTTCACTTCAGTCGTGGATTCGTAGAGTGTGGCAGGTGAACAAGTCGAGGAGCAGCTGAGCTTGACGCTCCAAATATAATCAGCGAGAACGCTAATATAATACGCTCTATAATTATACCGAAAAAACAGAGAGCACGAACACACTTGCGCCACCATGTGTTATGTTTTATTTGGACGCTCAAAGGGAGCGGCTGTGATTGGTGGCGGCATGTCTCCACTGTCAGCTGTGCTTTGTGCTTTATTTGTATTTGTAATGGGCGATATACCAGCAAAAAATTTTCTTGTTCAGGATAATACAGGTGTGTTCGAAGTTAATTAGTTTTCAGCGAATAACGAGAGTTGTAATATTGAAAATTTTCCGCGGAAAATACCGAGACATCTAATTTCTCAGTTTGACCGAGCAAGAATAGTAGTCCTACATCAAGAAGCTCTGTCGAACTACCAGATTGCGCTACGTACGAATATTCAACGGACTTCAGTATGGCGCATAAAGCGGCCCTTTTTCTGGAAACCGGCAGCGTTGCCCGGAGACCGGTGCCTGGTCGACCCAGAGTAACATCCGCAAGAGAAGACCATTATATCGCAAATTTTACTCGAAGGAATCGAGCAGTATTGTAACAGCCCTTCGAAATCATCATTTTAGGGAGAGCAATGTCCAATCGCCAAAATCCACCTTCAACTTTTCAGGAATAGCGTTTAGCCCTTCAAGAAGAATGGAACGATATGCCTGAGAATTTCATTAATGACTTAATTCGTGAGATGCCTAGGCGTATTGAGCAGTTGATTGAAATAAGAGGTAGAATAAGGACTATTGAATTTGGATTCAGTTGTGGAATATCTATAATTGCACTGTTCAAAAATTTTCTGAGGGAGTGGGCTTGATTTAATGATGGTTTTCAATCGTATTTTGGGGACTCAAAGACATCGGCTATAAAAAATTCCGATTATTTCAAGCAATTCCCCCAAAAATTCACATATTGTGAAATTAAAATTCAACTCGAAAATATTTGAGAGGGTGGACTCAGCTCCGTTGAATGATATTTAATCCATGTACAGGGTGTGCAAAATTGGTGCTACATGAACTAAAACTTTTTAACCCGAGGAGATAGAGATAAATGAATGGCACCTTATAGTCCTCTTTTTTCGAGAAACTTATAATGCCATTGTGATGTACCCAGCTAGGGTAGGTTCGACCAATCGTTATGCAGTTAAGGATGGTGAAGAATAATACCAGGCAGACTCATCAAAGGGATTTAATTCACTGAACTTACATTGAATACAATATGTTTACTACAGATTCTCGCTTTGACTAACAAGCGGTCAAACGTATACACTTCTGAATCAATCACTCTATCTCTCTGCATGACTCTCCCTCGCCAATTGTTATATATATTTCATAAATGTTTACTTGTTTTAATAACATTATATTTGATAACATAACTGGCAATGATGAGACCTAGAGCTCTGGCTTCACGTGCCGCTGTAGGTCTTGAAGGGAGGTCGCACTAATCTTATTATATCACGTACGAAATATACAGTGTGTTCAACATACTACACCTTCCCTCTTTGAGAGAAAAAAAAATTTTTTGCTATACAATGTAAAATTTTTTTTTTTGACTTATCTTTAGCTTAATATCTATATCTATAATATCAGTCTCAATGGGTCTTAAATCTACAAGTTAAATACGATATTCTGAACTAACTAAATTTTCATTACATTTTTTGTCGAAAATTTCTTTTCTTTCCGATTTTACCTTCACCAAGTTTTCTCTAGCATCTTTCTATGCCGTTTGCAACCTATATATCCAAGAGTTGTCAAAATTGTAAACTGGATCTACACGGCTTTTTAAATTTTGAGGAAATAATCTACTAGATTTCTGAAAATTAAACTAAACATGTCTGGATGTCCACCGGTTGGAAGCATGTGAACATCGTTCAGAATGATTTGCCTTGATCTTTTTCACGCGTTACATCTCGTATTACATTAATTTTTCAGTATCTTCCTAGAATTTCATTCTTATAATTTGACAACATATTCAAAAATTTTATATTGCTAGCTAGCTTTATGAGGAACAATTCTAATATATTATTTTCTGCGCATAAATTTTCCAGTTTCCTCAACGATGTACCTAAGTCTTACGCCGATCGGATGTCCTGGTTATTGAAAATAATTTGTGAATTCACATTATATATTAAATTCTCATTGTAATCCTCTGAATGTTGATTTTTCAAATTATGAAATTCTTTTTCTGAAAGTGGTCTTTACTCAATACTTTTTACTGGACGTTTTAAACTTCGACAACAAGGTGATCAGTCCTTGCCATCGGGCATTCGTCTCTACTTTATTTTTAATACGCGATAAGGCATGTGCTGAAAAAATTTTCTGAAACTTTTACATAATGAACCGTGAAGTTACTTTTCTAAAATCAAACGGAATTTTGTTGATCTATTAGACGGATTAGTCATATTGAACAAATAATTCCGAGGTGTTATTGTTTTCGGAATGATTCGAGAACTGTTAACATTGACCTTGTCCGAACTTTTTTTTTTGCTTACGTGAAATTTTGTCCGCTAGGATTTTCCTTGCGGTCACGACCTCGATTTGAATAGTACGAATTTCCTTTCTGATAAAAACATTGCGATGCTTTGAGAAAATTTGGTTCCGACTTGACAATTTACATGATTTGTTAAATTTAAAATCTTGATTAATTCATTATTTACACTATCGGCCCGTTCACTATGTTCTCGCGGCTCATTTTTGATGTTTTCACATCAATTAGGTCAGCAATTAGTTCATCACTTTTCACTTCACGAAATGACATATCAGGGGAAAGAAATAGTTCTTACACTACAATCTCCTGGTGGCTTCTCCTTGCCTCGAGTTGTACAGTCGGCTCCATAGCTTCTTGGATCTCTGGCCAATGATGATCTCGTCTTGCTTGGACTGGCCTAATCCCATCTTGATTGTTGGTTGAACTACGAATTGAACAATGAAGTCACATACCCATATCCAAATCCTGATGAAAACCTTCTGGACCCTGGACCTTTAACTGCATAGAACTGGCAGGATCGCCATGTGATGTACCCAGCTAGGGTAGGTTCGACCAATCGTTATGCAGTTAAGGATGGTGAAGAATAATACCAGGCAGACTCATCAAAGGGATTTAATTCACTGAACTTACATTGAATACAATATGTTTACTACAGATTCTCGCTGTTGACTAACAAGCGGTCAAACGTATACACTTCTGAATCAATCACTCTATCTCTCTGCATGACTCTCCCTCGCCAATTGTTATATATATTTCATAAATGTTTACTTGTTTTAATAACATTATATTTGATAACATAACTGGCAATGATGATAGGATGTTGAAATAAAAACATTATACAGGCACTTTTCTGATAGCAATCCAGTCGCGTACTCTGATTTTTTCTAAGACGTTCATTTGCTGTTTGTGTTTTTTCTTATGGAAACAGTAGTTTGAAATGACTTGGAAAGAATCGCCATTTTTTTCCGTTATGCCTGAAAATTTCATTAATGACTCAATTCGTGGAATGCCTAGGCGTATTGGGGGCAGTTTATTGCAAGAAGATTGAAAGAAGAGGTGGTAAAGATTCAGTTTTGGAATAATCATTCGAAAATGAATAGAGGAAAGTCACCAAATATGAAATAGTATCCTAATATGGAATACCTTAATTTCTCCAAGACTATAATTAATAAACGCAACACTCGACCATCTTTTGTTTCATTCGGTCTACTAACTATCGCACTCACACCATCGAGTCAGTTGCGCGAACGCTTAACGTGTGGCGGGCGTGTTTTGTTTTGTGTGGACTATCCCAAATATTTTCCATCCAGCGACAACTTTGGGATATTCCACCCTGATGAGTCCTAATAGGATGAAACTGCAGTCGGTGCGATTCTCAGTTGACGTTGGACCACTCGGTCTGGTAGGGTGAACAGCGAGGTGAACAGTATCGGAGACCTAGTTCCTATTCACATTTCATTTGTCATTATTTATAATGGCAAATGATTTGTGTCTTATTTCTTTCAATTGTATAGGTAGCTACCTACTCAGCTTGATGATTCATATCATTTTCTTCGTTAATATTTTTTCAACAAAAAGCATGCGTGCAGGTGCAAAAATCCTCGTCTTCGACTCGGATTTGTGTCGCCACCAGCACTCATGCTTCTTTTGTTAAAATATTACTTAACAACGTGTTTTTTCGATTTTTTTCGGGAAAATTGGATGCCTTTATGATATTACTTACGACTATTTCCCCTCGTCTCAATTTCCACCAATCATAAACGCGCAATTTTGAATCACAAATGGTTTCTAGATGGAAAAACTGTATGGCAGCCGCTGTCAGTAATTTTTTCGGGTTTACCCGCGGCAAAACTTGACAGTTGTTGTCAACGAAAATTAATAATACATAATGCATCCAGAATAATCTTTTACTCATGAAATAGTCTCGTCAAATACCATTCGGGCATAATTTTTCCTGTGAAAAAAATCGAAAAAACACAATGCAAAGTAATATTTTTTAACAAAAAGCATTTGTGCAGGTGCAAAAATCCTCGTCTTCGACTCGGATTTTTGTTGCCACCAGCACTCATGCTTCTTGTTAAAATATTACTTACAAATATATTGCAGTTGAAATGAAGCAAAATATTCATCCTATTTTCAGAACATAGATTGTGTATTTCTTGAGAGACCTAGGGAGACAAGACTTTTGACGATGTGTGTATACTCTTAATAACCAGTAAAAAAAAATTATCCTTAACTTTTGACGAACAGTTTATTCGCTGATCCGTTTAGGTTGTGGAAGGTGTTTTACCCAGAAAGAGGAAAAGAATTTCGAAAAAGTGTTCGCCAACTCATACAGGTCAGCTATTACCGAGGCTATTACATAATGACCTGAGCGGGAAACTTTATATCTGGAACCAATTTAGTTAGTGGTTAAACATAGGTGCGGCAAAGACGTCTCGACAGCGTGACCTACGAGTAGCAAGATACAACAACGACACCATACTTCAGAATCCACAAATACCTTATGGCTTTATGTGACCTCAAAGCTCGTACAAGGAAGAAGAAGCGAGAAAAACATGACATGGAATTAGTTGTCGCTTTTGCTCGTAGAAATCAAACAACTTGCTTTTAATTAGTTGAGTATTTTTACTCGATCTCACCCGGAATTACGGTATACTGGAGGATCTGGTTATCCGAACAACATCACGGTTCTATCTAGCTAAGCATTCAAGAAGCTGGGCAGAAGAGTATTGTAAAAAATTGATGGACTATTCTCGTTCCTTCCAGAATTTCATGAACAAAAATGGATCTCGGTGTAAGGAACTGAATGAAAACTCATTGGATTCTAGAGCGACGTTTCGGCGTTATATTTCGCCTTCCTCAGGCTACAATGAAATAAGAAAAAATTAAAATATATTATTATAATATATTATATATATATTATATTATATATTATTATTATTATTCAGTTCCTTACACCGAGATCCATTTTTGTTCAGTATTGTAAAATATGATGTACAGAGTTGGCAAAATTGGTGCTACATGAACTAAAACTTTTTAACCCGAGGAGATAGAGAAAAATGAATGGCACCTTATAGAGCTCTTTTTCGGGAAACTGATAATGCCATCAACTGCATTCCTCTATGTATGTAATCTTCGAGAAAATCGCTGTAAAATCATTTAAAACTTGAATCGATCCAATAAAAATCAGTATGAGGCATTTCGTCAATCTGGTCGCCTTTTTTTCTGAAGTTTGGTTCTTTGCATATGCTTCATGAATGTTCTTATTTTGAAATGAAGTCAGTTTCTCAACGGCTTCGATTTGAAACGAGTTTTCTGAAAATGCCAAGACGTAAATTAACAAACGCTGAGGCTCATAGGGCTATCGGAATGTTACAGGGTGGCCTAACTCAGGTTATTGTAGCGGAACGGCTCCAAGTCAGCCAAAGTGTGATATCTCGACTTTGGAATAGGTTCAGGGAGACAGGTTCCGTGTTGGAAAGACCAAGGCTTGGTGGGCGACGAAAAACACCACCTGCTGAGGATCGTTTCATCACCGTTTCTCCGAGAAGAAACCCTAAATCTACGTGTAGAATGCTACGGAATACTCTTCAAAATGCAGATGGGGTCCAAGTTTCCATCGAAACCATCAGACGACGTTTGAGAGGAGTGAATCTAGGTTCTAGACGTCCATTAAGAGGAGTTCCATTAACACGTGACCATAAACGTCAAAGACTGGAATGGGCAAGGCAACATATCATTTGGAACGATCAATGGCTTAGTGTCCTTTTCACTGATGAATCCAGATATGGACGATTTTCAGATTCTCAAAGAATAAGGGTGTGGACAATCCCACGCATACCCCGTAATCGTCGCTATGTCCAAGAAGTCCATCCATTCCGAGGGGGTAGTGTTATGGTATGGGCCGGGATATGTTTCAACGGGCGCACAGATCTACACATTTGTTCTGGAAATATGACCGGCTTACACTATAGGGTTGGTGAAACTTTTCAATTTCTTGACGATAACGCTAGACCGCACCGTGCAGCCATAGTTGAGAATGCGCGCGGGAAGCTTGGTATTTCACATTGACCAATACCTTCGCACTCACCAGATTTGAATTGCATAGAACATGCATGGGATATGCTCCAAAGAAGATTAGGCAATCATCAGCCTACTCCAGAATCCTAAATGATTTGAGAGAGCTTCTGCCCCGTTTATGGAACCAAATTCCTCAAGAAATGTTCCACAACCTCGTGTGTAGTATGCAAAGAAGATGTCAAGCTGTTATTGATGCCCGTGGAGGCCATACATTGTGTTGATAGTCTTTAAATGCTTGAATTCTCTGGGAATAAAATTTCGTTATTTTACTCGATTTTTCTCAACCACCCTGTATACGCTGCAGACCTACAGGCTAAAATCAATTTGCAGCTTGAAATCATATTAATATGAATTTTCATCACAAAAATCTTATTTCAACTCATGTGGAGCAATATATAATTTTTACAT
Source organism: Adalia bipunctata (assembly GCA_910592335.1). Classification (NCBI taxonomy): domain Eukaryota; kingdom Metazoa; phylum Arthropoda; class Insecta; order Coleoptera; family Coccinellidae; genus Adalia; species Adalia bipunctata. The sequence continues at coordinate 24,540,507 of OU342950.1, forward strand.
TCGGCAACTCTTTCGTTAGATAATTCGCGTCAATTGAATTATATGTACCCTTGTCTCGATATTCGATCCTGATGAGTCCTAATAAGGACGAAACCATGGTCTATCGATTCTTGTTGAAAGGGGAATGTTTGTTTCGACTACATTCCTAGGGTATCCCTTATCCAACACCCCATTCGATATCCGATAGCTTTGTTATGCAAGTTGAAGTTTCGAAGTGTTTTTGTGTACACTCAACTTTGTCGAGGCGCCTGTTAAGACGCCGTCTCGACGGGACATGTCTGGATAGGAGGAATGAACCCCTCGCTGCAGTCTTTGGAGTTATATTGAATTCTCCGCTGCTTTCCTACTGTTTTTGTAGATGAATTATGCAGTGAAACTTGAAATGGTACGCAGGGTGTCCCAACTAGAACAGGGCACCGCTTATAACTAGTCAAAGAATTACATCGAAAATTAATTTTCGAAAAAATAAACCAAAAAATTCTTGTCTTATAAGCGGTTTTCAAGGTCGCTGAATTTAATGAAAAGCAATTCAGGGCCCTAACTATCATGGTTTTAAGATATTCATCTGTGAAATGTCATTTTTGTCAAAATCGGAAATTTTAAACTCTCATGGCTTCCGTCCCTCTTGTCGAATCAACTAATTGCTTATACATATTTTGTTGATCAGCATATCTCAAACTATCTCTGCGCAAAATATGAGCGATTTTAAAAATCTCAATTTTTGGATGAAAAATGATCAATAGGTAAGACCCCCTGAAAACAATAAAACAAAAGTTGGGGGGATCTGATGGCATCATTGAATTGGAAAATTGTTCGAAACATTCGAATCTTCGATAATAGTCATTTTGCTAATCCATTACACCCATATCACGATAGGTATGAGCTTGTGAAGAGAACTCGAAAATGAAATATCGAAAAAATAAAATACAAAATATTTTTAATTATGAGGGTTACATGGGTGACTTTGGTATCAAAATGTAGGTTTTCGAGTTAGCTGAATCCAATTAAAACTATTCCAGAGCCCTAACTAGCATAGTTTCGATATTCACCTATGAAATGGCATTTTTCAAAAATTGGAAATTTCGAACTCTCATAGTTATCGTCCCTCTCGTCGTATCCACTATTTGTTTATACATAGGTATTTTGTTGATCAGCATTATCTCAAAGTATCTCTTTGCAAATATGAGCGATTTTAAAAATCTCAAGTTTTGGGTGAAAAATGAGCAAGGTGTGAGACCCCTAAAAACACCATATTCGTCAATAAAAAAATATCTGGGAGGATATGAAGTTGTTATTGAATAGGGATGTTGTTCGAACCATCAAAGTTCTTCATATTAACCATTTTGCGGATAGATAACGAACCGTTGTGAAGTTAGCCACATCCACACATACACTCAAAGACAAACAATGGCTCATGAAAACAAAATTCATAACTCACTCAAATGAGATCGCATCGCATTCAAATTTCGAAGTGGGCTTGATGGGTCGATGACAAATTGAATCCCCCTTCATTTGGAGACTTTTGAGCCTCAGGGAGGGAGTTATGGGGGTTTTTGGGGGTGATTTCTGACTAAAATCATAACTCGACGAAATTGGAGTGTTCCACAATGAGCTTCGAATATATGTTTCTTCAATGCCGAAAGAATGAAATGCAATACCCCTCATAGTTTGTTAGCCCCCACGTTTGGAGATTTGGGGGGTTGTTTATGCAAAATGATGAAAAAAATTCATATCTCGGAAAACTGAGAGTGTTCCACGATCAGATTCGAATATGTTGTTCTTGAATGCCGAAAGAATGAAATACTGAAAACCCCATAGTTTGTTAGCCCCCAGGTTTGGAGATTTGGGGGGTTGTTACTGCAAAATGATGAAAAAAATTCATATCTCGGAAAACTGAGAGTGTTCCACGATCAGATTCGAATATGTGGTTCTTGAATGCCGAAACAATTAAATACTGAAAACCCCATAGTTTGTTAGCCCCCACGTTTGGAGATCTGGGGGGTTGTTTATGCAAAATGATGAAAAAAATTCATATCTCGGAAAACTGAGAGTGTTCCACGATCAGATTCGAATATGTGGTTCTTGAATGCCGAAACAATTAAATGCTGAAAACCCCATAGTTTGTTAGCCCCCACGTTTGGAGATTTGGAGGGTTGTTTATGCAAAATGATGAAAAAAATTCATATCTCGGAAGACTGAGAGTGTTCCACGATCACATCCGAATATTTGGTTCTTGTATGCTGAAAAAATGAAATACTGAAAACCCCATAGTTTGTTAGCCCCCACGTTTGGAGATTTGGGGGGTTGTTTATGCAAAATGATGAAAAAAATTCATATCTCGGGAAAATCAGAGTGTTCCACGATCAGCTTTGAATATGTGGTTCTTGTATGCCGAAAGAATAGAATACTGAAAACCCCATAGTTTGTTAGCCCCCACGTTTGGAGATTTGGGGGGTTGTTTATGCAAAATGATGAAAAAAATTCATATCTCGGGAAAATCAGAGTGTTCCACGATCAGCTTTGAATATGTGGTTCTTGTATGCCGAAAGAATAGAATACTGAAAACCCCATAGTTTGTTAGCCCCCAGGTTTGGAGATTTGGGGGGTTGATCATGCAAAATGATGAAAAAAATTCATATCACGGAAAACTGAGAGTGTTCCACGATCACATCCGAATATTTGGTTCTTGTATGCTGAAAAAATGAAATACTGAAAACCCCATAGTTTGTTAGCCCCACGTTTGGAGATTTGGGGGGTTGTTTATGCAAAATGATGAAAAAAATTCATATCTCGGGAAAATCAGAGTGTTCCACGATCAGCTTTGAATATGTGGTTCTTGTATGCCGAAAGAATAGAATACTGAAAACCCCATAGTTTGTTAGCCCCCAGGTTTGGAGATTTGGGGGGTTGTTTATGTAAAATGATGAAAAAAATTCATATCTCGGGAAAATCAGAGTGTTCCACGATCAGCTTTGAATATGTGTTTCTTGAATGCCGAAAGAGTCAAATAGTGAAAACCCCATAGTTTGTTAGCCCCCACGTTTGGAGATTTGGGGGGTTGATCATGCAAAATGATGACAAAAATTCATATCTCGAAAAACTGAGAGTGTTCCACGATCAGATTCGATAAGGTGTTTCTTGAATGCCGAAAGAATAAAATAGTGAAAACCCCATAGTTTTTTAGCCCCCACATTTGGAGATTTGGGGGGGTTGTTTATGCAAAATGATGAATAAAATTCATATCTCGGGAAAATCAGAGTGTTCCACGATCAGCTTCTTGAATATGTGTGTCTTGAATGCCGAAAGAATAAAATACCGCCAAATCTCCAAACGTGGGGGCTAACAAACTATGGGGTTTTCAGTATTTCATTTTTTCGGCATTCGAGAACCACATATTTGAAGCTGATCGTGGAACACTCTGATTTTCCCGAGATATGAATTTTTTTCATCATTTTGCATAAACAACCCCCCAAATCTCCAAACCTGGGGGCTAACAAACTATGTCGCTTTCAGTATTTCATTTTTTCGGCATACAAGAACCACATATTCAAAGCTGATCGTGGAACACTCTGATTTTCCCGAGATATGAATTTTTTTCATCATTTTGCATAAACAACCCCCCAAATCTCCAAACGTGGGGGCTAACAAACTATGGGGTTTTCACTATTTTACTCTTTCATCATTCAAGAAACACCTTATCGAATCTGATCGTGGAACACTTCCAGTTTTTCGAGATATGAATTTTTTTCATCATTTTGCATAAACAACCCCCCAAATCTCCAAAAGTGGGGGCTAACAAACTATGAGGTTCTCACTATTTTATTCTTTCGGCATTCAAGAAACACCTGATCGAATCTGATCGTGGAACACTCTCAGTTTTTCGAGATATGATTTTTTTTCATCATTTTGCATGATCAACCCCCCAAATCTCCAAACGTGTGGGCTAACAAACTATGGGGTTTTCACTATTTTACTCTTTCGGCATTCAAGAAACACATATTCAAACCTGATCATGGAACACTCTGATTTTCCCGAGATATGAATTTTTTTTCACCATTTTGCATGATCAACCCCCAAATCTCCAAACGTGGGGGCTAACAAACTATGGGGTTTTCACTATTTTACTCTTTCGGCATTCAAGAAACACATATTCAAACCTGATCATGGAACACTCTGATTTTCCCGAGATATGAATTTTTTTTCATCATTTTGCATGATCAACCCCCCAAATCTCCAAACGTGGGGGCTAACAAACTATGGGGTTTTCACTATTTCATTCTTTCGGCATACAAGAACCACATATTCAAAACTGATCGTGGAACACTCTGATTTTCCCGAGATATGAATTTTTTTCATCATTTTGCATGATCAACCCCCCAAATCTCCAAACGTGGGGGCTAACAAACTATGGGGTTTTCAGTATTTCATTCTTTCGGCATACAAGAACCACTTATTCAAAGCTGATCGTGGAACACTCTGATTTTCCCGAGATATGAATTTTTTTCACCATTTTGCATGATCAACCCCCCAAATCTCCAAACGTGGGGGCTAACAAACTATGGGGTTTTCACTATTTTACTCTTTCATCATTCAAGATACACCTTATCGAATCTGATCGTGGAACACTTCCAGTTTTTCGAGATATAAATTTTTTTCAACATTTTGCATGAACAACCCCCCAAATCTCCAAACGTGGGGGCTAACAAACTATGGGGTTTTCAGTATTTCATTCTTTCGGCATACAAGAACCACTTATTCAGAGCTGATCGTGGAAGACTCTGACTTTCCCGAGATATAAATTTTTTTCATCATTTTGCATAAACAACCCCCCAAATCTCCAAACGTGGGGGCTAACAAACTATGGGGTTTTCAGTATTTCATTCTTTTGGCATACAAGAACCACTTATTCAAAGCTGATCGTGGAACACTCTGATTTTCCCGAGATATGAATTTTTTTCACCATTTTGCATGATCAACCCCCCAAATCTCCAAACGTGGGGGCTAACAAACTATGGGTTTTTCACTATTTTACTCTTTCATCATTCAAGAAACGCCTTATCGAATCTGATCGTGGAACACTCTCAGTTTTTCGAGATATGAATTTTTTTCAACATTTCGCATGAACAACCCCCCAAATCTCCAAACGTGGGGGCTAACAAACTATGGGGTTTTCAGTATTTCATTCTTTCGGCATACAAGAACCACTTATTCAGAGCTGATCGTGGAAGACTCTGACTTTCCCGAGATATAAATTTTTTTCATCATTTTGCATAAACAACCCCCCAAATCTCCAAACGTGGGGGCTAACAAACTATGAGGTTTTCACTATTTTATTCTCTCGGCATTCAAGAAACACCTGATCGAATCTGATCGTGGAACACTCTCAGTTTTTCGAGATATGATTTTTTTTTAATCATTTTGCATGATCAACCCCCCAAATCTCCAAACGTGGGGGCTAACAAACTATGGGGTTTTCACTATTTTACTCTTTCGGCATTCAAGAAACACCTTATCGAATCTGATCGTGGAACACTTCCAGTTTTTGGAGATATGAATTTTTTTCATCATTTTGCATAAACAACCCCCCAAATCTCCAAACGTGGGGGCTAACAAACTATGAGGTTTTCACTATTTTATTCTCTCGGCATTCAAGAAACACCTGATCGAATCTGATCGTGGAACACTCTCAGTTTTTCGAGATATGATTTTTTTTTAATCATTTTGCATGATCAACCCCCCAAATCTCCAAACGTGGGGGCTAACAAACTATGGGGTTTTCACTATTTTACTCTTTCGGCATTCAAGAAACACATATTCAAACCTGATCGTGGAACACTCTGATTTTCCCGAGATATGAATTTTTTTCATCATTTTGCATAAACAACCCCCCAAATCTCCAAACGTGGGGGCTAACAAACTATGGGGTTTGCACTATTTTACTCTTTCGGCATTCAAGAAACACCTGATCGAATCTGATCGTGGAACACTCTCAGTTTTTCGAGATATGATTTTTTTTCATCATTGTGCATGATCAACCCCCCAAATCTCCAAACGTGGGGGCTAACAAACTATGGGGTTTTCACTATTTCATTCTTTCGGCATACAAGAACCACATATTCAAAGCTGATCGTGGAACACTCTGATTTTCCCGAGATATGAATTTTTTTCATCATTTTGCATAAACAACCCCCCAAATCTCCAAACGTGGGGGCTAACAAACTATGGGGTTTTCACTGTTTTACTCTTTCTGCATTCAAGAAACACCTGATCGAATCTGATCGTGGAACACTCTCAGTTTTTCGAGATATGATTTTTTTTCATCATTTTGCATGATCAACCCCCCAAATCTCCAAACGTGTGGGCTAACAAACTATGGGGTTTTCACTATTTTACTCTTTCGGCATTCAAGAAACACCTTATGGAATCTGATCGTGGAACACTTCCAGTTTTTCGAGGTATGAATTTTTTTCATCATTTTGCATGATCAACCCCCCAAATCTCCAAACGTGGGGGCTAACAAACTATGGGGTTTTCACTATTTTACTCTTTCGGCATTCAAGAAACACATATTCAAACCTGATTTGGAACACTCTGATTTTCCCGAGATATGAATTTTTTTCATCATTTTGCATAAACAACCCCCCAAATCTCCAAACCTGGGGGCTAACAAACTATGGGGTTTTCAGTATTTCATTCTTTCGGCATTCAAGAAACACATATTCGGATGTGATCGTGGAACACTCTCAGTTTTCAGTGATATGAATTTTTTTCATCATTTTGCATAAACAACCCCCCCAAATCTCCAAACGTGGGGGCTAACAAACTATGAGGGGTATTGCATTTTATTCTTTCGGCATTGAAGAAACATATATTCGAAGCTCATTGTGGAACACTCCCATTTCGTCGAGTTATGATTTCAGTCAGAAATCACCCCCAAAAACCCCCACAACTCCATCCCTGAGGCTTAAAAGTCTCCAAATGAAAGGGGATTCAATTTCTCATCGACCCATCAAGCCCACATCGAAATCTGAATGCGATACGATCTCATTTGAGTGAGTTATGAATTTTGTTTTCATGAGCCATTGTTTGTCTTTGAGTGTATGTGTGGATGTGGCCAACTTCACAACGGTAGATAACGATCATACCTTGAATAGACTGAACTTGTGAACAAAACTTGAAAATGAATAATCGTAAACATTGAACAGAAGAATTCTTTACTGGGGGGATTCACTGTTGACATTGGTGCCAAAATGTAGGTTTTCGATGTCATTTAATTTATTGAGGAATAATCCAGAGCCCTAACTATCACATTCTAGATTTCCACCTTTGAAATGGTATCTAAAAAAGGAAGGAATCAGAGCTTTCGTTCCCTCAACCAATTTCCTCTTTATAGCCCGGGAGCCAGTGATAGTTTTTAGTCAGTCATTTCAACCCTGGCCATAATTTGTATATAGCTTGATTTGGTTGTTTTGTTAGCCAAAGTGACCGTCAGCTGGCTCAACAGTGGTGGGTTCGCCAACGGGAGCAACGAAAACATGTAAAAAATATATTGAGTTTCAGTCATTTTAACCCTTCTGAAATTTACAGAGATGGTAGTTTGTATAATTATTCGAATAAAAAAAAATCTTCCGCTGGCTGTACGTTGGTGGAAAACCCGTCCGCTGGACATGGAAACTTGTAAAAAAAATTTGAGTTTCAGTCATTTTAACCCTGCTGAAATTTACATAGATGGTAGTTCATATAATTATTCGAATAAAAAAAAATCGTCCGCTGGCTGTACGTTGGTAGAAAACCCGTACGCTGGACATTAAAACTTGTGAAAAAATTTGAGTTTCAGTCATTTTATCCATGCTGAAATTTACAGAGATGGTAGTTTATATAATTATATAATTCGAATAAAGAAAATCGTCCGCGGGCTTCACGTTGGTGGAAAACAAGTTTTCATGTCCAGCGGACGGGTTTTCCACCAACGTACAGCCAGCGGACGATTTTTTTAATTGAATAATTATATAAACTACCACCTCTGTGAATTTCAGCAGGGTTAAAATGACTGAAACTCAATATTTTTTTACGTGTTTTCGTTGCTCCCGTTGGCAAACCCACCACTGGTGCGCCAGCTGACGGTCACTTTGCTATAAGACAAATACAAATTAAGCTATGTATATACAAATTATGGCCAGGGTTAAAATTGGTCACCAAAAACTATCACTGGCTCCCGGGCTATTAGCTGTATACAGGGTGATTCTTTAAGTGTTTCATAAGAAGTTTTCGAGTAAGGAATTGCGATACAAATTCAAAATTTTGTATTTTTGTTTAAGAGTACATGAACTCAATTTGTAAAATATTTTCAAGCGGAATCTACTTCCGGTTCTACCGGAAACGGATGTGAACTTCGTTATTTCAAATGTAACACCCTGTATATTAATACATATTTGAATTCTTCGCTTAGTTCTGCAATTAATTGATGTATGACATGCGCAACCACATCAAGCGATTGTTGAGTTATTGCCTGATTCTCAAATTTTTCTACAGGAAGATTGCCACAAATTAGTGTTTATATCTTCAGAATCCCTCATTGTAAGAATTTTTTTTTCAACAGTGAAACAAAAGAAGGTACGCTGATACTGTTTCTTGTATAAATTATGAGGAAACATAATACAGGGTGTCTGAAACAGGGCTTCAAAGTGAGCCTCAATGAAACTATGAAATCTCACTTTTTTCAAATGGGAACCATATAATTTTGTAAATCCGATCGATTGATCGTCAAAAACAAGTTAGAGTGTTCCAAACATTTCATGTATTTAAAAGCAGTAATTGAATAAAATTCGAATTTCACGACTATGAAGCCAGGTTTCTTTGTCTAAACATCACAAAATTATCTTGATAAACCTGATGTTTTGACAAAGAAACCTGGCTATTAGGCAATCCAACGACCTGTCAAATATTTTTTTGAGGTTAGTTGGTGGTCAAACAATGGGAATCCAGCTTTGAACATGTAGTCATTAAAACCGTTTATTTGCTTGAAAAATTGTTTTATGTGGAATTTTTTTGGTATTTCTAGTCAATCTTACTCTTAGGAATATCAGACTAGTGAGAATTATTTAAATTAAGTGCATTTTCAATAAAAAAATGTCATAAAAGTGTGCCAAAGTTGGATGTGCAAGTCGTTCAAATTAAGAGGATTTTCTTGAATATGTTGGAACACTCAGTGTGTGTAACTTGGTGCATTATACACATATTAAGTGACTTACCAGGAAACAAAGGGAAATTTGGTCAGCAGTCATCAATACTTGACAATATCGATGATAAGAAACTAAAGTGAATATTTCTTCGTAGACACTGAAATAAGCAGTATTCAGTTCATGTAAAATGTATAACTGATGAATATTTGAATTCATATCATTTAAAAGGATGAAGAAGTTACAGGTACAGTGCTCTGATGAATATTTCTTCTCCAATACTTTCTCTTCAATCTCTTCGGGCGCCCAATACTAAAAGTTGTGATCATATGATATGATTGAGTGGAATTTTCTTCGTCAGTGTTGCTTAAGGATATTTTTTGATATTTCAAATAATAAAAACTCACTTGATCACTCATGAAATGCCTAAGATAATGAAATTCCTCATATTTATTCCAAGACAGCGACATGTCAAATATTTTTTTGAGGTTAGTTGGTGGAAAAAACACGTGGTTTGGATTGCCTAATAGTCGTTCGAATTTTTATTCAATAACGGCAAAACTACTGATTTTAAATACATAAAATGTTTGGCACACTCTAACTAGTTTTTGACGAGCAATCGATCATATCATATCATAAAATAATATGGTTCCCATTTGAAAAAAGTGAGATTTCGTTGTTTTATTGAGGCTCACTTGGAAGTCCTGTTTCAGACACCCTGTATAATATTTCCTCATAATTTATACAAGAAGCTGTATCAGCGTACTTTCTTTTGTTTCACTGTTGCAAAAAAATTTCATACAATGAGGGATTCTGAAGATATAAACACTAATTTGTGACAATCTTTCTGTAAAAAAATTTGAGAATCAGGCGATAATTGCAGAATCAAACGAAGAATTCAAATATGTATAAATATACAGGGTGTTCCATTTGAAATAACGAAGTTCACATCCGTTTCCGGTGGAACCGGAGGTAGATTCCGCTCGAAAATATTTCACAAATTGAGTACATGTACTCTTAAACAAAAATACAAAATTTTGAATTTGTATCGCAATTCCTTCCTCGAAAACTTCTAATGAAACACTCAAAAAAATCATCCTGTATACTCGTAGTGCAGTCTTCAAGTATCTCTGTGTAATATCTTGAACGATTCGAAATATCTCAACTCAACTTGTTCGGTGAAAACATGCAGAAAAATCCCAATATTCACGATAAACCTCTCAAATCCTCCTTTTATTGCCTACACCAATGAGCAATCGGAAATCTCACATATATTCCCCTGTCAAACCGATCTCAGAAACTCATCATGTTCAGCTCAGAACGTCATTAGACACCCCGCGATCACGTGCATGAAAATGGAAGAACCTCTACGACCTTGTGCTAGGTCCGATTCTACCACCCCCGAATCGATAGTCATTCCGAATTTAGAGAAGACAGGCACGAGTCATCCCCTAAAAGCCCTTTTCCTGAGCCAACATGCCGCAAAGGCCTCTGGGCCGGGGGTGTACATAAATAGAATAAACGTAAAGGAAAATCGCATGTTCGCAATAAAGAGTTCTGGGGGCCATAAATGAAAGAGGGGGAGTATTCATTGATTTCCGAATGTTAAACCTGGGGCGACTGGGGTTACATATGGAATAAAACTGGATGGTATCCTGAACATCCTTGTAGTATATGACATAAGGCATTGATTGTATAATTCTCACTTCGCAATTTTTATTTTCATATTTATAAACAGAAAGATGCTAACAGTTTATTGAAACATTAAACTTAAGAGTCTTCGTCCCTGAAAAAAGTCAGAAACGATTTATTGTTTTCTGACCGATGAAGGGATTTATGAGTGTATAAGGATAAAAATAAAAAAAAATATTTTATAAGTATTGAATGAATGAAAAGGATATTCCCCATCATTTTTGGTTATTTTGTAACATTTCCACCATCAAAACGAACAAATATTTTTGTTGTTGTTTTTTTTCATGTCAGTATTGAAGTCTATCATTTAGTTAAACAAACGCCTATCTCATTTTTCTTTCAGAATTTACCGTTTTTTTTGTAAATAATATTACAACAATGTGTTGTTTTCGCGAAATTCATTTCCTTGAATTTTTTTATTCGAAATGATAAATATCCATTTTTATCAACGACAATTAAGGTTTGTTTTAGCTGTCTATTAGTGAAAATTAATTCTTTTAACAATTGTGGATTCTATCATGGAATTGGATTTCTTTTAAATGACACGCCCCGCAGGTGTCTCCTCCCAGATGACTGGTGAAGGAAAGAGAGAGTATTATACAGCCGGTGTGAGATCTAGTTCAGGGTAGGATTTCTTGTTGTATTCCCAGCGCCCCACCATTTGTTCTATTAAGGTGAATAATCCAATAAATGAAAATTAATTCACTGCACTGCCATCTGGCGATATACGTTCCTTATTTTGAAGGCTAAAGACTCTTAAACACGCTATATCTCGGAAGTGAATATTATAGCAGATGATTTGTTCTTATTTTCATAGAAGCCAACTAACCTCCGAGTGGAAATCGATAGCATACATCTTACTGACGAATCAAAATCTAGGGGAACTACGTACAAAACGACATAGGGTTTTATTTCAGAGCCCAAACATTCAGCTGAAATACCTGTCATTTTATCCGTTCACTGTATATGTCATTTTGTCCATCAAGCGTTATAAAACTGGAAATATATCGAATTGATACAAAAAGGATATTCAACATAAAAAAAGCTTCGTGAATACAATGACAAAAAAGTAAAGTTTGAATGCAATATAAATGAAAAAATGGTGAAAACTGGCCATTTCTTCTAAAAATTTGGTGCATTGAAAAAAAACTCGTAATCTATTGATTTCTGTTATCAATCATTACGACCGAATGAACTAGAATAGCGCTTGAGAGTTTTCAGAGGTTAATAAAACCCACTCGGGTCGTGTGATTTAGTAGGCAGTTCCACATTTGATACCTCCAAACTCAAGTTATAATGCCTATGTCATTTTGTACGTATTTCACCTACTACAAATCGTCCACAGCTAGAAATTTTAAGATGTGGACCTTCTGAAATTGGTTATGTTTCATCACAAAGATCGTGAATATCACGAGGAATATCACCGTTTCCGCTTACAGTTAGGCTAGCAAAAATTATTCATAAAGACCCTGTATCATCGAACGAACACAATGACGAATGTTAATGATTCTGCGACAACCTAAACCAATCAACGGGTTCAAACAACGGTCGAAATTAATGAGGCGCAAATTACGCGTCCTGCGTAGGGGCTAAAATTAGGGCTTCGCCATCTGAAACTGAGAATTCCGAGAAAAGACCTTGGAACAAGTGTAATTGACTTGATGTTGATTCCTAATTTTGCGTTCGAAATGGTCCCTTTGTCGTTTCGGGATTTCGAATGTGACCTTGTGCGATCCGAAAATTTTTTTGTCTTTATTACAGTATTACGATCTAGGATGTGGAAGAAATCCGGTGACTCAGGGCTTTCTACTAACGTCTCGCTGCCGTTTGCGAAAAGCATATTCAGAGCAATCTCTATCTAAGATTGTATCTTGTCGACGAATTGACCAACCATACAAAGGACCGCGAGATAAAAAAATCGTCTATTAAAGAAGCTGAAAGTAATCAAAAGTGTCAGGCACAGAAAACTGCTAAACAAAGCGAAAACATCAGGAGCAACAAAGGGCGTCAAGCAAAACGGCTGAGCAAGTAAAAAGCGTCAAGCAAAATAACATCAGTCAAAATGAGAGTGTCAAACTAAAATGAGATGTTAAGCAACAAGAAGAGTGTTCAGCAAGTAGAAAAGTGTTGAGCAAAAAAAAAACACTGTTAAGCAATATTTTGTCAGGTCGTCTTTAAGGCTGTGCCACCCAGCTGGATACGCTTTGCGACTAGGCGTGCTGGACATGGGAGTGAATTAGTAAAGAAGTGAATCGACAGGCGTCTGGTGGTGCTGCCCACCTATCCACAAGAGAGAGTTGTCCCCTACCAGAGAAGCAATAAAAACACTAAAAACAGTAGCACTCAAAGCATGAGTTTCATACTCGGTTTCATAACACTTGTACAAGCCATTAAAATAACTAGAGCTGGATATCGATAATCATAACAAATTATTATTCGGTTTTCAACATCCATAAAATCGCTTATTTTCCCCGTCATTAATTCCGAATAATTGTCCCAGATTCAGCTTCAGTAATTGCGTTATTGATTAAAGACAGCGTGGTCAACAATAACAAATATGGATAATCCATATCGTTCCGTCTCACAGGCAGTAGCAGCGAAATCATGCTATTATACTCCATTTAGAGTTTAGGTAAACGTTGAATAATTAGGGCGCAACTGTGAAATCAGAAATAATTCAAATATTTAATGGTACGACAGTTATTGGCTACTGGGATTTTCATGCAGGTCCGCAGTCCGCACCCTTTTCCTCAATTCAGAGTCTCTAATATATGATGTAACGTTTAATTTTGTCCTCATTAGTTTTATCATTGCTTTTGCTTGTTGATCTCTTGGGGATTTCGGTAATGTTAACCCGAGTGTTAACCTTTCAATGAATTAGGTTATGTTTATGCTGCGAGCATAGAATAATTATTCTATGCTCCTAGGTTTATGTGTCAGTTACGCGCATAGACATAGAATTATAAACAACATGAAATATAGAATTATATGAATTATATATTCTATGTCTATGAGCGTACCTGACAAATAAACCTAACCTAAATAAGACATATGTCTATGGGTAAGCGTATGAGTTCCGTTCTTGCTGTCGGTTTAAACAGTTCCTCATTCAACCAGTGACCAACCAAGTAGCAAAACGAACGATTCAAGTCGAAGCGATATTTTCGAAAAAACAAATTAGGCTAATTCAATACAGCATGTCTGAAAACTGGCATAAACGATTGATTCCTTACAGATATCATATGATGACCGCATATTCCGGTTACGAAATTTTTTGTCGGTCAGAGCAGCGTGAAAGTGATTTTGATTGCGCCAAAAATAAACCCAATTCGGTCGGAATTCCAAGCGAGGATCGGTTCCTATTGAATTATTCAGATGCAGGATCGTAAAACTTGTTTTCAGAATGTCGAACCAACGATTTGAATTTGTCGCAGCTGCCTGCATCGACTGAAACAGTGACGATGTTTCTGATTTCGGTTCCGTCATCGGGCACTTCATAAAAATTCCGCAAACCATGGTTTAAGACATCAATATGAGTAAATTTAAAAATACACTTAAGCAAAATAAGAGATTATAACAGCAAATCAATCAACTGTAGAGCTCCCATCGCTCGAAACATTTCCTTCCATTTTGATCCAGTTTGAAATCACGAGATTCCTTATAACATTTCCTGTCTAGATTGTCAGCAATGAAACTTTTTATCTCGGCTTTCAAGTATCCGTACATTGAACGCTGATATTGGAGTAAATAGATGGAAAAAAACATTTTATTGTGAATGGAGTTATCGATGCGATATTGAATCATATCCGACATTGGGGTTTCGAAGCGGTAGTTCATTGAATGATAGGCTCGATGATAGGTCGAAATAGAAAGTTTCAACCGAGGTTTCAACAAACAAAATTGAAATACCTATTCAGCGGAAATCCCAGGACCCTGCCCTGGACCACAGAATAGGTATTCTGTGCCTGGACACAGTTCTGTCTGTGTCCATACTATTTCTATGCTGACAACATATCCACAAGTCTATGTCCAAGCCTATAATCATAGAGCTCGCTATGATTCTTTTCCGCCTTCCATATCGATCAAATTGAGGAACATATAATAATATATATACTGCATTATTGAATTAATTGCGTCTGTTTTGTTCACACTTCCTCATATACTTCCGACGTACAAATCGGAAACCGAATGACTCATTGATGTCTTATACGACTCATTCGGGAGGTATTCCCTTTAATGAGAACGTGTCAATTTCAATACAATACGTTCATACATCTAGGCTATCGGCGTTATGATTAATCACAAGAAGAATGGAACTAATGCGATTATAATGGCTTTCAACGAAGTTCACATTGTGTTAACATAGGAACAGTGAAAAAAATAGCTTGTATTCTCAATTTGGCGCCACCCGTTTGTCGTCGTAGCGGTGATCCGCGAAACAGGAAGTGCGTATGACAATACATTTGGCATTCCAACAACGTTGGGTTCTACGCTCGGTTCTACGAAACTGTTCTATCGAACTTTTAGGAAAATTCAACTTGGATTCTTGTAAACCCACCGTTTTATTTCCACAGCCAAAAGTTATTCGTCACAGTCGCCTTATAACAAGCACTTTGTGACGACGACGTATTTTCTATCTATTGGTCTGTGCATAGATGCATAGAATACCTGGTGTTGGAACTGATTAGATTTTGTTTAAGACTTTCTTGTCGATTGATCATGTGATACTTTGTGCGGCTTTTCATTTCTCCCGAAAGAGGTCGCGCTATTATTCCATAAAGATTTATGACATTCGAAATTGTTTTGAAGTTTTGATCAGAGACAACTGTCATTGTGTCATTTCTCTAAAAACATAACATAACCTATATCATACT
This sequence comes from Adalia bipunctata, assembly GCA_910592335.1. Taxonomy (NCBI): domain Eukaryota; kingdom Metazoa; phylum Arthropoda; class Insecta; order Coleoptera; family Coccinellidae; genus Adalia; species Adalia bipunctata. Next base: position 24,556,252 of record OU342950.1, read on the forward strand.
GATCATCGCGCCACGACCGATGAATATTGCGGATTATTCCGGAAGTAGCACAAAATTTCAATTGTTTTGATCTACAAATTTTGTTCACGATTTTTACTTAGGAGTCGTTTCACCAGGTATTTCTATGCATCTATGTCTGTGCCTAAACACCGTTAGTGGCATCACAGATGCATAGAATTAGAATATAGTCCATGCATCTTTGTGGCTTCGAAGTATTTTAGCCTTACAAAATGAATTCTCCTGAAAATTAAAACGTTTTATGCCGCACTGGTCACGCCTGAATATCGAATTGCTAAGAGCGTGAAAACGTTGATAATTTTCTAGGAGCATATCTATGCTCCTAGTTATTTTAAGTCCATTTGATGAACAAAAGTTGTGAGGTTTGAGGTTAGAAAACAAACATTGCATAGAATTAAAGATTCTGTGACCCATATACTTAAACTTCTATACCGCTAGCATTGTGCAAAAAATTGCGTAAAAATGAAGCCAAGACCTGGACATATGATGGCTTATACGCATGCGCTATAGCCGCCATATTGCCCCTACCCTGCTTAGAATCCTACTCCAAGGCCAAGCTAGTTCCCCTTATTCGCGCATGAGCAGTAGTCTCCATATGCCTAGGTCGACGGCTTCAAGGAAATTCACAAGGATCAAGTTATAGGTATAGAATTATTTGCTGTGACCACAGAGTTCCGCTTCTACAAAACTGAAAAATGTTTCAAATTTCCAACTCAAAATATTGCTCGAATCCGTTCTTTCAAGCGAGATTGACTATTCCCGTCAGAAACCCTAACTTTTATAAGCTTTTTATCGCCAGACAATCCCCGGCAACAATGGTTCTTAACAGGTAGATGAATCGTAACTTCCTCTACTCGAACATATTTCGAAGGAAATCGAACAATGGGTGGTCTGGGAACAAGAGGGGGCCCTTCACCTGAAGGACTGAAGACAAGGTGAGGTTGTCGCGACAATTCTGGGCCAAGAGGCAGATGGTAATAAGGCTGTTTTATGACGATTGGGTTTATTGACCCTAGGCGGACTTTGTGTAATTTGGAAATTCTATGACGGCAAAGCGATGTGACTCAATCTTGTACTGGGATTGAGTTAAGTTGGGAACCGGAATGACACTGATTCTTATGTTCATACCACTAATCTATGTGGCCACGTCCATTTCCTCATAAATATAGCAGTAAATTCTTTGTCAAATATTCTCAGAGATGGATCAACATAAGCATTCCTTGATTTCTTCCATGTATTTTTATTTCAATAAATGTCAGTGAGAATCAATTCAAAGGAAATTTAAAAGTAAACTCTCAATGGTACATGCAATTAACATTCATTTTCTTTGCCGTTTCGATTTTCGATTGAAAAACCACAGAGCAAAACCCAGCTGCAATAAAACTTCTTCACTGCCAAAGTGCCAACAATAAAAAAATTAATCCCAATCGCCCCCTCGAATCGCCCTGTATGCGTATGCCAAAAATAAATGCATTAATAACATAGAGAGTAGAGACGTAATTCTGTGTCTATTGGGTCTATGATTAATGAACAAAAAAAACAATAATATTGTGCTAATCTCAGATATCGAGCTAGTCGGTGATAAAACTGTGTGTGTAGTTATTTATGGACATTAATTTGAGGAAGGAACTGAAAACTGGTGTCCATGAGTGGATATGGAGCCGATTATCAAGCATACAAAAACAATAGCGTACATTTCAAAAGTAGGTACCTGTAATGAAGATTTAAATAATTCGGATGTTATACACAAACACCTGAAATCGTTAGTTAGTATTGAGTACCTATGATATAAAAGATAAATATGAAAAATAGTGAAGTAACTAAGTAAGGTCGGTTACAGTCAATGATGACTCCTTTCAGTCCTTTCACCAATTCAATATTGCTGCAATAGCAATTGACAACAATTTCATTAGGTAAACCCTCGGGTAAACCAACAGTCCAATATGATTTACGTGATAGGTATACTTTAATCGATACTTTGGACGGAATTCCATAGAAAACTTGGATAAAAAGGTGGAAGCCGGTTGATGGTGTTGCTGAAGAAACTCGAAATTTCGTTATTAAGGATATAGGATATAAAGAATTTGTAAAAGCTGAAGTCGAGACTGGAGCTGTCTGGATGTCCATACAAATCAAGAAGTATGAATTGAAATTGTTTCTGATAGGAATGAATGATTCATGTTTCTATTCATGCCTCAGGCCAAACCGACTTCATAGTCATAGCAGGAAAAGAAAGGCCACAAATTGATGAAACACTGAGGCAATTCTGATAGGAAAACTTGAGGCGACTCGATCCTAATTTTCTCCAGACTATTCCAAAATAGCCATGGAAAATGAGGCACATACCTGCTATGACGGTATCGCTGAGGTTATATTTATCACTGCATTTCGGAAAATCCTTCAATTTCCTATTGCTCAATTTTAGTTCTCCACTTAGATGTGCTTCTTCCAAGATTCTCTCTAGAGATCTCGTCAACTGAGATTGTAAATGTCCGTGCGTATTTTGTACTAATGTTGCCATCATGCATTGTAAACACTTATTCCTTATTGAAAATCACCAAAATTTTCGTATCACGGCCACTCATACTTCGCATATCAGCGCACTAGGAAAATGTTAGTTACGATCTTATGTTGCACATTGCATAGCAATAAACGTCATTCGCAACCGTTTTGTAAAGCAACCACCCGATACACTTGCATCTCGCAATTATCTGTGATTATCTTTTCTTTCGGGTCTTTCTTTCTAGCTCCACTTGGGTGATCAACAAACTGTCATGTTGACAGTCACAAACGTCAATTCAATCTGACTTGCGCTGTCGGTATGGGTGGCGGTTTGAATTGAATTAAAAATTGTAATTGTACTTATTTTTTCTGAATACATCGGAAAACGTTACGTTACTTGAGTTTTTTGTGACTTATTTCGTTCTCGAAAGGAACAAATGAGTACCATTGACCAAATTGAACTTTTTTGAGAACATGGATCTAACAAAGTACTTTGATCTGTTTGAACTTTCAACTAAATCTTGATGAAGATATTAGAACAACTCATATATGTTAAGATGGATATAATGAATAAATAAAATCACATAATCCTGTAAAAAACAATTTGATAGATTTTAATTGATATATTTGCGAAATGAGATATGTATTTACAAACTTTCTGAACTACTGGGAGGACAATGACGAATCTGAAATCACAATTACACAAAAATACATCGTTACTTTCCATAACAATTCTACTATTTTCTATGAATAAAAAAACACTTAAATTTCATAATTTATTTGTTGAAAATAAAAACAATTTCATACTCAAATCACAATTATTAAAAGACAATAAGTATCAAACATCCTTCTTGCAATATTTGATGTTAACACAGTTGAAAATAGTACATACAACCTACCTAAAGAAGACATTATCTAATATTTACAATTTTTTTACATCTCATTCTCAGTTCTTCTTCTTTTTCTTATCAGTCTCTGGCAGAACTCCTGTAGATTTCTGATACTCCATAACCAACCTCTCTTGCAAATCTGGAAGGCACGGTGAATACCTCGAGTATTCCATTGTGAATTCTCCTTTTCCTTGCGTGCTAGATCTCAGTTCACCAGCATATCCGAACATTTCATTCAGAGGAACCTCGGCATGGAGTGTAAACCATCCTTCTGTACCTTCAGTTCCGGTTATGATACCATGTCTTTTGTTCAACTGTGCCATCACGCTTCCTTGAAACTCATTAGGAGCGTTTACTTCAACTGACATGATTGGTTCCAGAATTTGCCAAACTCCGTTCTCAAACACTGAAAAAACAATAGCATAAGATAATTTCGAATGTCAAATCTGTCAATTTTGACTTATGACAAGCAGAGTGTCAAAATATGCTTTACCTTCTTTGACTGCTCCTTGAGCGGCCAAGTAGAAAGCCAGTTCACTGGAATCCACAATATGATGGGCACCATCAATTAAACGGAACTTTAAACCTGATAATTTTTGTCCTGCTAATAGACCTTTCTCGGCCATAGCTAAGAATCCTCTTTTCACACCAGGAATGAACTGTTTTGGTACATTTGTTCCAACTGTTTCATCAACAAATTCCAAGAATGTGTTTCTTTGAGGTGGAAGTGGCTCCAATATTCCTGAAAATAATTGCAGCTTAATTTATTACATTTCAATCTGCAAATTCAAATTGTACCTGATACTCTTGCAAATTGCCCTTGTCCTCCAGACTGTTTCTTGTGTAGGTAGTCAAATTCGACTGGGGCCACCAATGTCTCTCGGAATGCAACTTTCGGTTTACCCAAAGCAACTGGGCAGTTATATTCTCGTTCCATTCTCTGGGCGTATATTTCCAGATGAAGCTCCCCCATACCAGAGACAATGGTTTCTTTGTTGTCGTTATCAAACCAGAAATGGAAAGTGGGATCTTCTTTGGTGAATCTAAGAAGTTATAAATATTGAAAAACGTTTATTTCCAACTAATATTTTTCATACTATTACCTTGCGATTCCTTTTGAGAAGTTGTCCCTATCCTTGTTATTTTTAGGATTGATCGACATAGAAACAACAGGCTCGGGAACATAAATTGATTCCAAAGAAATATTGTCTTTTAAATTCATAACAAACGTGTCTCCACTGGCACAATCCACTCCAAATAAGGCAAAAATATCTCCAGCATACACTTCATTAACATCTTCCATTGTATTTGAATGCATTCGCACTAACCTTGATATTCGTACTTTCCTGGTTGTTCTAGCGTTGAATATTGAGTCCCCTTTTTTGAGCATTCCTTGGTAACATCTCATATAAGTCAATTGGCCAAATCTGCCTGCCTCCAGTTTGAAAGCTAAGGCTACAAACGGATTGGAATTGCTTCTAGCAGGATTGAGAATAATTTTCGCAGTTTCTTCACCTGAAAGTTTAAAAATGATATTTCAAAGATATAAAAACTCGAATGAAACTTCTGGTCTCAATTTGAATAAAAAATTCAAATGTTTCAAATACCTTCTTCCTCCTTTAAAGCAAAATTTTCTACTTCTCCCGGATTAGGCAAGTAATCAAGCACTCCATCTAATAAAGGTTGAACTCCTTTATTTTTCAAGGCAGTTCCTACAAAAACAGGTGTGAAACTTCTTTTCAGACATGTCCTTCTTATTGCAGCTTTTATATCAGGTACAGTAATTTCCTTCTCTTCTAAATACAGCTCTCCAAGTTTTTCATCGACATTTGATAAATGTTCGATAAGTTCATGTTTTCTATCGTTACTTTCAGCCACCATTTCTTTGGGAATTTGGTCATACTTCAATTCATCACCAAAACTTCCTTCAAAGTAGATCGCCTTTTGTTCTACAAGATCTATTATTCCCTTACATTCACTCTCAAGTCCTATTGGCAATTGAACAAATGCTGCATTGTGATTCAGTTTGGACCTCATTTGTGATATTACTCGATGATGATTGGCTCCCATTCTATCTAATTTATTTATAAATGCCAGGCAAGGAACGTTATATCTGCAAGAAATCATTAAAATACTTCAAAAAACAGAGTCAATTAAAAAAAAATTTTTTCTTCGAAGAATAGAACCGAAAGATTCTGTTCCTGTTACATCATTATTTGTACCTTTTCATTTGCCTGTTAACAGTGAGAGATTGACTTTGAACACCCCCAACTGCGCACAGAACCAATATAGCACCATCCAAAACTCTCAAAGCTCTTTCAACCTCCACCGTGAAATCCACATGACCAGGTGTATCGATTATATTAATATTATGATCTTTCCATACAGTATAAGTAGCGGCTGATTGAATAGTGATACCCCTTTGTCTTTCCAACTCCATAGAGTCCATTGTCGCCCCAACATTATCCTTTCCCCTTACCTCATGCATAGATTCTATTCTACCGGTATAGAACAATATTCTTTCGGTAAGGGTTGTCTTTCCTGAGTCTATGTGAGCAGATATACCTATATTTCGAATTTTGTCGATGGGTTTATGCTCGGAATATTTCGAAGCAGTAGACATGTATTTGCACCCGGAGGCCTGCGAATGAAATAGAATTGTATATATTTTTACTTGAAGAACCTTGTAGGTTATTACCTGGCAGTTTCGTCTCAATACTCTAAATTTGTTGAGTAAATGGGACATTCTAGATGCATTTGATAATGCCATTCTTAATCTATTTGAGGAATTTAATTAAAATGAACCAATATTTTCGCCTTTCGGGTGCGAAAATTGAGGTTAAAATTTTCCTTGAGGTTAGCGGAAAATTTAACCTAACTTTTACATTTTTTGACATTTAGTTTTGCGCAGTGACTCGATTTTGAGGTTCATTTTCCACTTTTCCAGTTCCTGTGAAATATTTCCATTATTTTCCAATGATATTAATTATTTAATTCAGTGGATTCAATTTTTGCGTTTTCATTGAATCATTGATTTCCCGTAAGTTCACTGTAATATTGTATTTCGGTGAATTTCAAGCAGAATAAAAAATATCAATCGAAACTTTCCTCGGAGCTTCCGTAAGATAATTTAAAATTGGATTGATTCGGCATGATGAATTCATTCGTAATTAAGGATGTAGATCTGAAGGATAACATACCCACCACAATACTGTTTTCAAAACATGTAGAGTTCCTCACAAATTATGGACAACAAAAAGATACTTACGAATCTACAATGACTGATTATTTGAAGATGTCTGGAATGTATTGGTGTCTTACGGCTTTGGAGTTGATAAAATCCTCACCGTTTCCAAAAAAAGAAGTTGTAGATTTCATAAAAAGTTGCCAAGACCCTGACTGTGGTGGAATAAGTGCAAGCACTGATCACGATCCTCATCTACTGTACACACTGAGTGCTGTACAAATTTTATGTTTATACGATAGTTTGGATGAAATTGATGTTGAAGGTGTTATCAAATATGTTGTTTCTTTACAACAACCCGATGGTAGCTTTGCAGGTAATTTTCGAATGAACTGATATTTATTTTTTATGAATTATTCACCAAGAGTTAGTACTATCCAAAACTATTCCATTTACAGGGGATAAATGGGGAGAAATAGATACAAGGTTTTCATTTTGTGCAGTTGCTACATTGGCCCTCCTTAAAAAATTAGACGTAATCAATATCGATAAAGCAGTGGAGTTTGTGAAGTCTTGCATGAACTTCGACGGAGGGTTTGGTTCCAGACCTTATTCAGAAAGTCATGCAGGACTCATATACTGCTGCATTGGATTCTTGTCCATTGTTGGGAGGTTGGATATTGTCAATCAGGATAACCTAGCTTGGTGGCTGTGCGAAAGGCAGTTGCCTTCTGGTGGTCTCAACGGGAGACCAGAAAAACTACCTGATGTTTGTTATTCATGGTGGGTGTTATCGTCTTTAGCTATTTTAGGTAGGCTTCACTGGATCGATCAGAATGCACTTAAAAGATACATATTGGCTTGTCAGGATGTTGAGAGTGGGGGTTTTGCGGATAGGCCTGGAGATATGCCTGATCCTTACCATACTCTCTTTGGGCTTGCAGCATTATCTTTACTTGGACAAGATTCCATTGACAAAGTTAATCCAGTTTTCTGTATGCCGCAGTCAGTTATCGATAAATTACAGATAGAAACTCAAATGTTGAAATGATCTAATGGTTATAATTAATGTTCTAATGCATATGTCCAGTGATTGATTGGTTTTAGACTGAAAGCTGCATAATTATATAGTTTTTCCATGATCAAAATGAATATATTCAATATTATTTCAATGCTGAATAAGAAGATAAATATGTTTTTTTTTATGATAATACCAATAGTCTAGTCATTAACTATTTGTTATAAATTACAATTATTGTGCTTATGTGATATTTCAAATAAATTATGTTTCTTATGAGTCTGCGGAAATACACATCGAAAAGGCATTGAAATAAATTCTGTAATTTCATGAATTTCTGGAAGAAATTTCTGTATCGATACGATACGAAAAAGTGATATTTGTAATTTTCATAATGTTTTTATGACCAATAGATTTTTAGCAGAATGATGTATCTTTATATTTTGCACCTTATTCTGTTGTTATAAATTTGTTTAGTTTTTACAACTTTCTGTATTATGCACTTCAATAATTTAATGAACTTCCTTGAAGCTATTCATCTATACAGATTTGGAATCTAGTCAGATTTGGAAATTTATAATTTCTCCATTACACCACAGTATAGACACTATGTTAGTGTATAGACACTATGTTAGTGTCTATACTGTGATTACATATGTATGTATTGAAAAAAATAGACTGTAACCGTGTCAATGGCCCAAGCAGCCGAGACACATTAATTCAATAAAAAAAAAGAAATTCTACTCAGCAAATTATCGTAATTATCATGAATTCTCCATGGTAGAAGTCTTTGGTAGAATCCTCGGTAGAATCACTAGAATTGAAGTTGTGATTGTTGTGAAGAATAAAGATTTCCTAATATTTCATTAATTTAATCAATAGGGTAGATCGCTTCACCTGGTCATCTACGAAGTAAGTAGACGTCCGCGGGACGACCTGTACCCTTACAAAAATAGTTGGGCTAGTAAGCTAGCAGCAATGGCTTTGCGCTAACAAAGCCTTTGAATTTTCCTTACTCATTAGTTTAAGGCACGAAGTGCCAATCCTGTGTTATTGTATATGTCAGATCCGGTAGGCTTCTAATGGGTACTGTTTCAAGTTGCAGCGTTATCTGGTGCTATTATGTAATTCCCCGATGAAAGAATCTATATTGCAATCACTAGTTTTCACCAGCTTTGTATTGAAGGCAACAGATGGCGTCATATAGACTAGTTATGAAGAGAAATCTGCAGTGGCTTTATCTCCAGGAGTTCTTCTACCAGAGGCTAGATAGCACCACTTTTTGCACATTATGATAAATAATAATTGTATGGACTGAAAAAATTAGAAGATACATAATTACTTAGGAATTTATTTATTAGATCAAAGTTACAATGAGGTTCAATCTTAAAACACAGCCCAACAGTTCCTCAAACATGAGTTTCATCTGAATGGAGGGACTTCTTACGTTTCTCCTTCCAATATTCCTTATCTCCAAGCAGTTCAGACTTAAAATAGAAAGAAACAATTAATATAATCATAAAATTCAAGCACAAAAGATACCCCAATATTGGAGTACCAGTAAGTTTAATATTTTCGAGAATTTTTAGCATCAGTGTTAGATTTATCTAGTAGGTAGGTGATAATTCATTGACGTTTCGCGAACAAATTCGATAAGCATCTTCAGATTCTCATTGAAATCATTTATATATCCATGCTTATGGAGATTTTGCGTTATCAACTTTTTTACGCACGGTACCTAGCAGCATCTTTTCAGTAGTACATAATGAAAATTTCTGAAGAATTAATTTCACTGGTCATTCAGACAAAACATGCTGCAACATAAAATATTTCAATAAATTCGAGCCATGCAGAAACGCACGAATCATCGAATACAACTGGAATAAACATTCAGGTATTCATAGATAAAAGTAAGATTTTCTGTTGAGGAAGTCACACATGCAAAACTCTCATAAATTTTAAGTACCAGTTTCCTTTTTTAAGATGGCTGTAAAATCAATTTTGATAATTACAATCAGACTGCAATACTTGATTAGGAATGAAGATGATTTTTTGTGTAATGAAATATGATTCTGTATTCATTTTACTTTGATAAATATACATATAGAGAATCTATAACTATTATATAAGAGTAAATGGATTGTTTGCTAGTAATTTATAAAAAATTGATCATGCATATATAAAATGAATTGTTATAGGGAAATTCGAATCTCAATTTTTTTCAAGAGTTAGATTTAAGTAAGGAAGACATACATGGTGTTCATTAGCCCTTAATACAGGGTGCTTTATTGATTACTGTCGGACAATCTATACGTTTATATTTTTGTATGTATCGGTAGTATCTTTTCAATTCAGTTGAAACAAAAGAATGATTTCAAATGGAATGAACTTTTTTGTCTTTTTGGACCACTTTTGAAGCATGTTGAAAAATTATTTTTGTCTGAAACTGAACATCTTCACAAGTGACCACATATTCAAGTTTCATATACAACGGTTCTTTTTCTTACTCTATAACAATTCGATTTGTGATAAATAATAACGTTGTTGGTGAGACTCAAATTGGATGAGATGTGCATACTCTGATACTCACATTTCTCTTACTACGAGTGCAATATTTGTACTATTGTGGTTTGGTGAAAAGTGTTAGTGTGAAGACTGTTTAAAAGTGTAGGGTAGTGTCGGTCACCTTAATTGTGATTCCTTCGTCCTCCTCTTCTTCTTCCATGGTAGATAGACGTTTTTCCAGTTTCTTATTCTCTTCTCGTTTCTCTTCCTTTTTTGTCGATTTCTTCTTTTTGAATCGACTGAAAATTACTTGTCAAATATCAACCAACATTCTTAAAGACTGATGAGTTGAGTTATTGAATGAAAAATCAAAGTTCTACCTGGAATTTTTCGAACTCTTCTTCTTTTCTTTGTTCTGTGAGATATCTTCATTGACTTGCTTCCATATTGCAGTTTTGTTAACTTCTTCGGAGATATTGACAGCTGATAGAGGGATGTTCATGACATTTCCATTGGCTAGCGCAATTTTTAAGTTTCCTCCTGGTTCAAGATCTAACGGTGCTTTCCCGATTGTCTTGAATGAGATATCAAAGTTATAAGTTCACGTCTTCTCCTTTTATTTTTATGATAGTTTGGAATATCATGAATGATTGTGAATAATCAAAATGCAGGACAACAGAAAGTAAACGAAAATAAATATGTATGTTTATACTTACTCTACATGGAAACTAAGGAAAATTGTGATAAAAAATAAAAACGAAAATTGAGAACAGAAATATAATTTCAATTACTGAACAACAATCATGATTTCATATCGAGATATATCAAGTTATGGATGATATGACTTGGAATATTAACATAACTAAATAGAATAATGGAAGATGCGTTCACAAATTCAACTTAAATAAAACACAAAATATAAAGGTGTCGTAAAATTACCTATTTCAATGTAATCAAATCAACTTATATACAAATAAAATTATTTTGGGGCAATATCATAAGAGAATCACAGATGAATTTTTGTAATTGTTCTACTCTACCTATCTTAATACTCGTCGATATAACAAGACGAAGAATACTGATTTCAGCTTCATTTTATCACGCTCGCTAAATGAACTAAATGTTTCACTAAATTTTCATTCCTAGTAAATTTGACTATTGCAAGCTACAATTAAAATTGCATATACACTTAGAATACAGGTAGATGCGTTCATACCAATGAAAATGAGAACAAAAATAGCATGGCCACACTCAGAAATAAATACAAGGGTTGTCGCATAAAAATTAACAGACAAGGTCATATATGTTCCTAAATTGCAGGTACAAATGGAGAGGCATAATTTCAAGAAAATGAGTTCCATATAGACATGGGATCGCAAACGTTTCGTTTTCGAGATATAGAGCGTCAAAGTTTGATTTTTTTTTCTTGTTCTTTCCTCATAGTATTTGCATTACATGAGATATTCAATTGGAATTTGGCATTGATATTTCAAATCTGAGTTTACACCATGTGACATGGCAATTTCAATTGCAAATCTACAGGGTGATATTTTTTTCATGTTCATGGGATTTTTTCTTGAAATAGTGCAAGTAATACCTCCTCTTCGTTTGTACCTCTAATTTGCGAAGACCCTGTATATTGTTTAATAAAAAGCTAGATTTTTCCAATAACACTTATTCGATACAGTCTCTTGATATACAGGGTCTTTCACGAGGAACCTCACCCATATTTATACGGGAATCTACTGAACGTATTTTCATGAAATTCAGCACTTATAAGTATTTCACGATGCTGATGAAATCTAAAATATTTTCAAGGCATGAGCACCTCCGGTTTTTCCGGAAATGACGTCAACTTCCGTTTTTCAAATTAGAACACCATTTTTTTATTGCAGAAATAGATTCCTTAGAAAATTTCAAGTTATTTTGATGTAACATTTTTCAGTTTTGGTTGGAAAATTCTCTCTGAGCGGGAAAATTCGAAAAAAAAAATCGAAAATAGAGCTCCGCTGAAACAAGAATAACTTCGAGGTTTTTGGATGGAATATTTTCATTTTTGGGATTTTTCAAGATGTAAGATTGATGTATCCACTTTGAAAATCGAAATCGCGATTCATGATACAGGGGGTGAAAAAATCGCTTTCAAAGTTAGGGATGATAAAATCGTGAAAAATCAATTTTTTCAAATTAGAACCCAATTTTTTTATGGCAGATATTGAATCTACGTTAAAAAATAATGTGAGTGTATGCATCACACCCTTGCCCTAAAATGGATATTTTCTGAGTTAATATCCACTTTAGGGCAAGGGTGTGATGCATACACTCACATTATTTTTTAACGTAGATTCAATATCTGCCATAAAAAAATTGGGTTCTAATTTGAAAAACGGAAGTTGACGTCATTTCCGGAAAAACCGGAGGTGCTCATGCCTTGAAAATATTTTAGATTTCATCAGCATCGTGAAATACTTATAAGTGCTGAATTTCATGAAAATACGTTCAGTAGTTTCCCGTATAAATATGGGTGAGGTTCCTCGTGAAAGACCCTGTATAGATATGTATTCTATACTGTATGTATAAGTATTGAAGAATTCTCAACTATACAATTTGAAACATGACATCTGAATTCCAGGGACGGAGTATTTTGAATTTCATGTGGTGAGCAGACTTACATTCACTAATTTGTTATTTTTGTCCCATTTTTGAATACCATGAGCGAACTAATGTTGATAAAATTGATCACAGATTACGGAAATAATGCTTGCGAATGGATATTTATATTTTTTCAAAATGAAATTTTCGTAATAATTAATTCAATTATTGAGTATCACAACTTCTTGTGCGACTTTGATGATGAATCTTTCTTTTTATTTGATTACAAAACATCTTTTTTATTGTAACCAATTATGATTAGTTTGCCGACTCGGTACAATCTAGTTTCAGAATTATTATTGAACCAGTCAATCAGCTGATTGAAACATTGTAGGATCAATGATCATGACCATAATAAATAATTCGTCTACTAGTTTTCGATCGTAGCACGACGAATTTTAAATGGAGGCATACGAATTACGAAGATAGGTTCTATCAGTCTTCAATTTGAACCTGTCCGTTTAAAAAAACCTAGCAAACTTCCTTGTCATCTTTTCTTGTCATTATCAACTTGGGACCTAATATAAAATTAGAAAATTTAGAGGAAAATCCTAGCACCTCTTCATCCTTGAGCATCTCGTGCCTTTTTGTCATTTCGGGCATCACGTCGTCCAGAATCTTCAGTTCTCTTCTGGTGAAAAGAAGATCTAGAGATTTTCGGATACCGATTATCACCACCAGCATCAGGGGGAAGAGAATTGAGGTTGTGCTGAACGATTTTATGGACCAGAGGCACACCAAGCAAAGTACTTGAATGATGGTGAATAGGTGGACTCTCTTGATGGGAACCTGAAACGATTATTTTGGTTTAGTCTCGTCAGCAGTCCCTGATCCCCAAATTCGGATTGACATATTCGAAGCGTGATGAACCAAGCGGTAAACAAATTGTTTTAATAACGCATAAGTGTTGATTTTGGCGTCATATAAAGGGTTTTCCAATAAGAGCTGTTATTTTGAATAGCATTATTTTGGTAGATGTCACTGTTGAAGATGTCATTTTTTGACATTTGACAAGTAGAAACTAGAAACTACGCCATTAATAAAAATGGAATGACACACACTTCAACAACGCATTGAGATTATCAAAATTCACTGTAAGAATGGCGAAAATTTGGCAGAGACGGTTCGTAAAACTCGAACATTTTGGGTCGTCGTGAAGCACCTTGTCGAACCGAAAGACAGAAATTGTTCGAAAAATTTGAGCTGTTGTGACAAGTTAGTGATTTGAAGAAAACCCGTGTACGTCGCTCGAGAACAGCCAAGAATATTGCTGCTGTAGCCGAAAGAGTTCAAGAGAATGCAGTTTTGTCCATTCCTCGTCATTCTTTGGAATTAGGCATGTCCTTACTCCGTATTTTGCATAAAGATTTGGGTCTTAAGGCTTATAAAGATTAGTTAACACAAGAACTCAAGCCGGTCGATCATCAACAGCATCGTGTCTTTGCTGATTGGGTCCTTGAAATGCATGAAAATGATCTGGAATTCCATCGAAAAATCATCTTGAAGGATGAGGTCCATTTCCACTTCGGTAGCTTCGTCAACAAGCAAAAATGTCGCATCTGGGGCTCGGAAAACCCAAGAGTTATTGTTGAAAAGCCTCTCTATCCTCAACGTGTGACTGTTTGTTGCGGTTTATGGTCTATAGTCCTGCGAGGTCATTGGACGTTACTTTTTCGAGAATGAGGCTGGAGCAACAGTTCCGCAGAATGGATTGCGGTATCCAGAGATGATTAATGATTTTTCATGGCCGGAATTGGATGGTAATGACAACGTTTAATTTCAACAAGACGGAGCTACGTGCCACACAAGTATCGAAACCTTTGATCTTTCACAGGAAAAGTTTTCGGGCCGTGTTATCTCTCGAAGAGGTGATCACATAATTGGCCACTGAGATCTTGTGATTTAACACCTTGCGATTTCTTTCTTTGGGTCTATGTGAAAAAGAAGGTCTACGCCAAGAGCCCAGCGTCGATTCCAGACCTCAAGGCTCAAAGATGGAATTCGTGAGGCTATCGAGAACATAGGGCAGCCCTTTTGCGATTTGGTTATAGAAAATTTCATGAAAAGGATATGGTCCTATAGTCGTGGTCGTGGTGGTCATTTGGCTGATGTTATTTTTCATTATTAACGGCATACATGAAATAAACATCCGATCATTTATCTAAAAAGGAGGCATTTCTCTTTTAATGCCAAAATAACACCTCCTATTGGAAACCCTTTATATCAAGGGTAATGATAGTACATTATACCAGGATGTATTGATATTAAGTTAGCCTAGACTAGTTCCATGCATAAACAAAATATTGCGATACCATATCAACGAACAATAACTTATTAGAAGTGTCAGTGTAAAGTTCGACGTCAAAAAAGTAAACCAGAGTTACTCAATAAATTAAAAAAAAAGATGTCCACCGAAACTTTAAAAATCGAAAGTATCGAGCCATCATCAAGTACCTGTATTTGAAAGGGTAAAGAGGTAAGCTAATTACGAAGATATACTTAATACCCTCAGTGATCAATGTCCTTCGTATGCGACCGTGAAAAATTGGACTGCAAGCTTCAAAAGAGGTTAATTTTCCATTGAAGATGATGACCGATCGGGAAGGCCAGTTTCTGTGTCAGTCCTCGAAAATATCGATGCAGTTCATGACATGATTTCATCAGACCGTCGAATTGGGCTAAAACGGATATCTGAAGAACTGAAGATTTCATACGAACGCGTTCATCATATAGTTCACCTCAATTTTGACATGAGAAAAATTTCTGCAAAATGAATCCCCAAATGTTTGAATGTTGACCAAAAGCGTGAAAGGGTAGAAGCATCGCGTTCGATCTGTGCTCGATTTGAAAACGATGTAGACTTCTTAAACCGAATTGGTACTATGGATGAGACTTGGGTACGTTTCTACGATCCAGAAACAAAGCAACAATCGATGGAATGGCAACACTCTGGTTCTCCAAGACCTAAGAAGTTTCGTGTCCAAAAATCTGCTGGAAAAGTTCTTGCCTTTTTTGGGATTGCCATGCAGTAAGCATGATTGATTTTTTGGATAAGGGTAGAACAATAACGGGAGAGAACTATTCGACATTACTGACCACTCTACAGGAAAAAATTAAAGAGAAAAGACGCGGAAAGCTATCCAAAGGTGTTTTGTTTTTACAGGACAATGCCCCAGTACAGAAATCTCATATTGCCATGCAAAAAATTCGTGATTTAGGGATAGAATTACTAGAACACCCCCCTCATTCAGCAGATTTGGCTCCGTCCGACTATCATCTCTTTCCTCAACTGAAAAAAAGTTTAAAAAGTCGTGAATTTTCTTCCATTGAGGAGGTAATGAAAGCTGTGGAGGACTGGTTTGCAGAGCAAGAAGAAACATTTTTTTTAAAGGTCTAGAGACGTTGCACGTTCGCTTTAATAAATGTATTCAATTAAGAGGAGAATATGTTGAGTAATAAAATATTTTGACATTGAAATTTTGTTTGGTTCTATAGTAGGCTCAGAATTTTTCAATATATCCTCGTATTACTTCAAACAATATGGCATACACTCACCTGTCTCAAGAACATATAGTCCGGCTGATACTTATTCGGCATGAACATTATGAGTATCCTATCGAAGAACTGCAACCCCTTCAAGGAAGCCACCCCCATGTACAAAAATACTCCGAACAGAACAGGCATCGGTATATAACCCAGCATCGGCGTTAAAAATACCGATAATCCAATGGTCAAAAATATCAAAATGTGGGTCACTCTCTGCTCCCTCACCCCCAAAAATTGGGGCTTCTCTCCTGGCGCAGCACATTCCGATTCCAGCTTCAACGAGTTAACGTGATTTATGGACAAGACAGTGGCGGCGACGAACCAGGGAAGACCCATCACGGAGCAGATCTCGATGAGGATGGACAGGACGAAGAGGTCCAGATGGTAGCCGCATCCTGAAAAGATTTATGGAGAATGAAATTTTACTTATTCATATGTGCTTGAACTGGAAACTTTCATTGATTGGTGTCTATAACACCTTGACCAAGGATCTACGCATATGAACCCAAAATTGACCGACTCAATGGGGTTTTCAAGTCGAGCCAAATCCTACAAATGTTTTACTAACCTTTCTTCAACTTATGCTCCTTCCTGTTAACTATCACACTCGTTATCTGTTGGTCCATGAAGATCAGGATGGTACCAAGCAAGGCTGGTGGAAAAGCGACTAATACTGAATAGTAAGGGTTGTGCAGGAATGGCGGTATGAACCATCCTCTACTTTCTGAAGTAGGTTTGAACTCTTTTGGAACCTCCAGTTTTGGAGTGAGAATACCTACGTAGGAGTCTAAGAGAGTCATAGACATTATTGCAATGATCACAGCGAAATCACTAACGAACTGGCGAACCTGAAAAGTATCAAGAAATGTTGAACAACAATTTGAGGCGTTGAAGATTTCAACTTACCTTGGAGGGGAAGAACAGGGCGTTTTTGAAGTCCTTCAGTTGTACGGAAATGATAAATGTACCAAGGAACAGTATGATGGACATCAGGAATACATCTGGTACGTAAGAGGGGGTGAAACATCCTGGCGATAGTGTACCGTTTAGTTCCTGTCGAAGAAATATAAATTTTGATGTTCTTTGCCAAATTACGTTTGTCATTCTCATTGGAAATGATCGTTACCAAAATGGAATTTTCCTTACAATGCATGCTGTTCTGTTGACTGCTGTCCAATTAGCGATTTCAGGATGTTTGTACTCGATGGTGTCATTGAAGAAGCAAGTACATTCGTAGCTGAGATTGTTGCTTCCACTCGTGTTTATAGGAAATTGTTTTCCTATGACCAAAACATTTTCTACTGCCTGTAAAATAAGAAAACAATAAGGTCTGAATTGAAACACCAATTATTTCAGCTCACCTTGAAAATGAATATGACAGCAATCAGAGTGGCAAAACTCTCCTCCGTAAATCTGGTGATATAACATACGAAAGCACTCGCGTCTATCGCAACTAACACCAATAGAATAACAGCTATCCAGGTACCTATCCACAACCTGAACGACATATAATCCCAGCCTATGGTACCGCAAAAGTCGTACACAATAGTCTCGAACACCAAAACGGGTCCTGTAGACCCAAGAATCGTCAAAGGCTGCCCTGAAAACAACCCGTAACCCATACCACAGATGAATCCAGATACCAAGGACTCCATGGCCGCCATGTTTTTCCCAGTGGCTTGCGAAAGGAGTCCTCCAAAAGTGATTATGGGGGATAAGCAGGCGAAGTAGAGGAAAATCCA
This sequence comes from Adalia bipunctata, assembly GCA_910592335.1. Taxonomy (NCBI): domain Eukaryota; kingdom Metazoa; phylum Arthropoda; class Insecta; order Coleoptera; family Coccinellidae; genus Adalia; species Adalia bipunctata. Next base: position 24,574,309 of record OU342950.1, read on the forward strand.
GGAGGCTATGCATTGGGAGGCTAAAGCGTCCTTGAAGTCTGATAGGTAGAACGGAGTTTTTCTTTTAATATCGTTTATGAGTCCTCCGAATAACATTCCCGTCCTTGCCAGACCTGATTCTTCTCGCAGTTTTTGTTCCTCTTCTTCTTCGTCTAGTTCTTCTGCTGGTTTTTCGGGAGGCCTCTTTCTGGTGTCTTGGGAAGGGATGGCTGCTGGGGGCTCTATTCTGATGGAGGGGTCCCATTCACCTGTAAAATAGTTTGGTTAGTGTCTTTCGCGTTTTATGTGGATATTCAATATCAAACTAGTACTCTTTCATTGATGCCACTAGTCTGTCTATTCCCGAAACAGCATCAGTTTTGCACTCTGCTGGTTTATTATGTATACCAACTGACAAAGAAACTGCAACACTCAGAAGGAGCTGTTCAAATTTTTAATTTTTTTTTTGGTGAAACATAGATAGTATAGCAAGGACAAAATGATTAAAATTTGGAAAACAAAACGGAGGGTTTACAATTTTTTTTGAATTTGTTAATCATGTTTTTGTCCACCGCGGTTATCTAATACACTCCCCAACACTTGTTGGCATTGGTGCCAAGAATGATGTCTATTTCTTCTTGAGGGATAGTAACCCAAGCTACCTGTACTTCATGTCAAAGGGCCGCCAAAGTCCATGGGGACTGGGGTAAATTTCCAAGCATTCTACGCATGATGTCCCAAACATGCTTTATGGGCGAAAGAACCACATGGGTCGCTTTAAAAGAGTTCAAACTAACTCTGGCAACATGAGGTCGAGCATTATCTTGCTGGAATATTGGACTCTCGAGCCGGTTAAGGCAAAGGAGAACATATATGGCTCCACTATATCTTGAAGGTAAGGCAGCGCTGTCAGGTTACCTCGAATAAAGACCAAATGTGACCATACCATAACGCCTACTGTCCGGTGTACATGACGCTCAACATCAAACTGAGGTTCACGTATTTATCCTCCACGTCATCTATCCCTTCTTCGGCCATCATGTGCACCCAAGGAGAATCGATATTCTTCAGAAAAGAGGACCTGATGCCATCCACATTCCAATGTTGTCGTTCTCTGCACCACTGTAATCGTTGCTGGTGATGCTCAACCGTCAGAGCTAACACAAGATGGGGTCGATTATGCAGCAGTCTAAAAGACCCTTTCCAGCTGTAAACCGTTCGGACAGTTACAGGATGGCCTTCTTCTCCTAACCACTCATCAGCAAAAGATCGAGTTGTCCCAAATCGGTCTACTTTTTTTCGATTTTGGGCATTATCAAACTACGCTTGGCAACATTTCATAACAGTAGTTGGATTTCTGTTCGTACGGTTAGCGATTTCTCGAAATGACAACCCCGCCTCCGGTAGACCAATAATTTGACCCCATTCAAATTCACTCAGCTGGCGTAAATTCCGCGTACACGTGCTCTAGGCATTTTAACAACAACTTAACATCGACTTTGGATCTCCTGGAACAGCTGGTTGGTTGTAAAATCACAATTGCAAAAAAAGGCCACTATATTCAAATCCTTCACGATTTTCTCCCCAAATTTTAATCATTCACTCCTTGCTACACTACCGAGGGTTTTTGCTTTGCAGGACCAACCAACTGCTGGTTCTTTCTCCGTTCATTTTCTCTATCGAGGAATTGACTTCGAAACCACTTTCACATTAGCCATTTCAGGAAATATCCAATTGTTCGATCGAGTGGTCTAATTACTTATTTAATCTTGATTTCACTAATCTGAGCTATTGACAGAGTAGACGGAATTATAAGTTCAAGATCTCCTTAAGTGTGGAAGATCCTTTCATCCTAGGGTAGTTGTTGATCCATTTGTATATTTTTAGAGATTAATTTTTTTTTTGTGGACTACTATGAGTTTCTCGTTCAAATTTCTGATGAATTGATTATCTTTCAAGTAGAGAAGAGGGTGTTGTAACTTCTGGTACCATGAAGAAGGTTATCCCAAGAGAAGTTCTGGTTGAAATGAATTAAACCTAATTATTCATATAATAAGCAATTTTTTAATGAATTCAAAACAATGTCTATATTTTGTATTCTCAAAAAAATGCAATTACTCATAGAATCCTCAGTGCCTGCGTACAAAAACCAAAAATGATAGAAAGTCAAGCTGCTCGCTTTTAGCTTTTAGCCTCCAGAGAAATGCGATTTTGTCCAACGAAAAATGGATTGGACGTGCCCAAGTTCTTTTCTTCCCCCATTTTATTATTCTGGACACCTACGAAGAAGCAGGAATGTTCAGCGGAAGGTAAAAGGCATATTTATGTTTGGAGAAATGTAGCTTGGAAGTATCCATCAGAGAGTTGGGATTGATTTATTTGATACGTTGTGCATGTGAATATTGATACAGGCTCCGAATTGTTAGATGTATGCATACATTTTCCTTTGTTCTTTTTGCAAGCTTTCTGCTTCGATATAATCTTATTTAGGAATGGAATGGAACCAGAGAAATGTTGCGAATTTCTTCAAAGTTAGTCGAAGCGTAGTTTCCCAGCTTTTCCTAGCTCGTATATCGAAATCGAGAAGTGGACGTCCAAGATCTACCTGTCCTGAACAAGATCGATTCCTTACTGTGTCTACCCGTAGAGTGTCTTTGAATACTTGTCGAATCATGCAATTGTAGCTTTTGAACGCTGGTGTTCAGATTTGGATTGAAACAGTTGGCCGAAGATTTATAGATGTTAGTCTACATTCTCGACGTCTTTTAAGAAGGATTCTGCTAACTGAAAATCATTGTCAGGGATCTCTGCTGACCTGGGAGTGCCGTAACACCATAAAGCAAGTGACCAGAGGCAATAAAGTGACTCTACTATGGGTGGCAGGGCATTGTGGTGTTGAAGGAAATGAAAAAGCCGATGAGCTCGCAAAAAGTTCATCAAGGTTAACACCTGCTCTACTTGAGCCTTCCTGTGGGCTTGAAAAATACCAATATAAGGCAGAGGTTCAACAATGGGAGTTGTACAACAGAATTACCCTCTGGAGAAACACCCTGGACTAACTGCTGAACTGAGCTTAGGGTGATGGTAGGTTTGCTGACAGGGCACTGTCGGTACAAACAAGGCTCTTGAGGATCTGCAGGATGCAAACATCAACTCACCATATAGACGCTGTAGAGTTGAAGCAAGCCCAGGCGAGAAGGAGGAATTTGAGTCTATGTTATATTGACTATCAGAAGGCCTTCGATACGGTGCCCCACGATTGGCTTGTGAAAGTACTTGAGATTTATAGGATCTGCCCGTAAATAAAAGCCGTGCTCCAACATCTTATATCAGTACATGGTGAACGGATATTCTTATAGACAACATCGATACTGGAACCGTAAAAATATCGAGGGGGATATTTCAGGGAGAGGCCCTGTCACCGATGTTGTTTTGTATGGCACTGAATCCTCTGTCTACTCTTCAAAAAACACTAACATAGGGTATAGACCAGCAATGAGGAATCCGCGAAAACTGTCCCACTTATTGTAGGTATATAATAGATGACCTGAAACTATTCGACGAGAAGCAAAAACAGATTCACTCGCTGATAGGTATAGTGCGCTTTTTCAGCAAAGGCATTGACATGTCTTTCGGTCTCGATAAATGCGCCATAGTCAACATCAGGAAGGGTAAAATGGAGAACACTCAGGAACAATTTCAGGACATCCACAGTATGTTGCCAGAAGAGACCTACAAGTATCTGGGAATTCCTCAAAATCAACGGATTGATCACACCCGTTTAAAAGCTGAGTTCACTGCAAAATATAAAAACAGGGTAACCAAAGTGCTCAACACCAAGCTGTCTGCTAAAAACCAGATCGATGCCTTGAACTCTTGGGCTACGCCTGCTCTGATCTTCACTTTCGGAGTCTTGAAGTGGTCAGATGCTGATCTGAATGAGTTAGACCGACTGACCCGTCGCCTAATGACAAAGTTTCGATGTCTTTACACCAATGCATCGGTGAAGAGGCTCTATCTACCCAGAAGAGATGGCGGACGAGGTCTGTTGAACATCTATAAACTCTGCAGAAATCAGGAGAAAAGCTTGAGGCAGCGACTGCTCGAGTCTGGAAATAGCCTGATGAAATAGATGACAACAGAGGATAAGGGATACACACCTCTGAACCTACAACACAGAGAACTGACATTCGATATCACCACGAGAAGCGAAGATAGAAGTACATGGCGGGAACAAGCCCTGCACGGCAGATTTCCCAAACACCTTGAAGAGGAGAATGTCGATAAATTAGCTTCTCTGTCGTGGTTAAATGCGGGACAATTGTACCCTGAAACTCGCGGATTTCTGACGGCAATCCAAGATCGAGTTATAAGAACTCGGAACTACGAGAAGCACTATTTGAAGCTGAACGTGGAGAACAAATGCAGGAAGTGCGGCGCAGTTGGCGAGTCTATTGAACATATAATCGCCGGTTGTCGTGTTCTTGCCGACAACGCATATCTGGGCCGACACAACCAAGTGGCAAAAATTGTTCACCAGCAGTTAGCTCTAAGGCATGGTTTTTCGGATACTTGCCGCCATATTATAAGTATCAACCTGCAGCAGTGTTGGAAACGGACACATATCGGTTCTCTATTGGGGTAGACTCATAACAACAGATAGAACCGTGGACTACAATGGACCGGACCTTGTGTTCATTGAGAAGGATCAGAAATATGGGGTGATAATTTATGTGGCAGCACTATTGACTCATAACATCGGAAGAACGGAGTACGAAAAAGTAACGAAGTACGAGAACTTGGAAATAGAACTGAAGAATATGTGACAACTATCGAATGTCACCAGTCACCACCATACCGTTGGTGATTTCGGCTGAGGGAGTCATGTCCAAATCATTCAAAAAAAAATTTTAGAAAGATCGAAATATCCCAGAAGATCGCGCGATATGCACAGCAGGCTGTAGCATTGGGTGCGTTCATCGGACTGAGTAGCTACCGCTACGATCCAGCGGTAACAGTTAAGTAACATAACATCCGAGTTTTATGAACGACCTTTTCGCTACATGCTCCTTCAAACGTCAAAACCACATGATTTGTTCGATTCGTTGTGTCAAATTAGTTTTAAGGTTAAATTGAAGTAAATAAATATGGATCGCGTATTCGAAATATTTTGTTTCAAGAATTATTGGAGAGTAGTTATATATTGGAAGGGATCATAAGCTGCTTTATTATATGGAACCTGCATCAGAAAATGTTTTGATATAGTTCCGAGGATACAGTTGCCTAGAAATAAAAATTTGTATGAGGAAACTATAACTCTATCATAGGAGATTCATTTAGACAACATTTCAGATTAAACTGAGGCCAAGCAGAATCTGGGTGCTGGCTAAACCAGAATCATTTTTGAAATGTAACTTTGGTTCTGAAATCATAACAGCTCGTATAATAATAATAGCCATTTATTCTCAGAATTCAGAATACAAATGAAAAAGAGATACAGTCAATGCAAAAATAAACACAAAATAAAATTTTAGAAACCTAGAAAATGATCAGACCTCCATGGAATCTAGATTTGTTTCCAAGAACTCTCGAACAATGTATGGTTCACATAGAATTAGCAATTTAGTTATTTGCCTCTTGAATATTCCGTCACTATCAATGGTTTGGTACCGCTTAGGTAGTTCATTGTACATCTTAATAGACATAATTATATTCAGTTTGTCTCTGACATATAGTAAGAGGATGTAGGCGTAAATCAAAAAACATCATTCTTCTAGTGGAGTTGTGATTGATATACGGTTTAAAATATTGTGGATTTCTCCTCACAAATACTAAACATCTACAGATATATAAACCTGCTAGGGTTAGCATGCCCAGTCTTTTAAAACAACAAATTTCGTACCTTGTTTATATTTAATGATGTTATTATCCAATACAATAAGAAATGGAGCATCCATATTGCTGGCGGTGAATATTAGACACTCCGTACTATAATATTTAATAATTACGGGAACTGCAGTGAAATAAATAATGTTCACAGTTGGGTGTAATGAGAAGACAACATGTTGTGAACATTTTGAGAGTGATGTAACATGTATCTTATAATTGCAGTGATGTCACTGGGTAATTGGCAGTTAACCGATTTTGAAATATATCTTCAAAATAATAAAATTCTTTCATTTCCTGTTTACCATGTTGATTATTCATAATTTCATCTTCACCCTTGAGTATTCCAGAAGACTGGAAAACCCTCTACCTATGAATTACATGTAACACTACAGTTCACCACATTTTCAAATGTGTGTGAAAAATGAAAAATACTTCTCAAATATCTCATATAGCAGTGAAGAATATATATTTCTTTGTACTTGTTTTGAGGCATGTGAATTCCTGATGATGAAAATTAAGATAAGGTATATAACAAAATGCACATTTCGTCACGTAAAATAAAAGTCCCCTGCATGATGTGAATATAAAAGGAAATAATTTTTGTTTTATGTTAATTTTTTTCATTCTTTCATATACACAGAGGAACTGTTAACATCAATATAGCTGATTGGAAGTCATAAAGAATTAATTTCAATTATTTATTAAATATAGATTGATAGAGTTTTAACTTGACCTTGTACTAGTTTAAATATAATGGTTGTTGGGAATAGGTCAATTATGTAGAGAAAAACCAATTACTCTATGGCCGACGTTTCGGCATATATTATGCCATCTTCAGGGCTGAAGTAAAACGGTCCTCTTTTGTCAAAAACAATGATTCGTCTTTTCGATATTTTAAAGAATCAAAATGAGCTGATGTGGGCTGCATGAAGGATTCAAACATGCTTACAAAAGAGGACCGTTTTACTTCAGCCCTGAAGATGGCATAATATATGCCGAAACGTCGGCCATAGAGTAATTGGTTTTTCTCTACATAATTGACCTATTCCCAACAACCATTATATTTATTTATTAAATATTCTACTCTTCGTCTAATCCCCATTTTTAAATTTGACACTTCAGACTTCTAATGTAAACAAACTTTATGCTTTTGACAGGTAGCTCAACATGTTTCTGAATTGTAGCATAAGAATAGACCGCTCGAAAAAATGGCGTCCGCTCCGGAAGTAGCGCTCAGGTAGCATAGTCGTTCATCCGACTTTTCCACAACAGTTGGCCAACTGTTGAGTCCGATGAACGGACCCATTGCAAACCTGCCACATCGTACGGAAATTCCTGAACAAGTGGGAGGAACTGAATTTTTTTTTCACTGGTCCAAAGAAGTGATACCAGCCCAAAATGAGACCGGGAGACCGAGGATGAAGAATGATAATGATAATAACTGAAAATCGTATGCTGTTTCTATTGGAATGGGCCAATGAGCACGTCTTTATTATAAATGAGTCGTGACATGTTGGAAAGGAAATATAATAGAATAGATAAATCCTCAAAACCACGGAGGATAATGGATGTTAAACTACTCACCAGGGGGCAGCACAGTAACAGCGTCCAGAAACTCATCAACCCCCGCCAACAAGTGCCCTCTATTCCTCGCCTTGTAAGCCACCTCGTGGAATATCTCGTCGGACATCAACGTCGCCATGGCCCTCCCGATCTCATGGTAACCTCCGGCGTTGTTCGAAGGTCCCAGCAACAAGAACAGAAACCTCGTCGGGACCGGCACTTCCGTAAGGTCCCCCAGGACGACGGCCGTGTTCAGCCTCACGAAAGCAGCCACCGTCTTGGTCAGGAAGTTGACCTCGCCCACCAAGATGTTGCTGGCTTCCGCCCCGCTGGGAATCTTCTTCATGAAGTGGAGGTTGTGCTGGGGGAGGTCGCCGTTCATGCCGATCTCGGCGTGGCTCAGGTTTCGGTGCATGGAGGTGCTGCTGGAGCTCTTCGGGATGGTGTGGGTTTTTTCGGAACCTGGAGGATGGAAACGGATTATTTGGAGATTGGAGGAGGTGGTAACAGTTGGAAAACTTTGCAAGCTGTTGTTACATACATGAAAGGGTGGTTAGAAAGATGGAAGCAGTGGAGATGCACAAAAACCCTGGTGGCATTCACAGTAAAAAAGTCAAGCGAAATGTAAACCTATGATGTCATCATTGTCGGTTAGTTTAGCTGAAGGGTTTTCCAATAAGAAGTGTTAATTTGAATAGCCCGCAATTTCTGTAGATGACACATTTGAAGTTGTCAAAATTTGACATTTGACAAGTAGAAACTTCGCCATTGATGAAAATGGAACGATACACGCTTCAACAACGCATTGAAATTATTAAAATTCACTACAGGGTGTCCCACGATCGAGTGCCTATTAGAAGTTTCTGGGGAACTGGTCATATTTGAAATCCGAAAATTGGTATTATGATATTGTTGGAAATTCTCTACAGACCGAAAATATTTTTGGAGCTTGAGCACTTCCGGTTATACCAGGAGTGGAAATAAATTTGTTCAAAAAATTTATTTTTCAATGTTTTCGTTTCTGATATGATTGGGTATTCAATGCTAAATACATTTCTGTTGAAACCATTGTATTCATTCAAAAAGTTTTCGAAATATCGAAAAAAAAACCTGAAAAAATGTCAAATATTCATAGTCAGTGTTATGCTCATTATTCTTATTCTGAACATCTCGAGTGTAAACCGTTCTCACTACGTCAAAGTAGAAGAATGTAAAAAGGTCATGCATCTTTTGAATTTCATAAATATCATCACAGGGTGTTTCAAATTTTGTGTCGAAAACTGTGATCGAAAATTGGCCATAACTTCTGTTTTTCAAATTAGAACCCTATTTTTTTATGATTGCGTCGGATTCTGCGAAGAAAAATAGTGATAGCACTTTCAGATGTTCTTGCTCCTAAATTGAGTAATTCCCGAGATATTTGAGCTTTTCTGGATTCATGTTGTACGTAGAGTCGAATTCATCTTATTTTTCGTATGAGAATATTCTGTGACCATAAAAGATAAATTATCCTATTAATAATTCACAAGTGTCAGGTCTAATTTAAGGCCTCAACTTTACTTCTCGATTTTACTTCAATGGTTACTATGGTTTCATAAGAATAGTCATCGAATCTGTTGGCATGAGAATATTCTGGGACCATAGAAGATAAATGATCCCATTAATAATCCACAGGTGTCAGGTCTAATTATTAGTTGTTACTATGGTTTCATAAGAATATTCATTCAATCGATTCGATGAATTTGACTCTAGGTACAACATAAATCCAGAAAAGCTCAAATATCTCGGAAATTACTGAATTTAGGAGCAAAAGTATATGAGAGTGCTATCATTATTTTTCTTCGCAGAATCCAACGCAATCATAAAAAAATAGGGTTCTAATTTGAAAAACAGAAGTTATGGCCAATTTTCCATCACAGTTTTCGACACTAAATTTGAAACACCCTGTGATGATATTTATGAAATTCAAAAGATGCATCACCTTTTTACATTCTTCTACTTTGACGTTGTGAGAACGGTTTACACTCGGGATGTTCAGAATAAGAATAATGAACATAACACTGACTATGAATATTTGACATTTTTTCAAGTTTTTTTTCGATATTTTGAATACTATTTGAATGAATACAATGGTTTCAACAGAAATGTATTCAGCATTGAATACTCAATCATATCAGAAACGAAAATATTGAAAAATAAATTTGTTTAACAAATTTATTTCCACTCCTGGTATAACCGGAAGTGCTCAAGCTCCAAAAATATTTTCGGTCTGTAGAGAATTTCCAACAATATCATAATACCAATTTTCGGATTTCAAATAAGACCAGTTCCGCAGAAACGTCTAATAGGCACTCGACCGTGGGACACCCTGTATATAAAAATGAAAGTCGTGCACGTCGATCAAAAAGAGCCGATAATATTGCTGCTGTAGCTGAAATTGTTGGAGAAAACCCAGGTTTGTCCATTCCTCGTCGTTCTTTGGAATTAGGCTTTCCACAAACGTCATTACCCCGTATTTTGCATGGAAATTTGGGTCTTAAGGCTTATAGAGTTCAGTTAACACAAGACCTCAAGCAGGCCGATCATTAACAATGTCGTGTCTTTGCTGATTGGGTCCTTGAAATGCATAAAAATGATCCGGAATTTCATATTAAAATCATCTTGAGAGAAGAGGCCCATTTCAACCTCGGTGGCTTCGTCAACAAGTAAAATTGTCGCATCTGGGGCTCGGAAAACCCAAGAGTTATTGTTGAAAAGCACAACGTGTGGGTGTGACTATTTGGTGCGGTTTCTGGTCCAGCGGGACCATTGAGCCTTGCTTTTCCGAGAATGAGACTGGAGAGACAGTTACGCAAAAGGCTACCGAGGACATAGGACAGCCACAGCGATTTGGTTATGTAAAATTTCATGAAGAGGATATGGTCCTGTAGTCGTGGTGGTCATTTATTAGGCTGATGTTATTTTCTATTATTAACAGCAAACCTCCCTCTTTATAATGAAATAAACATCCGATTATTTATCCACAAAATGGTATTTTTCTTTGAATGTCAAAACAACACCTCTTATTGGATAACCCTTTAGATGAAGGCTCTTGTAAATTGCGAATCGTTATTCACACATATAATATTTACTGAAGCCCTAACCGAATTTTGCCCTTCAACGAAATAATTGTTGAGATAACCATAGAGTATCAAATTGATTTATCGAATTACATGGATAATGATATTTCTGTTTGAATCGATCACAATTCGAATAATGTTAATTCCAGTATTATTGTGATCACGTTTCGATACTCAAAATTACATTTCCATCTTTATACGACTAGGAATTGGGTATATAAGGCACAAAAACCAAGAATTCATCAGTCTCTGATTCGAAGATGAAGCAATTTTCAGTACTTCTACTCTTGTGCGCTGTGCTGTTCGCAGTGGTGAGTACCTACTTTGTTTCTGACAGTTTTTCTGCATTATATTTTTCGTCCACTATTAATTCTCTATTGGTTCTTAAGTAAAACCTGAAGATGCATCCTCAGGGATTCATAAATAAGGAAATTATGCTGTGATGAATGAAGGAACAAGAAAAATAATACCTACTTTAAAACTATTTTTTTTAGAATACTGTGAATGCACAACTCGCTAGGACAGCTGATGTAGGAGCCTCGCCTGATGTCTCAGCAAGAAGTGCCCCGTTGTATGAAGCTAGTGTGAGTATTTTTTCTTTATTTTCCATTATGAAGAATATGAGTAGATAATTCAATGACAGATTTCTGAGGTTTTTCATCTTACAATTTATTCACATGCTATGGCAGTGTATGGGATAAATACTGATACTCTGAAGAAGGCAGAATGTTTTTACTTAAACTAGTGACGATTTTTTCTAATTAAAGAAAATTTGAAGAACCCATTCAAAAAAGGAACTCCCGGTGTATTGTCGCTCATGTGACTGTTAAATTCACCTACAGCTCTAGGTTCTGGGATTTATTGCTGCATCTTGGAAACTAAATCTTCAGACATAGGTTCACGAAAAAAAACCTCAGCAATCACCGCACTTATTTACTAATACCCGGTATAAGGGAAGATACAATGAGATTTTAAATAATTACCAAAAAACTGATCATCAATTGTTAAGTTTTCCAGCACTTGTAGATTTCTTAAAATATAAATTATTCTACAGGAATATAAAATGAAAAAGAATAAGACAAAGAAGATGAAGAGACCGATGGAAGTAAAACCAACAACCCAATTTCCATCAGAGGCATGATGTATCCTCGGCTGAAAAATTATTGAAATTATCTCGTTTCAAATGTTTGTGAATTCTGGAATTATTAAATGATTTATTTCAAGCTACTTTTCTTTTCAATTTCATTAAACTTTGACATATACATAGATGTATAGAATACCTGGTGTTGGCACTGATTAGATTCTGTTTAAGACTTTCTTATCGATCGAAAATCTGAGTTCTTGAACTTTTTTTCATTTCTCCCCAAAGGGGTCGCGCTATTTTCCATTGCCCCAGTAGCGCCACGACCGATAAAATATTGCGGATTATTACGGAAGTAATCCGAGAACTCAAATCTAGAGTGTCGTTTTGTTCTACTAATTTTGGTCATGATTTTTAGTAAGGAGTCGTTACACCAGGTATTTCTATGCATCTATCCATATAGGGGAAATACGTACAAAACGACATAATATGGACAAAATGACATAGGCATCATAATTTGAGTTTGGAGGTATCAAATGCGGAACTGCCTACCAAATCACAGGACCCGAGTGGGTTCAATTAACCTCTGAAAACTCGCAGGCGCTACTCTTGTTCATTCGGTCGTTATGAGTGATAACAGAAAATAATAGGTCACGAGTTTTTTTTATTGCGCCAATTTTTTGGAGGAAAGGGCCACTTTTCACCATTTTTTTTATTTATGTTGCATTCATTTCGAACTTTACTTATTTGTCATTGTATTCACGAAGCTTTTTTCATATTAAATAAACTTTTTGTATCAATTCGAAATATTTCTAGTTTTCTAACGCTTTATGGACAAAATGACATATACAGTGAACGGACAAAATGACATAAGTATTTCTGCTGAATTAACCGTATCTAACGGACAACAACGAGACCATTCATCCCAGGCTCCATCAGCAAAACAAAGAGCCAGGACTTGTGTTAACGAATTCATAACAAAATATTCATCTGCGGCTAATAAAGGCAATGCATCTTAATAGATTAAGATGCATTGATGATCCTATTAGGAGTTTCCTCCAATCCCTAATGGAAGATTCATAAGTGGACAAGGCAAACGTGAGCCGAAGACACGATAAACATATACTTATTTTCAACTTCTACACCTAATATGATTGCAATCAAATCAAAAAATTAGCCCATACCTCCTCCAAAGAAAAGGAGACACATAATTATTTGAAGAAGACAATGAAGAAGAAAATGTTTTTAGCAACTTTCGAGATGATGGAGGCGATTGTCCAACTGTCTATTGTTATGACCCTTTTTCCCCGATTCAGATCGGGAAAAAACCAGTCTTCTCCAGGATTAGCACTGGAAAAGACTGGTTACGATGCATGCATTGGTTGCATTGCGCTCACGCATCTTGTGCTGATGTTCCTAGAAGAACCAAGCGTTTCATTGGTGAACTTTGTCAGTAGTTTTGTGACTATAAGTAGAAAAATACAGTTGCCCATTGCCGGTATGTCATTTTGTCCATACCATTCGGACAAAATGAATTTCGTTTATCCCATTTATCTGAGAATATTTTATTTTTTGATACTTTTATTTCATAAAGGTTGATTAGATTTTGTGAAGAAAGGACCAAAGATCATAGTTGTGGAATATGACATTACTGTGATTCACTACTAACAAGTTATGCCTCTGAAATAAAACCCTATGTCATTTTGTACGTACTTTTCCTACCCATACTATCACTACTATGTACTCGAAGCATGCTATGATTTTAGTGAATTCATCCTAGATATTCAAACAATGAAATTCTGTATCTATTTGCGGCAGAATTTTTCCAGAACTTGCCGAAATTTCAGTGAAAAATTTCCCCACATTCACACTCTATGATATAGAGTTTTGGTATTGTAAACGACTTATAGGCATTCGATCTTGAAACACCCTGTATCATATAGATAATTCTGTTCCTTTCACTTGTTTTGAGTTAGCCATATTTCAGAACCCATCTCAGCTCTCCTTCCGATCAGATCAGGGTACTAGTTCTCAAATATCACATGCAGTAAATATGACGTGTGACAAATATATTCATTAATACTGGTTCTCGAGGAAAAGTTGAATCGAAAATGCACTTGCTACACCGGAGTCTCTGTGCATCTGCCATGAGAAGCAAGAATACAATATGATCATGCAATGTGTGAATGATGGAGCAGTTTTGTAGAAAGCCATGGATGAAATAAAATAACATACATATTCGGAGTATAATGTCTTGTAACATCGATTTTTTGTGAAAATGAAAGGGGTTGTTAACACCCTTCCTTAATGTACACAGTGTAAAAGCTGCTTGACCCTACTCATGCAAGGATCTCTCTCATGTAATGGAATAATATAACCTCAATTTATGGGGTCGTTGTTTTCTTTTTAGAAACGCTGGGACAAAATATACACTGCACATTAAAAGAATATTAGGATATGAATTAAAAGAGGATCAGTTCAATTCAACAGACTTGTTGGCACGTGAATTTGAATTCCTGTTTCCTTCGATTCTAAAATGAATCATTCATTAACGATATTCCGGGACCAAAAAGAAGGGGCAGGAAAGGGGATTCTCAGAGAAGATATTGAAGGATTTATAAAATTTTTAAAGGAAAAGTTAAAAGAAGTTTGAGATTATAAAGTACCACCTTTGGATCTTAGGTTCATGGTTTTACGATGTTTGGAAGAGTCCTTCTTGAATTATTGATTAAGTAATGAGGTATTGATCCCCAGTTGGCTCTTAACTCATTTGCCAACTATTGTGAAGTTACTCTACTAATTGCATTATGAATTTTGTTGTGTTATTTATTACTCATGGTTCTTCAACATCTATATTTTGTATTTTCATTTGGGATGTGAGAAATTAACAAAATGAATGTTGAGTTAGCTCGAATGTGAAAGGCTCCTTATTCTAAGCATCATGATTCAACCGAAAAGGAGGAGGTATGCCAGAATCGCATGCTGGAAGAGCTAGTCGAGATGAAAGATTGAATTAGTCCTTCTGGAAAGTGGAGCACGTTGAAATTGCATTTATTTCCACTTTGGCAGGTTATTGCGAATGTTCCATTCAGCACACCGATGTCAGTTTTTCACTGAAGTGTTTATTTGGAGTACACTCAGACATCGTTCATATTTCCACTCGGGAAAATCTGGAAACGAGATCGAATAATATCCGGCGAAAGCGTTTCTAGATAATTCAAGCGGATTCTGCTGAACTGAATTCGATAATCGCCAAAAGCGCCATTTTTTTTAACAAAATTCATCAAATATTGCGAACACAATGTTACAGCAGCTTTGTTCTCATTCAGACGACTGGAATTGATGGTAAAGCAGAGGAAACCAAACTCAAAAGGTAACAAAACTGAATTTATATCAGAAGTCTCCGATCGGATTTCAATTTCGAGGTCACGTTCAAGGTCACAGCAAGGTCAAACCAAGGTCAAGTTCAGTAATTCGAATGATAATGGTGGCCAGAAGAAGTCTCATCTGCTAATTTGCACGAATTATGTTTCAATTTGCTCTACGAAAATTTTTCTAAGGAAACCGGAATCTACAATATCCACAAATAGCTCAGAATGAAAGTTGAAGTTGAAAGCATCAACGGAGGAAGGAAACCCATTTCGCAATTTCCTAAACGAATTAATTGTTGAATTGGCCTAATTCAATTAGATGATTGGGCCAATTTCATTCTGGGCAAAAGCTGAACAAAATTGTCCAATAGAGAAAGGGTGTTGTTTTATCAAAGTAGTACAGTCTAGAGAGTAGATTAGTTGGATTGAATCTGGGCCCTTTTAATTTGATGGCTTGAGGTCTTTGTATTCATTCAGCCGAGAACAAACTTAATTAAATTTGAAAAAGGGTTTCGATATCACTTATGAAATGATTCCTTGCCAGGCAAAAATAATACAAACGAAAGAATCATAAAGCTTCGGACAATCTTGACTGACAACATTTTAAACAAATCGATAAAACAGATCGGCATTAAGAAACTAGGATATACCTCGTTTCCCGAAGGCACTATTCGATTCCGATCTGAATCAAATAGAAATAGAAATATACGGCAGCGAAAATTGGAATGAATTGAAAATTCTCACCCTTGGTAAACAGTTCGCGTTCATGCGATTGGGTATTTCTCGAAGGAATTGAAATTATGTTCGTTTTATGTGTTCGAACAATCTGAATTCAGGACAAAGGAGGAGAGTTCTTGTGAAATGTTCGTTCTCGAAACGTTGCCATTTCTGGACGGAATCAATCTTTTTAGATTACTTCAAAGGGTCTGAGTTGCAGGGAATTTCAGTCGACGTTTTTTGTTATCAAATTTTTATCCTGAATGGATTAACGAGGAATTTTCAAAGTGAAGTTCTTCAACGTTCGACGTTTTTCTTATAAATGAAGGAGGATAATATTTCATGAATGTGACATGCACATTCTCTTCTCCTTTTGGTGTTTATTTCCTTCATATTACAAGTTACAAGTTATTTGAGTTTATTTTAAGAATCTTGTTTGGTTTGTTAGGGTTACGTACAGGGTATCCCATTTTGGGCACTTTTACGGGATATCTCCGTTATTTTTAACGTTAGCGGGATGCGGTTTTCGCGACAGTGTGCTACTTTTTTGTGAAAATAAAGATGGCTCAATCAGTTTTTGCATAGCCCTCTTAGTTTTTGCTATACAGGCTGGAAATGAAAAGTATCACTTTTTAATCACCGCCTGTATCTCAGTTGTGCTTGAACTTGGAGAAATGGTTGAAACGCATTACTATAGAGTTTTTTCCGTAGAATCCAGTGGCGTAGTCAGTTTTTCAATTAAACTTTCCGTTTTTGAGTTATTGAGCAAACATATGTTTTTTTAAATAGGACACCTGTATATTATTTTTTATTCTTATTAAGCACAATCTCAGCTTTCCAGAAACATATTATTTTATGCATTTATTTTCGAAACCAAGCTCAGAATTCAAGATTTTGTAATTCAATTGTCAATAACTAAGTAATAGGCTATGACTGTTTATTAAAAACAAAAAATAAATGTCAAGATATCGTTAGAAATCGAAAATAATGTAAACATAATATCTACATCACATGATCTAATATTTAACTTAATTTAATTTGCAATTTTTTGAAAATTTAAATAATTGACTACCTATGAACACCAATTATTAAATATTTACCTATTAGGAAATCCAGAACAATAACAAAATTTGTTTTATAGATGCTGTTAAAAATGACGGCCATTTTCCCGTATACAAAATCTGCAGAGTTTCGTTATTCTTTTAATGGCGTTCAAAAGAATCATAGGCCTTCTTTGCAAATGCCAAAATAATTGCTGCACGAAGCTCCGCTACTGAATTATATTTCGTTTCATAAATTGTATTTTGCATATAACCCCATAAAAAAAAATCTAAAATTGAGAGATCCGGAGATCGAGGGGGCCATCTTACAGGCCCGTGTGTACCAATCCATCTTTGCGGAAAGTTATGATCTAGAAATGGCCTTACAAGTCCAGAGTTGTGGCTTGGAGCACCGTCTTGTTGGAGATAAACGGCATCCGTAATGGGCCAACGGAACATTGTCCATCAACTCTGGAATAACTTCCTCAAGGATTTCTTGATATCGACGAGCTGTAAAACCCCTTCAAAAATTCGATAAGCAATTCGTCTCCCCTAAATAAAACAAGATACCCCAACCCCAAAGCGTCCTTGTTGTGCCCTCTCAAAAATTAAATGATGATTTTCACTAGACCAGGTTCTTGAATTATAACGATTAAGGATTCGAGCACTTGAAAAGAAGCATTCATCAGACCAAATAACAAGTCTCCCAAAGGTGTCATTGGTACGGATTTGCTGTAAATACCATTGGCAAAACACCAATCGGCGCTCGGAATCACCGGGGTGTAAATGTTGAACTATATGAAATTTATACGGATGATACTTATATTTTTTTAAATGCTTTGGGCATTGGATTTTGACACGCCAGTTGCTTCCTCTATCTGGTTACATGACGATGATGGGGTTGCTTCTACATAACCCAATACATGCGTTTCATTTATATCTCTCTCTTCTTTCGTGTATACCTATTTTAGGACGGGGCTTAGTAAATGATCCGTTTTCAATCAAATTTAATTTAAGGCGGGCAAATATGTCATGAAAAGGTTATCTCCTCACTGGATATCTAATATTTGAAAAAACAAATCAGATTAGATCGTTACCATAGCGCTCCTAAAGGTTACCTTTGAAAGCATAGTTCCGATGCTTCTTGGCAATTTTCATTGCTTTGGATGAAACAAACAAGCATGTCATATTTCTCGTAATTTTCGTAAGCAGCCATAATGAGAAAAACTTAAAACTGAATCACTAATATAATATAATAAATAATAAAAACTGAGAGAACTGTAAACTTTTAAACCAAGTGACAAAGCTTTGGCATTTATTTTCTATTTTTAATAAACTACTACATACTTAGTTATTGACAATTGAATTACAAAATCTTGAATTCTGAGCTTGGTGTTGAAAATAAATGCATAAAATAATATGTTTTTGAAAAGCTGAGATTGTGCTTAATAAGAATAAAAAATAATATACAGGGTGTCCAATTTAAAAAAACATATATTTGCTCAATAACTCAAAAACGGAAAGCTTAATTGAAAAACTGACTACGCCACTGGATTCTACGGAAAAAACTCTATAGTAATGCGTTTTAACCATTTCTCCAAGTTTAAGCACAACTGAGATACAGGGGGTGATTACAAAGTGAAACTTTTCATTTCCAGCCTGTATAGCGAAAACTAAGAGGGCTATGCAAAAACTGATTGCGCCATCTTTAGTTTCACAAAAAAGTAGCACACTGTCGCGAAAACCGCATCCCGCTTACCTTAAAAATAACAGAGATATCCCGTAAAAGTGCCCAAAATGGGATACCCTGTACATTAAATAGAACATGGTTTCACGGTTTCACCTAAAGCACTGATGTGGAACCATGAACTTCTTGAACTTTAGACAGCTGTCAAAAAAAATTTGACAGAAGCTGTCGAAGAACGCACGTCTTAAAAGAACAAAGGACCTCGCACTTCCCCTATGGAAAAAGGCGTTCCGTCAAATGTTCTTAGTTTTTGGTGTAATGTAGTATTTGATTTCAATCAGAATTGCAAATTGATAATTTTCATATTGCATCAAAAAAAATCTGGTCATAGGAACTGGATGAAAAGTCCCAGCCGTATTGATGTTTGTATATCAAGTACAGTTGGTGAAAAAAACTCCCACCTCAACCGAGTTAATTTTGAAAAAGAGAGCGATGAAAAAAAAGGTGGTTTTTAGGTATTTTCGTGAGGTTCACAGTTTATTTCATAACTGAATCACCCTGTATTCTTTGAAGTCTATAATGATATGTTCTGAAAAAATAAAAACGAACACCTCAAATCAACCCAAAAATACAGCAGGGTGTCCACTTAACCTTCATTGTGAATAGTTTCTATATAATAATGAATGGATCACCCGGTATGAATTCTGGGTATTTCAGGTTTTTTCGATGTAACCACATATCTCGTGAAAAAGTTCATCTTGCGAACGTTCTCGCTCTGGAACTGACATATTTTATACCCTCAAAATCGAGCATGCATTCAATTAATGGATAAGCCTGTATTCGTAACAATTTTCGGTCATATTCCTCTATATGGTTGCCCCCTGGGGATGGAATGAAATATTTCTTGAAAAAAATTGAAGTTCATTCGATCCTGTTTAGAGATACGAGCGTAGTAAAAGTGGGTAATTCTCAACTTCAACACCCTGTAGCCTGTATCTTAAAAACGAGTCATAGGATTGGGTTGGGGCCATGGAGACTTGTGATCAGTAGGTCGAAAATATACTACATTATATCAAAAAATAAGAACATTCGACGGAACGCCATTTGCCATAAGGAAAGTGCTGGGTCCTTTCGATTTACACAAATTTTTGGAGAGAAACCATAAATTTCAGGCAAACATCAAAGGAACAATAAAATTACATCGTAACCTTCATCCATGAGCATTCTACTATTTGTTCATCTTGAATTAGACATTCCATAAAAAAGCTAAATGAAAAACCATTCGCAATTCAGGGAAGAAAAAAAATAAAAACTACAGAATGAAAACAGGACAGTCGGGAAGAAGAAAATTTCAAACAACAATCATCATGCTCTCACAAATTTCTCAAGGTGATTTACCGTGACCTGGAACTATCAAGAATTTCCCAAAATCAGGTGATCGCTCCATAGATTCTCCGTTCAGATGTTCCTCCACTGAAATAATCATGTAAATTAAAATATGTAATTTGCGAATAAGTGTCAAGACCCAAAGAAAATCGAAAAAAGATCGGCGTGAGAAGACGAAATATATAATTGAAATAACAGTGATATTGAAGGAGAGTACATTTTGACTTCAATTGTGAATCAATTTATAATACAGGGTGTTTGGTAGAGGAACCTACAGAAATTTTCTGTGTATTGGTAGGATTAATTGTAACATTTTATTCAAATTAACTTTTGTCCTAAGTGTTATAGTTTTCGAGATAGAATTTTTTGAAACGATGCTGCCTTCGTTCAAGTAAATGAAGAAATAAATCTCCAAGTAACTACAGTAGAGATAAGAAAAAGATGTCGAGCCTGTATAACGATAAAAGAATGAAGGTGCTCAATTTGGGCAATACATTACAGAATAGGATACAAACAGTTCGACGCACATACATCTGCAAACAAAATATAGTCGTAGAGGTTTTTGTAGAAATTTTGAAAAAATCGAACTAAAACCGGAAAAAAATTTTATCTCAAAAACTATAACACTTAGGACAAAAGTTTATTGGAATAAAATGTTACAATTAATCCTACCAATACACAGAAAATTTTTGTCGGTTGCTCTACCGAACACCCTGTATAATAGGAGAGTTGAACGTCTTATTTTACAAGCTCTTCAGCTGTGCAGGAAGGACAAATAGGTGAAATGAAAGAGTGTTGTTCTCTCACTCTTAGAACCGCACAACAGAAGAGTTATAAAATTATGGAATTCATAAGACGGTTTTTTCTCCTGTTGTGAAATGATTTACAATTCAAGTTTAATTAACTACAACGAGAGGGCGACTCTCAAGAGATGAATATTTTTCAAAGACACCAACATGCATATCAATCGTAGAGAAATATAAAAAGAGAATTCGTTGGAATATTGTAGAACAAACTTTTTCTCTAGTTCGTAATGAAATCTTTTGGATTCAAGGACTCATTTCTCTCAATGTCTTTCTCAAACAATTTCAAAGCCTCTTCCCAATCAACCCTTCAGCAATTTTCCTCAGGTTGTCATCCTGTCAGATTCACTCTACACCTAATAAGGTGTAGAGTGAATCTGAATTCGTCCTGTGAATACACAGGACGAATTCAGGAGATATATCATACGAGCTTCTCCCCGATGCAGTCTGGGTTCCAGAAGACAATGTGATATTATATTACCCCGTCTCCTCTACTTAAATTTCAGTAAGAAATATCACTCCCATCAGAATTTGTTACACCTAAAAGCGGTCATTTCCTAGCAGATTTGTTGGGTGTTACCTCCTCGCAAATAGCAACGCATCCAAATTGGATTTTCCCATGAATATAGAGGGGAAATATTGGGCGTTGATGGCACTTTACGAGTTTTATTGATCGGGATAGACCTACATATAAAAGCGGCTATCAAAATCTGCGAGGTAATGAACTATAATGTAATTTAACAACCGCACATAATGGATATAACCGGTATTTTATGATGCAATAGCATTGGGGATCTAGTTTTTGCATCTTATGAATACTTCACTTTAGTACATGGGAAAGATTAAATTCAACAGTCTTCTCGCAACGCAGATTTTAATACTGTCGAATTTTTCTTGTGGGGACTTCGATATTCCTCACATAGATGACATGAAATTGAATAATATCGAATGAGAGTGTTTTGAGTTGTACCGTTTCATCGGTACTGACCATTATAGCCCGGGAGCCAGTGATAGTTTTTGGTGACCAATTTTAACCCTGGCCATAATTTGTATATAGCTTAATTTGTATTTGTCTTATAGCATAGTGTTCGTCAGCTGGCGCACCGTTTGCCAACGGGAGCAACGAAAACACGTAAAAAAAATATTGAGTTTCAGTCATTTTAACCCTGCTGAAATTCACAGAAATGGTTGTTTATATAATTATTCGAATAAAATAAATCGTCCGCTGGCTGTACGTTGGTGGAAAACCCGTCCGCTGGACATGAAAACTTGTTTTCCACCAACGTACAGCCAGCGGACCATTTTTTTGTTCGAATAATTATATAAACTACCAACTTTGTGAATTTTAGCAGGGTTAAAATGACTGAAACTCAATTTTTTTTTTACAAGTTTTCATGTCCAGCGGACGGGTTTTCCACCAACGTACAACCAGCGGACGACTTTTTTTATTCGAATAATTATATAAACTACCATCTCTGTAAATTTCAGCAGGGTTAAAATGACTGAAACTCAAAATTTTTTTTACAAGTTTCCATGTCCAGCGGACGGGTTTTCCACCAACGTACAGCCAGCGGACGATTTTTTTTATTCGAATAATTATACAAACTACCATCTCTGTAAATTTCAGCAGGGTTAAAATGACTAAAACGTAAAATTTTTTTTACAAGTTTTCATGTCCAGCGGACGGGTTTTCCACCAACGTACTGCCAGCGGACGATTTTTTTTATTGGAATAATTATACAAACTACCATCTCTGTAAATTTCAGCAGGGTTAAAATGACTGAAACTCAAATTGTTTTCAAAAGTTCCCATGTCCAGCGGACGTTTTCATGTCCAGCGGACGGGGTTTCCACCAACGTACAGCCAGCGGACGATTTTTTTTATTCGAATAATTATACAAACTACCATCACTGTAAATTTCAGCAGGGTTAAAATGACTGAAACTCAAATTTTTTTTTACAAGTTTTCATGTCCAGCGGACGGGTTTTCCACCAACGTACAACCAGCGGACGATTTTTTTTATTCGAATAATTATACAAACTACCATCTCTGTAAATTTCAGCAGGGTTAAAATGACTAAAACTCAAAATTTTTTTTACATGTTTTCGTTGCTCCCGTTGGCGAACCCACCACTGTTTAGCCAGCTGACCGTCACTTTGGCTAAGAAAACGACCAAATCAAGCTATATACAAATTATGGCCAGGGTTAAAATGACTGACTAAAAAATGTCACTGGCTCCCGGGCTATTAGAAACTAGAGAATTGTGTTTGTTTTCGGTTGTTCATGTAGCATCACCCTGTGCATTCTGACCTTTGTTCGCGTCGTGCACAGTGAACCATGTTGTGAAACCTTGTACATGTGTTGAATACTGGGCTGTGGAGAGATAAGGAATATGCGTTAATTCATTGTTTTTATACAGCTTTCCTTTTCGTCAATTATCCGAACATTCGCTATACAGGGTCTTTCACGAGGAACCTCACCCATATTTATACGGGAAACTACTGGACGTATTTTCATGAAATTCAGCACTTATAAGTATTTCACGATGCTGATGAAATCTAAAATATTTTCAAGGCATGAGCACATCCGGTTTTTCCGGAAATGACGTCAACTTCCGTTTTTCAAATTAGAACACCATTTTTTTATTGCAGAAATAGATTCCTTAGAAAATTTCAAGTTATTTTGATGTAACATTTTTCAGTTTTGGTTGGAAAATTCTCTCTGAGCGGGAAAATTCGAAAAAAAAATCGAAAATAGAGCTCCGCAGAAACAAGAATAACTTCGAGGTTTT
Source organism: Adalia bipunctata (assembly GCA_910592335.1). Lineage (NCBI taxonomy): Eukaryota > Metazoa > Arthropoda > Insecta > Coleoptera > Coccinellidae > Adalia > Adalia bipunctata. Next base: position 24,597,735 of record OU342950.1, read on the forward strand.
TGGATGGAAAATTTTTATTTTCGGGATTTTTCAAGATGTAAGATTGATGTATCCACTTTAAAAATCGAAATCGCGATTCCTGATACAGGGGGTGAAAAAATCGCTTTCAAAGTTAGGGATGACCAAATCATGAAAAATCAATTTTTTCAAATTAGAACCCCATTTTTTTATGGCAGATATTGAATCTACGTTAAAAAATAATGTGAGTGTATGCATCACACCTTTGCCCTAAAATGGATATTTTCTGAGTTAATATCCACTTTAGGGCAAGGGTGTGATGCATACACTCACATTATTTTTTAACGGAGATTCAATATCTGCCATAAAAAAATGGTGTTCTAATTTGAAAAACGGAAAAACCGGATGTGCTCATGCCTTGAAAATATTTTAGATTTCATCAGCATCGTGAAATACTTTTAAGTGCTGACTTTCATGAAAATACGTTCAGTAGTTTCCCGTATAAATATGTTTGAGGTTCCTCGTGAAAGACCCTGTATTATGTTGTTCCCAGATGAGAACATCCACTTTTATCTGAGCATAGGAGTTTGACTGCAAATTTATCCCTGTTGATATTGAATAATGCAGAGGGTGTTGAAACAATATGCTTGTATTCAAATTGGCCAGCGCGTGAACTCGATATGTCACGAATACACGAAATTCGGAAGGACCTCGATAATAACGATGTCAGACCAAGGAAAAATGAATTATACATCAGAAACTTTCCTTCAGAATGGCCCATTTATTCTGCGCTTGTTCCCTAATTGCGTAAGGATATTTTCTGGTGAATGAGTATTTTTTATTCCATTCACAGATTCTTATTTTTATTATTTCCGTTTGATATTTCTTGGTATTATCGATAAATTCACGTTATTTCAGTATAAGGACTGAACGAGAATAAATTCACTATCACAAAAACGCCTATATCTCTTGAATCAATTGAGAAAAAATCAAAATAGACCAGTCCAACGATCTGTCACGATCAGCTGTTTTAATGGCCGCTGGGTGCAAACTGAGGTTACATCTTACGTCAGTTCGGTCAGTTACGTGTTTCTGTTTCAGGGTAGTTTGTTTTGTTTCCGGAATTTTCAATTTCAACCATGCCATCATCTTGCATTGTGATAAATTGTGAAAATAGAGGAATTCGCGACAATGTAAAAGAATATAGAATTCCAGCTGTGCTGAATTTCGCCCATAAAAAACGACTGAATGAGCTCTCCAAGTTGAGGAGAGGAAAATGGTTAGCAGCAATTAAAAGGTCTGATCTAACCGAAAATATGGTTTCACTGAAAGACTCGAATCGTCGAGAGCAAATGGATCCACGTTATTTATACGTTGAAGTTTTTGGCGATATCTTTGTGCAACAGCTACATCTTCAGTTTGCAATTTCAAGAAATAATAAGGTATACACATTTTGAATAGTCCTTAGATTATAACACAATATTTATTCACTCGAAAAATTGTATCACAACACTCAGATTCGGAGAAAATAGTATTGAAAGTAACTCTCTAGCGTCTAGCAGGAAGTTTGTTTCTGGAAGAAAGCTGAAATACTCATCCCAAATGTTTGTTTAAGGCCGCAACGGACAACGAGCGATAATATAATATATATTATATCTCATATATTACACCAATATCGCTCCTGATGAAAATTAATCAAGCACGAACGATATTTTCATCCAAGCGATATTTTGCTATAATGAAATGACATAATGTCAATCGTCAATGCATACAGCAGCCATCTTAAAACGGTGATCAGCTGTTTTGTTGGATCATAGTTAGCTTTGTTATAAACGTCAGAAACATGTGGAACATTACTTCCAATTCTCTGTCGCAAAATGTCAAGCGAAGTGAAAACACGAGAATTCATAGTGGAACTTTTTCAAAATAATCAAAAATGGAGCTTCAAAAGAATCGCAAAAGAGGCTCGCGTTCATCCGGAAACTTTATCAAGAGTTGTTAAGCGCTTCAGCGAAGATCTTATACAATTAACCGCGAGGAATGAACCGGGAGAAAAAAGGGGTTTCATAGCCCAAAAAAAGTGAAGAAAGCCATCAGCCTTTTTCAGAAGAATCCTAACCTTTCAGGATGGAAAGTGGCCCAAATAGTGGGTTGTTCGCATTCAACCGTTCAAAAAGTCAAGTCGAGTTGTGGGCTTGGAACATACAAAGTGCAGAAGTGCCAGACAGGAACGCTGTGAAGAATCAAGAAGCGAAATCGAGAGCAAAGACATTAAAAAAAGATTTCTTGAAAAATTTTTCCTGTTGCGTGATGGACGACAAAACCTATGTCTTGGCTGATTTCTCGCAACTTCCTGGTCAGGAATTTTATACTGCAGATTCTCGTGGAAATGTTGACGAACCATTTCGCGTGAAGAAACAAGCAAAGTTTCCTAAAAAATTCCTGGTTTGGCAAGCAATTTGCACTTGTGGTAAAAGGAGCAAATTTTTCGTTGGCCAAAGCTCTGTTGACTCGTAGATATACATCGAGGAATGCTCGAAGAAGCGACTTTTACCATTTTTACGTAAGCACGATGTGTCAACAATCTTTTGGCCAGATTTAGCTTCATGCCACTACAGCAAGGCCACCAAGGAATGGTACGAAGCTAATGAGGTGGTTTTTGTCCCCAAAAAGGGTTTTTTTATTGTTTTGGTTTTTTTATTGTAAAAACAGTTTTCATTAGAATTAGAAGATAATTCGAAAATGAGTTTGATTTTCGAAATCGGTCCAGTGGTTCAAAAGATATAAGCTTTTTGTGATAGCGAATTTATTCTCGTTGAGTCCTTAGAAAGCAAAGCGCCTGTAATTTACAGAAAGCTGTCATTTTTATTCTTTTATTTTCCAATGATTCATACCTTTCTGATCACAGATTCGAATCTGTCACTTGAAGATAAATGTTGATTATTTTTTTCGTTGCTGAACCGATCCAATTTGTAGGTATTCATTTTTTCATTGGCAAAATAATATTCTCTACTGCTTTAACGATATAATTCTAATGAAATGATTAGCTTCGATTACCCATCACCAAACCCAAAGCGTTATTCTTACAGATTTGTTAATGTAAAGCTTTTTGGTCTTTTTTCTGACCTGGAACTGCTATATAAGAGCCGTTTCTCCTCAACTCTTTACTTCCCAGCTCCACGATTTGAATTTTTTTCTTCTTCGTTTTTGTTTTTCGTTTTTCTGAAAATTGAATTTAATTCGTGTTCATTCACGATATGTGCAATGAGGTACCTGGTATGAATAGAGATCTGTTATTTCAATGAGAAACAGGACTGGCAAATCAATCAGAACAATATCGAAAATTTTTCAGTGATTAATTTTTGTTTGAAGAAATATTCCTAAATGATTTCTGGAAATCTGTGCAAATTACAAAATGTTTCCAACTAATTACAGGATGTATTTTAAGGTGAGGCTTTTCTGTTGATAGATGGTAGAACTCATCAAAATAAGTCCTTTTACCAAGAATCTTTTATATGAATAATGCCCCTGTTTCGAGAAAATGAACTTAGAATATTTTCTAGTTTCTAGGTCAATCTGAAAATTCCCCAGCCCGAACCTGTTCCCTCCCCTGCTCCACCGTAGATATCAACATCTCTTGTTTTTTGTCTTCTTATCTAACAAATTTGCAAAAAATTCTACTGCGTAGAACAGATCATTTTGCCATATGCCGCCTTTTTATAATTTTTTTAAATTGAACATTTCATGAGAAATGTTCGGTGAAATGACTTAATTTGATGAATTCTATCACCTTTCGAAAGAAAAGCCTCACCTTAAAATACATCGCTCGTGACGATTCGAGAAAAATTTTCAAATCATGCAATAAAACATTCTTCATCATTCATTTCAAACGAGCACTCCGCTTTGAATTTCTTCTCACGATTGAGTTATCAATTTAGCCCTTTCCAATTGACAGAATCAATTTCTACGGAATTTTGATTTGATCACGTGCAATCGTTTCATCTTCTCTCAGGAAAAGACAATATCGTTCAAGAAGTAAAGTAATTACGGAAGAGTTGTGAAAAGGTTCTGTTCATTAGAACTCCAGTTTTGTCAAGGGATTTATTGGATGGATCTTCTTGAAAACTGTAGGTTTCTAGAACATATTGCTTGGCATTCCGGTAACTTGGATTGAGATGAGATTCTCGTACCTTTCATCTCATCTGGCTTAATTTAATCCCTGATTAAACCAGGATAATAATGTTTGTTTTGATTCGTTCTGAATTCGCTCGGATTGCAGTTTTGGATTTATATAAGATCCTATGAATAAATTCCAATTTCATATCGTTCTAAAACTTCTAAAAAACTATTATCCGGTTAAAAAGGATATTCTCAATAGTTATAATTCCTTCCATTTATTTAGTTTCTTGGTGGAGCGAATTTATGGAGTTGTTTAATTTTACAATTTTTATTATTGTTTCTATAATTTGCCAGTCCTGCATAATCGTATTCTTTCGAATGTTTTCCAGCAATTATATTTACCACTTACTTCTACATGAGGAATGATTTCTTCCGATGTCAGTGAAAGACCTGATTATTGGCAACACATGATCCTTTCTCTGATGCTGATGTCTGTGCCTCTTCAGCAAGGCTTCTTTGACTTGCGTCTTCTTTTCTGATTCCAGTGAATTGTTGTTGACCATGTGATCCAGAACTAGGTCTGCTATCTGCTCGATAGACGTGGCCTCCATGTCCAATATGACTGTTCCATTTAGGATCAAACTACGTAGTTCGAAGAGAGAATGAAGAGACAAAGTTCCGACGTGTGGTTTGGACCATCTGTTTCCACCTGGAAAAAAAACAAGATTCACCCTGTAGGCTGATAGGTTGACATGGCCACTTGTGATATTTCAATTATTCATTTGACACTTGGTGTAGTTTCATAAGTAATATCATAAGGGCATCCAATTTTTCCGAAAAAAATCGAAGAAACTAGTAATATTTTAACAAGAAGCATGAGTGCTATGGTTGCTCCTGCACGGGTGCTTTTTGTGGCAAAATATTACTTTGCCTTGTGTTTTTTCGATTTTTTTAATGGGAAAAATTAGATGCCCGAATGGTATTCAACAAGACTATTTCATGAGTAACAGATTATTCTGGATGCATTATGTATTATTAATTTTCGTTGACAACAACTGTCAAGTTTTGCCGCGGGTAAACCCGAAAAAACTGTTGACAGCTGGTGCCATACAGTTTTTTCATATAGAGACCATTTGTAATTCAAAATTGCGCGTTTCTGATTGGTGGAAATTAAGGCGAGGAAAATAGTTTGCATGAAAAACGCATTATTTCCCAATTCGGGAGTTTGCTGATATTCTGTTTGTAAAGGGTGTTTTTTTGAAGGTATTGACGGCGATGTGACAAATAAACAAAGCAGATAATGAATGATGACTAAATAAAAAAATCTTACCATGTGGGTTAGGGGTTGTGTACTCAAATAATTTAATGATGTCAGTTCAAAAGGAAAAACGTATAATTTTGTACATCAGTACCGCTAAAAAAGAACTTGTGTTGTCAACAAATTACAATCTTAGTTTAAACCTGACATGTTCTTACTATTGACATAGCCTACTCGAAAATTATCTTAATGAACTTGATGTTTAGACAAAGAAACCTGGCTTTAGTCGTGAAATTCGAATTTTATTCAATAACGGCAAAACTACTGATTCTAAAGACCTGAAATGTTTGGCACACTCTAACTAGTTTTTAACGATCAATCGATCGGAATTACAAAATTATATGGTTACCATTTGAAAAACATGAGATTTATTTTTTATTGAGGCTCACTTTGAAGCCCTGTTTCAGCCACCCTGTATAATATTTCCTCATAATTCATAGCAAGCAGCAGTATCAACGTACTTTTCCTTATTCCACTGTGACAAGAAAAATTTCTTACAATGAGGGATTTTGGAGATATTCGGGGCTATTCACTAAGCAAAGTTGTTATGGATAGCAACTGTAAATCGTCGTTATCCCATGCTTATTACATGGCACCAAATTGTGCCACTCTTTCTGACAACAAATTTGACAATCAGGCTATAACTCAACAATCGCTTGAAGTGGTTACGAATATCATACATCAAATCAGTGCAGAATTAAACGAATAATTCAAATGTGTATCAATATACATTTGTTGCATTTGAAATAACGAAGTTTACATTCGTTTCCGGTAGAACCGGAAGTAGATTCCGCTTGAAGACATTTTACAATTGGAGTTCATGTACTCTAAATCATGATCTTGAATTCGTATCAAAATTCCTCCATCGAATACTTCTAATGAAACACTCAAAATAATCACCCTGTATATTCTTTCAATCGATGTTCGTATCTTCTGAACGAAAATGAATCGGACCTCATAGGTCAAAATGTTTGGAACCTCAAAATAATCGTAAGATTCAAGACTTTTTTAACCTTATCTTATCGGGTAAATTTGGGAATAATTCGAAAACGTCTTTTTTATACGAAGCTAAGTAAATATTCATTTTTCGAAATGATCTGCCTTTCATGCAGCAGCTACAGCAAGGTGGTCCTTGATTCATTGATATTCTCTACATTCTGTTTGATTCAATTAGTCGAACCACCTTTTGGTCGGTCAAAAGTTTGTATACCTTGAAACTATTCGCAATTCAATTACAGTTTGACAAGTTTCATCAGTTATTAGTCTGTTCATCGATATAATTCACCATCCAGCTACTCCTGAATTTAATTCAACACCTCCATCTCGCCAACTAAAGTTGGTCGTAACAACTCGAAAGCTGAAAGGTCTTGCTGAAATCTCTTACGCTTCATTAATCAATTTTCGAACTATTCCTTCTGCTACCTCATAACGAGATCACAGAGTATGAACATACACCAATTATCCATGAAACTTGTTATTTACTTCGACCAAATGGCTAGAAGGTTCCCTTGTCGGTAGAAAACATGGTTTCGGCCTTATTGGGACCACCAGGATCGAATATCCCAAGTCGTCAAGATCACAATATGATCTATTTCCCTCTATGAAGCCATAAATTATGAACTTGCGAGTATTATCTAACAAAAAATCAGCTGCACCAACATTATCTATACTAATATTATAAAGAGGAAAGATTTGTATTTTTGTGTGTTTGATACGAGTAGGCTCAAAAACTACTAGACCGATTTCAGAAATTCTTTCACCTTTAGAAAGCTACGTTATCCCTGAATGGCATAGGCTATACTCTTCACCCGAAAAAATACCTACTATAACTTCAATAATTACAAAAAAATCAGCCATAATCAGCTATTTTCACGTGCGCTGCAAAATCCGTAAGACTTACGTGGATACAATGTATGACGGAAATGTACTCCTTAAATAGTTGTACAAAAAAGTCCGCGATAGCATATATCTATCTCTCAAGATTGACTTGCTATTAGGTTCCAGTTTATGGTAATCAGATGTTTTCCAAAATTATGCACTATTTGGGAGTGTATTTTCATGAATTGGGTATTGATCCGCATCCAACCTAATACGATATTTATCCCCAGTATTTAATTTAGAACGAAATTTCCCTTCACATCATACAATTACAACGAGTACATCAAAAGATATGGCAGGTTGAAGTGTTGAAGATGAAACCGCCGCGTGAAACAAATTTCTACCCGGGCAAACCTGGGACGTTGTAGTTTATAAAAAGGGCATTATCCACGAGGACAAGTTTAGGAAAACGTACAGTATTCTCTTGAGTCTACCATATCCAGCAATCAATGGTGCCTCCTAAATTAAGAGTCGTAATCCTATCAACAACATTGATCCTCTAACTTTTTCCTTTCAATCATCACGAAATCCATTTAGTTCCACAGATCACCCATTCGACCCGGTTCAGAAAGTGTGAGCTTTGATTGGGAAACCCGTACGAGCGAAAATTATTCTCTTTGTTATCACAGTTGCATGCGTGAAATATTAACGATTTACACGAATCGCTAAAAGCGTTAAATCGGATTGCTTTGTTCGTTTTTCAATCCTGTTAGAATGGATTACTGTGGATGATGGAAATCTGGAGATTTGCGATCAAATTCTCTTGATTTTGCAACATTGATATCTTCGCTTGAAAAATTCGATTAAAAACCCTGGAGTTTGTTATTACTGTCGAAGAAACCGAGTATATTCTGTGAAATCATTTTTCTCCAGGTTCAGAAATAATGGAATAGTCTGTTCCCGGCGCAACTTCTCAAACGTAGGTGTTCAACTCAAATTCGGAACACGTATTGTCATAAGTTTGTTCCTCCAGAAGATAATGAAAAATACAGAAACTGGAGATATGGCTTGGATCCTGAATTTTTATGAGAATGTGAAACCCAGGGACATTCTTTCTAATTGAAAATAATGTATTCTGAGAGTCCCAGGTTTCTATTTCATCTTGGATTATGTGCTAGGTATGTAGGAGGAACTATTAAAATGTATATTTTTATATATAAAACAAAGTTGTTGGTTACACCATTTATAACTCAAGATTGGATGGACTGTTTGTTATGAAACCTCATTTATGGATTCGTCTACATCGTGGTTATTATAAAATACATTGAAACTCTGAAAAATTCGATGAAAAATGTGCTCATGAAGGAAATGCTTTTTCATCTTTTGAATAAGGCCACTAGTTCTGAATAAAAAAGGGAATACCCTATGTAAAGAGCAGTAGTTTATGTTTTGACTTCCTGCCTATCCTGTACAATGAATGAGGGTCAATTATCCCTGGCCAACCGAAAATTTTCAGCAAGTTTCAGCTTTCCTGAGTCACAAAATTTCAAAAAGTGCTCAAAGAATAACAGAAAAATCCAATATATCAATGAAAAATTAATAAAGTACCTTCTTCTACATCTTCCTCAAATTTGATCCATCTGGCAGTTTCTTTCCATTCCATTTCCTCGCCCTCAATAACCAGTTCCTCCATTTCAGAAAATAGGGGATGACTTTCATGTTTCTCATCATCTACATCCTCCCCCAGTATAAATTGCACCCTTTGTGATGGTGGAGTTGCTGTAATAGAGAAGAATAGGAGTTTTAAACTCTGTTCAGATAATCCTATTGGTGGATAGGGAGTTTGAGAATTTCTGAATTTTAAAGGAGAATAGTGCCTGCAAGTTTTTGTGTGAAAACTTCGTGATTGAAATTGATACAATCCTGTTTTTTATATGTTAAGTTTGGGGGATTCACTCGTTAATCTAAAAAGGATTTATCGAGGAGTTCGAATTGGATACTGACAAAGCTTCTCTTAATTGGAGAAAATTGGTAAAGAAAGTTTATGCTATGGCTAATAAACGAATTAATTATGTGAAAAATTGGATAATCCAAATGAAAATTTAAACCCAAACATAATTTTTGACTTATGATACCTTTTAGGGTCTTCGGGATCGACGGGATCAGAACTTTTTGAAGTACTGAAGAACCCTATTTTTTCAGAGTTCATTGGAAACTATTAAGGGGACCTGGTTCTCGTCCGAGCCCGCGAGCTCCCTTAAAAAATTGGGCTTTTTATAAGCTTTTATTCAACTTGCATTGTATGCATGTAACTATGTTTGTTCGGGTGGAATCTTGCTACTCAATTTTGAAGCAGATATCTTCAACCGATCGAGCTGAAAATTTTGTATACACGTTCAGTTTGGATGACAATACACGATAAGCTTTGTGACGTTATTCTATATCCAATATGACGGACCATCCAAGATGGCGGAATAGTTTTTTGTGATGCATTTCTTTAATATGAGTATCAAATGAAAGAGCTTGTTAAGAGTAATTCGAGAAATAATGTGACGTCGTTCTATATTCAATATGGCGGACCATCCAAGATGGCGGAATAGTTTTTTTGTGATGCATTTCTATAATATGGGTATCAAATGAAAGAGCTTGTTGAGAGTAACTCGAAAAATAATAATGTTGACGTCATTCTGAATCCAATATGGCGACACATCCAAGATGGCGGAATAGTCATTTTTTATGCACTTTTGCAATATGGGTATCAAATGGAAGTTCTTGCCGAGAATAGCTCAGAAACCTAGCCAGCGATAACCAAAAATAAAAAAATAAATTAAAAGCAAAAAAATCTTTTTCGAAAAAACTTTTACTGAAATGCTCTAAATAGAAGAAAAATTTAAATAAAAAAAAAACTTTTTGAAAAAAGCTTTTATTTGAATGCTCTAAAAAGAAAAAAATAAAATTTTTCTTTCAAATTTTAACTATCAACTTATAACTTCATTATACACAATTTATATGATCATAAAAGCTTGTCGCGGGATTAACTCGTGCAAATAAACTAGAACCTATTCAATTGAGTATCTTAATCTGCTAAATTTAATTTTTTTTTCAGTTTAATTAAATAGATACTTATAGGTACTGACGCAAACCTCGCGACAAGCTTTTATGATCATATAAATTGTGTATAATGAAGTTATAAGTTGATAGTTGAAATTTGAAAGAAAAATTTTATTTTTTTCTTTTTAGAGCATTCAAATAAAAGCTTTTTTTAAAAAGTTTTTTTTATTTCAATTTATTTTTTACATTTTAGTTATCGCTATTTCGCCATCTTGGATGTTCCGCCATATTGCATTCAGAATGACGTCAACATTATTTTTCGAGTTATTCTCAATAAGCCCTTTCATTTGATACCCATATTATAGAAATGCATCACAAAAAACTATTCCGCCATCTTGGATGCTCCGCCATATTAGATTTAGAACGACGTCACATTATTTTTCGGATTACTCTCAACAAGCTCTTTCATTTGATACCCATATTATAGAAATGCATCACAAAAAACTATTCCGCGATTTTGGATGGTCCGCCATATCGGATATAGAACGACGTCACATTATTTTTCGAATTACGCTCAACAAGCTCTTTCATTTGATACCCATATTATAGAAATGCATCACAAAAAACTATTCCGCGATTTTGGATGGTCCGCCATATCGGATATAGAACGACGTCACATTATTTTTCGAATTACGCTCAACAAGCTCTTTCATTTGATACCCATATTATAGAAATGCATCACAAAATCTATTCCGCCATCTTGGATGGTCCGCCATATTGGATATAGAATAACGACACAAAGCTTATCGTGTATTGTCATCCAAACTGAACGTGTATACAAAATTTCAGCTTAATCGGTTGAAGATATCTGCTTCAAAATTGAGTAGCAAGATTCCACCCGAACATACATACATACATACATACAATGCAATGCAAGTTAAATAAAAGCTTTTAAAATAAGATTTTCCTTCACAATTTTAACTATCAACTTATTTCCTCATTATACCCAATTTATATGATCATAAAAGCTTGTCGCGAAGTTTGCGTAAGTACCTATGAGTATTCAATTGAACTGAAATTCAAAAAATGAACTTTCTAGATTGAAGAGGTACTAGTTCATTTACACGAGTCAATCGCGCGACAAGCTTTTATGATCACATGAATTGTGTATAATGAGGTTATAAGTTGATAGTTAAAATTGTGAAGGAAAATTTTATTTTCTTCTTTTTAGAGCATTTCAGTAAAAGTTTTTTTTGAAAAAGATTTTTTTGCTTTTAATTTATTATTTCCATGATATCTCAGTTCGTATGCAGCGAAAACCAACTACCTATTTTTTTTCAATTAAAGCTTAATCATTTCTCTAGAATGTGTTTTACTCGCTCTTCTGTTTTTCTAGGAAAAAACCTGGCGAGCGGTAATTTCATGAAAATTTGGACAAACAATTTTATTTCCTTGATATCTCCGTCAATTTTCGGAATAAATGTATGAAATTTTCAATATACATGCGGAATAATATTTTGCAGAATGTGTATTATTCACTTTTCCGTTTTTCTGCGTATATTAGGAAAAAAACCTGGTTGAAAATATAACCAATAAAGTTCCTACTTTATAATTCATTCAAAAATTGAGGGGGCAATGAACGAAAAAACTGATCAATACACATTCTGGAAAATATTATTTCGCATGTAAACTGAAAATTTCATACATTTATCCCGAGAATTGACAGAGATATCATGGAAATAAAATCGTTTGTCCAGATTTTCATGAAATCACAACTCACAAGGTTTTTTTCCCAATATACGAAGAAAAACGGGAAAGCAAGTAACACACATTCTAGAGAAATGATTAAGCTTTAATTAAAAAAAAATTGTTGGTTTACTCCGCATATAAACCGAGATATCATGGAAATGAAAAGCCCAAGTTTTGAAGGGAGCTCGCGAGCTCGGAAGTGTAACAGGTCCCCTTAATAAATGCAGAGAAGAGTAGGGGAGAGTTCCTTTGAATTGGACAGCCCATGAACCGGACACTATAGTTTTCTACTACACCCGATAGTAATTGAGCATACTTTACGTAAATACCATTTTCGCGACATTAAACCACGTGTCTTGGAAAATGGCTGAATCTGTGGCTCGCGTCTTGTTGACGAGGCATGCATTGAAAAATCCGTTGCCGGTAAAGTAAATATATACGTACATTTGCGAAGTGAATAGCTACGTTTCTTGTGACGATAAGTTGCCGATTTTTTCATAAAAACATCAAGTGATTATCTCTTATCAGACATATATGTTAAATCATTGATATAACGATTTGTAGAAATTATATTTTCAGGTTTTTTATAAAAACCACATATCCCATGAATCGGACATTGAAAAATGACTGGAAATTGATGTCCAGTTCATGGGCTGTAATGTTTCCGATTCAATAAGGGAGATGTGAATATATGTTGTGTAATTCAATATTTAACATGGAAAATACTGTATATTTTCTCTGTTTGGTACTACTAAATGATTTTAACTGTTCTCCTAGAACTTTATGACAGTATTCTCATGTTTTTGTACCATTGTCCACTTCATGGGAATAACTGTCCATAACAAGGGCAACATCCCATGAAATGGACATTTTATAAAATAAACTCAGACTTATTTTTTCGAGTGACTAGCTTTTCTTTTTCTAGCTTTTTCTGAAAAAGTGAATCCACAAACCTTATGCTCATATTATGACGGTACAATTTGAAACTTTTTCATTTGAAATAATATTTCACACCAAAAATAATAAAATTGTCCGTTTCAAGGGAACTCTGCCCTACATACAATTTAAGCTCTTGAAACGCGATAAATAACACAAAATGCACCATTGCCAAATTTTTCGTTCCGCGTCGATATAATCATAAGTAATATCATTAAGTGCATCCAATTTTTCCGAAAAAAATCGAAAAAACACGTTGCTAAGTAATATTTCAACAAGAAGCATGAGTGCAGGTGGCAACAAAAATCCGAGTCGAAGACGAGGATTTTTGCACCTGCACGAATGCTTTTTGTTAAAAAAATATTACTTTGCATTGTGTTTTTTCGATTTTTATACAGGAAAAATTAGATGCACGAATGGTATTTGACAAGACTATTTCATGAGTAACAGATTATTCCGGATGCATCTATGTATCCTAATATTTATGTTTATTAATTTTCGTTGACAACAACTGTCAAGTTTTGCCGCGGGTAAACCCGAAAAAACTGCTGACAGCTACTGCCATACAGTTTTTCCATCTAGAAACCATTTGTGATTCACAATTGCGCGTTTCTGATTGGTGGAAATTAAGACGAGGGAAATAGTCCATATAAGTATCGAAGAAGTGAGTGAATGCTTACCTGGTCTGTCATCTTCTGATCCATCCTTACTACTATCACTCTTGTGGTGATGTTTATGTCTTCTATGGGAATGTCTTCTTTCCATTGGAATGTGAACTCCTACAAAAACACTGTGTGCGCGATGTCCTGTAACAAATAGACGATTTGTAGGTGAAAAATCGTTGCAGTAGATAAAATATTTCATAGGTGATAGAGATTTCAACATTCTAATCTATGTTCAGAAGTGAACCGTTCGCGTTCTTCGATCCGTGAATGGATGCACCTTCCGGTAGTCCCAATGTAGACTCATTCACAGTTGCAAGGGGTTCTATAAATACCAGCTTGAGAAAGTGGATCAGTTTGGTCTTTGGCACTCCTTGAGACTTGCCCTTTCAGAAGAACATTTCAGAACTGCTCCAGATTGATCTTTTGGTCTAATACCCTACTGAATCAGTTCTTGAGGGGATCATCTACCATCCTCATACTTCGTATGATCTCCCTAGGAGTCGGCTTGCCTAGATGAAAGTTCCTAAGGCAGGTTTGTTTTAGTCCAGGAGATCGTCTCCAGAGAAGTGTCGTATTTTGATTGTCCCATTGCTATAACGCTGACGTATATTGGTCCTTTCCAATGCCACAGAAGAGTTCAGGTCCAACTGGTTAACCTTTGATGCACGTTTGGCAACAGCCTTTTCATTACCCTCAATGCCACAGTTGCTCTATGTTATTGCAGTATTCCTAGATGAGCATTTGGCACTGGCACTTAGTTCCCAAAGCTCTCAATGCTGATTGACTGTTTGTTGTAATCATACTTCGTATGATCTCCCTAGGAGTTTTTGCAAGAGTCGGCTTGCCTAGATGTAAGTTCCTAAGCCAGGCTTGTTTTGATCCTGGAGATCATCTCCAGAAAAGTGTCATGTTTTGATTGTCCCATTGCTGTAACGCTGACCTACATTAACATTGGTCCTTTCCAATGCCACAGAAGAGTTCAGGTCCAACTGGTTAACCTTTGATACGCGTTTGACAACAGCTTTCTCATAACCCTCAATACCACAGTTGCTCGACTATGGTATTGGAGCATTCCTAGATGAGCATTTAGCACTGGCATTTAGTTTGCAACGCTCTCAATGCTGATTGACTGTTTGTTGTAATCATAGACTTATTAAAATGTGGATAATATGTCTATGATTGTAATATTTATACGCGCCCCTTTGAGGTTTATTGTCAAACACTCTCCAAAGATTAGAATTGAGTTTGTTCAGGTGTTCCTCACTGTGTCCCAAATCACGAAAGAATTAACCACGTATTGCAGCCATTGGGATGTTGCCATATCTCGAAATTTAAGTAGCAAATGGATCTCTGCTCGTAGGATGAAATAAAATCAAGGATATTCCGGAAAAATATTCCACGTGTTGTTAGGGAGTCAAGCAGCGTTGAATTCTCGGCAATCTCGTCATAATATTCATAACATTAATTTTCCACTTGTTGGATTCTGTCAACATAAACACGCGGTTGCTAGATCGTATCAATGAATTTCAAAGTCAATCTTCACTGTTCAATGAACTCGAAAGTACAATGAGGTCACAAGATATTCATTACTACATCGATAAACAGAGGTAGGTATTCCATGTTTATTTTTCATATTCCGCTCGCTATTATCACAACAGCAAATGTAAACAGAAAGATCGATTACCCATTTTTCAGACGAAAATCAAGGCTGGATGTCATTATTTTATCTGCTAGAAGTGACCTTTGGTAAATCAGCCTTTGGTGCATCTACAATCAGCTCAAGGCAGATCTGTGGTTGCATGCAAATTGTCCGTTTTCAATGGAAATCCTTGCATGTATATCGATTTTATTGTTCTAATCGAATTACACTGTGTTTCCCCGTTTCGTGTAGAAGTTTTATCGCTCGTTTCCTGAAAGAGCGATATGCACTCGACGAATGTGCCTGGTGTATAAATATTATGAGTACAACCGGTAGAAATCCTGATTTTGAAAAGAATCTAAAAAAGTAAATTTTTCGAATAAAACATAAATTTTAAACATAATGAGAGTTTGGAGGTATTAAATGCGGAACTGCCTACCACATCACACGAAGAGGGGATTCTAATAACCTCTGAAAATTAGCAAGCGCTACTCTAGTTCATTCGGTCGTTACGAGTAATAAAAGAAGTAGGCACGAGTTTTTTTCATTGCGCCAAATTTTTAGAAGAAATGGCCAGTTTTCACCATTTTTCCCATTTATATTGCATTCATTTCGAAATTTACTTATTTGTCATCGTATTCACGAAGCTTTTTTCATGTTGAATATACTTTTTGTATTAATTCGATATATTTCTAGTTTTATAACGCTATATGGACAAAATGACATATACAATGAACGGACAAAATGGCATAGGTATTTCAGCTGAATTAACCGTTTCTACCGGATAACACCTATACTTTCCATCCCAGGCTCCATCAGCAAACAAAGAACCAGGACTTGTCTTAACAGATTCATAACAAAATATTCATCTGCGGCTGATAAAGGCAATGTATCTCAACCTACTCTTGCTGATCCTATGAGGAGGTTTCTCCAATCCCTAAAGGACGATTCGTAAGTGGACAAGGCAAACGTGAGCCGAGGACTAGATAAACGTACTTAGTTTCAACTTCTACACCTAATATGATTGCAATCAAATCAAAAAAGAGCCCATACCTGCTCTCAAGACAAGGAGACAAGTCCCTAGGGCATTATTTAAAGAAGACAATGAAGAAGAAAATGTTCTTAGCAACTTTCAAGATGATGAAGGCACTCGTGAAAATCAAGCGACATTGCCAAGTCTACTTTCTATTTACTCTTTTTTAACTTTATAAATGGAGTTAGTTCTTCGAAGATTTAACTGTGGCGCAGGTTTCGTAGAACTACTACATTTTCATGCTGCAGTATTTCAGGTTGTGCAAAAATGTATTTAAATGTCTTCTGAATTAGCATAATATTTTCTAAAATTCATTAATTTCCCAAAGTAAATGAACTTTTGGATAAATACGTAATCACTACGATTTTTTAGCAGAAACGACAACGTTGTGGGCGTATCTGACAGTGCAATGACCATAACCTAACATTTTCAAAATATACGCAGTGAAATGTGTCAAAATTTCATGGCAAACCGCGATACTTTATAAAAGTGAATGGAGTATATCTATTTAGATTTAAATCTTCTCCAGGATTAGCCCTGGAGAAGACTGGCTACGATGCATGCATTTCTTGCATTCGGCTCACGCATCTTGTGCTGTTCCTAGAAGAATCAAGCGTTTCATTGGTGAAATTTGTCAGTAGTTTTGTAACTATAAGTAGAAAACTAAAGTTGCCTGTTGACCGCATGTCATTTTGTCCATAGCATGCGAACAAAATAAATTTCGTTTATCCCAATTCATCTGAGAATAATTTATTTCTTGACACTTTTATTTCATAAAAGTTGATTAGATTTTATAAAGAAAGGACCAAAGATCATAGGTCTAGAATATGACTTTACTGTAATTCACTACTAACAAGTTATGCCTCTGAAATGAAACCCTATATCATTTTGTACGTATACTTCCCCTACTAAAACAATTTCAAAAATGATAACCGAAAATTATAGGTTGGTACTTCATAGAAAAATAGTTATTTTATAACCATCTCTGTTTCCAATGGAGGGCCTGCAAAGGGCTTAGTCCGCCTCTGCCGCAGTTTTCTTAAGACCCGTTCACACATTTTTTGAGATGAAATTCCATCCCGATATTTCTCCTGGAAACTTTTGGAATGACATCTTGTTATTTCTCCTAAAAACTAACCTTCGAAGTCCTTCTCGTCGAAAGCTAGAGATTTGTGCGCGCCAGGATCCCTAGACGCTTCGTCGTCGACATTTTCTCTGTTGTCCATTATTCAAAACTCGCACTGAAACCAAAGAGACACAAATAAACAACAGCTTCCACAAAAATCTAACAGTTCAAACTAAATAGCACAATTCCGAAACAAAACGAACATGTTTATTGTTGTTGTTCGACGATTGGCTCTCTATTTACTGGCATTATCAAATTGTTCTATATCAAAAATGGAGGAAATATTATATCACAAATATCGTAATGAGCGATAAGTGAGATCTGGGGAGTTTTAAAGTTAATCTGCTTTGAATATTTGTTGGAACTTTGGTGATGTATTGAATATCAGATAGGACATATTGACATTAAAGATAATTGAAATTCTCTGAGAGTGGAAATGCTTCAACACAGCCAGTAGAAATACTCAACTATTTTGAAAACAAGACGCATGGAATCATTTGTTATTTCATTTCGGAGGAATCAAAAATTTTAATGATGTGCTCTATCAAGTATTTTGAATATTCTCTTATTTTCACAGTGTTTGAATTTTTCAAAATGTAGGATGAAAATCTTGTCACCAAAAATAAAAGAATAGTTAATCACTTGAAAAATATAACTTTATCCAGAATCCAGTGCCTTACTTTCACTGTGTAGAGCGATCATTCAGCAGCCTTCGTAGGATCAAAACCTGGCTAAGGAGTACGATGGTTGAGAGTCGTTTCAGCAACAGAGTTGTTGAAGAATTCGCTAAGAATCCAAGAAGGTTGTGATTTGGTTAGTTTGAAATTTTCATTCGGTTTCATTTTGATATGAATCATACAAGGTCTTCCTAAATAAGTGTATCAACAGTCAACTCTAGATTTCTCATGAAGAAATAACATTTTTGTTTCTCATCCATTTTTTCTTCCATGTCTTCGTTTCAGAGATACAGAGTGTCAAGAAGATATATTTTTTCATTTTTTGCTAATAACTAAGAAACCGTTTGAATTACAGAATTGAGTTTCTGTACACACCCTGTCAATGATAATAGCTACTTTCTTGCACTTCACTAGGTTTCATTAAACGTGCCAGTGTCGTAGATATTATTGAATTTGAACGAAGGTTTTACCTCCAACGTTGACAGCACTGGACAAATTCGTAATGCAAGTAAATTCTGATGGGCTAATGTGTTTTACATAAAAAAGGTACAATTGGTTCATTGCTCTAAAGTGAACCGTTCTCGAGAAAACTGGCAGAAAACTTAGCAAAAAACTAAAAAAAATATGCAGGGTGTTTGGTAATTCGACGTGAACCTTGGAAAGGGATATACTAGACGTCATTTGCAGTGAATTGCGTCGAGTGAAGCGTGGTCCGAATATCTATGGTTACGAAGATATGGCGATTTTTCAGCTTTTTTGAAATTTTCTGCTTCGTTATCGAAAATAATTGATTTTGTAAAAACTACTCGACTCTAAATAGTCAATGAATATTTTTTTTTGCTGAGGAGATGGTCCTTATTTCTTGCGAAAAAGTATTCACTAAAAATTCAGATAACCCGAGATATGCAGAGTAATAAATGGCTGCACCTGTTTTCCTCATAAAATATTGATAACACAAATGAGGATTACTCGAAAAATGTATTATGAACTTGGTGTGCAAATGTGAGGAAAAACTTTCCTGTTTCATCAGCTTTCCAAAAAGGTACATACGTCAATAATTCCTTCATGCAATCAAAAAATATGGCCGGAAAACCAAGCAGACAACAGACTTTTTCGAGTCATTTAGATATCGAACTATGGCCTGCTTACGGCTAACGAATCACGCCGAGTGAAATAAAGGATAATAGGATATCTGAATGACTCGAAAAAGTCTGTTGTCTGCTTGGTTTTCCGGCCATATTTTCAGATTGCATGAAGGAATTATTGACATATTATGTACCTTTTTGGAAAGGTGATGAAATAGGGAAGTTTTTCTTGACATTTGTACACCAAGTTCAAAATAATTTTTTCAAGTAATTCTCGAGGTAATTCTCAATTGTTTTATCAAGATTATATGAGAAAAACAGGTGCAGATATTTATGACCCTGTATATCTCGGGTTATCTGAATTTTTAGAGAATAATTTTTCGCAAGACATGAGGACCATCTCCTCAGCTTTGAAAAAAATATTCATTGAATATTAAGCGTCGAGTAGTTTTCACGAAATCAATTATTTCCGATAACGAAGCAGAAAATTTCAAAAAAGTTGAAAAATCGCGATATCTTCGTAACCATAGATTTTCCGACCATGCTTTACTCGACGCAATTCACTGCAAATGACGTCTAGTATATCCCTTTTCAAGATTCACGTCGAATTACTAAACACCCTGTATAATTTTGACACCCTGTATCTCGGAAACGCAAACCCGGTGGAAAAAATGGGAGAGAAAAAAAATTGTTCTTTTATGAGGAATCTACAGTAGGCCGTTGATAGACCTGTTTGGGAACACTCCATAGTCCTGTCAGCTGATGAAACATAAAATAAATCTTATTTAATTCTACACTACCTCCAGTTCGTTATTTTTATTCCCCCCCCTAGTTCAAAGGCTGGGGACGCCCATGTCTGGAATGGTGTTTGACATTGAAAAAAAATATGTCATGTCAATTCGAACAATTGAAAACTTTCAGATAAACAAATTGAAGTATCTTTTCTCTGTCTGATTTCACTATTGATTGGCAAATATCTCGATTTTTCAGATATTGACATAACAGATACAGATGAAAACGAAATCTAGATGGATAAATATTAGATAAATATGTATAAATACTCAGTGATGAGATTTCGTAATCATTTCATGATCAGTTTTTGATTATCTTCAAAATTTCAAGCTAAACGCTGGAATGGTTTCAAACTCGTCGATACTTGGGTACAAACAATCCTATAAAAAATATCCTTTCAGCTAGCTATCTCGAGAAGAAATTTCAAATCTTATGTCAATAATTCACAATGTATCGGAACGGCAATTAAATACAAAATGAGCACTTAATGGACGATAATACTCATACCGCTATGGGCTATAGACAATTTGCAGAAGCTGTTAGCTTGTTACACTCAATTCATTACATAATTCAATAGAAGCTTCACTTGAAATTTAATGATAGGTACGTAGGATTGTAGGATTATAATTACCCAATTATATATCCTGATTGCAAGAATATTGATAAATTGTTTATTGCTACAAAACAAAGTATTGAATACAAAATTATAATCAGTTAATCTGACTTTAATCATAGTTCAGGAATATGTCAATTCATTTCATTAAACTTGAGAACTTATATTTTAGGTAAAAAATTATCCTTACCCATTATCAAAAGATCATATTATGTTCACATCGACAGGAAAAAATCATTTTATATTTAAGTAAGCAAATGGGAACCTCGGAACACTGTTACTTTTTTTGAAACAGACCATTAATGTTTATCTGAATTCAGAAGCTTTTTAAAACCAGAATGATTACGTCCATTAAGCAGATAGAAAAATAATTGAGCACGTGAAGCACTAGTATAATTTGAAGTTGATGAATATGCAAGAATTGGTCTCTTTAACAGATCGTTGTTGGATCAGCTGACAGTGAGTGGTATTACTGAGGATTCGACTACATATCTGAGGAATTACAGTATTTTTCCTTGTTGACCTTGACTTTGGCATTGAGGAAGGACAAGGTCCTACCGGAACTACTAATTATGGTTAATTATGAATGAGTAATAGCAAAGCCCCCTTCAATTTATAGTGTATTATTATTATACAGGGTTGAGACAAAGTATGAAGCCAAGTTAACATCTTTGAAAACTGAAATATTTATGACAATTCGTAGGAAGGGCAATGTCGCCTAATGCTTTGATCACTCAAATAGACTGCTAACAGTGCTAACTCAAGGTATTATCGGAATTCATAACCACGCTGAGTTGGATCATCGTCTGTCATTTAGTTTATTTATAGTGCCTCATTTTGGCCCTTGCCATTCTACAATGGAAAAAGATTCTTTCTTCAATTTTGGATTTTGTTTTGGTTAATATACTAACAGACAAAGAAACGGCAAAGAAACACCCAGAAGGAGCTGTTTAAATTTGATTTTTTTTTGGTGAAACATAGATAGTAGGACAGCATGAAGAAAATGATTAAAATTTGGAGAAAAAAAAACGAAGGGTTACAATTTTTTTGAATAAATTTGATAATAATGTGTATGTCCACCGCGGTTATCTTTACACTCCTCAACACGTCTTGGCACTGATGCAATAAGATGGTCTATTTCTTTTTGAGGGATACTTTTCCAATCTATCTGTACTTCATGTCTCAGAGCCGCCAAAGTCCGTGAGGGCTGGGTTGAAGGCTTGGAAATTCACCCCAGCCCCCACGGACTTTGGCGGCGTATATGATGTCTCATACATGCTCTATGGGCGAAAGACTAGGCGATCTGGGCGCCATGGCAAAAGATTCACATGGGTTGTTTCAAAAAAGTTTATACAAACTCTGTCAACATAAGGTCGAGCATTGATTATCTTGCTGAAATATTGTATTCTTGAGCCGGTTAAATAAGGGCTCCACTATTTCTTGAAGGTAACGCAGCGCTGCCATGATACCTTGAATAAACACTAAAGGTGACCTACTTGCATGTGGAATAGCACCCCATACCATAACGCCTACTGTCCAGTGTACATGATGCTCAACATCAAACTGAGGTTCACGTCTTTCTCCCCGACGTCGTCTAACCCTTCGTCGGCCATCATATGCACCCAAGAAGAATCGAGCTTTATCAGAAAAGACGGCCTGATGCCATTCCACATTCCAATGTTTTCGTTCTCTGCACCACTGTAATCGTTGCCGGCGATGCTCAACCGTCAGAGGTAACAAAAGATGGGGTCAATAATGCTGCAGTCCAAAAGACCTTATCCGGCGGTAAACCGTTCGGACAGTTACAGGATGACATTGTTCTCCTAACCACTCATCAGCCAAATATCGAGTTATCACAAATCGGTCTCTAATGACCATGAGTTTTAGACGTCGATCTTGAACTTCATTTGTGCCCTTTCGACGTCCGGTGCCTACTCTTCCGATTTTGGGTATTATCTCGATTTTCGGCATCATCAAACCACGCTTGGCAACATCTCATAACGGTAGTTGGATTTATGTTCGTACATGACATTTTTCTAAAATCACTCGCCTAACGGCTCGTGATTTTGATACACATGTCATTTGCGAAATTACCGAAAACAACAAACTTTCATTTTACAATCGAGAAATTCGGCAAAATTCCATCTCTAGTGGTATTATACTCAGACCTTTGTCTAAGGTATTATACAGGGTCTTTCACGAGGAACCTCACCCATATTTATACGGGAAACTACTGAACGTATTTTCATGAAATTCAGCACTTATAAGTATTTCACGATGCTGATGAAATCTAAAATATTTTCAAGGCATGAGCACTCCGGTTTTTCCGGAAATGACGTCAACTTCCGTTTTTCAAATAAGAACACCATTTTTTTATTGCAGAAATACATTCCTTAGAAAATTTCAAAATATTTTGATGTAACATTTTTCAGTTTTGGTTGGAAAATTCTCTCTGAGCGGGAAAATTCGAAAAAAAAAATCGAAAATAGAGCTCCGCTGAAACAAGAATAACTTCGAGGTTTTTGGATGAAAAATTTTCATTTTTGGGATTTTTCAAGACGTAAGATTGATGTATCGTTTTTAAAAATCGAAATCGCGATTCATGATACAGGGGGTGAAAAAATCGCTTTCAAAGTTAGGGATGACAAAATCGTGAAAAATCAATTTTTTCAAATTAGAACCCCATTTTTTTATGGCAGATATTGAATCTACGTTAAAAAATAATGTGAGTGTATGATTCACCCTTGCCCTAAAGTGGATATTAACTCAGAAAATATCCATTTTAGGGCAAGGGTGTGATGCATACACTCACATTATTTTTTAACGTAGATTCAATATCTGCCATAAAAAAATGGGATTCTAATTTGAAAAAATTGATTTTTCACGATTTTGTCATCCCTAACTTTGAAAGCGATTTTTTCACCCCCTGTATCATGAATCGCGATTTCAATTTTCAAAGTGGATACATCAATCTTACATCTTGAAAAATCCCAAAAATGAAAATTTTCCATCCAAAAACCTCGAAGTTATTCTTGTTTCAGCGGAGCTCTATTTTCGATTTTTTTTTCGAATTTTCCCGCTCAGAGAGAATTTTCCAACCAAAACTGAAAAATGTTACATCAAAATAACTTGAAATTTTCTAAGGAATCTATTTCTGCAATAAAAAAATGGTGTTCTAATTTGAAAAACGGAAGTTGACGTCATTTCCGGAAAAACCGGAGGTGCTCATGCCTTGAAAATATTTTAGATTTCATCAGCATCGTGAAATACTTTTAAGTGCTGAATTTCATGAAAATACGTTCAGTAGTTTCCCGTATAAATATGGGTGAGGTTCCTCGTGAAAGACCCTGACTATTCCACTCATTCCATTTTTAGTGAGGAAGTTTCCTTAGCAACACTCGTTTCTCATCGATAAAACATTCACATCGGCAAAACCAACAAATTGTTTTTTCATATATAATACCACTAGAGATGAAATTTTGCCGGCAAAATTTCTCGATTGTAAAATGAAAGTTTGTTGCTTTCGGCCATTTCGCGAATAACATTTGTATCAAAATCACGAGCCGTCAGGCGAGTGATTTTGGAAAAATGTCATGATCTCGAGTGGTATTCGACATGACTATTTCTCGAGAAAATGTGTCTGAAGATGGTCACATTGGGCTTGTATTGCGCTATTTGACAAATAAGTATTCATCATAAATCAACTAAACGTTGTTTGTTTTCTCTATGGTATTCATTCCCGAAGCTATCTATGAATTTGAGAAACGTCAAAAATTTTGTCGCTGAAAAACCAAGTGGTTGATTTTGCCCGTTACCATGTTTTATCGATGAGAAACAAGTGTTGCTAAGGAAAATTCCTCACTAAAAATGGAATGAGTGGAATAGTCAGCGAAAAATTTTTTTGAAGTTTCTCAAATTAATAGATAGCTTCGGGAATGAATACCCTAGAGAAAACAAACAACGTTTAGTTGATCTATGATGAATACGTATTTGTCAAATAGCGCAATACAAGCCCAATGTGACCATCTTCAGACACATTTTCTCGTGAAATAATCATGTCGAATACCACTCGAGATGAAATATAAGCAGGTAAAATTTCTCGATTGTAAAATGAAAGTTTGTTGATCTCGGCAATTGATTCGCGAAATTGCCGAAAGCAACAAACTTTCATTTTACAATCGAGAAATTTTGCCGGCAAAATTTCATCTCTAGTGGTATTATATATGAAAAAACTTCCCCATTTTTTTTCTGCAAATTAAACTATTTAATCCTAGCTATACTATCTATGTTTTACAAAAAAAATTGAAATTTGAACATCTCCTTCTGGGTGTTGAGTTTCTTTGTCAGTTAGTATATGAATCAATGACAAACTAAATTGATGAATATGTTACGGATATGGGTCATACTTGAAAGTCTTTTTATTACAAAATAATCTTTTTTATGTTAGAGATAAGGTTAATAGTGCTGCAGATATAGCAATCATGAATCCTGTAAATGATACATCATTCGAATTAATCCAATTAGATAAAAATCTTGAAATTCCTCGTTCTATACTATACTAAACTGGTAACTCTGTGGACCGGCCCGAGGGAATCTGTCGAAAAAGTGGGTCCAGAAGAATCTTAAAATCGCAGCGAAGCTGCGCTACAGGAAAGAGATTTTTACACGGTCGGAAAGAGGAATGATTGATCCGTACGTGGGCGAAATTTCGATCCTCTAGACGACGTGGAAGTATTTTAAAAAAATTCGCGAAAATCGCGAAAAAATTCGGCAAAAAGGGCATTTTTAAACTCGATAAAACTTTCTTCCCAGATATCCTGGCCGTGATGTAAATATACGGATCGAAAGAGGAAGAGTCAACTTAAAATAGCTTGGTATTCATATTTTCCATAATTTCCCCATTTCTTCAGGAAACTTGATCAAACTTCGACGTTTCCCCTATAAAATCACCCGAGTTCTACCCATGAGGATAACTACTTAAAAAGTAGTTCTGCTGGCCCATACTAGTCATAAGAGCTAAATCAATAAGTTCTCTCATGTGATTGAATTATGATAGAATATTTACCTACTCATAATATCACAAGAAAAACGAAATGACAAAAATTCCAGGTTTTCGAAGGATTATGGAAATTATGTCTTCATTCATTGGTTTAATCTTTGTAATACTTTTTTGGAATATTCTTGAAAATTCGTTGCAAGATGGCTACAAAGTTTCGAAATTATTCCGATTTTGTTGCCATTCGGTAACAATCATTTGAAGGTTATTGAAAAATTAAACTCTCATGGATTTGCATTTGATTATTCTTTTTTATCCAAAAACAAAACAAAATAACAATAAGTAATGCTTCATCTAGTTTTAATGTGCGATACAATAAGATTCATGACCTGATTTCGACCTATTTTCTTGTACTAATTCTCGAAGACGTATTCGTCACAATCCCTAATCTTAAAATTGCTCTCACATCCTGTAAACAGAAGAACACGCAAGTAACAAGAGAATTTTTAAATTGGAGTGATTCAAAATGAAATAATTGTGGTTAATTTGTTGAAAGGAACTCTTATTAGTGAACAAATTGGCGGCAGTGTCTTTTTCCTGATAGAAAAATGCGGAAGCTTTTACGAGATCACGTTTCTACAGCGTCATCAGGGATTCGAATTTGAGACTGAGTCATTCTTTGCTGCGCCCTTATTGTTATGGACAAAGCGTTATCATTTAACCCAACTTTACAATTCGAATATTCAGGAAATACTTTTTGTGGACCAATAAGACTCAGATTATTAATTAGATAAAATATCATTATCAATTTGTCAGAGCTCCCCCCGTTCCATCGGTGATCGGATCAGGTCGAACATAATACCATGTTGATCAGTAATGTTCAGTGTTTCTCTGTATGAAATAAAATCTATTTTGAGAATCTGAAGTAGTTTTTCAAACTTTGATGGGCGTTCAATGTAGTGTGTTTTTATTTCAAGTTGCATTTGAAAATGTTTTCACTTTGAGAACTGAAATTTTGTGGGTAAACTCAGAAAGGATTATTGAGATTTATTTCGTTTCATTAGTAAATTTTTTTTCTTTCAAAAATATAAGAAAATAAGCCAACTCATGCTTCTGTTGTATTTCAAACGAAAGACCCATGAAAATAGTTCAACTTCCAATTAATAAAAGTGAATCTACAGATAATTTCATTCAGAAAAACAACTTGAAATACTGAATGACCAAATTCAAATATATGGCGGGAAAAAGTTCCTGCTTTACTCCCATATTCACTAATTTCATAGTTCAGCGATTTTCGGATAGAGAGAGCCATTGTACATTTCATTCATAATTAGAGAGATATTCATAGAACTTATAGAGATAATGTGAGTTCTGTGGAGATATTCCATAAAATTTACGTTGGCGCCTCTATCGGATGAGATTTCCTACTCGCTCTCAACTGCGACCTTAAGATCAACTTTTCATTCGAATCATGCAGCAAATCCATTTGGCTGATCAGTATCACCTATATTTTGAGTGCTCTGAGCGTCTGAACAAAACTCGAAAATGAATGATGGGAAAACTAAAACAATTAAAATTCGACTCAAAGAAGGCCTTCATGAACAAGTTCGTTAGCAAAATATAGGTTTTCGAGGACGCTGAAATCAATAAAAATTAGTTCAAGTCGCTATCTATCATAGTTTAGATTTTCACCCGTGAAATGGAATTTTCTCATAATTTTAAATAACAAATTGTCACAGCTTCTGTTCTACGGATTTTATTCCCAACTTATTTGATTTGTATATTTCGAAAACCTCTACATTCTGGTAAAAAGACGAATGAATGACCCCCAGAAAGTCCATTTTTTTATATCAACACTCTAGTTTGCTCTTAGCTTTGTAATAAAAATGAACTGGGGAGGAAATAAAACTAGACATAATCTCTTCTGTATATACTATACAGGGTGCGTACGGATGAAAAAGTGCCTAAACTAAACCGTGCCGAAAATTTTTTATATTATATGGTTGTAAGGTTGACAAGAATCTACAAACTAAAAATAATTTTACATGTACACGGTGCTTCAAAAAGAAGCTACGGAAAAATTCAGGAAAGAAATAACGGCATGCAGACAATTGAATATTTTTTGAAATTCCGGAAAAAGTTACACACCGTGCAGGTAATTTTCCGGAATTTCAAAAAAATATTCAATTGTCTGCTCGCCGTTATTTCTTTCCTTACCTAATTATATTTACAGACGTTGAACCTATTCTCTTGTTACGGAATAATATTCAGTTTTTTTCAAATGAAACACCCTGTATTTCATGGCATAATTCTTTCGAGGACAACAAAAGCTTTACTATTATACCTCATTTTTTAAATTTCATTTCGGAGTTGCCGCATCATTCGTATTTTAAGGATATTTTTAGTTAATCTAAATTCTTATAGCAACCGCTGTTTTCAATATAGATAAGATTTACAAGTTATAAGCTTCATCATTCGGTGAACGTCTGAAGTTTTTTTTATACAGAGTGTCCAATATAAATTCACCACTTTACTCAAATCAAATATGCGATGTCTAAATTGTTTCAAATGGAACACCCTGTATTTTTCTTTTTCATGAAATTTGTTTTTCAAATGTCTACATTTCTTACAAAGAATGCACTATATTACTCGCTTTGTTCTTGAGATATTCCACATTTGAGTATGGGACATATGTACTTTGTAAAAAATTTAGACGTTTGAAAAACAAATTTCATGAAGAGAAAAATACAGGGTGTTCCATTTGAAAAAATCGGAATATCGCATTTTAATTTGAGTGAATTGTTAAAATTATATTGGACACTCTGTATTAAAAAAATTTCAGATGTTTACCGAATGATGAAGCTGATACCTTGAGCTAAAAACTGTCAAAATTTCGTTTATCTAGATTCAAAACAGCGATTACTATAAGAATTTTGATGAACTGAAAATATCTTGAAAATACGAAATATGTGGCAACACCGTAATGAAATTTGAAAAATGAGGTATTATTGTAAAGCTCTTGTTGTCCTTGAAATAATTATGCCATGAAATTCGTAACCATATAAGTTTCTTTCCACACGGTACAGTTTAGGCGCTATTTTAGCCGTACGCCTTGCTGGCGCAACCTGTATAGCTCAGGACCACAAGAGTTGTTGATGTTCGATGAAGACTATGTCCTGTTTATTTTTCATTATAGCACGTAATCAGATATTTCTCTCACTGAAAATTGAAAAATAATTTTATCCATTTGCCTTTAGAGATGATGAATTGGTGATTTCAAAGAGGAGAAAAGATTTCGATAGATAAGAAATAGATATATTTTTCTAGACTGCGATTCGTTCAGTAAATATTTGAACTTTCCAGAGGTTATCTAAGACATCAAATTCGGATTAGGAAATAGAGGTGATAAGTTGTCTAGGACATCGTTTCATCATGTACTCGACCTGTTGTACCTAGCCGTCAACGGTGTTCGACAATTTGACCTTGTCAAATCTAGATAATGAATGCATGAGTATTAATGCTAGGATGTTATTAGCGGCACAGTACAGGCTGTCCCAAAATTCAGTTTAACTCATTACCAGTCAAAGCTCCATCTATTTCAATCGTTTAAACCCAAATTTCGAATAGTGCTGGGCTGGCCTTTTCGATGAACTTTTGGGACTATCTTCAGAACCTTGTGAAAACGTAAAGCAAAACAAACCTGGCACAATCCAGCACTGAAAAAATTCGAAAATCGAAAAGTGTCACACTCATAAATCCATTAGTGAAAACTCAACATGATCATTATGAAGATTATCCACAGTATCTGTGTCGGTCTATGTCAACATGGCTATCTAATTGATGTACCCTTGTTCATATAGCAAAGTGCCACCAGACAAATCGATAGACTTGCCATGTCTGGCTCGTCTCCATATAATATCATGGACTTGCATAGTGTACATTCCTGTAACATTGTCCAAAGAGTTGGCCCATTTCAGTGAGAAATAAGCCAAGACACATGGCTCATTTATGATGAGAGGACGAAAGTAGGACAGGTGCTTGCTGAGACAGGGAATAACGTCATAAATTGTCTGAATGCTAGTCACCTTTAAAGTTGAAAAGATAATTAGAGAACTTTTCAAGCTGATGCAGTATCGTCAATAGAACTTTCAATGTTTTGACTAGATAAATCGTGTTCCATCTGGCAACTGATCTTATCCATTCATGAATACGCAATAATAATAATATATTCGAATGTTCTCTTCTAAATGGATTTCATGTTTCGTTTTATTATTCCAAGATTGAATGTATCCTACATACTCATTTTCAGGTCATGAAATATGCAAGGTGTATGTATGTAAAGCACCAACTTTTCTTCTACCCACATAATATTACCATAAAATGATCTTCTGTATATGAGTCGTACTTGGATATTTGAAAATGATGTGTCGTTTCTTATTTTCAAGATTATGAAAATGCAAATTGGAATACAGGCTTGTAAATCAGTAAACTGATATTGTGAAACTGATTTTGATGGTTCAAAGTCAATCTATACTTATTTAGAGAAGTGAATATATTCTAAGCACACTTTGATTTCTTGTAGTTTGGGGTTAGTGAACTGAATATCATGTGATCATTTCTCTATTCGAATGCAATTATCGAAATTTATTGTGGATACATTTTGTGTATAGGATTATTATTATTTTCAACCTGCTTCTTTGATGGAGTGCTATGGGGATCTTAAAAGGTTTTTGCTTTCATATACAATTTTTCATGTTCACTCCTGTGAAAATCTGAATCGGGCATATTTCGCATTGACCAAAGATACCTTACTTTGAATTAAAAGCTTTCTTTACTCATTGGAAACAAAGAGAACAATTCATGATATTTTTCTCGGCGAATTCTTGAAACGGATAATATTTCAAGGCTTCCCTTTATGAAACCAAACGTTGTTATTTCCCAGAAAAATATCTCGTGGTTAGATACCATGAAAAATTACAGAAATAATTGATGACATTCTTTATATTCAGAATATATAATGGAGGAATATCCGAAAAAAAAATATTTATTTTTCCTACTTCTTTGATGGAACTGGGCTCTATTTTATCATTTCCTTCATCCGACCACTTGGATGTAATAATTTTTTTGTACAACTGCCATTAAAAGTGACACTTTTAATGACAGCACACAATGTTAAAATTGATTGTTTACGTGGGAGCGTGTTAGAAATATTTTTAACATTAGTGTCAAAAATATTTTTAGCACTCCATTTTCTTATGAAGAAATTACATGAAAAAAATTCAGCAATTGCAAATTTTTATTATCAATATTTAACAATCATTACTTATGAACATTAATATTAATCGTAAAACTAGAACAATTACTAATATTAATGCCCTGTGATGTTAGGAAGCTTCGCAACACATTATTCGAGAGGAAGGGAAAGGCTTTGGGAATCTTCTATGACATGACTAAGGCCTTTGACACCATAGATCATGGAACGTTGTTTGTCAGATTGGAATCTCTTGGTATTCGCGGGCAGGCTTTGGGGTGGTTGAAGACATACTTAAAAAATAGGAATCAGCGGGTGCGACTGAGAGAAAATGGCAAAAAATTTTTATCTTCTGTTGAAGCTGTTGAAACTGGTGTACCGCAAGGCAGTGTTCTGGGCCCCCTTCTTTTTATTTTATTCGTGAACGATTTACCCGATGAGTTGAAGAGAAGATTAATTGGTACACTCGTGACAATGTTCGCTGATGATGCCAACACTATTATTGAGGGCAATGATTTTGGTGACATCGGTGTGAGGGCCAATTCCTGTGTGAAAGAGATGAGAGAATGGTGTGACGGAAAGGGTCTTGTTTTGAATGAGCAGAAGACCGAAATGGTTTTGTTTTCAACTCGAAGCAACAGACAGGAATTGAGTATTTTGGTTCGTGACCGGGGTAGATCTCTGGTACAGAGTTACTCTGTGAGGTTCCTGGGGTTGAATTTGGATTCGTTCATGACTTGGGAACTTCATATAGAGGGTCTGGTGGGGAGGCTGGCAGCACAGAATTATTGCATCCTCCAGTTGCGGCAGTCGGTGGATTTCGGTGTTCTTAGACTTTTCTACTACGGTTGCATAAACTCCATGCTATCATATGGACTGTTGTGTTGGGGGAGCAGTTCGAGATTGAGTAGGGTGTTCATTATGCAGAAGAGAATCTTGAGAAGTATGCTCAATCTTCGTTTTGGGGTTTCATGTAGAGATCATTTCAAGAAGAATCGAATATTGACACCTTATTCTATGTATATTCTAGAGGCAGTGACTTATGTACATACGAATATTTCTGGATCAAGGGTGGTCCTACGGGGGGGGGGGGGGTAAAGGGGGTAATTACCCCCCCCCCCAGAGCTCTACAACCAATTCGATTTTTTAAATTTTATTCATGAAAAAACTAACAAAAAAAAAGTTTTATAGTCTTTTCAATTGTTCATTCAATTATTACCCCCCCCCCAGGAAATCAGCCTAGGACCGCCCTTGTTCTGGATATCGGAAAGGACCCCGCACTTTTTGTATGAAAAGTGGCGACCGGTCAAATTTTCTGAAAGTTTGTTATGTTGTTGTACCCGACTCAGTGACCAAAAAAGTCAATGGGCCCAACCCAATCCTATGGCTAGTTTTCTAAATACGAGGTGTTAAATTTGAAAATTGCTCGAATTTTCGGATTTATTTTTCAGTATTCCAGACTGAAAATTGTGGAAGACTAGGTATTAACTTCATGGAATAATTTCTCTGTGAAGAAACTGTAGAATTATCGAGTGTTTGCAAAAGCTATCGTCATTTATTCTTGAATCACCCTGTCACAGTAAATATTTTAACTGAACCTTTCTTTGCGCATCTGATCTGTATTCATACTGAATTCATGGGCGCAACATAAAATCAATCCAGCTTTTTAATTTGAAAAAAAACTGATGAAATAAGTTATTCTCCACTTCAACGCCCTGTATCTCGAAAACTGGTCATAGTATCGGATTTAAAATTCATACCTCTGGAGATCTTGTGGGAATCAATATCTAGTGAAAAAATAGTTGCATTTGACCGAGGAAATTTTCGAATACAGGGTGTTCATGTTTTTTGGACTTTTCTCAAAATAGAATACCTTCCTATGAAAAAACCACCATGAATATTTCGAAGATTAGAGACACACATATGTTTGTGGTATTACTTTTCCCAAAAATCAATTCGAAAAGGCAGGGTTTCGAATTAATCCTAAAAAAAAATGATTAGGTCTAGTGGTTCTCTCTGTGAAACACCCTGTATAGAAAATATGCACTGTGCAATATTTTGTCGTCATAATACTAAATCGATAAGAACATTTCAGAAATATGCCTTCCTGACGTCACAGTAGAAAAAGTGAATTTCTGCAAAAAACTACCGTCATATATTCGTGAATCACCCTGTAAATATAAATATTTTTGATTATACGTATCCACTAATTTCATAACTAGAACATGTAGTAAACGTGTGTATGCAACAGAAATCCAATCTAACACTTAGATAATAATTAAAAAATAAATCCGAAAATTCGAGCAATTTTCAACTTCAACACCCCGTATTTAGAAAACTAGCCATAGGATTGGGTTGGACCTATTGACTTTTTTGGTCACTGAGTCGAGTAAAAAAACATAACAAACTTTCAGAAAATTTGACCGGTCGCCACTTTTCATACAAAAAGTGCGGGGTCCTTTGGTGATGTGAATAAATATGAGACACGAAATCAAAATAGTTTATATGTTCCCGCGTACAAGCTCACACAGGCTAAAAGAGGACCAAATGTAGATTTCATAAAATTATATAATAGTCTGTCCCAGGTGTACAAAAATATTGTGAATGCTGAAAAATTTTAGAAATCTGTAAAAATGATGTTATTGGACAATTCTTTTTATTCATACCGGGAATATTATGATTTTTGTTCGTCGGTGCTGTAATTAATTGTTGTAACCTGCAATTGTGATTATGTAACTTTATTTTCTGTATTTACGCTTATATCAGATTTGACTGTACCTCATACTTACTTTTGTAAGTCTTATAGGGAAAAATTGGTAAATAAATAAATAAATAAATAAATTAGAATCCTCAGCACCCTCAGTAGGTACTTGTAGAAACTGGAAGTACAATATTCGATGATGATCCAAAATCTGTTGAGGTTGGGAGAATTTTTTCAGCAATGACATTTCTACATATAGGTATGTGATGGAATGATCAACATAGCCCTCGGCTACCGTCGTAGACTTCGATCCACCATGTTTTTTTATATCCGTAATATTTGCTCCTGATTCTGCTGGCAATGAAGCGGAGGATCTTCGAAAACAGAATCCTGTATATTGCTTTGGTTCTAGCAGTTCGAGGAATTCGGCAACAATAGATGGAATTTTCCCAAATGTACCTATTGATACCAACTGGATTGGCAGTGCATTTATTATTCATGTATATTTCAGGAAAAAACGACGATTTTTGATGACGCAGTGTAAAGTACTTATGAAAATTGTCAACATACTTCCCAATAAAACTGAAAGAACGACTGATTTTCGTTTTTGTGTTTGGAAGTTGTACAGGGTGGGGCAGAAAAACCTATCCGATTTCAAAACGTTATAAAATTAAAACCACTCAGCTTGTCAAAAAATTTTTTTTATTAACATATCGCAAATTTTATGCCATTTTTAAATTTAAGTTTTGAAAAGCACATCACTCAAATGTCGTCCTTGGGAGCGGATACACTTATTTAGGCGCTCGCGGTAGCTTTCCATGACTTTCACCGTCATTTCCACAGGAATTTCTTCAATTGCCCGAGCAATTTCCCTTCGTAAAGCAAGAAGGGTCCTTGGTCGATGCTGGTAAACCTTCGATTTGAGGTAACCCCAAATTCTGCCTGTTTACGGCGCCACAAAGGTGAAAATGGGCTTCGTCCGTGAAGAGCACAACATCGTCGTTTGGCAGTTCTCGGAGATCGCGACACAGGTTCGTACGGGTTTCAAAATCCCTTTCACTTAATTTCTGTGCAACAACCATTTTGTAGGGATGCATTTTGAGGTCCCGGTGCAAAATTCGCCGAATACTGCGGTTGGAAATCCCCAAAGCGAGCGAATGTTTTCGCGCCGAACGACGCGGGGAACGTTCAATCGCGGCTCTCACATTGGCCACGTTTTCAGGTCCTGTTGCTGTCCTGGGACGTCCAGGCGACTTCTTTTTCAATGCTGAACTCGTCTGTCTAAAATTTGTCACCCACACTTTAATCGTAGCGTGATGTGGAACAGGATCATGACGCCCGAGTCCGAAATGAATTCGAAAAGCACGTTGTGTAGCAATTATCGAACCGCCGCATTCGATAAACCGCTCAATAACAAAAGCACGATGTTCACCAGACCAAGGCATGTTGACTACTGACAAATGGCATAAAACCAGCTTTCTAACGGTTTTTACCCCACTACTCTACCTGCTCTCTCTTCTGAGAAAAAGGGATTTGAAATCGGATAGGTTCTTCTGCCCCACCCTGTATAACCAATGATTTATTTGTTATTTCGATGTCTTCCACTGATAAATTATACAATTCTTCACGCCGACAGGTATTTTTCATCTGGTGCCTCATTTATAAACTTTTCAACTTGTTCACGAGTGAGAATTTTCGATTTTTTGGGACCATATCCTTCACTTTTTTGTTTTAAATATGCTATTACCTTAAAATATTTAGTAACATCCACACCATTTTTAACAAGGGCGCTTGACTTTATCATTGAGAATTCGCTCCACAAAGTTGATGAACTCCATATTTTTGATTTTTCTTTTAAGTATGCCAGGAAAACAGGTTACCTGAAGTTCCCGTCCACATTTTTCGATTGACACCAGGCCAGGAAATTGTTATATGCAATATCGTACTGCTGAACAGATTTTTTACGTAGGAGTTCCAGATTTGCTCTTCTTGCAGACTCTTCAATATCCACAGGAACAATCAAATCGTCACTTCTATCAATAATTGAACTCTCGACAAACATATTAAGCAGTTAAGAACCCAAGACGAAAATTGGACAGGAACGAAATTCAAATGACAGCATCTTTTCTCATTTGTTAGTAATTATAACGTTGGCAACGAATGCCATTCACAACAACCTTCTGATTATTTGAATATTGAAATGCATTTCGAAGTTTATTATCATTGCAAATTCGCCCATTTCATTATCGAAACAGGACAGTTGTACAAAAAACATTGTATGGTATTGAAAGTGATTTTATTTTGTTCGTGAAATTTTTCTATTCGCTCCGCTCATTTCACAAACTTTTTCACTCAAAAAATAAAACGTCACTTTTAACACTCACATCATATAAATAACTATTTTTTCGATAAAGCAATCAATAGATGGATAATGATATAAATTCCTTATCATGTTTTGAAAAAAATTATGTAATAAATACCAATTACGAGATATCAAATTAAGGCTTCAGCGTTATGTTCAATTCCAAAAATTATGCTTCAACTGAGTACTTTTCAAATTGAACACGTCATATAAATGCGAAATCTCATCTATATCGAATCTGTTGTTTCGAAATTATCAGGAAAACTAAATTTCGACCAATTTACAGATCCCCTGGTGGAATTTCGCATATTACATTTAAACCATGGCATTAGGGCATATTCCAAGATATGAATATTTGCAAAATGTTTCATTGGGATCTGTCGACTACATGAATTAAAACAATGCAGATTAGCGACGACACCTGATCAGAATTCAACGAATTCTAATTATGTGAGAAGTTTCGGAATTCCCCAGCATATAACGCGCAATTTTTCTTAAAATAAAAAGGAAATACATACCTCCCGATCAAATATCTGGGGAAATGTGACCAAACAAACGCACTCACACTCGCGGCAATTTCAAATCAAGAAAACCGAGTAGAAGTAGAGAAACAGTTGAGACACAACCCGAGCAAATTCTGATATTTCAAACTAGATGTTTAAAGTAAACTCTGACTCCTCTGACGATGGACAGTGGGATAATAGTCGAGGTCTCAAGAATCTAGATGATAGCGATATGAATTTGAGCGTTTTACGCTATTGCTTTGGACGACGATGCTATTGTTTGAAAATTTCACGAAATCCAATGCTTTTCCCTCAGTGCAGAACACGATACTCAAAGAAATTTGTCCCTGATGAACCACCATGGAGATATATTCGCGTCTTTTTTATATAGAGTGTTTCACAATAAAGTAGACAAACTATCCTGTAGATAAAATCGGAAGAAACATTCTTTGAACCCAGTTTTCGAAGTTTAAACGTCGTTATTGACCATTATTCGGTTGATTATAGTGGAATCTGTGTAAGCTCTAAAATAATGCTTTCGGAATGGCAGAAAACATTATTGATTTTCATTCTCGGTTGAAAAATTGGATTTTTGTTCTCACAATTTACTCGATTCTCTAAGAAATTCCGTTGAACATCGAACTCAACATTTCATCCGAATTCGTTGGAATTTTTCATTATTACCTGAATTTTGTTCATCCTACATACGTAGGTATATGAGAGAGTCCCCAAATATCTCAAAATCACCCCATATGACCAGCAGTACACTTGCATATTGAAAAACTTCATGGGACTACCGGATAAATCGGTGAGCAAATAAACAAGATCCGAATTATCATATTTGTACCCACTTACGACAAGGTAAATACAGGTTACGCAAGAAATTATTGAAGGAAAATCAACGTTAACATCAAAATTGAATTCATTAAATGTTCGAAACGAGTGAATCATCTGTGAATTTATTTATTACCATAACACACTGTTTACAGTCGAGTATAGAAAATTTTCCATTTCGGCTTTTAACGATAAATTTACCTTCACAATTTCCATTATTGAAACTTGAGAATAATAGTGTATAAGATGAAGTATAGATTTCTGTCAATAGTCGTCATTGCTGATGTTTAACAAATTAATTGGATTCTTTTCTGGAGGAACTAATAGAAATATAATAATATATAGAACATTTATCTATGAAGTGAGTAACAAAGTAACCACATTCATGCTGTGCTATTCAGTGTGGAACACCAACTTTGAGCATAATTCAAGGTTATGGAAACATTTAATGAGCCATCAGCTGTGTCCTTGAAAAAGTTCTAGTTCACTGTCAGTGGATTACCATTGTTTTCGGTGAGGTATATCAGTATATGTACAAAAAAGTATATTATTCAACGAGCGGTTCGAATTAATCTGCAATTTCAAATTGAGAACAGTTGTCAAAAGCAATCTCTGTGGTCGAGAATCGGATCGCGTAGAAAACGTCAAAATTCACGTTTTCCAAATGCAATTTTTGGATATTTAGACCAAGGGAAATGCAGAAATGAATGGCGAGAACGTTACCTTGATGTCTGAAATAGAATTCCTGATCGATCCGACTTCATTTCGTAAGCAATTTCATTTTTCCTATTTGTATTAGAGTGAGTTATAGACGTTTTTATAACTCACGCTATTGGTTTATAGATACTATTACAGATCAAAATCAGTTGAATAATGGATATATTATTCTATGAGTGTAGATAATAGTATATTCTAAAACTAGTTGCACAATGGGCTCCTATTCCAATACGAATACGAAATTCGAAAACGAGCGACGAAGGAGCGAGTTCTCGAACGCATGAGTGTTGGAATTGCATTCTGCAACGAGTATTAGACGATATTTTCTCTATTTCAGTCAAATTTCGTTGAAATTCAATGAAAAATTCAGATTTTACATCCTAATAACTTTCGTATTGTATCTTGGCAGTTGGTACCTGTTACGAAATTGACATTCCCAAATTGACGTGTGTTGAAAATTGATAGGATCGGAAGCCAGTGCTCCCAACCACGAAACGAAAAATATTACTAAAAACAGTGCTGAAATGAACTCATTACAGCACTGTTTTTAGTACTGTAATGAACTCATTACGATACTGAAATAGAGAAATACAATAATATCAGCAAATTATGGAATTTACTTGGAAAGTTTCTCTCAATGTACCTAGCGCCCGTGGCCCAGTGGTTAGGGTGATTGACTCCTATATTCCATATTCCTATATTCCCTCTACCAGTTGTATAATATAGTGTCGCCCAGTTGTACATAGTGTCTCCGAGTTGTATATAGTGTACATAATATATATTCACAATTACTTTGAACAGATTTTTTTGTTTTTATTTTTCCTGTATATGTATATTCACAAACTAAGATGCAACACATCGTTTAAAATCGTAAAAGAATTGTCAAAAGAAGTTCATGTTCATATAATCAAAATTGTAGTGGTTACTTTTAAGTAGGAATTATAAAATATGATAATTATTAAAAGCGTGTACTCTGCGTACAGCAAATTTGTAATTCCAAAAAGTTGAATATATTGATTTTTGATTGATTTGATTGCTTGATTGACTCGGACGCGGAAAGTCGGAGTTCAATCTCGAGGCTCGGAAAGAAATTCTAGTCTCGGCGAGGGCCACCATTTCACTGTTGGGTCGAAAATTAACAATGCTGTGGCGTAAGCCGTAAGGACACACTAACAAAGCCTACATAGAACACAACTGCTTCTCCGATCTCGTACAAGTTACAAGCTTCAAAGCTTGTAGTTTCAGGAGGGGTCTCCTCAGGAGGGGTCTCCTCAGGAGACCTAGGAGTAATCAGGATAAACAATATCAATGAAATAGGGAAAAGTAATGTTATAGTTGATTCTAAGTTACTTGGAGAAGTCACAAGAACTTTCACACAGATAATCTTTCGAAATCGGCAAAGAATCTGAGGAGCATCCGTGTGAAAGGTTTAGGGTGGGTTTCACAAAACGTAATCACCGGTGATCGGTTCTTTGATTTTTGAACTGTCAAATCGAGTTGATACTAGATCAACCTCCGATCACCGGTGATTACGCTAATCCAAGTAACCAATTGATGCTGATCACCTTATGATTGCCAAAAATGTTCAACACTGATGTTTTTTTTGATAAAAACGAAATTCGACCAGAAATAAATGGCTTATGTGAATTTTGTTCAAACGAACTTACCCTCATTATTAAATTCCTTTCAGCATGAATAATGGACAATACCTTCAATTAAAAACGATCTTTTCGAGTCTGACCCAAATTCACAACTTATTCAGTGGGTACTTTCGCGCCAACAAATTATCATTTTGGCAACATAGTGAAGAAGGAAAGAAGACTTTATTGATAAAAATAGACTACGATTGTTCGACTAAATCGTCACACAGAGTGCTCCAAATCATTTTGTTGGCATAAAGATACGAATCGACATAGTAGGGATTCACGATTAAATGGAAATTGATCGAAATGAAAGATAATTCAATACATGAATGTTTAAATATGGAATAATTGGATATTTGGCACGAATCCAAAACTGAATATATCCCAATTTCATAAAGATCAATATCAATTTAATAAAGAATTCTCCACCAAGAAGCTCTCATCCGTAAAACGCCTTTGATCATTTCTGAAAACCAACGATACCAATTTGCCAAGCTATACTCGATTACTCTCTCTATGCCCTTAGGCTCTGTAGTCTGTACAGTCCCTAAAGGATACAGATTTAAACCTAAATAGATCCTGGTCAAGTGTTTTGCTCACGAAGACTGCACTCTGAAAATCAATTCCGATTTCGATATAAAATGCCTATTTTTATCATTGAAGTTAACTCACGAAAACGCAATTAGAGATGTTCAATTAGATATCTCTAGTGGAAAATATCATTATCGTTGATTATTCCATTCAGCTTGATGTGATTGTGTCCGCAGAATCGATAAATTGATTAATTCCAATTGAGTTTACGGGTCTTGTTGCTTTAATGGAGCGGGTACTCTTGAGATTTGTGGTCGATTCGAATATGAACGGTATGCAGTTTGATGTCGAAAATGCACTTATCTGCACCAACAGGATTGGGGTAAAGTGAGCAACCAAGTGTGAAATTATTGACATTGAGATTTGAGACGATATTGAAGCCTATAATGACTTTAATTTAATGCATATCAAATATAATATATTTTCCACTTGACTTCCAGTAACATGACATTGAAGAATTCACCAACAAATACCTTCGGATCAACATAAACATAGGCACGTGGTTGACCTACCTACATAGGTAGAATCTGTATCGCGTCTACGCTGGTGTTGTTCCTAAACAAGCGTTCTTTAAGAACAAATTCTATTTTGCTGTTAATTTATTCAATCTACCACAAAAACAGGTCTTATTTTAAATCTGCTCACGACACTGATCATATGATCGTTCGCCTTGTGGGCTTGAAATTATGCAAAATGAACTATGAATAATGAGAAATAGTGACACCGGTAAAAATGAAAGTGAGATATTATTGTATTGAATTGTTCAGAACATATGATGTATTTATTAATCTACACTTCTTTAAAACCCTGCCTTTTATGTTTTTTTCCATACTTTGAGTGGTCTGACGTCTGACTATTCAACCATTCTCGAAAATTAATTATTAAGAAGTGAAGCAAAAACGAATTACCGATGAACAAAAACACATTTGAGATTCACTGACAAAATGGTGCACTGCGAACAAACTTCGTATGATGCTCAAAGTTAAGAGGGCACTTGCCTAACAGCATATTCGTCGTGTCCGTGAAGTTAGCACCCACATTTTCGAAAATGAAGAAATTTTTTTTTGCATTCGTTAGTAACTATTTGTAACCCCAAAATTTTCGTTTGTACCTCAAGGGAACTCATAGAAAAACGCCGCATTCCGCTGGTGCTAACTTCACGGGCATCCACTACTCGATTTTTTGCGAAAAAAAAATACGATCGGAAAGTCCTTCGTTAGTAACTATTTGTAACATAAAAATTTTCGTTTGTAACCTAACCCTTACTGGAAAAATGACACCCCTAGAATGCGAAGTTAGCATCAACATTTTCGAAAATTTACAAATTTTATATTTCATTCGTTAGTGACTCGTTAGTAACTATTTGTAACATTAAAATTTCTGTTCGTAACCTAACCCTTACTGAAAAAAATGACTCACCTTACATGCGAAGTTAGCACCCGCATTTTCGAAAATGAAGAAATTTTTTTTTGCATTCGCTAGGAACTCGTTAGTATAACTATTTGAAACCTCAAAATTTTCGTTTGTACCTCAAGGATACTCAAAGAAAACGCCGCATTCCGCTGGGTGCCGACTTCACGGGCTTCCTAATTTTTTGCGAAAAAAAAAATACGATCGGAAAGTCTTTCGTTAGTAACTATTTGTAACTTAAAAATTTCCGTTTGTAACCTAACCCTTACTGAAAAAATGACACCCCTTGAATGCGAAGTTAGCACCCACATTTTCGAAAATTTACAAATTTTCTCTTTCATTCTTTAGTAACTCGTTAGTAACTATTTGTAACACAAAAATTTTCGTTTGTAACCTAACCCTTACTGAAAAAATTACACCCCTTGATTGCGAAGTTAGCACCCACATTTTCGAAAATTTACAAATTTTCTTTTTCATTCGTTAGTAACTCATTAGTAACTATTTGTTACCTCAAAATTTTCGTTTTTACCTCAAGGGAACTCATAAAAAAACGCCGCATTCCGCTGGGTGCTAACTTCACGGGCATCCACTACTCGATTTTTTGCGAAAAAAAAATACGATCGGAAAGTCCTTCGTTAGTAACTATTTGTAACATAAAAATTTTCGTTTGTAACCTAACCCTTACTGAAAAAATTACACCCCTTGAATGCGAAGTTAGCACCCACATTTTCGAAAATTTACAAATTTTCTCTTCCATACGTTAGGAACTCGTTAGTAACTATTTGTAACACAAAAATTTTCGTTTGTAACCTAACCCTTACTGAAAAAATAACACCCCTTATATGCGAAGTTAGCACCCGCATATTCGAAAATAAAAATTTTTTCGCATTCGTTAGTAACTCGTTAGTAACTATTTGTAACCTCAAAATTTTCGTTTGTACCTCAAGAATACTCATAGAAAAACGACGCATTCCGCTGGGTGCTAGCTTCACGGGCATCCACTTCTTAATTTTTCGCGAAAACAGAATACACCACTAGAATGCGAAGTTAGCACCCACATTTTCAAAAATTTACAAATTTTCTATTTAATTCGTTAGTATCTCGTTAGTTACTTTGTAAAAAAAAATTTTGTTTGTACCTCAAGGGTACCTACTTGTAGAAAAACACCGCATGCCGATGGGTGCTACATTCACGGGCATCCACATTTTT
Organism: Adalia bipunctata; assembly: GCA_910592335.1. Lineage (NCBI taxonomy): Eukaryota > Metazoa > Arthropoda > Insecta > Coleoptera > Coccinellidae > Adalia > Adalia bipunctata. Next base: position 24,640,531 of record OU342950.1, read on the forward strand.
CGAAAATGAAGAAATTTTCCTTTCATTCGTGTGTAACTCGTTAGTCACTATGCAACATGAAAATTTTCGTTACTTCTATTCTTTAATGAAAAACCGACACATCTAACATCTAACTCATTAGTTAATGTTTGTATTATATGAATTTTCGTTTGTAACCTAATCTTCAGTGAGAAAAAGACACCTCTGATATCTGAACATTATTAAATATACTTTGTTTTTGCTCTCGATAGCTTTTATTCATGAACTATTTTTGACACTCAATTTAAATTTTCAACCCAATCGACAATTGAAAAACATTTCGGAAATTTCTTCAGAATTCTCAAATACTATTCTATTGCTCTTGATGATACTTCATCTGTATTTTTTTTTTCGCAAAAAATTCTATGAGTATCCTTGAGGTACAAACGAAAATTTTGAGGTTACAAATAGTAACTAACGAGTTACTAACGAATGCAAAAAAAAATTTCTTCATTTTCGAAAATGCGGGTGCTAACTTCGCATGTAAGGTGAGTCATTTTTTCAGTAAGGGTTAGGTTACAAACGGAAATTTTTATGTTACAAATAGTTACTAACGAATGAAAGAAAAAATTTGTAAATTTTCAAAAATGTGGGTGCTAACTTCGTAATCAAGGGGTGTCATTTTTTCAATAAGGGTTAGGTTACAAACGAAAATTTTTATGTTACAAATAGTTACTAACGAAGGACTTTCCGATCGTATTTTTTTTTTGCAAAAGATTAGGAAGCCCGTGAAGTTAGCACCCAGCGGAATGCGGCGTTTTTCTATGAGAATCCTTGGGGTACAAACGAAAATTTTGAGGTTACAAATAGTTACTAACGAGTTACTAACGAATGCAAAAAAAATTTCTTCATTTTCGAAAATGCGGGTGCTAACTTCGCATGTAAGGTGAGTCATTTTTTTCAGTGAGGGTTAGGTTACAAACGGAAATTTTAAAGTTACAAATAGTTACTAACGAATGAAATATAAAATTTGTAAATTTTCGAAAATGTGGGTGCTAACTTCGCATTCTAGGGGTGTCATTTTTCCAGTAAGGGTTAGGTTACAAACGAAAATTTTTATGTTATAAATAGTTACTAACGAAGGACTTTCCGATCGTATCTTTTTTTTCGCAAAAAATCGAGTAGTGGATGCCCGTGAAGTTAGCACCCAGCGGAATGCGGCTTTTTTCTATGAGTTTCCTTGAGGTACAAACGAAAATTTTGAGGTTACAAATAGTTACTAACGAATGCAAAAAAAAATTTCTTCATTTTCGAAAATGTGGGTGCTAACTTCACGGACACATATTCGTCACCAACAAAAAGTCAGAGGGATTTATTAAATGAAAAAGTTTTTCGAATAATTCCAATTTTCATAAAAGCCATTTTGAGTATCAATAACAATCTCGAGAAGTCTGTGCTAGTATACCCAACCCAAAATTTAATTATCTCAAAAATTCCTGAGGAAAAAGTTCAGATTTTCATCTGCCAAATGGTATTTTCCCGATTTTTTCCCTCGTCCCAAATTCATACTCGATCAGAAACGCGCAATTTTGAATTAAAAATGGTTTCTAGATGGGAAAACTGTAAGGCAGCAGCTGTCAGCAGTGTTTTCGAGTTATCACTCAGATAGATGCATAGAAATACCTGGTGTTGGCACTGATTAGATTTTGTTTAAGACTTTCTTGTCGATCGAAAATCTGAGTTCTTGTTCTTGAAATACTTTTCATTTCTCTCGAAAGGGGTCACGCTATTTTCCATTGCCGCAATTCCGGAAGTAAAACGAGAACTCAAATCTAGAGTGCCGTTTTGATCTACAAATTTTGGTCACGATTTTTAGTAAGGAGTCGTTACAACAGGTATTTCTATGCATCTATTCCCTCGGCAAAACTAGACAGTTGTCACCAAAAATTACAATTATTAAGTTTGTACTACAAATAATAATGTCCAAGTAGGAAGTTATTTATTAAATAAAAAGATATGTTACTTCCTAGTTCGTTTATTGGTGACTAGTTTCGCTCAAGAACATCTGAGCATCATCAGACCAGTCCCACTAAAAATCACAAAATACAAGAGTTTCGATATTACATACCTATTACAAACCAATATTTCCTCACCTGAGAAACCTTGGAAATTGAGATAAAAGAGGGAAAACATTCTTTTGGAATATATAGAAAGCCAACTCAAACAGGCATTTCAATTTCAACAGAATCACAACATAGTTACACACACAAGGTGGCTAATTTGCATAGCTTGTTGGAGAGACTATTGAATGTTCCTATGAATAATGATAAATTCAATAATGAACTGAAAATTATAAAACAAATAGCGGGAATTAATGATTTCAGTGAAGATGTGGTGGAGAAGATTCTGAAGGGTAAGATGCAGAAGAAAATAATTCAAGAACACTTTATACTTAACACAGAATAATCAACAAAATAAGAAGTTCATTCCGCTATCATATGTTGGAACAATTTCATCGAAAATAAAAAGGATTTTAGAAAGAGCATCCACCATAAAAATATCTTTCAAACCAACAAATAGTATTGGGAATATATTGATGAATAATAAGGACAAAGATGATAAACTGACCAAGAACGGAGTATATAGGTTGACATGTAACACATGTGGGGCTTATTATATAGGAAGAACAGTGAGGACTTTTGAACAGAGAATAAGAGAACATTTGAGAATTTTAAGGTTGGGAAATAACTATGATAGCTCGCATTTTGGAAACCACTTATATGAATATCAACATGAATTTAAAAAAGAGGATAATTTTGATATCTTACATGCTAATGTTAATAGTTGGATCATTGATGGTTTAGAAAAATTTGAAATTTTAAAACATAAAAAATTTAATGATAATTTGATGTTGAATGCTCAGATAGATTTTGGTAGTGATTGTCTGATGAAATGTTTATTATAGAATAATATGTCAAAAAAGTCTGTATTGTTATCTGTGATTCTAGTTTTTGTTTTTCTATGTTAGTTGTAGCCATTTTAAGAAGATATAAGAAATTGTAGATAAAGTTGTGTTGATGTGGTCTAAGAATAATACCTGTACCTTTTTAATAATTATTGACGAATCTGGTTGAGAGTTCAGGTGAGGAAATATTGGTTTGTAATAGGTATGTAATATCGAAACTCTTGTATTTTGTGATTTTTAGTGGGACTGGTCTGATGGTGCTCAGATGTTCTTGAGCGAAACTAGTCACCAATAAACGAACTAGGAAGTAACATATCTTTTCATTTAAGTTTGTACTATTTTGTGATCAAATAAATTCCCTGTTTTTCAGTTTTCAAATTGATAGGTACTGTTATGATTCCTTTATATGAATTTTATAAAGTATGAATTAAATGAATTTGGAATCAAACAAATCAATAAAAATTTAAATTTTGAATTGAGGGTCCAAATCAAAATGAAAATTTAGATATTTCTACATTTAATATCTATCAATTCTACTTCTGATTCAAATTAAAAAATAAACAACTTATTCTTCAGTAATATGTTTATCGTTCCAACAATAACATTAAAATGTCAATATCGGCACAAGGAACATCAAACTAAAAACACTTATTCTATCAGGGACGTTTCGGAAATTTTATTTCCTTCATCAGGCCTCAGAATACCTTTTAAATTTACATAAAGATATCAGAAAATCAAAAAGAGACAGGATATTCATACAATTGATTCCACACACATATTTCTCAGTCAAGCGAACAACAACAACTTATTCTACCTCTATATTATGAAACTACTCTTACTTAACTATTATAATTGAGAATATATTCCTGTTTTCACCAAATTAACATTCTCTTCATATTTCTTCTGTCTTCTTATGTCTTCATTAAAAATATTGGGCATTCAGGATCACGTCAATTCCAATTATTTCTTTTATTTTCAATTATTTCATTTCATTTCCCCTTCATTCCCCAATTTATTTTCTGACTCTTCTTCATTTTCAATTCCATCCTATCTCCCTGGTTTCCATCCTTCAGAATATTTTCTACTTTGAAATAATTTATCTAATTCTTTAATTTTCAATTTGGCCTCAATAGATCGAAATCAATTATGAATTTGGAATTAACATTTTGGACCATAACAGTACCTATACATAATGCATGCAGAATACCTCATCTGTTACTCATGAAATAGTCTTGTCAAATACCATTCGGGCATCTTATTTTTCCCGTGAAAAAAAATCGAAAAAACACAATGCAAAGTTTTAACAAAAAGCATTCGTGCAGGTGCAAAAATCCTCGTCTTCGACTCGGATTTTTGTTGCCACCAGCACTCATGCTTCTTGTTAAAATATTACTAAGCAACGTGTTTTTCCGATTTTTTTCGGAAAAATTAGATGCCCTCATGATATTACTTACGAAAATTCCAATTCATCCTACCGAGTCGTTAAATAATGAAACTGAAGAACATTTCAACGAGATGATAATGGAACCTTGTTTCAAAGTATGTATCCATTTGGGTATTGTGGAAGAGCTCATCACAGCAAATTAACCGTGACAAATTGGGTGCACTTCACGTGTACAGTCAAAAAGAAAACGAAATTGCCAACATCTCGAACTGAACACGACAGACGATCGTTTATTCAAGTTGTTTATCCGGTGAAAATAGCAAATCTGTGGGCCCCAATCTACCGTTGACATTGACATTGATCGATATTTGCAGCGGCACGGTTTTCTTTCATGCTGTCTCTAGTCATCGTGCCATCCGATTGTTTTGATTATTTATAGACCACTTATCGGCCTTATCGCTATTTTTATTGTTGACGGATTAGTAGGGAAAGTAAAGCTTTTCTGAACTCTGAAAGAATCATCCAATTGGATTGATTTATGAGAATAAAAGTTATCAAAAAGTTCATATAACTTATCACTATCAGTATACCTTCGCATTTTCTAATCAATTTTGTGTGTGTTTGACTACAATACGGTTTAATAACATCATAATAATTCATTAAATTAAGCCACTAAGGCAATTGCAGACAATATTGAAGCTATGAAAAAAAGTGTTCAAGATACAAAATAATCCAAATTTATCTGATATACAGGTTGTCCCAGTTAGCGGAAGTCCAGAGGTATCTTATGACATTTTGTTATGACATTTTGTGTTTTTTTCACGTTTTTTAACTTGCCAGACGACGTTGGTCAAAGAGAGATGAGTTATAGAGATATATGATAGATATAACATGGAAGAGAAATATTCAAGAGATCATTTTCCTATAATATTGTTGATTGCATCAATGCATTGGATGCACTAGACTAGACTTGGATTGGCTCTCTCTTCTTTCAGGAATTATTTGAAATCTGCAATGCTTCGTGACCAATGTCACCCCGCCTAATTGGTAAAAATATGTTTTTTTCAGGATTCGTAGGTTTGCTCCTGGTTTGCTGCCTTCATTTTTGTTTTAACTTCAACTTGTGTATGTTTGATATTAATTTTATTTTTTTTTGTGATTGTAAGCTTCTACGTTTTTCATGTCATCGAGATTGAAAACCAATTTACGGCCTGAACAGAATCCAGTATAGAATTCTGAATATTATTTGGTCATGATAATTACACTTCTATACTTTTTGGGTGTTAAAAAACAATAAAGTTGTATTATTATCATTATACAGAGTTGTTTTATAGTGTGCCGTAGTGACACAGTAATACTTTAGGTTGAATTTAATACCATCAAGTCATAAAAAATACAGATTCTACGCTCAAATCGCCAAAGACTTTGCAAACCGGAGCACTGCAAACAAACCGAAGCAAATTTTTATACGAATTGGATTTTTATAACGATTTGGATTTTTTTGGGAATTTCGAGATAATCGTTCAATTTTTTTCTCGAAATCGGTAGCAGATACGACGAAACTACAGGAGACCATGAAGTTTAGTATAACAACAAAGCTCCTTTTCACAATTCTTCAAACTAACAGTGGCTCACTAAAAAAGGGAAACAAGGGTGGGCTTTTTAAAACGAAACAGACAAGATAACGGGCGGAATAAATTTATTTCGAAAAAATGCTCGGACACATCGATTTTTGTTTCGAGGGGGACAACTTTTAAGGTCAAATTCACAACTATATCGCTTCAACCCTTAGTGTCAGAACACCAACCCCTAAATTTTGAATAGGAAAGATAGGGTGGGTGATACCTCATTTGAAAGGTCCTTTTATCCTGAATTCAGAATATTAATTTTTTCTCATATGATTCATTGATTCTTGAGATATTGACATTTGAAGTTGAAACAAAGATGGTATCATCGTCAAGCAAGCTGTCTGAATCAATCGAATTTATTATTGATTCATTCTGTAGATTGATAAAACTCCATAACTGCCATACACCAGACATCAAAATACGAAGTTGAAATTTAAACAATGAATAATTAGTCAAATAATTGATGAATTCACATAGCATGGTTAGCGGAATGAATGGTACTGTACGAAATTCAAAATTGAATATCTCGAAAACGAATGCGTTAAATGCGAAGAAATTATTACGCTGAATTCATGATAAAAAGGTCTTTCAAATGAGGTATCTTTCCTATTCAAAATTCAGGGGTTGGTGTTCTAACACTAAGGGTTGTGAATTTGTTGTGAATAGTTGTGAATTTGACCTTAAAAGTTGTCCCCCTCGAAACAAAAATCGACGTGTCCGAGCATTTTTTCGAAATGAATTTATTCCGCCTGTTATCTCGTCTGTTTCGTTTTGAAAAGCCCACCCCTAGATGGAAATCGAAATCAGCATGTCAAATTGTGTAAACTCTGAATTGTAATATCTATGCCAAATTCCAGTTGAATATCTTGTGATATTCAGATACTATGAGAGAAAATCTTGAAAAAAATTCAAACTTCAACAGCCTGTTCCTCGAAAACGAAACGTGTGCTGCCTCATGTTTACGGAACTTTTTTTTTTCTTAATTACGCAAGGAATCTGCTTCTACGTTTGTACCTCCAATTCAGGAACAGCCTGTATAGTGTACTCCAGTATACTCGTATTTAAATCAATTTGTTTATACAAATTCTGAAGTGATCTCCTGAGAACTGACGTCTAAACAATTTTCAGGAGATCTTCTTCAACCTGTCTTTCTACATTTTTCATGAATAACTACTCATTTCTTCTGAATTATTTTGTTGAGTATGAGTGTTTTGAGTTGTTTTTTTTGGATCACCTACAAATCTTGCAACGTTTTGTTTCCACTTAAAAAATGTCATTAATGGTTTCAATTAATCCATAAAATCAAGCAAAAATTTAATTTTTAACATACACCGATCAAAATAACAGAAAGAATTGAACAAAATGAAGTCATTTTTTACGTATTGACGTGAATCATTCAGTAAATATCCCAGAGGAGCATTTCCGCATTGTTTTTCCTTCGTGCACAATTCGGAAGGATAAACTATTTTGCTGATTTATTGCACAAAAACGAACGAAAGATGGATATGTACATACCTTGTGCTCAGTTCTAGGTAAAAATAGAGATATCCCCACTGTTTATATTCTGATACCTCGAGGCTAACACCGAATAATCAACATCCAGTATGAAAACATTAATAAAATCACACTACATCTATCCAGAATATATCAAATACAAATTATATTGCTGGAAACTCTTTGCACTATATAGCAATATTGGTGTATAAATTCAGTTATTGACAAAATTTCGAAAAGGCAAAATTCCGTAGTCTGCTCTTGGACGCGTCGAGACAAAGGGATGTTTCAGTTCCTTCGAAAAGGACCTCTGCAGGACTGAGAATCCTGCCTAGCACGGGGGGTACGGTGTACTGCAAGCGGCATTCTGCGTAGAAAGATTCCGATCACATCTGTTAATTTAGAATTTTTAAGCTTGTCGCCGTGTTCGCTTGGAATGGGGGATGGACTTCGATAATGGGGTAATCGAATTTTCAGATATGACCCCTGAAAAAATGGTCATGGTGTTGGCGTCGCATTGTAATGGGATATTCAGAGTTTGCGGTATGGAGGGCCGGGATTATTGATATTGTTGACAACGGGTGCTGAAAAACAATCTTACAATTCACTATCCAGTTTCAGAGACTGCGTATGTGGACCTTAAATCTTCTTTGAACTTATGTATTCAAAGCCACGGTCTGTCTGCGAATATGGAAAAGGACTATGTTCGAAAGAACAGAATAGGAGGAGATCTGATTCCAGTAATAATCCTCATAGAATGAAGCTGTGCATCAATTTTTTGCACTGCTGAGCCGAACGTGACAATATTCACGGCAGAAAAAAACTATAGGATAAGTCTGCCGTAGAAGACAGATATTCTGTTTATCTCAGTTCATGTTTCTACATTTTGAATGAATATTCAAATGGAACCAAGGAACCTCGGTTTTATTCGGGTTAGGACACAAACGCCACAAGAAAAAGTACCTAATTTTTAAGAATATCTAAATCTGTAAATAGTTTATAAAATCATTGATAACATCAATGCGGATAAATTCCGTAGAGAAAGAAACAAGAATATCACGTACAGGGGCGGATCCAGAATTTTTTTCAGGGGGGCACAAGGAGCGGATGGGCAAAAAGTCAAGAATAACAAGTACGTAGGTATATAGTATATATCTATAAAGTAAAATATAGAGTATACTACCGTCTGGAGGAGGGGGGCACGTGACCCCGTGCCCCCCCCCTAAATCCGCCTATGATCACGCAGATATGAATAGAAAAGAAGGGAGGTTAAACTGATCCTTGTGAAAGTTTTAACTTTGATACTATTATTATCAACAAAAACACGAAACCTCCTAACTGAAAGCATTTTTTCGAGTAATGGAACCATTTTTCCACACATTATATTTTGAAAATAAAATCATCTTTCCATGCTGTACCGTATGCTACAGGCAAGTCCAAGAAAGCTGTTCCCGTTTTCAATTTATCATTGACAATATCTATTTTTCCTGAAGCCTCCCTGAAATTTCTGTCAAGCGTCTTCTATTGCCGATTTGATCTTGAGGATCAACTTTTCTAAAATATATTTCAATAGAAAAAGGATCGATGTCTACTAGGATCAGAATAATTTTTGCACGATTTAAAATTCCTGTTGCCATGGGAAATTCGGCCTGGAAATTGCCAGTGTCTAGATTCAGAACTGTGTGTTGAATGTGATCATAAAAGACATTTCAACAACCATAGTAAATAACGAGATTTCCGAAAATTTATGTTCCTATTGACCGAAATAGAACTTTATTTTGGTTTTGAATTGATGATTTTCCAAAAATAGGAAAAAAAATACTTTTTCTCCAAAAAGAATTCCGTTTGAATATCTTCTCGAGAATAAGATTGACGAAAGTTTTCCGATTTTCGAATTCTGTATACAGGGTGGTCCAGATCGTAACCAAAAAATTTTAACCACGTATTCTACATCAAAAATAAGCCCTAGTTTGTCATATATACATATGTCGAGGAATGTTTCCTCTCCGAGATACAGGGTGTTGAAATTATAGAAAAAAAATGTTTTCTATCAATAACTTTCACACTGCTTGAAAATATTTTTATGAAATTTGAGAGATAGGTATTGAGCGTTAAGGAGCACTTTTTGCATAAAATCATTTCTTTTCTATTCTACCAGTGGCGTCCGTACTGCAGCAAGACTGAATATTCTCAGATAAAAAAATGATACGCCACTGGTTTTTCCAACAGTAAAAATCACTATTTGAATCCTTATTTAATTTGGAGCAAATTCAGTCGTCTGACTTTTTGCTGTACGAGGCACCGTTTCCCGATAAATTAATAAAACACATTCTCATGCATGAAAAAATCGCCAAAACTTGATATAGCAATGAAAAGCTTACTACGGTTTTGTAGCAATTTTCTAAGATTAGATAAACTCTCCACACACCCGACTCCTACTTTTAGGGTAGAATAATTTGATTAAAAAACTTAAAGGACAGTTTTGGTTTCCAATTTCTCGTTTCAATAGAAGCATAATCATAGTCTCATTATTATTATGTACCTACCATATTAAATTTTGCCGATTTCTTCATGTGAGGGCCGGTATTATAAAGGCCAACCCAGGATTCAACCGTTGCGTCAACAACCAAATTCCTCACTATCTGGTAGTTGGCGCACGGTTGAATCCTGGGTTCGCCTTTTATAAAACCGGCCCTGAATGTGTTTTAATTTTTAACCGGAAACGGTGCCTCGTACAGCAAAAGGTCAGAAGACCGAATTTGCTCCAAATTGAATAAGGATTTGAACAGTAATTTTTATTGTAGGAAAAACCAGTGGCGTATCATTTTGTTATCTGAAAATATTCAGTCTCGCTGCAGTACGGACGCCACTGGTAGAAAAGAAATGATATTATGCAAAAGCGCTCCTTGACGCCCAAAACCTATGTCTCAAATTTCATAAAAATATTTGAAGCACTGTGAAAGTTATTAATGAAAAACATTTTTTTTCTATAATTTTTTTAACGTATCTCGGAGAGGAAACATTTCTCGACATATGTTTATATAGATAACAAACAAGGGCTTATTTTTGACGTAGAATACGTGGTTAAAATTTCTTGGTTACGATCTGGACCACCCTGTATATCGAAAAGTGTATTATTCTCTCTCTCTCAATTCATAAGAAATGACATTGACATCCAGAATTTCAGATGTGAAAAATTTCAGAGACTCTTTCCCTCGTCTTAATTTCCACCAATCAGAAACGCACAATTTTGAATCACAAATGGTTTCTAGATGGAAAAACTGTATGGCAGCAGCTGTCAGCAGTTTTTTCGGGTTTACCGGCAGCATAACTTGACAGTGAACGAAAATTAATATTACATACATAATGCATCCAGAATAACCTGTTACTTATGAGATAGTCATGTCAAATAACATTCGGGCATCTAATTTGTCCTGTGAAAAAAATCGAAAAAACACAATGCAAAGTAATATTTTTTCAGCAAAAAGCATTCGTGCAGGTGCAGGTTGCCACCATCACTCATGCTACTTGTTAAAATATTACTGAGCAACATGTTTTTTCTATTGTTTTCGGAAGAATTGGATGCCCTTATGATACTAAGTACTTATACGACTATTTCCCTCGTCTTCATTTCCACCAATCAGAAACTCGCAATTATGAAATACAATAGGTTTCTAGATGGAAAAACTATATGGCAGCAGCTGTCGGCAGTTTTTGAGTATACTCGCGGCAAAACTTGACAGTTGTTGTCACCGAAAATTACGATGATTAGGTTTCTAGTATTTTGGGATTGAATAAATTACCTGTTTTTGAGTTTTCAAATTAAAACTCATACATAATGCATCCAGAATAATCTGTTACTCATGAAGTAGTCTTGTCAAATACCATTCGGACATGTGATGTTTCCCTTGAAAAAAATCGAAAAAACACAATGCAAAGTAATATTTTTTTAACAGAAAGCATTCGTGCAGATGTAAAAATCCTCGTCTTCGACTCGGATTTTTGTTGCCACCAGCACCCCTGCTTCTTGTTAAAATATTACTTGGCAACGTGTTTTTTCGATTTTTTCCGGAAAAATAATATGCCCTTATGATATTACTCACGATAAATCATCATGAAAGTTATAGAGCATTGAGCATTCTTCGTGATAGTGAGACCCCCAAGTTTGGTAAGATAATGTCTAAGTCTAAGTGTGTAAGCTGAACAACAATTGGAAGAAAGTTAAAAAACGAAGTAGAACCTATTGAAGAATAAAACAGAATAATTTTATAGGAGATGCGAAATGGCGAAGGAACCGGTCCTATTGAAAATGGATTCCAATTGAGACATATTTGTTATTTTTCGTTATCTAAAATTGTTGAGGCTGTGACCGCACTGCATGAAAGGTCACATTCTCCATAAAATCGTTCTGTAAAATACAATATTCGATCCAACACCTGAGCAGGCTTGAATAACACGCCAGACGTTGGGAGAATCCTAATCCAGAGGTGATGACTGATGAATCAGCGAGAATGAGATTCCTGGATGCAGCACTCCTGATCTGATATCCACACCAAAACGTGGTATTCACAGGACATGCGTGCAACCCCATATTGATCAACGCTCGAAAATTTTCACGAAGAGAAATATGCTCTCAAAATCCGGTAAATGGGTATTTTGACCTATGGGGTAACAAATAATCCGAGGTAAATAGGATTTCGAAATAATTTATAGCCATTGGAAAGGAGTGTAATGAGGTTTGTTCTTGTTCTTTTCGAATTCCTCGAAGATGAAATATATTCAAGGTGTTTTATCGTATTTGGCATAAAAGAAGAAAAAACAGGTCTAATTAATACGATTAAACATATCCAATTTTGTTGATCTTTATGTGTTTCTTTTTTAATTACTGAATAGATTTCTTGTTATTTGTGATTCGTGGATTTGCAGGTGATTCAACTTTAAGCTCATAATATTGACTTCAAATTATGTATGGATTAGTACTTCAGTTATAAAGAGTTCTTTGATTTCTCTTCAAACATTATTATCGACGAAGAAGTTAGAATAAAGTCTTTCGCTTTGTATTTATAAATTTATTCTCATTGGCTTCGTATTAGTTGCGCCATCTCTAGAAAAAAGCCGAAAGTTCTGTGATGCAAGTATCTTCACATTTGCAGGTGTGAGAGAACTCTGTAATCCCTTAAAACGATTCTTCTGCAACATAGATATCTGTAATATTACAGGGGTCTGTCTAAGATTGAGGTCGGTAAAATATGGTTCAGATGCAAACTACACAAAATATGAATCAAAGCCTTCGTTTATTTACACGTGAACACATTCTGATTCTTCCTACATTGCTGACAGATCAAGTCATCGCCATTGAACACTGCATGATCCCTCCATTCGCAATTGCAAATGTACACGACCTCTATAGTTTTCACACTGAAGCCTCTTCCGCAACAAAGCGTTGCACAGTTATCTGTACTGTTACAGTGGCGTCCTACCGTGGCCTGGCAGAGATTTAAGGTCGGTTTGAGGTATTGGATACGTCGAGAAGTATTCTTCAACGGGTGGGTGATTAGGTTGGTGAAGTCCACAGAGATGGCGCTATGGTACTCGTTTTTCAGATATTCGGAGATTTTTTGGAATGGCTTGATCCCTCGCCAGCATGTTTTGACTGAGCAAGAGCCTGAAAGTAATTTAAATAAATCAGTGGTAGTAATCATTTTCGGGAGTTCAGATTTTGGTAGTTTTGAATCATTGAGATTGTTTTGTTCTTACCTGAAACTCCATGGCACCTACATTTCTTCTCCATATTTGAATGCACGCTTCTGAATCCTATCTCGCTGTTATGCTTCGCCAAAAGGGCAAAACCATCCTCTTTTCTGCCTATATTCAAAAATTTCTTTGCCATCCTCCTGGCGTAGGGCACATTGAAGCTGCATCCACCCCAATGCCATTTGGTGCCATTCGCAGCTTTTCCGTATTTTCCACATTTGCAGTTTCGTATCAAACCTTCGGAACAAGCGATACCGTATGAATACATCAAACTAGCGGCAGCTATGGCTTGCATGTACGCGGTTTCTCTATAGGAGTCTTTGAAGTATTTCATATTGAAAGCGCAGTTCCATTGGTCGAATCTGGAAAGATTAAAATTGATGGGAAATTGAAAAGGGGTGAATTTGCATTCCTGTACCCACAGAAAATGGTTGGACTTTTCAAAATAGTTAGTTCTGCTATCAGCACAAGAGTTGGGAGATCAGTATCTGTTGAAGCATCTACAAAAATCGAATTCCCATGTGGATATGGTTCAACCTGTTGAGACCTGTTTCCAATATTCCACATAATCCACAAATTTTGCGTTAAGACTTTTATACAGGGTAAGTCAGCGAGAACAAGACAGACTCTCTATAACTTGTCAGTTGCAATTATAAAGAAAGGTTTTATACAGAAATATTTTGGTTTCAAGTTCCCAACGTTCAGAGAATTCTTCCCAAATATTCTGTCCTGTAAATATCTTATTTTGGGCCAAAAATGGTCTCAAACGATAAGGTTGGATTCACTGATGAAAAACTGAAGTAAATAAATGTTTTTTCCATTTCTTTGTTGATTTTTTGAGAACATCCTACATTGTTCTCATTCAAACCTGTTCTTATTGCCCCTTCGTCATTTATTGACAAAACGAATATAATTTTTCCAATGCAATATATTTCGATGTTAATCAATATTTACCTTGACTGCTGACAAAATAATGCCCCAAGTCCACATTATAACTAATTCCTCAAGCGGTAAAATCCTCATTAATTCATCTAATCTGAGCAAAAAGTGATAATTCAATCGTTTCAGTCTCATATGCTGCTAATAAATTGCCAACAATCTGAACAATCTCAACTTTTTGCCGTTAAAATATGCTGGGTTGCAATTTGTTCTTCATATCATAACTATATTCATGAACATTTATCTAAGCTATTGATAATAACATTAGGTATAATGATATACTGTTCCCTGGTATAACTAATCATATTATTCAAATTATAGTACTTGAAAACATACACTGCATTTTATGACTGTATAATTTTTTATTCCTGCGAAATGAATACGATATAAATTTGAGAACGATCATTAATATATTTGAGAATTCAATATGGCGTTCGTCAAGGAAAACTGGGAAATTCTCAGGTGTTTAAGTGGTTTTTTGTTGTGGTGAATGTTGAACATATTTTCAGCATCCTGTATTACGTTTTTCGTCTTTCAATACTTCGATTATTATGATTTCACTCGTTTCAATATGTCCAATTATCTTTTGAAACAGATATAGAACTATACCAATTCAAATAGATCGATTAAATACTTATAGGTACTCATAATCATGTACCATAAGCGCTATCCGAAAATGATTCAATTTTATTTTTACAAGATTTTATTCAACTCGCAAATTAGATTTAGGTAAAAGGTCTAAAATTGCTTTAATTCAAATACATTCAAATATAATAATGAAATGGATTATGTGTCGTAGCTTATCGTAGGAACTAGTATGGGCCAGCAGATCTACATTTTAAGTAGTTATCCCATAGAACTTATAGTACATGGAATGCTATTTCCAGTTCGAAAAGTGGGTAAAGATCTCAAGTTGAAGGAATCTCCAGAGACTGGAATCTCTAAATTTTCATGTTCCCATGGATACGGCCTGTCACACCGAACAGAAACACAGAAATGTTTGCCGAAATGCCAAGTGAATCGGATCTTGACGATTAAATTCATAGTATTTCTGTGTTTCTGTTCTGTATGACAAGTCGTAACCATGACAACATGGAAATTTCAGTATTCCTCCAACTGGAGATGTTTATCCATTTTTTCGACCTGAGCAGCAAGGCTAATGGCATTCCATGTACTGTAAGTTCTATGAGTTATCCTCATCGTAGAACTCGGGTGATTTTATTGTCGAAATGTCAAAGTTTGATCAATTTTCCTGAAGAAATGGGAAAATTATGGGAAATATGAATACCAAGCTATTTTGCATTGACTTTTCTTCTTTCGATCCGTATATTTACATCAGGGCCAGGATATCTGTGAAAAAAGTTTTATCGAGTTTAAAATGGCCCTTTTTGTCGGATTTTTTCGCGATTTTCGCGAATTTTTTCAAAATACTTCTACTTCGCCTAGAGAATCGAAATTTCACCCACGTATGAATCGATTATTCCTCTTTCCGACCGTATAAAAATTTCCTCTTTGTATCGCAGCTTCGCTGCGATTTTAAGATTCTTCTGGACCCACTTTTGGACAGATTCTTTCGGGCCGGTCCACCCAGTTACCATTTTAGTATAGTATAGAATAACAGATTCTAAAGCTTAAAAGCTTGGCTTTTCAATTTCATTTTGTTTGTAGTTTCTTTTAAAGGAAAAATAAATTTTGATGGAGATTAAACAATATTTTACCTGAATTGTGCCTCACAATACTTCACTGCCAGTTTTCTTGCATTCCAAAGTACTTTCGTTAGTTCCTTATGTTTCGTACATATTCTTTTTTCCCTTCTGCATCCATTCAACCAACTACATGAACCACTTATATTCGATCTTTCCATACTATTAAATTTTTCTCTACCCATGAACACAAGTTGAAAATATGGCTTTCTGCAACTAGGGTTTGGTAATCTATATGAATGAGAGAAAGGTTCAAATTATTCTACATCAATTTCACTTTGATGAGTAAACGAATGGAAACTCACTTTTTCGCGTTAGATGATAACGACACAGTGCAGAACATACAAACTATTACTAGCACTCTTTTGCAGTTCATACTGACTTTGAACTATTAGTCAATGGTTCGCAAAACTCAGAGGTATTCGCTATATCCTGTCATTTGACAATCCTATGTTTGTTTGACTACATCACTTCTAATGATTAACGATTTTCAGGAAGATTACTCTTGGATGCTAAATGTACATAGGAATATGTCAAGAAAGTGAAAATATTATTGTATTATATTATTCTGGAATATGATTTTTGATACCTTTTTCCAATAACCCATACATAATGTTTCACATTGAAAGAAAAAATTCTTGACTCATTTGAATATGAATTTATTTTGTGTTAAATGCTGGCACAGCAGTGAGTAGGTAATACCATTTCTGAATCCCAGACATGTTTCTTCTTAATTTGGCTCTATACTTCATTCACTTTTATTTAATCACATAGGAGGTCATGGTTTCGTTTTCAGGAGTTGGTGCACCTGATGAGAAGTCAGTGCGCGTACAGAAAATATCGTTAATGACAAAACGACGTTGCCAGTTTATTTGTTTACATCAAAGTATATAAAAGTATCAAAGATATGCCACATTTTGTTAGTTCCAATCGATCGGCGATTTTGAGGCAAAATATCGATAGGAAATCGCCTATTTTGCCGTTCTTCGTCGTCCAGAAGAAGTTTCCCGTCGATAAGAGAAATTTCGTGCAAGTGTCATTTTTTCCTTTCAGGACTGTTGGCGTGAGTACGAACGTCGAATTTGAATTGGACCAAAAATCGATTTATAAGCATAAATTAAGCGAAAGTAAGTACTAATCGACCATTTTACACTTGATAACGAAGTTTTTTTAGGTATCTGGCCGTTTAGTGAGATTTCAAACGAAATTCCGGTCCCACAGAAGTTTGGTTAGTTTCGGTATCGTTTTTGGTGCTCAAAATTTATTTGGAATGTGTAAATGGACAAAAAAGGCTTCATTATACCATCTTCTAACGAAAGCGACCGGAAAATATGGTTCGGGTAGGATTTTCGAGGAATTATGAGGAAAGAACTTGCAGAATGAAATTGCACGATTTTCGGAAGTAAACGGGTTCTGGATGGCCATCATTGGTCTCTAAATGATTATTGTTGATCGTTTTCACGTTTCAGAAAAAAAACACGTCGAAAAAGGTAAAAAAAAGAAATATGACTATATTGCATTCAACGGTAGGTGAATTCAGATTCCGATGAATTGAAATGTGTCACTGGAGCTTTCATCTTTGTTTTAAAAAACTATGTATCTGCCACAAAATTCATAGTTTACTTTCGATAGCGCATTTATCCACGTATCCAAAAAGCAGATTGCAAAATTGCCTTTATTTGGAGTCTTGCCACCAAAAAAGGAGGCATTAAATTTCCTGAATGAAGGTTTGAATCTTAAGAACAGGAAAACCTTTCAAACCACCTCGTTGATCACCAAAAAAAAATCGATCCTTTTCAAGTGGACACCTCCTAAAATAGGGTTTTTATATCGGAATAGTCCCATAAAGCTTCAACCAGACCTGCATAGGAACCAAACTGACCTGTGGTAGTGCCCTGGTTGTAAATATTTGACACCCTATTGACAGAAGAAATCTTTATGTAAACCGAGTAAAATGGCCAACTAGTCCATTGTCAATATTGCATCCTCTACAAATATGTACTTTCCGGATAGTTGTGTTTTATTCTGTTTACTGAATGTCACTTTGAACTGTAAAGTTGGCAAACACTGACGACCAAAGTTGTTATATCTTTTTTTCCCGATTCGTCAAGTACTCCAGTTGGTTCAGAAGGATGTGACAGATCTGGACAAGGCGATATCGTAACGACCAACTTTCCAACAAAAAGGGAGCATGCAAATTACAGGCAAAGGGAAAGATCTAGGAGAAAATGCACGACACGTTAATTTTAGTTTGAAGGACCTCTTTTGTGAATAAGGGATGAAGGTTATGTTTTGAAAACCTTATGAAGTCTCGTAACTCCAATGCAAAAGAATACCGAAAACTGTTTGCAATGTTATATCAATGAAATTGTGCTGCTCGTATACTTTACCGATCTCTCTGAAATATTTTCTACGGGTTCTTCACGGTCCAAAAATTTAATGATCAAGAAGACAGGTATGACATAAAAAAACCATAACAGTGATTCAAAATCGAATTATACGATACTTTCTGTGACTTGTGCAGTTGTTATCAAAAAGAAGAAGAATTTCAAAAACCTCCCAATTATAATCGAGGATAATTCACTCGTGAAGAGCTAACCACCTCAGCTATCAAATCTAGCACCTGATTCTACGGAATTCCATTCTTTAACGGTAAAACGTCGAGAATATCCGTTCTCAGCGTTAATACCTATTGGACAAATAAAAATAAAACACTCCTAGCTTCCTATGCCTGCACCCTACAACAGATACCTCGAATAACCTGTCATCTTTATCTAATCTCCCATAATATACTGAGTGTATTCCATTCTATTATCGCTAATTAAGCAACTGATGAGTTCGACAAAGACTGAACTAAGCTGGAATGAGCCAAACTGCGACCACCCTGCCACAAGGGGGGTTCTTTCTTGGGGACAAAAGGTGCTTAGAACCTCTAGAGAAGTTTTGCCAATTCTTCTTTTGAAGGCGCACAATGTGACAAATAAGCTCATAATCGGTGTCAATGTTTTTTGGTTGTTTTCTGTATGGTTTCTTTTCATGGTGACTAGTAGCTGGAAAATGATACCCTAAGAAGCTTAGGGTATTACGGAAATGGTTTGAGGGGGATAATATGTTAAACTATTAAAATTTGTGTTTTTTAAATCGCATTTCTGTGAAACGCAGGCACTGAATAGGCTCGAGGTTTGGAAGGACTCAGGTTTGCAATGGCTCAATGCCTTTTTGAAGGGTGAATATTGGACAAAGATACAACGAAGAATAACAATTTTGAACTTTGATAAATATGGAAACTATTATTTGTATCATCATTCTGCCTTGACGGTTTTGTTATAGTTATAGTGAAATAACAAGTGCTGAGCGTGAATCTTATTTCACGAGCACTATGGAATTGAAGGAATAAGAATAAAATATAAACAAACGGTGTTTCATCGTTTCAGTGTTTGATGGTTTCTTGTAAATGCGCATTTTTGAAAAGTGGCAGGCAAATTCGACATATTCACATCAGTGTCACTTTTATCAGGCCCGGATCTACGATGTTTTCTGACCGGTGCAAAAATTCATGATTGCGCCCCCCCCCATTTGTTTAAAGCCGGACTCCCACTACTCGTGTATTTGGCAAATATTTGCCACTTGCCTATATTTGGCATGTAGTGAGAGTGGTTCACTCGGCCAATACTTGTCAATCTTGTCATTCAAATTCGAAACTTCATCTACTTGCCAAGTACGCAAATAATTGTGTATACTTGCCAAATATACGAGTAGTGGGAGTCCGCCTTAATATGTACATATATGAATTCATAGAAAAAACAAAAATAAATAATACAAATGAATAATGAAAATAAAAACTAATAATAAGACTTTTTTCTTTACATTTCATCACGCGGCGTGATTTTCTTTCCACGAACGCATCTATCAACTCCTCGAAATCTGTTTCGGAAGCAGTTTTGTATTCTATAGCTAAGATCGAGAGGCCATTGAGACTTGTCTGACTCATTAAGGAACGCAAATAATTTTTCATTATTTTCAATTTGCTGAAACTGCTTTCACATCTTGCAGACGTGGTAGGCAATGTGCACTATATTCTATACAGGGTCTTTCACGAGGAACCTCACCCATATTTATACGGGAAACTACTGAACGTATTCTCATGAAATTCAGCACTTATAAGTATTTCACGATGCTGATGAAATCTAAAATATTTTCAAGGCATGAGCACCTCCGGTTTTTCCGGAAATGACGCCAACTTCCGTTTTTCAAATTAGAACACCATTTTTTTATTGCAGAAATAGATTCCTTAGAAAATTTCAAGTTATTTTGATGTAACATTTTTCAGTTTCGGTTGGAAAATTCACTCTGAGCGGGAAAATTCGAAAAAAAAAATCGAAAATAGAGCTCCGCTGAAACAAGAATAACTTTGAGGTTTTTGGATGGAAAATTTTCATTTTTGGGATTTTTCAAGATGTAAGATTGATGTATCCACTTTAAAATCGCGATTCATGATACAGGGGGTGAAAAAATCGCTTTCAAAGTTAGGGATGACAAAATCGTGAAAAATCAATTTTTTCAAATTAGAACCCCATTTTTTTTGGCAGATATTGAATCTACGTTAAAAAATAATGTGAGTGTATGCATCACACCCTTGCCCTAAAGTGGATATTAACTCAGAGAATTCTGGATTGGACTTCTTCATATATATGCCAGCTTGTCAACTTCTAAGTCAATAAAACTTTCCTTTATTTTTAGTATTATAAGTCTTTGCCTTTATCTCATAACCAGACTACGTTCTCTTTAAATATCGTACAACCTGGTTCATTTGTTCTGTGAGAGATACATCTGGGGTACAGTCGAACATAATAGTGAAATAGTTGGCCTCCTTGATCTCATTAATTATGCTATTCCGAACTTTGGTGGCCATTAAATCGATAATTTTATTTGCATATTTTTGGGAAGATAATATGTTTGTCCTTTTTTTGAGTGGTCAAGATGGCACTTCAGAGTCGGGTCATATTTAATAATAATATTTTTACCGAGAAAATAAAAAAAAAAAAAAATTTAACCTCTGGTTGTTTTTAGCGCCCCCTTAAGCTGGCGCCCAGGGCAAGCGCCCTGCTTGCCCCACCCTAGATCCGGGCCTGACTTCTTTAATGTATCCCGGTTGGCCATGATTTAGGTTATCCAGTTTTCTTTCTGAAAACTGACGCAGGTTGGTACTTGTGAAATGTCAAATAATTATCAAAGACGTTGCCAATGCTAATTTCTATTTACTCTTTTTCAACTTTATGAATGTTCTTTTAAGGTTTAATTGTGACACAGGTAGCGTAGTAGGTACTATAATTACATTTTCCTACTGAAGTATTTCAAGTTGTGCAAAGAGGTATATAAATGTCTAGTGCAGGCTTATTTCTTGAGAATTTTGAAAAGTGGGGAATTCAACTGTTCGTTTATAAGTTTTTCTGTCGGGTTATTCGAGTACTCCCATTCTTTTTTCGAACTATCACAAAGTAACGGACTTTTCTGACCATTATTTTTCAGTGAAAGGTCAACACTATATTCTTGATTTCCGTTCAAGGAAATAGCATAACAGAACCTTCCCCAACACAGAAAAAAGTTTCTTCAACATTCGCCAGGTCTTTGAAATTATTGAATTCACATAATATTTTCTCAAATTCATTATTTTCCCAAAGTAAATAACCATTCCGATAAATACGTAATTACTACGACTTCTATATGTAGAAAGGACAACGTTACTCATTCATCTGACAGGAAAATGACTAAAACCTAACATTTCCAAAATATACACGGTGAAATGTGAATTTCTTGGCCGACCGAGATACATTATAAAAGTGAATGGAGTATATTTTATATTCCTCGACATTCTCTGAGAGAGAATAATCTGCCATATAACAGATGTTCTATTCAAACCCAGCATGGTCCTTGCTTCAAAATGGCTGACCGCTCCTTAATTTTAATAACACAATATGTCATTTCGAGAATGTGCCACAACGTCGTCCATTGGTGGACTCGCCTTCTGTCAAGAACAGTCCGAACAGGTCCCATCTTTAACGATGATTGTGTTTGGAAACATGGAAACACGAAACCAATGGCCCACCTATCACCCAAGCCCCGAAGAGAGGTTTTTCGCCAATATGGTTAGGATCATTAAAGTCACATTTTGAAATACAACTTAATAAAATCCCGTCGATGGTAAATAAATAATAATTTTGGCTTATAATTCCGTGGATGCGCGTCCGGGCAGGTAACGAAAAAAGCTTTGTTTTGACGCTATTGTGCCGTGGTAGGCAGGAGCGAAGCTGCCCGGCCCAAATATTAATCAATGTCAGGAAAAGTGGAGTCTGCATCGGCCAGCAGTTGGCCAGACAAATCAGCCTTGAAAACGCTGTTTTCTCAGCAGTCACTGTGTCTGCGTACAACCACGACAAACTGAAATCCACGTGCGAATTATTCGAGAGTTTTTATGTACAGGATGTCCCAAATACAATGTTAGAGGAGTTTCACGGTTTTCAGCTACTCTTTTGATGAAAACAAAATTCAATAAGAGTGCAAGATTTGAATAACAGTTTCTTGTGCTTCATTTGGAAGCTATTGACCTTGACGATATGTGGCTTCAGCAGGATGTTGCCACATGTCATAGTCATACTGCCCGTGAAACATTGACGATCTTGCTCGAGTTTGCTCCTGGTCGTGTCATTTCCCGATTTGGTGCCAACATTGGCCTCCAAACTGAAAACTTGCGCTCTTATTGAAACGCCTTTCATATTCTAGAACTTGGGAAACATACAGAAATAGTCCAACTGAGTGTAAAATAAACTGCACCACATGAGGGATATTGACTTAAATTGCAAAAAAAATATAGTTAAAATAAGATTTTTGTGACGAAAATTCATATTAATATTATTTCAAGTTGCAAATTAATTTTAGCCTGTAGGTCTGCAGCGTATACAGGGTGGTTAGGAAAAATCGAGTAAAATAACGAAATTTTATTCCTAGAGAATTCAAGCATTTTAAGGCTATCAATACAATCTATGGCCTCCACGGGCATCAATAACAGCTTGACATCTTCTTCGCATTATACACACGAGGTTGTTGAACATTTATTGAGGAATTTGGTTCCATAAACGGGGCAGAAGCTCTCTCAGATCATTTAAGGATTCTGGGGTAGGTTGATGATTATAGGTATCTAATCTTCTTTGGAGCATATGCCATGCATGTTCTATGCAATTCAAATCTGGTGAGTGAGGAGGTATTGGTAAATGTGGAATACCAAGCTCCTCGCGCTTATTCTCAACTATGGCTGCACGGTGCGGTCTAGCGTTTTCGTCTAGAAATTGAAAAGTTTCACCAATAGCAGCGTGAAAATTTGGCACAACATTGTCAATGACATGCTCCCTATAGTGTAAGGCGGTCATATTCTCAGGACAAATGTGTAGATCTGTGCGCCCGTTAAAACATATCCCGGCCCATACCATAACACTACCCCCTCGGAATGGATGGACTTCTTGGACATAGCGACGATTACGGGGTATGCGTGGAATTGCCCATACCCTTATTCTTCGAGAATCTGAAAATCGTCCATATCTGGATTCATTAGTGAAAAGGACACTACGCCATTGATCGTTCCAATTGATATGTTGCCTTGCCCATTCCAGTCTTTGACGCTTATGGTCACGAGTTGATGGAACTCCTCTTAATAGACGTCTAGAACCTAGATTCACCTCCCTCAAACGTCGTCTGATGGTTTCGATGGAAACTTGGACCCCATCTGCATTTTGAAGAGAATTCCGTAGCATTCTACACGTAGATGTAGGGTTTCTTCTCGCCGAAACGGTGATGAAATGATCCTGAGCAGATGTTGATCTTTCCAACACGGAACCTGTCTCCCTGAAGCTATTCCAAAGTCGAGATATCACACTTTGGCTGACTTGGAGCCTTTCCGCTATCAACAACCTGAGTAAGGCTACCTGTAGCATTCCGATAGCCCTATTAGCCTCAGCGTTTGATAATTTACGTCATGGCATTTTCAGAAAACTCTTTTCAAATCGAAGCTGTTGATAAACTGACTTCATTTCTAAATAAGAACATTCATGAAGCATAGGCAAAGAACCAAACTTCAGAAAAAATGCGACCAGATTGACAAAATGTCTCATACTAATTTTTATTGGATCGATTCAAGTTGTTGTTGAGTTTTAAATGATTTCACAGCGATTTTCTCGAAGATTACATACCTTTAAAAACGATTGAATACGATATCCCTAACTCTTGTGGGGCAGAGGCTCACTTTTCTTCCAGTACTCATAATTTTTGAGATATTGATAAAGCTTATTAGCTAATTATTTGAAAAAAAAAACAATTAATATGTTACTTTTTATCCGGGATCATAAATTATTTATTTGACAGCTGCTGTCAAATGTTTTCGACAGCTGTCAGAAACTTTCTCAACTTGTTTTTTCGAACTATAAATGTGAATATCTATAGGTACAGGTTGTATTTAAAATTGTCGATTTTGAAATTATTTACTGAACAATACGAAGGCAGGCATCCAATGGAGGTTGTGGGACCTCCAAGTTCTAAATGTAGTTCCCAAATATTCGATTAGGTCCACACGTAACCGAACTCAACCTTCCACCGACTTTTCCGTTCCCCATCTCCGGACCAAAATCATTTCTTTTACCGGCCTGACCGACTATAGCCGCAGGATGGAAGTATGAAGAACTATATAAGTATTAATAACGGCACAACTTTATTAATGTGTTGGCGTAAGGATGCGTGTGGTCCGCGCAGGACGCGCCCCCATCTGGCACGGTTCAGAACTACTTTACACAGTTCTTGGGGGCCCTTTCTGACACTCCTCACGGCCCATTCAGCTGACCTAATTGAGTTTAAGCGGCAGAAAAAGTTGTCCAGTTCGACTAGAACTCGCGGGAGGTTAGGATTTTCGTTATACAGGGTGAATTCCTTGTTGAAAAAAAGGGTGGATCTTTTGTGTAAACTTTTCTTTTTTGAGCTCCCCCGCTTAGTTACAGCGTCTTGAAGATGTCGACTGAAAATCAGTTTTCACGACTCAAGCGTATTATTTGGTGATAAATTATTTTTTTCTCAAAAACCGTGAACTCTAGCAAAAAATTACAGGAGACCTTATTTGTTGAGGATGGATCAAGCTACCCAAAATCATTTACATATTTCAAAATTTGAATACGAAAAGACATTCTTTTGCGAACAATTTTTAGGGGTGGCTTTTTACAACCCTTGCAATCATAGAATAACAGCACCAAGAATTTTTTTGAGTGCCTCCCTCCTCACATAAAATGTTCTATGTACTTGATTTCAAACTTGACAGTTTTTTGGTTTTCAAGAAAAAAATTTAAAACTGATCCATCTTTAGGGGACTGGGGGGCTCAAAATAAAAAGTATACAGGGTGAGTCTTTGACTTGTACATATATTTTAACTGTAGATTCCTCTCATCAAACGAAACACTTTTTTCCCATGCCATTTTTCAAAATTCGGTTTGGTTTGGGAGATACAGGGTGTCGAAAATCCACGAAAAAAACACTTTGCTGTTCATATCTTCGGAACCGTTATTTCAAATGAACTGAATTTTGGTTGACTCTTTACTCTATTCATGGTGCATATTCCTCAATCGAAACTTATTCAATATCTCTCCTAGTTCAAAAGTTACAGGGTGGTCGACTCATAAATTCATGCAAAAACACTATCAAATCACTTGAAAAGGATAAACGGTTCATATTTTCGAAAGAATCAACCATTTCAGAGAATAAAGGTATTCCTATATTTTTTCAATAAAACGCGTCATTTTCGAGTTATTCCTAAATGTATACGAAGAAATTTGAGGAAAAAATCATGAATTTCATAAAAAATCTGAATGCTTCCCTGGATTAAATATCATCGAATATTGTTTCTTCTCTGGTCTCTTAACAAATTAACAATGTTGTCAATGTTTATCAACTGAATTCCGAGAAGCATGAAATTACACAGTTTATAAGCAAGTTTCTATTAAAAATTTATTGATACCCGTCCTTCAGGAAAATATCTATCTTCTTAACAATATCCTCTTGGAATTTTTAATCGACCCTACACGGTTTTCACATCATAAATCACAAGCATCACCTGTTTGCTTTATTCTCTGCGAGTAAATAAATAAATGAATTGAATCCATAATCCATGTAGAAAGGTTGTCGCGTTTAAGCGTCGTTCATTTTATCACAGACTGGCTGGCCTCGGCCTGTGATGAGACACAGAACAACGGCTTGTCTTGCGTGGCGGCTACATCGCAGCCGGCAGCGCACCGCGACTGAAATTTAGATTGGCGAGAATCAGAACTACTCGTTTGGCATTTCCAAAGAGCAATGCGTAGAAGCCTTTAGCGAAAAGTGAACAATACTAGTTCTTCCGTTAACGATAGGGGACGTTCTGCTTTCTTGAGTTCGCCTATACCATTGTTGAAGAGAAAATCTGGCAATCTGGCATCGTCTTCTCTAGAATTCTGTGATCACTATCACAGAGGAGATGGATTAGGTTAGGTCATTGACCTCGAATCAGATGACTTTGATCAATGGAGTTAGGATAGGTTAGTGAGAAACTAATTTTTATAAGATAGTTTCAGGGTATCGAGGCAAATATGAACAAATTATTAGTGTTTACAAACTAATCTTCAGGAAAATCGAAGAAGGAACTTATTTTGGTGTGAGAAATATGGGATTTCAATTGCAGAAATGATGGGACAAAACTTAGCGTTTTTGTTAGGAAATATCGTGTTTGTAACATTCTTATTCAAATAAGGTTTTAGGTTAGTGCTTGAGTATTTTCTAAATGTATCACCCAGAATATCTAATAATCACATCAATTTCAATTGAAAAATATGAACTTTGAGGTGTTTGTAGAGAATAATATCAGGCACGCATTTAGCACAATTTTTTTTTTCAAATGGCTATATCTCTTCAACCGAGCCGAATTCGGAAAAATGGAAAATGAAAAAAAGGTTTCTTTAGGCCTCAAGAATCTACAGTTAAAATATATGTACAAGTCAAAGACTCACCCTGTATATGAAAGACCCATCCTATTTCTAGACAAGGAAACACCCCCTAAAGTTTCTCGCAACTATTCATAGCTGATGAAAATTCTAATAGTATTTATTCCTTTTGCTCAAGCTTACAACAATTTTTCTGATCCATCTCCCACAAAGATTACCCATAGGGTAATGATGCCATCAGGGCAGACGCCTGGGGTTAAAAAAATGCAGATGCCACGCCAAACCGATACCTTTTGTTGATCAATAACTGTTTTAGATATGAGGGGGCCTTCGATATGAGCATTCCCTTCCACATTTCAACCCTCTTCATCCGCGCTGTCAGATCATTGGAATTGTTTTACATTGTTGTTGATTATTAAATTAGAACAGGCCGAGATCGCCACACAGAGCGGTGCGTCCAATCGGGAATGCAGGAGTGTATAAAGATGTTGCCACAATTTACATCCCGATAGCTTCACTCTTCAGACAGTGACGTATCAGAGCACAGAGAAATCAGATTCAGATATACCTACAAGGTGTAGCGTGAGGAATGGATAATATGGTACCTGGTAGAAGACTTTGTGGCGGTTCAGAAAAATATATTTCTTCTTCAGTGAAAATCCCTTGGTTTTCAAGATATTCGACATTTTTGAGATTTCAAAAAAATTTCACCCTCTCTCACTCTTTCTGGTAGGAATTTTTTCAATCTGTGCTTTGGATAGTATTCCTGGATGAATGCGCTATCGAAAGTTACCTATGATTTTTGAAGTGCAATCATAGTTTTTTTCAAACAGAGATCTAGCTCAAATTTCATGTTTTGCTTATTTTTTCTTCTGTTTTGATGGAAAATAGTAACAATGATCTTTTCTTCGACAATACTCCAGTTACATGTCGATGCAATAACTATATCCGACGTTATTCATAGAAATAGCTGGTGACTCCAACAGTTGACCAAGCGCGAAAAGTGCTCTTACATTTGAAACAACATGAATTAGAATACGAAAAATTTGAATTGTAATTTCGAATTTTAATGACAAATCTGATCAATTAGTTGTCATATTCGATCAATCAATCCATCCAGTATCTCACAATCACGAGAACTCTTTAAGGTCGCCGTTTGATGCGCGTAGGACAAGTCAACCGATAGAGGCGCCACCGTGCATTTCATGGAATATCTCCATAGAACTTACATTATCTCTAGGAGTTCTATGAATATCTCTCTAATTATGAATGAAATAAACAATGGCGCTCTCTATCCGAAACTCGCTGAACTATGAAATTAGTGAAAATGTGGGTAAAGCAGGAACTTTTTCCCGCTAAAATTTGAATTTGGCCATTCTCTGTCAATTCCGTATTTCAAGTTGTTTTTCTGAATGAAATTATCTGCAGATTCACTTTCAATAGGAAGTTGAACTATTTTCATGGGTCTTTCGTTTGAAATAAAACAGAAGCATGAGTTGAATCATTTTCTTCTATTTTTCAAAGAAAAAAAATTATCTGTTGGAATGCAATTAATCTCAATTATCTCATTAAAGACTCCAATCCTTTCTAAGTTCACCCACAAAATTTCAGTTTTCAAAGTGAAACCATTTTCAAATGCAACTTGAAATAAAAACACACTACATTGAACGCCCACCTTAAATTCTTGATTAATAATAATTATTTATTTACTGCCCTGCCTCATCGAGATAGGGGAAATACGTACAAAACGATATATATGGACAAAATGACATAGGCATCATAATTTGAGTTTGGGGGTATCAAATGCGAAACTGTCTACCAAATCACACGACCCGAGTGGGTTCAATTAACCTCTGAAAACTTTTCTAGTTCATTCGGTCGTTATGAGTGATAACAGAAAATAATAGGTCACGAGTTTTTTTTTATTGCGCCGAATTTTTGGAAGAAATGACAATTTTTCACCATTTTTTTTCATTTATGTTGCATTCATTTCGAACTTTACTTATTTGTCATTGTATTATCGAAGCTTTTTTATGTTAAATATACTTTTCGTATCAATTCGATATATTTCTAGTTTTATAACGCTTTATGGACAAAATGACATATACAGTGAACGGACAAAATGACATAGGTATTTCAGCGGAATTAACCGTATCTACCGGACAACACCGAGACCATTCATCCCAGGCTCCATCAGCAAACAAAGAGCCAGGACTTGCCTTAACATATTCATAACAAAATATTCATCTGCGGCATATAAAGGCAATGCATCTCAATAGATTAAGATGCATTGATGATCCTATGTCCTATGAGGAAGTTCCTCCAATCCCTATTGGACGATACATATGTTGACAAGGCAAACGTGTGCCGAAAACACGATAAACTTATACTTAGTTTCAACTTCTACACCTAATATGATTGCAATCAAATCAAAAAATGAGCCCATACCTCCTCCAAAGAAAAGGAGACACGTATAGGAAGAAGTATATTGAAGAAGACAATGAAGAAGAAAATGTTTCTAGCAACTTTCGAGATGATGAAGACGACTGTCCATCTATCTAATGTTATGCCTTTTTTTCCCGATTCAGATCGGGAAAAAACCAGTCTTCTCTAGGATTAGCACTGGAAAAGACTGGTTACGATGCATGCATTGGTTGCATTGGGCTCACGCATCTTGTGCTGATGTTCCTAGAAGAACCAAGCGTTTCATTGGTGAACTTTGTCAGTAGTTTTGTAACTATAAGTAGAAAAATACAGTTGCCTATTGCCGGTATGTCATTTTGTCCATAGCATTCGGACAAAATGAATTTCGTTTATCCCAATTTATCTAGGAATATTTTAGTTTTTGGTACTTTTATTCCTTAAAGGTTGATTAGATTTAGTGAAGAAAGGACCTAAGATCATAGTTGTGGAGTATGACATTACTGTGATTCACTACTAACAAGTTATGCCTCTGAAATAAAAGCCTATGTCATTTTGTACGTACTTCCCCTACATCGAGTGTCACTATTCGAACCGAACAATCCTATTGCCCCACTTCAAATGATAGAATTTTGTCTCATTGTATTTCGTCAACCGAGAAACTGCAGAGAGCGAAGTTTTTTTCAACAAAGATCTAGCTGAAATTTCATGTTTTGCTTATTTGTAATGCTTATTCTTGATAATCGACTCATACTGATCGAATAAAAAATAGAAAAAATCATCTAGTATTTGATTATTTTTGGTAACATGTCGATACAATTACTTTATCCGGCGGTATTCATAAAAAAAAGCTGGAGACTCCAACAGTCGACCAAGCGCGAAACCTGCTCTTTCATTTCGAACAACATGAATATTAGAAATGATTGAAAAGAATTTTCGCCTTTGGATGACAAATCTGATCATTGGTGATTAGAATCGATCAAACAATCCAGTTCAAAGCTAACAATCACGGGAACTCTTAAATTCTCGTTGATTCTTCTACTCTACTGTCTCATCGAGATTTAATTTTTGGGGCGTTTGCATAGTATACTTTGATTTTGCGCACCCTGCCTGCTCTGAATATGCAGTCGCTATGTCTTGAAGTCAGCAATTGCCACATTGTTGTCCACTTCTCCATTGAGCAGCCTGTATAAAAATCTTCGGAAATACCGAATGAAATGTTTCTGATTGTATGAGCATCTCCCCAGGCTACCATAAAAAGTCAATCCTTTCTCAGCCTTAATTAGAAAGATTCATAGAAGTCAATTAAGAAACTCTGCTGGAAAAAGTAGTACTAAATTCGTAGGACAGGCAACTGACACTTGTGGTTAAGCAGATATAATTAATTCATATTCAGAAACAGAATTCGTGTGTGTTCCACTGTTGAATCTAACGCTATTTTATGATTGGATTTAACAACCCATTTTTAATCTTTCTGTTAACGTATGTGACAGACGATTTTTCATGGTGGCTGGCTAAGGAATCTGTCTATTGAGGATGAAGAGAACCTTGAAAAAGAGAGAGAACAGTAGCGCAGAAAAAGCTGATTTCTCTACTATCAGACAAATGAAGGACATTCCAATAATAGGTGGTATATTGACATTCAAACAAAAATGCGTTATTTAAGATGGATGATCGGATGTTTATTTCATAAAAAAGAGGAAGGTATGCCGTTAATAATGGAACATAACATCAGCCAGATAACCACTACGACCACGACTACAGGACCACATCCTCCATGAAGTTTTCCATTACCAAATCGCAAAGTGGCTGCCTTATGTCCTCGATAGCTTCACGAATTCCATCTTTGAGGTCTTGAATCGACGCTGGGCTCTTGATGTAGACCTCCTCTTTCACATGGTCCCAAAGGAAGAAGTCGCAAGGTGTTAAATCACCTCTCAGGGGTCAATTGTGATCACCTCTTTGAGAGATAACACGGTCCGAAAACTTGGCCCGTGAAATATCAATGGTTTCGTTGCTTGTGTGGTACGTAGCGCCGTCTTGTTGAGAGAAAACGTTGGCCAGATCGATACCATCCAATTCTGGCAATAAAAAATCATCAATCATCTCTCGATAGCGCAATCCATTCACCATAAATGTTGCTCCAGCCTCATTCTTGAAAATATAGGTCCAACGACCCGGTCGGACCATAAACCGCACCAAACAGGCACACGACGAGGATAGAGATGCTTTTCATAAATAACTCTTGGGTTTTACGAGCCCCAGATGAGACAATTTTGCTTGTTGACGAAGGCACCGAGGTGGAAATGGGCCTCATCACTCCCGATGATTTTTCGATGGAATCCGGATCATTTTCATGCATTACAGGGGCCCAATCAGCAAAGACAAGACCTTGTTGATGATCGGCCGGCTCGAGTTCTTCTGTTAACTGAACTTTATAAGCCTTGAGACCCAAATCTTCATGCAAAATACGGTGTAATAGCGTTTGTGGAACCTAATTCCAAAGAACGACGAGCAGCAATATTCTCCTCTTTTCTTGAGCTACGTATGCACGGGTTTTGTTCTTCAATTCACTGACTTGTCTCAAGAGCTCAATTTTTTTCACCAATTTCTGTATTGCGGTTCGACAAGGTGCTTCACGACGACCGAAAAATGTTCGAGTTATACGAAACGTCTCTGCCTATTTTTAAGCATTTGGAGAGAGAGAAAGAACTTTATTGAAAAAACAAATTTTTGAAGAGCTATCGACCGAGGTCTTCCTGCCCTTGTCACCATTTTTATAGAGAATTTCAATATTTTCAATGCGTTGTTGAAGCGTGTATCTTTCCATTTTCATTAATGGCGTAGTTTTTACTAGTCAAATGTCAAAAAATGACAGCTGCAAAAGTGGCATCTACCGAAATAGCAGGCTATTCAAAATATCAAATATCTTATTTGGAAACCCTTCAATTGTGATACGAAACTGTACTTTGGTGCGAAGAGAAATTCTCTCAGCTAGAACTGAAATGACCTCCACAGCCTCCAAGTGACGCCAAGAATTCGTCCGGGCCATATTCCTGAAAACCCGTGCATCATCATTCAGCCACCGATGATCGCTATAAATCACTCCGTGGAAACATTGATTAATCATCGACAGCGAACGCTCAATTATTGTAGCTTCCGAAAAAGTAGCCAGATGAGAACAATTGGCATTACCCCCAGGTATTTCTGCTCATTTACATCGAAACCCTGATTCATTTCCGCCAGTTCTCGATCCAAGACGGCCAAACGCCGAGGAATCCGTAGATGACTTCGTGAAATGACTGCGATGACTACACGTGAACTGCATGAAGACGTAGTAGGCGTAGAATCCAGAGAAAATCATTAGTCATAGGCACCCTGGGGGCTAAAGACTGATCCGCGATCTCTACGAGCAAGCAACTGAGATATGATCGAATCTAATTGTTCCCCTGTTGTCAGATGGTACACTGGAGGAGATAAGCATCTGATGAAATTTTATCCGGGGATATGTTCGGAGCTATATGGGAAAATGGGCTAGGGTCGTGTTGGATGTAAATTGATTGGTAATGGAGTTGTTCACATCATGAAGGGGTTGTATAGGGCTGGAGGAAACAAGGACTATAATTTGAATTGATTTAGGTATGATGCTTTGATTCTAATTCGAGATTTCACAGATATTCAATTTTTTTTCCTGGCTGAAGTAAACCAACTAAATTACACATGATACTCAAACTAAACTTGAGTATAGGTGACATATGTACCATTTGGAGACAAAAGTACTGACACAACAATAAGGTTCAGTCCATTTTTGGCATATTATAAAGGGTGATTCAGCATTGAATTGACAAACTGATATGCCATATATGAAGGGTGTTCCTAAATTTGAGGTACAAACAAAGAGATCTTCAACTGAAATTTTGGTTGTGAATCTACAGGGTTTTACTGTCGCCTGTTTTAATCCAGAATTTTTTTTGGTGGGCAACTGTTTGAAAAACTGTGAATGAAGCTTTCCTGTAATTCTAAACTTTCAAATCTCCTGAGAAAATCCGAGAAAATCCGAGAAAAAAATTTCGAACGATCCTCTCCAAATCCTCAGAAAATAAACATTTTCATAAAAATCCAGTTAGTGAAGAGTGTTTCAAATTGCGAGTTTTTTTTCAGAATAAATAAAACACATAACTTGCATTCCCTTTCGAAAACTTTCTATTGGAAATTGAAGCATCAATTATGACATTCATGAACGAGAAATAATATCTGCCAAATGGCGTCCTCTTGCAGCTTCACAGATGTACACTCTTTTGTTGAAATTTTCAATGACATTTCGACATAATTGAGGCTCTATCTCACTAATGACACGAATAATTTCATCCTTTAGTTCAGGAATCGCTTGGGGATTATTCTTATAGACCTAGCTTTTCACATAAGTCCAAAGAAAATAGTCCAACGGTGTCAAATCACATGATCTTGGTGGCCGATTGACATCACCGTTTCTGAAGATCATTCGTCCAGGCAATTTTCGTCTCAATAAATCAATTGTGGCTTTAGTTCCTGTGTTATTCGAAACTCATATGCCTTCAGAGCTAAATCCTTGTGTAAAATACGCCATGTTGAGGACCCACTAAGTCCAACTTGTGAACGTCGTCTAATGGACATTTGAGAGTCTTCAGCAACACCTTCACGAACCAAATCAATATTTTCTTATGAACGACCGCTACGACTGTATTTTTCATTTTTTTGGCTTCAATCGAACCGAACGATAGTGCTTTCAGATGGACGATTATGTTAACCATCAAATTCACGTAATTTTCTAAAAACACTTTTCACAGAACGCTGATTTTCATAAAATAATTCAACAATGGTCAAAATGGAACAATGTGAACGCGTTGTTGTATCGTGTACGAAGCCATTTTTTTAAATGTCATACATCACACTTCTTGAATGTCAAAAAACCCAGACGAATTTAGTGCGCCATCTAAATTATATTTTTTCTTAAAAAAATCGCGCAATTTGAAACACCCTATATAAAAATAAATATAAACTATCTGGGGATCTGGCGGACCATGACTGATGTCCATTTCAACTGTTTTCAGAATTTTCGTTCAATTACTCCCTAGCACACCTAGTCACCCTGTATCTTGAAAACGAAGCTTTTACGGTCCCATGTTTATGGAACATTTTCTTGAATTAAGATTTTCATTTTTATAAAAAGTGACACCGACAAGTCTATGGAACAAAATCTCAGTTTTTTCTTATTTGTTTTATTTTCCTTATATCCTATTGAGCATATGCTGAAACCTAATTCTTTTCTGAAAAACTCTTGCCCTCATAAGTTGGGTTGTCTGTTTTTTTTTAATATCCTTCCATGAACTCATCCATCTTCCAGTTTCCTATCGGGCAGGAATTGTCTTCCTCTCCGGCAACCTTGCTCGAATTCCTCAACGTATCAATTATTAATATCATCAATTCTTCTTAATCGTGATACAACGCGCCTTTCGTTTCACTACTTCTTGTGCGGTATTAGATCGAGTGCTGCTTCAAGAACTCGTGAACAAATCGAGCTGGATTCTGTTCGGTCATCTAGATCTATTCGACATGAATCACCATCGATTTTCGATAAATCAATAATATGAACTTAATTTTATTGTTGTATTCGAGACCTTGAATTCTACCACCAATCCTTAATCTACGACCTCGAAAAGTTTTCAATAGGTACTCAATTTCAATACAATCGGACCTCAATCGCAAACTTGTATAGCCATCTTGAAATCGCCATCTTGATTTTAGGAATTTTGACAGAGTTATCTCTGGCTCTTACCCTCGAACCCTTCACCACCTCATTTCGAATTAAAACGGACCCTTATGAAAAAATCCGTCCGCCATGTTGGAGCAGCCATATTGAACTTATTGGTTTTGACAATATAATCATGATCAACTGATAATTCACGTCCTCAGACCATCCTTTATACTTATTTTCAATAATTCAGCCCATTATCATATCGATAATCGATTCAGCTCTCCACTAGACCAATTTCAGATCAAATGGCACAAATCGGACTATATGATCATAATCTGCGTCCGCCATCTTGAAGCCACCATCTTGAATACATTAAGTTTGATTTAACACCATATGAATAAGAGATCCTTAACACCTCCATTTGAACAGCACACACAAATATCGGGCTAACACCTTGTAGTATAGTCAGTTCTATACAAAAATTGATGTTTACAAGCTGTCAATTTTTTTTTGACATCAATTGGGCGAATCAGAAATCCGGAAGGATCATTCCGGAGTGACTCAGGCCATTGAAAAGTCCGAAAGCAAGATGAGCAACTATTTATCGAATGAGCACATTCAATAGAAATTCCAAAGGACCCTCGCGCATCCTGAAGAACCTATCATTCTGTAACAGGTATTCATTGATCCTTTTTCACACGAGATCTTCAAGTTGAAAGAGATACGGCACACAAAAGTCCGAAAATTACACCTAATCATCGAATTAAACTGTTGAATAGATCCATTCAAGGTACCGTGAATCGAGCAGTTCAAATAAAGGCACAAAGAGCTGAAGATGTTGAGCGAGTTTTGGAGAGTCCTCGCTGCCAGTCCGTGTGCAGCTATTTAGGAACAGACACACAAACAGTGGACAAAAGGCACCGGACCGACGAGTAATACATCCGGCTAGCTTTCGGCAGAGGCGAGAACAATGAGAATACGAGAATATAGGTGGCCATATCGAGCATGGTGATCCAGAGATGGAGAAACTTTCGGAACACCAAATCATGATGCTGATATCTTTCAAGGATTGGATTTGTCGAGGGAGTATCATGAAATGATCATTTGAAGAGGGACTGTTGAAATCCTTTCTGTCGCAAAATTGGCAGAACTTACGCGGTGTAGCGTCATGCAGTTTCCTCAGATTGCTCCTTTTGGGCTGTACAGTGACAGTGCATCTCATTTCGGGTGATACAGCCAGTTTTCTCGCTTGTTATTCAAGATAGAGCCATGCCGTTTTCACGATCCGGTCCCACTTTTTTGTGAAACTCAAGTTGGCCTTATCAGATTTTGCATAACTGTTTGATTCTTTTCGGACCAATCTTTTATCTACGAAGTTATAAGAAATAATGCTGAGCTGAGAAATACGTCTGATACAGAATTCTACGTAGAATCCAATGGCGTACTAAATTTTTTTCGCGCTATGGTTTTGAAGATACTACACAAACCTATATTTTTTCAATGAAAAACCCTGTATTTTATTACTTCGTTGCATTCGTTGTTTTTATCCCTTCAAAATGATGTACAATACTATACAGGGTGAGTCTTTGACTTGTTCATATATTAACTGTAGTGTCCTCTCATCAAACGAAACACTTTTTCGTCATACCATTGTTCAAAATTCGGTTTCGTTTGGAAGATACAGGGTATGTTCGGAACCGTTATTTCAAATGAACTGATTGGTTACTCTGTTCATGGTGCATATTCCTCAATCAAAACTTATTCGAAATTACCCCTGGTATGGAAGTTACAGCGTAGCTCACTCATAAATCTAAGTGAAAATACCATAAAACCGATTGAAAAAGATAAACGGTTCATATTTTTGAAAGATCAGAAAATAAAAGTATTCCTAAGTTTTCTCAGTAAAACGCGTCGTTTTCGAGTTATTCCCAATCTTACCCGATAAAATTTGACGAAAAAATAAAAAATCATAAGAATAATCAGGATGCTTCCCTGGATTCATAATATCAAAAAATGGCTGAACTTCATAAACTCTCTGATGATTATCTATAAAAATTAACAATGTTGTCAGAATGTTTATTAACTTTGAAAAGACTGAAATGTCAATAGAATACAAAATTCGGACATTTATGATGAATGTCCCATACAAACAACGTATTGAATTGAAATAAATGCAAAATGAATACTACACACTGCATGATCTGTGGCGATGTTTCTATCTAAACAATATACTCTTGGAATTTTATAAACTCGACACTACACGGTTATTATCACATTAATTCACTCCACTAAAAGTCGTCACATCACCGTTTGCATTCTTCTCTGTAAATAAACGAATCGACCTCAGACTATAGTCTAAGAAACCGACAAATCTTAGTCCATCACACCGCTATACGCATGCCTCGTTCAACAACCATGAACTGTTAGGTCTGTGGAACAACGGTTTGTCTTGCAAACTGAAATTAAGATCGTAGCGCTCTATTAGCGAGAATCAGAACTACTCCTTCGGCATTTCCAAAGAGACACGACTAGACGCCATCAGCCAAAAGTAAACAAAACTAGTGCCTTTGCGATAGTTCATCCGTTAACGATATGGGACGTACTGCTTCCTTGTTTAAAGAGAAAATCAACACAATCTGCATCGTATCCTCAAAAGCTCTATGATAGCTCTGTCTTAGAAGATGGCAAGATGGGTTAGGTTAGGTCATTGACCTCGTATCCTATGACCTAGGTTAATGGAGTTATGTTCGATCAACGAAAAAGTTATAAGTGGATAAATATGGCTTTTCAATTGCCAATATAATCGGACTATACTAAGTGTTTTTTTTTCAAGGAGACGTTGTGTTTGTACCATTTTTATTCCAATAAGGTTTGTGCTGGAGTATTTCCTAATTGTATCAACTCATTTTCAATCGAGAAATATGCTTTGCATCAATCCCAGAAGATCGTTCCAGGGACGTATTCAGCCCAATTTTTTTTCAAATGGCTATATCTTTTTAACAGTGCCGACTTCGGAAAAATGCAAAATGAAAAAAGGTTTTTTTTACCCCAAAAATCTTCAGTTAAAATATATGTACAAGTCATAGACTCACCCTGTATAAGTAGGATGTTCAGAAATGCTGAAAAACACTAAAACATCACATAACGATGATTTTTTGTTAGTGGGCCATGGATTACCCATATAAAAGAAGAATACATTGTATAATTTTCATTTGTGATTTTTATTTATAGGAGAATTAGCAAATATAGTAATTTATGTAACATGTCCGGAAAATAGGGTTTATTCGGACGCATAGACAAATTTCTAGGACGAGCCGGAGGAGTGTCCTGGAAGTCTGTGAGTCCAAAAAAATTTTTTCGGGCGTGTTGCATACAGGGCAGGGGCGCCGTTCTGTTGGAAATGTATGGAATTAAGAAAGGAAAAAAAATACGGTGTTTGATTTTTGTCCCCATATAAAACATGCCACATCAAAACCAAATCGACCCTCTTGTTGTCGCTCAAAAATTAAGTGAGTCAGTGGAACCTTTCTCAAAAATCGTCGAGAATGTAGATAAACGTCTCAAAGTCTTCGATGAACTGTTTCAATCGAAACCCAAGCACCAGAGAAGCGTTCAAAAGCCGCTGTTGCATGGTTCAACAAGTACTAAAGGGCTCTCTACGGGCAGGCACAGTCAGAAACCGATCTTGTAAAGAATTGGTAGATCTTAGGCTTCTACTTCTCGGTCTTTTGGTCACGCTTTCAATTTCTCGATATCGATGGACGAGATGGGGAACTACGCTTTCATCAACCTGCAGGAAATCCGCATCTCTAATCTCTAATTACGTCCCGCCTCGATCATACATCAATTAATAGCCTAATTTGCTTCATCCGCACTAAGTTTACGTCTGAGCATTATTGGAATTTTAAGGTTTTGAATCAAAACTTGATTGTGAGAACGTGAAAAAATAACTGAACCAAAACTTTCAGAAATACAAACGGCAAGAACTTGCCTGAAACAAGAACCGGCCACTTCTGAAACGGTCACAAAATTTTTGAAATTCCTTAGCTTTTATAGGGCAGTGTTTTTCATGAAGAAAAGTATAGGTACCACGGAAAACCGATGTACTATTTTATCTTTTTCCGTAGTATTAGGTATAGAAAGGGGAAATAGTTTTTTTTTGTATTTTATTCTGAGCGCTCAATAGTTCTACTATAGAGTGTTTCAGGATAACCCATTCATTCTGAGACACCCTGTATCTCAGACTTCGTGAATAGAATCGAACCGGAAAATCCTAGCGATACGAGTTCCGTCCTGCATGGATTCTCGGAAAGTTAAAACAATTATTAGGTCCTATTATCTCGCTAATAAAATTCTCATACCTGCCACTGCATTCGATACGGTTATTTTGAGCCGTTTCATTTGGGACCTAGACACGATTATGTTTTGGTGTTATTTGATGACTCAAGCAGATTAAGGTGTTGCCAGAGGTGTAAAAACTAACGAAATTATAGGTCATTGTGGTCTTTCCGACTCGATATATGGAATAGAGGAAATGCTCATCGAGGAGGCGGAAAACTATTCGAAAAATGATTCATGGTAGTCATTTCGGTGGTACTTTCCTGGTCGAGACAATATGGGCTGAGGAGTGAGTAGGGTGTTTAGGAATTGGGTGTAATATGTTGCAATTTTACAAGGAAATGAATGAAGATGTTGGGTGCACCTAATTTTGTCGTTTCCGGATCAAATATCTAAGATATGCAGGGTATTTACGAATACGAATTTTAAATAGTCAAAAGAATACATTTCACAAAAAATCGCTCACACAAATTTATGAATGGAGTACATAATTTGATGCCTTCTGACTTCTGTTAAAAAAGGCTCATCCAGTTTCAAACACTATTTTACACTTATGACAGCTAGTGACCTTTCTGTGTGAATAAATCCATTACTAGTTTGGACTGAACTGCTTGGAAAATGGGTCTGAATAGTTTCGATTACGGTCCTGATGCTTATCATGGTCGAGTTAACTTCAGTTATTTGAAGTGTCATTTCTGGATAATATCTGAACATTCAACATTTATCGTGATGGTAGAAGAGACAGATCGTCTCATTTCATTCTTCATTCTCAGCTGCTGAAGATTATTCTGGAATCCCATATAAATGCTTCACTCGTCTCCTTGAATCAGCAACTTTTGCTCGTGGTACTTTCATTCGAGATCCGTTCTAATTGTGATTGGGCATGATAGAATCTCTCATTTCAACATTTCTCTGATAAAAGAAAAAGTTCAATGTTTGGGTGGCAGTTTTTTCTATTCTTTCATGAATTACAATGCCTTCATACTGTATTGTGATCGAGTATACAAAAAAATTCCTCGCAAAGACGAAGAAGAGTTCCTGGTTTCGTTCTTCCAAGGAAAATTTGATTGTGGAGAAAACTGTTTTTTGTACAACTGCCATTAAAAGTGACACTTTCAATGACAGCAAACAATGTTGAAATTGATTGTTTACGTGGAAGCGTGTTAAAAATATTTTTAGCACTCCATTTTCCTATGATGAAATCAGATGAAAAAAAATTCAGCAATTGCAAATTTCTATTATCAATATTTAACAATATATACATATATATGCTTTTGAAAGAGAGTATCACATACTTTTTTCTTAAATCAAACAATATATGGCATAAGGCACGTGTGAGGAAAAGGCGACAAGGAACAGATTTTTTTTTTAAGAAATCTGTTTCCCGCTAAAAATCTAAGTGTTAGCAGAGGGAATGTAAACGGGGTACCATACAACTCTGCGTATGATACACGAGAGCAGATAAAAACCTCTGAAAAAACTCTGTCTCCCCGTGTATGTGTAGTGATACTGAATATATTATTTAACAATGATTACTTATAAACAATTATATTGATCGTAAAACTAGAACAATTACTAAAATAAATGACGTTAGGGATAGGGAGCTTCGTAATACATTATTACAATTTTCAGCACCTTCAGGTAGACCGGGGACAATTGTAACATTTTGACTTTGAACATTTGCAGTTTGCTGGGTAATACACTCAGGAGAAAACTGATTTCACCAAACAATTAGTCAGTCAATTGATCACAAACTGGGTGTGTTCAAATTTCTCAGAGCTGTCCAGAAAAGCGTCATTAATGCATTTCAAAAAAAGTCGAGCAATGTAACAACCGTCCCCGACCCCTGGGTCAGTTGTAACAGTTAACTGGGTCATTAGTAACACAACGTTTTCTCATCTAAATTTATGTTTCTTGGACTCTCTGCAAATATGAATTATACTTGAGCAGAGATAGTCAAGAAAAATGAATTTCAAACTAAAACTAATTATTATTGTAATAGAAAGAAAAATATACGGAGGGACTTCCGGTTATTCGAAACATCTTCAAATCAGATTATTTCAAATGTATCATGACGATTTCAAACATAAAAATGCATTCAGATTAACAAATTCGACAAACATATGGATAAGAACCAGAATTTGCAATCGAAGCATAGCAGCCATAGCCAATGCTCCCCTGACTTGCTGCTACTCGAAGACTTCATGCAAACCAAACCTTTTCATCTTCGCTCGTCTGTAGAGATTCGTTTCTAGGTTTCTTCTTTGCAATATATTTCTTTTTTCCTTTACCTTTCACATTGTTTATATTCCTCATCGCCATTTATTCTCTTTTTGTATTTTCTCTTGCTTCCTATAGTGATCTGGTAGCATCTTTCTCAGGAGAATCTGTATAAACAGACTTCCTTCTTGTACTACCTCTAGGAAAATTTTAAATGGTCTCACATATTCAGGAGATAATGCGATCGTGTTTTCGTAGAAAAACATGCCTGGGTATTATAGTGAGAAATTGAAAATGGTCAGTTGTAACGTTACTATCAACCCCAACGGGAATGTTACAATTGACCCCGATGTGTGTTCAGAACTTTGAAAGCAAAAAATAAATATTTTTAAGACAAAGTCGTCGTTGAAATAAATCATATAATGACCTAAAGGACCCCCAAAACGCTCTTATGATAAATGGATTTCATGACATACATGGGGAAATAATTATCGAAGATTTACGGAGAAAATGAAAACTTACTTTGCCTATATGAAAACAGAACTATGGTCAAAATACCCGTCTATTGTTCAAATGATCAAACGCTATTCTGGTGGCTTGAGGAGAGGGCATATATGCATCACATATTGAAGTGACATACAGCTAGTTGCTGCAGTTTGGAAAATATTCGCGATGTTACAATCGTCCCCTGTTACAATTGACCCCGGTCTACCTACTTGTAGAAACCGGAAGTACAATATTGGATGATGATGCTCCAAAATCTGTTGTGGTAGGGAGAATTTTTTCAGCAATGACATTTCTATAGGTATGCAAAGGAATGATCAACATAGCCCTCGGCTACCGTCGTAGACTTCCATCCACCATGTTTTTTTATATCCGTAATATTTGCTCCTGATTCTGCTAGCACTGAAGCGGAGGATCTTCGAAAACAGTGTCCTGTATATTGCTTTGGTTCTGGCAGTTTGAGGAATTCGGCAACAATAGATGGAATTTTCCCAAATGTATTGATACCAACTGGATTGGCAGTGCATTTATTATTCATGTATTTCAGGAAAAAACAACGATGTTTGAAGACAGAAGGGCGCAGTGCAAAGTACTCACTCGCTCTGCTCATTTCACAAAATTTTTCACTCACAAAATAAAACGTCACTCATATCATAAATAATTATTGTTTCGTGAAAGTTCTTCGGTTTTCGAGGTATTCGTCATTCTCGAAAATTAAAAAAAAACATTTTCCACTCTTAATGAAGGAATTTTTTCGATCTGTTTTTTTGTATAGTAATCCTGAATAGATGCGCTATGAGCTATCGATAGTAATCAATGATTTTTGAAAGCCCATGCTCAGTTTTTTTCAACAAAGATCTTGCTCAAATTTTATATTTTGCTCATTTTTTTGCTTGTTCTCATCAATGATTGAATCATACTGGTCAAATGAAAAATATAAGAAATTTGATATTCTTCGATAATTCCCCAGTTACATTTCGATACAATAACGATGTCCGACGTTATTAATAAAAATCGCTGGAGACTCCAACAGTGGACCAAGTGCTATTACATTTGTAACAACATGAATATTATAAATAATTGCAATGTTTCGAATTGAAATGATAAATTCGATCGATTAGTTGTCATATTCGATCAATCAATCTAGCACGAATCTCACAATCACGAAAACTCTTCAATTCTGGATTAATAGGTAATAATTATCTATTTACCCCCCTGGCTCATCGAGATATATCGAGAGTCACTATTCGATCAGAATAATCTTACTGTTATTGTATTTTGTCAACCGAAAAACTGCAGAGAGCAATTTTTTTTTCAAGAAAGATCTAGCTCAAATTTCATGTTTTGCCTATTTTTTCTGCTTATTGTTGATAATTGAAACATACTGGTCAAATGAGAAATGGAAAAAATTTGCTATTCTTTGATAATTCTTCAGTTACATGTCGATGCAATAACTATATCCGACTTTATTCATAAAAATAGCTGGAGACTCCAACAGTCGACCAAGCGCGAAACCTGTTGTTTCATTTGGAACAACAAATGATTGCGAAGTATTTTCGAATTTGAATGACAAATCTAATAAGTGGTGGTCATATTCGATCATGAATCCAGTTCAAATATCACAATCACGGAGCTCTCAAATTCTCGTTGATTAATAACCATCTTCTATATACTCCAATATATATACTCATTGACATCTTCTTTTCCCTCGACAATTACATATAAAGAACCAAATCATCCACCCTGGACCACTAAGAAACTCAATGTCAACCTACATCTCACAAAGTACAAAAAAAATGAAACTCCAAGAGAAATCCTACAACAACGCTTCAGAGAGATGATTTCATATTATGAAAACAGCCAAATAATTTACACAGATGCAGCTAAGTCGCCTGAAGGAGTTGGATGTGCCTATTGTTCTACCGCAACATTACAAATGTATAAACTCCCAGAAGATTGTTCCATCTTCACCGCCGAACTTATAGCAATACAAAAAGCTATCGAATATGCTGTAGCCCAAAGCTTTCGCAACCCAATTATTTGCACCGATTCTTTGAGCTCAATCCAGGCTATCATGAATATGTACTCCAAAAATCCAATCGTCAACAACATCTCAGACTTAATAAACCAATACCAGGCACCAACTGAAATATCACTAATATGGATACCATCTCATTCAGGAATCGAAGGCAATGAGAAAGTCGACACATATGCAAAAAAAGCCATATCCGAAGGACTACTTATGGAAATCATGACTACGTACGATTTAAGCACTAAATTCAAAAACAAAATGAAACTGAAATGGGCTACTGTATTCCGCCACCGAAGATCGAAACTCTCCTTCATTGAACACTCTACCACCAAATCCCATCCACTCATGACAAGAAGAAACGAACTTGTAACCCTGAGAAGACTTCGTATTGGTCATACACGTTTCACCCACTCATACTTACTGAAGAAAGAACCCTCAC
The DNA here is from genome assembly GCA_910592335.1 of Adalia bipunctata. Lineage (NCBI taxonomy): Eukaryota > Metazoa > Arthropoda > Insecta > Coleoptera > Coccinellidae > Adalia > Adalia bipunctata. The sequence goes on from OU342950.1 coordinate 24,685,047, forward strand.
CACAGTGCAGTTCATGTAACGTTCAAATAACAATTAAACACATATTAACAGAATGTCCTCTTTATGAAAACCAAAGGAAATCCTGCGTAGTCAGCCCAAAAATGGAAGAAGCCCTTAACATCAGCAGACCAGAAAGTTTCAACACAATATTGTTCTTTAGAACAGTTGGTATCAAGATATAATATAGCATTGAATTTATTTAATCCTTTCTTTCTTCACAAAATAATATTTTAAGTGATATGTAAAATTTTACTGTTCCAAAACCGCTAATGACCTAGTTGTCGAAGCGGAAATCTTATAAATAAATATATACTCCAATGATGCCTCATCGAGAGGCAAGGAGTGTCACTATTCAAACAGAGCAATCTTATTGCCCCACTTCAAATGATAGAATGCTGTCTCTTTGTATTTTGTCAACTGAGAAACTGCAGAAAGCAGAATAATTGTACCTCTACTCGAGGGACTGAAGTCGCTACTTGTTTGTATTCATACACAACTTAATCTCGAAATATGTTCACAAATCCTCGCTTTGTTCGTCTTCAAGCCGACCGTGAAAACGTCCGGACCAAAGCTGATCAGCTAAAGGCGATCCTTTTTCGAAATCCTTAAATTGCCTCAATTTGGGGGCCATACAATATCATTAAACAGCCACGCTTGTTACAACAAGAAGTCCAGCCTGAGAGTGGACGAGGATATTTAATCCTCTTAGGGTAACGAATATACCAAAAAATCCATTCAACAATTGTGAAAGCCATGGGATCTTTTTCCACTTGAATTAACTGTTTTTGGCGATATGGACGGAAATCTGAATTCTTGACCACCTATTTACGTTGCATCCTTGGGGTAATCCTCAGGAGGTAGGCTTTGTTGGGGTATAAAAGTTTTTAGAGACAAAATAATGAGTTTTACAGTGGAAATGATAAATTTCCAAAATTAAATACACCTTATTTATAGGTATCGAATGTTTTTTATTGAGTGATAGATCTTTCGATAGGGATAACTGTGATTTGACAGAAAGTAGAAGCTATGTTTTTTTGACATTTCTGTTCAGTAAGCATTGACGAATAATCTTGAGAAGACCCACGCCGCAACAACGTTCACAAATTGTTGCATTTTATTTTTAAAATCAGTGTTCTATTCGCCAAACTCATAGAGCATAGAGCATAGTGAAATTTATGGTTTACATAATCGTCCATCAGAACAGCTTATTCGTCGAACTATCGATAGATTTCGGACACCATTTTCTTTACTCGATGTAACAACAACAACAAGACAAAGAACTGTAAATACAGAAGAAAATATCGCTGCTGTAAGTGATAGTGTTAATGAAGATCGAGATTTGTCTATTCGTCGATGTTCACAACAAGTTCGACTCTGTGCATCCACCACATGGAAAATTTTGCGTATAGATCTTGCTCTACACCCAACTGGTTCAAGAACTGAAGCCACTTGACCATAAAAAGCGTCGTTCGCTGATTGGGCCCTAGAACATTATTTCGAGAAATGGTCCAATTAATTGGCCACCAAGATCATGAGACATAACTCCACTGGAATATTTTCTTTGGGGTTATGTCAAGTCCTTGGTCAATGCTGATAAACCAGAAACAATAGACGCTTTGGAAGCCAACATTACTCGTGTTATTGCTGAAATAAGGCCTGAAATACTCGTAAAAGTGGTCCAAAATTGGTCTGGTCGATTTCGGTTCCTCAGATCTAGTCGTGAAGTTCATATGCCGAAACTAATTAAAAAAAATGAATATAATAAAATTATCTTTCAAATAAATGAAAAATTTGGTTTCAATCTTAAATTAAATGTGTTTTATTTCAATTTGAAGTGCTATCACTCTAAAAAAAAACACCAAATACATATCCAGTGCGTTGAGTGTCATTCTTCTACTGAGGAATTTAGTGCTGCAATTTTCTTTGTTTTCGAAATGTTCCTCATTTCTTGGACAAGTTCATTAACAATCCAGTAATCACTTTCCCTCTCCCGTGCCAATAGACTATTAGTCAAAGATGTGCAGTACGACCTTGTTGATGGGCCCACCCAAGGCTGTGGTCAGTCAGGTAGGGGGTCAGGGGCAAACACATCTAGTAATAGAGCCTCATTTTGAGCGGTGTGATATTTTTCACTTCACTGTTACTAATAACATGCCGCTCCCCATCATTTAACCATTGTTCCCCAGCTAATTGTCGGTCAGGTACCCAGTCACATATTTTGGATAATGCTTTCAGGATGATACCTCCCAAATTGATGGCTGTTAATAGATATTTATTATATTTCGAGCAGTTATTCAGGTCATGGGAATATTTCGCACCAGGAATTCGGTCGTCCATTACCGATTTAATAACATCATTTTGTTGGTTCGCCATGGTTCAAACGGGGGTGACATACCGGCGAGAATTTTCGATTCATCGATTTCGTCAAAAGGATGTTGAATTTATTTATGTTTTCTACCCGGAAAGACCCAATTTCCTTTCGAGATACGTGTATGTGCAGTTTCACGTTAAAATAATAAAATTTCGGAAAATTATGTATTCACAATAACAAAAATACAATATTCAAAAGCCCAAAATGAATGAGAAAATCGAATTGAATTTTTGTACGATGATTTTTCTGCGACGCAGCGTCGATGTTTTCGAAATATCGATTTTCTCTGCCACCCCTTGAACAAGGGATCAACTCCATAACTTTCAAACTATCGAGATCTCCGCCCTATTCTCCTATTGGTCGTTTGAGTGTACCAAATTCGGCACAAGTTTAGAAAACGATTATTCACCTATCAATGGAAATGGGATAACTTCCTTCCCACAAGGATTTGTGGAATTTGCTGTGTTTGAACATAATTCATTCCTAACTGAAACTGAGACGGTCTACCTACTTTATTTGGGGGTCGTTAACTGTGGACGGTAGTGAGTGTGGGAAATTTTAGTTCTCGCACTCATAAGTCAATGAAAACACCTTAAAACACTTCTAGCGGTGGTCAATATAATTCGCCATCGAATTCTACTGCTTATCAAAATTATCAGGCAAGTTCAAATGATTTTAACATTGGAAATGTTTATGTTCGTATATTGCAGGTAAATTACGAGTTTTTGTTCAAGGTCAAAAGACAAAAGTGTCGCCAGTAGACCAAAAAAGCATTCGAAAGTTATCGCGTGATTCATTAACGTAGGTGTGTTGGGCCAGCATATGCCAGCATACGAGAATCGGCGAACTGCGCCGAGGTGGGACTCAGGTGGGAGGTCCGCCAAATTCGCCGCAACGTTGCCGGATTGGGCACTTAGTCCGGTATTTGAAGGATAGATCATTGTTTTATTTCCTTCATTAGCACTTCGAGTGTTTATATTGTTGTTTAATCAAGTGAGATCTGGGCCGCGGTTAGCGGCCCGTCAAATTCGTCGCAGGCAATTATTCCGGTATTTGAAGGATAGATCATTGTTTTATTTCCTTCATTAGAACTTCGAGTGTTTATATTGTTGTTTAATCAAGTGAGATCTGGGCCGCGGTGAGCGGCCCGTCAAATTCGCCGCAACGTTGCCAGATTGGGCAATTATTTCGTTATTTGATCCACTGAAGAAACGGATTTGCACAGTCTGGCAACAAAATCCGCTTATGACACTGTTCGCCCATGCTCAAATCGGCCTCTAACGCCCGTTTGCACCGCTTACCCTTAAAAGTTCCTCGTTGCTAGGTACCACTTAGACTTAAGTTCCACTCAAAAATATTTCCATTTGCACCGGTACCACTTAACAGAAATTTAGCTAAGGATCACTGCCATTTGGCAACGCTGTAAGATTATTCAGATATTGATACATTCGACCTACTTGAGAATTGAAAAGAAGAAATTCTATGCCGGTTTCTATGATCTATGACTAACCTATAACATAACAAATAACAGACAACGTACAAACATCGTACAGATAATTTGTGTTTTTCGGTTTTTCCTTGTGAAGTGTGAATTCAAAATGGATAGTGTTGAAAAGAAATCAACAAGAGCTCCAAATTTCTCTTCTAATGAGAAAAATAAACTTTTAAATTTGGTGAATAGTTTCAAGGGCACCATTGAAAATAAAAAACGAATGCAGTTACTTGGCGTGAAAAGACGGAAGCGTGGCAAGAAATTACGAATTTATTCAATTCACAATCCCCTGATGGACATCCAGTTCAATGAAAAGGCAATTTTCAAGCACAAGGAGCTCTGTAACATGGATAGCAGCATATTTTTTTTGAACAAATTCAGTATCACCACACATACACGGGGAGACAGAGTTTTAACATTGGAAATGTTTATGTTCGTATATTACAGGCAAGTTTCGAGTTTTCGTTCAAGGTCAAAAGACAAAGGTGTCGCTAGTAGACCAAAAAAGCATTCGAAAGTTATCGCGTGATATAGGTGACATAGGGTGTATTGGGCCAGCATACGAGAAGCGAGCATACATTAATTCTCACGAATGCCTAACCAATCAGATTCACTCGATCCGAGTGCTTCCGAATTCACCCGCGTGGAAGATCGTGAGAAGAAGCCGTTGCCCGTTATTCAGATCGCGCGTTTTGTCTTTTGTCGTTCTTCATAAACGAATCTGATAGTGAAATAGTTGAAAACGGTTGGAACTTCGAACAGTTTGATTTTTATTGAATAGAATATCTAGCAAAATCTATTACAATTTCTCATTATGGACGTTTCAAATAAATGCTCGACTTTATTGCAGAGTGAATCCACTTATTTGCATTTGCGGCATATGTGGAAAAGAGTTTACCAGCGTATCTGTTAGAAACAGGCATCTCCGGACAATCCATAATGATGATTCCGCTAAAGTGGTGAAGAAGCAATATATTTTGTGTTCTATTTGTTCTACTGATGAAAACCAGGAAACGTTTTCTACATATGATCATTTGAGAATAATTCATGGTGTTCTGTATGATTGATATTTCTTACATTTCCCCCATCCAAGAAAACTATGATACAACACACAGTTATATTGACATATTTCAAAATACATATGCTAAATTACCTACTTAAATTCTCACTTTTGAGGTTTTTGTAAGCGCATATGTGCTTTTTTTATAATTACAAGCTTTTATTTAGTTTCACCTGTCCCGGTGTCTGTCTGTCTGTAATCAAATCTTGCAAGTTGAATATGACACACTTCTAATCGTCCGATTGATTTGAAATTTGGCAGGTGTACATAATTCTGGTGACAATGCATCATGAAATATTTGTTATAGAAAAAAACAAAATGGCGGATGAGTTTTGTAATTACCATCCGATTCCATTCGAAATTAGTATCTGGGGGTTTTTGGGTTCGACAATGATGATTCTTCCGTCAAAATTGAAAAATTCAAGATGGCGGCTAGAATATGGCGGAAGAGTTTTGTAATTATGATCCGATTCTCTTCAAAAATCTGAGGGTTTTCTGAGTCGGAAAATATGATTTTTCAAAATTGAGGAATTCAAGATGGCGGTTCACAATGGCGGATGAGTGTTATTATTATAAAAGCTTGTTTAAAAAAAGGATTTTTTTATTATATTCTCTTCGAAAATATTGGACGAGGTGGACTCAGCTTATTCTGATGATGTTAACTCCGAGTACATGTAAGATTCATGAATTTTAGTAAAAACTGAATCCTTCTATCTGAAGCCAATTTCATGAAAACCCAGATTTGCTAAAATCAAAACTCACTTCGAAAATATTGGACAGGAATGACAGGATGGACCCAGCTTCATCCAATTATTTATATCTTTATTTTTTATTATTATATCTTAAGAATACTTACTTTAGAAAGAACATTTTTGTTTTAAAATACGATGACAAGTTTTCTCTCACATGTTTATGTTAGGAATTGGGAATGTTGATTGTTTCTTGCAATTATTATTGCTCATTATCATTATTGAAAATACTATTTCATTTTAAGTTCAAATGCACATAAATGTTGGTAATATTCACATGTGGTGTTATCATTTCCAATGTCTCTGATGGTTGCAAGGATTGCGAAATCTGTAAATTTTTTGTTTTTAGCTCGATTCTCGAACTATGAACTTGAACATACAGCAGTCAAAACCCGAGCTAGTGCAGGAGTGCCGAGTGGAAGCCCACTTCTCGAATAAGGCTGGCAGATGCAATTTGTATACTAACTGACAAAGAAACTGCAACACCCAGAAGGAGCTGTTTAATTTTTTTTCTTTGGTAAAACATAGATAGTAGAGCAAGGAGTAAATGATTAACATTCGGCAAATAATCGTGAAGGTTTTTTCATGTAAACATTTTTTGTTACTTAAATATTGTGGTCGCCAGCTAACAGCTGAGTGAATTTGAAAGAGTTCGAACTACGGGAAGCGCGGTTGTCATTTCGAGAAATCGCTAACCGTACGTACGAATAGAAATCCAGCTACGGTTATGAGATGTTGTCAAGCGTGGTTTGATAATACCCAAAATCGAAGAAGAGTAGGCACCGGACGTCGAAGGGGCACAAATGAAGTTTAAGATCGACGTCGAAGACTAATGACCATAAGAGACAACTCGATCTTTGGCTGATGAGTGGTTAGGAGAATAAGGCCATCCTGTAACTGTCCGAACGGTTTACTGACGGATAAGGTCTTTTGGATTGTAGAATTATCGACCCCATCTTGGGTTACCTCTGACGGTTGAGCATCGCCGGCAACGATTACAGTTGTGCAGAAAATGACAACATTGGAATGTGGAATGGCATCAGGTCGTATTTTCTTATGAATCTCGATTGTCCTTGGTTGCACATGATGTCCGAAGAAGGGTTAGATGATGTCGGGGAGAAAAAAACGTAAGCCTCAGTTTGATGTTGAGCGTCATGTACACCGGACAGTAGGTGTTATGGGATGGGGTGCTATTACACATGCAAGTAGGTCACCTTTAGTCTTCATTCGAGGTAATATGACAGCGTTGCGTTACCTTCAAGAAATAGTGGAGCCGTATGTTCTCCCTTACCTTAACCGGCTCGAGAATCCTGCAATAATCCAGCAAGAAAATGCTCGACCACATGTTGCCAGAGTTGGTTCACTCTTCTTTGAAGCGACCCATGTGAATCTTTTGCCATGGCCGCCCAGATCCCCCGATCTTTCGCCCATAGAGCATGTTTGGGATATCATGGGTAGAAGGCTTGGAAATGTACCCCAGCCCCCACGGACTTTGCCGATTCTGAGACATGAAGTACAGGTAGCTTATGATAGTATTCCTCAAGAAGAAATAGAGTATCTTATTGCATCAATACCAAGACGTTTTGGGGAGTGTGCCTATAGATAACTGCGGTGGAAAAACTCATTATTAAAAAATGTATTGAAAAAAATTGGGACCTTTCGTTTTTATTTCTGCAAAATCAATCATTCATTCCTTGCTATAGGTAAGTACTAACTGTTTTATAAAAATAAATTAAAATTTAAACAGCTCCTTCTAGGTGTCTTTGTCAGTTAGTATATATTGTTCGATTTCTGAACCACCATCGATTTCTGAATATTCTTCTACCTACTACAAAAGGAATCCATGTATGTGGGTAACTCTAGGCGTTGAAAAGCATGTGTGGGACTGTGTTAAAAATGGAAAAACGGACAGCAATAAATACCTATAGGTACCATAAAACTTGCTGAATTTCCTTTAAGGGCACGAAGTATGTTGACGAAGAAGTCAAAACTGAATGATAAGTAAATACGAAATTAATACTCCTGTACAAACGTCGTATAAACTTTATCTCCATTGATGAGCTGTCTAATTGTGAAAACAAACAACCGAGCTATAAATGATTCAGATGGTTCGATCAGGTTCGTCCTAGGATTGACATGAAGTATACTGCCCATTCGAAGGCGAGTGCTACCTTCACTTACTTCCGTTGTGAAGTCCACTCCTGCCTTTCAATTCAGTTCCCATACACCTTGAGAATATCGAAATAATGAATCGAAGACATCGTAAACTTCATGATGGGCAGGATTTCTACTATAAAGCTATTAGCGCCCCCTTGTGGAATGTGTCGCAAGAGACAAACAGCTGGAGTCGAAAATTTGGGCATCCATCATCCTCTTGATGAAACACTCGTTCACATTTCACCGTGAAGTACATCTTCCTGTGAACCTCGAGAGTTTGGTCAAGTGGTTGAAGTTGGCACCTTATGCCTATTACGAGCATGTGTTGTTTACTTGGAGTTTATGAATGAAGTGGTAGCTTGCATTTGGCTATAGGAGCAGACTTTATTCTCCATGTCATTTTCGTAATGAAATATAGCCCGCTGGAAGCTGGAAAACTCCGCGATAGTTTTTTATTTGAAGGAAGGGTTATTTTTTACTGAAAATTCGTCTCTCTTAGCGGGGTAGTGACACCCTCAAGAATCTGGCAGTACGGGTCGAGTGAAACATCATTTTGAAAGTTAAGCTATGAGAAAATTATGTTTGGCCCCCGAAAAACAACAAAATTGTCATACAAGGAATCTCTGTCGACTCCAAAGTCTTTTTTCAATCTTGAAGATTTACTATTCATTCGAATCATGCAGAAAACCCATATAATGTGTCTCTATATATACAGGGTGACCATTTGAAAACGAAACAGACGAGATTACAGACGAAATAAATTTTTTCTATAGAAATGCTCGGACAGGTCGATTTCTATTTTGAGGGGGACAACTCAAGATGTAGGTAACGGACGCATAGCGCTTCAACCCTTGCTACTACAACCCTCACCCCCAATTTTTGAATAGGGAAGATGGGGTGAGTGATACCTCATTTGAAAGGTATTTCAGCACAGTAATTGTTTTTTCATTTTATGCATTAGTTCTCGAAATATTCTTAACTAAGTATTTGAAAATGAAGTGGTGATTTCATGGCACTTGTAGTGTTTTTTTTGTGAGAAATCGACATTTTGAGCTTCAAAACAACCATGACTGTGGCTTCCTTCCTCCAATCCACTGACATAGAAATCTATAATCAAGATGTCGAACAAACAAAGCGTATTGCGAAGGAGCTCAATCTTGCTGAAACTCAATCTAAATTATCTTCGATATAATTTGCAGTATTTCCAATAACATGCGGTTACACTTGATCGATAGAAATCTCCAAAAAGTCTAAATACGTACATATCTCTAATCAGATTACCAGGTAAGAAAATCAAATCATTAATGATGCCACAGAAATATTCCAGTCCCAATTCGTGAAACGATTTCCGACTTAATTATGAAGTGTTTTCTCAGTTGGCTTCAATAATGTTTTCATTTTGTTGATTATTGAATTTATATCTTCTTCAAAAAAATGAGAATCGATAATTTTTTATTTATTACGAACAGATCATTAAGTTGGCTTACTGGTTCTTTGACATGTGAATTATTCTTAGTTTTGAATCGAGACTTGTATGTGTTCTAATTCATTGTTCGACATTGCAGAGCGAGTGGAAATAATTTCACTTTTTTTTGCGAACAATCAATGTGCGAATAGAACCGCAGAATTCTTCAATCATTTAGGTTGTTTTGAAGCTCAAAATGTCGATTTTTCACAAAAAAACACTACAAGTGCTATGAAAACACCACTTCATTTTCAAATACTTAGTTAAGAATATTTCGAGAACTAATGCATAAAATGAAAAAACAATTTCTGTGCTGAAATCAGTATAAAAATACCTTTCAAATGAGGTATCACTCACCCCATCTTCCCTATTCAAAAATTGGGGGTGAGGTTTGTAGTAGCAAGGGTTGAAGCGCTATGCGTCCGTAACCTACATCTTAAGTTGTCCCCCTCGAAACAGAAATCGACCGGTCCGAGCATTTCTATCGAAAAAATTTATTTCGTCTGTAATCTCGTCTGTTTCGTTTTCAAATGGCCACCCTGTATATTGAAAATGGATCATGGAAAAAAATGAAACAATCAAAATGCGACTCAAAGAAGGCCTATATGGACAAGTTTGTTATCAAAATATAGGTTTTCGAGGATGCTGAATTCAATATAAGAAATAATTCAAGTCGCTATATAATACAGTTTAGATTTTCACCTGCGAAATGGCATTTTTTCAAAAATCGAAATTTTAAATCGTCACAGCTCCCGCTCCTGTTGACGGATCCACCTTTCGTTAATATATTTTTAATTAGCATTGCCCGAAGTATCTCTGAGCATAATAAAATAGATATGTAAAACTTAAATTTTTTGGGTGAAAAATGCCAAAGGGGTAAGACCTCCCAAAAACACAATATTTGTCATCACCTACGAATCCACAGTTGTTTTTCCATCTTGAGGATCTACTACCCTTTCAAATCATGCATAACACCCATAAGGCTGATCAGTATCGCCTATACGTTGAGTGCTCTTAGCGTCTGAACAAAACTCGAAAATGAAATTTGGAAAAAATAAAACAATTGGAATTCGACCGTAACAAGGCCTATATTGACATATTTGGTATCAAAATATAGGTTTTCGAGGACGCTAAAATCAATAAAAACAAATTCAAGTCGCTATCGATCATGGTTTAGATTTTCTCCTGTCAAATAGCATTATTTCAAAAATCGAAATTTCAAATCGTCATAGCTCCCGCTCCTGTGATCCTATCCAATTTTTGTTTGTATATTGTAAATCAGCATTGTCCGAAGTATCTCTGAGCATAATAAAATCTTTATCGAAAATCTCAACTTTCTGGGTGAAAATGACAATGGGGTAAAACCCCCCAAAAACACCATATTTGCCATCACCAAGAAATTTCTGGCGAATCCAAAGTCGTTTTTCAATCTCAAAGATTTACTTTCCATTCGAATCATGCAGAATACCCATGAGGCTGATCAGTATCACCTGCTCTGAGCGTCTGAACAAAACTAGAAAATGAATTATAAAACAATTGAAATGCCACTCAAAGAAGGCCTATATGGACAAATTTGGTATCCAAATATAGGTTTTCGAGGTCGCTGAATTTAACAAAAAAAATTGAAGGCGCCATCTGTCATAGTTCAGATTTTCGTCTACGAAATGGCATTTTTTCAAAAATCGAAATTTCAAATCGGAATACGAAAATGAAAGGAAAATCAAGGCTATTCATCTGTATAATCAGATTTGAAAATTTTAAATTTTTTCATTACACATATGGTAATAAATAGACTGTAATCGTGTCAATGGCCCAAGCAGTCGAGACACATTAATTTAATAAAAAAAAATCATCGTCATAGCTCCCGTTCCTGTGGACAGATCCACCTTTTGTTTGTAATTCCTTGATCAGCATCGTCCAAAGTATCTCTGCGCATAATAAAATTCGATAAGAAAATCTCAACTTTCTGGGTGAGAAATGACAAAGGGGTAAGACCCTCCAAAAACACCATATTTTTCATCACCAAGGAATCCCTGGCTAATCCGAAGTCATTTTTCAATTTTGAGAATCTACTACCCAGTACCCATTCGACTCATGCAGAATACCCATAAGGCTGATAAGTATCACCTATACTTTGAGTGCTCTGAGGCTGAGCTTCTGAACAAAATTTGAAAATGAATTAGAGAAAAAAACAATTAGAATAAGACTCAAAAAATGCCTTTATGGACAAGTTTGTTGTCAAAATATAGGTTGTCGATGACGCTGAATTCAATAAAAAATAAATCAAATCTCTATCTATCATAATTCAGATTTTCCTTTGCGAAATGGCATTTTTTCAAAAATTTCAAATGATCAAAGCTTCTGCTCTCGTGATCGTATCGTCTGGTCATTTGTTTATTGTAAATCAGCAAATACTTTTATTCGACGTACAAAAATTCGAAAAGAAATTCGATTCAAATGGAAATGACGTACCGAATATTTGTGAGAAAAAATTGTACTTGAAAGAACTTCGATCCTTCATGAGCTCGAAGCTCTCTTTGTACTTCTACAAACTAGCCATACAATGGCCGATAACGACCACACTTCCCCATTATGTGGCCTTTTCAGTAGCTCATTATTCGGCCTGAAATTGAGCAAAAGCAGGCTTCCTGAACCATTTCTGCACTGATAAGCCCAAAACTCCGTCTTTTACTCGTGTTTACCACCAAGGTAGGTCATAAACTATCCAAGTGTCGTCACCTGGCCTCCGGTCCATAGAAAACATTGGACCGACACGACTCTCTGGTCGTAAACTGTTTTGTTTATTGTATTTGTCGAATTTATAGACCTCTTGGTGGAAGAACCCATTTGATTGTTTCTCGGAATCCGTTTCTGGAGTATTTTCATTCACCTGAAGAACCTGGTGACCCGAGGAAATGGGGAAGATTAGGTAACGGCTTTCCGACGGTTGTGGGTGATATTTCATGTTTATCGACCTTCATCTGTGAGATATGGCAAAACAGGATATTTTTACCACCCAGAATTTAGACTGCGTTTGTTGCCAAAGAGTTGTTTGCGATTTCAGGTCTTTTCCTTCACAGCCAGACATTGCTCCTTCACAACTTGACCCAGAACCTGTTACCAAAAAATCTAACGATATAGAGCACCAGAAGGGTTAACCATAAAATGTCCGATCTTCTTCCTTAGGCTTAGGGCATGCAGATATGAATCGTATAAAATTTCAAAACGCTACGGACCCAAAGACCGTCATCAGACGGTTACATCTCTATTAGCGGTACCTGCAGAGGTGAGAACACAAAATCCTTCATAGGAGGTCACTGGTTATGGGCCCCGGACCATTATTTTTTCACACAGTTCCCATTCAATTTTGTACAATTTGATACGCTGCTGATTTTCTTTAGTCTCTTTCGAGTTTAATGATACTCCAAACTTCGTTGGCGGACCGAGAGATGTGTGAGGTGGGCTTTATGGGATAATTTTTGCATATTTTCGTTTTTGCGGTTGTCGGATTTTGTTGAAGGTGCCACAGTGATTTGGGAAAGGGTTTTGTGTTTTGAAGAGGCTTTCTATCGAATGACTATTTAAAAGTGCTTTCTACTCTCCATGAGATTCATACAGGGTGATTTTAGGTTTTCACCGAAGATTTGGATCCATCATAACGTTTGAACGGATATCTTGAATTAATCTATTGATATTTTCAGGGATATTATATAGTCAACTATGAACTATAACACCATTGAATTACGTATAAAGCAGGATATTCGTAAGTAATATCATAAGGGCATCGAATTTTTCCGACGAAAATCAAAAAAATACGTTGCTATAAGTAATATTTTAACAAGAAGCATGAGTGCTGGTGATAACAAGAATCCGAGTTAACGACGAGGATTTTTGCACCTGCGCGAATGCTTTTTGTTAAAAAAAAATTACTTTCCATTGTGTTTTTTCGATTTTTTCACAGGAAGAATTGGTAGATATTTGACAAGACTATTTCATGAGTAACAGAATATTCTGGTTGCATTATGTCTCCATTCACAATTATAAAATCACAACACTGGCCTTGGAAATTTAACACATTCCACTCTGTATCGAAGTTATGACGTTTTTCAAAATATTTTTATGTTCCAAGTCAACACTATGTTGCCCTTTCTACATTCTGAGCGTATTTCTCAGAATGTATATTTCATTTTGGAGAACACAACAGAAAATTGTGAACAATATTCTACATATAAAGGAGTTTTTGGATTTATGATTGTAAAGATTTATCGATGTGCTTTGTTTTCATCATGATATTGTATGTGATATGATTGTGAGGGTGCATAACATTTCTTTTTCTAATATTTCTGTATTTCAAATAAATCACAGTTTTATTCATTCATCACAAAGAAAATAAACATAATAACTAAATTAACGAATTTGTTTACAGAGAAACTAATAATCTCAATGCAATAGTAACTGAGTTTTGGTTATGAATCAATAGGCAAGAATGTCAATTCCTGAAAGCTTTATAGATATACATTTCATTTATTCGATCTTATGAACAAGGAGTAAAATATTCTGACTGTATAGTAGTTTATTAGTTTAAAAAATATTCATACATTACTACCACAGTAGGTTTGTACAAATAAAATGGAACAGGTCAAACATATTATTCTTCACATTTATCATTCACCTGTTCTAAAATAAGATACAAACTCCTGGAATATGGAAAAAACCGATGTATTCTGGTTCAATATAGCCTATTTCTACTTTCGGCAAAGGATTGATAGGAATGAAAGCTCCAGTGACACATTTCAATTCATCGGAATCTGAATTCACCTACCGTTGAATGCAATATAGTCATATTTCTTCTTTTTTAGCTTTTTCGATGTGTCTTTTTTCTGAAACGTGAAAACGATCAACAATAATCATTTAGAGACCGATGATGGCCATCCAGAACCCGTTTACTTACGAAAATCGTGCAATTTCATTCTGCAAGTTCTTTCCTTATAATTCCTCGAAAATCCTACCTTAACCATATTTTCCGGTCGCTTTCGTTAGAAGATCGTATAAGGAAGCCTTTTTTGTCCATTTACACATTCCAAATAAATTTTGAGCACCAAAAACGATACCGAAACTAACCAAACCTCTGAGGGACCGGAATTTCGTTTGAAATCTTTCTAAGCGGCCAGATACCTAAAAAAAAAACTTCCATCTAGAAACCATTTGTGATTCAAAATTGCGCCTTTCTGATTGGTGGAAATTAAAGCGAGGGAAATAGTCAGCAATATTTAAAACGGCATGTTTTTCGATTATAACTCAAAATCTAGACATGATAGGCCTGGTATGCTCTCGGAATTGGATGAGACAGAAAAAAAGGACAAGAAAGGGTTTCATTCATTTTCTTTTAGCTCCCCTCCATTGGCAATGAATTTTGCCCAAACTAGAGATGAATGTGTGCTCGAAAGCTCACTGCTTCAGAAAAATCTTTAGCGATTCTTCAATGAAAAATCTCAATTATAACTGTTTTCGGATTCTCTTTCATTTACAGGGTGGCTTAAATCCATAAATGAAGGGCTATATTTCGGTGGTGATATGAGAATGAGAATCGAATTCAGATGCTATTTTATCGACCTGAATATTCCAAATCTAGTGCTTCAAACTTGGGGGGTCTCATCTGAATAACCGCTAGCGCTTTCCTGGGGACAATTTATTGTCACCTTTCAACGGTTCTTGGTTTACAGCGTTTTAGGGATGGCGCACAATGACAACAATGCAGAAAGGAACCATAGCAATTTAGAGGTTTTCATTACAAACGCTTTAACTTGTTAGTACCTTTTGGAGGATGAATGGATACAATAATATACAGGGGCTCATGCTGACAAGTAAAAATGTTTCGGGTGATATAATGGCCCTTCATTGATCATCATTTATTATTTTCTGGGCTTTGGGTGATAGATGCGCTTTGAGTTATGGATTCCGAAGTGGAAAAGCTTCGGCGAGAGGTGAACATTTTTTGAGTGCACGAGATGAGTGCGGGTATCGTTTTTTAACAAATCACCGCATGATAAGCAACTTTGTAATTGTAAAATTGCTGATGATGTATTAATGCCTCTTTCTCATCTCACCCGGAGTAATGTTGTTAACAAATTCATCCATAATTGCCTGTGAGAAGCTGTCTTGATCGGTTACAGATCGGCCTTAATTTAGAGGTAGGTATCACCAAAACAACGGGATCAGATTATTATTCTTGGTTTGTTCACTGGATTCCTTCCCATGAATTTTGATCTCTTGATTGATTACAAAAAAATATCGGAGGATGAATAGCAAATTTCCTTTCGTCTCTTAGTAAGACACTTGATATGTGGTCATACACCAAATTACAAACAGTGGTGCTCCAAAATGAAGGGGTTTTCAGTAAGAGATGTTTTTTTGAATTTCCCGTTATTTCGGTAGATGTCACTCTTGAATCTGTCATTTTTCGACATTTGACATTTGACAAGCAGAAACTACGCCATTAATGGAAATGGGACGATGCACGCTTCGACAAATATTGAAATTTTTAAAATTCACATTAAAAATTGTAAAAATTGGTTCCTGAAACTCGAACATTTTTGAGGCGTCGTGAAGCTTATTGTCAAACCGCAATACAGGGTGAAAAAATTACAGCTCTTGGGACAAGTAAGTGATGGGAAGAATAAAACCCGTGCACGTCGCTCAAGAACAGCCGAGAATATTGCCAGGTTTGTCCATTTCTCGTCGTTCTTGAATAGATTGCGCTATCAAGAGATGATGATTTTTTTATGACCGGAATTGAATGATATTGATCTGGACAACGTTTACTTTCAACAAGACGGCGCTACGTGCAACACAAGCAACGAAACCATTGATCTTTTACAGGAGAAGCTTTCGGACCATGTTATCTCTCGAAGAGGTTATCACAATTGGCCACCGAGGCCCGAGATGTTGTGATGACACAACTTGCGACTTCTTCCTGTGGGGCCAATGTAAAAGAGAAGGTCTACGCCAAAAGGTAATCGAGGACATAGGGCAGCTCCCGTGCGATTTGGTTATGAAAATTTTCATGAAAAGGATATAGTCCTGTAGTCGTGGTCGTGATGGTCCTTTGGCTGATGTTATTTTCCATTATTGACGGCGTATCTTCCTCTTGATAGTGAAATAATCATCGCCGATCATTCATCTGAAAAAATGGCATTTTTCTTTGGATGTCAAAAGAACACCTCTCATTAGAAAATTCTTCATCTAAGGAAATCCTCTTAAATTGAACGACTAGCACATCGGACTATGAGACACATTCTCGGCATTTTTTCATAAGTAATATCAAAGGTGCATCCAATTTTTCCAAAAAAAATCGAAAAAACACGTTGCTAAGTTATATTCTAACAAGAAGCATGAGTGCAGGTGGCAACAAAAATCCGAGTCGAAGACGAGGATTTTTGAACCTGCACGAATGCTTTTTGTTAAAAAAATATTACTTTGCACTGTGTTTTCCCGATTTTTTCACAGGAAAAATTAGATGCACGAATGGTATTTGGTAAGACTATTTCATGTGTAACAGATTATTCTGGATGCATTATGTATACTCCATTCACAATTATAAAATCACAACTCTGGCCTTGGAAATTTGACACATTCCACTCTGTATCGAATTTATGACGTTTTTCAAAACATTTTCATGTTCCAAGTCAACACTATGTTGCCCTTTCTACATTCTTAGAGTATTTTTTATTATTATTATTATTACAAATTGGTTAGAGTTTAGGCAGTGCCTATAAACTCACAAAAAAAAATACAATTAAATAAAGATATATGAACATGAAATCAAAGTGCTCTCAGAATGTGAATGAATTGGACAAGATGTGATGGACGAAAATAATTAACGTTTATATGAATTGATAGAAAGGATTCCTTTTCTAGTTATTTGCATGAAAAGTATAAGAGATCACTGTTGAAATATATTATTTTTCGCCATGGAAAAAAATTGCATTGCTTTCACATAATTTTCATATGCATCTATGCATGCTTGTGAAGATTTAATGTTTATTATCCTCTTGAACTGAAAGTTCAAGACTTGACGACATTTTATTTATTTGATCTTATGAACAAGGAGTAAAATATTCTGATTGTATAGTAATTTATTAGATTAAAAAATATTCATACATTACTACCACATTACTTGTACAAATAAAATGGAATAGGTCAAACATATGCTACACATTTATCATTCACCTGTTCTAAAATAAGACACAAACTCCTGGAATATGGAAAAACCGATGTATTCTGGTTCAATATAGCCTATTTCTACTTTCGGCAAAGGATTGATAGGAATGAAAGCTCCAGTGACACATTTCAATTCATCGGAATCTGAATTCACCAACTGTGGAATGCAATATAGTCATATTTCTTCTTTTTCTTAGCTTTTTCGACGTGTTTTTTTCTGAAACGTGAAAACGATCAACAATAATCATTTACAGACCGATGATGGCCATCCAGAACCCGTTTAGGTACTTACGAAAATCGTGCAATTTCATTCTGCAAGTTCTTTCCTCATAATTCCTCGAAAATCCTACCTGAACCATATTTTCCGATCGCTTTCGTTAGAAGATCGTATAAGGAAGCCTTTTTTGTCCATTCACACATTCCAAATAAATTTTGAACACCAAAAACGATACCGAAACTAACCAAACTTCTGGGGGACCGGAATTTCGTTTGAAATCTTTCAAAACGGCCAGATACCTAAAAAAAACTTCGTTATCAAGTGTAAAAAGGTCGATTAGTACTTAGTTTCGCTTTATTTATGCATATAAATCGATTTTTGGTTCAATTCAAATTTGCCGTTCGTACTCACGCCAAAACTCGTGAAAGGAAAAAATGACACTTGCACGAAACTTCTTCTGGACGACGAAGAACGGAAAAATAGGCGATTTCCTATCGATATTTCGCCCCAAAATCGCCAATCGATTCGAACTAACAGAATGTGGAAAATCTTTGATACTTTTACTTTGATGTAAACAGAAAAACTGGCATCGTCGTTTCGTCATAAACGATATTCTATGTACGCGCACAGATTTTTCATCAGGTGCACCAATTCCTGAAAACGAAACCATGGCCAGAGTTGTGATTTTATAATTGTGAATGGAGTATACGTATTATTAATTTTCGTTGACAACAACTGTCAAGCTTTGCAGCGGGTAAACCCGAAAAACTGCTGATAGCTGCTGCCATACAGTTTTTCCATCTAGAAACCATTTGTGATTCAAAATTGTGCGTTTCTGATTGGTGGAAATTAAGACGAGGGAAAAAGTCGATAAAAATGCATTCAATTTTGAAAATTTTTAGTGGTTTGATATTCCTGAGAGTAATATTGACTATAAATATCAAAAAATCCACCCTAAAACTTTTTTCAAGCAAATAAACCTTTTGAATATCTACATGAATATAGATAAATTTACATTGTCAACCATCATCGTTAACGTCAACAAATTTTTGACAGGCCGTTGGTTTGCAATGTGTTGTACAAAAAAACAATGCCTTTTTCTTGCGATCACATTCACTGTTTTCGTAAAAAATAGTTTTGTAAACTTCCCAAGATTTTTTCCGGTATAGTGAACATTCGTGGATTCTGCAGTCATTAACGAAGTTAATTTGAATGAATATCTTCTTAAGTCTTGCCAATGGAAGATCGCAACAGTGTATTATAGCCCCGGTTATGGGTTCAACCAATAAAATCCAAAATTGTCGGACATAAACAATATCCTGGCTGTTTTGGCCACATCCGTTAATATCTCACCTAATTCACACCATTTTTTCTAGCAGGTAGTATATAACCCGAAAGAATCCAAACGACTCATTCAGAACTTTAGGTTGATTTACTGTCCGATATTATTGCCGAATTTGCACCATAAAATGCAAATATATAAATATTTGGAGTTATTGTTCCTGGGAATACGGTGTGGTTGTTGGTTCTGTAGATAACTCTGATTTGGTCGAAGATACGTTATCTTTATTGCACTCCTTGTTACCACCTCACCACCCTAACCTTTACTGAAGATGCATTTAGGCTTATTTACGCCAGGGGCGTATTCAGTTCTTTTTCGTCATTGAAAAAAAATAAGAAGATTTTTCGATTGAGAAATTAAAGTTAATATTTCAAACTATACTCTGTTCAAATGTAAGAAAGAGCAATAATAACATGTTTGGCGCATCGGTAGGAGGGCCTTCGTGAAGCTTCTTTTCGTCCAGAGTCGAATCGAGGAGATTTCACACAATCGTTAAGTTTTAACTGAACTTGAATTCCATTTTTTTTTCAATAATTTATAGATCGTTGTTCTTTTGAAATTTGGCAAACTGTCGTCATCATTCACGATTTCTAGAACTTTAGAAAACGTTGGGATTTCATTCCGGAAAAAAAAACCGTGAACAATCCTTCTGATAAGGTTCATATCGAAATCTTCAACCGAATCGATTATTTTTAACGACTGGGCTCTCCTCTTAGGTGGCGTCAATGTTTTATTCTCTTCATATTCTCTGAGAATTCTGAATACAGCTGAATCACTCACCCCTGAGGATTTTGAAACAATTCTCTTTTCGATAAATCAGGATGTTCTTCCAATTCTTTCCGAAAAATGTTCAAAATTATCTCTTTCTCTTCAGCAGAGAAATGCGACCTTTTGGACCTATTTCGTGATGGTCCCCACATATCACCCTCAGATGCAGTATCCGTTTCCGAATTCGACATTGTTCTATAAACACTATATACACTTTGTCAAAAGATTTTTCGAGACAATACACTTTTCACAACAAAATCTATAAATACTTTGAACAGCTAGACCTTCACAGTAGCTCTAGGTATTTTAACTGGTCTTGTCAATTGAAAACTTCGATATTTATGCGAATCAAGATGGCTTTTATCCATTAAGGAAAAGGACCCAAATCTGGTGTTTCCAGAATTACTTGTCGGAACCTTGAGCAGCCGACAAAGAGTTTCGTATAAAATAATATAAAATTTGGGACCGAAACTAAATATATTCCGGATATTACAAGGAAATGAGCATTATGAATTTGAACAGAGATTTTTAACTAGTCTTGTCAATTGAAAACTTCGATATTTATGCAAATCAAGTTTCACCCATTAGGGAAAGGGACCCAAATCTGGTGTTTCCCGGAATTACTTTGTCGGAATCCTGCAAGATTCAGACCTAAATCTCTAAAACTCTGGTGTTTCCTGGAATAACCTTGCCGCAACCTCGAGCATCCGAAAAAGAAATTATTTAGTAGATAATAATATAAAAACAGAACAAAATGAAAAATAGGGTACGTCGGATATAAAATTTTATGACAGTTGCAAATCATAACAGAAATTTTGCACTAGAGTTTCTGAGGAAAAAAGTTCTAATGTGGGAATTGCTGACTCAAATTATTGAATCATTTCTATCCATTACCATCTACAGTCCGTTCCGAGTACGATCCTGGATATCTTTTAGGGCGTTAAAAGGGGGCGTGGTTATGACCGATTGATGAATAGGAGCTTTATTGTGCGCAAAGCAGACGATTCTGTTTGTTTACAAAGCTCCTTCTTATATTTGAACGGACTATAACACGGTCTCACCAAAAATGATTCTAGAGGAAAACAGTTGATAGTGTGCCCGAAAAATATCACCCTGTAGACTTGCAATCGAAATTCCCAAGTCGCAGGGTGAAAACTCTTGAATTGTAATATCCATTATCTTGTTAAGTGCAGATCTCATGAGAAAAATGCTTGAACAAAATTCAAACTTTAAAACCCTGTACTTCGAGAATGGAACGTTTTTCCATTTTTTTACCTAAAATGAATTTCATACGTTATACTATGTACATTTTTGGTTGAAAAATGAAGCAGCGTACTCGAATCTGAAACGGAGCCGGCCCTGCACCTGTCACACCTAAAAAGTAGCAGCGACCAGGGCCGAGATAGTGCGAATCATCGGTACCTTCAAAGTTACCCGAAAGGTATAATATCCGAGTCGGCGCCGACCGAAAAGAGGCCCCGGGCCCTCAGAGGTGTCTTCGGGCTTCATGGGTGGCGCTAGGCCGTGTCCAATGCCGCATTCTTGATTTCAATGAGACCTAAAGGTGGCTGATGGTGTGCTAATGTCCCACGCCACTATTTCCCATTGGCATGCTACCAACCCTTTTGTCAGGCAGCAAATATTTTTCAATGGGGTAATTAATCAAACAGCTGAGTGTCTAGGTACACCAGTTTGTGAATGAAACAGGGTGAGAAGATGGTGAAGTGGATTATGAGCATGGACCCTTCTGGAAAAATCAGACTTTCAATTTCGTTCATTTTTATCGGTAAAATAAGAGGATGTGAATATGACAATCTACCGCATATTTGCAAAGAATTTGAATTGAAATACATATATTTATTTTGCTGTAACGAATAAATGTAAAAAAAAGAAGAAATGGTACTATTTCTTCAATTTTTCCGACCGCTGACATGGCAGTAAGGGCTGTCACTTCTCGTCCATAGAAACTCAAACCAGAGAGCACGTATTCGTGTTTTTCTACCACGATGTTGACAAGAACCATCATTCGACAAATATATACCCAAAACAAATGGTTGAATGAGTTTCCTTGGGACCTGCAGATGGCATATTCAAACTAACGAAGTGGAACTACATTAATGTCCTAAGTAAAGATACGTGTCGTACCAATTGACGCTCTCGAGATTTAAGTGCATTATAAACGATGGGATTCTTTCCAAACAAACATTTGGTGGTTTCTGAGTATTTCCGATGTTGAGCAAAAAGGAAAAGGTCTTTTAGCTGAATAAGATATGGAAATAATAATTCTAAATGTGGTTCATTCAGTTTGTTAGCAAAAATTAGTTCGCGCTTGGCTAAACAGGGCTTGAATAAATAAATTTTGTTTCTTCTCCAGAAACAGCCAATTGTCCTTTTCAAATATGTAAATAGATGATGAGTTTCCCAATCAAGGGCAGATTTACGGGGTGTACTGAGTATCCAAAACCTGAGAAAAAGGTGGTTTGTGTACCTGATTTAATGGTTTTCAATCGTTATTACCCCCCCATGATCGTTATTACCCCTCCCATGAAAAAGAACTATATCCGCCCTTGTTCTCAATATGAAGTATGACATTCACATAATCACTTGACAACTTCCTTGCATGCTCTCCTTGAAGTTATTGAAAATTATTGTGCTCATTTTGTCGCCAAAAGTGGACAAATATTGGAGCTTTTCTGGTTCACTGGCTAATTTAAAGGGGGGGGGGGGGCATGAGGGCAATGGCCCACCCTTCGAAATCGATAATAAAACCTTGAAGCTTGTGAAACCAATTCAGAATATTCTGATTTCAGACAAAACAATTCTTCGTTCTCTGCATATCACCGAACTCAAATGAAACTAAATTATCTGATACAGACAGAGGCGGCTCGTCCTATGTGGCAGGAGAGGCAGTGCTTTACCAATAAACGTCGAAAATTACACGAATAAATATCATATTTTATTAATTATTTATTGAATCATAATA
Source organism: Adalia bipunctata (assembly GCA_910592335.1). Classification (NCBI taxonomy): domain Eukaryota; kingdom Metazoa; phylum Arthropoda; class Insecta; order Coleoptera; family Coccinellidae; genus Adalia; species Adalia bipunctata. Next base: position 24,707,871 of record OU342950.1, read on the forward strand.
TCATCTGCATCCATACGCATTTATTTCGTTATTTCCCTTCATTATACATATAGCAATGAAATGCGCGGGTCTACGTTTTCATATCTAACGATTTCTTTATATCCAATATCAATAATTTCAATTTTCTCGCTGCTAGATAACTGATGTCCGTATCTGGAGACTGGAAGTTAATTCTCATGATCAAAAGAGCATACCTATGTTCGAGTTATAGGGTTTTTTTCGCAAATGTGCCCTTTGGAAAAGTTGCTATAATTTTCAACATATAAATGGGTTTGAACTTCTGTGGAATTATTAAAGACAAAGCGTTAACGCGGCATGCAGATAATTTTTTGAAATTCCGAAAACAGTTTCACACCGTGCAGGAAAGTGAAAGTCGCAGGTTCGATTTCTTCACGGTGTATAACTTTTTCCGGAATTTAAAAAAAAATGTCTGCATGCCGTTAACGCTTTTTCTTTTATAACTTTTAACTTAGCCAACCAACTTTCCTAAAGCACTTTTTCACGTAGAATTTAAAGGTGTAAGTAGTTTCTCCAAAAATTTTGCCTTGCAAACACCCATGGGACTTCAACCTTACCATTCTAAAATTCCACATCCAACATTTCCGAGCAAATTAAGAGTTTGACAGATAGAGATAAAACGCCTGCAATATAGATTCTCTATCATGATGACTGATTGGCCCTTTCAAAGGGGTCACGAGCAGAGGACAGTTTGATCGATCACTGCTATCTTTTCTCTGCATGTCACCTTCCGAAATCCGGTTGTTAGCTTGTTTAGCTATTCATATGTCATTAACAAATGCTAAACTACCCGTGTTGAGGCCCTCATTGCGGTTTCAGGGGCGCAGATGGGCTTCCTTGAATGTTTGTTGTGTTCCATGTTAACTTTGATTGATCTGAAGTAGTAGTAGTCTGGCGTAAGAACGCATTTATGAATGAAACGAGTGAGCAAGACAACTTCTGGTTCTTTTCGAGAGGGGAAATGTTGAAGATATGAGGGAATCAATCGTTCACTCACCAAAAAAGTTTCACATAATTTGAAACATTATTACCTACTTTTGCACATTATTTTGTTGGATGTTACAATTACTAAGACACATAAATACGAAATTTGTTTCGTTATGAATTCATCATTACTTGTTCCTCGATTTCTTTGTCATTTTGTACATTTGAATAGGAATGTATACCAACAAAAACTACAACTCAATAATTAAATTGTTATGTATAGAAAAAGTTCCGAGAATGGTTCTATAATGTAGAAACACTGAACGAATTACATAGTTTGCTCCAGGTGATTTATCTCTTAATCGTCAAAAAAACTGGCCACTTATTACGTTTTTAAATTGAGTTATTTGGGCAGGACGAAGACATCATCAACATAATCAAATTCATCTTCATAAAAACCACGAAGATGTATCCTTTTTCAGCCGGTACATTAATGTCGTTTAGAATGAGAAGAGAGCGGATTTGTGATTTCATGCTACATAACTGGGGGAATATAATGAAAGTCTGTAGAGGACTACTTGATATGTATACAGTAATGATTATGTCATAAATTACTCAAGAAAGTTCGCTAATGATTCTATCGGAGATAATGACGATTTTTTCTGAAGACGAAAGAAACGAGCTTCCTTCGAACTGCTAAACATTTTTCTTACATAATTTTAAACGTAGCTGTGCGTGTGAGTAGCTCTAATCTTGTACCATATGGGTACCAGATTTGAAAATCCTGAAAAATCTTAAAGAAGCTAATCTCAATGCTTTCGATGAGAAAATGGATATTTAATGCTAAGCGAAAATAATTACTGAAATTCATTATTTAATTAAAAATCCTAAAATGATGTAAGGAAATAGTAAGTAAGTAAGGAATAGTGTTAAAACTTCATTTTGTGAGTGAAAAAGAACAATTTTACGAACGAAATAAAATAATCACATTTAACACAAATACCATACAATGTTCTTTTGTACAACTGCCCTATTGCTATTTTGATAATGAAATGGGCGAATTTGCAATGACATAAACTTCAAAATGCATTTTAATATTCGAATAATCAAAAGGTTGTTGTGAATTGCAAACGTTGCCAACGTTATGATTACTATAACAAATGAGAAGAGACGCTGTCATTTGAATTTCGTTCCTGTCCAATTTTCGTCTTGGGTTTTTAACTGCTTAATATGTTTGTCGAGAGTGACGATTTGGTTGTTCCTGTGGATATTGAAGAGTCTGCAGGAAGAGCAAATCTGGAACTCCTACCTCAAAAACCTGTTCAGCAGTACGATATTGCATATAACAAATTCCTGGCCTGGTGTAAATTGAAAAATGTAGAAGGGAACTTCAGTGAACCTGTTTTCCTGGCATACTTAGAAGAAAAATCAAAAATATGGAGTTCATCAACTTTGTGGAGCAAATCTTCAATGATAAAGTCAAGCGCCCTTGTTAAAAATGGTGTGGATGTTAGTAAATATTTTAAGGTGATAGCATATTTAAAACGGAAAAGTGAAGGATATCGTCCCAAAAAGTCGAAAATTCTCACTCGTGAACAAGTTGAAAAGTTCATAAATGAGAAATACTTGATGGTTAAGGTTGCAACTATTTTCGGATTATTTGGAGCCTGTCGGCGTGAAGAATTGTGTAATTTATCAGTGGAAGACAACGAAATAACAAATAAATCATTGGTTATACAACTTTCAAACACAAAAACGAAAGTCAGTCGTTCTTTCAGTATTATTGGCAAGTATGTTGACTATTTTCACACATACTTTGCACTGTGCCCTTCTGTCATCAAACATCGTCGTTTTTTCCTGAAATACATGAATAATAAATGCACTGCCAATCCAGTTGGTATCAATACATTTGGGAAAATTCCATCTATTGTTGCCGAATTCCTCAAACTGCCAGAACCAAAGCAATATACAGGACACTGTTTTCGAAGATCCTCCTCTTCAATGCTAGCAGAATCAGCAGCAAATATAACGAATATTGTTTGCTGTCATTAAAAGTGTCACTTTTAATGGCAGTTGTACGAAAAATATTTTTGGTAGTTTTCCCATTTAATTACTATAGTTCGAATATTCCTCATCAAACATCGACAAAATTATCCACAGGGTGCAATTTTTGCGAATGTTTCCAAGTGCATTCACCATTTTGCATTGGTGATAGAATTTCTCAATAAGAAATCAATATTTGATTTTGTCCTTTCTGGAACAATATTTGTATCTATATTGTCTACACTATCTCTTTCACTCGTGTCCAAATATTGAGAATATTCTTTCTGTACTCTTACAAAATTATCTGTTCTATCTAGAAGGTTCTATATAACTATATACATTTTTGGCAATACATTTTTCGCCCAGATGAGCTTCGATACCTATAGACTCTTAAATTCATTAAGAAAAAGATGTGTTTGAGTAGACAGAAAAATTGTTGTGACTGAAAAAATATCTCCGCAACCTCTAACATTTATTGAGTGGATCGAAATGTCCAATTCCATTAATTTAAGGAGGGACTAGATCTATCTGAATCAATTATTGGGTTCACATGCCCAGCCAATAATCATCTTCCACTTGAATCACTTAAAAATCGATCACAAAGCCCAAGAACAAATTCCATACAGCGCAACCAAAAATTTTCACACAATCAACTTCGCCATAAAAACCCTGTTATTACAAATTACCCCAGCAAGATCTTATCTTGACACCTCTAACATGACTTGCTATACAAGTCAATTAGTCCATTGTAACTGACCATCCTGGAGCAACTGAAACTGCTGAGGGAACCGATGGAAGGGCATCAAGACAACGAACATTGACGAGAAGATTAAAGGGGATGGATGATTGGTTGGATGAAAGCAAAATAATTGTTGATTTAGAATTTGTGGAGATGGTTATCCCACGCTTGTCAAAACGGAATAGTTAAGATTGAAGGGGTCCATATAAGTTGAGGAGATAATGAGATGGGATATTGGTTTTATCGTTTTTTTCGATCGGAGTAATTGTGCTACCTTGATGATCTGCAATTTTTTCGCCATTCCACCGATTTTTAACAGCTTCAAAAGTAATGAGGACACTCTGAATTTTGCAAGGCTCGATCAGTCTTGTGATTTGCTCTAGTCGTACCACATTGAACCAGAAAAGACTACACAAATCTGAAAAGACGAAAAAAGTTGGATAACTCGAGAAAATTCACACACGGTTTTTCCAATTACCACCAATTTCAGTAGGATCCAAGAGGAAACAGAGATGTACGTACATTCCAAATTGCAGATCGATAGCTCCAAAATTGAGTGCTGTATCGTAGCGCGACCACAAATATAGGTACCGGAAAATGTCAGAAAATCCGTAAAAACTGGCCAACGGGTTTTCAATTTCACACCAATTTCGAAGGACTTAGGTCTGGTAGCAGGGGCGCAATGACCTTTCAAATTTCAAATCGATAGCCTCAAAATTGCGATCTGTTATATGGCACTTTTAAAAATTCATCGGAAAAATTTGGAAAACCCAAGAAAATTGGCAAACGATAACACCTAATTTCTCCAAACTCATAAGGCTTCGTAAGGTTACATAGGCGCACCTACCTTTCAAATTGCAGATCTATAGCTCTGAAATTGTGATTTGCAACATAATCCGACTACCAATTTGTCGAAAAAAATTGGAAAAACCAGTAAAATTTGCGAACGATGACTCTTAATTTCACCAAACTCATAAGGCTTCGTAAGATTACATAGGCGCACCTACCTTTCAAATTTCAGATCGATTGCTCTAAAATTGCGATCTGTAACATATACTTCATTCACAATTATAAAATCACAACTCTGGCCATGGTTTCGTTTTCAGGAATTGGTGCACCTGATGAAAAATCTGTGCGCGTACATAGAATATGGTTAATGACAAAACGACGATGCCAGTTTTTCTGTTTACATCAAAGTAAAAGTATCAAAGATTTTCCCCATTTTGTTAGTTCGTATCGATCGGCGATTTTGGGGAGAAATATCGATAGGAAATCGCCTATTTTTCCGTTCTTCGGCGTCCAGAAGAAGTTTCGTGCAAGTGTCATTTTTTCCTTTCACGAGTTTTGGCGTGAGTACGAACGGCAAATTTGAATTGGACCAAAAATCGATTTATAAGCATAAATAAAGCGAAAGTAAGTACTAATCGACCTTTTTACACTTGATAACGGAGTTTTTTAGGTATCTGGCCGTTTTGAAAGATTTCAAACGAAATTCCGGTCCCCCAGAAGTTTGGTTAGTTTCGGTATCGATTTTGGTGCTCAAAATTTATTTGGAATGTGTAAATGGACAAGAAAGGCTTCCTTATACGATCTTCTAACGGAAGCGACCGGAAAATATGGTTGAGGTAGAATTGAAATGTGTCACTGGAGCTTTCATTCCTTTGCCGAAAGTAGAAAAAGGCTATATTGAACCAGAATACATCGGTTTTTCCATATTCCAGGAGTTTGTGTCTTATTTTAGAACAGGTGAATGATAAATGTGAAGCATATGTTTGACCTATTCCATTTTATTTGTACAAACCTACTGTGGTAGTAATGTATGAATATTTTTTAATCCAATAAATTACTATACAATCAGAATATTTTACTCCTTGTTCATAAGATCAAATAAATAAAATGTCGTCAAGTCTTGAACTTTCAGTTCAAGAGGATAATAAACATTAAATCTTCACAAGCATGCATATGAAAATTATGTGAAAGCAATGCAATTTTTTTCCATGGCGAAAAATAATATATTTCAACATTGATCTCTTGTACTTTTCATGCAAATAACTAGAAAAGGAATCCTTTCTATCAATTCATATAAACGTTAATTATTTTCGTCCATCACATCTTTTCCAATTCATTCACATTCTGAGAAATACGCTAAGAATGTAGAAAGGGCAACATAGTGTTGACTTGGAACATAAAAATATTTTGAAAAACGTCATAACTTCGATACAGAGTGGAATGTGTCAAATTTCCAATGCCAGAGCTGTGATTTTATAATTGTGAATGGAGTATAGCAGGACTACCAATTCGTCGGAAAAACTTGGAAAAACCAGGAAAATTTGCGAACGATGACACCTAATTCCACTAAACTCGAAAAGGTTCGTTTGGTTACATAGGCGCATCTACCTATCTTTCAAATTGCAGATCGAATACTCTGAAATTGTGATCTGTAACATAGCACGACTACCAATTCGTCGGAAGAAATTGGAAAACTCAGGAATATTGGCGAACGGTGACACCTAATTTCACTAGAGTCAAAAGGCTTCGTCAGGCTACATTAGGCGCACCAACCCTTCAAAGGACCCCGCACACCTACTTAGGAAAAGCGGGTCCAGTGAATTTTCCCCATTTTTACATAATTATTATATTTATATCAACCTTAAGAACAATATATCAGATTTTCACGAAGGTCTTACATCCGGTTTGTTCTATAGGGCGTTCCAAAATTGCAGCTACGGAAAAATGAATCTTCAAAATCATTCAAAAAAATATGCATCCTTAGAGTGCTCAAAGATACAACAACCTGGAATGATAATACTGTTTTTCTATATAAACAGATTTTGAGATAGCGAAATGAGAAGATTAGTGACACCGAATTATGTCCATCCTGTACATTCCTGAATAAAAACACTTTTGGACCGACCGTCAATACCGTCATAATAATTATACTGAATGAAAACCTATATTCCTTGACAGCAATCTCAACTACAGATAAGTTTTAAAGAGGAATTGTAAGAAATCCGAATTTAAACCTGAATAATTTTGCAACTATTCTTTGTAAATTGATGAAACTTCCTACAGAGGTGGACATACATCATGGTATCATATTTCGAAAAACTCAGGGTGGTCCCAAAGTCACTAACAAAGTTACATTCAGTTACTTATACAGCTTCATGGAACAGCCTGTATAACGAAACTTAACGGGGTGGGCGGTGTTTGGATATCTGTGATATCTTGTTATTCAGAACCCAAGGCATCATGATGAAATTCTGAAAATTAGAAGAATTATCATCAAAATTTAAAGATTCGTTTTTCCGTAGCTGCAATTTTGGAACGCCCTATAGAACAAACCGGATGTAAGACCTTCGTGAAAATCTGATATATTGTTCTTAAGGTTGATATAAATATAATATGTAAAAATGGGGAAAACTCACTAGACCCGCTTTTCCTAAGGAAGTGTGCGGGGTCCTTCGAGATGGATGGCTCCAACATTGAGACCCGTAACATATCGCGAAAACCAATGTTCCGAAAACGTCTGAAAATCCGGAAAAACTGTTTTTCCGGATCCTGCCAATTCCAATGGACTCCGTCAGGCAAAAACCGCTCGACACTCCACTGTTTCTGCCGATATTCTTCAATTTTACCCATAGGTCGTAACAGCATTCCGACCCAAATTCGCGAGACGTTCTCGACAGAGATTTAAATGCTCCGGGTCCATTCCTAGCGGTCCGAGGCATTACGAAGATCATTCCCAAAATTAATCATGGGATACTCGATTTTTTACGGAGCCCCTGTAACTCTCTCACACAAATCTCCAGACGAATACGTCAGAAGCGTTCAGAGAAGGCCCATTACCTGGGCTTTTTGGCCCATTCAGACGTCAGGGCTCGAGGGTGAACAGGAGCGTAGCTTGGGGAGGGCGCTTGGGTGGTTGTTACAGGGGGTGGTCAAAAGATGCCCCAAGAAATGTTTGTAAATTTTGAAGAATTTTCATTTATAACTTCTTAATATAAATTGGATTCCAAAGAAAATACTATACAGGGTGTTACCACATTGGAGGTGCAAACGAAGAGGGGAGATTCCATGTATAACTTTAAGAAAAAAAAAGTCCTTTAATTATGGGAACGCAAACTTATCGTTTTTGAGTTGGAGTTTGAATTTTGTTTTCTCATGGTATCTGTATTCCGCAAGAGATTCAAGTGAAATTTGGCATAGCTATTGCAATGTAGAGTTTACACCAGGTGACTAATTTCGATTAAAGTTCTACAGGGTGTTTTTTATGGAACACAGTCACTGTTTTGATCCAGAGCTTTCTTTGGAGAGCCACGGTCAGTTTTGAAAATTGTAAAAAGAAAATTTGCTATATTTACTGAACTTAATGGTCTCTCGTAGTTTTGTCTTATCTGCTAGCGATTTCGAGGAAAATATGTATTCAGAATGATTCACTCGAAATCCTCAGAAAAATCGAAATTGACAAAAAAATCAAAAAAATATGAAAGGGAATGATTGATTGATACTGACTACACACAATTAGAAAATACTCTAATCTCAACCTTATTGAAACCAACGATATTTAGATTACATTAAAACTTACATACATACATAAATTTCATGTCTTTTTTTATTGTCTATCTTTGTCGATACCAATAATTAATTCATATTTTCCTTGATAACCCAGAACTATCTCAGAAGTAAACACTTTTCATACATTCATCTTGAATAATTTGTAATTACGAACAATTAAAATCATACGATGTGTAATTTTTACGATAGATCAAAGATGCACCATATATCATTTGATTCCGTTGCCGATTATTCAATTTTTCTCTAACACTGTGGCCACAGCCGTCTTAATAGACGTTGCCACACATCCAACTAGTAGGTATTAAAAAGGATAATGTGCTGGGTCAGTGTTGAAATGTTCGTATTCAGCAGATAACTGTTTCAATGTTCCCAAAAACTCATACTTATATTAGGGGTGAAATGGTCAATTCACTGAAGGATTGTTTGGGTTTTTTTCTAGGAATGCAATAGTTTTTAAGAAATGATTATATGATTGAACTCATATGTATCAATTTTTGTAAGTATCGATTATAAGTAATCCAAAAATCATACTAAAAGCTTTGATGCATGGATTTACTCCAGGGCTGAATCCGGAATTATCCTTGAAATTGTGTCTTTTCTGACAAATGCTATCGGGTTGAATTGGGAATATCTCAGAAACATCGCGTTTTATGAAAACTCAGGCATACTTTTGTTGTATAAAATGATCCGCTTTCAATTAGTTTGATGGTATTTTTTTGTGGGTTTATAGTTGCTTGAGGACTATCGATTGTTGTTGGAATATACTGAGAGGGTTTTTGAATCACTCAACCAAAATATTTATAGGTAAACATTTGCTCAGAATCTACAATTTCAAGAGAAATGTGATCTGTGATTTATCAACATTGTTGCCGAATGTCGTGGAAAATGAAATACCTATTCTTTGCTATGAAAAATGCAATGTTCATATTCCTGCAACTCTACAATTTGATGCAGCTCACTATTGAACTGGCCCCCCCCCCACTAATTCCTTGGTTAAACCCCCTCACAAAGCTCCAAGAATGCGGCTGCACGCCACTGCCCAAACAAAGCCGAAAAAATGCATCCAACGGAATCCAGACCAGAAAAAAGGGAGCACAGAAAACTTTCGCAGGAAATAGACGAGTTACATTCTCTGCTCGCTAGTTAGAGAAGTTATTGTTCAATGGCGTTGATTTTAATAACTCGAACCGGAGTAAGGCGGGCCCCCCCGTCCCATTGGTCCATCCCTGGAACCGGGGCGGGCCCAGCATCCACGTGCATCTGGACCACACGTGCTACTGCCGAACGGACTCACTCGATCTCAGTGCAACAAAGACCTCATCTGTGGGTGGTCAGTTTCTGTGCTCATGCTCCGCCTCTATTCGGAAATGATCGGGTCTGTTCGTAAGCCACCCCTCCAATGTACCCCGGTAAAGTAAATACTCAGTCATATTGAGGTGATATTGTTTATTTTTTGCTTTTGAGGTGAAGTGGACGTGCAGTGTGTGCGCGGGTGGACACATTTTAAAAATATGAGAGTGGTTTACGTGTTTCTGTTCATTTGCGGGTGTGCTTTCACCCTAGGAGAGGTGCTTGGAGGGAGGAACAAGAACAGGGGGAAAGGATCTATGTGGTGGTACGTCGATTTTTTGATCAATTTGGAAATTGGATTTTTTTCGTGTGAAATTTTTTGCTGTTTTTTCTACGCCGAGGGAGCTTCCTTGGATTACAGAAGGATTAAAGTGATTGAAATTATTCAATCCTTGTCCGCTATTGCGAGAAGAAATTACGTGCCAATTATAAAATCATATCAATTGCCAAAAATGAATATCAAGAAATGTGCAAAAAACAAAACTTATTTCAATTTATATCTACTGATATGAGACAACAACAAAATTAGTAACAACCAAATTTACTCCATTTGTCGACAATACAAGAAATATACGAACTAAAGATATGATCATGAAAATTATATGAATGAGCTTGAGCACAATATTTAATGTTAATTTGTATGCTATCATTCTTCAATTTCAAATAAAAATATTCTAAACAACATAAAATTCTCATAACTTTAAAAAAATATTCGTTTATATCTTTTCTTTTTTCTGTTGACGAATGATAATTTTCCCCTGGCTTCATCTAACCTATAACTTTTATAATATCAATGATCGAAAAAGTTAGTTGAATCACTAGAATAGAACAGAAAAATACAAATTCCAATATGAATTTAATAAAGAACTGAATTCTACAGAATTCTTACATTTTAATTATTAGATTTATTCTCCAAGCATTCAAATTCATATGATAACAAATTATTGTTTTATAAATAAGTAATTCAATTTGAAAATTCATATAAAAGTAACTTTCATAAAACCGAACAAATATTCTTCCTCCAGTTTCTCATTGAATGGGACAATTACTTCAAGTCACACAAAATACGAAAAGTATTGAGAAAACATTATTAATTCAATACATAATAACAACTGAAAGGAGTACCACAGCTCAAAGATGGTAATTTTTTCGCTACCAATAAAGTTACTTCATAAGAAGAATGATTATAATTACGGCTAATGTTTATTTTGGTATAAAAATGTAGTTTCAACTTAAATTTCGGGATGGTTTTCCCGAATGAAAAGAAAATTAGACAAAGCAATATTGTGAATACCTAACTCAAATGTCAAATAACAATTATCATATAATAGTATATTGTTCAATGAGCGGTAATGTAAGTCATAACACACGCAGATGAATTTTGCAGCCCGAGCCGTCAGGCGAGGGGTGTAATTCATCAAGTGTGTTATGACCATTACCGCGAATTAAACACTATACTTTATCTTCGACTTCTTCAGTAAAATTCGAATTAATCTGCATTTTCAAAATTGACAACAGTTGTCAAGAGCGATTTCTGTGGTCGAAAATTGAATCGATATCGGATCCCGTTGAAAACGTCAAAAATTTTAAGTTTTCCAAATGCAATTTTTGGATATTCAGACCTAAGAAAATGTAGAAATGGATGGCGAGAACGTTACCTTGATGTCTGAAATAGAGTTCCCCATTGACCCAACTTTTTTATTCATTTCGTAAGCTATACATTTTTCCTATTTGTATTAGAGTGAGTTATAGGCGTGAGTTATTATTACCTCACACTATTGGTTTATAGAGACTATTACAGATCAGAATCAGTTGAATAATGAATATATTATTCTATGGGAGTAGATAAAATATTTAAATAGTTGACTTTTCCGTAACAGGTACATCATAAATCAATAATTTTCAATATACCTACAGGCTTTTCAAATTGAAATTGAAATATTCAGGGGAATAACAGTTCAATCTTCCTTTCGAAAATGATTTTTTTTTCTCGTCAGAAAGATTTGCCAATTTGAGATAATTTAATTCAACTATATGTTTTTTAACGCAATCTATTCAGGATGATTGAGGATAATACAAACTTGAGAGGAAACTTATAATGGACTAATGCGAAATTGAAAATTTCATATATAATAATAATAATAAATTCTTTATTACCCATGAAATTGATAAAAAACAATAAAAACAACAATTTGAAAGTGAATTACATGGATAAATGGCTACAGCTGGTTCAGTTGTGAACGAATTCACCCCACCAGTGCCAGAAAATTAATAAAAAATAAACTAAATTGAAAGCGGAAAGAATAAAACAGTAATCAATCAGATGGGCAACGTTCTCAGGAAAGGGAAGGGAATGGGATTGAAGCATTATACGCTATGTAATATGAAGTTGTTGTGAAATTTCAAAATTTTCTTGAATTGCAATAACTCTGCATTCATTAACTAAACAAATAATCCTCTATTAATAATGCCTTTTTTACAATTCAATGACGTTTGTTGATCGTGTTGACCTCGAGAATGATTAAAATTGATGACAGTGGAGATTACTCAAATTTTGGCCCTTTATTTCTGAAAACAATCTAGTGAAGGTTCTCTCGTTCAGCAGGAATGAAAATGATCAAAAATTAAATTTTCTGAACATTTAAAACTGAAACTCTTCCTGTGAAATTGCTAATAATTCAAATAAGTAACGAAATTTCAATGGATTAGGTGATAAGTCATTAAACGGAAATCCCTCGTACAACAATACCCAGAATTCCCAAAAATTCATGACTCATTACGAAAATTCCCTCAACGAATTCTCCACCGGAACTCAGCAGCGCCCTCTGTCACCATCAACCCGGCCCGATCGAAAATTTCCGATCGAACCTGCCGAACCTCGATTGTCAACCGGATCACGTAGGCCTCGACCTGCAAATTTCACGAAAATAGAATCGCAATTGCCGTGGTGACATGTTGGCGAAGTGACAGCGGAGATTTAAGGGACTCACTCCGGATCGTGTTCTGATCGCCACGACTCGCATCCATCAATCCGTCTGGACCTTATACCCGTCTCTTTTTCTGCGTTTCGAGGATTCGGACGTGTTTTTGCTCCGGCGAAATTGATGTAATTTATGTACGTTGTTCTCGAGTTCGACCTGGACGGTTCCTGTTCGTTTATTCAACTGTTTCGGGGTTACCGAGATTCATTCCGGTAATTTGGGAATAAATCGGGCTTTTGACGTACAGATGGGATCATTTCAAATCATTGGGAGCCTAGAAGGAGTTTCACGACGTCTGAGAAAACTTCTCAGTTCACGAACTCTTTCAGCAAAAGTTTCTACCATTTTGTGGCGACCTCTGACAATTTCGATGCGTTGTTGAAGCTTTTATCGTTCCATTTCATTAACAGAATAGGTTTTAGTTGTCGTTTGAAAAAATGACAGCTCGCGATATGACAACCGTCAAATTCGTCCACTATTCAAAATGAAACATCCAAATGTAAAATTTCATGAAAAAGAATGACATTTTGATGTTATAAATTATAAAAAAAAATTCCCTGAGTAGTTCATGAGATTCCTGTGAAATTGTTAATGAAGAACAAAACTTCTCCTTTTTGGAAGCCCTTATTGGGACATCCTCTCTGAAGGAAACGTAAAATAATCCAATTCCTCATAGATACGTGTCTGGGCAGTTGATTCTTCCTATAAAGGATAATTCCAAGAATAATTGAACTCTAGTTTGCATACAGTAATAATCTGTCTGTACCCAACGAATGGTTCTCTGTATACCCGACCTGAGTGGACTCGATATGGCCAACCACATAAATTACCTGTAATTATTCATTCTGCCATATTCCGATTTTATCTCAACCACTATTTATTCACAATTATAGTGACATCCAGAGCACAATTTCTGCGCAAGATGCCTGTGGATTCTTGACTCGGAATCATTATGTATCGTCCTACGTGTCCAAATTTGAATGCGTCTTTACACTATTTGAAATTCTAATTGGATTATTAGGGTTTAAACCGTTTTTAAACGATTTATATCCAGTTGAATATTCTTCAATTCGCGACGAAGTTTAGGCTTGAGATTATGACGAAGAATAAAACGTATTTTGACTCATTAATTCATGTTTTCCATCCATTTCAATGCTTCTCAAGTAGCATAGTGTGAAATCTAGGGATATGTTTACGACAACTCACTCATTTGAACTAATTCATCATCTCAGTCCGAATTGGGTGAAATGAAATGTTCGAGTTATATTGGAAGTTGTAGAAAAAAACATCTTTTTCCATATTCTCGCATTACAAGCCGATACCACGTCGATTTTGGACGATATTGAGCAAAATCGCCGGAGACTCCGAGAGCCGACCAAGCGCGAAACCTGCGACCACTTTTACCTTCCGAAAAACAGTTCAGAAACTACGCCCAGGCTCATTACTCATCTCTACCCCGCCGGAAAGACAAAACTTTCACTTCTGCGAGCCCGAGAATTCACACCGGACCATCATTCTCGGCTAATCTTCGGTTTCCAATACCTGGACAAGTCGTCACATCAAGTAACCGACGACTGGTTTCTTTTGTGCGTTTTTTGCGTTTTGGCGTTTCCTTCGTGTCGATACATCAACGTTGCAAGAGAAGAGACGGCCGCAATTTACGCCGTGCTGCCATCTTAGACTGTTAATGCGGTATTAATTGCCGGCGATGAACATCAAGTAGGCTGTATGACTGAAATTAATACGGAGTTATTATACCAGATATGTGAGTACAGGTGTTTGGGTTGTCGGTTTCAAGTACTGCTCTCGGATCTCGCAACATCCTGGGTTTTTTTTGTGGCTGTGTTGGGACGCCTGGTATGTCGTTTGGGCGGCGTTATGTTGGTTCTAATGATGATCGAGAAGTTCTAGGGCGGTTGTTGTGGACTCTTGAAGATTAGGGAAATATTTGGATAATTCTGTTTCACAAGCATTCTTTTGGAAGATGAGATCTCTTCAAGTTAAGGAAATTGCCCTTAGTTTGAAGAATATTCAACCTTATGAACTCAAGTGCAATTCCATCAATTTGCTTTTCGAACGTCTGGATAATCGAAGCACCCAAAGAGAATAATCCTTGTTCTGAAATTTGTTACAAATCCTGACAGTATCTAGAAACTATAGAATGATAACGAAATATTGTTATGGAACAAGCTGAGCATGTTCTATTTTGGTTAATATGTTTTCCTCGAAAATAAAATAGACCTGTCCAAAAAATTATCTGAAATTATATAACTTTCACTTCTGCATTTTTTAAACGACATGCCTTTGTCGTTAGGCGTACGATACCCTGTATAGATCAGGTAATAATAGATTTTTGGCCCAATTGGATTATTTTGGATTTCAACTTGCTAAGTGAATGAAGTGAAATGTGCAAATACTTATTGTGTTCGAATTGCTGACATTTTAACCATAGTGCTGTTGTTTACATACGAGCCAACAACATTATGCTGGAAATGTCGCCATTTCGATTCACCCAATCATCGAAGCAACACCAGGAGCAACAGGAACTGAGCAGATTCTCCACAGAAACTACATTTTTCCAGGAAACACGAAAGAATCCCATTCAGACAATGAACAGCAGTTTATCCGTTACAAATCATATTGTATTATACGAACATGAACTTCTACTCATTGATTGCCCAGTTATAAGTCGATAAAGATGAAGATTTTCGACATTATTCATGAAAATCTTAGGAAACCCCAACAGTCGACCAAGCGCGAAACCTACCAACAATTTGAACGCCGAGATTTAATAATCAAAAATATCATCCAGCCTCATCCGCCATCGCTGCCTCTTCCAAAGTGCCAAACAATATCAGGATAAACAGGAATTTAACATTCATTTATTGAATAAAGAAGAATCCTTCTTTATACTATGATGCAGTTTATGTAAATGGAGGTTCTTACGTCGCAAACCAGGTAGTTTCAAAGGTGTTTGAGCTCCTCTTCTTTAATTCTCAAGTTGAAAGTCGATACAACAAAGAGCTTCGAGATTATCCTGGAAAATCTCCGGAGACCCCAACAGTGGATCAAGCGCGAAACCTGCGTCGAAACTTTTTAAATTTCTGAAACAACACCAAGCCTCGTTACTCAATTATACCTCACCATAAAGACTCAACAACGCCAGGATAAACAGGAACTAGCCGGATTCCGCGTAGAACCAGCATCCTTCTTAGAAACCAGAAGGATCTGAACCAAACCATTTCGATAATCTGGTTTTATCTACGCTGGTCGCAATTCCGTCTTGTTAAAACTGAACGAAAACCTATTACTTAAGCCATTCAGATAATATAGATAGCGGTCCTCCCGTTACAAATCAGGTAGTCTTAAAGGTACTTTATAGTTGAGATAAGACGAGGGACGTTCGAACAGTCGAAAATGTGAACTTCTGGCAATAAAGATCGAGAAAACTGAATCCCAAGTCGACAAAAATTCGGTGCGAGGCAGTAAAAGAGGGAGGAATGCTTCAATAAATTCTGGAAGATATCAGACCTACGTGATAGAAATGTATAAGGAGGAATAGCTCATGGTGAACGATGAGAAAACGAAGTTATTTCATTATGGATATTTATTACGATTTGGGGACAGAGCGGGTTTGGGATAGTTTTTTCTTGGTCGGTTGAATGGACCAAATGAATGATAGTAACTACGCGACGAATAAAACAACGTTTAACCTTTGAGGAACGTCAGAACAGTTTTTATTTTTTTACTCAAAAATGTTGAGTCGCAGAGAAAAGACTCAGGAAATCATTTCTGTTCCGAATTAATCGATAACTCATAAAAATAAATATATTTTATTTAGGTCAATGGTAAGATCACAATAAAACGCATAGAGCTAAATAACGTGCGAACTGGCAATAGCTGACATATTCAACAGAACATAAATAGTACGCCAATGAATTTTTTTCAACAACAAAACCTGATTTCAAACAGAAAAGGTCTCTTGAGACTTTCCTCTGCGATACGTCGTTTTGGAGTAAAAATATAAAATATGTTCTACTATCCGCCATTACCATTTTTAAATGGTGATTTCTCAAGAATGGTGACTCGTAGGAAAACAGCTTGCAGTTATTTCTGTAGATAATTGAATGGGTTTGAACTTCTGTCTCAGCTATTGTTATGAAAACACTAACCGCTATACGAAAAAAATGCCAAAACCGATGTTTGCGACTTTTGACCTTGAAAAAATTTTCAAGGACACTTAATTAGTGCAAAGTTTTGATACTGTAACTATCAAAGAGCCATATCAAAGTTCAGCTCTTCACGAATTGAAATGTAGAATTCGACGGAACTGAATATAAAATCCTTCCAAATTATTCTATGCATGCCGCCCCTGGCTTCCAGTCGTTGGTCCGGTGGACTGAGACAAATGGAAGCATCCACAGATCCGGTATTAAGTGAAGAATCCTATATTAGTCCACGGTAGTGCCGTGTTTTTTGTCGGCCGCTGTGACATACCTTTCATCCGTGGAATCCGCTGCTCAAAGATAAGGGGTTAACGTATGACCAAGACGGAGACCATAGATAACAGCTAGATGACGCTGTTCTCACGCTCCTCTGTGCCGCTGATACGTAAGACGTTCATTTCTGTGATTGCCGTTCGTCAAATTGTTACGCCGGAGTTTAAGTTTTTGCGATTGAGATGTTAGATTGGCATTGGCGTCGATTGTATCTATAGTTTTAGGTGTCAAGGGGACATTCGAATACAACACGCGTGGGGGAGGGTTCCGTAACGATATCAGTGATTTTTTCGAAACTAATATTAAAGGGCATCCAATTTTTCCGAGAAAAATCGAAGAAACACGTTGCTAAGAAATATTTTAACAAGAAGTATGAGTGATGGTGGCAACAAGAATCCGAGTCGAAGACGAGGATTTTTGCTCCTGCACGAATGCTTTTTGTTCAAAAATATTACTTTGTATTGTGTTTTTTCGATTTTTTTTACAGGAAAAATCAGATTCCCGAATGGTATTTGACAAGACTATTTCATGAGTAACAGATTATTCTGGATGCATTATGTATGTATTTTTAATTTTAGTTGACAACAACTGTCAAGTTTTGCCGAGGGATGAACCTGAAAAAACTGCTGACAGCGGCAGCCATATAGTTTTTCCATTAAGAAACCATTTGTGATTTAAAATTGCGCGTTTCTGATTGGTGGAAATTAAGACGAAGGAAATAGTCGAAAAAAATTATAACTCAACACAACGAAAAATTTATCTTTTTAGTAAAAGTACAGTTATTGAAATTTAACTCAACATTCGATTCATAATACTCACGATCTTGTTGTCGTGTTCTTGATCGAGATTAAGGTGGGCGTTCAATGTAGTGTGTTTTTATTTCAAGTTGCATTTGAAAATGGTTTCACTTTGAGAATTGAAATTTTGTGGGTAAACTCAGAAAGGATTGGAGTTCTTAATGAGATAATTGAGATAATTGCATTTCAACAGTTCATTTTTTCTCTTTCAAAAATAGAAGAAAATAAGCCAACTCATGCTTCTGTTTTATTTCAAACGAAAGACCCATGAAAATAGTTCAACTTCCGATTAAAAATGAATCTACAGATCATTTCATTCAGAAAACAACTTGAAATACGGAATTGGCAGAGAATGGCCAAATTCAAATTTTAGCGGGAAAAAGTTCCTAATTAACCCACATTTTCACTAATTTCATAGTTCAGCGAGTTTCGGATAGACAGCGCCATTGTACATTTCATTCATAATTAGAGAGATATTCATAGAACACATAGAGATAATGTAAGTTCTAGGGAGATATTCCATAAAATGCACGGTGGCGCCTCTATCGGTTGATTTTTCCTACGCGCTTCAAACGGCGACCTTAAAGTATGGTCTTATACAATTTTGTTTGCTATGGCTGGTAATTTTTAGCTTTGTTCTTCCACACCACTTTTTGGCAATTTGCCAACAGCCAACATCTATATTCGAGTGAATTGTTATCGTTTTGTCCTTCACATTCATACCAATTGACTCAGCAGAAGATTAGTCCGTTCACTCATAGTTTTTCTCTCAACAGGTACATTATCGTACCTTCGTCAGTTTCATATTTTATATTTTCGAAGAGTTGATTTTTTTTGCATAAAATAGGATCAAAAAAGATACCATTCGTATTTGAAATAAGAAACTTGCTTTTTTTACACTTCATACAAGAGATAAGAAACACTGAATACGGTGTCGTATTGCTAATGAAAAAGTGCCTGTAGAAAGTGTTTGTCGTTTTTAGGTTTTTTAGAGAATGAAGAAGTTATAGCACATTTTCGAAATCACCAAAATATCAAAATTTCGTTATATCTTCAAAATAAATGAAGATATCTTGAATCGGCTTTCAGTTATGGAGTTTTCACGAAAATCGAGCCCGGGACTCCTTTTTCACCTATCTAGCCTAGAAGTACCAGAAACAGCCAAATTCAAGCAGTTTGGGTTTTTCTTTTAGAATTACCTTGGCACGTTTTACTGGTCACCGGATTGTACTCAATGCGATTTGTTGAAGTTGGTTTTACTCTATTTGAGGAAAATCCACCATACAAGAAACTGCTAATTCTACAGTAGCAAGATTACACATAAGATCATTTGTAGTATTCTGTTCGATAATAGCAATATTATTTTGAACTTCACAAATTCATCGAAACTGAACTGGACTTACGTTTACAAGGATCTGATTGTAGTTTCTTCGTGATCTTAAACGAGTCAATCATAATAATAAAGTCAATGTGGGTTTTTTAAACAAGAGTTTGCACGAAACGTTCCACACTGTCTTCAACCTTCCTTCTTCAAATCTGGTACCGTTTTCTCATATTGACCGCCCAATCGTTTACTATCAACGGCAATTCTTCTAAGCTTCTATGTAGAAATATAGGAATACGAATTCGAATAATTGTTCATTACCCACATTTACAGTTGCTTCAATTGTACCCAGGTGTAAAGAAGGCCTACGCCAATGGCGGTTTGTGTCGCCTCTTCACATGCTTTGGCCATAAAAGTTCCAATCTGTGCAATGAAAATTTACACACTCGTAAACACAATATTATACTCCTTTCCACTTCTTCTTCTCATGGGTTGCCACGATTTATTAATTATTTATAGGGGAACCTCCTGTCGCGATCCTTAAAATACTGGATGAATAAATATTGTCCTATACGAACGTAATCGCATACGTTCAATTTTTTGTAACATTAAGTTGTTGGGAAGCTCCCATGGTAAGAATCTTATATTTCGATACATTTTATATGCCGGCGTCGAGATTTTATGCCGGACACGTCTTTATTGGCGATCACTTGTCATATCTTTATGAATTTTCGCATTTTTTTCGGGTTTAGGAGGAATCCAACCTCGACGTGGGGTTCCGAATGAGGTACATGCCAGAAGTTGACAGCATATCGGGTTTTCACCTCAATCCAATTATTTATATGATTCCGACTAAATAATCCATGAATACGTGAACAAGACTCATTCAGGATCATACATAAACTAAAATCATTATCAACATTGACGACTAACGTCCCAACTTGGAACACCCTGTATAACTCCCTCGCTTGATTTTGCGTTTTTAATTCAATTCAACCATTATCTAAATTGAACAAGTGTCCTCTAAAAAAATATACCTAATGACTCATTAAATGAGCTCTGAACAAAAGCGGATTCCCAAAAGTTCACTTACGTCGTTCGGGCCAGAAATTGACCTGTTAATGGGCTCAACTTTATACCACCAGCTCAATCTGTTTTTATATCAACTTAATTATAGGTTATTGTTTCATTCCAGAGGCAATTTATTGCAAATTGAAAGTAATTGGTAGAGTTTACCCAAGCGGTAAAAATTGAAGGAATAACTCATCCACACTGAAATGAATTCCCATTCTTTGGGGACCCACAATCTTGATGTCATAATCACGAGATTGATAATTGGTGATTGATTGAACAATTTCATTAGGCAGGAAGATTTTCTAGAAAGGGGAATGAAAAACAATTTCTTTCTCCACACAAAATTCCTTTTAGGTAAATAAACAAGATAAAACTTTCCATTCTAAAAATCCTACTTTTCAACAAAGATACATTCTACACTGCGCGAAAAAAATTAACGCACATTCTGAAAATCTCAATTTTAATGAAAGTTAACTCTACATTGACTTTATAACTTATTTTTTATGTTCTCTCGGGGAGGTTTTGAAAGAAACAAGACACATTAAATGGAAGAAAAATTCAGGATTTCACCGAATCTTATATGAAAGAAGAGAAATGAACAAATTTCAAAATACTGAAATGCTGATAAGTGATTTAATACTTTGTATTTCCACCCCTTGAGTTAATTACAGCTCGGCAACGACGGTTCATACTCAAAATGTTCTGATCTAATCCTTTCCAGATTTCTCCGAGTTGGATTCCTAAGTCATTAAGAGTATCTGGACGATTTTCTGAACTTCTCAGCCTTCTATTGAGGTTGTCCCAAACCTGCTCAATCGGATTGAGATCTGGACTTCTTGCTGGCCATTCCATACGAGAGACTTCAACCTCTTCAAGGTACTCCTGAACGATGCGCGCACGATGGGGTCTGGCATTATCGTCCATGAAAATGAAATTTTCACCAATGTTTGGGGCAAATGGCACTACATGCTCTTCAAGAATGTTCCTTATATACTTATCAGCATTCATAGCTCCATTATCAACGTCCACTAGGTCTGTGCGAGCTCAAAGATATTCCACCCCATACCATAATCGATCCTCCCCTGAAACCAGTAGTATTCAGGAAATTGCACTGAGCATATCTTTCATGTGGACGTCTGTATACAAGGGAACGTCGATCACAATGGTAGAGGCAGAATCTAGACTCATCTGTGAAGAGATCTCTTTCCCAATCGGCCTCTTCCCAATGGATATGATCTCTCGCAAAATCCAAACGGGCCTCTTGCCGCGACACGAGGCCTTAAATCATATTTTTTGAGGCGATTTCCTATTGTCTGAGTGCTAATTTGAACCTCATGAGTTTGCTCAAGCTGATTTTGAAGGAGGCGAGCGGTTGCAAACCGTTGTCTCAACGAAGAAACTCTCAAGTAACGGTCTTGAATGGCAGTTTTTACCCGTGGTCTACCCTGTCCTGGTCTTCGGACATTCATACCTGTCTCCCTGAATCGCTGCAACATTCTTGACACACTTGTATGGGAAACTCCAAACCTTTCTGCTATTCTTGTGTATGTCCAGTGTCCACCCTTCTTCTCCCAAAACTACCACTTGGGCACATTCCTCTTGGGTCAAATTGCGTGTTTCGCGTTGCATAGCGATCGAGTGTAGAAAATCAAACGAAAGAAAAACTATTGATCACTAGAATTGATCGAGAACAACTGATTTTAGAATGGAGCCAATACATTGAAAATCTGATAATATCATCTTTTTTTATTCCTGCTGGGAGAAAACATCTCTATTGAAAAAAACATTGAAAGTGGATAACATATGCATGCATAATTCTGATAAAAATAATTATCATTGAGAA
This sequence comes from Adalia bipunctata, assembly GCA_910592335.1. Lineage (NCBI taxonomy): Eukaryota > Metazoa > Arthropoda > Insecta > Coleoptera > Coccinellidae > Adalia > Adalia bipunctata. The sequence goes on from OU342950.1 coordinate 24,730,038, forward strand.
CACCTTCAGTTGTAGAATAAATTTGAGATTTCCATAATGTGAGTTAATTTTTTTGCGCAGTGTAGTTTCTGAATGAGATCAAGAATGCGATACTCAAATCATATTGGCCCTTGAGACCCAAGTGCTCACCCATAAGGCCATAAAAAAGCACTTGATGGAAATATGCGAGGAAAATACAGAGTCAGTAAAAAGTAACGCACAAAATTCATATAAATTCATTATTTTGTACAACTGAGGCGTTTTTCGTGGAAAGTACCGAAGATATGAATTAGTGCGACACTCTTTGCTTGCTCACTCTGTATAAAGTGTTATGAGTATAGTTGTTGACAACCATTAACCTTTAATTATAGTTGGAACTGATTAAAGACGGTTTATATTCAATTCATTAGAAGTCATGAAGCCTGAAATGTTCTTATTAATCGTTTCATTTTATGGCTGTATTCTGGGTAAGCTTCTGCCTCACGAAGTTGATATTAACTAAAGTGTATCCAAGAAAGAGGTCACTTGGCTTTTGGAGTTTCCGTTCACATGAGAATTGATGGGATCAAGTTATATTATTTTATCATTTTTTGCATGGAAAAATTATTAAAAACAGTAGGGTTCAATTCTGGGAGCAATTAAAACTAGTCGTATCCAGCAGTAGCAACATCCTAATTATGTCCTTATTAAATTGCAATAAAACCCCTCAAATGAATCAGCGACTAACGTAATTCATTCCTTCAGAGATAAATTCTTGAGAATGCAGTTAGTTTCGATTTTAGTACATTCAGCAACGAATATAATTACCTACTATTTAATAATATATAATCTTCGGCAAGATAAAGCTACGTTCACACTATTTATTGGCATTTCGACTCGTATATGCATGTAATTTATGGATGCTGTATCCTGATCTCTCAGATGAAATATCATTAAGTCATTAAGCATGTTTATTCCTAATATCAAGGTTTCTTGGTCGGAATAACCTCAACTTTCTTATTCGTAGGAAGAGTGGAACAATCAGGTTTGTGAAATTTTTCCAGCAATAGTTTACATACGTAGAATCCCCGCTTCTCATTTTTATATTTTTTTAAGTGCTCCTATACGCTATAGCAAGACTATATCTCCAACATAAAAAATATCTCACACACCTAAAGCAGTTCATCTCTTATCTTCGATATATCGAATACCATTCAATGACGACAGAAGAAGAAAATACATTTAAACCTTTCCTTGTGTGTGTTCCTTGAATAAACACCATTAATACACGAAAGAGTCAATAAAATAAAATTTCTTATCGCTTGAAACGAACTCGCTGGTACAAATATTAGACTTTCAAACTTTTGATGATCAAATAGACGAAATTACTGACATTTTCTGATCAAGGATCCATACATTCCAAGCAGGATCGAAATATTGAATTTTCAGCCATATTTGAACGTTTATGTTTCATTGAACATAGAAATATATGGGTTATATCACGGTATGCGAAATTCAATCCAATCAAAATCAATTAGGAAAATTGCGGTGAAAATGATGATTTTGGTAGATCATTTCGCGGATCCAACGAAATTCAAACGAGTTATATTTTTCTAGGGGTATAGCAAAAGCTGGTGAACCTAACAACCTATCACCAATTTCTCCAGGTAGACTATACATGGAAAGGACAGATCATAGCACACTGAGAAGAAAACAGCACCGACTAGCCAGGGAAAATCCAGGATTACTGGCCGCAATAAACAGGGGCGCCAATCAGGCGATCCAAGAGTGTCAGTACCAGTTTCGACATCAGAGGTGGAACTGTTCTACTCGAAATTTTTTACGAGGAAAAAACTTATTTGGAAAGATTGTGGATAGAGGTGAGTGAAAAACCTTTCTGTATTGATCGGAATTACCCGTTGACCGTCATTACCCGATGACCGTCTTTACCCGGTGACCGCTATCACCCTCTTCTCGGCTTCAGAGAAACGAAGCTGCACGTGAAAGAGCGGACACTTCCAGATTGTAATTGACAGCACCGGCATCCCTTTCTCCATTCTCTCGTCGACAGGGAACGATGCCAAACATTTAATGAATTGAACTGATCGAGTAAAAACAAGGCGATTAATTTGAGCGTATGTGGCCTATAGTGGTGCAATTAAGAATCATCTGCGTGTAAGTCGGGTAGAAAAAACTGACCCGTATCGTCGATTTTTCCAAATCGGTTTTTCTGTCTATGGAGATTCTTGTCTCGAGCGCTGGTTCCGAATTTGGTAACGCACGGTCGTGGATAGCTTGATTAGCCGGATTGTTTATGGTAGCGACAACAAGGCACCTTGGGAAACACTAGCATTTCAGCCGATTGTGTTGGAGTTGGCAGATGGGGATCACAATTGAAAGTATTTTATCCGCCGGTCAGATGGATTACATACTTCAAACTACATACAGAGTGTAACAGCCAAATGGAATGAATTCGATAACGAATAAATGAGGGGATGTTAGGAAAAACGCTCGGACACGTCGATTTGTAATTTTAAATGCGCATATTTTTCAAGAAAATAATATTATACAGGGTCTTTCACGAGGAACCTCACCCATATTTATACGGGAAACTACTGAACGTATTTTCATGAAATTCAGCACTTATAAGTATTTCACGATGCTGATGAAATCTAAAATATTTTCAAGGCACCTCCGGTTTTTCCGGAAATGCAGAAATAGATTCCTTAGAAAATTTCAAGTTATTTTGATGTAACATTTTTCAGTTTTGGTTGGAAAATTCTCTCTGAGCGGGAAAATTCGAAAAAAAAATCGAAAATAGAGCTCCGCTGAAACAAGAATAACTTCGAGGTTTTTGGATGGAAAATTTTCATTTTTGGGATTTTTCAAGATGTAAGATTGATGTATCCACTTTAAGAATCGAAATCGCGATTCATGATACAGGGGGTGAAAAAATCGCTTTCAAAGTTAGGGATGACAAAATCGTGAAAAATTAATTTTTTCAAATTAGAACCCCATTTTTTTATGGCATTTTCTGAGTTAATATCCACTTTAGGGCAAGGGTGTGATGCATACACTCACATTATTTTTTAACGTAGATTCAATATCTGCCATAAAAAAATTGGGTTCTAATTTGAAAAAATTGATTTTTCACGATTTTGTCATCCCTAACTTTGAAAGCGATTTTCTCACCCCCTGTATCATGAATCGCGATTTCGATTTTTAAAGTGGATACATCAATCTTACATCTTGAAAAATCCCAAAAATGAAAATTTTCCATCCAAAAACCTCAAAGTTATTCTTGTTTCAGCGGAGCTCTATTTTCGATTTTTTTTTTCGAATTTTCCCGCTCAGAGAGAATTTTCCAACCAAAACTGAAAAATGTTACATCAAAATAACTTGAAATTTTCTAAGGAATCTATTTCTGCAATAAAAAAATGGTGTTCTTATTTGAAAAACGGAAGTTGACGTCATTTCCGGAAAAACCGGAGGTGCTCATGCCTTGAAAATATTTTAGATTTCATCAGCATCGTGAAATACTTATAAGTGCTGAATTTCATGAAAATACGTTCAGTAGTTTCGCATATAAATATGGGTGAGGTTCCTCGTGAAAGACCCTGTATAGGGTGTTCCATGTGACCGTGGCCAATACCAACTTTCTTATTTCAAATGCAACCCCCCGTATATTATTTATTTTTTGGATTCTTCAGAAAATTCTGGACATAATTCATGTACAATGTCCTATACCTATCTTCAACTTTTTCGGAAATATTGAGTTAATAATAATAAGACGTTCGCGGCGAGCATTTGGAACATTTCCTACATTGACATGAATGTTTTTTTGTTTGTTTTAATAATTGAGGAATAATCAGTATTACTTATTAGGTTTTAAGTGTAATGTACCGAATTTGTAAAATAAAATAATTTTTATTTAAAACGTTGATTTTTGCAATAAATCTGAAAACACTTAATACTTCCGAAATAGTTAAAGAGAGGTATAGGACATTGTGCATGAATTGTGTCTAGAATTCTCTGAATAATCCAAAAAATAAAAAATATACAGAGGGTTGCATTTGAAATAAGAAAGTTGGTTTTGTCCACGGTCACATGGAACACCCTATATAATTTGAAGGAAAGATTATAGCGGCATGCAGACAATTTTTTGAAATTCCGGAAAAAGTTACACACCGTGCAGGAATTGAACCTGCGTCTCCTACTTTCCGGGTACGGTGCTCTTACCAACTGAGCTAACTGTGTGTATGATACTTTTCCCGGAATTCAATATCATGAGGTTCACCTCATATGTAGTGAGAGAGGGGGGTTCCTTGGTGGGGAGCACTGATTCGTCATCATTAGCCAGAGGACTCCTGTATCCTTCAGGTAAGAGCACCGTACCCGGAAAGTAGGAGACGCAGGTTCAATTCCTGCACGGTGTGTAACTTTTTCCGGAATTTCAAAAAATTGTCTGCATGCCGCTATAATCTTTCCTTCAAATTCAATACACAGACGATAAAATCATTCATTACCCTATATAATATTATTTTCTTGAAAAATATGCGCATTTAAAATTACAAGTCGTCGTGTCCGAGCGTTTTTCCCAACACTCCGTCATTTATTCGTTATCGAATTTATTCCATTTGGCTGTAACACTCTGTATTTCCTTTTCCAATTCACATTTTTTATTCGTTCAATATGATGTATATGAGTATCCTGATGTTTGGCAAAGATTTAGGTTTATCAAGATTTTCTTAAACTGACGCAGGTTGGTACTCGTGAAATGTCAAATGATTCTCAGAGACGTTGCCAATGTTAATTTTTATTTACTCTTTTTTAACTTTGTAAATGGGGTTAGTTCATTCAAGGTTTTACTGTAAGGTTTCGTAGTACTACTACATTTTTATAGTGGCGTATTTCAAGTTGTGCAAAAACATATTTAAATGTCTTCTGTATGCTTATTTCATGAGAATTTTGAAAAGTGGGGAATTCCATAGGTCTGTATGTTTTTCTGTCGGTTTATTCGAGTACTTCCATTCTTTTTTCGAATGAATTATCACAAAGTAGCGGACTATTTTCTGTCCATTATTTTTCAGTAAAATTTAACACTCGTTTTCCGTATAAGAAAATAGCATAACTGAGTCTTCCAGCCATGTTTATATACGTGAAATATTTCCAGTATCAACAGACAAAAAAGTTTCTTCAACATTCGCCAGGTCTTTGAAATTATTGAATTCACATTATATTTTCTCAAATTGATTATTTTTCCAAAGTAAATAAACATTTTGATCAATACGTTATTACTAAGATTTGTATGTAGAGAGGACAACGATGCTTATTCATTTGACAGGAAAATGAATATAACCTAACATTTTCAAAATATACACGGTGAAATGTGTCAGAATGTCATGGCCCTCCGGGATTCTTTATAAAAGTGAATGGAGTTAGTATAGGTAGCGCAAAACTTTTATTGATTAAGTTTGAGTCTCTTTTTCATTTCTATTTTATGTTTCGCAATCGGGAATTTCGTTTTTAATAATTTGTTCATCGCACGCATGTTTAATGGTTAAAATGAAGCAGGTGGCATTCTATCAAACTTGGAAATTACCGAAACGATTTTAAAACGAGCAATCCATCTCGACACTAACGAATCAAGACAACAAAACAAAGATATAATAAGTCCCATTTATAAAACCCCAGAATCCAGATATCCGTGACACCTAACCCAACGATTAATAAACATAAGTGGGCTGTGGGAACCCGATAATGAAATTAATGCAACAAAAACAAAACAAAGTCGGTATTAATATTTTCATGGTTGACAGCACCTTGTCCGAAGATAGTGTTGTCATCGGCGATACGTTTGATAGGTGGCTGTGTCAGCATCAGTTAAATGGTCCTTCCGAACAGAATAGATAGACTGCCGATAATACAGATCGCTGCACCGATGACAAGATCTGGGGACCGGTGAACTGCGCGCTTCTTTCATGGGGTGCACCCAAATGACCGATCAATTGGGGGACTAATAGGCCCGGATTATATTCAGATGCTCTATCGGATGGGGTTACAAATGGGGACAGTGGCGGCGACCGAAGGTTTCGACTCTTTTGTGGTCTGATATTTCTGTGTGGAAATTTTCACTCCATTTCTATGATTTCTCGAAAAATTCCAGGGCTGTAATTAACTTTGAATTACAACTTTTCTAACAAAATTGGGAATAACTCAAAAATGGGGGTTTTCAAGCAAAAAATGTAGGAATACTTTCATTTTCCAAAATGATCGGTCCTTTCGAAAATATGAGTTTCATTTAATTACTAAGTTGTCTAAGAGTATGAAATGAAATTCGAAATGGAATAACTCCGTAACCATTGTGTCGATTATGGTAATTGACGAATTTTATAGCTTTCTTGGATTTTAAACACAAAATGAAAATTTTTCTTATGAATTTCATTCAAGAGAATATTCCTATCTCTTTCCCCCTGTTCTACGCCTCTGCAGAGGTACTCCCAGCCAACCGAGATCGAGCGATAAACGGCTACCCAAGATACTACTCCATTTTTTTCATGTTCGCCCATAGCTGACTTCTTGTGTATCTAAATTGGCCCAATCTTTCCGACTGTCCATCTAATTATTCTAATTAAACCTTGTGACAAATTGATCGTACTGGACGTTTTTGAGTCTGTAATTAATAGACCATTAGCCTAATTAGAATAACGTGTTACGTTTTATGTTGTAAATTTTCGACCAAATAAACAAATCATCTCTTGGTAAACTGAGACCGATATTGACGGCTTTGACAGGGGCCATTTGATTCCATTTCGAAGATTATAAATCTTGTTGAAGCGTATACTATTGGCTGGTGAGAAGTGGAATTCCATCGGGTTTTTTGCATTCGAGGTCGTTCCTTTTTAATTTCAATGTTCTAGAAATTGATTCCTATTATTTATTTGTGAAGAATTGCAGGAAACCAAGAATTATTTCCAATTGATTGAGTGGCTGTCTGGATCCTGTTTTCGCATTTGTAATTAATCGGTGCTATTACGATGTTTCCGTAAGAATACAAACAATTGCAATTCTCAACATCTGTTTCTCAACACGAACCTCTTGAAATTTTGACAGGGTATTGAATAAGCTCGAAATGAAATAGCCAAAAACAGAATGTTGTTGACACAAACCACTCGAAGTCAAAAATACGTGACTTCATTTGTTCGTCCATACTTAAGCCGAACGTAGATTTGGTCAATGTTAGTTGTACACACAACCAAACTTATATGGAATCACCCAGTATTAAGATGAAATATTATTTTGATATCTTTTTCGTTAGAAGCAAATAAAAAGTGCATGTGTTTACTCACAAAAACAGTTAGGTTCATAAGCACTTGATAAGATTTTGCTTTGCAGTGTCGATTTTACCATTTCGTTCGAACGTCGCAGTGAATTTATATTTTGTTTTTTTGCGAAGTTTAAAAAAAAATTCCTTATGTGGGGTTATCGGAAGTCCAGAGAGGAAGAATTATTACTATGGCAGAACAAGGTATGTCACAAAGACAGATTGCGAGAACGGTGGGGGTTACACAAGGGGTTGTTTCAAAAACCTATGCAAGGTTTCTGGAGTTAGGAACCCTAAAGAATAGGCCGAGAAGAAGTCGTGGAAGAGTAACTACAGAAAGGCAGGATCGCTTTTTAGCCCAAACAGCAAGAAGAAATCCCGCAGTTTCTCATTCAGAGCTTCAAAGGCAATTTTTGCAAGCTACAGGTGTTAGTGTTTCTGTCGAAACTATCAGAAAAAGACTTCGCGCTCGGGAATTATTCAAGAGAAGAGCGTTAAGAGTTCCAGAACTATCAAGGCAAAATTAAGTTGACCGTTTTAATTGGTGTTTAGAGCATGAAAATTGGACTATCGAAGATTGGAAAAATGTCTTATTTTCGGATGAGACCAGAATTGGCCTACGATCAGACGACCGGCGTGTTCGCATTTTAAGAGGTAGAGGGAGGCAAGCTAGGGTCCAAGCTGCAAGACCGATCCCTAAATACAAAGGAGGTACCTACTGTAATGTTTTGGGGCGGAATTATGTTTGGTGAGAAAACTCCTTTAATTCCCATTAGACAATCTCTGACAGGGCCTAGGTATGTTGATCCAGTGCTACAACCTGTAGTGAGGCTCTGGCGAGGTGCTTTTGGAGACTATTTCCTATTTATGCAGGATAATGCACCTCCACATACCAGCAGAGTTGCAAAAAATTTTCTCGAAACAGAAGGTGTGACTGTTTTAGAGTGGCCTTCTTGTTCACCGGACCTTAATCCTATCGAGCACTTGTGGGATAGGATCAAAAGAAAAATTAGAGCTCGTCAAAATAATCCTGGTAACGCAGAGAAACTTATACAAGCGGCTTTAGAGGAATGGGTAAATGTTACAGAAGAAGAAATTAACAACTTAATAGAAAGCATGCCTCGTCGAATTCAAGCTTGTATCAATGCTAGGGGTGGTAATACTGATTATTGATTTGTTAAAATCGTTTTACTTGTTGTTCAATTCTCAGTTACATAAAAATTATTCTTAGAGAAATTTACACTTTCAATTTTCTGTTCTATTATAAAAATAATCTTTCAATAATTTATATTATTTTTGTAATAAACTTGTTTTGGGAAAACTGCTCTTCACTTTTCAGCGACTTTTCTTTAATTAAAATTCGTTTTATCCAAATAACAGGGTGATTCCATATAAGTTTGGTTGTGTGTACTTGCTGTGAAAAACTACGAAGAAGAATAAACTTTCCAGTTGATGCTGGTGTTCCACATGGGGAAGTTAATATAATTAATTAGACAGATTTTAAAGGAAAATGTGTTGATGATGCAGTTTTCCAAAATGCCTCAGATAAGATCATGTAAATAACCTAAAAAATTTGGAGAAGAGATAGCCATAAAAAAAATTATTTTCAAATTGGAAGCTTGGTTTGGTACTTCGCAAAAAATAAAACTTATCTCGTATGCTTCGATTAAAACACGATCAACAAACCTAGACAGCTTGACTCAGATTCTCTTCTAACACGGTTATGATTTTACCAAGAAATCCTCGATTCAAAGCTGGTGGTACATAAAAATTCCAAATCTCGACCATTTTTCATTTTGACGACTTATTCAATCGTTAAGTAACTAATAACTATTTGCAGTCTATATAAACCGCTGACTTTTTTAGGAGTTCAATAAATATAATTAGAGGATTATATTTGTGCAAAGTTATTGACCTGGAATTCCATTGCAAAATTGGCATGGATCTACCATACTAATTGGATATCGCAATAATTAATCGATTTTTCGAGTGTTTGCATCAATTAGACCCAACCTACATACGATCAGGAAGCGAAAAAAACTGCAAATACCGTTAAAAGAAAATAATAACTGAAGGGATCGTAGTCTCATTTAAATTGAAAGGAAATACATGTCTACATCAACAAAGAACAACAATAATCTTTATCTCTTCCAAATCCTTTGATCTTGTGGAGTAATAAATACGTTTTGATGTCTGGAGTGAATGATAGCCTGGAATCTCAATCACGATGTCGAAATGAAAGAATGAGACGAATAAAGAGAACCGGAAAGGGAGGGGATCTTGGTTCATCCCCTGGGAGCAATCCCATCGTCTTTTCTTGAAAAATTGAGCGATTAGGCGGTCCCAAAGAAGTCCAAGTCTCTTTCAGATGCAGTACATTCTATACTGATGAATTAAATATTCTACCTCGAATGAGTCTCTCTTTACCATAAAGTTCCAACAAATTCAAAATTTCAGAAACTATAAAAGGGAAATATCCAATTTTCTCATTGAAACTGAACCTTATATCACTCTAAGCGCCAAGGATTTCAGTAACTGCTCTCAATTCGCTTTAATACTCAGTATTTTGTTTTTTTATATTTACGTGTTCTTATTCATGTAACTGTTTATACATTGATTTGGGAATAAAGATATTTGATTTAAGTGATTAAGTTGAATCTCAGATATTGTAGAAGAATTTCATTTTCTCTATGACGCGCATGAGAGTTGTAAAGTGTCCGCAGCATAAAAGTGTTTGGGAAGGAGCCACAATCGGAATAAATAAAGTTTTACTAACCCACCTAATTAACATGTTTTTAAATATATTGACTGAAACCGAAAACCCACACACATACCTAAAAAGTGCGGTGTCAAAAGAATAAAATGATAAAAATATATAATGGATCGTAAAAACATCACCGAATCTATAAAATTCGACCGCTACATTAATCGAAGATTTGGAGTTTCTCTCCGGATTTCGATATGCGACCGCAATTGACTTCTTCAGGGGTCTTTTAGTAGTTGAATTTCGGTGAGGTCCGTTTCTCAATTAGCCACGAGGGTTTTGGTTGATTTATGCGTCTTTAGTTGGTTTTATAGTTATTTTATTCACCGGTCGCGATAAGGACTCTTCTGTTCCTTATAAATGTGGAATTATCGGACGAAGTGTGGATATATTCGGAGAGAAAATATCGAACTTAATCCTGGAGATGGGTTTTTTTGTAGATAAAATTAAGATTTAGGTGCTTTCACGCGATAACTTGTTTCACACGGAATTCAAAATGAATATCGAGTCGATATCTTTATCATTTCATTTCCTATAGTTGGTTTTTCAATGACATTTCCATCTCAACTCGAACCAACTGGTGGTGGCAGGATTGAAATGTTCGAAATGGTCTATAAGCTTGAGGCTGCTGAAAACACTTTGGTTCTCATTGAGTTTCGTACCGTGAATAAAGCACTGAGCTTTTATGTCATTGACTCAAAATTTTTCTGAAGAGAAAAAATTCTTGTGACGAAATAGTTATTTGATCAACTAGTTTATTAATAAACGATCTCATTACGAATTGAATATGAATTCTGGATTGAAATAAATTTTTATTTTGAATACTAGACAAATTTGACATAATGTGAATTTCTATATTCATTTCGATTTATTAATATTTATGCTCCCTATGGAACAATTTGAGAAATTTATAAAGGGAATATTGGACATGTTGTGACATTCTGAATAGTTTACATTTAGTTTGCATTCATATCATTACCTATGATATCCGATAAGGAACGTGTGAAGGAAATGGAGGTTGAAGTATTATCTACTTTGCAACTTGTATCACCTGGAATTTCTTCTGCAGTCTATTTTATTTTGAATGGAGTTGTCAATATACCCTTCTGTGACAGAAGTTGATTTCCAACCAAGCTCGATAGTGCTCTGACTGAATATTTCATGTTCGGTTGCCATGACAATCATGCATTAAATAAGAAATCATGCATTAAAATAGGTCATTAATGGATGATTTCGAGTGCTTTAAAATGAGCTTTTATTCTATGATCGACGGAAATAGTTATTTAATCAACTAGTTTATTAATGACAGCGATTAATGGTCGAAATATTTTAACGCGTGAGCGGAGCGAGCGCGTTAATGTTTGAGACCATTAATCGCTGAATTAATAAACGAGTTGATTACAAGATTTTTCCGTCGACCTCATCTCGAATTGAATATGAATTCTCGATAGAAATGAATTTTTATTTTGCTTAATCGACAAATTTGACATAATGTAAATTTCTATGTTCATTTCGATATATTGATATTTATGCTACCTATGGAACAATTCGAAAAATTCATAGAGGGAATATTGGACATGTTGTGACATTCTGAATAGTTCACATTTAGTTTGCATTTATATCATTACCTATGATATCCCATAAGGAACGTATGAAGAAGATGGAGGTTGAAGTATTATCTACTTTGCAACTTGTATCACCTGAAATTTCATCTGCAGTCTATTTTATTTTGAATGGAGTTGTCAACATACCCTTCTGTCAGTCTGTGACAGAAGTTGATTTCGAACCAAGCTCGATAGTGCTCTGACTGAATATTTTATGTTCGGTTGCCATGATAATCATGCATTAATAAGAAATCATGCATTAAAATAGGTCATTAAGGTCGCCGTTTGAAGCTCGTAGGAAAAGTCGACCTATAGAGGCGCCACCGTGCATTTTACGGAATATCTCCATAGAACTTACATTATCTTTATGAGTTCTATGAATATCTCTCTAATTATGAATGAAATGTACAATGGCGCTCTCTATCCGAAACTCGCTGAACTATGAAATTAGTGTAAATGTGGGTAAAGCAGGAAGTTTTTCCCGCTAAAATTTGAATTTGGCCATTCTCTGCCAATTCCGCATTTCAAGTTGTTTTTCTGAACGAAATTATCTGTAGATTCACTTTTAATCGGAAGTCGAACTATTTTCATGAGTCTTCCGTTTGAAATAAAACAGAAGCATGAGTTGGCTCATTTTCTTCTATTTTTCAAAGAAAAAAAATGAACTGTTGAAATGCAATTAATCTCAATTATCTCATTAAGAACTCCAATCCTTTCTGAGTTCACCCACAAAATTTCAGTTCTCAAAGTGAAACCATTTTCAAATGCAACTTGAAATGAAAACACACTACATTGAACGCCCACCTTAATGGATGATTTTGAGTGCGTTAAAATGAGCTTTTATTCTATGGTCGACGGAAAAGTATTTTAATTAATTGTTACGGGTCGTATTTCTTCGAATTTATTTCTATCAGGAGCAAAAACCCGATATAGGGCTGTAGATTTCCAATATTTGGAATCGATCATCCATTTTCGATGGGCCATTGACTCCTCGGCCGACCAATCAACAGCCATAATTAACATGTTGACATCGCGGTGTGTGGCACCGGATTTGCATAAAAATATGCATAATTCCCAAGTTCCACATTCCGTACAAATTTATTTGACCCGACTAGTAGGACTCCCACATATTTATTGATTCACACACCGGGCCGATGGGGCCTCTATTAAGATATAAACTCAGGTATGGCCATTTTTCATTCCGGCCCCGTGAAGGTATATTATGAATGACCCGAACCTATGTAAATTTCCTTGTAGTGCTGTATGAATAAACAACTATATATTTTCAACAATACCGGGTCTTGTATCTCGAGATGTTGTATATGGCCCGCAGCACAGCGGGGCCCGAGAGTGATGACGTAATTACCGAAGATCTGAGGTGAGTCCATCGGCCGTAATGCGCTTACAAAAGTCGTAACTTTGGGGATTGTGTTTTCCGCTTTTAACACATTTCGAGATTGAGTTGTAAAAATGTTGCGGGGTTTTCGAATTTATCGGCGTGGCTCGCGTTTTGAAGGGTTCGATTTTTATGGACTTGCTAATTTTTCCGGTGGACGTTCTGTTTGTGGTTCATTATTGTTCTCGGAAACGGAATGAAATGGTGAGCGGCGTCAGGTAAACAGAATTGATAAACTGAGAGCTATGCTTCAATTCAACCGGTATACAGGGTAAGTCTCTGACTCGTACATTTTCAACTGAATATTCGGGAGGAAAAAAACTTTTCTTTCATTTTACATTTTTGGAATTCAAAATAATTGGTTCTTTTGAAAATATGGAACGTTCATCGATTGAAAATAGTTTTATTGTATCGGGTGTTTTTAGAGTGATAGAATTTTCGATAGGGATAACTGTAATTTGACAGTCGGAAGAAGCCATGTTGTTTTGACATTTCTGTTGAGTAGTTCAGTAGGGGCATTGACAAATTATCATGGAAAGACTCACGCCGCAACAACGTTTACAAATGGTTGCAATCCTTTTTCAAAATGAGTGTTTCATTCGCCAAAATGATAGAGCACTTTGTAAACTTTATAGTTTACATAATCGTCCATCAAAGCAGCGTATTCGTCGAACTATATCGATAGATTTCGGACAACATTTTCCCTACTCGATGCAACAACAACAAGACCAAGAACTGTACAAAGGTAGAGAAGAAAATATCGCTGCTTTAAGTGATAGTGTTAATGAAGATCCAGATTTGTCTATTCGTCGACGTTCACAACAAGTTGGACTCTGTGCATCCAATCCACAATCATGGAGAATTTTGCGTGAAGATCTTGGTCCATACCCATACAAGATCCAACTGGTTCAAGAACTAAATCCACTTGACCATAATTGAAATGAAGATTAAGCAATAACATTATTTCGAGAAATGGTCCAATTAATTGGCCTCCAACCTCCAAGATTATGCGACATTACTCCAATGGATTATTTTCTTTGTGGTTATGTCGAGTCATTGGTTTCTGCTGATAAACCAGAAACAATAGACGGTTTGGGAGCATACATAACTCGTATTGCTGAAATAAATCCTGAATTACTCGAAAAAGATGCCCAACATTAAAATTGTTCTGGTCGAATGCGGACCTTAGAGCTATACAGGGTGATTTTTTTAAGTGTTTCATTAGAAGTTTTCGAGTAAGGAATTGCGATACAAATTCAAAATTTTGTATTTTTGTTTTAGAGTACATGAACTCAATTTGTAAAATATTTTCAAGCGGAATCTACTTCCGGTTCTACCGGAAACGGATGTGAACTTCGTTATTTCAAATGGAACACCCTATATATTTATACATATTTGAATTCTTCGTTTAATTCTGCAATGATTTGATGTATGATATGCGCAACCACATCAAGCGATTGTTGAGTTATTGCCTGATTCTCAAATTTTTTGACAGAAAGATTGTCACAAATTAGTGTTAATATCTTCAAAATCCCTCATTGTAAGAATTTTTTTTTGGAGCAGTGAGACAAATGAAAGTACGCTGATACGGCTTCTTGTATAAATTATGAGGAAATTTTATACAGGGTGCCTGAAACAGGGCTTCAAAGTGAGCCTCAATAAAACTATGAAATCTCATTTTTTTTCAAATGAGAACCACATGATTTTATAATTCCGATCGATTGCTCGTCAAAAACTAGTTAGAGTGTGCCAAACATTGCATGTCTTTAAAATGAGTAGTTTCGCAGTTATCGTATAAAATTCTGATTTCACGACTAAATCCAGGTTTCTTTGTCTGAATATCAGGTTTATCAAGATAATTTTCAAGTAGGCTATGTCAATAGTAATAAAATGTCAGTTTTAAACTAAAATTTCTTTATTTAGTCATCATTCATTATCTGCTCTGTTTATTTGTCACATTCGCAGCAAATACAGAAGAGACTTTTGATATATCATTCTAGTGTACCTTATTATATTGTTAGTGCTTGTTTTGCATAGCGCTTGATCAATAAACATAAGTAAGAATGACTATTCCTAACATATTCTACTTTGAAATAGACGAGCATACCACTCAATTCGACAGAATTTCATGAATAAAGCCAGGGTTGTCCCATCAGTCAAATTCAGTGGAATGCTCGTCTATTTCAAAGTAGGCTATGTTAGGAATAGTCATTCTTACTTATTTTTATTGATCAAGCACTATGCAAAACAAGCAATAACAATAATAATGAAGAGAATGATATATCAAAAGTCTCTTCTGTATTTGCTGCGAATGTGACAAATAAACAGGGCAGATAATGAATGATGACTAAATAAAGAAATTTTAGTTTAAAACTGACATATTATTACTATTGACATAGCCTACTTGAAAAATATCTTGATAAACCTGATATTCAGACAAAGAAACCTGGCTTTAGTCGTGAAATCAGAATTTTATTCGATAACGGCGAAACTACTCATTTTAAAGACATGAAATGTTTGGCACACTCTAACTAGTTTTTGGCGAGCAATCGATCGGAATTATAAAATCATATGGTTCCCATTTGAAAAAAATGAGATTTCGTAGTTTTATTGAGGCTCACTTTGAAGCCCTGTTTCAGGCACCCTGTATAAAATTTCCTCATAATTTATACAAGAAGCCGTATCAGCGTACTTTCATTTGTCTCACTGCTCCAAAAAAAATTCTTATAATGAGGGATTTTGAAGATATTAACACTAATTTGTGACAATCTTTCTGTCAAAAAATTTGAGAATCAGGCAATAACTCAACAATCGCTTGATGTGGTTGCGCATATCATACATCAAATCATTGCAGAATTAAACGAAGAATTCAAATATGTATAAATATATAGGGTGTTCCATTTGAAATAACGAAGTTCACATCCGTTTCCGTTAGAACCGGAAGTAGATTCCGCTTGAAAATATTTTACAAATTGAGTTCATGTACTCTAAAACAAAAATACAAAATTTTGAATTTGTATCGCAATTCCTTCCTCGAAAACTTCTAATGAAACACTTAAAAAAATCACCCTGTATAGTTGTAGTGGACATATGCCGGAAATTATTTTAATGCATGATTTCTTATTTCAATGCATGATTTCTTATTTCAATGCATGATTTCTTATTTTAATGCATGATTGTCATGACAACCGAACATAAGATATTCAGTCAAAGCACTATCGAGCTTGGTTGGAAATCAACTCCTGTCACAGGAGGCTATATTGACAACTCCATTCAAAATAAAATAGAGACTGCAAAGAAATTCCAGGTGAAAAAAGTTGCAAAGTAAACAATACTTCAATCATCACCTTTTCTTCACACGTTCCTTATCGGATATCATTTGTAATGATATAAATGTAAACTAAATGTAAACTATTCAGAAAGTCACAACATGTCCAATATCCTCTCTATGAATTTTTCGAATTGTTCCATAGGGAGCATGAAGGTTAATATATCGAAATGAACATAGAAATTTACATTATGTCAAATTTGTCTATTATGCAAAATAAAAATTTCAATCTTGAATTCATATTTAATTCGTGATGAGGTCGACGGAAAAATCTTGTAATCGACTCGTTTATTAATCCAGCAACTAATGGTCTCAAACATTAACGCGCTCGCTCCGCTCACGCGTTATATATAATATTTCGGCCATTAATCGCTGTCATTAATAAACTATTTGATTGAATAACTATTAAAACATAAAAGTCATAAAATAATCTTCCAATGAGGAAAAAAATTGGCTTCAATCTCAATTCAAATGTATTTTATCTCAATTTAAAGTTTTATTCCTAAAAAAAAACACCCGATAGATTGACGTCTCCAAGAATTCGACGAACTGTTTAAATCTAATCCAAAACACCAGAAGCTTTCAAAAGCCGCTGTTGATTCGAAAAGTACTCAAAGGCTCTCTACTGGTAGACATAGTCTTGTGAAGGAGTATTAGATCCTGGGCGTCCACTTTTCGGTCACGTTTCCAGTTTCTTGATATCGATGGAAGATCTGGGAATCTACTAACTTGTAAGAAATTCGCAACATCTCATTGATTACGTCATGCCTCAATCATACCGATAGCCCTATTGATTTCATCCTCACTAAGTTTACGTCTAGGCATTAAAGCAAATAGAATTTTCTAATTTTGAAGACAAGAACTTGCCTGAAACTGAAAAATTTCTCAAACTAGGGTCGAAAAAAACATTCAGATTTGAGAGAGTAGACATTTCATTTCTCATAAATAAACTTATGTCATTTATGTCAATTCAAAGATGACTCGATTCAAAATGGACCTCATTCCACTCAGCCTAACCTCGAGAGTACATTAAATCATCATACATCTACCGACCCTCCTTACAACCCTCGTCGGGGAACTCCCCAAAACTACACACATGTAATTTGTCAACCTAATAAATACGATGGACTTGACCGGTTTGAAGTTCATTTACAAAACGAGCATGTCCTCGTATTCATAGACATATTATTCCTCCTTATTACCATTTGTCAAAGGGTGCAAAACATAAAGGGGTCTCTCTTGTCCAGATGTTTGCGGATTCGAGTGGCCTCGTGTTTTTGTTCTCTCTTTTTGTGTGCCGGACATCAAAAAGTGGAGTACCCGATCCAAATTGGACGTGTATGCCCTTTCGTTTTGTGTGGGGATTGAATGCGCAAATATCCCCCCGGTGATTCGCAAGTTCCGATTGCCATTACGTCAATAGTCTTTGACTTGTGCCTATACAGGGTGTTCCCGAATTGTAGGTTCAAACGAAAAGGGGAAATTCCTCACGTAATTTAAAGAAGAAAAAGTTCCATAAACATATGGGACTGCAAAGGTTGCGTTTTCGAGATTTTTTTTCTCCAAGTTTTTTTTTATAATATCTGAAATTGAACAGATATTTAACCGAAACTTGGCACAGTGACAGTTATCACATGCATTTGAGAGTTTACACCATGTGGATTACCAATCGTGATTGCGAATCTACAGAGTGATATTTTTTCTGGAACACTTTTACCTGTTTTACACCAGAACTTTTTTTTGGTAAGCTGATAAATTGAAAAAAGAAGCCTTGGTGTGATACTGAACTTAATGATTTCCTGTAATTTTGTCGTATCTGCTACCGATTCTCAGAAAAAAATTCCCGATTATCTCGAAATCTGAAATGTCTTGAAAATCCAGTTAGTATAAAAAGAAGTCTAAAGAATTTGAGTCTGGGGATCTGGCGGGTCATGATTGATGTCCAATCCACCCTGATTTCATAATTTTCGTTCAAATTCTACCCAGTAGGTACAATTGAAGAATATACAAATCGAAGACCCAACCTGTATACAAGGTGAGTCTTTCAAACTGAAAATCCACGATACTCTTTTTCCTTCACCATTCCTCGAAATCCAACCTCTTTCAGACACAGGGTGTTGAAAATCTACAACAAATCATTTCTCTCCTTACCTATACTGCCTGATGAGGTGTGTTAAATCTCAAGTCTTTTTTTTAAACCGTGAAAATATCATCTTTCGTGTCCTAACTGCCCTCATTTCGAACAAAGCATTGTAGTAGCGTCAGCACTAATGCTGCCTAGAAGGTGAATTACACAAACAAAAACATATATTGCTTTCTGCTTTAATCGAGAAAGAAATTTTTATTTACCATTTCGTTATTCCTGAAATCTTCAAGAACAACAACACAGAGGCGTACTCATCCATCATTATGGTTTTATGAAGTCCAGTTCTAATTGTACAACAGTAATCAGTTCCGCCACCCTTGATTCTGTGAGTTGCATTCTTTTCTCTTTCAGTTTACGACCTCTGTAGGATGTCTATATCCAAACGGTAGCTGTAATCGACCGAGAAAAGGTATTTTTCGATTTTCGAGAAGACACAATATTGTAACTTGGACAAGAGGTACTGTTATGTTCTAAGAAGTGGGAAATGACTTGTGGAGGCTTCTGTTCAACTTGGACACCTGTACAGCTGTCAAGTATGATGTCAGTGGAACTGATTGATTGGATGGCATTCCATGTTCATAATTTGTATGCTTCCGTGTCATCAGACGTCATAAGCGAAATGATTAAAAGCGTGGAAAATTAAAAAATTAATTATTGACATATCTTTGAATTTAGGTGAACGGTTTTTTTGAATAGCCCGCTATTTCGGTAGATGTCACTTTTGAAACTGTAATTTTTTGACCTTCGACAAGTAGAAACTACGCCATTAATAAGAATGGAAAGATACACGCTTCAACATTGCACAAGCACAATTGTCGCATCTGTGGCTCGGAAAACCCAAGAGTTATGAAAAATTTCATGAACAGGATATGGTCCTGTAGTCGTGGTCGTGGTGTCATTTGGCTGATGTTATTTTCCATTATCAAGGGCATACCTTCTTCTTTATAATAAAATAAACAACCGATCATTTATCTAACAAAATAGAATTTTCCTTTGAATGTCAAAATAACACCTCTTATTGGAAAACCCTCTAGTTTTTGGACACTAGACCTGGGAAAAAATCAATATCTCATTTATATTGCACATTATCCGTTCATAAAAAATAAATAACTGAAAGCATCAACGCAAAGTCAGCAGCTTTCGAGCTTTCATCTTCGTGGTTAAATTCGCTTAGAAGAATCCTAAGAAAAAAATTGACAGCTGTTGAAAAACATTTGACAGCAGCCGAGAAAATTTTTCTGCTCAGTTTTTTATTTTGCAGTTGATAGAAGTGAATGAATATTCCCACAAAAATTAAAATGAAGTTAATTCATTAGATCGTACAAACTATCCCCCGTCATTATCCTTATCTCAATCTTCATCGTTGAAAATAAAAACGAAATTAAGCCATACATTTCATGCCATCATGAAGACATTCAGAAAGACCTGAAGGCAGTGCATATAATTGACATGTAGATAGGATCTTCCATTCAGATACTAAATATGACAGGTGCAGTCAATAACTCGTCATTTTTATAGCTGTTGGCACAAGAATCCCGTCAATCGTGCACGGCTATGCCAACTATTGATCGGTTCGATTCCTTTTTTGCTACTCATAATTTATATTTATCGTTCACGATCGGGTTTTTAGAGAGCAAATGGATTTATTTCGTCTCATTTATGATTTATTGATGTAGGAAGTGGATTCGTGGAATTTATGATGATGTGCTGAAAAAGTTGGTAGAATTGCTTTCTACTCGGTTCCGGTAATCAGTATTTTCTTCGTCCTTAAGTTTTCGTGTATTTAGTTGTAAAATTTTAAAGTTTTAGACAAATCTTATAGGATAAACTAAAAAATAATATTTTTTTCCAGGTTGTAGAGAAACAGCTTTCATCTACGCCATCACAAGTGCAGCAGTGACCCACTCCATAGCCAGGGCTTGCAGCGAGGGTTCGATAGACACCTGCAGCTGCGAGAACCACCACAAGTCCAGGAAGTACCTTTTTTCCGAAAATTCCGTGGCTGTTGCTGGCGTGCGCGATTTTGAGTGGGGCGGCTGTTCAGACAACATCGGATTCGGTTTCGCTGTGAGTCGCGAGTTCGTGGACACGGGGGAGAGGGGAAAGACGCTCAGGGAGAAGATGAATTTGCACAACAACGAAGCTGGCCGATGGGTAAGTGGAGATTCGAACTATTTCACCCATATAATGTGAATATTAGATAACAAATATGTTTCTACAAACAAATTTTGATACAATCGATGCCGGTTGTCAAATTATCGTCATTTTCATGTTCTTCGACATTTCATGCTTATCCAAAAAACGACGAGAAATAGACAAACCTGGGTTTTATTCAACACTTTCGGCTACAGCAGCAATTTGAATAATTTCAATGCGTTGCTGAGGCCTGTATCGTTCCATTTTTATTGATGGCGTAGTTTCTACCTGACAAATGTCAAAAAATGACAGCTTCAAAAGTGACATATACCACAATAGCGGCTATTCAAAATAACACCTCTTATTGGAAAACCCTTTTTGTACCTCAATAAGTCACCTACAAATATAGAAGATATTTCTGAAAGTAGGATCTTTTTCATCTAGACTCTTCAGAAACTGTTTCCGGTCCGGTCCTGACGTTCTGGCGAAGAGGAGCAGGTCGCTATTCCCTACGAGACCAAACCGAAACCTCTGTCGTGGAAATAATATTATTTATGTCCGATTAAAACATTCTAATGATGACTGGTGTGAGAAAAAGGTTTGATTTATACGAAAAGTAGTCATTACTACCGGGTGGTCGAATCAAGTGCGTATTAAAATGCATATTAACTTGTTACCGAGCGCCTTCTTCAACCTTTTTCCATTACTTATAATGTGACATTCTCCTGAAACCAGAACGCTCAACATAGAAGAACGCGAAGTTTAAATTTTTCGGTCCGTCAATTTTTTTTTCGGTGCTAATCGAGGTTAATTCGTATTCTGAGATAACGATTAGTCGATGGAATTATGAATATCGATCGTTTTGTAAGCGGAAATCCTGAATTAATATTCTAATTCGGAGACATTATTCGACATTACCGAAAAAGGTCATTCACCTATTGCTTCCATCTTCGAATGTCAGACGTGTTTTCCTAATTGACTTGATTGAGATGACGTCTTTGAATTAACTTAGACTCACCCGGTATACCGGACGAGCCTTCGGCTTGTAGACGTTTTGCTACTGTTAGTTTCTCTCTCAGCACGAGGCTATATTTCTCAATATCTTCATACGAGTGGAACTGCTGATGAGGTAGACCATGTGCCATTGACTGGAACAAGTAATAATCTGACGGCGCAATATCTGGGGAATACGGCAGGTGGGATAGGACGTCCCATTTGAGGGTTTTTAGATAGGTTTCAACGGGTTTAACAACATGGGGCCAAGCGTTGTCCTGCTGTATAATAACTTTATCGTACCTCTGCTCGTTTTGTGGCTTGGCGGGTAGCTTCCAATGCTGAAGAAAGCTCTTCTTGTGTTTGGCACGGATCCTCATCGAGCAATATCTCCAATTCAGCGACTTCCAAAGTATTTGGCCTTCTCTCACGCAAACAGTCGTCAACATCGAAATCACCGTGTTTGAAGCTACAGAACCAATTATGCTTCAGCATAGTACATATAGAGTACTCTTTCTTCGAATGGGAGATTATTTGGCACAAAATCAGACATATGCACACAACCCAAAGTTCACTGCGCAAAAAAATTAACGCACATTCTGAAAATCTCAATTTTAATGAAAGTTAACTCTATATTGACTTTATAACTTATTTTTTATGTTCTCTCGGGAAGGTTTTGAACGAAACAAGACACATTAAATGGAAGAAAAATTCAGGATTTCACCGAATCTTATGTGAAAGAAGAGAAATGAACAATTTTCAAATACTGAAATGCTGATAAGTGATTTAATACTTGGTATTTCCACCCCTTGCGTTAATTACAGCTCGGCAACGACGGTTCATACTCAAAATGAGTGATCTTAAAATGTTCTTATCTAATCCTTCCCAGATTTCTCCGAGTTGGATTCCTAAGTCATTAAGAGTAGCTGGATGATTTTCTGAACTTCTCAGCCTTCTATTGAGGTTGTCCCAAACCTGCTCAATCGGATTGAGATCTGGACTTCTTGCTGACCATTCCATTCGAGAGACTTCAACCTCTTCAAGGAACTCCTGAACGATGCGCGCACGATGGGGTCTGGGATTATCGTCCATAAAAATGAAATTTTCACCAATGTATGGGGCAAATGGCACTACATGCTCTTCAAGAATGTTCCTTATATACTTATCAGCATTCATAGCTCCATTATCAACCACCACTAGGTCTGTGCGAGCAGTCAAAGATATTCCACCCCATACCATAATCGATCCTCCCCCGAAACCAGTAGTATTCAGGAAATTGCACTGAGCATATCTTTCATGTGGACGTCTGTATACAAGGAAACGTCGATCACAATGGTAGAGGCAGAATCTAGACTCATCTGTGAAAAGAACTCCTTCCCAATCGGCCTCTTCCCATTCCCTATGGATATGCTCTCTCGCAAAATCCAAACGCGCCTTCGATGGGCTGGGGTAAGAGCTGGGCCTCTTGCCGCGACACAAGGCCTTAAATCATATTCTCTGAGGCTATTTCTTATTGTCTGAGTGCTAATTTGCACCTCATGAGTTTGCTCAAGCTGATTTTGAAGGAGGCGAGCGGTTGCAAACCGTTGTCTCAACAAAGAAACTCTCAGGTAACGTTCTTGAATAGCAGTTGTTACCCGTGGTCTACCCTGTCCTGGTCTTCGGACATTCATACGTGTCTCCCTGAATCGCTGCAACATTTTGGACACGCTTGTATGGGAAACTCCAAACCTTTCTGCGATTCTTGTGTATGTCCACCCTACTTCAGAATGGAGCCAATGCATTCAAAATCTGATAATATCATCTTTTTTTATTCCTGCTGGGAGAAAAACATCTGTATTGAAGAAAACGTTGAAAGTGGATAACATATGCATGCATAATTCTGATAAAAATAATAATCATTGAGAACACCTTCAGTTGTAGAATAAATTTGAGATTTCCATAATTTGCGTTAATTTTTTTGCGCAGTGGATATGACGCCAAAACAGAATCACTTTGAATAGAACCAAATATTCCAATTTGGAATTACCAAAACTAGTCATGATCTATGCAACAGCCTGAAGTCTTAAATATTTTATAGACCAACTTATTGACATTCATGAATATCGATAAATATTTCGAAGGAGGAGGCATATCTTGATCGAAAAATTTCCTGAGTCCCCCTCTGGGGCAGGTGAGACCATATGATAGCGGCGGAGAAAAAACAAAAACGGCTCGCCATTTCTTCCAGCCAAGAATCCTATTCATGCAGGCGTAAATCAGCTGGAAATCTTTGATCAATGGGAGCAATTAACACATATTTTTTGAGATTGTTCCGATCGCGAACAATGCCAGTAATCGATTGAATCCATTTTTCCGAGAAGAAAAAGAGCGAAACTTTCGAACGCGCTCATGTTAATTGTGACATTGAAAACTTTTTGTGCCTTCGGGCATCTGAAATTTCAGAAATGCGCCGAGCCTACCACGCAATTTTCTGCCATAATAATTAAACAGATATGTCTAAGCGACGTGAAAAAAGTCGACGTTTCAAATCAAACGGCCAGTGGAGCAGTAAAACAAGAAATACGATGTTTTTTCCTTGCGTGGACACGAAATGAGTACCATTTTGTCTATTAGTTTAATAGTTTTGCCTTTAAATGTTTCCAGAATGAGCCAGAAGGACTAGAATTAGTATCGGGTACAAGTCGCGAGGAATTCCGAATTGCCGATTTGGATTTAATCAAGTATTAATCTGCAAAACACGATCGTTGGTAATTCTACAAGCTGTACTGAAAAACCGGATATGGGATATGACCGGTCACCACGTATATGCACACCTGTATCGGTTTACACCTCTTGATTCGCTAGGGGGAGAACAAACTTCGTCTATAATCTCCAAGAGACTAAAAACATTCGAGCAACACTTGAAACTTTCGGAAATTTCCTTTTTCACATCATCAAATAAGAAATCAGAGATTTCTCTGATTCTCAAAACAGAACGGGCCAAATTATTTATTATTGACTAGAAGGGAATCATAAGGCTTACGCAATTCATTCTTCATTATGCCATGACAAGTTTTGGTCAATGACGATGTCAATAGATTTCTTGGAAAGCTTCAGGCTGGTCGAGCCCAAGAGCAAGTTACCAATTTCTACAATGTCAGCCAAAGATTGGTCAATTTTACTATCATGATATTTTGCCACTGGAATTCTTCCGTCAAAGAAGTGGTAGACCAAGGGCTACATCAACAGTAAAAGGACCTCTTTGAGAGGCAAAAGATAGCCTCAGCACTTGGAGAATGAGAAGTCAACGTCTTCGAGAGGCCTCAGGTGTTTCAATTCCCATAAGTACTGTCAGAAGACCATTCCATGAAGTGGTGGACCAAGGGCTACATTGACAGTAAAAGGTCGTTTCCGACATCTTTTTGGGGCTAAAGAAACCCTCAGCACTTGCATAATGACAAGTCAACGTCTTTCAGAGGCCTGAGGTGTTTCAATTCCCATAAGTACTGTCAGAAGACCTCTCCATGAAGTCAATCAAACATCGAGACATCGGAGATGAGAGTTGATATTCCACATCTAGCATCACCTCCAAGATACCCTGACATGAATCCAATCGAGTACACTTGGGACCAATTCCAAAGAACCCTCGATGCCTACAGACCACAGCTCCTAGATCTTATGCCACAACTTTGGCAACATATTGAGCAGGATATTCCCAATAACTTGGTGAAAAGCATGCAAAAAAGATTTCAAGAAGTTGGTGATGCACGTGCTAATAATTCTTTTTATGCGAGTGTGAATACAAGTATGATCCATCCACTTCAATAAAGTATCATGGTTGGCCATGATTTAGGTTTATCAAAGTTGGTACTCGTAGAATGTCAAATAATTCTCAAAGGCGTTGCCAATGCTAATTTCTATTCACACTTTTTTACTTTGTAAATGTAGTTACTTCTTTAAGGTCTAACTGTGAGACAGGTTTCGTAGAATTATTACGTTTTCATATTGAAGTATTTCATGTTTTGCAAAAAAGTATTTGATTGTCTTCGGTAGGCTTATTTCTACAGAATTTTGAAAAGTGGGGAATTCCATATGTCCGTCTATTCGTTTCGAAGTTTTTCTGTCGAGTTATTCGAGTACTTTTATTCTTTTTTCGAATGAACTATCACAAAGTAACGGACTATTCTGTCCAATATTTTTCAGTAAAATTTCAACACTCAGTTCTTGATTTCTGTACAAGAAAATAGCATAACTGAATTTTCCAACCATCTTCATATACAGGGTGGGCTTTTCAAAACGACACAGACGAGATAACAGGCGGAATAAATTCATTTCGGAAAAATGCTCGGACACGTCGATTTTTGTTTCGAGGAGGACAACTTTTAAGGTCAAATTCACAACTATATCGCTTCAACCCTTAGTGTTAAAACACCAACCCCTAAATTTTGAATAGGAAAGATGGGATGAGTGGTACCTCGTTTGAAAGGCCTTTTTATCATGAATTGAGTGCAATAATTTTTTTCTCATTTAACGCATTCGTTTTAGAGATATTCAATTTTGAATTACAGTACCTACCATTCATTCCGCTTACCATGCTATGTGAATTCATCAATTATTTGACTAATTATTCATAGTTAAAATTTTAACTTTGTATTTTGATGTCTGATGTATGGCAGTTATGGAGTTTTATCAAATCTACAGAATGAATGAATAATAAATTCGATTGATTCAGACAGCTTGCTTGACGACGATACTATCTTTGTTTCAACTTCAAATGTCAATATCTCAAGAATCAATGAATCAAATGAAGAAAAAATCAATATCCTGAATTCAGAATAAAAGGATCTCTCAAATGAGGTATTACTCACCCTATCTTTCACTATTCAAAATTTAGGGGTTGGTGTTCTAACACTAGGGGTTGAAGCGATATAGTTGTGAATTTGACCTTAGAAGTTGTCCCCCTCGAAACAAAAATCGACGTGTCCGAGCATTTTTTCGAAATAATTTTATTCCGCCTGTTATCTCGTCTGTTTCGTTTTAAAAAGCCCACCATGTAGGTACGTGAAATATTTCCAGTATTAACAGAGAAAAAAGTTTCTTCAACATTCGCTAGGTCTTTGGAATAATTGAATTCCCATAATATTTTCTCAAATTCATTGCTTTCCCAAAATAAATAAACATTTTGATAAATACATTATTACTACGACCTCTATGTAGAAAGTACGACGTTGCGTATTTATCTGACAGGAAAATGTCTATAACCTAAAATTTTCAAAATATACTCGGTGAAATGTGTCAGAAATTCATGACCAACCGGGATCCATTAAAAAAGTGATTGGAGTATATAGGAATTCTTGAAATTTTCCGAATTTCGGTTTTTCTTCAATTCCATACTTTTTTAATATCGTCAACTCATATAATAAACTGTTTATTTCATCATTTCGAACAAAATCTCGCCTTTATTAAGTCGCAAATGAACAGATATCAAGAAGAACATCTCAAAATCAGCAAAATTCTCACATGGCCACAAACTAAATTCGAATAATCGAAGAATTTTGAATTTAACTTGAATTTTCAGTACCAAATCAATTTTGTATTCAGCAAATCGTGCCGAAGCACGAACAAAGCAGGCGTTCCCCTAAACACTGTCATCAAACCGAAGACAGTGGCGGCAATTTTCCGAGATTTCACGTACGTACGTCCTGTGACATACGAGAGGAGATAAGAACGAGATGAACACATGTTCCGGCTGGTGCATTACCCGTGTAATACGGTGTTTAGCGACGGGGGGCCCCGGGCCCCTTCGTCTCACCGCTAGGACATCTGGAGCCCCGTGGGGCGCCCTTTTATTGCACGGCAAGCCAAGGTTTTATCCAAGCAAGAATTTCTGTTAGATAATCCGTAATGAGACGGTTTGAGGTAACGGCTCCAAGGAATCAACCGAATTGTGCGCTTTTATGGATTATTACAAGTGACCCTGCGTATGTCCTGATATTCTTGTAACTTCGAAGCTGGTGGAAGTTTGAGGGACCGGTCGAGCGGTACTCCTCGTACGGACTAGGTATCAGAAACCAATAAAACCTCTCCGTGAACCTCCATCAACCGCAGATCCCATATTTAACTATGCCGTAAATGAGTGCACGAACTCCCAGAGATATATTTCTCGAGTGGACGATACCACTAATGAGAGAAGATATTCCATGGATTTATCGGAGGCAATTAATTCTTCGATACGTAAAGTGGTGGAGGGTGACTTACTACCGGCTAATTTTAGTTTATAGACCTACATGCTCTCAAATCTTGCACCACCGTACGTTTCCGATAAGGAAAGTTATTTTAAGTGTCTATGGCACGGAAATTCTATGTTCGCAGCATGTTGATCGTTTGAAATATCGCAGACGTCCAGACAGTACGAAAATTTACATGCGGGGATAAAGAAACAGCGGAATAGTTTCGAATAATGAAAAACGTTCAGATTTTAAAGTATCCGAACTTCATGAGCGTTTCTCGCACCGATATCCATAAGTACTGGGCAAAGATCCTCCTCATTAATCAGGAGGGTTCTTCAAACGCTAAGTGGCTCGTTACATCGCAAGTACCCGAAGAATAATTAGGTATACCCATTTAATTTATTATTGGCTCAGTGCCCGAATAATGTTATGGGAAATGAGAATTGTATCCGGTAGATGCGGCGCATAAATCAGGCTATTTGTTTATTTAATGTTATGTGAGCGAGTAATCTGCTTAGAATTTTCAAGATCGCGAATGAATAATTGAATGCTGTACACGGTGAGTGCTCATTAAGAATGTCCGGTAAATATTTATCTCCTTAGTTTGATGCGTCATTCAATGCACTCAATTTTAGACCCACTCGCCTTTTGAATACGAAAAATGATTACTCGTATATCTTTTTAATTACTACACGAAGCCTACGAAATGATACTTCATTTCCCATGAAGACTTCTACAAAGCTGAGCAATACGATATCTGAATTTTTTGGAAAATCTCTTGAATTAAGGGAATTTGCTTTTCCTGTTATCTAGTATTCTCTTATTAACTTTATTGAAAATTCATCATTCACTCAAGCCCAGTTGTTCAGAATCCGTGACAAACTGAGTGATAAAACCATGTTGTTTTGACATTTCTGTTCAGTAACCATTGACAAATTATCATATATAATACCAATGTAATGCCGGCAAAATTTCTCGATTGTAAAATGAAAGTTTGTTGCTTTTCGGCAATTTCACGAATGACATTTGTATCAAAATCACGAGCCGTCAGGCGAGTGATTTTGCAAAAATGTCATGAGCGAAATGGCCGAAAAGCAACACCTTGAATATTACAAGAGAGAAATTTTACCTGCTTAAATTTCATCTCGAGTGGTATTCGACATGACTATGTCACGAGAAAATGAGTCTAAATTTTTTTTTTCCAATAAAAAAAAATTCGACTTGAATCTAAATTCGAATGTGTTTTATTTCAAGTTCAATCAGTCTAAAGAAACACCGATACTTCAACATCATATTGGTACGAAAATTTCCTTTTATTTCGAAATCTTCACAATTTCGGCATAGAACATTTGATTGTTGAATCTTGATCACAAAAACATTTGATAACGTTTCAGAGCCAATTTAATCATCTTTCAATACACCTGATGATAAAGAGGTCATTGCATTTAAAAAAAAGTACTTTTTATTGTTCTACTATGTCTCGGAAAACCTGGAGTTTCAAACTGAAATTTTCGATTAGAACCGTAGGTACTTTCTGTTTTAGAGAGAGAAAGGATGATTGTTCGATATGATTTGCTGAGTTTTGGCAAAAAATTCGTTCGCAATGATTTTTAATGCACCTCACCACACAAGCATCTATAAAAGTTGTGATTTTTTGAAAACTTCCTATTTCCTCATTGAAATATAGGGGAGAGTTCCTTTGAATTGGACAGCCCATGAACCGGACACTATAGTTTTCTACTGCACCCGATAGTAATTGAGCATATTTTACGTAAATCTCATTTTCGCAACATTGAGCCAAGTGTCTTGGAAAATGGCTGAATCTGGGGCTCACGTCTTGTGGACGAGGCATGCATTGAAAAATTTGTTGCCGGTAAAGTAAATATGTACGTACATTTGCGAAGTGAATAGCTACGTTTCTAGTGACGATAAGTTGTCGATTTTTCCATATGAACATCAAGTGATTATCCCTTATCAGACAGATATGTTGAATCGTTGATATAACGATTTGTAGAAATTATATTTTCAGGTTTTTTATAAAAACCACATATCCCATGAATCGGACATAGAAAAATGACTGGAAATTGATGTCCAGTTCATGGGCTGCAATGTTTCCGATTCAAGGGAGATGTGAAAGTATGTTATGTAATTCAATATTCAACATGGAAATACTGTATGTTTTCTCTGTTTCGGTACTAGTAAATGATTTTAACTTTTCTCCTAGAACTTTATGACAGTATTCTCATGTTTTTGTACCATTGTCCATTTCATGGGAATAACTGTTCATAACAAGGGCAACATCCCATGAAATGGACATTTTATGAAATAAACTTATACTTATTTTTTCGAGTGACTAGCTTTTCTTTTTCTAGCTTTTTCTGAAAAAGTGAATACACAAACCTTATGCTCATATTATGACGGTACAATTTGAAACTTTTTCATTTGAAATAATATTCTACACCAAAAATAATTAAATTGTCCGTTTCAAGGGAACTCTCCCCTACTGATCTCATCGCACAAGACTTAATTCTTCAGCTTATAACTTTTTCGTATTGTTTTATATACTGTTAAATAGTATTTCTTGAGATACTTGAAAAAACCCAAAGAAAAAACTTTTCACAATATTTCGTGCTTGACAATTCAATCCATGTTGATACAGGCTATTTGTGTGGGGAAGAAAGAGCCTTCAGAGTGGAAAAACATATATTATAATACGTTAAATTTTTTCTGATATTCACATTACAATTCCATCCAAACCAAACCTAACCAACCAGATCACTAATTGTCTCTTTTTAATTTCAGCATGTCCAACAACACATGAAGAAAGAATGCAAATGCCACGGCATGTCGGGGTCCTGCACCGTCAGGACCTGCTGGATGAAACTGCCATCCTTCAGAACCGTAGGAGACATCCTGAAGGACAGATTCGACGGCGCATCTCATGTCACTTCCGGCAACAACCACCACAGAAACAACAAAGCTCACGGCAGAATACTCAGCAACAACCCCAAATTCAACAGCATCTCCAGAAACAGCATCTACAGCAAGAGAGACAACAGGAGGAAACAGAAGTACAACTTCCAACTGAAACCTTTCAATCCTGAGCACAAACCTCCAAGTGTGAAGGACTTGGTGTACTACGAAATGAGTCCAGGGTTCTGCGAGAGGAACACCAAGCTTGGAATCCAAGGAACCCACGGGAGAGTCTGCAACGCATCGTCCATTGGCGTGGACGGCTGCGATATAATGTGCTGCGGAAGGGGGTACCGCACCCACGAAAAAATTGTGGCCGAACGGTGCAACTGCATGTTCCATTGGTGTTGTGAGGTCAAATGTGAGATCTGTAGAACTAGAAAGTTGGTCCATACGTGCGTTTAGGCCTAGCTTAGTCAAGAATTTGCAATTTTCGTTCGCGTTTTCGTCCCAAGAAATTTGTGATAATTTGTATCCAGTGAAATAGATTAAGTTTGTATATTGGTGAAAATGTCAACGCATTTTGCATTTCATCTTGATTGATCAGTATTATAAAATTTGAAGACTGATTCCGAATTTAAAATCCCCAGTCAATCTTGTACATATGTTCAATTTGTGATGTAAATTTAGTGTTATATTTGTAAATTGATGTGACTACGTTTCAATACTGTAAATTTCTTTCTGGTTAGTTTCCAACTGAACAGTTTATAGATATGGAAACTATCTTTAATCGAGAAAGATTTCAACTTGAATGATGTAGGTTAAGTAATTTATTGCAGTGTAAATAAATGATCAGCGAGTATAGTGTATCTCAAAATGTAAATTATTCTTATTTATGTAATTGAAATTTTATATATTTCCCTATAATTTATTATAAATCTTGCTTCTTAATTGTAAATTATTTTATGTGTATATAATTCCGATCTGTAGTATTTTGTAATTATATTTATTATCCTTCAAATATAACTGTCTATGTCACGATTATTTGGATTTTATTCAACCCACCCAACAAATAAAACTCCAAAAAAATTCTTCGAAGACAAAAATTACGATCTGGGTCCCCTGATAAAAAAAATTCGACTTGGAATATCCGACTAGAATATAATATTCAGATTGATATCATCGTATTTTCCATCAACTAAGCCGTTACACTGGAATGAAAAACCGTCAATTATGCAAATATTGATCGCCCTCTTTGACAAACAAGATTGTGTAACTACCTTTTTGCTACTGTTACAAATGGGAACACAAGGGTTGAAATTGGCACATAAAGTTTAGGATTCACTGATCCTCGCACTATCCAGAGGCGTAGAAATGTTTATTTTCCATATGCGTGGAATTTCTAGATGAGAAATATGGAAAGGTTAAGTCTACCTTTACTAATCTACTCGATCGATTCTTCCTGAATTTGATACCTGAGAATTTCTATTCATTTGAAAGATTTCAATTCGATAGAGCTTATTTACCAAGATCGAAATCCAAGTTTGAAAAATCATACCTGATATAATTCACAGAATTTAAATCCATTTTTACTTCCTGAAACGTGAATCTAAAAACAAGACGAAATTTATTAATTTGAATCGCATCACAGGACAAATGACGATGTTCGTGCTAGTGGTTTCGTAAATAGACAGATAGATTTAAGGGGTTTCCTGTGACCTTGAGGTCTATAGTGCCTCCATCAGAGCTCGGCCTACAGCTCTTACTCAAGCTCTAGCTCTAATGAACTTCAGTATATGTGATGGCTTCAAGGAGATTACTTCTACAAGCATTCTTTGATATGGCTAGCAATGGCGAGGCATTCCGTAACCAGTTGGTTCGGAGTTTCTTTCTCTTCCTTTCAGAATCTGTCGATTTCTGCGAGACCCAGTACCCAGTCCCATCAGTTGCTTCCAGAGGCGGCAATGCTGTGTAAGGAATTCAGTGAGGAGGTGTAGCATATTCTTGCTAAGATCCAGATACTTCTTAGATCTAGCATTATTGAAGTTTGGAAGATTCCGCCAGAGTTTTTCCTTCTCCTGGAACTGGTCGATACCACATAAAGGTTCTGGGTCCGAGAAAGGAGTTTTGGCTTCTTTTTCTGGCAAGAGTGTTGGCCTCTTGATTGATTGATTTGCTGACGAACAAGAGACCTGGTTAGCGCTTGGCCTCCCTGTGACACTACGACCAACTTGGGTCTATTGTATCACTCTTTCGTCAGTGGTTCCTCAAGAGAGGTTCGTGTCCCTTATCAGGTTCAGTAGCCTATTTATGAGGTTTTTCGGATTCATTCTCGTTTCTGGGTTGATTTCTCCGAAGATTCTGTGACGCCTTCTTCCTACGGCGTCGCATTCTAAGATGATGTGAGAGGCTGTTTCTTCCTCTCCATCGCAGAGTCTGCAATCCACGGGTTCTCCAAGTATTCCTATGGTGTTCAGATGTTTTCTAAGGCCGCAGTGTCCCGTCAGCAGACCTACGTGCCTTTGTTCTGTTCAGATTCAAAAAGTCAGCCGTCAAGGTTTGGCTTATATGTTCTACCATGACTTTGCTGTGCGTTTGCCTGTCGCTCTATTCCCAGTGTTGTCGGTGTCTTTGTTTTGTCCACTCCTCAATCAGGATCCTGCATCAGTTTTTGCTGATTCCAAGCACAGGTTCTGGCCCTGTGAATGGCGTTTCAGATGCTTGTCTTGCTAACTGGTCTGCTTTTTCATTGCCCGCTATTCCCTTGTGACCTGGCACCCTCATCAAAGTGATCTATTTGTGTTTTGTCAGCTCCAGAATGTCCTGGAGGTATTCTCAGACGAGTCTAGACTTTATCTGTGTCGGGTTGAGGGCTTTGATGGCGCTCTGGCTGTCAGAGAGAATGTGGATGTGTTTTCTTTGGTAGCCACTTTCCAGGTTCTTCCGTATGCATGTCCTAATGGCATGTGTTTCAGCTTGAAATATCGTGGCGTGTTTGCCGAGGGGTATTATGTAATCCCTTCTTGGCCTCACTCCATGTATTCCCGCTCCTGTCGGCCTTTTCATTTCCTTTGATTCCCGAGTGGACGAAACCCAGACTGAGCTGACCTTGATATTCTGTGGCGTTTTCTTCGGCACTCCTATGTCCTATGTCACCTCGAATCGCAGCTCGACTGTCAGAATTGCATTTTCTCTCTAGTTTCATTCCCACACATCTTTCGTTTGCGAGCATTACTGTCGATTGGACAGCGGTTAAACGCGGTAGTGGGCTTTAAGTGCCAGACCCAAAAACTCTAGCGGCAGTACCAGTCGTGGTTCTATCACCATCTGTGTACCATTTGATGGTATTTCATGAGCTCCCTTTTCCAATCTTCTTTGTTAAATCGTTGTGAAGGTTTTCTTTGTGAGTTTTCCTTATCATCACTGGGAAGGTTCGCTGATGGGATATATTTGATCAAAGATGCCCAGGCTCTGTGATTCCCAGTTTATTCCCTGAATAGTTTTAGAATGGCTTCATGAGCTTATCCATTATAAGATGTACCTTTTGGTGTGAGATCTACAATGATCTCCAATGCCAAACTTCGACACGTTCTCACAGCTTCAGTGATACAAACAAAAGCTTACTTTTGTATTCTTTCGAGGGCTCTCTTTCTAATCTTCAGACATGATTTGCTATACTAGACTATTGCCTCATAAGTTATAATAGTTCTCACAATCATGACGTACATCCATCGAAGTATTTTTGGATTGCATAATGGAATGCATACCAAGTCTCATCAGGCAGACTGCCATCAAGACCTGAATATGCTTGTCCTACAGAAGCTTGCTATATATTGTTGAGATATTATAGCTGGAAGTTTCTTTTTCCAGGTGAATGGAGTAACTGCGTTCTTGGTAGTAATATACCATCTAATTCTGTAGATACCTTTTGCATTCGTACAGAAAATATTAAAATGATTCTGTCAAGTATTGGTGGTTTTGAGGTACCCCAGAAAATTCAATTGATTATTCTTCATAGCTTGTCTTTGATTTTTCGTAAATTTCAATAATTTTCAGTTAGTCAGTTTGTTTAGGAATTTTTTCAATAAAACTTCCACCGGATGCCCCATGAAATATTAATTCTGCAAAACAAAACCTGAACTATGTAGGGCAGTCATACCCAATCCCAGTGAAATATCCGCCTCATTCGGAGAATTCAGATTAATTTCGAGTTCCGTACGAAGTATTCATGAACAATTTCAGTTATGATTAGATAGGGCGATAAATAACTCATTTCGGATGATCTGTGCGAGCGAAACGAGAGAGTATTCCAACAAGGGTCGAGGCAATGCCTTCGCGCATTCCAGCAGTGGAATGCTGTACAAAGAAGGATATCAGCGATCGCGAAAGAGAAGAATTCCTTTTTTCAGAAGGGATACACTTCTTGCCATTACGCTGCCCAAATTACGGATTGTTCGAGCTTTGAAGCGCACGAATGATCGTGAAGAAATGATGGTGTTTCATTTTCAACACAGGCAAAGACACTGAGTTGAAACGCTTTTGAGATCCGCTCGTTTCAGTATCCAGTATTGTTTCTTTGAATCAGGAACAGATACGACAAGAGGCCATCAAATTAAGGGTGTTTTTTTTTTGAGTGAATTTTCGATAAGAATACCTAACTGTGATTTGACAGAAGGAAGGAGCTGTTGTTTTGACTTTCTGTTCAGTGAGCATTGACAATGGCAAAAACTTTTACAAATTGTTGAAATTTATAGAGCACTTCGTGAAATTTATGGTTTACATAATTAATCGTCCATCAGAACAGCTTATTATTCGAACTATCGATAGATTTCTGACAACATTTTCTCTATTCTATGTACGTACAGAAGAAAATATCGCTGCTGTAAGTGATGGAGTAAATGAAGATCCAGATTTGTCTATTCCTCGATGTTCACAACAAGTTGGACTCTGTGCATCCACCACATGGCACATTTTGCGTGAAGATTCTGGCCTACACCCATACAAGATCCAACTAGTTCAAGAACTAAAGCCACTTGACTATAATAAGTGTCGTTCGTTTGCTGATTGGGCCCTAGAACAGCTTGAAATTGATCCACTTTTTTATCGAAAAATTGTGTTCAGTGATGAAGCTCATTTCTGGTTGAAAGGCTGCGTAAACAGGCAAAATTTCCGTATATGGGGTGAAATAGTTATTTAATCAACTATGTAGTTTATTGATGACAGCGATTAATGGTCGAAATATTTTAACGCGCTCGCTCCGCTCACGCGTTAATGTTTGAGACCATTAATCGCTGAATTAATAAACGAGTTGATTACAAGTTTTTCCTGCGACCTCATCACGAATTGAATATGAATTCTCGATAGAAATGAATTTTTATTTTGCATAATAGACAAATTTGACATAATGTTAATTTCTATGTTCATTTCGATATATCAATATTTATGCTCCCTGTGGAAAAATTCGAATAATTCATAGAGGGAATATTGGACATGTTGTGACATTCTGAATAGTTTAAATTTAGTTTGCATTTATATCATTACCTATGATATCCCATAAGGAACGTGTGGAGAAAGTGGAGATTGAAGTATTATTCACTTTTCAACTTGTATCACCTGAAATTTCTTCTGCAGTCTATTTTATTTTGAATGGAGTTGTCAATTTAGCCTTCTGTGACAGAAGTTGATTTCCAACCAAGCTCGATAGTGCTCTGACTGAATATTTCATGTTCGGTTGCCATGACAATCATGCATTAATAAGAAATCATGCATTAAAATAGGTCATTAATGGATGATTTCGAGTGCGTTAAAATGAGCTTTTATTCTATGGTCGACGGAAAACAATCCTTAAGGGGTCGTAATACTCTGGCCGACGGTACCGATGCTCCATTCAAAAAGTTCCTTTCTATTTTCAAGTTCACGCCCTCAATTTTCCACCTTTTTTTAATTCTCCTGGAATTTATGACAGTTCTCTGCGATTTCACACTTTCTGGAAGTCTTTCCAGTATTTCCATCATTTTCTTCATGAGGTGCCTATCCGAATGGAATTTTTTTTTTAAATATAGAAAATGGATTTTTCGAGGGCACTCCAATGAATTTTCTGAAAAAAATGGATGAACAACCGCCGAAAAACGATTTCGAAGTCAATTTTCATAGACTTTCCTCAAATTCAACCCGATTTTTTGATGCGAAAAAATAATTTTTTCAAAAAGAAGATCATCCTTTAACTTCAATTTCAAGAAATCATCAAGCTTCTAGGTGAAAAATTGAGGGCGTAAACTTGGAAAAATGAAAGGCACTTTTTGAATGGAGAATCGGTGCCGTAACCCATTTTTTCATGCGAAGAAAAAATTTTATCGATAAGAAGAAATTGGAGTTCCCTAAAGAAATCCTTCAACTTCAATTTAAAAAAAATCAAGCTTTCAGGTGGAAAATTGAGGGCGTGAACTTGGAAAAATGAAAGGCACTTTTCGAATGGAGAATCGGTGCCATAGCCGACGGCCAGAGTATAACGGCCCCTTAAGGAGTTCTGCAGGTTTCATTTCATCCTGAAAAATGTATGGTTTGCTTTACACGCTGAAGGCATCATCGGTCCATGTTTCTTTGAAAACTATGCTAGAGCTAACAACAGTGAATGGTGCTCGTTACAGATCGATGATCAATGATTATTCGTTTCAAAATTTAAATGGTATCGACCGAGAAGTGTTTTGGTTCCAACAAGATGGTGCCACACCTCATGTTGCTACCGTAACAATAGATTCATTGAAAGAAAGATTCAGGGATAACCGATAACATCATTTCGAGAAATGGTCCAATTAATTGGCCTCCATCAAGATTATGCGACATAACTCTTATGGATTATTTTTATGATGATGAACCAAAAAATGTAGACGCTTTGGAATCTAACGTAACTTGTGTTATGGCTTAAATAAGACCTGAATTACTCGAAAAAGTGATCCAAAATTGGTCTGGTCGATTGCGGTTCCTCGGAGATGGTGGACATATGCTGGAAATAATTTTTAAAACATACATGTCATAAAATTATCTTTCAAATGAAAAAACTGCATGCAGTCTCAATTTAAATGTGTTTTATTTCCATTTAAAATTCTATCACTCTAAAAAACACCCCATTTAACAACGAAGCAAGCTTCTTTTTCCAATTTTTCAAACTAACTGGGCAGTCCTCTGAATGAATTCAGAATGCCCATATCCAAGCAGTGTATTCGTGAAAGAATCTAAAAATTCCTCAGCAATTCCAATTAGCTACCTTCTCTTCATGTGTAGACTCGCCGAAAACACTAATTTATCTCTCCGATCGGTTGAGAGAATGCCACTTTCTCATGATATTCCACCTACCCATATTTATTACCCAGAGGTGTTGGCATTTTCAGAAACAGAAATCAAGAAATAGTCGCCCGCTTTCAAGGCAATAAAATTCAATTTTTTCTGGTTTTACGAAACGAAAGAATTCACGCTTTAACATTGATTTAATTGTTATTTCCTTTATGGACCAATTCATTCGTCGCTAATAAGTTTTCTAACGAAATCTGTTTCGCTGATTTGTGGTTGATCGTAGATCTAGAATCTAGATTGATGAACAGAATGCTCGAGACCATTTCAATAAATCAGAGCCTAATCCATATTTCAAACGTAGTGCTCGGATTCGATTTGAATATTCACAGGGATCTTAATGATGGGAAACACAGAAGATAGGCTCGTTGGGAATATTTCTGTGACACTTTGAATGAATACAGGAAATGATCGACTAAGATTCAGACCGTCTTGATTTATTTCATTTAGTAAGACCAAGTTGTCTTCTCGTATATCCCGGTACATAAAAATATTTGGGTAGTTGCTGGTAGCATTCCGGATCATGTTCTAATAGTTTATTTATGGATTTGTATGCAGTTCTTTCATCTATCAACTACTCCATGTAAACTTCTCCTATGGGTATATTTTCAAGGCCTTCAAGATATACTCAACAAGGCAAGGTGTTGACCATGCCTAACTAAAAATTGTAGATCTGTACGGTACTCTTTATTGAAGTTTTTGGGATAGATCCACTAGAAACGGCTTTGCCACATACTTAGTATCCCATGGCTTGTTAAAAAGTCAACAAGGCAGGGTCTCTTCATATCTCTTTGGTATTGTTTATAGTTTGGACGGGGGTTACATTTCGCTGCGATCTCGAGGTCTATTGCGCTTGCGCCTCCATAAAAGCTGTTTTCTCAACTTAGCTAAATACAACTCGCTCTAGAGCTCCAATGTACTACTTCGATTTCAAATATTTCTGCCTGAAAAATACTCTAGTATGAGCCTAACGATGGTGTACACTTGGTTCCTACCCCGTACACTCCAGCACCAGTCACAATTGTTGTTTTAGAACCATCAGTATACCTTTTAATGGTATGGACCAACCTAGTATTAAAATTTTTTCTATGAGAAACTGGGTGGTTCCACATAGATCTGGTTTTGCGTAGAGGAAAGTCACCAAATATGGAATACCATTTTGTTTTTGGGATATGAAGAAAAAACTTCATATTAATTAAATCAGTTTAATGTTTATACTAATCAGTCATACAGTTATTTATGATATTAGTTATCTAATTAAAATCTAACACAAAAAACAAAATCACAAATGAGTAACCAAATATGAAATAGGAGCCCATATATGGAATATGAGCTTAAATCAACATAACAATAACAAAAATGGACATCATTATCTTTGAGATCAATTAAATGAATATAACATATTGTGAAAAATGAACGAAGTTACATAATTACTTGCAAAAGTCACAGATCCAAGTATCAAACTCTGGACCAGCACAATCATAATGTGCCCAGATCACACACATCAGGCATATTCCATAATTAGACACCGACGACTGTCCATATTTGGTTTTTATACTAGTTCAAACTCTTCTAAATATTTTTTCAAGTCACAATATTTTAATGACAAAAGATCACAAAATGGTGATATAAACATAATACCGATATACTAAATAGTATAACACTTATGTATACAAACAACAGTTGGTAATACTCATTTACTACTTACCGTTTGAAATTTTCTTCACGACAACAAAATAAACGCGCCTGACACACGTTAAGCGTTTGCGCAACTGACTCGATGGTGTGAGTGCGATAGTTAGTAGACCGAATGAAACAGAAGATAGTCGAATGTTCCGTTTATTACTTATAGTCTTGGAGAAATGAAGGTTTTCCATATTAGGATACTATTTCATATTTGGTGACTTTCCTCTATTCCATTTCCAATGAAATTGATAGCGAAAAATCTATAACAAACGAATATTTCCCACACCAAAACCGTAAAAAAGGACCAATCTCGAAGGAATCCCATTCAAAACCCCTCGACAACGGTCGTACAAAAACCAACCTTGCGAAGAATTCTTCCTCAACGTCACGAATCCCGTGAGAAAGACCCACTCGAAACGAAATGGGTCCGAATCGAAAAAAAATTACGCGAATGAAATCCATGGTATGATATGTCGACATCTTCTGGGCTACAGCAGCTTTAACTTAATGACATACGCATAGATGGAATCTGATGGTTCGGTCAGAAGAGAATTCAGTGACAATATCGTTCCCACGAGCTGCTCTTCTCGGCGACCAATTTTGTATTTAACCGATGTGCAATGATTCAAACAGTGGCGTTACAGGGGACCAGATTTTGTTCAGTGACTGAAAGACGCCATGTCGTTTTTTGGGTGTCTTCTACCACTAGATGGCTCTGCGACTTCTTTTTAAGAAATTGTGTCGCCTGTTTTGTGAGGTTGGGAGCACTAGCGGATCCAGTGACTTTTTCAGGAGGGGGTATGAAGATTTTCAACCAAAAGAACGAAATGGGATAAATTGTCCTATTTATAAACTGAATAAACAAAAACTGATGTCGGTATCTCATCGTTTCAGTGTTTTTTATAAATGTGCATTTTTGAAGTAGCTGTAGCTTTCTTCCTGTGGAAACATTTCTTTGGTTCTTTTTCATGAACCATTCAATGGCGTTAGTACATTTTCCTGAAATATTGCTTGTCTTGTCGATATTCATTCAAAGAACAATATTTCATTTCGAATGTGATTCTGACCCTTCAGATTTTTGTACAGGGTGTCGCACCAAAAACTGGACAAACATATATAGGCGTGTAGACGACAGCGAGGAAGTCATTTTTGGCTCATGACATAATATACCCTGTTTTCGACGCATAAGCGAGATACAGGGTGTTTAATGTCAACTTTGAGCAATATTCTGATAACTGTGGTGAGTTATGCGTGACATTTGAAATAACGGTTTCTAGTCATATCTTAGTATTTTGCAGGGCTCGACTCAAATGTGATGTTGAATTCTGAAAAAAAAATTCAGAATGGCGGAAAGCCTACAACGTTCGATTTTTTTTACTCGGTTGCTAATTTGGAAAACACTATTTCAACGTACTAGATTTTCTAAGATTTTCCGTGAACACATTCTTTCGAAATTCGAACTCAACTTTTTCTTTACATGTCTTCAGTGAAAAAAATTTCGGCCGAAATTGTTGGAATTTT
Source organism: Adalia bipunctata (assembly GCA_910592335.1). Lineage (NCBI taxonomy): Eukaryota > Metazoa > Arthropoda > Insecta > Coleoptera > Coccinellidae > Adalia > Adalia bipunctata. The sequence goes on from OU342950.1 coordinate 24,771,366, forward strand.
TCATGGTTGAACTATTTTTCATTCTGAATAGGTACTGAGGTGAAAACAAAATAAAATAATATCCATTGGTTTTCTTTTTGTAGCCTTCCAAAAATTACGCTCGGAGAACTTTCATAATTCTCATTTAAAAAAAATAGAGGCCGTAAGAAGGCCAGAATTGTGCTAATGGGCTTCCAGAATGACTTGGTCAGAAATATGAATTTAGAAACCCAAAAATTTTCTTTCAAAAAACTTTGGTGGGAATCGAACTTTCCACATTCGATTAACTAATGTCGCTTTGGTAACGGAAATTTATGAGATTGAAATAAAACCAATTCCTACTCGTAGAGAGCTCGAAATTTATTTTCAGAATTCTACACTACATTTGAATTGAGCCCCAAAAACTACTAGGATATGACCAGAAACCGTTATTTCAAATTTCATGCATAACCCACCACAGTCATCAGAATATTGCTCAAAATTGACATTAAACACCCTGTATCTCACTTATGTGTCGAAAACGGGGTATATGTCATAAGCCAAAAATGTCTTCATCGGTGTCATCTACACGGCTATATATGTTTTTCCAGTTTATGGTGAAACACCCTGTATATATCAGTAGAGCTTGAGGTTACCATTCTAAAAACTCACAAAACTTGATCACCATCATAGATCTCAGATAGCAGATCCTGTACATTCATCAAATCTACAACATTTCGAATTAAAAAGATAATCAATCAAACATAGGGGAATACGGACCTGTAAAGTATCAGACAAAAAACCCGAAAACCTGTTGTCTTCAACCAATTAATTCGCATTGTGAATCGAATTATGTAATAGTAACTTTTTCATCATCAATGAACCTGCAATTACAGTTAATTCATATTGTTATTTACAACGACAATGATCTTTTTTTCACACATGACGCCCGAATGTTTTAAGAGTTTTTTGATGCTCGAATACAAAGAAAAGCTTTTGCATTTCAAATGAGGCGGTATGATTTGTTGATTTGTTTTTTCGTGTATAGCTGCGATTATAACGTTGTCGATTGGAATTATTTTAGTATTAGAGGGGTTGTACTGTTGCATATTCAATTTAAGGAAAATACAACAAAAAATCCCAACATTTCGGTAACGAATTGAATCTCATATGAAGGTGTGCAATTCTGTAGTATCCAAGAACTTTTTCATTATTTCACTGCGATTTTTTACTGATTGACATAAAACGAATGTAATATACTTCTCATCATTCGAATACTTCGAACTATAGATGAACGAGATCTTAAAAGCTCCCCTGGCGTCAAATTACATCTCCATCTACAATTTTTGTCAACCACTAAAAATATGTTATTGAAATGTATTCAAAATTTCATTTTGAAAGGAATATTAACTTGAAACATTTTATATATGGGACACCCTGAATGCAATGCCCAAATTGGAAGAAGTGTAAAAAATTTTTGTTCCGCCACTGGAACCGTACACTTTCACTCAATGTAAGAAACACTTCGATCCTCCAGACGATATTTCCAGCATTTAATGAAAATCCGTACATCAATCAACATGTCAGCCCCAATGAAATTTCTTGTACAGAACTTATCGAGTCGGATTCCTCGATTACTTTAAATTTGTGGAATGAATTCACTTCTTCGAAATCGGGTTCTCAGTGATTTGTTGGCCTATGGTGAAATTGCAGTTGATACCTTATTATAAGGTGGGAAACTTGCAACCAAAATTTGGACAGCTTGTTCTGGGTCGAGATTAATTTCTGTGGACAGTTTGCCATGGTTTAAAAGCAATTGGATCAATAGGAAAGACCCGAAAGGTAGAAAATAGAGCGCCGTATGAACTGAAGCCAAGGGATGATAAGCGCCGTTTTCCCGTTTTTTCACTAGTCAACAGCTGCTCCAACGGCAGAAAAGGAAGGTTCAAATGGGAGTTCTACAGAAGACAATTGATGCGTTTGCGCCGAAAGATAGCACAATAGCACAAAGATATTTCGCAGAATGATCATGCTCGGCCAATTAATTGAATAATAGCTATTTATGTAACAAGTACATACATAAATTTGGTCTTTATGGATGAGTCCAAAAGTTTATGGCAGAGCGAGCAAAGCGAGAGAAGCCAATAATTTGGGCAAGTCCATAAGTCTAATTATGTACGAGTTGCATACAAAGCTTTATGTTTGACTGCAATGCAGAAATTTCGTTTTCTGAAATGGCAATTATTACTTCATTACTGAAAAACATAAAGTATGCTTTTGCGTTTCTTAACTTAGTAACCATCAGCGACCTTAGCAACCTCACTGAACAAAGTTGTTTCTCTATTCCAGTATCGTAATGAGTTCATTACAGTACTGAAAACAGTGCTGTAATGAATTCATTACAGCATTGTTTCAGTTAATTTTTCGTTTCGTGGTTTTCAACAAACGTCAATTTGGAAATGTCAATTTAGTAACAGTCACCAACTGCCAAGATACAATAAAAAATTCACTAGGATGTATAATCTGAATTTTTCATTGAATTTTAACGAAATTTGACTGAAATAGAGAAAATATCGTCTAATACTCGTTGCAGAATGCAATTCCAACACTCATGCGCTCGAAAACTCGCTCCTTCGTCGCTCGTTTTCGAATTTCGCATTCGTATTGGAATAGGAGCCCATTCTGCAACTAGTTTTAGAATATACTTTTCTTCATTAATTCTGTGACAAACGTCATAATAATCCAAAAAATGGATACTTAGTTCGGGAGAGGAAAGCGTAAAAAATTTAGCCGCAAGTGCCAAAGAATCTCTCCTATCCCACTAAAACTGCTTATGAAAATTTGTATGCGGCCTATAACAAGTGATGTGAAACGAAAAAAATTGCAAAATCGAGAGAAGACTGTGACAGATGAGTCCAATAAAGTAGTCAATTATGGACGCTAAACGAATTTATGAATCAAGTGTTTATGAAGCAGTCGAACATAAATGGTTTGTTTCAGAATGAAGCTTCCATTCAAAAAAGAAATAAACTGTACAACTTTCCTTTTGTCTGTAAATTCCCCAGAAAATGTAATGAAGAGTCCCTCAAGTATCGCTTGTTTTTTCCTCTGAAAATTGATAGATCTTCAATTGAAATAAAAACACATTCAAATTAGGATTGACGCCAAATTTTTTTTTATTCGGAAGATGATTTTGACATTTATGTTTCAAAAATAATTCCCGGCATATGTCAACCACGACTAACTCTGAGGAACTGCATCGACGAAGACCAATTTTGGACCACTTTTTCGAGTAATTCAGGCCTTATTTCAGCAATAACACGAGTTATGTTGGTTTCAAAAGCGTCTATTGTTTCTGGTTTATCAGCATAAACCAATGACTTGACATAACCCAAAAACAATAATCCATTGGAGTTAAGTCGCATGATCTTGGAGGCCAATTAATTGGACTATTTCTCGAAATAATGTTATGGCGAAATCTTCTTTTCAATTTATCAATTTTTACGGCAGTTCTTTGTCTCGTTGTTGTTGTTGCATCGAGTAGAGAAAATGTGGTCCGAAATCTATCGATATCGAGGAATAAGGTGCTCTGAATCTGATGGACGATTAATCAAACCATAAATTTCACGAAGTGCTTTATAAGTTTGGCGATTAGAACACTGAATTGGAAAATAAATGTCAACAATTTGTGAACGTTGTTGCGGCGTGAGTCTTTCCATGATAATTTGTCAATGCTTGCTGAACAGAAATTTCAAAAAATATGGCTTCTACCTTCTGTCAAATCACAGTTATCCCTATCGAAAATTCCTTCAATTAAAAAAAAAACACCCGAAACCTATAAAGGACGAAACATACGTCAGAGTCATATCAAAAATAGAAGAAAATATAAATTGTTTCTTTCATAATGTTTAGAAGGCCATACCTTCATTATTGGCGCCCAACGTGAGGCCCTTTTTTGAAACACTCATTTGGAATATGTTGAGGGCATGAGGCTGAAGTCCTCCGGACCCCACCGAAGCAGGAATCTTGGTGAACTGGACCAACACTCATTTAAAAATTAACGCCGTCAAATGCCCATTTCTTCGCCCGGCCAAGGTCGCGACAATTAATTTCAAGCCATCGGCCGATACTTTCATATTAATGCCCCATTAAACGGTCTTCGGAATCCGAATAGGTATTAATGCAGGACGTGTCTATCCAGCATCCAGTTCATCTCTTTTGTTTTGCGGAATTGTCGGAACACCAACGTCGATAATTGACGGCCGTGGGATCAATCGACACCTGTACGACCTTCGGTGGATTGCATGCAAAACGTCTTGGAGCTGGAGGCCAAGAATTTTTGTATCGAGTGATGCAATGTCTATATTCTCGTATTCGGAAGGTTTTAAAATGGTGGTCGAGAGCCTACAATCAATTTGGTGTGTGGTAAGCGATCGTAAGCGCTTTTACGGTTACAAATAATTTCATTAAATGATATACTAACTGACAAAGAAACTGCAACACCCAGAGGGAGCTGTTTATATTTTAATTTTTTTTTTGTGAAACATAGATAGTATAGCAAGGAGTAATAGTGTTCTATGAGCGGTAATGTAAGTCATAACACATGCAGATGAATTTTGCCGCCCGAGCCGTCAGGCGAGGGGTGTAATTCATCAAGTGTGTTATCACCATTACCGCGAATTGAACACTATACTTTATCTTCGACTTCTTCAGTAAAATTCGAATTGATCTGCATTTTAAAAATTCACAACAGTTGTCAAAAGCGATTTCTGTGGTCGAAAATCAAATCGATATCGAATTCCGTAGAAAACGTCAAAAATTCACGTTTTCCAAATGCAATTTTTGGATATTCAGACCTAAGAAAATGTAGAAATGGATGGCGAGAACGTTACCTTGATGTCTGAAATAGAGTTCCCCATTGACCCGACTTTTTTATTCATTTCGTAAGCTACATTATTCCTATTTTTATAAAAGTGAGTTATAGGTGTGAGTTATTATTATCTCACACTATAGGTTTATAGAGACTATAACAGATCAAATTCAGTTGAATAATGGATATATTATTCTTAGGAGTAGATAAATGATTGAATTTGGAAAGAAACGAAGATTCACCATTTTTTTCATGAAATTTTCAATACTGCGGTTATCTATACACTTCCCATTACGTCTTGGCATTGATGCAATAAGATGGTCTATTTCTTCTTGAGCTACCTGTACTTCATGTCGCAGAGCCGCCAAAGTTCATGAGGACTGGGGTGAAATTCCAGGCATTCTACCCATGATGTCCCAAACATGCTCTAAGGGCGAAAGATCGGAGGATCTGGGCGGCCATGGCCAAACATTCACATGGGTCGCTTCGCTTCAGAAAAGTTCAAACTAACTCTGGCAACATGAGGTCGAGCATTATCTTGCTGAAATATTGGATTCTCGACAGGGCCGATCCTAGGGTGTTGGCCGCCCGCGTGCAGAATCCTTATGTGCCGCCCCAAAGACAAAAAATATATTTTTTCTTGACATTCTTATATGTATGTATACAGGGCGATTTTTTTAAGTGTTTCATTAGAAATATTCGAGGAAGGAATTTTGATACGAATTCAAGATTCTGTATTTCTGTTTTAGAGTACATGAACTTGAAGAGTGAAATATTTTCAAGCGGAATCTACTTCCGGTTCTACCGGAAACGAATGTGAACTTCGTTATTGCAAATGCAACACCCTGTATATTCATACATATTTGAATTCTTCGTTTGATTCTGCACTTCAAGCAATTTTTGAGTTATAGCATAGCCTGATTGTCAAATTTGTTGACAGAAAGAGTGTCATAAATTAGTGTTAATTGTTAATATCTCCAAAATCCCTCATTGTCAGAATTTTTTTTTGCCACAGTGGAACAAGAGGAAGTACGCTGATAATTCTTCTTGTATAAATCATGAGGAAATATTATATAGGGTGTCAAAACAGGGCTTCGAAATGAGCCTCAATAAAACTAGGAAATCTAATTTTTTCAAATGAGAACCATATAATTATGTAATTCCGATCGATGGCTCGTCAAAAACTAGCTAGTTAGAGTGTTCATTACATTCCATGTATTTAAAATCAGTAGTTTTGCCGTTATTGAATAAAATTCGAATTTCATGCACGACTAAAGCCAGGTTTCTTTGTCTAAACATCAGGTTTTTTAAGATTAAGATTTTCAAGTAGGCTATATCAATAGTAAGCATATATGTCAGTTTTAAACTGGGATTTTTTCCTTTAATCATCATTCATTATCTGCTTTGTTTATTTGTCACATTCGCCGCAAATAAAGAACAGACTTTTGATATATCATTCTATTGTACCTAATTGTTATTGCTTGTTTTGCATAGTCCTTGATCGATAAAAATAAGTAAGAATGACAATTCTTACCATAGCCTACTGTGAAATAGACGAGCATACCACTGAATTTGACCGAATTTCACGACTAAAGCCAAGTTTGGTTCAGTCAAATTCAGTAAATAGTATGCTCGTCTATTTCAATGTAGGCTATGTAAGGAATTTTCATTCTTACTAATTTTTATTGAATTCAAAACAAACAATAATAAAAAAGGAACACTAGAATGTGACAAATAAAAAAGCAGATAATGAATGATGGCTAAATAAAAAAATCTCAGTTTGGAAGTGACATATTTTTACTATTGTTATAGCCTACTTGAAAATTATCTTGAGAAACCTGATGTTTAGATAAAGAAACCTGGCTTTAGTCGTGAAATTCGAATTATATTCAATAACACTCTGAGTAGTGTTCGACGAGCAATCGATCGGAATTACAAAATTATATGGTTATCCTTTGAAAAAAAGAGATTTCATAGTTTTATTGAGGCTCACTTCGAAGCCCTGTTTCAGACACCCTGTATAATTTTTCCCCATAATTTAATACAAGAAGAAGTATCAGCGTACTTTCTCTTGTTGTTGTTGTTAAAGATTTGTTGAAAATCATATTTTTCAAAAACTGACACATGAAGGTGGCGGCCTGCGGCCGCCCCTTGAATTTGGCCGCCCGCGTGCGGGGCACGCGCTGCACACCTGCTAGGATCGGCCCTGATTCTCGAGCCGATTAAGGTAAGGGAGAACATACGGCTCCACTATTTCTTGAAGGTAACGCAGCGCTGTCAAGTTACATGGAATAAAGACTAAAAATGACCTACTTGTATGTGCAATAGCACATCATACCATAACGCCCACTGTCCGGTGTACATGACGCTCAACATCAAACTGAAGTTCACGTCTTTCTCCCCGACGCCGTCTTACCCTTCTTCGGCCATCATGTACACCTAAGGAAAAACGAGATTCATCAGAAAAGACGACCTGATGCCATACCACATTCCAATGTTGTCGTTATCTGCACCACTGAAATCGTTGCCGGCGATGTCGAACCGTCAGAGGTAACAAAAGATGGGGTCGATAATGCTGCAGTCCAAAAGACCTTATCCTGCGATAAACCGTTGGGACAGTTACAGAATGGCCTTGTTCTCTTAACCACTCATCAGCCAACGATCGAGTTGTCACAAATCGGTCTCTAATGGCCACAAGTCTTATGCTGAATTTCCAAGCATCCGTAATCCGATGATATGACCGTCCGACCGTCGTTGTGATTGGCAGAAATATTCAAAATTGAAAATCGGATGACGGATGCATGGAAATCCAGCATCATACGTCATTTGTGCCCCTTCGAAGTCCGGTGCCTACTCTTCTTCGATTCTGGGCATTATCAAACTACGGTTGACAACATCTCATAACAGTAGGTAGATGGATTTTTGTTCGTACGGTTAGCGATTTCTCGAACAGCTGGTTTGTTGTAACATTCAAGAAATTTGGAAAAAACGACTACAATATTTTAGTAACAAAAAATGTTCACATGAAAAAACCGTCACGTTTTTTTCCCAAATTTCAATCATTCACTCCTTACTATACAGGGTGATTTTTTTAAGTGTTTCATTAGAAGTTTTCGAGGGAGTAATTGCGATACAAATTCAAAATTTTGTATTTTTGTTCGAGAGTACATGAACTTGATTTGAAAAATAATTTCAAGAGGAATCTACTTCCGGTTCTACCGGAAACGGATGTGAACTTTGTTATTTCAAATATAACACCCTGTACATTTATACATATTTGAATTCTTCGTTTAATTCTGCAATGATTTGATGTATGATATGCGCAACCACATCAAGCGATTGTTGAGTTATTGCCTGATTCTCAAGTTTTTTGACAGAAAGATTGTCACAAATTAGTGTTTATATCTGCAAAATCTCTCATTGTAAGAATTTTTTTTGCAACAGTGAGACAAAATGAAGTACGCTGATACTGCTTCTTGTATAAATTATGAGGAAATATTATAAGGGTGCCTGAAACAGGGCTTCAAAGTTAGCCTCAATAAAACTATGAAATAACATTTCTTTCAAATGGGAACCATATGATTTTATAATTCCGATCGATTGCTCGTCAAAAACCAGTTAGTGTGCCAAACATTTCATGTCTTCAAAATGAGTAGTTTCGCCGTTATCGAGTAAAATTCGAATTTTACGACTAAAGCCAGGTTTCTTTGTCTGAACATCAGGTGTAGCAAGATAATTTTCATGTAGGCTATGTCAATAGTAATAATAGTTTAGTTTTAAACTTGAATTTCTTTTCCGTCGACCATAGAATAAAAGCTCATTTCAACGCACTCGAAATCATCCATTAATGACCTATTTTAATGCATGATTTCTTATTAATGCATGATTGTCATGGCAACCGCTTGGTTGGAAATCAACTTCTGTCACAGAAGGGTATATTGACAACTCCATTCAAAATAAAATGGACTGCAGAAGAAATTTCCGGTGATAAAAGTTGCAAAGTGAATAATACATGAACCTCCACTTTCTCCACACGTTCCTTATGGGTATATATAGGTACCTAAATATATAAATGCGAACCGAATATAAATATTCAGATTGTCACAACATTTCCAATATTCCCTCTATGAATTTTTCGAATTGTTCCATAGGGAGCATAAATATTAATATATCGAAATGAACATAGAAATTTACATTATGTCAAATTTGTCTATTAGGCAAAATAAAAATTTATTCCAATCCAGAATTTATATTCAATTCGTGACGAGGTCGTTTATTAATTCAGCGATTAATGGTCTCAAACATTAACGCGCTCGCGTTGAAATATTTCGACCATTAATCGCTGTCATTAATAAACTAGTTGATTAAATAACTATTATTTAGTCATTATTCATCATCTGCTCTGTTTATTTGTCAGTTGTCACATTCGCCGCAAACAGAGATGTACAAGATACCTTAAAGAAAGTATCTGAAATACAAAATACAAAATACTTTGAAATTAAGTATTTCAGATACCAGATACAAATAACTTTCTGGAATGGTATCTGAAATACCAGATACAAGATATGTATCTTTCAAATACTTTTCATAGATAAAATACTTTTTTTCTACGACCGTGCGTTTTTACACTCTTTACCCACTTTCCTGCACTCATTTTAGTTTAGAAAGTGTCACTTTCCCGCACTAGTGCAGAAAAACGAGTCTTCCCGCACTAGTGCGGGAAAGTGACACCTAAACTAAAATGAGTGCGGGAAAGTGGGTACTATGGAAACTTCATGTGAATTAACATTTGTCATTAGTATGAAATTGTTTGAATATAAATATCAAATCGAATTTAATCAGTGTGTTGAAATAAAATCGATCTCGTATGAGCGCTTGTAGAAAAAATATTGTTCCTAACTCGTGCGGAAAGTGTCTTTTCCGTACTTGACTGCTTGCCCGAACTCCGCTTCGCGTCGTTCTGGTTAACTGCAGTCACGGGCGGGAAACAAGGCCGTAGCTAGAAAAAAATTTCGGGGGGGGTCCGTCCGAGGCCGTAGCTAGAAAAAAATTTCGGTGGGAGGGGGGTGTCCGTTGAACTGAGCTCTAGAAAAATTTCGGGGGGGTCCGGACCTCATCGGTCCCCCCCCCTGGCTACGGCCTTGGCGGGAAAGTATCATTTCCCGCACTTGTAAGGAAAATAAATATTGTAACAAAAACAAATTTAAAGAAAGTTTATTTTTCACAAACGTGACACAAGGGTAATATAGCTGCAAAGTCAATGTCATTGAGCGCCATCTATCGAATTCTACTTTTCCCTAAGGTTTTTCTGACATGAAAAGAAGAAAAATAGTATTATACGCGCATGCGCGAAATAGAGAAGCAAATTTGAAATTGCTTTTGCGAACCAGTTCAGACTGTTCTCAAGAGTTTGTTCAACAAGTTGTTGAACTGCAGATTTAAGTTTTATGCAACTGGCCCTTAGCAGTGTCACAGTTTACAAACTGTGGCAGTGTAGTGATTGGCAAAATCACTGTTTACTGTTGAATGGTGTTAAGAAAAAGTCAAAGCTCAAGAAAAGACTCAATCTTCTCATAGCTTCGGATGACCGACCACACATTTACGTGTCTTCCTTAAACACAGATGTGGAATAATAATTTGAAAATAACACAAATCAAGCAAAGGGCGTAGCCGATTACAATTTATAGAAAGAAATAATTGCCACGCCATCTATCAATTTAGCCCCAAAAGACGCTTAAGATGCCACAATAGAATCAGTTATCTATTACTAAAAGTATCTTAGCAAACAAAGTATCTACAAAATACTAAGATACCAAAGAAGAGGTATTTAAATACAAGATACAAAATTCATTTTCAAAAAAGTATTTCAGATACAAGATACAAATACGTATTTTGTATCTTGTATCTGTATTTCAGATACTTGTATCTCAGATAAGTCACATCTATGGCCGCAAATAAAGAACAGACTTTTGATATATCATTCTGGTGTACCTTATTATTACTATTATGCTTGTTTTACATAGTGCTTGATATCAATTAAAATAAGTAATAATGACAATTCCTAACATTGCCTACTTTGAAATTAGACGCTGTTACAATGAAATACCACCACGTACCTTAATTCAATAATGTTATTGGAAATTTCGTCAAAAGGATACGCATATGCCATCAATGCTGTGGCGGCCATTCACAAAATATTTTGTTCCATACATAATTCCCAAATGTATATTTACTAAATCAATAAATATTTCTATACTTTGCTAGAGAAAAACATGTTTTATTGAAGACTGATATCTTGCGCTCTTATCGAAACTCCTTTTATATTCTTCTACGTAAAGAGTGTCGCGTGGAAAAAAAAGTTTTGCTTTGGACCTGTCAGTTTTGTTTTTGAGAGGGACATTTTTCCACATAAAAACCATCATCATATCATTTCCCTCTGTAAGGAAAACCCAACCCCTTGAATTTGAATAAGTAGAATAGATAGTGCGATATGTTGCTCCCGTATGTATCGATAACAAAAAAAGTGTATTGTTTGGAGGGGTTCTATAGAAGAAACAGCCAGATCCCCAGATCTCTCCTAACTAGAATTTTTTTTTGTGTGGACTGTTGGAATCGAAAACGCATACAAGGAATCACCACTCCTCATTCGTACCTCCAATCCAATTGAGGCACACCCTGTATAGTTTCTTATCCAAGTCGTTAAGGGTAAAGTGCGTTATTTGTCATTGTCCAGTAGTTTCTCCAACCAAAGGATGTACATGAATAAATGCTACTTTTTGCAGTAGCAGCCTTCCAACCTAATAACGTATTACCTAGAAACAGATAACAATCCAGGAAAGTATAAAGGTAAATCTCCTCAGATTGGAGAATTATTGAAAATGTCGGGATCGAATAAAAGAGATGTAAAAACGTTAAGAAACATATGTTGTTCGAAATTTATTTCGACGTTAAGTCAGTAATAAACGACATATTTATTTGTGATCGGTTCATCTATTATTGATGAGCGACGAACAATTGAGAGTTTATTGGAAATTGTAAATATTGCTGTGCTCCATTCGTCTACAAGAAGAGGCGTAATATACTGCTCCACAAGAGTTGGGGATATCGTATTCAATCGCTTTTGAAAGTATGTAATCTTCGAGAAAATCGCTGTAAAATCATTTAAAACTCAATAACAACTTGAATCGATCCACTAAAAATCAGTATGAGACATTTCGTCAACGAGTTTTCTGAAAATGCCAAGACGTAAATTAACAAACGCTGAGGCTAATAGGGCTATCGGAATGCTACAGGTGGCCTAACTTAGGTTGTTGTAGCGCAAAGGCTCCAAGTCAGCCAAAGTGTGATATCTCGACTTTGAAATAGGTTCATGGAGACAGGTTCCGTGTGGAAAGACCAAGGCTTGGTGGGCGACGAAAAACAACGCCTGGTCAGGATCGTTTCGGCGAGAAGAAACCCTACATCTACTGTAGAATGCTACGAAATACTCTTCAGAATGCAGATGGGGTCCAAGTTTCCATCGAAACCATCAGACGACGTTTGAGAGAGATGAATCTAGGTTCAAGACGTCCATTAAGAGGAGTTCCATTAACACGTGACCATAAGCGCCAAAGACTGGAATGGGCAAGGCAACATATCAATTGGAACGATCAATGGCTTAGTGTCCTTTTCACTGATGAATCCAGATATGGACGATTTTCAGATTCTCGAAGAATGAGGGGATGGACAATCCCTCGCTTACCCCGTAATCGTCGCTATGTCCAAGAAGTCCATCCATTCCGAGGGGGTAGTGTTATGGTATGGGCCGGGATATGTTTCAACGGGCGCACAGATCTACACATTTGTCCTGGGAATATGACCGCCTTACACTATAGGTAGCATGTCATTGACAATGTTGTGCCAAATTTTCACGCTGCTATTGGTGACTCTTTTCAATTTCTAGACGATAACGCTAGACCGCACCGTGCAGCCATAGTTGAGAATGCGCGCGAGGAGCTTGGTATTCCACATTTACCAATATCTCCTCACTCACCAGATTTGAATTGTATAGAACATGCATGGGATATGCTCCAAAGAAGATTAGATAATCATCAACCTACCCCAGAATCCTTAAATGATCTGAGAGAGCTTCTGCCCCGTTTATGGAACCAAATTCCTCAATAAATGTTCAACAACCTCGTATGTAGTATGCAAAGAAGATGTCAAGCTGTTATTGATGCCCGTGGAGGCCATACATTGTATTGATAGTCTTAAAATGCTTGAATTCTCTGGGAATAAAATTTCGTTATTTTACTAGATTTTTCTTAACCACCCTGTATACGCTGCAGACCTACAGGCTAAAATTAATTTGCAACTCGAAATCATATTAATATGAATTTTCATCACAAAAATCTTAAATTTCAACTATATATGTATATTTTTTTGCAATTTAGGTCAATATCCCTAACTCATGTGGAGCATTTTTTTTTCATCTTCAGGCATTGACCAAGGGAGGTTTTCTGATTGATTCGGTTATTTGGAAATCTCTCAAATTGGGACTATGGATTAGTAATAAAAAATCAACAATTTACTTGAAAGTATTGAGGGTACACAGCAACATTTCAGCTCTGATTCAATTTTTTTTGACAGCTGTCAAGTTTTTTCCTCGGATTCTTGTATTTTTCATTAAAATTTTCATTTCCCAACTTGAAGCTCGAACTATCGAAATGATGAATAAATGTTGTGTTTCTTCCATATTCCCTTCTGAATGCCATTACTGAACCAAAAAATATCGGGGACAAGAGTTCAGCATGCTGACCTCAACCAATTTCCCGATCAATTATTCTCTCACAGCTCCGCGAAATCGCTGGGAAACAATGCTAAATCGCGCTGCTCTTTATTCATTTGAATTTCCATTAAACGTAAGTCACTTGTGACTGACAACGAATACGAAATCCTTTTTATACGGATGATGTGTGATCCTGCCAACGATCTGCGACCTGTCATATGAATTTCAAAATTTTCAACTTTTTGCCTGTTCGCTACCTTGGAAATTACCATCGAAATTACTCGATGTCGAACATGTATCGGTCAAAGAAATGGCGAAGTTTGTTTTCATTCTTGGTTCGCACGGTATAAATAAAGCCTTTTTCCTGCGCATTAAAAAATGTCTACCAAGAAGCTATGAATCATCAATGTTTTTCCCTGCAACGGTTGGAGTTTCTTCATCTTGTATGTGAGCTTCTTTTTGTAGGCTACTTGAGTGCCTATTTCAAGATTCCCTAGAATTGGAACGTAATGAAGAAGGATTCCTGTTTTTCTGTTAGGTGGATTTCATCTCCTTTCTTCTAGTTCTAGAACACCCGAAATGCTATGCTATACAAATAGTGACCTAGAAAAAGAACATTCTGTTATAATGAATTCATTGCTCCACGAAAGTTATAAAGTTAAGGGACTTCAAAATATTTGAGACTGTTTCCACAATTTTTTTAAATATGATAAATCTAAATCTACTCGCTTTTTTTTGTCACGATTTTTAGTGAGGAGTCGTTACACCAGGTATTCTATCCATCTATTGCCTCAGAAATAAAACCCCATGACATTGTGTACGTACTTCCCCTAACTGTCTCACCTCGAAAAGGACGAACAAACCGATCTGCAATTTCTAGGCACCAGAATATCTCATCTGTGAACAATACAGGCCTCCATTGATCATTACAATGCCGTATGAACTATGAGTTTGTATCAGTGGAATTCATCTCAAAAGTGCTTGAGAATGTAAATTAACGTCCCGAAATCGTCAAAGAACCGTTTTAATCGGAGCAGTAACACCAGAAGCGTTCAAAAGCCTCTGTTGCATGATTCGACAAGTACTCAAAGGTTCTCTACTGGTAGAGACAGTCAGAAACCGATCTTGTGCAGGAGGTAGATCAAAGGCGTCCACTTCTCATCACTATCAGCAAAGTTGAACAGTTTCAACTTATTCTTTAATGTTTTTAATTATATATCTACCAATAACAATATGGATTATACGCCTACTGATAATTGTCACAAAGTGAAGCCAAATTTTTGGTAAGAATTGAATTGTACGCATGCGTCAACTCGAAATTAAAAAATTTCGACAAATTCAGAAGTTTGGTATATTTCGAGTGTCAATAAGAAAATAGATATCAAGAATCAAAATATGCATCTGAAATATTTTCTGTTCTATTCTAAAATATGAATAGGAGTTAAGAGGGATCTTTACCGTTCGACGTTCAGTTCGAAACGCGATTCGGGATTTCTCACGAAAGCGACCACCGATTTATATGGGGTTTTCACTATTATTCAATTTGAAGAGTTCTTCGAGTGGGAAAGTTCATAATTTTTTTCTTGCCGAGTGAAAAAAAATTAAGTTTTTTTGTCGATGGAAGAAGAAAATTATGTACTTTCCCACTTGAAGAACTCTTCAAATTGAATAATAGTGAAAACCTCATATAAATCTCTATCGTGAGAAATCCCGAATTGCGTTTTGAACTGAACGTCGAACGATATAAACCCCTCTTAACAAGGATATACAGAGCTTGAAGAAAACGGATTTAAGCGATTGAAATTGTTAGGTTATGATCGAGAGTATTCACATGAAGTGATGGATGAAATACGTTTCACGACATAAAACAATGTGTCAGAGAGAGATATAGAATTAATCAGATATTTTTATTCCTAATATTACTGCACATGTGCGGATCGGGATTCTTACCAGAGCCCAGCTTCAATTCTCATCGGCTCGTTACCCATATTGGAAGTATTAGATATACAGGGTGAGTCTTTGACTTGTACATATATTTCAACTGTAGATTCCTCTCATCAAACGAGACACTTTTTTCCTATACCATTTTTCGAAATTCGGTTTTGTCTGGAAGATACAGGGTGTCGAAAATCCACGAAAAAAACACTTTCCTGTTCATATCACGAAAAAATATCATAAAACCACTTGAAAATTTTCGAAAGAATCAATTATTTAAGAAAATGAAAGTATTCCTATTTTTTTTCAATAAAACGCGACGTTTTTGAGTTATTCCCAATTTTGTCCTTAAATTTGACGAAAAAATCAAAAATCATAAAAATAATCTGGATGCTTCCCTTCCCTGCAATTTGATATCACAGAATGGCCGAAATTCATAAACTCTTTGATTATCTATAGAAACAATGTTGTCAAAATGTTCGTTAACTTTGTCAAGACTAAGATGTCAATGGAATACACAATTCGGATATTAATGATGAATGTCCCATACAAACCACGTATTGAATTGAAATTGATGCAAAATGAATACTTAACACTACATAATCTGTTATTATCACGTTAATTGACTTTCACTGAAAATCTTTTGACATCAACGCATTCTTCTCTGTGAATTAACAAATAATAAATAGAAAATCTCAGTCCATCAGACCGCTATACAAATGCTTTGTTCAACAACCACAAACCAATTGTTTGGTCTGTGTGGAACAACGGTTTGTCTTGCGCACCGTTATAGTCAGTCGACTGAAATTGAGATTGTCGCGCTCTATAAGCGAGAATCAGAACTACTCCTTCGGCATTTACAAAGACTAGACGCCGTCAGCCAAAAGTAAACAAAACTAGTGCCTTTGCGTTAGTTCATCCGTTAAGGATAGGGGACGAACTGCTTCCTTGTTTGAGGAGAAAATCAACACAATCTGGCATCGTCTTCTCAAAAGCTATATGATAGCTCTGTCACAGAAGATGGGACGATGGGTAAGGTTAGGTCATTGACCTCGAATCCTATGACCTAGGTTATTTGGAGTTATTGTGTTCGATTAGTGTAAAAACAATTCTTTTTGGGATAGTCTTGGGAGATAGAGGAAATATGAACAAGTTATAAGTGCTCACAAACTAATCTTAATAAAAATCGAAGGAGGAACTTATTTTGGTGGGATAAATATGGCATATTTCCAACCGCAGAAATAATCGGATGCAACTAAGTGTTTTTATTGAGAAATATCGTGTTTTCAACATTCTCATTCGAGTAAGGTTAGTACTTGAGTATTCCCTAGATGTATCAATTCAATTCCAATCGAGAAATATGAACTTTGCATCAATTCCAGAGAATCATATCAGAGACGTAATTTGCCCATTTTTCTTCAAATGGCTATATCTTTTCAATAGAGCCGAATTCGGAAAAATGGAAAATGAGAAAAAGGTTTCTTTTGACCTCAAGAATCTTCCGTTTAAATATATGTACAAGTCAAAGACTCAACCTGTATGTTATAAATGAGTATCTCTCAATTATTTGAAGGCATTGGAATAAACAATGTCTGGTATGAAGGCATCCTTTTTCACCAACAGAACCATTATTGTGGTCAGTCCAATTTCCAAATAACATTATTCTATGTCCCAATGAACTTTTTTAGCGAACAAATTTTTTGTTGGGCGCCTAAATTCCGAGGGTACCTAATGAAGTTTGGTGATCGCAATGGCCAAGTCTCTTCTGAACGAAGAGATGGATTGTTCTTCGATCCTTCCACCTTGTATAGATCGATATATCAGTCCGGTCCTGCTGAAATAGTGGCAGAGGCCTAGGCACGGCGTAGTCCGTACAGGAACGCATCTCCTCGAGATCTACTCCTATCTTTGGGTGGTCTATCACGCGTGATGCCCAGGGCTAGCTGGCTGACCCATCATTAGGCCATTGCAAAAGGCGTTCTAATTGCTGCACCGGACACCCATCCACTGAGCGTCTCACACCTTACCGACTGCCAGGCAACGAAATTACAGGGCGAACGACCCCACTGATTCCGATATCGATTCAATTTGGTGGCCAAGTACCGATATTATGGTCGCTTGATTAATACTCGGCGCTAATGTGTGGATAGTTTGAGGTTTCGAAACGCTGTTATTGGGGATTTCGCCGTTTGTGACGTTGGTTGTTCGAGTCAGACTTATTAGATTGAGATATGAGACTGTAATTACTTAAAGATAGAGATGAGTTTAGCTGAGAAATTGAGTTATCTCGGTGGCTTCGAGCCCACCCTGAGCTTTCAGGTATTGATAGATCGGAGAAATGCCATGAGATGGTTGCATTCCCAGGCTACGTAACTCGGGAATCACAGACTTCTCCGCGATATCTCTGGCAGGTTGGAATCTGGCTTTTTGCTGCTAAGTAAAGTGTAGAGTGCGTGGTGAAAACAGCTCTGTAAGGGGCACAATAGACCTTAAGGTCGTAGTGATCTGTAACCCCTTTCTAACTAAAACTATAGTGAAGGGTTTTCCAATAAGAGGTGTTATTTTGACATTGGGAGAAAAATGCCATTCCTTTAAAATAGATGATCGGCTGTTTATTTCGTTATAAAGAGGAAGTTATGCCATCAATAATGGAAAATAACATCAGCCAAATGACCACCACGACTACAGTACCATATCCTTCTCGTGAAATTTTCCATAACCAAATCTCGAAGTGGCTGCCCTATGTCCTCGATAGCCTCACGTAGCCTTGGCGTAGACCTTCTCTTTCACATGGCCCCAAAGAAAGAAGTCGCAAGGTGTTGAATCACAAGATCTTGATGGCCCATTGTGATAACGTCTTCGAGAGATAACACGGTCCGGAAACTTTCACCGTAAAAGATCAATGGGTTCGTTGCTTGTGTGGCACGTAGTGCCGTCTTGTTGAAGGTAAACGTTGTCCAGATCAATACCATCCAATTCCGGCCATAAATTCATTAATCAACTCTCGATAGCGCAATCCATACACCGTAACTGTTGCTCCAGCCTCATTCTCGAAAAAGTAGGGTCCAATGACACCACCAGACCATAAACCCCACCAAACAGTCACACGTTGAGGACAGAGAGGCTTTTCAACAATAACTCTTGGGTTTTCCGAGCCCCCGATGCCACAATTTTGCTTGTGGACGAAGCCACCGAAGTGGAAATGGGCCTCATCACTCAAGATGATTTTTGGATTGAATTCCGAATCATTTTCATGCATTTCAAGGGCCCAATCAGCAAAGATACGACGTTGTTTATGATCGGCCGGCGCTTGAGTTATTGTGTTAAGAGGGGTTTATACCGTTCGACGTTCAGTTCTAAACGCGATTCGGGATTTCTCCCGATAGAGACCACCGATTAATATGGGGTTTTCACTATTATTCAATTTGAAGAGTTCTTCAAGTCGGAAAGTTCATAACTTTTTTTTTGTAGAAAAAAAACAACCATTTTTTTACTAGACGTTTTTTTTTTTTCGATGAAAAAAAAAAAAGTTATGAACTTTCCGACTTGAAGAACTCTTTAAATTAAATAATAGTGAAAACCATATGTAAATCGGTGGTCTCTATAGTGAGAAATCCCGAATCGCGTTTTGAACTGAACGTCGAAAGGTATAAACCCCTCTTAACTGAACTTTATAAGCGTTAAGACCCGAATATTTATGTAAAATACAGTGTAATGACGATTGTGGGATGCCTCATTCCAAAGAACGAGGAATGGACAAACCTGGGTTTTCTCCAACAGTTTTGGCTACAGCAGCAATATTCCCGGCCGTTATTGAGTGACGTGCACGGGTTTTATTCTTCTCATCATCACTAACTTGTCACAACAGCTCGAATTTGTTCACCAATTTCTGAATTGTGGTTCGACAAATGCTTCACGACGACCCAAAAATGTTTTAGTTTTACGAACCGTCTCTGCCAAATTTTCAAAATTTTTAAGTGAATTTAAATAATCTCAATGCGTTGTTGAAGCGTGTATCGTTCCATTTCTCAAATGTCAAAAATGGCAGTTCAAATGTGACATCTACCGAAATAGCGGGCTATTCACAATAACACCTCTCATTGGAAAACTCTTTACCATAAATTTCCAGAGCACCATCGCCAATTCTCGCATGATGTGGAGGCGCATTATCGTCCAATAGCAGCATGAAACAAAGGAATAATATTATCAATGACTTGCTCCGAGTAAATCTGTGCAATCATAGTAGAAGCATCAAGTACCAATTCTGTAAGTTCATTGAAACAAAAGCATGCAAAATGAGAAATATGGACAAAATGACATAGGCATCATAATAATTAGAGTTTGGAGGTATCAAATGCGGAACTGCCTACCACATCACACGACCCGAGGGGCTTCTATTAACCTCTGGAAATTAGCAAGCGCTACTCTAGTTCATTCGGTCGTTATGAGTGATAAAAGAAATCAGTAGGTCACGAGTTTTTTTCATTGCGCCAAATTTTTAGAAGAAATGGCCAGTTTTCACAATTTTTCTCCTTTATATTGCATTCATTTTGAACTTCACTCATTTGTCATCGTATTTACGAAGCTTTTTTCATGTCAAATATACTTTTTGTATGAATTGGATATATTTCTAGTTTTATAACGCTATATGGACAAAATGTAATATACAGTGAACGGACAAAATGACATAGGTATTTCAACTGAATTAACCGTATCTACCGGATAACACCAAGACAATCCAACCCAGGCTCCATCAGCAAACAAAGAACCAGGACTTGTCTTAACATATTCATAACAAAATATTCATCTGCGTCTTATAAAGGCAATGCATCTTAACCTACTCTTGCTGATCCTATGAGGAGGTTTCTCCAATCCCTAAAAGACGATTCATAAGTGAACAAGGCAAACGTGAGCCGAGGACTAGATAAACGTACTTAGTTTCAACCTCTACACCTAATATGATTGCAATCAAATCAAAAAAAGAGCCCATACCTCGACCTCCTCCAAAGACAAGGAGACAAGTCCCTAGGGCATTATTTAAAGAAGACAATGAAGAAGAAAATGTTCCTAGCAACTTTCGAAATGATGAAGACGACTGTCCTTCTATTTAGATTTGGATCTTCTCCAGGATTAGCCCTGGAGAAGACTGGTTACGATGCATGCATTGCTTGCATTCGGCTCACACATCTTGTGCTGATATTCCTAGAAGAACCAAGCGTTTCATTTGTGAACTTTGTCAGTAGTTTTGTAGCTATAAGTAGAAAACTACAGTTGTCTATTGCCGGTATGTCATTTTGTCCATAGCATGCGAACAAAATGAATTTCGTTCATTACAATTGATCTAAGAATATTTTATTTCTTGGTACTTTTATTTCATAAAGGTTGATTAGATTCTATAAAGAAAGGACCAAAGATCATAGGTGTAGAATATGACATTACTTTTATTCACTACTAACAAGTTATGCATCTGAAATAAAACCCTATGTCATTTTGTACGTATTCTCCTACTGTACCACCTCTGAACGGATGAACTTCCTGGTGATGGGTCCATAACAGAACACGCTGGCAATCCCAACAACCGTCTATATCTCCTCTCATCTGCGAATAATACAGACCTCCATTGATCGTACCAATTCCCTTGCTCCTTGGCCCATTTCTCTGGAGGTAAATTGATCAAGTATATGTCGCTAGAAAATTCTCAATATCTTCGGAATCCTCCTGATCTGCACATAGGAAGGATTGCGAAACGATTGGACCTCTGGAATAATCCTGAAATCCAGGCTGGCGTTGACAGGATTCAAACATTTTTTAGAGTGTATATCACAGCAAATCTCGATAAATGTAATCATAAATGATGTTTACCGGCTGCATTTCATGAATAGATTATCACTTCAATTTCATACAGATTTGTTCGAACAACGACTAATTAGAAAATTACATTGGCATCAAATAAATAATTAAATTTAACATAATATCCATAAAATATTCATTCAACGGTTGAATCTCTAAATGTTTCTCATTCCGTTGAAATGAATCTTTTTCGTTCGCTCTCATTAATTTGGCATTTATCCGATATCTATCCAATCAATCAATTAATTTAACGATTATTGTTCTTCCACGTACATATTCTTCAGAATGAATAAATTATGGCAGTATATCAAAGGGATTATTAATTTTCAGTTTTCTCTGAATTTATGCACATAAGATTTCCTATAATTGAATTATTTGTCTATGAATTACCTCATTTCGCTACGACCGCATCCATAATTTGAATGATAATTAAAATAATGAAGAGACTACTTCATAAAATGGTTGAGGCATGGAAATTTATATGTTTAGTGTCAGTTGCTGCGGCGTTTAACAGGATAATTTAGAAGTTCCATTAATCGTTCGATTCTAATCTAATCAGTACAGTTTGTTGGGGGTTATTATTCTGTTCGCATAATTTATCAGGATCATTATTCATTTTTTTTAACTTAGAGCTCAGCTAGATTCCCGTTTTTGTGCACATATCTCTTAAGCAGAACATGTGGTTCTTCCACCTCCTGGATGAACAACAAAGATGAACAGCTGAGCATCAAATAAAATAACAACACATTGGTTGTACCATTCAGGAATAGTTTTCTCCAGACCGGGAGGTTTCTAGCTTGTGAATACTGAATAGGCCTTTAGGAGTCACTCTCATTCACCACAACTTCTTGATGTGATCTTCAGATGCCTCATACGAGTCTTTCTCAATTTCTCCGTCGTGGCTACGTGTGTGAATTTATACGAAAAAATGAAGCAATAACAACACCGAGGATAATGCGTCAGATGCAGCATCTGATCGAGCAGGCTCCGATACGGATCGGATCAAGTAGGCGAGCCGTGAAACAGCGACGAATCGCCGGCTTTAGTGCCTGGGAAAACCGCTCGCGCGAGGTGTTATCGCGGCCTAAGATCGCGCTCCGTGCGGCCAAGTAGCGTATTAACATTCATGTAACGAATCGGGGAGATGCTGGACGATGTGATTTTTCGTGTGTTTTTTTAATCTTACGGAAGGTGAGACTACGACTTTGATGTCCACCTACGTTAAGGAGACGTCATCTATGGCTGCTTTTAATGCTGCCCAAATTACACGTCCTTTTCGACTGCTGGTATAATCAGATGGCCGGATTTGAGATGTTGAAGCAGTGATGAAGAACGATCAGTCTCTGAGCCTGTCTAGAAAATTTCATCGAAAATTAGACGTTCATTGTGGAAGAACGGAACTTTTTCTGTAAAATTGGCAATTACAGCGTCAATATTCTCTTGGTTTCTTGTGTTTCACTGTATTATATAAAATATAGATGGCGCACTGAATTCGTCTGGGTATTTTGACATTTAAGAAGTGTGATCATGTGATGTATGACATTTATAAAAATTACTTCTTTGAAAATGCTGCTGGTGAAGCTGTTACTGTCAATGGTGATCGATACCGTCGGATTATAATCGAATTTTTGTGGCCTGAATTAATGAATATTGATCTAGAGCACATTGGGTTTCAGCAGGATGACGCTTCACCTACACCTCATTCTGCAAATGACACAATTGACCATTGAGACAAAGGACGAATAATCTCCAGAAACGGTGATGTCAATTGGGCACCAAGATCATGTGATTTGACACCGTTGGACTATTTTCTTCGGGGTTATGTGGAAAGCCAGGTCTAAAAGAATAATCCACAATCGATTCCTGAACTTAAGTACCTACATATGAAATTATTTGTGTCATTAGTGAGATAGAGCCTCAATTATGTCAAAATGTCATTGAAAATTTTAACAAAATAGTGGATGTCTGTAGACCATTTGCCAAATAATATTTTTCGTACAGAAATGTCATAACTGATTCTTCAATTATCAATAAAAAGTTTCCGAAAATGAATGCAATTTATGTGTTTTATTTATCCATATATATAAAACAAAGTTGTTGGTTACACCATTTATAACTCGAGATCGGATGGACTGTTTGTTATGAAACTTCATTTATGGATTCGTCTACGGCCTGGTTATTATAAAATACAGTAAAACTCTGAAAAATTCGCCACTAGGTGTCGCTACGGTTAATGGCTCTTATCTTGGCACTGTAGCGTAGTCGTGAAGGTACTATATTTGATATTATCGCCACTAGTTGGCGATGTATATAATTACTGTGTAATTTGCATAAAACTTATAATAACATAGAAGGCTATTTTCAGATCAAAAAGCGGGTAAACATCTCAAGTTGGTGGAACAGTGATTTCTACCGAAATGTCAAGTACCTAGATTTCTGAAATGTTTTTGAATTTCTTTCTTTCGTAAATGTGTCCCCTTTCCGCGTTGCTGCCGTTTAAGGTGGGCGTTCAATGTAGTGTGTTTTTATTTCAAGTTGCATTTGAAAATGGTTTCACTTTGAGAACTGAAATTTTGTGGGTGAACTCAGAAAGGATTGGAGTTCTTAATGAGATAATTGAGATTAATTGCATTTCAACAGTTCATTTTTTTTCTTTGAAAAATAGTAGAAAATGAGCCAACTCATGCTTCTGTTTTATTTCAAACGAAAGACCCATGAAAATAGTTCGACTTCCGATTGAAAGTGAATCTACAGATAATTTCATTCAGAAAAACAACTTGAAATACGGAATTGGCAGAGAATGGCCAAATTCAAATTTTCGCGGGAAAAAGTTCCTGCTTTACCCACATTTTCACTAATTTCATAGTTCAGCGAGTTTCGGATAGAGAGCGCCATTGTACATTTCATTCATAATTAGAGAGATATTCATAGGACTCATAGAGATAATGTAATTTCTATGGAGATATTCCGTAAAATGCACGGTGGCGCCTCTATCGGTTGACATGTCCTACGCGCTTCAAACGGCGACCTTAATGTTGTCGATCCTAGTCGTCGGATCAGCGCGAGTCAGTGGGTGCTACTTCCGCATTTTTCTGCTTCATATTATTTCGCCAAGTATATTTCTTGAACGAAGAGAATGCCACATCTAGACAAAAACCCGATATAAAACGAGAAATAAAGGAATCCCCTTTCTGCATTGTCCCTTCAGAGATATAAATTATAGGTTATTGAGCGATAATGAGGTCTGGAAGTTCACATCAACAGCCCATCTCGAGAAAACGGTTTTCTGTAAAAACCGAAGATTTATTCAGTACCAACTGTGACGTTGCATATTTCCTATAATGAAAACTAGCGAATGAATGACATTTACAAGCGTCTGAAAGCTCCGGTGAGTTACGGTTTGGACGGTTTCTGAAATGCCTTAAAGGACATTAATTAACTTCTTCAATGTGGAATAGACAATCACGCAATAATTTATATTGACAAGTTTGTTTTATAGTGAAAAGATTTTTATAGACGAACACGGTGACGACTTGAGAAATATTTGCGGTCGTGAGACTCATTAGGACCAGAACATGCTACAGGTTGTGTTCTTACATATCGCGGCATCCGTTCTACGGAATCCATCGGGTTATTGGAGAGAATTCCTTGTATTTAGCTGTTTCCGGGTACTCAAATGAGAATTCGATAATTAGGGGTATAATAAAGGAGTTTCCAATAAGAATTTTGAATAGCCCGCTATTTCGGTAGATGTCACTTTTTATGCTGTCATTTTTGACATTTGACAAGTAGAAACTATGCCATCAAAAAGATTGAACGATACAATAAGCTTCAACAACGCATTGAAATTATTGAAATCTATAAATATGTACTAATATTATAAATAGGAAAGATGTGTATTTTGTGTGTTTGACACGAATAGGCTCAAACTACTGAACCGATTTAAGAAATTCTTTCACCTTTAGAAAAATACATTATCCCTGAGTGACATAGTCTATATTTTTCACCCGAAAAAATTAAGGATAGGTACCTACTATAACTTCGATAATTACAAAAAAAATAAGCCATAATCAGCTATTTTCACGTGCGCTGCAAAAACCGTAAGACTTACGTGGATACAATATATGAGGGAAATGTGCCTCTTAAATAGTTCTACAAAAAAGTCCGCGATAGCATATATCTATCTCTCAAGATTGACTTTCTATTACCTGTTTATGGTAATCAGATGTTTTCCAAAATTATGCACTATTTGGGAGTGTGTTTTTATGAATTGGGCATTGATCCTCATCCAACCAAATACGTTATTCATCGCCAGTATTCAATTCAGAACGAAATTGCCCTTCACATCATACAATTACAACGAGTACATTAGAAGATAGGGCAGGTTGAAGTGTTGAAGATGAAACCGCCGCGTGAAACGAATTTCTACTGCTTGTCCACTAGCTATAAAATGGTGAGAATTTGGCAGAGACGATTTGTAAAACTGGAACTTTTTGGGTGAACAAGGTGAAGCACCTTGTCGAACCGCGATGCAGAAATTACTAGAAAAATTTGAGCTGTGGGCACAAGTTATTGATGTAAAGAATAAAACCCGCGCACATCGCTCAGAAACAGACGAGAATATTGCTGCTGTAGCCGAAAGTGTTGAGAAAACCCAGGTTTGTCCATTCCTCATCGTCACTTCACAACCGTCATTACACCGTATGTTGCATAGAGATTTGGGTCTTGAGGCTTATAAAATTGAGTATGCACAAGAACTCAAGCCTGCCGAAAATTAACAACGTCGTCTCTTTGCTGATTGGGTGCTTGAAATGCATGAAAATGATCCAGATTTTCATCGAAAAATCACCTTGAGTGATGAGGCCCATTTTCACCTCGGTGGCTTCGTCAACAAGCAAAATTGTGGCATCTGAGGCTCGGAAAACCCAAGAGTCATAACTGAAGAGCCTCTCTATCCTCAACGTGTTCCTCTTTGGTTGGGTTTATGGTCTGGCGGGATCATTGGACCTTACTTTTTCAGAATCAGGCAGGGGCAAAAGTAACCTGTGAACGGATTGCGCTATCGAGAGATGATTAATGATTTTTCATGGCCGGAATTGGATTCTATTGATCTGGACATCGTTCATTTGCGACAAGACGGCCTTACGTGCCACACAAGCAACGAAGCCATTGATCTTTCACGAGAAAAGTTTCCGGACCGTGCTATCTCTCGAGAAGGTGATCATAATTGGTCACCGAGATCTTGTGATTTAACACCTTGCGACTTCTTCCTTTAGGGTCATGTGAAAGAGGAAGTCTACACCAAGAGCCCAGCGTCGATTCAAGTCCTCAAAGATGGAATTCGTGAGGCTATCGAAGCACTTCGCGGTTTGGTTATGAAAAATTTTATGTGAAGGATATGGTACTGTATAGTCGTGGTAGTGGTGGTCATTTGGCTGATGTCATTTTCCATTATTAACAGCATGCCTTCCTTCCTCTTTATAATTGTTGGGTAGAGTTTCAGTTAACCAACTGAAGTGTGGTTCAATATTATTCAAGTTCAGTTTTTCGAAATATAATCTTCTGAATGGAAATAAAAATAAGGCTAGTGGACTGTATATGTATATGAAATTAATTGAAACCCAACACAAATGAAAGGATAAATGTACCCAAAGTAACAGAAGAAATATAGTCTTACCTATATCAGCAGAAAAGTCAACAGGATCCTGTCGATGACTCCTATTCCAGTGTAAAGATTGATCAAGCTCGACAAACGAACATGGAATGAAGCTAACGTGAAAATCCGTTGCTAAAATGTCAAATTGTGTACACTTATTCTTGTGGTATTATAGAATAACCACGCCACTGGTAACAGTTTTTTGTTCGAAATAATTCGCACAAATGAAAGTTTTGAATGAATGTAATTCGATTGAATCGAAATCACTAAAACTGTGAAGCACAGGAAAAACTTAAATTTTCCGAATTCACGAAAGGAAGCAGAAAATGAGCAATTATCGGAAGCAGAATTATTCACGATCAAGTCAAATCAATGAACTGATTTGAATTATGAAAATGAAACAAATATACGACATATTATGTGCTCCACAGCTGACGCGAGTTCTTTTCGCACCTAAACAATGACAACTTCATATGGGAATTCCCCAGTATGGAGAGATTAATTCAAAAGGAATCAGAATTTTGAAAATTCGGAATAATTAATTTGAACCGTTCACTTGGCGTGAACAATAATGAAAAGAACAACCGATCATTTGTCTAACTCTAAAGAATTGCATTTTTCTTCGAAAGTCAAAATAACACCTCTTATTAGAAAACCCTTGACAAATGTACAAGCAAATTTTCTCCTGAAACTGTGAAACTTATAGAGAATGGGTAAAAGAACAAAAACAATTATAGGCTTATGAGAGGGACATGGTTGACTTTCTGCAAACTATTTCTGCGCAGAATATGAGCGATTCCAGATCTGGCCCATGAATTACTTCCTTGACCATTATTAGTACCCTTCCATCCTCCTCCTTCATCTTAATTCCGTGAGTCACGTTGATGG
This sequence comes from Adalia bipunctata, assembly GCA_910592335.1. Lineage (NCBI taxonomy): Eukaryota > Metazoa > Arthropoda > Insecta > Coleoptera > Coccinellidae > Adalia > Adalia bipunctata. The sequence continues at coordinate 24,799,290 of OU342950.1, forward strand.
TCATAACCGAAGAACTTTACCTACGTCAGATCGGATATTTCTATTCAAATGAATGCAAATGATGAGAACATCCAGAGTGAGGGGCCCAAAAAGCGAGGTGCTCTGGAGAATTAGGCATCGAAATATTCACTAATGGTGCAACACTAATCGTTGCCTAATTAGCCACAAGCAGGTAACAGATTCCGATGGGCTTCATCAGCTAATTTCGACATATTACACGGGTGACCGCGTATACGAACACTTCCCACAGAGGAAACGCTGGAAGGCAACTGAGGACCCGATGATGGCTGCTTGCATCAGTCAGAACAGCCGCTGCTTATGCAATATTCGCAGAAAATAGCATTAGGTGAGCAACTTAGTTTCCTCTATTTGTCAATAGCAATGGCTGCAGGGGTAAGTTCTGCTCGATTTTGACATATCCGAAACGTCATGAACCAAGCTGAGACATCAAATTCAGATAAGATTCGAGGTGGGGCGGTACGGCTTATCTAAGCCTCGCAAACACCTTGACCTAAAGATCTATTGTGCAACCCTGCGCTCTATGAACATTACTAAATTTCTCGGTGCCACGCCCATTACTTGTTCTTGTTTTGAGAAACAGGACACAACCTTTTCCTGAAGACAGCTTGACAATTGCAAAGCAGATTCAGCTGTTTGGGAGGCTTCTTGACAGAAGCGGCAGATATCATCATGCCCGCCATTTTCCTCAGTTCTAATTTGCACAGTGAGAGATATTTTTTGGTCCAGCTCGTTGAGTACGAGAGGGAAGACTAAGCCTGTCTCTGTCTTTGGATCAGGACCTAGTCTTCCTCTTTTGATCCCATACTTTAACAGCCATCGCTTGGTGGCTAGCTGGGAGGTTGCCGAATGGCTCTCGGCATTCCAGAGTGACCAGGTACCCAAACGAGTTTGACCTGATTTCTGAGTCTGAGTGTGTTGAGTGACATTTTGCATTACCAGACTAACTTTGACCGAACTAATGAGTCAAGCGCTAGTAGGGCTGTTCTGCTGTCAGATATTATACAGGGTGAGTTTTTGACTTGTACCTACATATATTTTAACTGTAGATTTCTCTCATCAAACGAAACACTTGCTTCCTATACCATTTTTCTAAATTCGGTTTCGTTTGAAAGATACAGGGTGTCGAAAATCCATGAAAAAAACACTTTATTGTCCATATCTTCGTAACCGTTATTTCAAATGAACTGAATTTTGGTGCATTGGTTTACTCTATTCATGGTGCATATTCCTCAATCAAAACTTAATCAATAAATCTCCTACTATAAAAGTTACAGGGTAGTCGACTCACCAGTACACAACAAAACACCATAAAACCACTTTAAAAAGAAAAACGGTTCATGTGTTCGAAAGAATCAATCATTTAAGAAACTAAAAGTATTTCAATGTTTTTTCAATAAAACGCGTCGTTTTCGAGTTATTTCCAATTTTACCCGGAAAAATTTGACGAAAAAATCACTAATTTCAAGAATAATCTGAATGCTCCTCTGAATAAAATATCATCGAATATTATTCCTACTCTGGTCTTTAAACGAGTCTACAATGTTGTCAGAATATTTATCAACTTTGTCGAGACTTAAATTCAAATGATGGAAAACGTTGATGTAGAGATATTTCAAAATAAAATCGCACAAATGTGGGAGATGAGATAAAATTGAACACCAAGGAGCATTTAATACGCACAATTTCTATCAAAAATTCATTGTTACCGGTCCATATTGAAGTTGAATGACGATGAAATACAAAATTCGGATATGAATGATGAATTATGATACAAACCACGTATTAAATTTAAATCAATGAAAAATAAAATGACACCTCATAATCTGTGGCGATGTTTCTATCTAAACAATATCCTCTTGGAATTTTATAAACTCGACACTACACGGTTAATCTTATATTAATTCACTTCACATGATAATCACATCATTACAATAATTCACTGAATGTATTTACTACTTCTCATAATGTTAACAGTTTGTTTATAGTTGGCAGCGCCTCCAAGGGTAATTGAGATAACCAATCCGCCGGTTTTCGCTATACGCATACGTTGAGAAATTTCGCGGCAAAGTCGATTTCTGATGGAAACGGCAGAGTTCATAGATATTCATACTATGTTTCGTAAAAAATCCTTAACCTCAATGAAGATATCAGCAAGCTGACAACATCTTCTTGGAATTTCTGTGCAAATAAACACAGAATGAATACAAAATAGATTAGGTTATGTTGTTCAATAATAAATTCTGATGATCTGAATGAAAAGTCTCTCTTCATGAGATTGTTTGGGAATTTCGAGGAAAATAAGAACAAGTTATTAGAGTTTACAAACTAATCTGCAGAAAAATCAAATAAGGAACTTATTTTGGTAGGAGAAATGTAGCTCTTCAGTTGCAGATATAATCCGATGAAACTAACTGTTTTTGTTGAAATTATGGTGTTTGCAACATTTTCATACCAATAAGGTTAGTACCTACTTGAGTATTCCCTGAATGTATAAACTCAATTTCAATCGAGAAATAGGAACTTTGAATCAATTCCAGAGGATTGTATCAGGAACGTGATAAGCTGATTTTTTTTTAAATGGCTATATCTTTTTAACAGAGCCGAATTCGAAAAAATGGAAAATGAAAAAAAGGTTTCCTTTGGCCTCACGAATCTACAGTTAAGTCAAAGTCTCACCCTGTATAAATCCTTTTTGTTGGTACAGAGCTAGTGGTCGGAATAACCAAAACCACAGCTAGAAGATGAGAAAAAGAACATCAGACTCGGTTTTAGAATCTGGAAAAACACAAGCACAGCATTGGTGTCTTAAGAGAAGAGGTTGTGTGATGAGGAAGAAAAACCTGCCTCCCATCGATGGCAGATGTCCAGAAATCTCATATTGTGTGTGAAGAAGAAACTTTCATTGGAGACCTAGTGAAAAGGCTGTGTAAACCATAGTCCATTCCTCAGGTGTATCATCCAGAATTCATGCTGTCCAAATCTTGGCAATTGAAGACCAACAAGCAATAGAGAATAAGGATCACTCAAGCTGGGCTGCTACGGAAAATGAGCACAAGTGACCGCCAAAGCTTCAAACAAACTGGTAACAACTGTTGCTCCGTAAAGAGAGCTTTAGAGGGAGCAGTGCGCGTGAACGAAGTGCTCGTAATAAAATAGGGGGCTTACAGATCACTTTCGGATCGTGTTCCAATCGAAATCGAGACGCTCGCGGACCAGTTTCTCCTCTCCAGGTCGTTTTTATTGCTCCTCCGAGCTCCTTAATTGATAGAGGATCATATTGAATAATATCGATGAATTTCCATTAATAAAATCGATGATAAAACTATCACCGTAGGAATTTATATCTGCTTTATGGTAAGTATTCCACCAAGTGGGGTCCCCGAAATGAAATTTTAATGAGGGAATTGGTCTCGGAGGGAAGGATCCTCGAAACGGGCCAGAGCACAAGAGGATGTCAATCTTCGAGCAAGTTCCTCGAGTCTGTTCACATCAAAGTTCGAGCGTGATTTTATTCAATACTAGCTGTCCTGCTCGTGAAGTTGTGAAGTTTAATATTGGAATTCTATTGAAATGTCCATTTTTGTACTATTTCTTCGATTTTCGAATATTTCATTACTTCATTAGAGTTCATACGGTACACTTCCTTTTGGATCATTCCCATTGCTTTCAAACGATGGCAAATGGTTGGTTGAGTGACTCCAAGACTTTTTGCCTGCTCCCCTTGCGTTTGTGATGGATCTTCATCGAGCTTCGTCTCTAATTCTACATCCATAAACTTCGGTGACGCTTTTGGTCAATCTTCGTCTCCCAAATCAAAATTGGATCGTCACCCTGAACTTCCACTAAAATATTATGACTTTTGGCAGCCCTTTTCTTCATATCAGAGTAAGGCTCCTCGCAAAACAATGAAATACTAAACTAGTAGCGATATTTGTTATCAAAATCACACGATCTTATTTAAAGTCCTGATGAATAGAAAAGAACGAAGGCAAACTGAAATGAACAGAAACAAACAAAAAGAAATTAACCGAAAAGCATCAAAACTGGGATAATTCAAAAAACAAGCATAACTATAGAAATACTAGCATTCAAAATGAAGAAAACAGATAAAAAACTAGGAATAATGAAAACAAAAACAAACCAATAGAAACGAACAACATTGAACACAAACATGAATAAATGAAATGAAATCAAAGTAACCAACAAAAACAAATACAACCAATACCAACACCAACTCAATCAAACAGAGTAAAAAACAATCAGAAACTATCAAAATAAGACGAAAATCAGCGAATAAAATCCAATGGAATGAACAGAAACAAACCAAAACATAGGCCCACAAAATCCAAAACAAACGACAAAATTTCCCCTTCAGCGATATCTGACGATGTTACTGGATCGAGCACAGTTATCAAGACTATAAACCTAGCACCGCCAGTTTTAATTATTGCATTGAAGATGACAGGCAATCATGCACTATGAGCAATAAGAGTTTCCTCATCCCGATTCATGTTGTTTATAGTGCCTATAGATTTCCATGGCTTCCATAGTCATGTTGGAAATGACTTCTGTTTTAGCGAACGAATTGTTATGTGCATTTACAAACTAACTAACAAAGACACATAAAAATCAAAAAACCAACACAGTTTCGATGAAGACAAAAGAAATGAGAAATAAAAACAAACACAAACAAAATAAGCAAACAAGAACTATCAGTTTTCGGTTCTGAGTCTCATTTAATTTGTGCAAATATACAGGGTCCTGCAATAGTGTGAATATCTTCCATAGCTGCCGAACCAGACATCTCAGAGATTTCGTTGGAAAGTAGCTCTATTTTACCTTCATTTCTGCATCTCAGATAAAACTGATATAACTGGTTGAATACGTGATCAATATGTATTGCTTGTACGAAAAAAAAATATCTTTTTTATGTTGATGCTCAGGAAGTATGATTCCGGGAAGGTTTTAAAGTTTGTCAATAATCATTCATTTAGTTTTATTTCATTGTTTGACCTCTTTTGAATGTCCGTTAGTTTTTATTATGTTATTATTTGGATAAACTTTTCAGTTCCGATATAATTTTTCGTAGGTCTATCAAGTTAGCCCGGAAGTTTCAGCATTTCTTAGAAAAAAAATTATACGGTAAATGCTAGCTAAATGCTGATAAATGCTGTAGAAAAAAATTAATAATCTTCGCTAGTGGTGGAAAAATCGATGATTGAATTTTCCGGGCCAACTTATGTGCAGCCCGGAGACATCGGCATTTTTCATCGAAATGCTGACAAAGATTAATGCTAGCGAAATGCTGATGAATGCTGAAAAAAAAATCGAAATATCTTTGACCGTAGTGGAAAAATCGAAGGTTGAATTTTCCGGGCCAACTTATGTGCAGCCCGGAGACATCGGCATTTTCCATCGAAATGCTGAAAAAAATGAATACTAGCGAAATGCTGATGGATGCTGAAAAAAAAATCGAAATATCTTCGACCGTAGTGGAAATATCGGTCATTGAATTTTCCGGGCCAACTTATGAGCATCGGCATTTCTCATCGAAATGCTGACGAAACTTAATGCTAGCTAAATGCTGATGATAAATGCTGAAAAAAAAGTAAAATTATCTTCTACAGTAGTTAAAAAGTCGATGATTAGCCTATTATGCAACTGGTGTAAGTTGACATGAAACTCCGTATTCATATGTATAAACATTTCTCTGGAAAAGTTATGTAAGTCGCAGATAAATTGGCATATCTATAGAATTTTTGGGGGGCGTGAATATGATATTTTTTGTACAGAAAACGATTGAAGATGGACATAAGGAACCCTCGGAAAAAATGTTTGTAATTAAGTTTTCTGTCGATTTCTGTACAAAAAATATGGGCATGCCATTTGGAAAAATGAAGTTATTGCAGTTCGAAATTTCTCAGAAATATGAATTTATTGTGACAGTTCCAATAGAACAACATGATTCGATAGCCAAGCAATACTAAGCAAAATTATTGAATTTTCGTAAGATCCTTCATTTGTTTCTTTATTATGGATAGCATGCATGCTATGATACGTTTCGCGGACCTCTGCATCTGGCCATTTTCTCATAGAAGTCCTTATATATTCGTAACCATGACAACTACGTAAAAATGTTTCAAATAAAAAATGTGTAAAATTCAAAGAGAAATCCATTTCTGGTTAGAAAAATAGTTAGTTCCATTTGAAATACCAAAGCTGATGGTCACTTCCGGTATAACCGGAAGTGCGATTTCGATGAAAATATTTTAGCATGATTTCCCCCTTTGAAGAACGGTCGTGTACCAAATTTCAGAAATCTTGTCCTTATAGAAGCCGAGAAAAGTCTTATGCACGGATTATTATGATAACCCTGTATGTATATTATCATTAGGTATATCAGAGAGTTTACATTTTATATCATATCCCCTTTCATCCGTCCATTCAAGGAATATCAAGAAATCATTCAGTTTGTAATTTATTTCCTTTGAATTGCTTAAGCATTCTGAACAGAATATTTTTTTCCTTCAAGTGAAAGATGAGGATTTGTTTCAAAACCACACATTTTGTTCACTGGAATTGAAGCCGTTTTAATTAATTCTTTAGATTTACACACAGTACATAGTACTTCAGTAGTTTTGCACCAAGGCAAGAAATTTTCCTTCATAAGATTATGCAGAAGCTCTACAAGTGTTCTTATGCAGAAGAGCAACTTCAATTTGTTCGGCAAAAGTTCCTTTTTCTCCATAAATTTTTTTCACAATTTTACCTCGGAGCTCATATACTTGAGTACTAATTTTTCCTGTAACAAGCTTTTGGAGAATACGCAGAAGAAAATTATCAGTAGTAGTCCGTTCAACTTCACACCAGTTCTCTATTTTGTAATTGAACTCAGAGGAATCACAATATGCTGTAAATAGAATTTGCAGGAGACAATTAATATATCGCATAAGTGTTGGTTATAATATATTTCGAATTATCAATTTTAATCGGCTCCAAATCACTTGCGTTAGCATTTCTCAAAAAACCAATTGGAATTATTTGAGATTCATCTGCAAGATGGATAAAAGTCCATTCCTTTTGCGGTTCCAAATATGATTTCCTAGGGCGATTTTTCTTTACAATGCCCTCACTGCGCCAATTTTCCACTGACATTTTTCTTCTAAAGATAATTTTTCACTGCTTCTTGCATATGAGTTGGCCCGGATCATTCAAAATTTGATTTTTCCACAACGATTGAAGATATTTTTTTCAGCATGTAGCTAGCATTAAGTTTCGTCAGCATTTCGATTAAAAACGCCTATGCCTCCGGGCTGCACATATGTTGACCCGGAAAATTCAACCTTCGATATTTCCACTACAGTAGAAGATATTCCGATTTTTTTTCAGCATTCACCAGCATTTAGCTAGCATTAATCTTTGTCAGCATTTCGATGAAAAATGCCGATGTCTCCGGGCTGCACATAAGTTGGCCCGGAAAATTCAATAATCGATATTTCCACCACCAGCGAAGATAATTAATTTTTTTCTACAGCATTTATCAGCATTTAGCTAGCATTTACCGTATAATTTTTTTTTTCTAAGAAATGCTGAAACTTCCGGGCCAACTTGATAGACCTATTTTTCGTGTCTGCTGGATGCTGGAGTTGAAATAATCCTAAGGTTACTTCTGAGAAAATGTAAGGTATTCAATTGTCTACATTACTGTTGGAAAAAATACAGGCTGTTCTATTTGAAAAAATCGAGAAATAATAATTTTAAGTTCTTCATATTTGGACCTTAGTAACGGACACCCTATATGACAGGTTGATCGTTTAGGAACCGTGTCAAGGCAAAACCTTCAATTAAAAAACTTTCAGATCAACTTAATATTGCTATCGCTTCTGGAAATCGTCAGAAGATTTCTACTGAACTGCTTTTCCCTCACCTTTTCGGAATTTTTCTTCTAAAAAGATCTGTACTGTTGGAAAGATGTCTCTAATATTTTGCGTCATGAAAGAGGTAATGAAGGTCATTGAAAATATGTGAAAATATATGGGGTGATCCATTAAAGAAATCATGCATTTGTTGAATAACGAATAACATTTATCGAGGATACCCTGTTTATTAGAAAATAATTTCCTGAGATGCAGAAATGACGGTACAAGAGATCTACTTTCCAACGAAATCTCTGAGATGTTTGGTTCGGCAGCTATGGAAGATTTTCGCACTATTGCAGGACCCTGTAGAACATTATTCAAATTCGACCATATGACGTTTCATTTCAAAAAACTTCTCCTGTTCAATATCACTCCCGGATTAAATTTGTTTCTAAGTTCACTGTGGCTCATTTTGATAGATTTCAGTGGTGTTCCATATAAAAATCCCCAGGCGTCAGATCTGGTGACAAGACAGGCCCATTACATCAATAATTGAAATATTTAAATTTGAATGATTCAGGACAAATTTTCGCTATAAAATAAGGTCAACTGCGAGGAACGCCTGAATCCTTCTATACTCCGTACATCATTGAATATTGAATCCTTCTCCTGACCCTTGAACTCCAAACAATCGAATCAATATTTGAAATGGTAACATTTCCTCATTCCTCCTTATCAGCCCGATCAAAATATCCGAGATACAGCCGAATCATGCTGGGAAAACCCGAGGATCAAAGTTAATTAGACAAATATGCATGTTATGAACTTGGTCGAGTTCCTCCACGATCATCCTGTATTGTGCCAGTCATCCGGTCATTGTTCTTGATCCGCAGCTCTTTGTGAGCCTGTCAAAGGGAAACAAAGATAACATTACTCGCAATGATTCTTCATTTTCTATCTGCATCTTCATTGAAATATCGATAAGGTGTTGAAGTTCGAGACCTCATGGGCTGTCTGTAATGTCTTCATTGCTGGGCTATTTTATAGAACCCACTTGAGATATAGAGATAAGTATGAGTTTTAATTAAGTTGGAGTAATCTTGATCTTGGGATGTGATGAAGATTGATTGTGGGAGATTGGGAGATTCTGGAGGTGGAAGATAGGTATATTGATAGGCTGGGGACAATGTATCCGGTTTCTGTGCAATCAGCCACCATCGTTCAGCATGTCTTGAAGCTCTATTTTACCAGGAACTGTTTATCTAGAAAATTCCCTCAGAATGAATGAACGCACAGAGTCCAACTTATTGTGAACGTCGACGAATAGACAAATCTGGATCTACATTAACAAAATCAATCACAGCAGCGATATTTTCTTCTGTACGTACAGTTCTTTGTCTTGTTGTTGTTGTTGATTCGAGTAGAGAAAATGTTGTCCGAAATCTATCGATAGTTCGACGAATAAGCTGTGACGTTTATGTAAACCATAAATTTCAGGAAGTGATCTATAAAAAATTCCATAACTTTAAAAAAACACCCGAGTTCGAGTTTCATCTGTCATTATGTTTGTTCACATCTCTCCATTAAGTCAGTTCATCTCAAGTGTGTTTAGCGAATTTCACACAAGATTCTTATTTGACACTTTGTCTGCCTTGTGAGTTTAGCAATCTTGAATTAGAGGAAAGTCAAAACCAACCCTGTGAATTGATATTTTAATGAAATATTTGTGTCTATGAATTCGGAAATAAGGGGTTCAAAAATTTTTTTTCCTCAATCTGCAACACAGTTCTCACGCTCACTTTCACCAGGGAACCTTCCCAAACCATCGTGAAGATCCCAGGAGAAAGTAATCTTCAATTTTTCTTTCCGCGAGCGCATCTGCCATTGCGCAAACATAAATTTCCTCTGAACATTTTCTTACGACCTTCTACAGTCTCTTTCGTCCGTATAAAATTTGAAATGCGACCGAATTGAAGTCGTAAACATTCCGCGAACATAACATGCCAAATGAATATGTGCATTAAGAGATATATAGCGGAGAGCTTTATCTGCAGAACACGGTGTAATTTATAAAATATTGGCAGGTTCAGTTGCATAAAAGGCATTTTAATACATTGCAGCAATGGCATTAAACGCTGTATCTGGGCTCACGTTAAACGATTTTGTTGGTAAGGGAAATAGCGGACATTATTCAGTTTCGCGAAAGAAAGAATGGTATTTTCTGGCTGCTGTTAGATCAGCTGGAAGAAAAAGGAGTTGAGGATGAGGTACTTGTCGAAGGATAACGAAAATTTCTATTTTCAATTGCGTAGATCTTAATGAGAACGAAATAAAAGTATTTTTATATGTACCGTAAAAACTGTCCAATGTGTGAAGTTCCTTGGTCTTTACGTCGACAGATTCTTGAGATGGAACTTCCATATGGAGCATTTGAGTAAAACTCTAAAACAGGTCATACTATGAATTACACCGATTAGGGGAGTCATTTCATACTGAAACCCTCATGAACGTCTATTACTCTTTGGTGTATAGTCACTCGAACTATAATTTCCTTCTTTGGGGAGCATCGTCGGAAAGTAATCGCGTATTTATCACCCAGAAGAAGATCATACAAATGTTTGGTCTGAGACCTAGAGATCCTTGCAGGAAGGTTTTCAGGAGGTCTCAGATATTAACGTTGCCGAGTATTTACATCCTGAATTGTCTGCTATACGTGCGATCTAACTTGCCCAATTTGAAGAAATGTTCAGATTTTCATTGCTATGAACTAGGCATAAAAATATACTGTTCCAATGCACTCAACCTCGAAATCTAAAGCATCACCAAAATATACTGAAATTTCTTTCTATAATCATTTACCTGATAAGATCAAATTGTTGCATGATAGACAATTCAAGAAAGAGATCAAACTGCTCTTATGTTCTAGGGGGTTTTATGAGCCAAGAGAATTCTTATCTGATCGGTTAATTTAATATGTATTTGTATTTTGTTCTAGTATTATATTTGTTTCCTTTTGACTCATCCTTTACACTATACAGGGTGTTTCATTGGTAAATGAACAAACGATAACTTGAGCTAGAGCTACCCTAGGCGAGTCCAAAAAACCAATATATGATAGGTCTTATCAATTCCATAACCGAGATACAGGATGGTTTATGTATTCACCAAACATTTCAATTCCTCATAACTTTTGAACCAACCAGTATAGTCGGTTGATATCTGAATCGTATGATTCACTTCCACAGGTCGATCGATTTATATTTGAATTTCCAAAAAATTCCAGGTTGAGATTCAACAACCTGTTTATCGAAATTTTGGGATTTGATTGAGATATTTGAAAAGAGCAGAAAATTTTCAATGGGGTTCAGTAGATTTCGTTGTCCCGCACATCATTTCGCTCAAAGAGAGCTTCAGGGAAAGATCCAATTGAATATTGGAATTCCACAAAATTCTCAGAATAATCGTACATTATGATCAAATTGATTGGAACCAGGTGATGATAAATTTAGTGCAGGATTTTACGAAATAAAATAACAGACCCCATGGTCTTCAACATGAGGAATTCGCATAAATGGGCTGAAGAGTCTGAAGAGAATCCGTATGCAGTCAGGCATACGAAATCCCAATACAAATTTTCAAAAAACGTATGGTGTGGCGTTTATGAAAATCGTCCTACAGCTTACTCGTGGTCTTTACTTAGATTTCCTCCAAAATTATATTCCTGTATTACTCGAAGGTACTGACATTGCAGGATTGTATTTTCATCTCCACCCCATTTAAGAGTAATGGTCAGGCAATTTTTAGATCAGAACTTTCCAAATATGTGGATAGGCAGAGGTGGACCGCATGCCTGGCCCGCTAGGTCACCAGATTTCAATCCTGTTGATTATTTCATTTGGGATTATTTGAAATGTTCAGTATATTCATCTGGAATAGAAAGTGATGATATCCTCATGAAACGCATCGAAGTCGCCTGCGATGATAATCCAGACAAGATCAAAAATAGTATCAAACATATTTTGAAGAGGGCAAGAATGTGTATTGAACAAAATGGTGGTACTTTCGAGCACCTCCTGTAATTCACGTTAGATTTTTCATGTTTTTTTATTTATTTATTCATCTTTGTTGACTTCGAATAAATTTTTCTCGATGAATAATGTTTTGCCGGAAATATCTCCAAATGATTCCTCAGAATATTATGAAATTCGAATGTGCAATTAGTGGGACAGAAAAAATTCAATTTGATCATAATGTACGATTTTTCTGAGAATTTTGTGGATTTCGAAAATTCAGTTGGATTTTTCCCTGAAACTCTCTTTCAGCAAAATGACAATGAAATCTTCTGAACTCCATTGAAAATTTTCTGCTCTTTTAAATCAAATCCCAAAATTTCAATATACAGGGTGTTGAATCTCAGCTTGGAAGAAGTCCCATATTTTCAAATACGGACCTGGAATTTTTTGGAAACTCAAAATTAAATCGATCGACCTATAGATGTGAATCATACGTTCCGAATATCAACCGACTATACTGGTTGGTTCAAAAGTAATGAGGAATTGAAATTTTTGGTGAATACATAAACCAACCTGTATCTCGGTTATGGAATTGATTAGACCTATCATATATCGGTTTTTCGGACTTGCCTAGGGTAGCTCTAGCCCAGGTTACCGAATGTTCATTTACCAATGAAACACCCTGTATATCTTTATGATATCTGGACTGAAAAATTGTTCTATTCTATTTTATCGGTTCATGCTTATAAACCAGAAACAATAGACGTAACTCTTGGTATTGCTGGAATAGGGCCTGAATTACTCGAAAAAAAATAAACCAAAATTGGTCTGGTCGAATGCGGTTCCTCGGAGCTAGTCGTAGTGGACAAATGCCGGAAATTATTTTCAAAAAAGTCATGAAGTTATCTTTCAAATAAAAAAAAATTCGCTTTGATCTTAATTTAATTGTGTGCAGCTATTTCAATTTGAAGTTCTATCACTCTGAAAAAACACACCCGATATCAAAGGAGGCCTTAATGATCTCAGTGCTTGTCCGAGATACAGCTGAGGTAGGATACTGTTTAACCTCCAAATACATTGACCCTTGAGAAGTGATTCTTGAAGAACTGAACGAACTGATTCGAGTGGTTTTCAAAAATTCCCTTTGAAAAGAAGCTTCTTCAGAAAACATCGAAATCCTTAACTGACGAGCAGTTTATCTCACCATTCTTTATGAAACAGTTCAATAAAAAAATAATGCAACAAGTCCTAGGACAACACTGAGATACCATCAATAAGAGTGGCCAATTCTGATTCAACTTTCACTGACGGCCGAGGAACATCACCTCAACTGTTACGAAATTTCGAGGCATTTTCGACGGCCGAGAATGACCGTGTCAATTACCAGCGTCACCTTCTTCAAAGAAACGCCACTTTTTCGTTCATATTTTTCCCTGTAATTAATAACAGTCATTATTGCAATAAATTTCGCATTAGGTTCTTCCCCATAATAACTCGGAGATGGGAGAATTGAGAGTTTCCCAGAACACTTGATTTTTTTCTGGGTAAATATTTCTGTTCTCTCAGGCCAGGTACGGAAGAAAGGAGAAACGGCATTGTTGTCGGATGGGCAGGATTTTACCCCGAATGGGGAAACACGCTCATTGTGGGAAATACAAGAAGTTGATTTTTTGAATAATTCAGCGTGCTCTCTCTACACAGCATACCTGATACCCCCAAAAACCAAATATGAGAACAAGTAGGGTTGTTTGCAAACAACATGTGTAACCACATAATTCTACGTGTGAAACACCACATCTTCAGATCTTTTTTCTGGCTCTATGGCAATCTTTGACAGATAGTTTAAAAATTAAATCCAAGAAGACTTAAATACTGGCTGATGAAGCAATAATTATTGCTGTATTGTTTCATTTTATTCAACGTTTAAAATGAATGTTCAGGGCCCTAATAGCATCCATTCTTCACAAAGGAGTTTGGAGATATTATTCTCTATGTCAATCTGTATTTTTCAGTGATTCAGTGACAAGAATTGGCTTGTTTATAATGTAAAAGGTACAAGATATAACTTGTGAGCAAGTATCACATCTTAACACACATTCATCAAAAAACAAATCAGAAATTCGAGAATCTTATTGTTGTTGAATGTTCCTCCACCTTGAAACTATTCACTATTTTGGAAAATTCATGTTTTTAGGAAGATTTGTGGAAGTGTATTGGGAAACTTCGTGAGGGTCAGTTGGCAACACTGTCGGCCATAGAGCGGGCATCGACGGCAGACTTAACTGCGAGAGGTTGGCCAGTCGAGATCCTAATAGCCATTAATAATATACACCGCCAACGCGATACCGTGCTAGACTTCTTAATAACCGATGATAGCGTATGTGAGTACTGCCCCTGGACAGAACCGGATTACGTTAATTTCGGGTTTGCCTTTGTTTCTCAGAGGTAACATCGTGGAATCGGAGAGAGATGGACCTACAGCTACAGCGTCAATGAGAAATGGCCTTATATGATGCCCTCAGCAAATGAGATCATTTTTCGATTCAAATTAGGGGAAACAGTGAAAAAGTATGAATACTGATAAAACCACTTGGAGGAAACTGGTGTGGTCTGTTGTAACACGTATAACCACTGGGCCTCCTCAGATGAGGAAATTGTGGCTTATATTCTGATTTGCTTACCGCAGTTACTCCACCATTTTGCTGATAGTATTAGAAAATTGATTCATTTTCGTGAAAGTAACTCAAACCTTTCGTATGCAAACCAAAGATGATCAAAATAAGATAATTCTCATTATTGATTGTTTGGTCTCTTGCTATAGGTTACACTGCCTCAATCTTCCTAACTGCTGTTCTAGTAGAAGCTCCATTTCATCTTCAGCTATAGAATATCAGGCATGAAAGCAACAGAATTTTATTCGGTCTTGGTCATTCTTCACTTCAAGATCTCTCAATTATGCTCGATGCTCAATTAAGATCAGGATACTGAAGCATAACCTTTTGGGGCCATCCAACTGCTGAAGAAATGTCTTTGGGAGCTCGCAATGTGAATTTCCTAATCTGGTTGCATTCAGGATATCTCTGGGAGCTCATAAAACGAATTTCTTGTTTTGGTTACATTCGTAATATGTTTGAGAGCTCGCGAAAGAATTTCTTTCTCCTTCTTATCAAATAAGGGGTATTTTCAGAATGAGGCAAAAAGAATTTCGCTTAGTAAGAGCAGATACCGGTCTCTGGCCCCTAAAATGCTGACATAAAAGCAGCATTTCAACGTCTCAGTGATCTCGTGGAGTAGTGTGTATCCTGGGATACCTCTGATCAGTTAAAGTCCGTTATATAGGTATTATTGGAGTACTCGTCCAGTCGTCTGCCATCAGATGTAAGACCAAGCGTCAAAGAAAGTTGTTTGGTCATTCTTGTAGCCTTCAATTCTGGTGCTAATCGATCAGTTGTCTTTGTTTGCATGGCTCTTGAACTACTTATTGCTCCCCATGAATAAATCTCTGCCACGCAGTGGTTTCCTAAGGGCTTCCGGCTTCCTCTGCTAGGTAGAAAGTAGAAATTGGTAGTTCTGGATAAGTTGCCATTGGTATTCTTTCTTCTAGCTCTTCGAGCCTAAAACGGTCTTACTGCTCAGTAGTAATTCTTCGGTGACTGGTATTTAGGATCTTCCAATTCTGTGGATCTTGTATAGGTTTAGGAACCACTCAACATGGGCTCTTTGCGGCAGACCCCGCAGTTATTTTTGCTATGTTCCTACTTGAAATCAAGACATAGTACAGGGTCCGGCAGAGATGTATGACGTTTTTTGGATGCGTATAACTCGGCCAAGGGGAAGCCTAACTTTTTCGAAATGGTTGATATGTGACCGCAAGGAGTTGCCATTTTTTCTTGTTCAGTCGCCATGGAGACGTGGTCGCTAGAGCAACGGGTGTTTGTATACGAAAGTTTCATTGAAACCGATCGTTCTGTGGTAGCAACTCAACGTAGATTTCGAACACATTTTAATGTTGGAAGGCATGGACGTGTTCCTTCACGAAACACCATCCTAAAGTGGGTGCACAATCTCCGGACGAGAGGATCGTTGAGCCCTAGTGTACCTAGGGGCAGAGAAAGAACTGCTAGAAATCCGGAAAATGTCGGCCGTGTTAGAGCAGCTATCGAAGCAAGTCCGCGACGATCTGCTTTGCAGCATGCTCGTGCTCTACGGATGAGTGACAGATCAGTAAGAAGAATTTTACACTTTGACCTTCATTTCCACCCTTACAAAATTATGGTTGTTCAACAACTTCAACCAAATGATTATGCACGGAGGCTCCGATTCGCTGAACGAATGCTGCAAGAGATGACGGATGACATCATTGTCATAATGAGTGATGAAGCGCACTTCCATTTATCAGGGTACGTAAATAAACAGAACTGTCGCTACTGGTCAGACGTAAATCCTCGGGAACTCCACGAAACACCTCTTCATAGTGACAAAGTTACTGTTTGGTGCGCTCTTGGCAGATTCGGAGTAATCGGTCCGTACTTTTTCCGAGAAGGGGGGCGGACAGTGACTGTAAACACACAGCGCTACGTCACGATGCTGCGTGAATTTTTCCTTCCTGAATTGAGAAGGCGTCGTATAGCCATTAGAAATGTTTTCTTCCAGCAAGACGGGGCAACTTGTCACACGTCAAGGGAATCTATGGCATTTTTGAGACAGCATTTTCCTGGACGACTGATTTCGCTAAGAGGGGATATTGAGTGGCCTCCACGATCGCCTGATCTCACCCCATGTGATTTTTTTCTGTGGGGCCACCTAAAAGCTCGTGTATATATTGACAAGCCACGTACCCTTGACGAACTTTGTCTTGCAATCACCCGCGAAATTCAAGCAATTCCAAACAACATGCTGGAACGATGCATGAACAACTTCACAAATCGGCTGCAGGAGTGTGTGGAAAAACAGGGCAACCACTTAGATAACATCATCTTCCGTTCATGATTATTTTTTATCCTTTTTTTTTGATGTGGTATAAATGGCAAACTCTCATGTACATTTAAAAAAAATAAAATTTCATTTTCCTCAAAATCTCACTTAGTTATGATTTTTTCAAAAACGTCATACATCTCTGCCGGACCCTGTATTATTGTAAAGAACCAAAAATTCTTTTCGACAACAATAGCATTCATAATATACAAGGGGGTCCCAAAAAAGTTTGGTTGTACTGAAAGAAATCTTATGCTTGTTTAAGAATGTGATTATAGACTAGAACTTAAATATAAATGTCGAAAAGGGCAGAAATAGTCCAATAGTAGGAAAATTATGATTCATTTCGCCTGGCGCAACATTAAAATTGTCTCGCAGTGTAATCTTCAGGTGAACATCGCGTCTTGAGCGTACGCGACTGGACTAACCAACAATACCGTCCTGCCTACACGGTCTTGACACTGAACATCAGTCAGGGCCTCGGCTGAATGTCTTGAGCCCGTGAACTAGAGCTCGTTGCATGTTAGGAACCTGCCCCATCATATCTGCGTGATTTATAATATCGTACTAACACATATTATCAGCTCTCCCTCAATGACTTCATCTCTCTGATCTACGTGGTCCCTCGTACAACCGTTTATATTTCTCACAAGAACTGCTAGATGGCCGTTTTGTTGGCCGGTAACGCATACGATGTGACGGAACTCGTATGTTTTAATGGATGGGGATCAAGATGTAAGAAGTATGATGAATGGCAGATGGCACGGATACCTGAGTTATGATGGCTTCGGTAAGTCGGAGGTTTTTAGGATACAGCTTTATCTGCCCTTTTTTCGATGTTTTGAAAAAGATACATTGGATGCGTTTCTGTCAATTTTGACCAAACTAATTCGTAATGAGAAGCAAGCAAGTGAGGGGTGATTTTAACTATTTTCTTTTTGGTAACATTGATTTTGACAGCTCACGCACGTTTCGTATTCTGTATAAATGTCAAATATCTTCTTTTTAGTCTATAATCTAACCATGAATCGTCTTACAAACAAACAACGCTTGCAAATAACTGAATTTTATTATCAAAATGCGTGCTTTGTTAAGAAAGTTCATCGCGCGGCGGATTTAGGTGTGAAGCCTTCCAAAATAGAGCTGGTGCAAGAATTGAAGCTGAACGACATACCACAACGCAGAATTTTTGATGAATGGGCTATGGAAAAGCTGACGTAAAATCCACTTTTTTATCGAATAGTTGTGTTCAGCGACAAAGCTCATGTTTGGCTCAATTGATACGTGAATGAGCAGAATTGTCGATTTTGGAGTGAAGATCGAATGACATAAATGTACAAAATGACATAGGCATCATAATTTGAGTTTGGAGGTATCAAATCCGGAACTGCCTTACCATATCACACGACCCGAGTGGCTTCTATGAAATTTTGACAACTCGCAGGCGCTACTCTAGTTCATTCGGTCGTTATGAGTGATAGGTCAGGAGTTTTTTTCATTGCGCCAAATTTTTAGAATAAATGTCCAGTTTTCACCATTTTTACAAGCTTTTATTTAGTTTCACCTGTCCCGGTGTCTGTCTGTAATCAAATCTTGCAAGTTGAATATGACACACTTCTAATCGTCCGATTGATTTGAAATTTGGCAGGTGTACATAGTTCTGGTGACAATGCATCATGAAATATTTTTTATAGAAAAAAACAAAATGGCGGCTTCAAAATGGCGGATGAGTTTTGTAATTATCATCCGATTCCATTCAAAATTAGTATCTGGGGGTTTTTGGGTTCGACAATGATGATTCTTCCGTCAAAATTGAAAAATTCAAGATGGCGGCTACAATATGGCGGACGAGTTTTGTAATTATGATCAGATTCTGTTCAAAATTGGTATCTGGGGGTTTTCTGGGTAGGAAATTACGATTTTTCAAAATTGAGGAATTCAAGATGGCGGCTTCAAAATGGCGAATGAGTGTTGTTATTATAAAAGCTTGTTTAAAAAAATGATTTTTTTATTATAGCTTGTATTCAATAATGTTGCATTCATTTCAAACTTTACTTATTTGTCATTGTATCCACGAAGCTTTCAATATTAAATATACTTTTTGTATTCATCGGATATATTTCTATTTTTATAACGCCATATGGACAAAATGACATAGGTATCCAGCTGAATTAACAGTATCTACCGGACAAAAGCAAGACAACTCATGTCAAGCATATTCAGAACAAATACGAGGATGTATTGATATCTAGTTCGCCTATAGACCAGTTCCATGCATAAACAAAGTATTGCGATACCATATCAACGAACAATATATTATTAGAAGTGTCAGTGTAGAGTTCGACGTCAAAAAAATAAACCAGAGTTACGCAATGAATAAAAAAAGGTGTTCACCGAAATTGTAAAGTACCTGAAGGGTTAAGAGGTTAGCAGATTTACGAAGATATGCTTAATACCCTTGGTGATCAATATCCTTTGTATGCGACCGTGAAAAATTGGACTGCAAGCTTCAAAAAGAGGTAAATTTTCTAATGAAGATGATGACCGATCGGGAAGGCCAGTTTCTGTGTCAGTCCCCGAGAATATCGATGCAGTTCATGACATGATTTTATCAGACCGTCGAATTGGGCTAAAACGGATATCTGAAGTACTGAAGATTTCATACGAACGCGTGCATCAAATAGTTCACGTCAATTTGGACATGAGAAAAATTTCTGCAAAATAGATCTCCAAATGTTTGAATGTTGACCAAAAGCCGTGCAAGGGTGGAATCATCGAGTTCGATCTGTGCTCGATTTGAAAACAATGTAGACTTCTTATACCGCATTGTTACTATGTATGAGACTTGGGTACATTTCTACGATCCAGAAACAAAGCAGCAATCGATGGAATGGCGACACTCTGGTTCTCCAAGACCTAAGAAGTTTCGTGTCCAAAAATCTGCTGGAAAGGTTCTTGCTTCAGTTTTTTGGGATTGCCATGGAGTAATCATGGATTTTTGGATGAGGGTAGAACAATAACAGGAGATTACTATTCGACATTGCTGACCAATCTACAAGAAAAAATAAAAGAGAAATGACGCGGAAAGCTATCCAAAGGTGTTTTTTTTTACAGGACAACGCCCCAGTACACATATCTAATGTTGCCATGCAAAAAATTCGGGATTTAGGGTTAGAATTACTAGAACACCCCCATTATTCACCAGATTTGGCTGCGTTCGACTATCATCTCTTTCCTCCACTGAAAAAAAGTTTAGAAGGTCGTAAATTTTCTTCCAAGGAGGAGGTAATGAAAGCTGTGGAGGACTGGTTTGCAGAGCAAGAAGAAACATTTTTATGAAGGTCTTGAGACGTTGCAGGTTCGCTGTAATAAATGTATTCAATTGAGAGGGGAATATGTTGAGTAATAAAATATTTTGACATTGAAATTTTGTTTGGTTCTATAGTAGGCTAAGAATTTTTCAATATATCCTCGTACATTCATCTGCAGCTAATAAGGGCGATGTCTCATATCCTACTTTTGAGGACGATTAATAAGAGGACAAGACAAACGTCAGCTAAAGACTCAGCAATAGTATATTCTAAAACTAGTTGCAGAATAGGCTCCTATTTGCCTTCTGCAACGAGTATTAGACGCTATTTTCTCTCTTTCAGTCAAGTTTGGTGAAAAACATTCGAAATGAAATGAAAAATTCGGATTATATATCCTAGTGATTTTTGTATTGTATCTTGGCAGTTGGTGTGACTGTTAGGAAAATTGACAGATCGTACGTTACGAATTTTGAAATCATTTATAATTTATCAC
Organism: Adalia bipunctata; assembly: GCA_910592335.1. NCBI lineage: Eukaryota > Metazoa > Arthropoda > Insecta > Coleoptera > Coccinellidae > Adalia > Adalia bipunctata. The sequence continues at coordinate 24,819,961 of OU342950.1, forward strand.
GTATTGAATTTGTGAATTATGTTTGAAGAAATCGATTTAACTTCTCCAAAATTAAGAAAAATTGCGAATAATGTTACGAATAAACCAATACATCAAAAATCCTAATCCATGTATGAAGAAGAATACGAAAAACTTGTGAAGTGGTCTGAAGAGAATTCGGTTATTTGAATTTCAGGTTATGTTTTGTTGGCGTATTTTGAATAACGTATTTATGAAGTAGGACATGCATATAAATGTTCTACATTATGGTGAACTTATTCAATGTAACGCAGTATGGCTCAGAAATTGATGAATAAAACATTTCCAACGAGTATTAATTGAGAAAATAGAAGAAAACTAGCAATAGACCTACGTATAACCTCACCTTCCAAACGGAAACTTTGGGATTTTTTTGCAAAAACTAAGGGGATTGCCGAATTCTCATTATAATTTTCGTAATCTGGGACCCAAACTTAGTAAGTACAAATTTTTTCAGACAGTGAAGAAGAAAATGTTTGTAGCAACTTTCGAGATGATGCATGAAGACGACTGTCCATCTATCTATTGGAAAAACCCTTTTTCCTAATCTAACCCTAGAGAAGATTGGTTCCGAAATAGATGCATAGAATACCTGGTGTAACGACTCCTTACTAGAAATCGTGATCAAAATTTGTAGATCAAAACGGCACTATAGTTTTGAGTTTTTGTGCTACTTCCGGAATAATTCGCAATATTTTATCGGTCGTGGCGCTACTGCAGCAAAGGAAAATAGCGCGACCCCTTTCGGGAGAAATGAAAAGCAGCCCAAAATTTCAGATTTTCGATCGACAAAAAAGTCTCAAACAAAATCTTATCAGTGCCAACACCAGGTATTCTATGCATCTATGTTCCGAAGCATAAATTGCTTGCATTCGGCTCACGCATCTTGTACTGGTGATCCTTGAAAAAGTTTCATTTGTGAACTTTGTCAGTAGTTTTGCAACTATAGTTTCAACACTACTGTTGCCTGTGTTGGGGCGAGTTTCAGTTAACCAACTGAAAGTGTGGTTCAATTATTAAGTTTTATTTTTCGAAATATAATTTTTTGAGTGAGAAAGAGATAGAGCTGTGGACTGTATAATATATATATATATAATTAATTGAAACCCAACACAAATGAAAGGATAAATGCACTCAAAAATAACAGATGAAATATAGTTACCTATATATCAGCAAACAGGACTCCTATTCCTATATAAAGATTGCACGAGCTCGTCAAACGAATATGGAATGAAGCTGACGTGAAAATCCGTTGCTAAAAATGTCAAATTGTGTACACTTATCCTTGCGGTATTATAAAATAACCACGCCACTGGTAACAGTTTTTTTGTTCGAAATAATTCGCACAAATTAAAGTTTTAAAAGAATGTAATTCGATTGAATCGAAATCACCAAAAAATGCGAATCACTGGAAACTAAACTTTTCCGAATTCACGAAAAGGAAGCAGAAAATTTGGAATCAACGGATGCAGAATTATTCACGATTAAGTCAATCAGTGAACTGAATTAGATATGAGAAGGAAACAAATATACGACATCTGTAATCCACAGCTGACGCGAATTCTCTTCGCACCTAAACAATGATAAATCCATATGGGGATTCCAAGCATGAAGAAATTAATTTAATTATTTGAATTTTGAAAATTCTGAATATTTTATTCTAACCGTTCACTGGCGTGAACAGCCTGTATGTCATTTTGCCCATAGCATACGGACAAAATGAATTTTCGTTCATCCCAATTTATCTAAGAATATTTTATCTCTTGTTATTTTTACTTCATGAATGTCCATAAGATTTTATTAAGAAAGGACCAAGGATCATTGGTGTAGAATATGACATTACTGTGGTTCACTAATAACAAGTTATACCTCTGAAATAAAACCAAATGTCATTTTGCACTTACTTCCCCTCAGCAAGACGGTCGCCTCTAGCTGAAGTGCTACGATTTTTATTGACCTAGTCTTCTGATGAACGAACAAGTCTCCTGAAATTGTCTGATGGCATCTTGGACACTGGTCATAGTAGTCCGAAGCTGACTGTCACAAGCAAAGGCTGAAGAGTCTGCCTAACCTCATATACTTTGATGAAACACTTTTTAACGCCAGAAAAATCAGGAAGAGTTTTTCGACCTCTGCTTCTCACTGATTGTCTCGCTGGCTCTGCCGAGAATTGATGATCGAATCTTCTCTATTGATATTTCCAATAAAGTATCAATCTTCCCGGTCGATGCTTAAGGGTGGCGATCGCGAGCGCATCGCGTGATGCTGTTGCATCTCGGCCCATACTCGGATTTACGGCTGAGCCCGGGGAGATGGGTCGCCGCCCCCCAGGAAGCGAGGTGCCTTTGGGTGGTCCGAATGGGGCACGCACTGCCCAAAGAAGTGGAGAAGATGTAAAGGTCGCACACATGAGAGGACGAGTGTCTATTGGTGGGTTTTGATTGAGACGTTATAACGGTGGTTAGGTCGAATTAGAAAGGGATGGCGAGTATGGTTTCTTCGTTTTCGATGCTTTCCAGAGGATTGAGAAGCAGAGAAACGCGATGCCTCCAATTTTCAGACATGGAAATCATAGAGAGGTTTTTCCAATAAGTGGTGTTATTTTGAATAGCTCGCTTTTCGGTAGATGTCACTTTTGAAGCTGTCAATTTTTGACATTGTACGAGTAGAACCTACGCCATTAATAAAAATGGAACGATACAAAAGCTTCAACAAGGCATTGAAATTATCAAAATTCACTATAAAAATGGTGAAAATTTGGCAGAGACGGTTCGAAAAACTCGAACGTTTTTGGGTCGTCGTGAAGCTTGTCAAACCGTGATACAGAAATTGGTGGAAAAATTTGAGCTGTTGGGACAAGTTAGTGAGGTGAAGGATAAAACCCGTGCACGTCGCTCTAGAACAGCCGAGAATATTTCTGCTGTAACCAAAAGGGTCAATTTCTAGTTTAGCTCCCCCTCTCCGATTTTTAAAATATTTTGTCCCCTGATTGTAGATGTTGAAAGGATACTACAGTTTTAATTTCAGCATTGGCAAATGAGTAGTTTCAGAGAAAAAAAATAAAAAAGATTGTGAATATTTCCACCTGCGTTTAGACTTTATATTTATTTGAATCGCATCGGCAGTGTAAAATGCCGTAAGGTGATTTTTTCTCGAACAGACGGTGTTGCCAAATCTCAATAATTTCTCAAATACTAAGATAGACATAGAACTTTCACACATGGCAGGTGGATTTTCAAGAGATGAGCCTTTAGATATGTTCCCCGATGACGTCGGCGCTGTTTTCGTTCTATTCAAACAAGGGTATGGGCTCCAGCAAGGGGGGGTTCAGGGGGGCACGGCCTTATCGTTTTTCAGCAATTAGGTTAGGTTATGTCAGTTCGTTATGGCTTAATTTAATATATTCTGCAATAATAACATAATTCAACTGATATTATGATGTAAACCTCGAGAAATCAACGTTACATTCGGGAAATGACGTTCGAATAAATTCAACATATCGTTGATGGGTTTCGTTTTGGTAGAAAACTTCGGTTACAAATTTTGAGCAATAAAGATGCAATGATTCAACGTGGCAACAAGCATCGTACAAACAGAATTTTCACGTTTCAAATCACGTAGGTAATCGTTACTACGGAGATCAAAAAAAATAATTCGACAGTTGGAAATTAAAACTTCATTCGAGATAAATAGTAATTTGTGAGAATTTCTTCAAGTGTGGAAGAAGGGGAAGATTTGAATATGTGTGTTTCAAGTTGCGGTTACAATACCTACAGAAAAGAGGATACCGAGAATGTGATCGCATTGTCTTGTCATTGTCTTTCAAGGATTTCAAGGTAAATTTTTGGAGCAATCACATCTAGATTTAATGAAAATATGCTTCATGGTCAACATATTTTTATCAACGGATACTGTCGGAGAATTTCGAAAAAATAAATTATTCTTGAAATTTTCAGAAACCATAGACTCGAGAAAATTTGAAATATTCATTGATTCAGCGCTAATGAAATTGTATATTTTTCTAATGATTTTGAATTCTTTTCAAGGTCATGTCCTTGAAAACATAGGTCAATGACCTAGACATTTTTGGCAAATTTTGATCTTTTCAGACTATGCAAGACTAATTCTTTTCGTAAATTGTCGTTTTTTCAAGGAAATCTCTAAGAATCTTACCCACCCAGCACCCCTATTCACTCCAGATCCCGTTGAAAAAACAGCAAAATAACTTGTTTGTCAGCATTGAAACTAGTAGTAAATCATACCAAATCACTCGTTTTTCACGAAAAAAAATTAAAACATCGAAAAATCGAGGGGGACCTAAACTAGAAAATTACCGCCAAAAGTGTTGAAGAATTAGTCATTCCACAAACTTCATTACACAGTATTTTTCATGAAGATTTGGGTCTTAAGGCTCATGAAGTTCACTAAACATAAATACTGAAGCCGGCCGATCATCAACAAAGTCGTGTCGTTGCTGATTGGGTCCTTGAATTGCATGAAAATGATCCAGAATTCCATGGAAAAATCATCTTGAAAGATAGGCTCATTTCCACCTCAGTGGCTTCATCAACAAGTAAAATTGTTGCATCTGGGGCTCGGAAAACCCAAGAGTTATTGTTGAAAAGCCTCTCTAGCCTCAACGTGCGACTGTTTGGTGCGGTTCATTGTCCAGTGGGGTCATTGGACCTTACTTATTCGAGAACGAAGCTGTAGCAACAGTTACTCTGTATGGATCGCGCTATCGGGAGATGATTAATGATTTTTATGGCCGGAATTGGATGTTATTGATCGGGAAAACGTTCACTTTCAACAAGAATGCGCCACTTGCCACACAAACAACGAAATCATTGATCTTTTACTGAAAAAGTTTTCGGACCGTGTTATCTCTTGAAGAAGGGATCACAATTGGCCACCGAGATCTTGTGATTTAACACCTTGCGAATTCTTCCTTTGGGGCCATGTGAAAGGGAAGGTCTGCGCCAAGAGCCCAGCGTCGATTCAAGACCTCAAAAATGGAATTCGTGAGGCTATCGAGGACAGAGGACAGCTACTTTGCTATTTGGTTATGGAAAACTTCATAAAAAAGGATATGGTCCTGTAGTCGTGGTGGTCATTTGGCTGATGTTTTTTTCCATTTTTAACGGCATACCTTCGTCTTCATAATAAAATAAACATCCGATCATTTATTGAAAAAAGGCATTTTTCTTTGAATATCAAAACAACAAATGATGATGGAATAATTTTTTGGTCAGACAATTCAAAATTAATATTAATATCGAACGGCAGGGCAGGGTAGGTACTGCCCAGCATGAAAACTTTTTTGTCCTGCCTGGAACTTATTTTGCCTGCATGGAACTTTTCGCTGTGCCTGGATCTTTTGTTGTCCTGTCTGGAAATTTTTTTTCCTGCCTGGAACTTATTTTGCCTGCATGGAACTTTTCGCTCTGCCTAGATCTTTTGTTGTCCTTTCTGGAATTTTTTTTTGGCCTGCCTGGAGCATTTTCTACCACTGCCTGGCACTTTGTCACCCTGACTGGTCATATTTCTCGTTTTTCAAATCAACTCTTGAAATTATAAGAATTGCACATGGTTATAACGCAGACCTACATGTTCTTGACGCAAACTCCATTCGAGAAAAAGATACGCTTTTCAATTTCTTCTCACCCAATACAAGCAGCGATTGATGAATTGCGAGTTCTTCTTGCTGTTGAAGAAGATCCTCGTAGAATTCAACGACAAATTAGTGAAAAAATGGGTTTAACTGAGAGACCAGTGGAACGATTCTTGAAGAAAAATTGCTTTGATCCATGCCAAAGAGAGAATTATTAGATGCTCAATGAATGTCTTGGGCGAAAAGTTACCTAACATAACCATAACTAACCTAACATAACATAACCTAACCTAACCGAACCTAACCCAACCTAACCTTACCTAACCTAACCGAACCTCATTTAAACTCCTTTATTTCTGCATTATCCATAAAGGTATCTATCTCCCTGCAAGTTTTTGAGAATAACTTCTTCATCAAGTCCTGTCGTGATCGCCAAATGTTGAAATTCGGAAACTTATTTTAGGAAGATCCGTTTTTATTGAGAAATATCAATCTTCTAGCAATACTTCTTATATTCATTCGCAACTGACAACCTTGACAAATTTTCACTTGATACAAATTATTGTATAGGTACTCGTATTTGTATATGAGAAACAAATTTACCAGCCATTTCTAACAAATTCCAACGAAAGGATCCTTACAGGTCCTGTCAACTAAGGACTTACTCACAGCTACAACAGGTCTCTAGATTCATCGACTTGCTAGGACAAATTTACCAATCACTTTCTCCTTCTGATAGATGAAAAGACGTTTACGATCCGCATTCCCGTCAGTAGCGATATTTTACAGTTCACAGATAGATGAATAATACCAGCCATAAGTTTTCATGAACTCAATTTGCATTAAATTGAAATTTTTCCTCATTTGACTCGACCTCAAATCTTCTTACAGATGACAAGAAGGATCGGGCGCAGAAATCTCGCCATGTGTGGGCCCGCCCGCGAATCTTCCTCGATATTACGTTCAGAGTTCGCAGATCGCTTACTGCTTTATAATTATCACTTACTTTGTCAATGGGATAAGTTATGGGCACATTTAAACCGGGCACAGACGGTCCCGAGCGCTATAAAATGCTATAAACATTTTTTATGATACGCAGCCCGCTCATCGACCGCATTTGAGCCCACCGGATCGGAATACATGACAGGGTTCGATTAAAATATAACAGTTCAGGGATCACCATGAAACCGAACGCTGGGTATCGTGAGCTTGAAGATATAATCGATCGGTTTGGCAATTTAAATTTTCGAAAGTGTTGGTTCTTTTTCCTTGGAGTTGGAGTTGAAGCATATCGGGCTTTTTTCACACGATCAATGAAATGATTTGTGATTTCGATACCATGTCCATAACGAATTTATCTGTCTCATATTTTCTAATTACAATGTTAATATGTATCAAGGCAGCATTCGAATTCAAATTTTCATTAAACTCATCCAGGTCAACATTACTCCGCCACTGGCTGAAAAACTCGTTTCAAAAAGCATGGAAAAACCCTCAGAACTTACCTTCAGAAATTCAAAGAATACTGCAATCGCCTGTATCTTTTATACAGAGTGTAACAGCCAAATGGAATAAATTCGATAACGAATAAATGACGGCGTGTTGGGAAAAACGCTCGGACACGTCGATTTGTTATTTCAAATGCGCATATTTTTCAAGAAAATAATATTATATAGGGTGTTCCATGTGACCGTGGCCGATACCAACTTTCTTATTTCGAATGCAACCACCTGTATATTATTTATTTTTTGGATTCTTCAGAGAATTCTAGACACAATGCATGGACAATGTCCTATACCTATCTCCAACTATTTCGGAAGTATTGAGTGTTTTCAGATTTATTGCAAAAATCAACGTTTAAAATAAAAATTATTTTATTTCACAAATTCGGCACATTACATTTAAAACCTAATAAGTAATACTGATTATTTCTTAATTATTAAAAAAAAGACCAAAAAAACATAAATGTCAATTTAGGAAATGTTCAAAATGCTCGCCGCGAACGTCCTATTATTATTATTAACTTAATATTTCCGAAAAAGTTGAAGATAGGTATAGGACATTGTACATGAATTATGTCGTATAAATAATATACAGGGGGTTGCATTCGAAATAAGAAAGTTGGTATTGGTCACGGTCGCATGGAACACCCTATATAATTTTATTTTCTTGAAAAATATGCGCATTTGAAATCACAAATCGACGTGTCCGAGCGTTTTTCCTAACACCCCCTCATTTATTCGTTATCGAATTTATTCCATTTGGCTGTTACACTCTGTATACTCATCACCACCACAACTGCTTCAGTTCTCAACGAAATCATTATAACCTACCTGCTTTGATTCAATTTCAAAAACGATTCTACGTCGTTTGAAGCAATGAAAACTTTTTGAGATTATAATTCTCAAAATATACTTTTTCTGTTCGCATATTTCACTCAAGTCCTATAATATATGACCATTCAACGGACATATTAAATGAATCAAGCCCAACACACCCATGTGAATGAAGACATAAATTTCTTGCTAATCGTTTATTCAGTCTAAAAGTAATTCATTTTCCACAATAAGCAATTCAAATTGAAATAACGATGTGCTCGTAATTACACAATCAAGGTAACAACAAAAATTATATACAATGAATTCGATCACAATCACATTTATTACTAACAAGAAATAGACTATTTACATCAATAATTACTCAAGGCAAGATATGGCTTTGTTTCGAGATAAGATAATACGTATGTGAAACGAAATATACAATTTGATTAACAAACTACAACCCATATTTACAAATTTTGAGTTGACGAATTCGTTCTTGAGATTTTTTGAAACTGAATTTGCTCAGATCCATTATGATTGGATTTTTATGTACATTTTTTGATATTATCAAAAACACTTTCAACTTATTCACTCTCTCTCTCTCTCTTTATGTTTTAGTTTTTATGAGTACCATACTTTTTTAAGAGCCTTGTTTCAGTACCGATTTCAGATATTATTCAAAATGATGGTAATGGTTTTTTTCTTCGTTATTGTTATTATTAGTTTGTATTCTTATTTGAGATTTGATTTCAATAAGATATTATTATGTGTAACTTTATCCCCTTTTTGTTCGACTATACATAATGTTATGTTTTGTGAACATTTAGTTGCTTTTTTTTTCTTTTTCGAGTAAGGGGAACACATCATTCTCGAAACGTCGGCGTTGTTGTAGAATAATTTTTCTATCAAATTATAATAAAATATAAAGTTCAAACGTAATGGCTGAGATCTTAGTTATTTTCATCCAAAATTAAAGACTTAACAAGCTGAAAGCATTTCGTTCCAAATCTCCTACATTGCTAGGACTTCTTCATGATCACTCTCACCTAAAGTCCTGGTTCAAGCATAAGCAGAATTAATCTACAGTCCCCTCCTCTCACAAGCAAGTACTTATAGCACGTGTCTCGTTACACACCTGACATTTCACTTCACAACACCATTCGAACTTGCACTTACAATTCTTCCTCTCAGTCTTATAGTACTTCTTAAAACCTCTACCACAACACAAGATACCACAACCCTCCTCCCCCAAACTCTTGTCGTCGCAACTCCTACCTTGGGTACCGAAGGAGCCCATCGAGCTGTTTGGGTCGCAGTAATTGGGCGAGTCCTCCGAGTAGACCAGATCTAGCTTTCCTGGAGGTTTTATCGTTTCGCCTTCGGGCATGAAGCTCTGACCGTCGTTGCCGGCTATCACTTTGGCGGCGCCGTCAAAGCGTTCTTTGAGGCGGTTGCCGACTTCTCTGAAGTTGGGCAGCTTCCGCCAGCAGGTTTTGAGGGTGCAGGAGCCGGAGAGACCGTGGCACTTGCACTCCATGCGCATGTTGTTTTTGACGGCCTGAAACAGAGAAGGCTGGTCTTGTACACCTACTACAACAGGTAAGAAATCTGCTAAAGATTCAAGCTATCAGGTGGATTGAAAGATTCGAAAAATTACAACTAGTCCTGACCAGATATACCTACTAACCGACAAAGAAACTGCAACACCCAGAAGGAGCTGTTTAAATTTCAATTTTATTGGTAAAACATACACTGCGCAAAAAAATTAACGCACATTCTGAAAATCTCAATTTCAATGAAAGCTAACTTTACATTGACTTTATAACTTATTTTTTATGTTCTCTCGGGAAGGTTTTGAACGAAACAAAACACATTGAATGGAAGAAAATTTCAGGATTTCACCGAATCTTATGTGAAAGAAGAGAAATGAACAATTTTCAAAATACTGAAATGCTGATAAGTGATTTAATACTTGGTATTTCCACTCCTTGCGTTAATTACAGCTCGGCAACGACGGTTCATACTCAAAATGAGTGATCTTGAAATGTTCTGATCTAATCCTTCTCAGATTTCTCCGAGTTGGATTCCTAATCCTAAGTCATTAAGAGTAGCTGGATGATTTTCTGAACTTCTCAGCCTTCTATTGAGGTTGTCCCAAACCTGCTCAATCGGATTGAGATCTGGACTTATTGCTGGCCATTCCATTCGAGAGACTTCAACCTCTTCAAGGTACTCCTGAACGATGCGCGCACGATGGGGTCTGGCATTATCGTCCATAAAAATAAAATTTTCACCAATTTATGGGGCAAATGGCACTACATGCTCTTCAAGAATGTTCCTTATATACTTATCAGCATTCATAGCTCCATTATCAACGACCACTAGGTCTGTGCGAGCAGTCAAAGATATTCCACCCCATACCATAATCGATCCTCCCCCGAAACCAGTAGTATTCAGGAAATTGCACTGAGCATATCTTTCATGTGAACGTCTGTATACAAGGGATCACAATGGTAGAGGCAGAATCTAGACCCATCTGTGAAGAGAACCCTTTCCCAATCGGCCTCTTCCCAATGGATATGTTCTCTCGCAAAATCCAAACGCGCCCTTCGATGGGCTGGGGTAATAGCTGGGCCTCTTGCCGCGACACGAGACCTTAAATCATATTCTCTGAGGCGATTTCTTATTGTCTGAGTGCTAATTTGCACCTCATGAGTTTGCTCAAGCTGATTTTGAAGGAGGCGAGCGGTTGCAAACTGTTGTCTCATAAGCCCGCTCCACACTCATGGCGCGAATCTTGCCAAGAATTCTTGCCGTGAACCTGGCCAAGAATTCGCGTCCAAATAAGTCATCCACACTCACACAAATATTCGCACTTTGGTTCACGGCATTCTTGCTGTCTGCGAAGACTTTCCGCCCTATAAAAAAGGTTCATTCTGATAATAATAAAGCAATTCTCATTTCACTTATCTCCTCTAAATCTAATCTAATTCCACTTCATTGCTACAAGAAAACCATTCATTTCAAAAGCGAATAAAGTCAGTGAACAAGCATTAAATCATTACTGCGCTGGTACCGCGAACGCCTGTGAGTGTGGATGGAACATTTGTGCTTAGGCGCGAAGCCTTTGTCGCGGGACAGGAGACCGCAAAGAAACGGAGAACGCCGCGAAGCGCGAACGTGACACAAGAAAGTTATCCACACTCGCGTTCGCGGTATTGGCCGACGTTCTTGCCATGAGTGAGGAGCGGGCTATAGAAGAAACTCTGTAACGTTCTTGAATGGCAGTTGTTACCCGTGGTCTACCCTGTCGTGGTCTTCGGACATTCATACCTGTCTCCCTGAATCGCTGCAACATTCTGGACACACTTGTATGGGAAACTCCAAACCTTTCTGCAATTCTTGTGTATATCCATCCTTCTTCTCGCAAAACTACCGCTTGGGCACATTCCTCTTGGGTCAAATTGCGTGTTTCGCGTTGCATAGCGATCGAGTGTAGAAAATCAAACGAAAGAAAAACTATTGATCACTAGAATTGATCGAGAACAACTGATTTTAGAATGGAGCCAATACATTCTAAATCTGATAATATAATCTTTTTTATTCCTGCTGGGAGAAAACATCTGTATTGAAAAAAAACGTTGAAAGTGGATAACATATGCATGCATAATTCTGATAAAAATAATAATCATTGAGAACACCTTCAGTTTTGGAATAAATTTGAGATTTCCATAATGTGCGTTAATTTTTTTGCGCAGTGTAGATAGTATAGCAAGAAAAAAATTATTAAATTTGGAGGAAAAAATTGAGGTCTTTTCATGTAAAAATTTTTTGTCATTGACAAAATCATTTCTATGTTTCATGCTACTATTGGGTCAAATTTCCTATTTTTGGACGATGATGCGTCCCCTCTTGATGCGAAAAGTCCCGATGAAGCTCTGGAAATTCATGGTGTTCCCATCAATCAATTACATGATCTTAATGGAGAATATTTTGAAAAACAATAAAATATTTCCGATTATTAATATTAGTTTTTCCTCTCGAAACTAAAGTAGCTCCTACGTAATCAAGGATCAAATTGATGTGATTGCATTAAATGATTATCATAGAAAACGAGTTAAACCCACACTCCATTTGTATTCCTACTTCACGAATAGAATTGGAAATTAAATCGACAAACTATACCTTTCCATGGAATAATAATTGACATCATTAACTTCTATACCATATGTCAGCCAACTATTACAAGAGCAATTTCAGATTGGTAACACTTTTTACCTCAACCGCACAATCTAGCGTAAAATAGCGTTATAAAATAGTAATAAAAGCGGAATAAGTAATATAACTGCCACCAATGAAATTGTGAGCGGTATAACAATTTGCACAGTATTAATTTTATTTGCATAGAAGACCTCACCTGGTCTCCGTATATCAACCATTGGGTTAATTGGAATTATATTGAGCTGGAGGCTTGTAATGGCTGAGACAATCTTTACTTTTACGGTTGCTTTAGCAACAGAACGTTTCCTTGTTGAAAGCTTGCAATTAGATGCGTTTAACTTGAAACTACTCCGTTTGTACTCATTAACGATTCGAACGAGGTGATTCTGTTGAATGTTGTTCTCGGCTTTCAAAGAAGATGTTTCATTTATGAGTGCCGCTAACTCAGTGGTAAGGGCGTTTTCTCGGACCTGGAAAGTCTAAGTTCAATCCCGAGGCTAGGAGAGAAATTTTCTATAGGGCTGCATCATTCTCTGATGGGTCAAAAATAAGCAGTGCCCCTAAGGTAGCGTAAGGATACATTAACAAAGCCTACACATTACTTCCTGCACACTGTGTTGAAATTGAAGGAATAGTCTTTTTTTGGCAATAATTCCAAAAAGGTTGAGGAATTTCGATGCCAATCAAAATAGCCCCACTGCTCGTTGAACGTTAACTGTTAATGGGTCTAACTGCATGTGTAAAACTTTCTCAGTGTCATAGCTAAAGGGATGTTTGATACTAAATGTCTCCTACGGGTCCGTGCGGTTTTTTTTCGAAAATTGAAGTTTTTTTGTGAAAAAGGAGCCATACATTGGCTTCATCGAGATTGGAGAAGTGCTGGACAGCCAGGTCATGTTTTGGGTTGTACGGCGGGTGGTGTAGGATCTGAGTATGTTCTAACGAGCGACACAAAATGCGGCCGGGCACGCAAAGCTCGTTTCCATTACTTTTGGAATGATTCGAGAACAGAGAACTTGGGATCCTTATGAATTGAAGCCAAGGGACGTTGAACGTCTTTTTTCACCTTTGAACATCTGCTTCTTAGGCAAAATGAAGGGTTTTCTTCGTCGCATCGTGACGGGTGATGAAAAGTAAATCTATTGCAGCAAACCAAAGAAAATAAAGATATGGAGGCTGTCCGGTCATGCTTTTACGTCGTCGCTTCGGACATATTTGAAATCCGATAATTGGGATTATGAGATTGTTCGAAATTCTCAACAGAACTAAAATATTTTTGGAGGTTGAGCTCTTCCAGTTATACCAGGAGTGGAAATAAATTTGTTCAAAAAATATTTTTTCAATTTTTTCGTTTCTGATATGATTGAGTATTTAATGCTGAATACATTTCTGTTCAAACCATTGTATTCATTAGAATAGTTTTCAAAATTTCGAAAAAAACCTGAAGAAATGTCAAATAGGTATTCATAGTCAGCGTTATGTTCATTTTTCTTATTCTGATCATCCCTAGTGTGAACCGTTCTCACAACGTCAAAGTAAGAAGAATGTGGAAAGGCCATGCATCATTTGAATTTCATAAATATCATCACAGAGTGTTTCAAATTTTGTGTCGAAAACTGTGATCGAAAATTGGCCATAACCTCTGTTTCTCAAATTAGAACCCTATTTTTTATGATTGCGTTGGATTCTGCAAAGAAAAATAGTGATACCACTCGCAGCTGTTCTTGCTCCTAAATTCAGTAATTCCCGAGATATTTGAGCTTTTCTGGATTCATGTTGTACGTAGATTCAAATTCATCTTATCTTTCGCATGAGAATATTCTGTGACCATAGAAAGATAAATGATCCCACTTATCACATAATTCTATACCTATAATTTGATCCTTGAAATTAAAACTGAAGCATCTAGAAGGCTCTGCTTAGGGTCAGTGAGACTATTGAGCATGTGCGATAACGGAGAGTGTGAAATTAGGGGCAACGTGGCGATCAGCGGATGCAGTTTCTTTATTTGTCTCTGTTTGTATTGAGCCACATTTGGTATCCATGGATACATAATTAATTACATGTCCCTTCTCTTCTCCCTAGGCATGCGTATAGCCATGACTGACCCTGGATTTAAGGGGAAAGATTGCCACACTTTTGTATACTTATTAGCCACTACGCTCAAATTCTATATTTATAATTCTATTCCACTTATAATTCACAGGTGACAGGTCTAATTATTAGTTGTTACTATGGTTCTATAAGAATATTCATCGAACCTCTTCAGATTCGATGAATTTGACTCTACGTACAACATGAATCCAGAAAAGCTCAAATAACTCGGGAATTACCTACTGAATTTAGGAGCAAGAGTATCTGAGAGTGCTATCATTATTTTTCTTCGCAGAATCCAACGCAATCATAAAAAAATAGGATTCTAATTTGAAAAACCGGAGTCATGGCCAATTTTCGATCACAGTTTTCGATACTGAATTTGAAACACTCTGTGATGATATTTAGGAAATTCAAAAGATGCATGGCCTTTCCACATTCTTCTGCTTTGACGTTGTGAGAACGGTTCACACTCGGGATGATCAGAATAAGAAAAATGAAGATAACACTGACTATGAATATTTGACATTTTTTCAAGTTTTTTTTCGAAATTTTGAAAACTATTCGATCGAATACAATGGTTTCAACAGAAATGTATTAAGCATTGACTACTCAATCATATCAGAAACGAAAATATTTTTGAACAAATTTATTTTCACTCCTGGTATCACCGGAAGTGCTCAGGCTCCAAAAATAGTTTAGGTCTATTATAGAGAACTTCAAACAATATCATATTACCAATTTTCAGATTTCAAATATGTCCAGTTCTTTAGAAACGTCTTATAGGCACTCGACCGTGGGACACCCTGTATAAACATGGTTGGAAGATTCAGTTTCAGTTATGCTACTTTCTTGTACTAAAATCAAGAATCGAGTGTTGAAATTTTACTGAAAAATAGAGGACAGAATAGTCCGTTATTTTCTGATAGGTCATTCGAAAAAAGAATAAAAGTACTCGAATAACCCGACATCAAAACTTCTAAACGAACAGACGCATGGGCGCCCGAAGGGGGGGGGCAGGGCGCCAGATTTTGATGGCGTCATTGTTTTACAGCACAAGACCCTCAATATAGCTCTCTAATCTTTATTTGGCCCCCCTGAGAAAAATTCCTGCGGGTTTCTGAGGGCGGCCAAGAACAGACGGACCTATGGAATTCCCCACTTTTCAAGATTCTCAAGAAATAAGCCCACAGAAGACATTCAAATACCTTTTTGCACAACTTGAAATACTCCAGTATCTATGAGAATGTAGTAGTACTACCACAGTGAAACCCTAAAAGAACTAAATCCATTCACGCACAAAGTTGAAAAAGAGTAAATATAAATTAGCATTGGCAACGTATCTGAGAATTATTTTAACATTACCTTTAATTCACGAGTGTAAACCTGCGTCAGTTGTAAGTAAAAAATTGGATAAACCTAAATCTTGGCCGACCGGTATACCTGAGTATATGGAGTATATACCTACCTACATGAGAACCCATAAAACACTCTGTTTCCCCGTATAAGTGCAGTGATATTGAACGAGCTGACATTCATGTTGCTCGAAACAAAACAAAAAGATCAAATTGTTGGAGATTGGTCTGGATCAGAGCTCACTCTCCGAACTCTCAATGAGCTAATAACCATTCAAGCACCTCAAAGTACCTAGAAAGACTCACCAATCTTCCAGCCGCATAATTGTGCAACTTGACCAGCGTCTTCATGTCGCTCCTCCTCCTGTACCTCGTGTCCAAATAGTCTTTACACTTCTTTACCCCAAAATCTACATTCTCGCCCCCACACCCCTCCCACTCCCAGTCGCCGTCCGGCATCGGATCGATCTTCTGCTTCTTCCTGTGCTTCTTGTGCCTCTTCATCTTCCTGTCGCACGAGCAGCCTATGAGATCCCCAGTGGTGCAAGCTCTGGTGATTTGGTAGGTCACCCCCGCCGCAATCAGAGCGTTCACGAAGCCGGTTTCTCGTGTATCTGGAAAGAAATCCGTCATTGAGACAGGTCGTGGTTGGTTTTTTCGAGATTTTATCGATCTTTATCGACGTTGAATATTCATATTTCGCGATATGAGGCCGTTTTAAAAATAGCGAGTGCGTTTCGTAAGGATAGATATCGATAGATCTTGGCTTTCGTGCGAGGCTGGATAGGTACGTAATTCTTGGGTTGTGTCCTTGGAATGTGCTCGTGTTGTTCTGCTATCGGTGTTTTTTTAGAGAAATAGAACTTTAAATTGAAATAAAACACGTTTGAATTGAAGATTGAAGCCAATTTTTTCTATTCGAAGAGGAATTTTATTACATTCATGTTTTGAAAATAATTTCCAGCATATGTCCACCACGACTTGTTCTGAGGAAACGCATTCGACCAGACCAATTTAATGCCACTTTTTCGAGTAATTCAGCCCTTATTTCACCAATGACACGAGTTATGTTGGCTTCCAAAGCTGTTCGAGTAACCAGTTGGATCTTCACGCAAAATTTTCCATGTGGTGGATGTACAGAGTCCAACTTGTTGTGAACTTCGACGAATAGACAAATCTGGATCTTCATTAAAACTATCACTTACACTACTTACAGTAGCGATATTTTCTTATTCTGTACGTACAGGGTGGGCAAAATTGGTGCTACATGAACTAAAACTTTTTAACCCGAGGAGATAGAGAAAAATGAATGGCACCTTATAGTCCTCTTTTTTCGAGAAACTGATAATGCCATCAACTGCATTCCTCTATCTTCTTTTGTTTCCGAGTTATAGGCCAAAATTGAAATTTGGGCGATTTCAACATTGGTCATTATCTCCGTTCCTGTTTATGCTAGGATGTTGAAATAAAAACATTATACAGGCACTTTTCTGATAGCAATCCAGTGGCGTACTCTGATTTTTTATAAAAGGTTCATTTGCTGAGTTATAACATAAAGTTTTGTTTTTTCTTATGGAAACAGTAGTTTGAAATGACTTAGAAAGAATCGCCATTTTTTTTCCCGTTTCAGAAATGTATCATATGTTATACATCGCCCTCAGATTTGTTGAGATATTATGAAAAATATGGTTTGTATATGGAATTCGAATTATTGAGTAGGCTGAATCATAGAATTATGTGTCTCTACGCATGGTGTAATTATTATTTCGCAGTTGAATCACTTGCTGCCCCACTATTCTCATTCGCTAAAATGAAACATTTCAACATATCATATTTTTCGTAATTTTGGAATATCTCCATAATGCCGCCAACGATGACTTCAAATTTTAATAACTAACAGTTTTTTCAAACAGGGATCGCACCATCAAGTATTCAAACGTGAATTAAGAATTACACCATGCGTAGAGACACATAATTCTATGATTCAGCCTACTCAATAATTCGAATTCCATTTACAAACCATATTTTTCATTATATCTTAACTAATCTGAGGGCTATGTATAACATATGATACATTTCTGAAACGGGAAAAAAATGGCGATTCTTTCTAAGTTATTTCAAACTACTGTTTCCATAAGAAAAAACACAACTTTATGTTATAACTCAGCAAATGAACCTTTTATAAAAAAATCAGAGTACGCCACTGGATTGCTATCAGAAAAGTGCCTGTATAATGTTTTTATTTCAACATCCTAGCATAAACAGAAACGGAGATAATGACCAATGTTGAAATCGCCCAAATTTCAATTTTGGCCTATAACTCGGAAACAAAAGAAGATAGAGGAATGCAGTTGATGGCATTATCAGTTTCTCGAAAAAAGAGGACTGTAAGGTGCCATTCATTTTTCTCTATCTTCTCGGGTTAAAAAGTTTTAGTTCATGTAGCACCAATTTTGCCCACCCTGTACAGTTCGTTGTCTTGTTATTGTTGTTGCATAGAGTAGAGAGAATGTTTTCCGAAATCTATCGATAGTTCGACGAATAAGCTGCTCTGATGAAAAATGTCACGAAGTGCTCTATAAGTTTGGCGAATAGAGCACTGATTTAGAAAATAAATGTCAACAATAGTTAGTAAACGTTGTTGCGGCGTGAGCCTCTCCATGATAATTTGTCAATGCTTACTGAAAAGAAACGTCAAAACTTCATGGCTTTTACATATACAGGGTGAGTCTTTGACTAGTACATATATTTTAACGGTAGATTCCTTTCATCAAACGAAACACTTTTTACCTATACCATTTTTCAAAATTTGGTTTCGTTTGGAAGATACAGGTTTTCGAAAATTATTGTCCATATCTTCGTACCCGTTATTTAAAATGAACTGAATTTTGGTTCATTGGTTACTCTATTCATGGTGCATATTCCTCAATCGAAACTTATTCAATATCTCTCCTGGTATAAAAGTTACAAGGTAGTCGACTCATCAATACACGCAAAAACACTATAAAACCACTTTAAAAAGATAAACGTTCATATTTTCGAAAAAATCAATCATTTGAGAAACTAAAAGTATTCCTATGTTTTTTTCAAAAAAAAAGGGTCGTTTTCGAGTTATTTCCCATTTTACCCGGAAAAATTTGACGAAAAAATCATTGATTTCAAGAATAATATGAATATTATTCCTTCTCTGGTCTTTGAACGAGTTCACAATGTTGTCAGAATATTTATCAACTTTGTCGAGACTTCAATTCAAATGATGAAAAACGTTGATGTAGAGATATTTTGATAATAAAATCCCACAAATGCGGGAGATAAAATTGAACACCAAGGAGCATTTAATACGCATAGTTTCTATTGAAAATTTATTGGTACCGGTCCATATTGAAGTTAAATGTCGATGAAATACAAAATTCGGATATGAATGATGAATGTCGATACAAACCACGTATTAAATTGAAATCAATGAAAAATAATATGATACCTGATAATCTGTGGCGATGTTTCTATCTGAACAATATTCTCTTGGAATTTTATAAACTCGACACTACACGGTTAATATAATATTAATTCACTTCACATTATTATCACATTATTACAATAATTCACTGAATGTATTTACTACTTCACATAATGTTTACAGTTTGTTTATAGTTGGCAGCGCCTCCAATGGTTTTCGCTATCCGCATGCGTCGTGAAATTTCGCGGTGAAGTCGATCTCTGATGGACATGGTAAAATGGTAGAATTCATAGATATTTATACTATCTTACGTAAAAAATCCTTAACCTCAATGAAAATATCAGCAAGCTGACAACATCTTCTTCATTTCTGTGAAAATATTCACCGAATGGATACAAAATAGATTAGGTTAGGTTGTTTAATATTAATTTCTGATGATCTGAATGAAATGTCTTTCTTCATGAGATTGTTTGGGGATTTCGAGAAAAATATGAACAAGTTATTAGTGTTCACAAACTAATCTGCAGGAGAATCGAAGAAGGAATTTATTTTGGCTAGAGAAATATGGCTTTTTAGTTGCAGATATAATCGGATGAAACCGACTGTTTTTGTTGAAATTATCGTGTTCGCAACATTTTTATTCCAATAAGGTTAGTATTTGAGTATTCCCTAAGTGTATAAACTCAATTTCAATCGAGAAATATGAACTTTAAATCAATTTCAGAGAATTGTATCAGGAACGTAATTAGCCCAATTTTTTTTTCAAATGGCTAAGAGGCTAAGTTTGTATATCTTTTTAACAGAGCCGAATTCGAAAAAATGGAAAATGAAAAAAGGTTTCTTTTGGCCTCACGAATCTACAGTTAAAATATATGTACAAGTCAAAGACTCACCCTGTATGCATAGAATCCCAGGTATAACTACTACAAGCTAAAAATTGTGAGCAAAAATTAGATCAAAAACGGCACTCTAGAATGTAATACGGGTCCTACTTCGGGAATAATCCGCAATATTTCGCGGTCGTGGCGCTACTGCGGCAATGAAAAACAGCGCGACCCCTTTCGGGAGAAATGAAAAGATGGAACCCTGCTCAGATTTTCCATCGACAAGAAAGTCTTAGCCAAAATCTAATCATCAGTGCCAATGCCAACACCAGCCTTGCGTTCATAAACTTACTCCAGTGAGTAGAGAAGACTCGAGAAGAGCATGATCACGTGATTTCTGAACGTAAAAGCACTGGTAGAGTAAATTTATGAACGCTTCGGAGTAAACTATCCTTACTCTGAGTAAGTTTATGAACGTAGCTCAGGTATTCTATGCATCTTTGCTTTCACCTTCTGTCAAATCACAGTTAACCTTATCGAAAATTCTATCACTCTAAAAAAACCAAATAATTCTATACCTATAACTTGATCCTTGTGGTTTTCCTTGAAGCCGTCGACCTAGGCATAAGGAGACGACTGCGCATGCGCGAATAAGGGGAAGTAGCTTGGAGTAGGATTCTAAGCAGGGTAGGGGCAATATGGCGGCGATGGCGCATGCGTATAAGCCATTATATGTCCAGGTCTTGGCTTCATTATTTTTACGCAATTTTTTGCACAATGCTAGCGGTATAGAAGTTCAAGTATATGAAAAAAACACCCGAAATTCTTCAATCCGTTCGAAACTTTTCAGAATATAACTTACCTACACTATAAATAATGTTCCATCTCTGATGTTGGAAACAAGTATTGCGAGTTTTTGGCGTTCCTTCCTGTGTTAAAAAACTACTTAAATGCTAAAGTAAGTCTTCATATCTGTCCTCTGTTATTACAGGAAAACTTCAAGAGATGCCAATGCTGCTATGACACATGTAACTTTACGGCTTGGAAATAGAAAAGGTTCCTTGACGATACTTTTTTTTTTGAGAAAATCTCATTCCACACCTCAATCTAGAACTATACAGGCTGTCCGAAATTGAATCAACAGAATCTGATCGAGATTGAAGAGACCCCTATTTTTATACTCGGCAGGAGGTCACCCTATGAAGCTACCACATAAAAACAAATCGAAATAATGATAAAAAATAATGATACTTTTCATAATAAATGTTTTGAGGACTTCCGACTATACTTACAACAACAACAATTATCAAGATTTGATAGATTCTTGATTTTCTTACAGATGCCATAATAATCTGCCAAAGAATCAAACTTAGTTTGATCTTGATGAAGATGTTGCATAATGTCCCAATAGATTAAAGCAAATGACTTTTGAGCCTTACTTAGAGGAGGTTCTCATTTTGGTACAGTTCCTAATTCTCCTCATGACCGAATAACTGAAAATCCTAACATTCTTGAGATGGAAGCAACCAATCCATCGAATTCGAAAGAATCCCATAGTGTTTTCCGAGAATATCCATAATTTTCATTAATTCCTCGGATATTTTTACGATCGAAATGATTGGGTGGTAAAGCTGCAATGACTAGCACATCATCCAGCCTCAGATTGCTGATTCTGTGCCGATAACAGGGTTACGGGCAATTGCAATTCAGGACCGGCTCCTCGATAGGGATCAGCGCATAACTTAAATGCTGAAGGTCCATAAAACGACTGGATGTTCTTGGTCGTCACCATATATTTCACAATGAACGAAAAGCTTGAATATTCATCAGCGAAAAAAGTGTTTTTATCGGGTCAGCCAGTCATAATAAACGAAGATTTATCGATAAAGATTATAATAACAAAATTAAACGATCTTGTGATACGTCGATTCAATTAAAATTCAATTTGCCACATTTTATTCAACCTACATCGTTTGTGACTTTTACTGTCAAAATGCAGCAAAAAAGAAAGTTAAATTGAAGGAAACACATTTCATACATCAGCCATATAGAGGGTTTTCCAAAAAGCGATGTTATTTTGACATTCAAAGAAAAATGCCATTTTTTGGAA
The DNA here is from genome assembly GCA_910592335.1 of Adalia bipunctata. NCBI lineage: Eukaryota > Metazoa > Arthropoda > Insecta > Coleoptera > Coccinellidae > Adalia > Adalia bipunctata. Next base: position 24,841,972 of record OU342950.1, read on the forward strand.
TGAATTATCGAATGTTTATTTCATTATAAGGAGGAAGGTATGACGTTAATAATGGAAAATGACATCAGCCAAACGACCACGACTACCGGACCATATCCTTTTCATGAAATTTTCCATTACCAAATCGCAAAGTGGCTGCCCTATGTCCTCGATAGCCTCACGAATTCCATCTTTGAGGTCTTGAATCGACGCTGGGCTCTTGGCTCTTTCACATGGCCCCAGATGAAGAAGTCGCAAGGTGATAAATCACAAGATCTTGGTGGCCAATTGAGATCACCTCTCCGAGAAAAGTACGAAAACTTTTCCCGTGAAAGATCAATGGGTTCGTTGCTTGCGTGGCACGTAGCGCCGTCTTGTTGAAAGTAAACGTTGTCCAGATCAATACCATTCATTTTCGGCCATAAAGAATCATTAATCATCTATCGATATCGCAATCCATTATTCCATTCACCGTAACTGATGTTTCAGACTCATTCAAAAATGTTCGATTTTTACAAACCGTCTCTGCCAAATTTTCAACATTTTTATGGATTTTAATAATTTCAATGCATTGTTGACGCGTGTATCGTTCCATTTTTATTGATGACGTAGGTTCTACTCGTCAAATGTCAAACAAATGACAGCTTTAAAAGTGACATCTACCGAAATAGCGGGCTATTCAAAATAACACCTCTTATTGGAAAGCCCTTCACATAGCTTTTGTCAAGAAATTCTACTAACCTGACATCAAGACCTTTCTGATGCTTTTCCTTGCTGACGTACAGTTCCACCTTCTGAACCTAAACTGATACTGGCATTCGTTCTGGCCTAAACCTATTCCAACTGCTATCTGTTTCAATAAACCAGGTTTATTATTGCAGATATCCGCTAATTTTCCCTTCAATCGCCTTGTCTTTTTACAAATTTGATACGGATCCATAACCAACTGGCTTCCAGCAGCCCTAGAATAAAAAAAATTATGAAATTCCTTAATTCTCAATGCCACAATCACGAAAAGAAAATCAACACTATTTCTACCCATCCCCAATAAAACATACATAAATGGCATTCCTTCTGACTACGTGTATACTTCCATCGATTTACTGTAGGAATAATCGAATGAGAAACGAATACCTTATTGGTCATATGCGATGGCATTCATCTTTTGAATTCACACTTCATACCAATAACTCAAAAAACTCAAAGCGTTAATTAAGTCATTTAACGTATATCCGTTAGTTAATAGCTGTTGAAAGAGGGAATTAGAGCCTGGATGTTTGTTTGACGTATCAGAAAATATCACACATTTCGATGCCGTATAAGGTTAGATTCTCACGCGGCCAGGTGTTTCCTGTTCTAGAAAATATCTTGTACTTGGATTAACTTGGACAGTCGAACGACCCAATAAAGAATACATGCAATATATTTGTTTCATTATGTTACCGATCATTAATATCCCGTTCTTGTAATAACCGAGATATGTGAGACTGAAGTGAACGTCTTTAACGCATAACGAGATACGTCACAAGTGTTAAAGACACCATAAGTGTTCAATGCTTTGAGGGTCTACAAGAAATCATCAACAGACTGTAATACATAATCGTGCTCCTAAGATTCGGAGACCATAAGTCTCTGAAACGTGAACTTCAAGAAAATTTTTATTTATTCTGTTACGCTTTACGTTGAAAGAATATTATTTACCCAAGCTGAGTTCTCCCATATTACCTATTTCGAGTTTGACTCCACACATCGTCAAAAGGTTTGGCCCCCCTCATCAACTCTCAACTTGTTGAATGTAACATGACAATTGGTGTTTGGGTTTGGAGAGGTCCAGACAGAAACAATGTCGCCCAGGAAGTTGTGCCCTCTCAAGGCAGATCAATAATGTGCTAGGGGGGTTAAATGTTAGGACGCCGTACCCCTCTCATTATAGTTGAATGAACAATGCCATCTACGTAGAAAACATCAGTGAACCAATCATTGTTTTTCTGTGCAACGAATTCAGTGATGATTTCATTTATCAAGATGAGAACGCCCCTACGTTCCTACTGAAGTTGAAACTTTTCGATAAAATGTTTCAATTCAAAGAAAAAGCCATGACAAAGTGCACATACTGAGAACCTCTTTGAACTAACTAAAATTTTCTTGAAAATTTCTGCACGCCAAAAAAAGTACCACATGACCGACTTTCCTCATTCAGAGAGAGTTGATGAGGATGGCACAGGGTGCAACAAAAATCCTTCAAAAATTTGGTAAAAGTGAAAAAAAATTGACCTGTTTCAGGATTTTGTTGCCAAATATTTTTCTTCTGAGAAAATGAATTTGTTCCATGATTTTGACGCGGCACTGTATACCATTAAAGATATAAACTTTACATATTGCAAATTTAAAACACTAAAGAAAGAAATAAAGTTTTGAAAAACACCTCAAAAAACCACGGATCAAAGCTGATTAAGCAAGACAACTTCATAGAGAGACAGAACAAAGAAAAAAAGAAAAAGATAATCACTGTCAGAATATTAAAACTTTCAATATTTTCATTTATAGAAAATCGTCATTGAAAAAGAAAACAAAAACGAGTTCTACTAGATGTAGGCATCGATGTATGTTTGTTTACCAGGTGATCGATGCCTAGATTCAGCAGGTAGAACTCGTTTTTGCTTCCTTTTACAATGACGATTTTCTATAAATGAAAATATTGAAAGTTTTAATATTCTGACAGTGATTATCTTTTCTTTTTTTCTTTGTTCGTCATTGAAAAAGAAAACAAAAACGAGTTCTACTGGATGTAGGCATCGATGTATGTTTGTTTACCAGGTCATCGATGCCTAGATTCAGCAGGTAGAACTCGTTTTTGCTTCCTTTTACAATGACGATTTTCTGTAATGAAAATTTTGAAAATTTTAATATTAAGACAGTGATTATCTTTCCTTTTTCCTTCTTTTTTCCTTGGTCTGCCTTACTATGCAGTTATCTTTTAAAACATTACTTATACAGGGTGAGTCTTTGACTTGTACATATATTTTAACTGTAGATTCCCCTCATCAAACGAAAAACTTTTTTCCCATACCATTTTTCAAAATTCGGTTTCGTTTGGAAGATACAGGGTGTCGAAAATCCACGAAAAAAACACTTTCCTGTTCATATCTCCGGAACCGTTATTTCAAATGAACTGAATTTTGGTCCATTGGTTACTCTATTCATGGTGCATATTCCTCAATCGAAACTTATTCAATATCTCTCCTAGTTTAAAAGTTACAGGGTGGTCGACTCATAAATTCATGCAAAAACACTATCAAATCACTTGAAAAGGATAAACGGTTCATATTTCCGAAAGAATCAACCATTTTAGAGAATAAAAGTATTCCTATATTTTTTCAATAAAACGCGTCGTTTTCGAGTTATTCCTAAATGTATACGAAGAAATTTGAGGAAAAAATCATGAATTTCATAAAAAATCTGAATGCTTCCCTGAATTAAATATCATCGAATATTGTTTCTTCTCTGGTCTCTTAACAAATTAACAATGTTGTCAATGTTTATCAACTGAATTCCGAGAAGCATGAAATTACAAAGTTTATAAGAAGTTTCTATTGAAAATTTATTGATACCCGTCCTTCAGGAAAATCTATCTTCTTAACAATATCCTCTTGGAATTTTTAATCGACCCTACACTGTTTTCACATCACATTAATCACCTGTTTGCTTTATTCTCTGCAAACTTCAAGTAAATAAATAAATAATAAAACGAATCCATGTAGAAAGGTTATCGCGGCGTCGTTCATTGTAATCACAGACTGTACTCTGGAGACACAGAAGAACGTCTTGTCTTGTCTTGCGTGGCGGCTACATCGCACTCGCGTCTCGCAGCCGGCAGCGCACTTAAATTTAGATCGTAGCGCTGTTCGGCGAGAATCAGAACTACTCGTTTGGCATTTCCAAAGAGCAATGCGTAGAAGCCTCTGTGATAGTTCTTCCGTTAACGATAGGGGACGTTCTGCTTTCTTGAGTTCGCCTATACCATTGTTGAAGAGTAAATCGTCAATCTGGCATCGTCTTCTCTAGAATTCTATGATATATCACTATCACAGAGGAATGGATTAGGTTAGGTCATTGGCCTCGAATCATATGACTTTGATTAATTGAGTTAGGATAGGTTAGTGAGAAACTAATTTTTATAAGATAGTTTCAGGGTATCGAGGCAAATATGAACAAATTATTAGTGTTTACAAACTAATCTTCAGGAAAATCGAAGAAGGAACTTATTTTGGTGTGAGAAATATGGCATTTCAATTGCAGAAATTATGGAACAAAACTTAGCGTTTTTGCTAGGAAATATCGTGTTTGTAACATTCTTATTCAAATAAGGTTAGTGCTTGAGTATTTTCTAAATGTATCACCCAGAATATCTGATAATCACATCAATTTCAATTGAAAAATATGAACTTTGAGGTGTTTGCAGAGAATTGTTTCAGGAGCGTACTCAGCCCAACTTTTTTTTTCAAATGGCTATATCTCTTTAACAGAGCCGAATTCGGAAAAATGGAAAATGAAAAAAAGGCTTCTTTAGGCCTCAAGAATCTACAGTTAAAATATATGTACAAGTCAAAGACTCACCCTGTATATAGATATTATAAATGGAAGTATTCTGTTTTTGTAATGTGTCACTGATTGCAAAATTTTTTATTTTTGGTCTGAAGAAGGCACAATAAATGGTCGAAAGCTGAAAAGTTGTGAAAGAATAGTTTCTTCATATTTCTTTTATTTTCTATCAAGTATATTGCATTTGAAATAGAGGAAAATATTCATGTCATTTCCAGGACATTGTTCAGTTCTTGAGAAACCTAGGGCGAACAAGACTTTTGATGATGTGTGTATTTTCATTACGAATAAAATATGATTTCGTAGAGGCAGATAACTTCACTTAGGTGCCTAGGTGGTATTACCCCAAATCATTGAAATTAAATTTGAAAGGACCCCGCACTTTTACTACGGGAAATGGCGTTCCGTCAAATTTTCTAAAATTTTGGTATAATGTAGTACTCGACATACTGATCAAAAGTGTCCATGGCCCCAACTCAATCCTATGACTAGTTTTTGAGATACAGGGCGTTGAAGTTGAGAATCACCCACTTTTACTACGCCCGTATCTCGGAACAGAATCGAATGAACTTCAATTTTTCTCAAGAAACATTTCATCACATCCCCAAGGAGCAAGCATATAGAGGAATATGATCGAAAATCGTTACGAATACGGGGTTATCCATAATTGAATGCATGCCCGATTTTAAAAGTATAAAATATGTCAATTCCAGAGCGAAAACGTTCGCAAAATGAACTATTACACTAGATATGTTGTTGTTACATCGAAAAAGTCTGAATTCTGAAATACCCAGAATTTATACTGGGTGATCCATTATTATAGAAACTATTCTCAAGGAAGGTTAAATGGACACCCTGTATTTATGGGTTCATTCAAGGTGTTTGTTTAATTTTTTTAGAACATATCATCATGGACTTCAAAGAATACAGGGTGATTCAGTCATGAATTGAACTTTGGACCTCACGAAAATACCCAAAAACCACCTTTTTTTTCATCACCCTCTATTTCAAGATTGAATCCGACGAGGTGGGAGTTTTCTTTCACCACTGTACTTTATATGAAAACATCAATACGGATGAGAGTTTTCATCCTCTTCCTATGACCAGATTTTCTGCTGGAATACGAATAAATAAATAATTTTCATATTACATAAAAAAAAATCTGGTCATAGGAAGTGGATAAAAACTCTCAGCCGTATTGATGTTTCTATATCAAGTACAATGGTGAAAGAAAACTCCCACCTCGTCGGATTCAATCTTGAGTGTCCATTTAACCTTCCTTGAGAATAGTTTCTATAATAATGGATCACCCAGTATAAATTCTGGGTATTTCAGACTTTTTCGATGTAACAACAACATATCTAGTGTAATAGTTCATTTTGCGAACGTTTTCGCTCTGGAATTGACATATTTTATACTTTCAAAATCGGGCATGCATTCAATTATGGATAACCCTGTATTCGTAAGGATTTTCGGTCATATTCCTCTATATGCTTGCTCCTTGGGGATGTGATGAAATGTTTCTTGAGAAAAATTGAAGTTCATTCGATTCTGTTCCGAGATACGGGCGTAGTAAAAGTGGGTAATTCTCAACTTCAACGCCCTGTATCTCAAAAACTAGTCATAGGATTGAGTTGGGGCCATGGACACTTTTGATCAGTATGTCGAGTACTACATTATACCAAAATTTTAGAAAATTTGACGGAACGCCATTTCCCGTAGTAAAAGTGCGGGGTCCTTTAAGCCTTTGTCGGAAAAGAAAAAGTTCGTTTGGTAAGTAGTGTTACCAGGGAATAACTCCAAATCAACCCATCGTCGCAAGATCCTGCACCTGATTCATAGAAATATGCTGAAGAATGTGAGAAACACTTAACAGTTTGTTCAGTTTATTCGAACGCTTATATGGCGTATATCTCTTTTTATCATTCGTGAGTACTTTAAAGATGGCAGAGATAAGTCTGTTAAGTTGATTCTAGTCGACTTGAACAACTCAATTATCACTTTCTTTAGGCTACACTTGTAGCGGATCCCATGTATAGTATGTTGATCTCAACAGTAAGGTCACAAATGAAAAACACAGTAAACAATAGGTACGAGTCGCATGGGTTTCTTTTGATAAAATAACAGTGAAGGTATATTAAAAAGTTTGTTGAGATTACTAATTTGTCCATGTGAGACTCGATGTGAGACTTACATTGAAGCCGTGAGTGGACATTTCGAACAATTTTTTCAGCCATAATGAATATTGAATTTTTATTTCACAGAACCACCACAAAAAATGCATTGATTCTTCATTTTATGCAGAATCTTACACATCAGTGGAGCTTTGAAAATTTCACTCAATTTGCTTATGAAAATTATGTAAAAAATCTTGTATACATTTTGAAATATACCTACCGCTCCACAAGATTTAGGGATATCGTAATCAATCGTTTTTAAAAGTATGTAATCTTCGAGAAAATCGCTGTTAAATCATTTAAAACTCAATAACTACTTGAATCGACCCAATTAAAAATCAGTATATGACATTTCGTCAATCTGGTCGCCTTTTTTCTCAAGTTTGGTTCTTGAATATACTTTTTATTTTGAAATGAAGTCAGTTTATCAACGGCTCCGATTTGAAACGAGTTTTCTGAAAATGCCAACACGTAAATTAACAAACGCTGAGGCTAATAGGGCTATCGGAATGCTACAGGGTGGCCTAACTCAGGTTGTTGTAGCGGAAAGGCTCCAAGTCAGCCAAAGTGTGATATCTCGACTTTGGAATAGGTTCAGGGAGATAGTTTCCGTGTTGGAAAGATTGGTGGGCGACGAAAACAACACCTGCTCAGGATCGTTTCATCGCCGTTTCGTCGAGAAGAACCCCTACATATACGTGTAGAATGCTACGGAATACTCTTCAAAATGCAGATGGGGTCCAAGTTTCCATCAAAACCATCATACGACGTTTGAGAGAGGTGAATCTAGGTTCTAGACGTCCATGAAGAGGAGTTCCATTAACACGTGACCATAAGCGTCAAAGACTGGAATGGGCAAGGCAACATATCAATTGGAACGATCAATGGCGTAGTGTCCTTTTCACTGATGAATCCAGATATGGACGATTTTCAGATTCTCGAAGAATAAGGGTATGGACAATCCCACGCATACCCAGTAATCGTCGCTATGTCCAAGAAGTCCATCCATTCCGAGAGGGGTAGTGTTATGGTATGAGCCGGGATATGTTTCAACGGGCGCACAGATCTACACATTTGTCCTGGGAATATGATCGCCTTACACTATTGGGAGCATGCCATTGACAATGTTGTGCCAAATTTTCACGCTGCTATTGGTGAAACTTTTCAATTTCTAGACGATAACGCTAGACCGCAACGTGCAGCCATAGTTGAGAATGCGCGCGAGGAGCTTGGTATTCCACATTTACCAATACATCTGCCCTCACCAGATTTGAATTGCATAGAGCATGCATGGGATATGCTCCAAAGAAGATTAGATAATCATCAACCTCCGCCAAAATCCTTAAATGATCTGAGAGAGCTTCTGCCCCGTTTATGGAACCAAATTCCTCAAGAAATGTTCAACAACCTCGTGTGTAGTATGCAAAGAAGATGTCAAGCTGTTATTGATGCCCGTGGAGGCCATACATTGTATTGAAAGTCTTAAAATGCTTGAATTCTCTGGGAATAAAATTTCGTTATTTCACTCGATTTTCCTTAACCACCCTGTATACGCTGCAGACCTACAGGCTAAAATTAATTTGCAACTTGAAATCATATTAATATGAATTTTCATCACAAAAATCTTATTTTAACTATATTTTTTTGCAATTTAAGTCAATATCCCTAACTCATGTGGAGCAGTTTATTTTGAGTGAGACGAGAACTAGAGCAATAAGGACTTTAAGGCAAGCTTAGCATTTTGTGCTTCTTCTGAAGAGCCGCCACTGTTACACATGATTTGCATCATGAGGCAAACGTGGAAAGTTGCAATCTGGAGACATCCAAATTCCTAACTTTCCTTCGTTTCAATCCAATTCACTGACGCTGTCCATAATTCTGGAACTTCCAAGAAGACATGTTCATTCATCCATCCATGACCTCAACTCGTAAAGCAAAACCCGTGAATTCACACCTGAACGCCAAATAATCCTAGAATATAGTCAGGTCTAGTTTATGACCGATGACTACAGTTTATTTGCGTCTGGTTGGTGATGGCGCGAAGGAAGATGTCCAGGCTCGGATAGACATTTTGTTTATAAGCACGAAGGTTTATGTCGATCCGCCACAGATTAGTTAATAGGCTCATTAGATCCGGATTTAGAAGCACTTATACGTTCATTCGTTCAAGGAATCTCCCTGCTTCAATGCAAATAATTCTAGACGGAACTAGCGACGGCCAAGTGGGAATACATAAGGTTTAGCCTTCAAACCGAGCTCTCAGATGTCCTTTGCAATCTGGGAATGACATACTGACTCTTTTCAACATTCACATTAGGCCATATACAGGGTGAGTATTTGACTTGTACATATATTCTAACTGTAGATTCCTCCCATGAAACGAAACACTTTTTTCCTATATCATTTTTCAAAATTCGGTTTCGTTTGGAAAATACAGGGTGTCGAAAATCCAGGAAAAAACACTTTTCTGTTTATATCTTCGGAACCGTTATTTCGAATGAACTGAATTTTGGTTGAGTGTTTACTCTATTCATGGTGCATATTCCTCAATCAAAACCTATTCAATATCTCTCCTAATATAAAAGTTACAGGGTAGTCGACTCATCAATACACGCTAAACGGCTAAAACACCATAAAACCACTTTAAAAAGATAAACGGTTCATATTTTCGAAAGAATCAATCATTTAAGAAACTAAAAGTCTTTCTATTTTTTTAATAAAACGCGTCGTTTTCGAGTTATTTCCAATTTTACCCGGAGAAATTTGACGAAAAAATCATTTCAAGAATAATCTGAATGCGTCTCTGAATTAAATATTATCGAATATTATTCCTTCTCTGGTCTTTAAACGAGTTTACAATGTTGCCACAATACTTATCAACTTTGTTGAGACTTAAATTCTAATGATGGAAAACGTTGATGTGGAGATATTTAATAATTAAATCCCACAAATGTGGGAGATAAAATTGAACACCAAGGAGCATTTAATACGCACAGTTTCTATTAAAAATTTATTGTTACCGGACCATATTGAAGTTAAATGTCGATGAAATACAAAATTCGGATATGAATGATAAATATCGATACAAACTACGTATTAAATTGAAATCAATGAAAAATGAGATGATACCTTATAATCTGTGGCGATGTTCCTATCTAAATCTAAACAATATCCTCTTGGAATTCTATAAACTCGACACGGTTAAAATTATATTAATTCACTTCACATAATAATCACATTGAAATAATAATTCACTGAATGTATTCAGAACTTCACACTGACTTCACATAATGTTTAGAGTTTGTTATTGTTTATAGTTGGCATCCAAGGGTAATTGAGATAACCAATCCAGAGACAACCACACAATCCGTCTGTATTCGCTATAGGCATGCGTGGAGAAATTCGCGGCAAACTCTATTTATGATGGAAACGGCAGAAGCCATAGATGAGAGAGAGAGAATTCATAGATATGTTTCGTAAAAAATCCTTAACCTCAATGAAAATATCAGCAAGCTGACAACATCTTCTTGAAATTTCTGTGCAAACATTCACAGAATCGATACAAAATAGATTAGGTTAGGTTGTTTAATAATAAATTCTGATGATCTGAATGAGAACGGAAAAGTCTTTCTTCATGAGATTGTTTGGGAATTTCGAGGAGACTATGAAAAAGTTATTAATGCTTACAAACTAATCTGCAGAAAAATCGAAGAAGGAACGTATTTTGGCGTGAGAAATGTGGCTTTTTAGTTGCAGATATAATCCGATGAAACTAACTGTTTTTGTTGAAATTATCGTGTTTGCAACATTTTTATTCCAATAAGGTTAGTACCTACTTGAGTATTCCATAAATGTATAAACTCAATTTCTATCGAGAAATATGAACTTTGCATCAATTCCATAAGATCATTTCAGAGACGCAGTCAGTCCAATTTTTTTTTAAAATGGCTATATCTTTTTAACCGAGCCGAATTCGAAAAAATGGAAAATGAAAAAAAGGTTTCTTTTGGCCTCACGAATCTACAGTTGAAATATATGTACAAGTCAAAGACTCACCCTGTATATAGGCAAGGTTTGGATTATAGATGGTACAATTTTCTAGCAGTTGGAATCCCGCATGCCATGTGTGGTAGATGCATTCTATGCTATCATGTGTGGCATTTTGGCATTGACATCATTGTCAACATCCCCAACAATGGAAAAAGCATTGTATCGAATAGGTGACACGGCAGAAGAAATTTGCAGGCTATGTGAATCGGAAAAAAAACCGCCGAACACGTGGTGTGAACCTAAATAACATTTAATTATTCAACTAACAGAATGGTTTGAGCATCAGCTTTTACTGAGCATGTTGCTTTGAATGAAAATTTTGTACGAATGAAGACGCGCTCTGTATACTCCAATCGGCTCGTTCTCTGATAGCCTTCTTTCAATCGCTCTAGGAACTTCTCTTTCAATTTTTCCAAACTGAACGCGATCTCTCAACGCTTTTATTTAGACTTCCCCTGTCTATTTACGCTGTCTGTCGCCAGTATTTTCATGGAATGAGCTTATTTCCGAAATGGAGGTCTACCTGATCTTGATTGATATTGTTGAACGATTGACCGACTGGATATTTTGCAGATTGCTATCTTCTGCGGAACAACTGGCCTGTTTGCGTTCGTGTTGATGGTAATGTCAGGTGATAAGATGTTTCGACACCGATTCTTACATTTGATTTTATTACACTTGATTTTACAGAAACTTACAACCTTGAAATGTGGAGACTGGAAATATGAGTGGATACAAGGGATCTGTAAAGATTTGTTCGTTTATGTCTTCAATTGAAAAGCCATATTACTCCCTCCAGAATGCATTTCTTCTTGGGTTTTCCATAAACTATAACTATCAATAATCTTGTTATATTTCCTTTATCCTTTATAACCCAAAACAAAAAGATGTACTTCTTCGAAAACTTTTGTTCAGCGACGAACCTCATTTTTGGCTCAATGAATGCGAAAGTAAGCAGAATTGTCGATTATGGAGTGAAGATCAGCCAGAAGTATTGCAAGATCTACCAAAGCGTCCAGAAAAAGCTACTGTTTGGTGCCGATTATGGGCTGGCGGCATCATTGGACCGTACTTCTTCAATGATGCGAAGCGCCACGTAACTGTGAATGATGAGCGCTACCGTGAGATGATTTCCAAGTTTTTTGCCCTAAATGGAAGAGCTTGACTTGTATGACGAGTCGTTTCAACAAGACGGTGCCACATGCCACACAGTACGCGAAACAATGAACCGATTGAGAGGCAAGTTCGGTGAACGGTTTATTTCACGTTTGGACCGGTTAATTTGCCGCCTAGATCGTGCAATTTAACGCATTCGGACTATTTTTTGTGGGGCTATCCCGCTATGTCAAGGCTTATGTCTTAAGGGGCCGTTATACTCTGGCCGACGGCACCGATTCTCCATTCAAAAAGTGCCTTTCATTTTTCCAAGTTCACGCACTCAATTTTCCACCTGAAAGCTTGATTTTCTTTAAATTCTCCTGGAATTTCAGACAGTTCTCTGCGATTTCACACTTTCTAGAAGTCTTTTCAGTATTTCCATCATTTTTTGCAATAATTGAGTGCTTATCCAAATGGAAATTTTTTTTAAATATAGAAAATTGATTTGTCGAGGCACTCCAATGAATTTTCTGAAAAAAATTGATGAACAACCGCCAAAAAACGAGTATGAAGTCAATTTTCATAGACTCTCAGATTCAACCCGATTTTCTCATGCGAAAAAATGATTTTTTTGAAAAGGAGAAATTAGAGTGCCCTCAAAACATCCTTTAACTTCAATTTGAAGAAAAAGTCAAGATTTTAGGTGAAACATTGAGGATTTGAACTTGGAAAAATGAAAAGCACTTTTTGAATGGAGAATCGGTGCCGTAGCCGTCGGCCAGAATATAACGGCCCCTTAACTGACAAGCCTGCTCAATTGACGTATTGGAAGGCAACAGTGAAGCATTTATTTGTGAGATACTGGCCGGAATGTTCGAAAGAGTTTGGGCCAAAATTGGACTAAGCGGATGGACCTTTTGAGGTGCAACCGTGGACAACATTTGCAGAAAATAATCTTCAAACATCTTGAATTATATGGGCCGTTCATCGATTCAAATAAAGATTTCGTGCATTTTATCTGTTTCATTCTTCAATTTCTTGTAGCTTTTGAAAAATTACCCCATATTTATCAAAAAACTATTCCAAGAAGAAGAGATTCCCAATGTTTTTTCCAACACACGAGATGAAATTGTCAATTCATTGGAGAAATGATTTGACCAAAGTTCGCTAGAAAAACAATTCTTTTGAGAAATTGGAAGCTGCAGTATCTTGGACCTCATTCCTCCTGGGTGCGCCAGTGTGAACACTTCACTAAAATTAACTAACTAACGGTTCCGTGTTGATTCAAGAAAAATATCATAAAATGACTCCATCAAGAAAACGAAATGCATTAACAATGAATTACAAACGAATTCATTATAGATATCGAATAAGGCACAAAGACCAAACATAAATATCGAAATCACATAAAAAACCTACTAATGAATTCAGAACATTTGTCGAAAAATCACGCCACCAGAAGATATAACAACTCACTCCAACATAGGTCATAGTCATTAATTCCATCTAAAAATAGAACCATATTCCCATTATGCTTTTTCCACCGGCCACCGCTTCAAAATTGAACTTTTTTACCAGGTTGTCCTTCGGAATATTGAGCGGCATTTCAGAACTCCCACGAACTAGAATCTCAGATTGGTCACGGTGAACAAAATCAGCGTACGGACTGTACTGGTACGGTAATCAAAGAGCGACCAATGGGTACCTGGTATGGTTCCACCCGCGTACCGCTATTGGACAAACAAGAAGATATTAATACCTTTACACCTTGGTTTCAATGACCCGAGCGAGAAAGCAACCGACCAGCGGCGGTGGGTATGTTTGTTTATTCAAATGGGCATATGACAACGACCACATAGGTTCATGGTCCAAACTGGAAGGTGGTCTCGGTTGAGGAACGGCTCTGGGCCTTGTTTCATGGGACTGAAAGCTTGAGATCTCTCAGTTTGGTTGTCATTTGTAAGTTATCATTGAATTTCATCATTACCAAGACCTAATTCCTTCTCATCTGATGTGGTCTGATGATCAAGAAAGGAAGCATTGAGGAAGAACTCTTATTCACCTAGGAATGCCTTGCCATTGCAAGCCAAAGGAGAGAATCCTTTGGGAGAGAGACTTGCAGGGGTTGAAACCTTCCCAGATATTGGATTGCATTAGATCCCTGGAACTGGAAGGCAAGCTGTGAAGTGCGTGGTGGGAAAAGCTCTGTTAGGGGGCAAAATAGACCTTAAGGTCGCAGTGAACTGTAACCCCTTTCCAACTACAGGGTGTCTCATTTGAAAGTGTCCACCCTCAATGACTCAACAACGAATCAGAATTTGTGAAAACACTCATACAGGTCGATTTTTGATGACAGGGGGACATGATGTGGGATGCAAAGCTTGTTTCTGCTAGCAACTCCCTGGAGAAGGTTGCAACCCCATCAGGAATTTGAATAAGGAAACAAGGTAGTTTTGTAGCACAAATGTATGCATGGATTCAAATTTACAGGGGAAACAGAGATGTTCTAATGGGCATTTCCAGTCATTTTCAGAAGAAATATATTTTGACATATTGAATTCTCACGTTATTCGTGTTTTTTTTTAATTTTTTCTTCATCAATTTATACCCTTAAAAAATATTGAAGACTCAAAAATAATCTACCTAATTCAAACGATCAGAAGAAGCGGGAAATCGTGTGACGTCGGTGGCTATGGAGATTTTTGATTGGTTGTAGGTACTCGTCATGGCGTGCTGCTGATATAAAAATGACAGCATCGCCAAATCACAAAAAAAGAATTAAGCCGGGTTTCATAAACGTTGATCGGGTGATAAGATGCTAGAACGAGCGATTCTGTGATAAAAAAATCCGTAAATTTGAAATTCTATTGGTCGATTTGACAAAAACGTCAAGGTATTCTGTGAATCACTCAATCAACGATCTTCATGAAACCCACCATTAGACTGAAAAAGCCCTTGCTTTCACTTTCCTAATAATATCGTAATATGATGACGATTGTGGATGTTTTTCTTTTATCATCATGACATTTTCATTATTTTGTACTCCATGAAGCTTCATAACAACATTCAATTCACGACCTCCTAATTGAAGATAAAGAGGGTCCAAGAAAGCAGATAGGTGTGAAATTCAATTAAAAATAATTATCCCTAGTCTACACAGGTAATAATTGGTATATATAGGCCGGTCTTCTAATTTGGGAAGCATTAATAATTATTTCCATTTTGAGAAGTCCAGATTAGTGATAAGAATAATTATGGATTTGGCAACTGTGTATTGTCGTCAGTCGTTGACGTAAAATAGGAGTATAAAATACTCCTAGACTTAACTGTAAGAAATGCCATTTTATAGTACGCAGAACAGACATCAAAATGTCGAATAATGACAAATAAGAAGGTTATGTTTTTATTTATGATTTGTAGACGTGATTGTCTCATCAGTTTTTGTATTTTCAGGGAATTATATCAACTTTAATGAAAATTAAGTTGTTATATGACGATGTTTCAAAACATTATAGTGATCACATCAAATATAATACGATTACTGAATATATTTATGAATAAATTCAGAGATTTTACAAAGAATTGACAACAGCGGCGTGTCTCTCAGTTACTCTGGACTTTGTCCCCTTCATTACAAACTTCAACCAATCATATTACAAACTGAGCCACTGACGTCACAGCAGAGGGGCGTTTGAATTCACACGTGTTGAAATCACATTTTCAATATCGAATAATTAAACAGTTCTTCAAAATTCAGAGTGAATAAATGGTTACAAATGATAAACTGCCCTTCATTACGTCATGGGAAGAAAAGTGCATATTTTGAGTTACTGAAAATCCCCATTGATCGTATAATTTCTATTGAAAGAGAAACATTTTTAACAAACAGTACCTATTAGTAAAAATTTACCGCAAATGCTCAAAGTGCTCGCCATTAGATTGTATACAGCACTAATTTTTCACCAATAGGTACCTACTGTTTGTTCAAAATAATTTTCTTTCAATAGAAATTTTAGTATCAATTAGAACATCTCTGTTTCATTTAGTTTTATAGTAACTATTCACTTATAAGAACACAAACTACAGGTTCATACAAATTTGAATCCATGCATACATTTGTGCTACAAAACTACCCACTTTCCCTATTCAAAGTCCTGATGGGTTGCAACCCTCTCCAAGGGGTTGTTAGTAGAAACAAGCTTCGTATCCCACATCATGTCCCCCTGTCATCAAAAATCGACCTTTCTGAGTGTTTTCACAAATTCTGATTCGTTGTTGAGTTATTTAGGGTGGACACTTATGAATGAGACACCCTGTATAACTAAAACTACCTTACTATCAGAGAGGATTCTACTCGACATACTGGTAGCAAGCATCAATTGCATAATTATGCTGTAGAGAAAGGCCACCGCTTGTCAGCGGTGGCCTTTCAAAAATGTTTCCAACTAACTTCCTTATCGACTTGTTATTATATTGTCGATAATGAATTCGTTATTAAAGTATTCCGCTCCAAATTGAAGTAACAATATGCAGGCACCCCGCCAAATATGATGTCCATATTTCATATTCGACCGATTCAACTCGATAAATCTCCGCGTCCAAATTGGCCGTGTGTCAAACATCAATGGAATTCTTCGCCTGCATCTGTTGCCCAACGAGTGATCGAATTATTTAAGACTCACCGAGCAACATCGCCAATTAGCAGATGTAGTTCGGATTAATTTCTCGATCTTAATGAAAAATCAAGTGAAGGACGTCATATAATTGCGCAAGCTGTTCCATCAATTAGCGCAAAGGAATCTGCAATGCGTTTTTGCACAGCTATCGAGCCTGATTGAAAATAACATATCGAATGTGTCGATGCGATTATCGATTTTTTTTTCGTCGTTGTTGGGCTTATTGAGGTAATCTCATTAGGTCTACAGTCCCAGTTGTGATTTATACAGGCTGTAAGACGTAAAACAGTGCAGCGACTATTTCCGTATGAGGTTTTCGGGAAATCAACAATATCTACAATTCAATATTTACTAAGAAACAGACATCTTTCGTGTCGACTAATAGGGTGATATTTATTGTGACTATTTCCCTCGTCTTAATTTCCACCAATCAGAAACGCGCAATTTTGAATCACAAATGGTTTCTAGATGGAAAAACTGTATGGCAGTAGCTGTCAGCAGTTTTTTCGGGTTTACCCGCGGCAATACTTGACAGTTGTTGTCAACGAAAATTAATATACATAACATATACCTACTCACTTTCATTTGATCATGGTCATGGTTTCGTTTTCAGGAGTTGGTGCACCTGATGAAAAGTCTGTGCGCGTACATAAAATATCGTTGATGACAAAACGACGATGCCAGTTTTTCTGTTTACAACAAAGTAAAAGTATCAAAGATTTTCCACATTTTGTTAGTTCGAATCGATCGGCGATTTTGGGGCGAAATATCGATAGGAAATCGCCTATTTTTTCGTTCCTCGTCGTCCAGAAGAAGTTTCCCGTCGATAGAGAGATTTCGTGCAGGTGTCATTTTTTCCTCTCACTTTTGGCGTGAGTACGAACGGCAAATTTGAATTGGACCAGAAATCGATTTATAAGCATGAATGAAGCGAAAGTAAGAACTAATCGACCTTTTTACACTTGATAACGAAGTTTTTTTAGGCATCTGGCCGTTTTGAAAGATTTCAAACGAAATTCCGGTCCCTCAGAAGTTTGGTTAGTTTCGGTATCGTTTTTGCTGCTCAAAATTTATTTGGAATGTGTAAATGGACAAAAAAGGCTTCCTTATACGATATTCCAACGAAAGCGACCGGAAAATATGGTTCAGGTAGGATTTTCGAGGAATTATGAGGGAAGAACTTGCAGAATGAAATTGCACGATTTTCGTAAGTAAACGGGTTCTGGATGGCCATCATCGGTCTCTAAATGATTATTGTTGATCGTTTCCACGTTTCAGAAAAAAAAACACGTCGAAAAAGCTAAAAAAAAGAAGAAATATGAGTATATTGCATTCCACAGTAGGTGAATTCAGATTCCGATGAATTGAAATGTGTCACTGGAGCTTTCATTCCTTTGCCGAAAGTAAAAAAAGGCTATATTGAACCAGAATACATCGATTTTTTCCATATTCCAGGGGTTTTTGTCTTATTTTAGAACAGGTGAATGATGAATGATAAATGTGAAGCATATGTTTGACCTATTCCATTTTATTTGTACAAATCTACTGTGGTAGTAATGTATGAATATTTTTTAATCTAATGAATTCCTATACAATCAGAATATTTTACTCCTTGTTCATAAGATCAAATAAATTAAATGTCGTCAAGTCTTGAACTTTCAGTTCAAAAGGATAATAAACATTAAATCTTCACAAGCATGCATATGAAAATTATATGAAAGCAATGCAATTTTTTCCCATTGCGAAAAATAACATATTTCAACAGTGATCTCTTGTACTTTTCATGCAAATAACTAGAAAAGGAATCCTTTCTATCAATTCATATAAACGTTAATTATTCTCGTCCATCACATCTTCTCCAATTCATTCACATTCTGAGAAATACGCTAAGAATGTAGAAAGGGCAACATAGTGTATAGACTTGGAACATAAAAATATTTTGAAAAACGTCATAACTTCGATACAGAGTGGATTGTGTCAAATTTCCAAGGCCAGAGTTGTGATTTTATAATTGTGAATGGAATAGGTATACATAATGCACCTATTTATATCTACCATTCAGGCATCTAATTTTTCCTGTGAAAAAATCGAAAAAACACAATGCAAAGTAATGTTTTTTGAACAAAAAGCATTCGTGCAGGTGCAAAAATCCTCGTCTTCGACTCGTATTTTTGTTGCCACCAGCACTCATGCTTCTTATTGAAATATTACTCAGCAACTTGTTTTTTCGATTTTTTTTCGGAAAATTGGATGCCCTTATGATATTAGGACATAGGAAAAAATTTAAAGCCAGAAACAATTTTTCCATGAAAGATAGTGAAAGTTTTTTCTAACGTACGAATTGCCAGTTTATTATCGTTCCGGAATGCAATATATTTTTCTTGTGATGCTCGCGAGAAAATAAAATCAATCAGAGATCTTCAAACGAAGAAAAATGTGAAAAATGTTTGGACTAGACGCCGATAGGGTCATCCCAGTGATTTTTGGTAGCATGGTTCAAATAATAAGCTCCACACCCTTCAAAACACCCTGTGTAAAAACGAACCAGTAAAACCAATTTTCAATGGATATTCCTCGAATAAATCATGCTGAAATTACCTACATACCACCTGACATATGTTTCTCCCTCATTAAAGCACATTTATTGCACATCTCACGAGGTTAATTTCAAAGATAATTATCATTTGTATGACATCCTGAGATGCACTTCTCATATAAATAACATCTCGTTTATACGAACTAATGAGATTAACTCGATGAGAATGAAAGAAAACAATCAATAGACACCATCCATTCGATATGTTATGCCTTTAATCAACACAAGAAACGACTAGCGAATTCCTCTGCTCTAATTGACAGTTCTTACTGTCAGTTGGTGCAGTAGACTGCGAACATTTACTGGACTTTTATTTAATGAACAGTTATTTATTATTTTCTCTTCAGTTTTTCATTGAGATTTTTGCATTACCGTATTTCATGGAATTTCGTTCTTGTTTGTCCATGAAGCCTTCGAAAATTTGTTCAAGACATTTTGATGAATACGTAGATAAATAGTCGAAAGAACGTCAGAAACATGACAATTAGGACCATATCAAAGGAAGGAGTACTTCATTAAACTTATCTTAATTTTTATGTCTTCATTCGATAGATAATTAGATAACGGTAAAATAATAATAAGCTTCATTAACAGCAAATAAAAAATTCGTTTAGGATAACGCAAGTTGATATTTCTGAAATATCATGATTTTCAGCTGCACAAGCTGAGCACTTTACAAGACCTGGAATAAATTCATTCATAAGTCGAATGAATTTATATGTTCAGACGGTAGCGTAAATTTATGGGATTATTATACTATGATCATAAATTATTCTTGGGATAACTTATAGGCCACTGTGAGTTTTCATTCTTAATGAATTATGAATAATGTGGTCTTTCATTATAAAGCTTGTAATTACAATAAACTATCGTCGAACCCTTTCCAATAGTTTCCACATTGATTTATTTATGAATAGCTACTTTTGAATTAAACTACGTACCTATATAGTTTCTAGAGGGATGAACGATGCTAAAGATGTACTTCCTGCGTAACTATTCCCACCAAAAATTTCAAAATATACCAACCTAAACGCTAAAGCAAAAATATCAAATTGAAAACAAAATATCGAAAATCTATTGATGTAATCGATGTTGAATATTTATAAGAAGAGGAAATAGATCAAATAAATGTTCCCAAACTACGAGGAAATATAGCAATCTTCTTCTAGAACATCGTCAAAGGACCTGACGTATTGGAAATTTTCATTTGTGAAGACACATCTGTAACAAGCTCCTGAAGTATACAAATAACATTCTCTAGGTATTGTTAGAGCTTTGAAGTGAATATTAAACGTTTATTTGTTCAATCCCGAACTGCTCTCTCCATTGTTTCGTACGGTCTGAAAATAAATCACCAGTGATTTCAATGCACCTGTCACTCGGAGATATACATGTCAGTTTTCAACGATATTTTTGATTTCATACTCAATAATCGGATTATACTTATTGATTTTGATTAAAAAAAAATTATATCAACGGTTTTTCTGTACCGTCGTCAGTTGCACTTGGAAATGATTCTCTGCTTCCACAGTAATCGAATGAACTCATTATCTTGGTAAAATCATGCGGAAGTTAATCATTTACAGCTCCAATAAAGACTGTGAGGTGGAACTCAATGTCATTGTCTTAAGCCAGAAAGTGGTCTTCTTATCTTTTATCATCTGTTTATTCTTGCATACCATCTTCATTATCTATCGCACAATCAAAACACATAGAGCTGAACCGTGAGGTTCATTTCACTTGAGCTTATACCTATAGGCCCCAAAAATTTGAAGCTTGAAAAAAATAAAGAAATATTTCAATTTAATAATATCGGCATTGAAATTATATTCCGTTATTGAAAGCTTGGGATAAATGACCATCTACGCACTAAACAAACATTATAAACAAAATCTTGAGTGCTTCTCGTCTACAAATACAGGGTGTTACCTTATTTCGAAAGATTTTGGAAAGCGTGTAACTTTTCAATGAAGAACCTGAGAGCTTTTTGTACAGGAAAGACTCCCATTTATTTTCGCACTTATTTGGTAACCCCCTGTATATTTCTGTAGGGTTTTTCATAGTGGGTTCAACGAAATGATAAGTAATGTACCTAGTACCTACTCATAAAAATAAGGGAAAGACTTCCTGCAAACATGATCTTTTTTTTACTTCCTAGATACAGTGTTTAAAGAATGAAGAACTAAACCTAATTGCAAATTGGCACAATGGAAGATCAACCCTAAAAAACTCAAACCGAGAACGTAACAACAGTTGGAAATAAAAATAGGCAGCAACCTCAATAATCTATCAAGCCATCTAAAAATGGTGGTAACAGTATGAAATATCTTACTACACTAACTCAGAGCAAAAAAATTGAGACTTGATAATATAATAATCGAAATGTGCGTCAAGGATTTCGTTATAATTCCAGATACAATAGAATTCAATTGAGATAATAAAAATACTATCCCAAAAATGATATCAATTTCGAATCATAATAATAAACATATTTCTACAATACAAAACCTTTTTTCGGCAATATTTTGCTGTGATAGATGAGGCTCTAAAGATGAATAAATGAAAGAAAACTAATATTTATCGAAAATATGAGGATGAAGTATACGATTAAAAAATAGCTACACGAGAATCGAAAGTTTCGCTTTGGCAAATTTCAAAATAAGAAAACTAAAATAATGAGAAAAAAATAGAATCAGATCTCGAAGAACAGAATCAGTACAGAACAATCGGCCTAATATGAAGGTATATTGTATTGTCATATTCTTCAGGTATAGCGAATTTATCTTTGAGAAGACAGGTGAAGAGATAATTTGAAGTTAACATATAAGAGTAGGTATGGCAGATGAATTTCACAATGGGACTCTAAATGAAAAAGGAGAAAAGAGAGAGAGTGGAAAATTAAAAGAGGGGGAAAAGCGATAACACCAAAACTGGAAGAATGAAAGAAAACATAATCGAGAAGCCAACACAAGCCATCGTTCTAGAACCGATGAAAGCGTAAATGCAAAAAGTTCTTTCAGGAATTTCGGTAAATGAAACAGGACTCACCACCAGGACATTGAGATGGGGGTGACGAGCAGCAGGCATACGGACACGAGCACTACGTGCATGACAGAGCACTCACTCACTTAAGCGAGCCCCATGACTGGCCGCAGCGGATGCTGGCACCGTCGGAGGCTGAGCGGCATCGAGGAGTAAGCTGGTGCGACGGGTCCGGTAGGAATACGCGTGCGCAGCAGTGGTTCGACGGGTGGACGAGGTTCCCGAAGGACCAGGAATTGGTTGGGGAAGGACCTGAGAACCTGGAAATGTTGTTATCCTGCTCAGAAAATTGAAGTCTCCCAAATATAATATAGGGAAAGATCTTCATTCGAGGTATTGAATCTCGATGGATGGATGGCACATAAGTTCCTCTTGAGAAGCGAAAAAATGGTTAAAAGCTTCTGCGTGCTTTCTCAAATTCGTGGGTCCAACTCTTTTTGAGACACAGAGTGTTGAAGGAGAAGAGCGACTGTTTATATCGATACCAATGATAGTCATATGGAGCTTTTCCTTATATTATCTAGAGGGTGTTTCAAATTGCGCGGTTTTTTTAGAAAAAATGAAACACATAATTTGCATTCATTTTCAAAAACTTTTTATTGGTAACTGAGTTACGTTATGACATTTATGTACGAAAAATAATATCTGCCAAATGGTCTCCTCTTGCAGCTCTACCTACAGACTTCCACTCTTTCGTTAAAATTTCCAATGACATTTTGACGTTATTAAGGCTCTATATCTATAAGCGGTGAAGATGAAATATCAGCAAATATTGTAAAACTTTCTCTACCTACTATCAATTCCATCTTGTCCTACCTGATTAACGCATCATTTAAAGAAGGTATATTCCCAGAACAATTAAAAACAGCAATAATAAAACCAATATTCAAAAAAGGAGATCCAAAAGTAATTCAAAACTACAGGCCTATCAGCATATTGCCAAGCTTCTCAAAAATCTTTGAGCTTGCAATGGGGACCAGAATTGTTTCATTCCTAAATGAGTCCAACTTCTTCTCAAGCATACAGCATGGATATTTACAGGGCAGGTCAGTGCAGACAGCTATATTCGAATTCACGAAAACAATATTGGAGTTATTGGAGGGGAACAGTTTGGCACTTGCGGTCTTTCTAGATCTATCAAAAGCTTATGATTCAGTTAATCAAGAACATCTATTGAAAAAACTACAAGCTCATGGAATACAAGGACCAGCCATAAATTGGATTGAATCATACTTGAGTCAAAGGAAACAAAAAGTAAAAATAATGAAAGATGGTAAAATTGGCATATCAGAAATTTTGATAAATGAGACATGGTAGTGTGTTGGGGCCTACATTGTTTCTTGTTTCTAGTCTACCTTAATGATCTGGAGGAAATTGTGGAGAAGGATAATGAATGGTTGGTGAACTTCGTGGATGACACTAACTTACTAGTGGGAGCAAAAGAAGAAAGAAGTTTGGTACAGGCGGGAAAAGGTTTATTTGATAGAGCCAAAAAATGGTTCGACTCAAATCAATTACTGTTGAACACAGATAAAATAAACCTGGTAATCTTCAGTACAACAAGAAGCAACAAAGTGAAACCAGAAAACATCAGCTTAAATGACAACAATTTAGCAATAACAGATAGCACAAAGTTCCTGGGTATTCATATCGACTCCTTTTTGAATTTCAAAAAGCATACCGAATATCTTAGTAATAAATTAAATAGGGCTAACTTTGCAATCAGAACTTCAAAGAAATACCTTAAAGTGAAATCATTGAGAGTGCTGTATCATGCCAATTTCGAGTCTATATTGAGATTTGGAATAATTTTTTGGGGTAATAGACAAAATTTAGAAGAAATGTTCATACTACAAAAGAGAACATTCAGGATAATATTTGATTTGAAATTTAGGGAGTCTTGTAGAGGTTTCTTTAGGCAAAAAGGCGTTTTAACAGTATACGGTTTGTACCTATTTGAATGTTTGGTATTTCTTCACAAAAACAGGGAAAAATTCACCAAAAATAATGTCTCGTTCGAATATAACACTAGAACTTTGAATATAAATTTTCCAATTCACAGATTAACAATAAGCGAAAAACACCCGGCTTACAATTGCATAAGAATATTCAATCTTTTGCCTAACGAAATCAAGGGTTTGAATGAATTTAAACAATTCAAAACAAAGGTGAGAAAACTGTTAGTGAACCTTGAACCATATTGCCTCGGGGACTTTTTTCTGAGTAGATTATAGTTGTTTTCTTTTTGACGTTGTTTCACTTAGCATCTCAATTTGTAAATTTTTTTATATTTGATGATGTTATTGGAAATAAAGACTGTTATTATTATTATTATTATTATTATCTCACTAATGACACGAATAATTTCATCCATCAGTTCAGGAATCGATTGTGGATTATTCTTATAGACCTGGCGTTTCACATAACCCCAAAGAAAATAGTCCAACGGTGTCGAATCACATGATCTAAATGGCCAAATGCCGTCACTGTTTCTGGAGATTATTCTTCCAGGAAATTCAGTACTCAATCAATTGTGTCAAGATCAATATTCATTGATTCAGGCCACAGAAATTCGATTATCATCCGACGGTATCGATCACCATTGACAACATTTTCAAAGAAGTAAGGTTTAATTACACCACCTTACCATAATGCACACCAAACAGTTGCACGTTTAGTATGCGTAGGTTCATCATGAATGATTCGTGGATTTTCCTCACCCCAGATACGAAAATTATGTTCATCAACATAGCAATCAAGTTCATAACGTGCCTCATCGGAAAACATGATTTTTTTGAGAAAAATCAGCTGGTTGTTCATTGATGAAATGAACAAATGAACGACGTTTCAAATGATCTGATGACTCTAGTCCCTGTGTTATTTCAATCAGTAAAATACGCCATGTTGTGGACCCACTAAGTCCAACTTGTTGTGAACGTCGTCTTATATGGACATTTTAGGGTCTTCAGCAGCACTTTTACGAGCCAAATCAATATTTTCTTGTGAACGACCGCTACAACTGTATTTTTCGCTCTTTTGTTCTTCCACCGAATCGGTCTCTCGAAATACTTCAATAATTCGACCAATAGTGCTTTCAGATGGATGATTATGTAAACCATAAAATTCATGTAAATTTCTGAGAACCCTATCTACAGAATGCTGATTTTCATGAAATAATTCAACAATTTTAACGCGTTGTTGAATTTATTCTTTGAGAAAAACGAGAAACTTGAAACACCCTTTATGTCCACTTGTGGTTTTAAACAATAATATCCCTCTTATTATGAGAAATCAAATCTCAAGTTTTTGATCCCGACTCTCGAAGACGGTGAGGTTCAGAGCTTTTCAATGACATTTCCATTTTTGGCGATTAATCCTCAAAAAAATCTAATTACCTCAAGAAATTGGGGCAAATGTCAGTGGCATTCAAGTTTGGGACGTTGTAATATCAAATAACCCTTCTATCTAGCGCAACCTCGGAATGATTGCAAAAATACCACTCCACACTGTATTTCGGAAGTGAAAGGGGTTAGAACTCATTTTTGTAGAAAATGTGATCTTATTTTCACATCAGATTGTTGCACCTGCTCTGGGTCACCCTGAATAATTTTAATATTCGTTTTCAGTTCTTCTCAAAAATTTTAAACGATCGATCTTCCTGAATCGCCCTGTATATTCCGATTTCACTCGCAATCATCAATACTGCAAATGAATTATACAAAATGCCCTTGATAATCACTTGATCGATACAAGATATATTCATGAAACGACAAGATTCGGATGAGATAATTGATACATTCTTCATCACGCTCATATTAACCTTCAACAATCATCGAAGGGGACCACCTGGATAAGCTACATCTGTCCTAACATCTTTCCCATTCATAAACTTCCCGAAAGTACCGTGTTTCTCCCAAACAAAAACTAACAAAGTAACAAATAAGGCTCTTAACATTTCAACATTAAACGCATCCACCTTATTGCACAGATTAAAGGAGAGATTTGAAAAGGCCCATGATAACATCCATTGACGGTCCAACCATCACAAAAGGATATCGGCTTACAGATCCTTTGTGCCAGTTTGTTACAACTTACGAATAACACTTATTTTGAAGAGTCCCGACTCATTCACCTATTTCTGGTGATCGGGTAGTTTGGATTAGGGACTAGAAGGTCCTAGACGTAGATCTTCGGTTCAATTGGGTTGCTGTTGAAATAAGCCTTCTACTCAAAGGAGTTTTATTGCGAATTGGACTATTTGAGTTCCAGGTCAACTGTTTCACGAATTATTTGGTAGGGGTTTTCGGTTTTGATCGAGTTTTCAAATCATAAGAATAATTATTTCATGTGTCTATGTTTCTGTGTAAAAACAGAAAATGTTTCTGTGTAAAAACAGAAAATATTTCGGTCGATTCGTGGTGACTGGCTCAGGCTACAGTGGCTTTATACAGGACAGTGGCGACAATAGACGTTCACGTTTTGATTGGTCGGACTGTTTTCGACCACTAATGGCGGACTTTCATTGATTTGTTGTCATTTCATAGCGTATAAAGCTCAAAATCGAGTCAAATGTCAAACAGCACGACACTCAAATGTAAACAAATATCCGCCATGCTTGTGCAAAAACGTGTTCTATGACCCTATTGTCGCCACTGTCTTGTATAAAGCCACTGTAGCTCAAGCCGCATTCAATCTCGGTGTTGCAGTTTCCATGCAATTTATTGAAACAAACGAAAAATGCGAAGAGATCAAAATGGACATCTCCCCTTTCAATACCGATCAATTCATATCTCGAAACGCCAGTAGAAGTGACAAATCAGCAAGCAATCCCTCCGGTGACATTCCTGTTTCAGCGGTGATCCATTCAATCCACCTTTATCGGTAGCAAATCTCCCGGTCCGACAACCATCTCGTATAAAGTTCAAGAAAGAAGAACAATGGGTCACAGAGAGTTATAACCTCTACGCTTCATTATCTCGCTATGCGCCCGATTAGCATAACCTTAGTTGCTTAGTTAGCATACGCGATCGGGTGCAAGTACTGAGCCCGTCGTACACAGATCACAAAATAGGGTTGATGGCTTGCGTCGATGTATCGAGAACATCGAAAACCGTTCAGATGTTCCTCTTCTTTTCGATATTTCTCGATGATATTTCGTGTATTTCTTGAGAAATCATGATTGTTGAAGACACATGATATTGATTCACCTATACATCTTACATGAACATGAGTGTTCTATATTGAAAGAATCATCCTTGAGAAAGCTTTTAGTAAGAGCATATTACCCAGGGAAATGGGTCAATGATAATGATAATAAGAGCTTGCAAAATTATTCTGAATCAAGATGTACATACGACAAAAGTATCTTCTTTCGAATAGAGTGCAAAAGAATTTTCCGTACTGAATCTAATGAGAGTAAACGCCCTTTTATTAGTATTTTCCCATGAAACTGAGAGTGTAGATCAATCCACCAGCCCATAAACCACTTCCGTAGTTATTTGTGTACTGATTCTCCCAAAAATAGCGACACATATCATCGACGTCTACTCTGGGTGGACATCCCTAGTGCGCAGATCACAGAACAAACCCAGATGCAGATCTCTGCCCTGTCAATAGCCACCACCATTAAATCGTTTGGCCGTTGTCAGCCAAGTCCGGCCTGATAGTACTCGAGATACACTATTATTTTAACCGGGAGATGGTCTGAATTAACCTTGACAGGAAAATAAAATAGCCTGGATGGTTTTTTTGCATTTTGGCTGCTCGCGACTGACAGCAAAATGCGACTGTCTGAAATAAGCAGAAACGTCTCAAACGGAGGCACAAGTTAGAGCATCGAGGAATTCGCGATCATTGAATGCTCGCTATGTCAACCCGTCAGCAGGGTCGTACCGGGAAATTCAGCCCTAAAAGAACTGAATGAACTTCTTTTGGGTGCTAATGAGAATCTTAGGTTTTTATGTTGATGAAAAATTCTTATCTTGCTATGCGTATGATATGTTCAATAAATTACCACAAATCTTGGTTCATCGAGCCTTTTTCAAGTTAAAATCAGACATATTTGTGCACATCGCTTTTAATATTATTCTTATACAAAGAACTATTTAATACACCAATAAATCGATTAATATTTGAAATGAACGCAATTTTCATTAGTTCAGGGGTACCTCCTATGAATTTTCATGTCCTTTGAATTGTGATTCCATAAAGAGTATCAAGAATTTCAATTCAGTATTACCATCGCATTCGCCATTTAGTAATTCGCCTGGTAAACTGAGTTTTGGAAAAATAAAATCAATTCCCTTTCAGATAGACACCATTTTATTAAATACACAGGCGAAGCATCTCCGAGAACCGTAACATCTATGTTATTTAGAAGGTAAGACCACAGAATACCTAACTACACAGAAGCGTCACTCCGCCTTCCCGCCAAAACTTTATTTGATGACGCTTCTGCCATGCTAGGTAGTACATATGTCAAGTTGAAATTCAAACTTCCCGCTGAATCACTCAAAAATGACATATTTACTACCTAACAGAGAATGAAGGTCACGAAAATTTGCCCCTTGAAGATCAAAGTGCCGACGCTTAGTGACGCTTCTGTGTAGTTAGGTATTCTGTGGTAAGACTATATTCAACATGATAGTGGTTCAAAAAATTTTTCACCTCAAATTTTCATTAGAAAATTATGGGGATATTCGAAATTATTTTTGATTTTTTCAGCTTTTTCCTGTATTTCACACGATATTCTACCGAAATTTGGCATAAATACTGCAATTCAGAGTTTACACCATGTGATGCCAATTTCGATTGCAAATCTACAGGGTGATGTTTATTCTGGAACACTTATTTTTTTCCTCCAGAACCTTTGTGGGCCACTATTAGTTTGAAAATTGTAGAAAGAAGCTCTATTGTCATACTTAACTTTATGTTCTCTTAAATGTAGATTCGATTTGGTTGCAAGAACAGTCTTGGTGAGGTAATTTTGTCACCTCGTTTTGATATCATTTTATAAAAAGACTTTCAGGGCATCTTTCTCCTCCACTATTAGAAACCGAGCGTTTACTACTCGTACCGCTTTTAGAACCACTTTGACACGTTTTACTGAACACTGGATTGTATTCAATGCGATTTGTTCGGGAGCCATCGTTCAAGATTTTAAAAAACCACCTCGCCACGCTATTATACAGCAGTAATATGGTAAAATTCACGCATAACAATATTATTTTGTCAACTTCAGACAAATTTAATTTAAGTTTTCCCTGATTTTCATTTTCATTTCAAAAAATCACCTCGCCACGCTATTCTACAGCAGTAATATGGTAAAATTTACGCATAAAAATATTATTTTGTCAACTTCAGACAAATTTAATTTAAGTTTTACCTGATTTTCATTTCGAATCATCAGTTTGTACCCAATGAAGAAAGCATGTTTTCGACAGCAATTCATCAGAAGTATTGATCACTCATTAAGTGTATCTCACTGGCCCCAAAATAGCCAAAAAATAATTCGAAAAATCTGATTAAAATCCCATCAGTGGCAAAATAACCAACATCAAGGAAAGGTACATATCTCCATTTCGAACACAAAAAATAAGAGTTGCCATTTAAAAACACAACTCTCCTACACCCCTTGTAGAAATCACATGACGAACTCCTTAATTATACTTGAAAGAATGAGTAACTCGCTACATCAGGTGAATAGGAGTTTCTTCCTCCTCCCCACAGAATCTACAGTCGTCAGTGTCCGATATACCCATTCTTAACAGATGCTTCTTTAGGCGACAATATCCTGTGAGAAAGCCAGTGTGTAAGTGAAGTTGGTTTTTACTGAGATCCAGATATTTTTTGGATCTTGCAGATTCAAAGTTCCGAAAGAATATTTTGGAATGATCCATCCCTGAGAGATCCCGCCAGAGTTTTCTCCTTCGGTTTTCTTCTTCACCATAAACTCCTTCTTATAGGTGCATTTTCCTATACCTCAAAAGGGTTCTGGGACAGTGAGTGGCGTTTGTGCGCCCTTTCTGGCCTCTTCGTTCTCAACGATTCTAGAATGACCGGCAACCCATATTGACAAGACCTCATTCTTCTTGCCTACCTCATTGAGTTTGTTTCGGCACTCCCAAATCAGCTTTGATCAATCACATAAGAACTCAGTGCTAATGGCAGCTTGACTATCCGTATGAACAGCTATTTCGCACTTCTGGTAGTTTTTTTCTAGATTTATATCTAGACATCTTAAGAATGCAAGTATTCCCATTCGAAGGACACTTGTACAGGAGCCTAACGATAGTACACACTTGGTAATTGTCCCGTAAATCCCAGCGCCAACTCCTGTAGCGGTTTCAGAACCATATGTATACCATTTTATTATATTTTCATTGAGATTAAAGTAGGTGAATTCACTTTTCCAATCCTCTCTTTCGCTAAGCATTGTACTGAAGTTCTTCTCAATGCTATCTTGATCATTACATCACTAGGAAGATTGATGTAATTATCAAGAAATCCTAAGCATTGAAGTTTCTTTGTCCTAATTGAAGACGAAGAAGAACCCTCTTTTATGATGGCCTCTGATCCTATGATCATAAATAAACTAAATCCACACACTTACAACCCACCAGATTACTGGAAGAAATAAAATTCGGAGTATCATATCCAACTTCAAAATCGTTCGAATTATCGTTGACCTTTGAGTCCGGCCCTGCGACACCTTCCTCGCCGGTCGGTTCCCAAGAGTTCCATACGATCGAGAACCGTTCTGTCGGCTTGGGAACGAACCCTCTTTGTGCTTCGCAACCGAATCGTCGAAATAAGAAATTGGCCCACCTTTCTTTCTCACGCGGAAAATACCCAGACTGTAAATCATTACTTCGAAATTTTAGGAATGGCGAATTCCTTACTGTTGAAGAAGGAACTCGGTCCTCCGTATTGATGGTAATTATCAGGATGGATCTCCGTTATCCGAGAGTGCCCGATATAATTCTTCCAGGTTGGACGACATAGTCGGTCATGTTGGAGAAGATTCGTGCTCTTAGTTTCATTCTTCGGTGGTTTCCCAGAGTTCATCCAACATTTCGAAACTTGGAATAATGGTTTTCCACAAAGATCCGATTTAGTGGAGGGTTATCCAATAAGAGGTGTCATTTTGACATACAGCAAAAATGCAATTTGTTTAGATAAATGATCAGATGTTTATTCCGTTATCAAGAGGAAGGTATGGCGTTAATAATGGAAAATAACAGCAGCCAAATGACCACCACACTCAAGACCACGACTACAGGACCATATAATTTTCATGTAATTCTTCATAACAAAATCGGAAAGTGGCTGCTCTATGTCCTCCATAGCCTCACGAAGTCTTTCTTAGAGGTCTTGAATCGACGCTGGGCCATTGGCGATAACCTTCTTTTTCACATGGCCCCAAAGAAAGAAATCGCAAGGTGTTAAATCACTAGATCTCAGTGGCCAATTGTGATCACCTCTTCGAGAGATAAACGGCCCGGTAACTTTTCCTGTAAAAGATCGAAGGTTTCGTTGCTTGTGTGGCACGTAGCGTCATCTTGTTGGAAGTAAACGTTGTCCAGATCAATCATTGATCATCTCTCGATAGCGCAATTCATTCACCGTAACTGATGTTGCTCAAACCTCATTCTCGAAAAAGTGAGGTCCAATGACCCCACCAGGCCATAAACCGCAACAAACAGCTACACGTTGAGGATAAAGAGGCTTTTCAACAAAAAACTCTTGGGTTTTCCGAGCCCCAAAAGCCACAATTTTGCTTGTTGACGAAGCCACCGGAGTGGAAATGGGCCTCATCACTCGAGATGATTTTTCGATGGAATTCCGGATAATTTTCATGCATTTCAAGGACCCAATTATCAATTGTGGCCGGCTGAGTTCTTGTGTCAACTGAACTTTATAAGCCTTAAGGGTACCTGGTACACGTCCGAGCTCGCGAGCTGCCTTCAAAAATTAGGCTTTTTATTTCCATTTTCCATGATATCTCAGTTCGTATGCGGCGTAGACAAACATTTTTTGTTTTTAAATTAAAGCTTAATCATTTCTCTAGAATGTGTATTACCCGCTTTTCTGTTTTCTTCGTATAGTAGGAAAAGAACCTGGTGAGCTGTAATTTCATGAAAATCTGGACAAACAATTTTATTTCCATGATATCTCCCTTAATCTTCGGGATAAATATATGAAATTTTCAGTATACATGCGGAATAATATTTTGCAGAATGTGTATTATTCGCTTATCCGTTTTTCTGCGTTATTAGGAGAAAAAGGTTTTTCTCATAATATTTTAAACCTATTTTAAACCAGGTGGTTTAAAATATGACCAATAAAGTTCCTACTTTATAATTCATTTGAAAATTTGGGGGGGGGCAATTAACAAAAAAACTGATCAATACACATTCTGGAATCCATTACTTCGCATGTAAACTGAAAATTTCATGAATTTATCCCGAGGATTGACAGAGATATCATGGAAATGAAATCGTTTGTCCAGATTTTCATGAAATTATTTATAGCTCACCAGATTTTTTTCCGAATATACGAAGGAAAACAGAAAAGCGAGTAATAAACATTCTAGAGAAATGATTAAGCTTTAATTTAAAAAAAAATTGTTTGGTCTACGCCGCATACGAACTGAGATATCATGGAAATGAAAAGCTCAATTTTTGAAGGGAGCTCGCGAGCTCGGACTGTACCAGGTCCCCAAATCTTTATGCAAAATACGGTGACTACACCGTATTTTGCATGTGGAATGTGCATGTGGAATGCCTAATTCCAAAGAACGACGGGGAATGGACAAACTATTTTTTCTTCAACACTCTCTTCTACAGCAGCCATATTCTCGGCTCTTCTTGATCGACATGCACGGGTTTCATTCTACACATGATTAACTTGTCCTAACATCTCAAATTTTTCCACCAGTTTCTGTATTGCGGTTCGAAAAGGTGCTTATCGACGAACCGTCTCTGCCAAATTTTCACCATTTTTAAAAGCTTTTATTTAACTTGCAATGTATGTATGACGTATGTATGTTTGTTTGGGTGGAATCTTGCAACTCAAATCTGAAGCAGATATCTGCAACCGATTGAGGTGAAATTTTGTATTCACGTTTAATTTGGATGACGGATACACGATAAGCTGTGTGACATCATTCTATATCCAATATGGCGGACCATTCAAGATGGCGGAATAGTTATATGTAATGCATTTCTATAGGTTATATGGGTATCAAATGAAAGAACTTATTGAGAGTAACTCGAAAAATAATGTGACGTCATTTCAAATACAATATGGCGGAACATCCAAGATGCCGGAACAGTTATCTTTTATGCACTTCTACAGTATGGGTATCCAATGAGAGGACTTGTTGAGAGTAACTCGAAAAATTATGTTGACGTCATTCGAAATCCAATATGCCAGAACATCCAAGATTGAGGAATAGTTATTTTTTCAGCACTTCTGCAATATGGGTATCAAATGAAAGGGCTTGCCGAGAAAAACTCAGAAACCAAGCCTGCGATATCTAAAAAGTAAAGAATGGATTATTAGCAAAAAAACCTTCTTCAAAAAAAGCTTTCATTTAAATGCCCTAAAAAGAATAAAATAAAATTTTCCTTTAAAATTTTAACTATCAGTTTATAACCTCATTATACACAATGATCATTAAAGCTTCTCGCGAGGTTTGCGTAAGTACATACCGACAAGTATTTAATTGAACTGAAATTTAAAAGTTGAACTTAGCAGATTAAGTTACTCAATTGAATAGGTACTAGTTTATTTACACGAGTAAATCGCACGACAAGCTTTTATGATCATATGAATTGTGTATTGTGTATAATGAGGTTGTAAGCAAAGATTATAGAGTACAAAGATAGGAAACGCCCTCATATCTCTCGTACTAAAAACCGACTACGTTTTATGCATATATGTATATATCGGTACTTTTTACTCACGAGATGGCGTTTTCATTACAGATTACAGTGACTGTAGTTTTTTTCATTACAGATTACTGTTACTGGAAAGAGCGCGAAATTTGAATACCACCATAAGTAATAATTTTGATTTCCACCTATCGAGCCCAGACAATAATATACAGGGTGACACAACAAAAGCAGGGCTTCTGTTCTGCTCAGGATTATATTTTTGATCTACATATTAATTCAATTGATACTAATTAAACACACCAAATAGATTTGCTTACATATTTTTATTTCAAAATATACATACAATTTTAAATTGGAATACATGTCAAAAATATCTTTACATCTGAGTTACAGAATTATTAGAACATATTTTTTACAGAATATTCAAAATCACAATTTGTTCTGGAGAGAAATGCTCACTGCACATAGTATAAGTTCTGCTGAGATCTAAATCCTCTCGCCCAGAAAACTCTATCCATTTCAGAGCACTGAAAATTAATGCAATGAATAACAGAGTTACCCCTTTCGAGTTTCAATACTTACATTTCCATTTTCTTCGGTAATTTAAAGAAGGATAATTTCGGATTATTCCTTTTATTATTAGTACACAGCTTTGCCATGCAGCATGCTCCGGATGGCATCTTGTCTTCAAATATTTAACAACCGAAGCACAGGAACGAATACTAATAAGCACGAATCAAACTAAATTATAACGAAAACACAAATATTAAACGAAAACTCAAACACTACACGATATATAACTCAAATACAATACGAAAACTCAATTAAATTTAAACTTAACGAATAGGTACAACTATTAATTATTCTTTGTAGATCTAATCTAAACGAACTCAACTGGAGAATAATCTAAATTTGATTTGAATTTGTCTGTTTGAATTGTACCATATGTGGTAACCATGGTAACATAATGTCACTTCTCTTAGCCACCTATTATCTATCTCAGGACTTTCTTCTCACCAGACGGCGCTCACGTCAATGTTGTCGCTTTGTTTCCAATCTTCCTTCTCTATAATCTTTGGTTGTAAGTTGATAGTTGAAATTTTAAAGGAAAATTTTATTTTATTCATTTAAATAAACGCTTTTCTTAAGAAAGTTTTTTTTTGCTTTCAATTCATTGAAGCGAATTTAAAAATTTCAATCGAAATAGCGGTCTATTCAAAATAACACCTCTCATTGGAAAACCATTTACTATATTGTTGAATGCATCAATCATAATATTATAGTCATTTAAGTACACACGTTCCACTTTGTCGTCGCCGTTGCTTCTTTGAATTCTATCCAGTTTTTTCCTCATATTGACCGTTAAATCTTTCACTATCAACCCCAATCCTTCTTTGTTCATTCAATAAGTATTCTCGTTCGCAGCCAAATTTCATAAATATTACCCAGAAATATTTGTGACTGTAGGTTGTATTTCTGGGAATTTTTTCTTCCTCTTTCATCCAGATTGTATCCAGGCTTCTTCTTGTCTTTTCTTTGAAGCAGATTATAAACTTCGATGAAAGACTACAGTACGAATTCACTTATGGTGAGTCACTCTAGCAGGTTTGGATACATCTGGAACTCAAAAGGTGCAGCTTCGAAAACTCCAGATATCCTCAACGAGAAGATGCAAGGCCATCGATGTGAAACAGCACAAGCAATTCCTGACAATCGTCTTCATGACCCAAGGCAAATATTTCAATGCCTTACCTCTCGCAACTATTCACGTGTACACGACCACTCGTGTCTATACATGTGTCACTCAAATCGCAACAGTCGAAAAAAATGGCCGGGAAGAGTGAGCACCGACAACTTGATGAGTTGAGTTAATGGAAGCACTGAAAGCAATCCACCATTGTGTCTGGATCCGCTTATAAATCCGTCTTTTTCGAGTCAATCGTCCGTTAGGCCGATAGATTATCGGTGCCATCAGGAAGAGAAGCTGCCGTATGTAAATCCGATCTCTCAGATTTCGTGTTCAGGTCTTCTTGTTGGATGGGAAATTTGTCATGGGTAATTGATAAACACTCTCGATGCGAAACGAGGAAGATGTAGACGTCTCCAGTTGGTTTATATCGGATTCAGATCCCTGCATGACGCGGTCACGATGTTCGTTCGCTGCTGGAAACATAGAGGGCATTATGGTCTCACTAATACTTCACGCTGTCCATCTCTAATCCATAAGTACGAAGAGAAGTTCTGTTGTTGCAATGAGGCCCTCACGCTTCCCATCTAAAGGGTCTTACACCTTCCAAAATGTCGATTTTGAACCATCAGTTTTTGGTATATTGGTCTGCTGTTACTTTCTCTTCCCAGTCTCTTTGAATTTTTCTTTTACGACACGACATTCAATTCGGATCAAAATTGTCTCTTACACTATAAAATTTGGAGCTATGGTTTCGGAGTTGATAGGTTTGATATAAAGAATTCCAACGATTTGAAAGATAGTTCTCTCTTCGAGTCTCAACCATTATGTCGTATGGCCACGTAGCCTATAATGTTTGCAGAATCTAAATTCCAAGAACTGAAGTGAAATAGTTTGTACTTATGCCACAATTTGAGATGATGAAAGTTTTAAAAAATTAACTCAAAATCTAGATTGATCTTCCCTTATCATCTGAAACCCCTACTCTGGTTGCCTTTCTTTACTGTGTGGAGGTAGACCCCATTTTTTACTTGCCATCACTGATCAACCCGTTCATTACTGAAACTCAGGAGATTGAAATGAACAATTAAAAAGAAATAACAAAAAATCTTGCCCTGAACCTTCCAGTGATGTAGAAAAATGCACCTATAAGAAGAATTTTATGGTGAAGGAGAAAACCGAAAGAAAAACAATCTGGCTGATTCTTCCGAAATGTATTACTTCAAAAAGTTCCTTCGGAGCTTTTGAACAGCAAGATTCAAAAGGTAAATGGATCTCAGTAAGAAGTATACTCCATTCACTCTTATAATGTATCCCGGTAGGCCATGACATTCTCACACATTTCACCGTGTATATTTTGAAAATGTTAGGTCATAGTCATTTTCATGTCAGATAACCAAGCAACGTCCCTTCTATACAGGGTCTTTCACGAGGAACCTCACCCACATTTATACGGGAAACTACTGAACGTATTTTCATGAAATTCAGCACTTATAAGTATTTCACGATGCTGATGAAATCTAAAATATTTTCAAGGCATGAGCACCTCCTGTTTTTCCGAAAATGACGTCAACTTCCGTTTTTCAAATTAGAACACCATTTTTTTATTGCAGAAATAGATTCCTTAGAAAATTTCAAGTTATTTTGATGTAACATTTTTCAGTTTTGGTTGGAAAATTCTCTCTGAGCGGGAAAATTCGAAAAAAAAATCGAAAATAGAGCTCCGCTGAAACAAGAATAACTTCGAGGTTTTTGGATGGAAAATTTTCATTTTTGGGATTTTTCAAGATGTAAGATTGATGTATCCACTTTAAAAATCTAAATCGCGATTCATGATACAGGGGGTGAAAAAATCGCTTTCAAAGTTAGGGATGACAAAATCGTGAAAAATCAAGTTTTTCAAATTAGAACCCCATTTTTTTATGGCAGATATTGAATCTACGTTAAAAAATAATGTGAGTGTATGCATCACACCCTTGCCCTAAAGTGGATATTAACTCAGAAATTATCCATTTTAGGGCAAGGGTGTGATGCATACACTCACATTATTTTTTAACGTAGATTCAATATCTGCCATAAAAAAATGGGGTTCTAATTTGAAAAACTTGATTTTTCACGATTTTGTCATCCCTAACTTTGAAAGCGATTTTTCTAACCCCCTGTATCATGAATCGCGATTTCGATTTTTGAAGTGGATACATCAATCTTACATCTTGAAAAATCCCAAAAATGAAAATTTTCCATCCAAAAACCTCGAAGTTATTCTTGTTTCAGCGGAGCTCTATTTTCGATTTTTTTTTCGAATTTTCCCGCTCAGAGAGAATTTTCCAACCGAAACTGAAAAACGTTACATCAAAATAACTTGAAATTTTCTAAGGAATCTATTTCTGCAATAAAAAAATTGTGTTCTAATTTGAAAAACGGAAGTTGACGTCATTTACGGAAAAACCGGAGGTGAAATACTTATAAGTGCTGAATCTCATGAAAATACGTTCAGTAGTTTTCCGTATAAATATGGGTGAGGTTCCTCGTGAAAGACCCTGTATAGAGGTCGTAGAAAGTACGTATTTATCAAAATGTTTATTTACTTTGAGAAAATAATGAATTTGAGAAAATATTATGTGAATTCAATAATTTCAGAGACCTATAGGACCTGGCGAATGTTGAAGAAACTCTTTCCTCTGTTAATACTGAAAATATTTCACGCATAAAAATATGGTTGAAATATTTAGTTATGCTATGTTTTTGTACGGAATCAAGAATCGAGTGTTGAAATTTTACTGAAAAATAATGGACAGAATAGTCCGTTACTTTGTGATAGTTCATTCGAAAAAAGAATAAATACGAGGTATGTATTGATATCTAGTTAGCCTAGACCAGTTCCATGCATAAACAAAATATTGCGATACCATATCAACGAAATTGTAAAAATCGAAAAATTGGAGTATCGAGCCATCATCAAGTACCTGTATTTAAAAGGGTTAATAGGTGAGCAGATTTACGAAGATATGCTTAATACCCTTGGTTATCAATGTCCTTCGTATGCGATCGTGAAAAATTGCAAGCTTCAAAAGGGGTAACTTTTCCATTGAAGATGTTGACCGATCAGGAAGGCCAGTTTCCTTGTCAGTCCCCAAAAATATCGATGAAGTTCATGACATGATTTTATCAGACCGTCGAATTGGGCTAAAACGGATATCTGAAGCACTGAAGATTTCATACGAACGCGTTCATCATATAGTTCACGTCAATTTGGACATGAGAAAAATTTCTGAAAAATGGATCCCCAAATGTTTGAATGTTGACCAAAAGCGTGCAAGAGTAGAGCATCGCGTTCGATCTGTGCTCGATTTGAAAACGATGTAGACTTCTTAAACCGAATTGTTACTATGGATGAGACATGGGTACATTTCTACGATCCGGAAACAAAGCAACAATCGATGGAATGGCGACACTCTGGTTCTCCAAGACCTAAGAAGTTTCGTGTCCAAAAATCTGCTGGAAAAAATCTTGCTTCAGTTTTTTGGGATTGCCATGGAGTTATCATGATCGATTTTTCGGATAAGGGTAGAGCAATAACTGGAGATTACTATTCGACATTACTGACCACTTTAGGGAAAAAAATTAATGAGAGAAGACGCGGAAAGCTATCCAGAGGTGTTCTGTTTTTCACAGGACAACGCTCCAGTACACAAATCTCATGTTGCCATGCAAAAAATTCGTGATTTATGGTTAGAATTACTAGAACACCCCCCTTATTCACCAGATTTGGTTCCGTCCGACTATCATCTCTTTCCTCAACTGAAAGAAAGTTTGAACGGTCGTAAAT
The DNA here is from genome assembly GCA_910592335.1 of Adalia bipunctata. NCBI lineage: Eukaryota > Metazoa > Arthropoda > Insecta > Coleoptera > Coccinellidae > Adalia > Adalia bipunctata. The sequence goes on from OU342950.1 coordinate 24,881,608, forward strand.
ATCCTTCCAACGAGGAGGTGATAAAAGCTGTGGAGGACTGGTTGGCAGAGCAAGAAGAAACATTTTTTTCAAAGGTCTAGAGACGTTGCAGGTTCGCTGTAATAAATGTATTCAATCAAGAGGAGAACATGTTGAGTAATAAAATATTTTGACATTGAAATTTTGTTTGGTTCTATAGAAGGCTTAGTATGTCTCAATATATCCTCGTATACTCGAATAATCCAACAAAAAAACAGAAGGAACTATGAAATTCCCCACTCTCCTAAATTCTCAAGAAACAAGCCTACAGAAATCATTTGAATACCTTTTTGCACAACATGAAAAACAGTATGAATATGTAGTAATACTACGATTCTGTGTCATGGTCAGTGGCGGATTTACGACCTCAGGGGCCCTACGCTTCAAAAATTTTGGGGCCCCCTCTGAAACATTTTCGATTTTTTTCAAAAGAATTTTTTGATTAAAACTCACTTCTTTAAAAACAAAACATAGAGTTAATTAATAAAATACAAGGTATGTAGATCAAAACAAAATATAAAAGATGAATAAGAATCTTAAAAAAAGGGATAATTATCACCAAAATACAAAATATCTCTAGAATATCATATCTGCAAATTTTTTATTGCGGCATCGAGATTAAGGAATGAATAAAATCATCAAAAAAGATACAAGTATCGTAAAGCTGTAAATCAGTTACCTACAACATAAAATTCCACTTAAAAAATTGATTCTTTCTTATTTTAATATCAGCAAATTCTTTTATTGCAGAATCAAAATCGAGACTGCTCGTTGAATCACTTTCGATAGAAAGTATTCCTAAAAACTGTAGTCTATTTTCTGTAATAACAGTTCTATATTTATTTTTTACAATGACAGTTTGGAAAATGAGCAAAAAATTCTGTCAATTTTGGATGCTTTGCTTTACTCTGCTCTTTACTATCCTTGAGCTTTCGTTTTTGGTAGTCGCTCATATAACGTCTGCCAGACATGGTGTCACGTCAATATTACATATGCAACTAGCAACTGTAATGATAAGAAAATGTTAAATTTTATTTTATATTCTGTGAGGACTAACACAGAAATTTATTGACTTCGCCATATCGAAGTATGAAATCCGAACCGATGAGCTAATATGAAAATTTTTTATCTAATTGATACAACAAAAGAATGGTAAAATACCAACATATTATTGAACATAGTAAATGAGTCTAACGGTGATGATCGGAAGTCAAGAAAAAATTGCAACAATTAAATTGATAAATATCTAAATATACATCCATATTTTTGAAACGAAATTATTTGGTTTGTTTTTCATTTCGTCGTACAAACACGTAGGTACAGGTTGAATCAAATAATTTCTGTAAATCGTATTTTGTATTTCCTTTTCCCGGTAGGTATTGAACCAATATAATGTCGTTCAATGAGAGTACCTACAAGGATTTAAAGGTCCAAACACAAACAGAAATAGTTCAATTCACCAACACTTCTCAGTCTTTCACAATATTCGAATCTTACACGAAACTCGCCTGTCAGTATCAACACTATTCGAATCTTGTGAAATGAATGGGAGAAAAAAATATGCAGACCTAAGAACTTTTGCACAAGTACATATTTTTCACTTTAGAACCCTAAACGAATCAACATCTGGTCGACCGTTCTGTAGCACATTCCTAGATTTTAAAGGAAATGCCGACAAATTTATTGAATTATGATATTATTGTAAATATTGGACTTGGTTTTTTCCAACATCTGAGTTTTGCTAAGAGGCTCTTCTTATTCAATTGCGTCTCGTGTGAATGTAATAATTTATAATTCGCAAGTTGCCTCTGAGCTTCTTATAAAATATAGTACAGTCTGACAGTCTGACTATTTTCTTTCACACTTACAGACTGAATTTCCATTCTAGAAAAAAGAATTCAATTCGATCGCCGGGGCCCCTATGGACCTCGGGGCCCTACGCTGCAGCGTACTAAGTGTACCGGTTAATCCGCTACTGGTCATGGTTGAACCTCAAAAGTTCTAACTCTATATACAAAGATAAGAAAGAGTAATAGAGTATTAGAAATCAGCATTGGCAACGTCTCTGAGAATTATTTGAAATTTCACATACCAGCCTGCGTCAGTCTTGGGAAAAAAATGCTTGATAAACCTAAATCATGGTCAACCGGGGTCCGGGATACTATAAAACATTGTCGCTTCAGAAAGCATCTGGTGAGAATGGATTTATCGGACACTGAATAGTGTAGATTCTGTGGAGAGGGGGAAAGAATGTTCAGGGAGAAAATGAATGAACCGTGTTTTCATGACGGTTTACGATTCCTGAAAAGACCATATGTGATTTGAATAATCAAAAGGAAAGGCTCAAATTAAAATTATCCTCTTGTTACAAAATGGTGAATGCGCCCGTCATATTTTGAGCGCTCGTTCTACTTGAATGAGCGTTGTTCTACTGGAAATAGACCTGAAATTTGGAGTTGTACAGTGTAGCATAACCTTCATATTTGGAAAGGCAGTACCGGATTGATCCTACCGAGCTTGCAGCAAGTTCTTCAACCAACATTAACAAACATTCCTTCACTGAAAGATTTAAGACCCATTAGTCTAAGTCTAGGACGAAATTCACTGAACCCCAGCAATAACTCCGGCCTCAACAACTGTCTCTAAATATCAGTGACTTGTTTATTCCGTTCCAAACAATAAAGGGAGTATTTTGCACACTCTTCTCTGAAGTAGCCATCAATTACGGCTGAAAGCTGCCAATTTCGAGCGCTGCGTTACAACCCGTGCTATTTTACAATGCGAAACCCATGAAATATGCGCCTTTGGACGTTGCGCGAGTGTGTGAAAATCCCGGGGAAGTGGGCATTATTGAATGACCGATTGTTTATTGTGACAGGCTGCCATGAAAATTTCTTTGCCGTATATCATGCCTTCGGTATTGAACACTTCTACAATGAATCGAGTCGAGTGGAGAATGATTTGTTGAAAATGATTTAAAGTTGAGGTTTTTACATTTTTATTCGAATCCTTACATTTTGGTTAGCGAAACCCCGTATACGCCGATACAGCGAAAATACAGTTTGTTTATAAAAAAAATTCTATGTCGTCACTCCCACAATTCATAGGAATCCAGTGAAACTTCATTTATTGAATTCCATTAAGCCATTCGGGCTGTAGAGCGTGAAGAAGAAAAAGACATACATAACGGGTGTTTTTTAGAGGTATAGAAGTTGGCAACACTATTTTAACTGGCGGCCATTTTGTGAGCTGTCAAGTGATTTATCTTCAGATTGGTTCGTCATTGGACTAACTATGGAACATGTTTGCACCACTTTTACTTCAAATGATAATACCCATCCACATAGACGTCGTACAGTGCGTACAGAAGAAGTCACCTCGTGCAAGAATTGAAGCCACAGGATCACCTACCAAGGCGTAGATTCGGTGAATGGTGAATGGGCCCAAAACAAGATTGCCGTTGATCCCAATTTCCCTAAACAAACATTGGTGAGCGATGAAGCTTACTTTTGGTTAAATGGATACGTCAATTAATAGAACTGCCGTATTTGGAGTGATGATGATCCTTGAGTTTATGTTGAGAATCCGTTACATCCACCAAAACTGACATCTTAGAGTGGGGTTCTGAATTCAAATACCTAGGAATAACCCTGGATAGCAAACTTCTGTGGAATAAGCATGTTGATGATAATGCTACTGGCAGAGCTACAAGAGCTCTGATGGCATGCAGGCGTCTATGCGGCAGGAATTGGGGTTGTAACCCAAAAATACTGCAATGGATGTACATCATGATTGTAAGACCTATAGTCACATATGGGGCAGTGGCCTGGTTTGCATAGGCAAGTCAGGTAAGTACGAGGAAAATGCTCGACAAAGTACAAAGGCTTGCCTGTGTGTGCATCACGGGAGCTATAAGAACGTGCCCAACCAGGGCGCTTGAGATCATCGCAGACCTCACACCTCTACATCTAGTGATTGATAGGGTAGCCCATAAGGCCATCCTCAGAGTATCTAAAGAAGGAGCAGGCAATGAGAGAGTCAGGTTTCAGAGAGTTTGGTCCTCTTTGAATGACACCTCATCTGCAAACCTTCCTTAGTGATGTAATGATCAAGAAAGTAAGCACTGAAAAAAACTTCAGTACAATTTAAAGCAAAAGAGAGGATTGGAAAAGGGAATATACCGACTATAATCTCAAAGAAAATACAATAAAATGGTATACAGATGGTTTTAAAACCGCTACAGGAGCTGGCGCTGAGATTTACGGGACTAGTACCAAGTGTGTACTATCGTTAGGCTCCTGTACAAGTGTCCTTCAAACGAAAATACTTGCAATCGGAAGATGTCTATATATAAATTCAGAAAGAGCGATATATAGCTATTCTGACAGATAGTCAAGCGACCATTAAAGCACTGAGCTCCTATGTCATTGACTCAAAGCTGATTTAGGAGTGCTCGAACAAAGTCAATGAGGTAGGCAAGAAAAATAAGGTCTTTTTAATATGGGTTCCTGGGCATTCGGAAATCGTTGTAAACGAAGAGGCCAATACACTGGCCAGGCAGAGCGCACAAACGCCACTCACTGGACCAGAACCCTTCTGTGGTATAGAAAAATGCACCTATAAGAAGGAGTTAATGGTGAAGGAGAAAACCGAAAGAGAAAAACTCTGGCGGGATCACTCAGGGATGGATAACTCCACTTCAAAAAGTTCCTCCGGAACTTTGAAACTGCTAGATATCTGGATTTCAGTTCAAACTAACTTCACCTACTCACTGGCATTCTCACAGGACATTGTCGCCTAAAGAAGCATCTGTTGAGAATGGGTTTATCGGACACTGATGAGTGTAGATTCTGTGGGAGGAGGAAGAAACTCCTGGTTACGGAATGCTATGCCATTGCAAGCCAAAGGAAAGAGTGCTTTGAATAAGAAACTTGTAGGAGTGGGGAGTTATCCTCGCTGAAGCCGTCCCATATACTGGATTTCATCAAATCTCTGAAACTGGAAGGCGAACTGTAGGACGCGCGAGGATAACAGCTCTGTTAGGGGGCACAATAGACCTTAAGGTCGCAGTGGCCTGTAACCCCTTTTCGCTATAACTATATTAGGTACTATACCTACCTTTCAATCGCCATTCATGTAAATTCCAGAAACTTCCGTCAACATAGATATTTTAAATTTTTTCTTTCAAATGTATCCTCGGTACGACTAAGGCGTCTGTTCGCCTCACTCGTACCACCTATAGCCTAAGTCGTACTTAGAAAGAGACTTGAGAGAAGAAATTATATGCTCTATTGTAAATAGCTCAGGAAAATATGAAAAGTCACAAAAAATTTCAAAAAAACGCAAAATATTCAAACATTATAGGAGTAGAAGACTTAAAATGAAATAACTACTATAAAGGGATTATTGTCCATTTCGAGTTCCAAGCCATTTAGATAGCACTTTCTATAAGCAACAGCTAGGATATCATAGGGTTACGACTTGAGCAACCTTACCCTACATGAAATGTACGGTGAGACATTTGCAATGAAAGAATTAATGCTATACTCGGTTCAAATCTAAGAAGGAGCAAGCGGTAGGAGGGCCTTCGTAAAGTTTCTTTCCGTCCAGAGTCGAATCGAGGAGATTTTATACAATCGTTCATTTTTAACTGAATTTGAATTCCATTCTTTTCAATAATTTATAGAACGTTGTTCTTTTGGAATTTGGCAAACCGTCGTCATCAGTCACGATTTCTAGTACTTTAGAAATCGTTGGGATTTCATTCCGGAAAAAAAACCGTGGACAATTCTTCTGATAAGGTTCATATCGAAATCGTCAACCGAATCGATTATTTTCAACGACTGGGCTAAAAGGGCGGATTTACGGGGGGGTAGAGGGGGTGACCCCCCCCCCATGAGTATCGAAGTCCTTAGAAAAAGTTACGCAATGTGTTGCACACAAAATATTTCATGCATTGTGGACCTGATTTTCAATCGTTATCACCCCCCCCCCATGAAAAAAAGCTATATCCGCCCTTGCTGGGCTCCCCTCTTAAGTGGCGTCAATGTTTTATTCTCTGAGAATTCTAAATACAGCTGAATCACTCACCCCTGAGGATTTTGAAACAATTCCTACTAAGTCTCTTTTTGATAAATCAGGATGTTCTTCCAAGTCTTTTCGAGAAATGTTCAAAATTATCTCTTTTCGTCAGCAGAGAAATTCGACCTTCTGGACCTTTTTCGTGGTGGTCCCCACATATCACCCTCAGATGCAGTATCCGTTTCCGAATTCGACATTGTTCTATAAACACTATATACACTTTGTCAAAAGATTTTCCAACACAATACACTTTTCACAACAAAATCTTTAAACACTTTGAACAGCTAGACCTTCACAGTAGCTCTAGGTATTTTTACTAGTCTTCTCAATTAAAAACTTCGATATTTATGTAAATCAAGATGGCTTTAATCCATTAAGGGAAAGGACCCAAAGCTGGTGTTTCCCGGAATTACCCTGTCTTGAGCAGCCGACAAAGAGTTTCGTACTAAAAAATATAAAATTTTGGACCGAAACTAAATATATGTATTTCGGATATTACAAGTAAATGACCATTATAAATTTGAACAGAGATCTTTTACGAGTCTTGTCAATTGAAAACTTCGATATTTATGCAAATCAATATGGCTTTCACCCATTAGGGAAAAGGACCCAAATCTGGTAAATACCAGGGAATACCAGGGAAATCCCGGAATTACTCTTTCGGAATCTTGCAAGTTTCCGACCCTAATCTCTGGTGTTTCCTGGAATTACCTTGCGTGCATCCGAAAAAGAAATTATTTAGTAGATAATAAAAAAACAAAACAAAATAAAAAAATAGGGTAGGTACGTCGGATTTAAAATGTTGCAAATCCTAACAGAAATTTTGCACTAGAGTTTCTGAGGAAAAAAAATTCCAATGTGGGAATTGCTGACTCAAATTATTGAATCATTTCTATCCAGTACCATCCACAGTTTCGAGTACGATCCTGGCAGTCTCTTAGGGCGGTCGGAGAGAGCGTTGTTATGAAAGTTTGACCAATAGGAGCTTTATTGTGCGCAAACCAGACGATTCTGTTTGTTTACAAAGCTCCTTTTTATACATATTTGAACGGACTATAGTTGTTTTTATATAAGTAGTAGAAGGCAAATCAACCATTTTTATCGAATTATATTTTTATATCGAAATAGTTCAGGTGAGCGCATTTCGAAAATCTGACGACGACCTAGTTCCGGCCCTGAATTTCTCCGAATGCATCCCAGCCGACATACTTATGGCAAAAATCTCGATGGAAGAAGAAAAGAGGGACTAGGAAGGACATCGGAGAAGATAATGAAGCTATCAGGCAGCCTGTAATCAAATTGCCGTACCGGACGGCCTCCCAGTGGGGCCCGGTTCTCATATATGCCGGGAGACCGCCGCTAATGTATGCCTTCTTCTGCCTTCCATTTACTTCCAATATAGTCATTAAGGGGCTCATTAACCTCTAATTCGACACCAAATACCATGCCCGACTTTTTATAGCCCGATCCTTGCCCCAGTCTGAATACCAAATGTTTTTTCCGTGTAGGCAAGAAGTTTGCGAAGATTCTTCTAATTTTGCCGCATTCTTCGAGAGTACACTCGGGAATAGAAGAATTGTAATTGAAAAATGGTCCTTTTTCATGAATCTTCATTACAAAAATGAATGGGAAGTGTCTGGCTGTGATTTTCGAGTCGTAACTCATTTTTTTTTAGTGTTTGTTGAGTTATTGAAAGTTATAATGATAATTTTGTTTATAAATGTACCTACCTAAAAATACAGGTTCACATTATACATACACATAATCCAATCCACAAGAGTTAGGGATATCGTACTCAATCGTTTTTAAGAGAAATCGAGAAAATCGCTGTAAAATCATTTAAAACTCAATAGCAACTTGAATCGATCCAATAAAAATCAGACATTTCGTCAATCTGGTAGCCTTTTTTTTGAAGTTTGGTTCTTTGCATATGCTTCATGAATGTTCTTATTTTGAAATGTCATCTTATTAACGGCTTCGATTTGAAACGAGTTTTATGAAAATGCCAAGACGTAAATTAACAAACGCTGAGGCTAATAGGGCTATCGGAATGCTACAGGGTGGCCTAACTCAGGTTGTTGTAGCGGAAAGGCTCCAAGTCAGCCAAAGTGTGATATCTCGACTTTGGAATAGGTCCAGGGAGACAGGTTCCGTGTTGGAAAGACCAAGGCTTGGTGTGCGACGAAAAACAACACCTACTCAGGATCGTTTCATCACCGCTTCGGCGAGAAGAAACCCTACATCTACGTGAAGCATGCTACGGAATACTCTTCAAAATGCAGATGGGGTCCAAGTTTCCATCGAAACCATCAGACGACGTCTGAGAGAGGTGAATCTAGGTTCTAGACGTCCATTAAGACGAGTTCCATTAACACGTGACCATAAGCGTCAAAGACTGGCAACATATCAATTGGAACGATCAATGGCGTAGTGTCCTTTTCACTGATGAATTCAGATATGGACGATTTTCAGATTCTCGAAGAATAAGGGTATGGACAATCCCACGCATACCTCGTAATCGACGCTATGTCCAAGAAGTCCATCCATTCCGAGGGGGTAGTGTTATGGTATGGGCCGTGATATGTTTCAACGGGCGCACAAATCTACACATTTGTCCTGGGAATATGACCGCCTCACACTATAGGGAGCATGTCATTGACAACGTTGTGCCAAATGTTCACGCTACTATTGGTGACTATTTTCAATTTCTAGACGATAACGCTAGACCGCACCGTGCAGCCATAGTTGAGAATGCGCGCAAGGAGCTTGGTATTCTTCATTTAACAATACCTTTGCACTCACCAGATTTGAATTGCATAGAACATGCATGGGATATGCTCCAAAAAAAAGATTAGATAATCATCAACCTACTCCAGAATCCTTAAATGATCTGAGAGAGCTTCTGCCCCGTTTATGGAACCAAATTCCACAAGAAATGTTCAACAACCTGGTGTGGACTATGCAACGAAGATGTTAAGCTGTTTTTGATGCCCGTGGAGGCCATAGGTACATTGTATTGAGAGTCTTAAAATGCTTGAATTCTCTGGGAATAAAATTTCGTTATTTTGCTCGATTTTTCTTAACCACCCTGTATACGCTGCAGACCTACAGGCTCAAATTAATTTGCAACTTGAAATCATATTGATATAAATTTTCATCACAAAAATCTCATTTTAACTATATTTTTTTGAATTTAAGTCAATATCCCTAACTCATGTGGAGCAGTTTATTTCCCATCAAAATGGTTAGGTACACGGATCGTCAAAATTGAAATAAAAGTCAATAATACAATCACTTTGTGACAACACAATCTCTATAATTCATCCAGTCTGTGTAAATGGTCTTCAGTAGCTAAGGATCTTTGACCTTTCTGTAGAAATTGTGTTCTCTTAGGTGCTTGATGTTTTCCAGCAATTTGTTATAAAGCTTGAGACGTATTGAATTATGAATTGGGTCCTTGCTGCGCTCTGTTTATTCTGGAGTATGGAAGACTAAAATTATGCTTCTGTCGAGTATTGTAGCTGTGAAAATCGGAATTTTTAGAGACTCTTGCTTTGTTATGATTAACTTATTCAACACACGTAAGAATGAAGCAAGATGTTGCCATCAGTATTCTTTTCCTTTTGCTTCAGTTTGCTTCATTCCATATAGTGCCCTGATGGCTCTCTTTTGTTTCAAAGGAACCTTTTCCTTTTCATTCTTTTTTTTATTGAGAAAATCGCTGGTGACAGCCTTCCACACAGTTCATCGATATATTGGTTTCCGCAAAGCGAAGAATGAAAATTTATCCCAAAATACGTTAAAGTTGAATTCTAGTCACTATACTAACTGACAAAGAAACTGCAACACCCAGAAGGAGCTGGTTAAGTGTTAAATTTTTTTGGCAAAAAAAAATGAACAGCTCCTTCTGGGTGTCGTAGTTTCTTTGTCAGTAAGTATAATTATAAACAAGAATTAACCTTGTTTCATGTCGTCATTTGCGGTGTTTATATTCTTGTTCACCATCAAATTTTTTTCAGAGAGATCGAAAAAGCATCCGAGCACACAGTTTCATTAAAACATTCAACAGGTTTATTGAAGAATATAGCTTTAGGGTTCTTTTCCAATTTTCGGGAACGTGTAAAAAAGTCTGAGAGCTATTGTTCACCCTCTTATTTTCGAGAAGGAATCAATCACCCCCAAAAGCTTTCGTACTTATTCCATTGCATCCTGACTTGGTGCTTTGGCCGATCCGCAAAATCAGTCACCTCCGATGTTTCTTAGTGGGTCAACATCAATCAGAAAGGCAGTGGGCCCCGGTTTCCCACGGGCCGATTCTTAATTACGTAAAAAAGGCACAATGCTCGGGACCGGGTGTTTAAAATATGTATAATAATGGTCCAGTTTAGTGGGATCCAGCGAGAGATTGCTGCGTTTTTAGAGAATCTGACTGACAATACCGCATTCTCGATTCTCCTCACATCGCGAAACAAGTGAACGGCTACAAATGTAATCATAAATATTTCGCAGTCGGCTGGTTTAATGTCCGCAGGGCCGTATCGGGAGAGTTGCACATTTGGAGGAAGAAGAGAATTGATTCGAGTTGTTTCCGGAGTTTGCTTTTGTACAATTCAATTCAATAGTGTCTTTATTGGTACAAAATTTGGCTGTACAGGGTGGCCAAATGAAAATGAAACAGAGATTTTCACAGGAATTACGTTGTTTTTTTATTACAAAGACGCCTTCATTTCCACCATCAACCGATGGTGATTCCTTTCAAAATTCACTGATATGTCATCATGTTGTTCATTAAAAAGCTGATCTTTTCCAATCGCACATTCATTCTGGTAACTGTCCAAAAATAGGTTCAGAAGAATCTTTGAATCGCGAAGAAATTTTTATACGGTCGAAAACAGGAATAATCGGTTCATACGTGGGTGAAATTATGATTATCTGAGCGATGTAGAAGAATTTTTTTTAAATTCGTGAAAACCGCGAAAAAATCTGGCAAAACAGGCCATTTTAAACTCGATGAATTAACTCCTGTATAAAATGTGTCATTTAAAGATAACTGTTTTGTCATTTACCCGCAGCAAAACTTGACAGTTGTTGGCACCGAGAATTAAAATAATAAAGTTTTCCGCAAATCGCTAGGAAATTTTGACTTTCCTAACAAAATTTGTCATGGAAAAAGTCAAGATTTCCCAACTGTTAGGAAATATTCATTTCCTTACTGTAGGGAAATGATATTTCCTTACAGTTGTCAGTGTTCTACATAAGCATATTCGTACTTTTCTCTAGATTTCTTCGTCAATAATTCTAATGAAGCAGAATTCACTGCCCCAACCAGCTCTGGAGGGGTTTCAGAAATGGAAAATTCATCATAACTCATCATTTTACACTGTTTTGTCTTTCACCAGCAACAAAATTAATATTCGTCAAGTTTGACAATTCAGCATCAATACGTGTCCATAGTAACGCAACCAATTCCATTCCGAATTTCAAAGCTCCATTCATTTATGAATGGAATAATTCGCGATTTTTTTCAAAATTGATTAAAATCTGTCGAATTTCAAACGATTTGCGGAAATATAGTATGTTTACCTCGTAGGAAAAGCCTTACATTGCTGGACTCTGTGTTGCTTAAGGTGGATTTATACAGCAACTAAAATAAAATAAGAACTAAAATAAAATAAAATAAGAAATAAGAGCAGACAACATAGGTTTATAGAGATCACTGGAATAAAATAAGAAATAAGAATGAACCAATCGAATCGCAGATTTTTTGACAATGACTTCCGCCTTTTATTCAAGGCGATAATCGCAGTACTTGTCATCAATAACAACATCGCTCCCATCATGATTTCCTGGTCATCCATATTAAATATAATTATCAACAGTGATTTAAAAAAATATTCAGTAAGTTATAGGTTAGAAAACTAAAACTTGTCAAAAGTGTCAATACGGAAAAGATTGGGAAGTGGATTTGGTTCATGCGCACTATCATTTTCCAAATAAAATAAGCGAAAAAGATAAAAGTTGACCATCTCTTATTCTTGTTCCTTATTTTAGCTTATTTCCTGTATAAACGCTGTCATTGAAATGCATCAAGTGAACATTATTTTATTTTATTTTAGTTCTTATTTTATTTTAGTTCTTATTTTATTTTAGTTGCTGTATAAATCCACCTTTAGTCTCGGCTTACGCCTCGACTTCACGATCATCCAGGAATGTAAGGCTTTTCCTACCCGGTAAACAATGTACTATTGTAGTATTTTGTGATTAAATAAATTACCTGTTTTTCACTTTTAAAATTAATACCTATACAAAATGCTTCCACTGCTTCCAGAATAATATGTTTCTTATGAAATAGTCTTCACCTTTTCAATTTCAAATTGGGAACAATCAAAATCAAATTGGGAACTAACATATTCAAATTGGGAATAATCAATTTCATATTGGAATGACATCCATGTGAATCAGATCTTTGAATTTCTCGATATGTAATTAACTCTAAAATTTGTCCGAAGTAAGTAACGAACGATAAGTCTACAATTTCTTTTTCATAATCATGCCTTATACAAAGAAGAAAGCTGCAGATTCAATGGAAAAGCAGGTAATTTGGGTATGCAATGGAAACATACCTAACACAGACAGAATTTCGTCTTCAAAGAACGGAAATGTTGATAAGAAGAAATATATCAACCATGAACCATTACAGTTAGTACCTGTACAAGATATGTGGCTCATATCCAGAGGTTCATACCTGATGTTTTGACCTTTTTTGATATGAGAGTTTGAGCACAAATATGAAATTTGTGTACTTCTTACACTTTTTGAATGTTTGATAAGTTCAAATATACATATATTAATAGTTTTTTCAAATGATTCATCAATATAAAGATCTTCTGATCATGCCTGATCTTGATATGCATAGCCACGAATGCCGTTTCAATTTGAAATTGATTATTCCCAATTTGAATGTGTTTATTCCCAATTCGAATATGTTAATTACCAATTTGATTTTGATAGATCCCAATTTGAAGTTGAAAAGGTATAGTCAAAAACCATTCGGGCATCCAATTTTTCCTGTGAAAAAAATTGAAAAAACACAATGCAAAGTAATATTTTTTAACAGGAAGTGGATTTTTGTTGCCACCAGCACTTATGCTTCTTGTTAAAATATTACTTAGCAACGTGTTTTTTCGATTTTTTTCGGAAAAATTGGATGCCCTTATGATAAGTATTACTTACGATGAAGACGTCTGCTCCCCTTAAGCGTCTACATCTAGTACCCATGCTTACGTCACTTTAATAACAATTATTGTAGTTGTTCATTCATATATTCGGTCGTTAATTTATCTTGCCAAAAAACACCCGAGCTTTTTCTTAGGATAAATTTCTTTTCAACTTCTTCATGTTTTTTTGTCATGTCAGTTAGTATTCCTCATAAAATTACTGATTGGCAAAATTATTTCGTTACAAAAAGAAATTCATAAAAAATAAGCTCTTGTGTTTTTACTGTTGATGAAATTTTTTCACAGATATCCTTGCCGTGATGTAAATGAACGGAACGAAAGGAGAAAGGTCAGTGCAAAATAGCTTGGTGTTCATATTTTCCATAATTCTCCCATTTCTTCGGAAAAATTGTTCCAACTTTGACATTTCGCCTATACTGGCTTACTAGGTCTTCATGAAATTAATCAAATTGATATCAATTCGAACATCGTTTGTAAAATTCAATTTGGTGAAACGATATTTTAAAATTGATATTTTCTCACGTTATCTTCAAATTTCAAATCCCACAGTTCTAAAATCAATAATCTTAAATTAATTTCAAGTAATGAAGTGAATTTAAGCACTTCTATAATTGAGAAAAAAGCTCTCGACACATTCTAATGAGAATTCATTTCAAATTTATTATATTCCCAATGAAACAGGCATGTTTCTTCTTAATTTGGCACTCAGGTGACCATATTTCATTACACCATCGTTGGGTAAAACTCAATTGGGAAAAACAATGAGTAAAACATGAAACTCGAGCTAGATCATCATTTGAAAAAAATTGTGCATGTTCCCAAAAATGATTTGAATGAAGTTTACCTCCCTATAACTTCAAAGGGCGAGTACCATCTTTTTTATTATGATCATGTAATTTCGTGCCAATATAGAAGAAAACAGAAATTTTTTCTTCAATGTAGGAATGGAAAAAAGTATTCGTAATAAATTTCTAGACTGATTGCTTCATTTCTATTAATAACAGCCAACTTTTGAGTATCGGAAGATTTTCAATATTTTTTCGAAAACTACCACAGTCCGTTTCTGAATCTTCCAGAACTCGTTCCGACTATTTTAAAAATGTTACCTTATCAGAAATTACAGTAGACTCAGAGTACGCCTGTACGCAATTATAATTCTTCTCGATTCAAACAACGCAGGGAATACTTTAGTACTGATTATATTGTAAAATAATTGACACTCCACTTTATTTCCTTTGTTCCCCGGCGTGACGCTCGTGTGCCTGCGTATCTCAAAATATTTTATCGCGATTTCATACCCCCCAAAGAATGTGGAGATTTCTCCTGCGCCGTATTTGGAACATTAATCATTCGATAGCAGATCGGCAGCAGTTGGTTGTCTCTCGACTATTTGTTGGTATTGATCATCGTCGATAATGGATAAAGTTTCACTTGACCACACTCATTTTCATGAAACAGTTCCAACGACCATTCAAATTTTTTGCCATATGAAACAATTTCACCCAACCATGTCAACCTAAAGGTGAATACAGACTATTCTGACGTGACGTGATTTCACGTCACGTCAGGACCGTGCAGTGCTCACATTGGCCTAATATGAACGTGAACGCACAGAACGATGTGTTGCATTTTTATGGATTTTTATATCACGCACAATTTTGACGTGGGCCCACATGTAAACACGTCACGTCAGAATAGTCTGTATTCAGCTTAACACTTATAATTGTAATCAGTGCAATTATCAGTATCTACGACAATACGATTGACTTTGAAAACTTCATTCCCAATAAATTTCAAAATGTCACGTTTTGGGAATGCGAATTTTCAGAATGCCTCAAAATTTTATGACAAATGTCCTAGGGATATAACAACTGACAATTTCTTCTCATATTATCAGATTATCGTAATGTGTCGGCATTTCAATTCACAAAAATTCGCATACAGCTTTTTGTAACGGTGTTTGGTACAGGTCAATGTTCGCGAATATAGCAGCAACAACTTTCAACAACTTTATTATCTCATAACATATTCTTTTCCACAAGAAACGCCTTCAACAAATCGTAAAAAACTAACTGATCCCGTTCCTCCAAACTCATAACCTTACCGTACAACTTCTTGAATTTACTAGTTTTCAAAAACGTCGACATGTACACGTAAACGAATATGGCCATGAGGAACTGACAGTCGAACCTATCTAAAATTCCACCATGGCCAGGTATTGTATCACTAAAATCCTTGATATTGAAGGCTCTTTTGAAACCAGAAGCGAAAAAACCCGCGAATGGTGCTATGAAACTTGCGAAGAGGGCTATGTACAGAGAATCCAGCATGAATGGAAGCAGTTTCAAACTTAAATCTGGCAAAATTTGGTACTCAGTTGGTGCAAAGAGAAACGATGGGGTACAGCTGTTGTTTATCCCGATGTATCCAGTAGATTCGTTGTATTCTGTCGGGCAGATGAAATGTTTGAAGTTTGATAAGAAGTAGCTGAGGGCAACTGTCGAAATGATGGTACCTACAATACCACCAATGAAACCTTCCCATGTCTTATTTGGAGAAACGTGAATCAGTGGAGTCTTCCCCATCACTTTTCCGAAAATGTAAGCGAATATATCGTTCAAAACCACAGCACTCAAGGGAACAACCGCCCAAACCATTCCCTCCAAACAGCATCGTATCAAAAGATATGTTGGTAAGGTTATAACAACCAGCAGGACGTGGAGTACGGCCAACAGTCTGAATCTCTTAACGTCATACTTTCCTGCTAAATTCGAAACGAACAGCACGATCCCCGCGAAATATAAACAAAACCCTTTGAATCTGCAGTGTTCGAAGATCAACGAAAGATATAGATTCTTCTGGAAAACGATCTTGAATTGCTCTCCAAATGTTTCACCAATCAGGGTGTAGTTCCAAACGATGAAGAAGTACCATACAGTCATCCTTAGTTTCGGCAGTCTTGGGTTTTTGTTGATTACGTAGCATATCGTCAGGATTTCTTTGTAGCACATCAGTTGGACCAGAAGGATGGTTGCTGCTAATGCCAGAGAGCCTTGGTATAGGATGAAGAAGAATGAGCTGATCATTATTGCACCAGCTTTGACCCTCTGTTTCCAGTTTGGGGTAAATTTTTTGGCGTTGGTGTTTTCTTCTTTTGGAGGCTCGATGTGTCCATCTAGAAAGTAATTTGATTTAGTCGTGGATTCTTCTACTTCCTGGTAAGATGTAGGCACAGAATCTAGGTATATCAAAAAAATGCGTCTATTATCAATATTCAAGAACTCTATAAGCACCAAGTTATTCACAAAAACTTGGCCTAGTGAAAAACATGAGCAATTAAGATTAGACTCATTAATCCACCCTGTAGGTAGGTACATTCGAAGTTTCCAGTTAGAAGATCATATCACATACATATTTCCATGATAAAGATTGGAAATATAAGGTTGAGAATGAGAAAGAAGAAAAACCTTAAATCATCTTTTCACAAACCTATTGACCAAACAACTCAACTAAAGAGGAAATAAAAAGGAAAAGAAGTTGATAATTACTAAAATATAAAATATTATCGTACAAAGTGAACATGAATACCTACACTTCCTCTGTAAAACCTTCATATCATTCAGTTCCTGCTATACCAGTTATGACATTCTCACATTTATTCGATCTGAGAATTTGGAGTTGAATTATCCGTGAAAACATGTCACAATTCACATTTTGTCATACAGATATTTCAATTCGTTCAACCAACTAACACACCTTCGAAAATAATACTGCTTGTTTGTGTATTCTAGATAATAGGACATTAATATATCGTTCCCATTTGTGCTTATCTAGAAAACTGCATTTATAGTTTTTTCATTCAAAGGTATTATCTCCTGAGTAGGTGAAGTTTAATTGGTTTAGGAACATTAATTTTTTTCGGAATCTATTTACAAATAGTGCACCCAGACTTATTCGATTATGGATTCAGATATATCATTCGTGTAATCCATATCTGTATCAATAAAAAGCAAATTATTTGGAAATTCGGGTATGCTCACCTTTGAGTAATACATCCAGAATATCAGATTCTATTTTCCACTGCACTGAATCCATTGAAAAATTACTATTGAATCAATATCTAGAGTTGATTGAGATTCCTCTCTAGTAATAGCAGAGTGCAGGTCGTTATCGGGTAGTACTCCAAAATATTCGCTTCGGTATACGAATAGTAGTCTGTTTGCCCAAAAATTAAAATGAAGGGTGATAAGATAATACTCAACAATATGAGTCGACATACCTTGATGATTTTCGTGGAAATGAGCCTGGACGAATAGATATATTTTCTGGGAATATTTGACAATATATATGACATTTTTTTGAGTTTTTGAACAACATTCATGGTGACATTATTGTAATTTTTTTGAGAATGGTAATTTCAAACTGCCACACCTTTCTTTCCTCTCAAAACATTAGGGTTTTAAATTAAATGGAGAGTGGTTACGACTATTCGAATCCTCAATGATAACTATTTTGCGAATCGACAACACCCATACCTTGTGTGGTCTGAGCTTGTGAACAAAACACTAAAATGATTTATCGAAAAAAATGAAACGAGAAATTTCTTCATTCATGAGAGTTATATGACCGACTTTGGTATCAAAATGTAATAAAAAATATTCCAGAGCCCTTACTATAATAGCTAAGATTCATACCTGTAAAATGGCATTTTTTGAAAAATTGAAAATTTCAAACTCTCATACCTTCCGTACCTCTTGTCGTATCCACTAATTGTTTATATGATGTTGATCAGCATATCTCAAAGTATATTTGAGCAGAATTTGAACCATTGAAAAATCCCAAATTTTTGGTGAAAAATGAACAAGAGGTAAGACCCCCTCAAAACACCATATTGCTCAATGAAACCAAAATTTGGGAGGATCTAACGGTGTTATTGAATCGTGAAGTCGTTCGAACCATTCGAATCTTCAATAATAGCCATTAAACGGATCGATAACACCCATACCTTGTGTGGTCTGAGCTTGTCAATAAAACTCGAAAATGAAAAATCGAAAAGAATAAAATGAAAAATTCCTTTATTTATGAGGGCTATATGGCCATACCATCTTTGGTATCAAAATGCAGGTTTTCGAGGTCGCTGAATTCAATAAGAAATGTCCAGAGCCCTAACTATCATAGTTTAGATTCTCATCTGTGTAATGGCATTTTTTGAAAAATTGAAAATTTCAAACTCTCATACCTTCCGTCCCTCTTGTCGTATCCACTAATTGTTCATACAATGTTGATCAGCATATCTCAAAGTATCTTTGAGCAGAATTTGAGCGATTGAAAAATCTCAAATTTTGGGTGAAAAAGGAGCATTAGGTAAGACCCCCTCAAAACACCATATTGCTCAATAAAACCAAAATTTGAGAGAATCTAATGGTGTTTTTGAATCGTGAAGTCGTTCGAACCATTCGAATCTTCAATAATAGCCATTAAACGGATCGATAACACCTATACCTTGTGTGGTCTGAGCTTGTCAACAAATCTCGAAAATGGAAAATCGAAAAAAATAAAATGAGAAATTTTTTTATTTATGAGGCTCTTATGGCCAACTTCGGTATCAAAATATAGGTTTCCGGTGTCGCTGCATTCAATAAGAAATATTCCCCAGAGCCCTAACTATCATAGTTTAGATATTCACCTGTGAAATGGCATTATTTGAAAAATTAGAAATTTCAAACTCTTATTCCTTCCGTCCGTCTTGTCGTATCCACTAATTGTTTATCTCGTTTTTCATATAATGTTGATCAGCATAATATCTCGAAGTATCTCTGAGCAGAATTTGAGCGATATGCAAATTCTCGAATTTTGGGTGAAAAATGAGCTAGGGGTAAGACCCTCTAAAAAACCCTATCATCAATAAAACGAAAATCTGGGGAGATCTAACTGTGTAAGTGTTATTGAATTTGGAAGTTGTTCGAATCATCAAATAATAGCCATTAAACGGATCGATAACAACCATACTTTGTGTGGTGTGAGCTTGGAAACAAAACTCGAAAATTAAATATCGAAAAAGATAAAACGAAAAATTTATTTACTTCTGAGGGGTATATGGTATCAAAATGTAGGTTTTCGAGGTCGCTGAATTCAACAAAAAATATTCCAGAGTTCTTACTAGCATCTAGCTTAGATTTTCACCATTGAAATTGCACATTTGAAGAATTGGAAATTTGAAACTGCATTTCTTCTCATCTCATTCAGTCTTTATGTGTTCTTTACAGCATTATACAAAATATAGTTTGTATTTCATTCAATTTCAAATTAATGTCGGCCTTATCAGGAAATCTTTTATTTGTAAGCATCTCCTTTTGATTACCTGCGATTAAAAAATCCCCACAGAACTCACACCAACTGGTCAATATAAAAAACGTATAAATATCAGAATGATCTTCAAGATTCATACCCACCCAAAATCTGACTTGCATAATTCGGCTTTGTACCAGATATATTTCTTTAATCTGACAGCCTTCCCTCGCTTGTTCTGCCACTGATCAGAACCGTGGCTAATTGAACCATCCAAAACCCAATATGCATGGTAATAATTCACAAATAAGCCTACACCGTGGCTGGTTCTTTCTTCTGACCCGATGTTATTTTCTAACGCCTATTATTTGCCTCTTTTATACGCTTACCTACCACAGCCATTGATTTCTTTATTATGTTTTATACATGATGGGGCCTTTTCACGTGTTTGTTCCTCGGCTGTTGCCTCCGTAACAAAGGCATTGAGAAAAAGTGTAGATTGAATTTGAGTGGACAGGTTCGGTGAATCTGATCTGGTTTGTTCGTTGATAAGAAAAAGAATGGCATTATTCAAGGTGAAAATTGCAAAGCAAGGAACCAAATTAAAGGAAAAGATTCATTTTTCAATAGATGATTCCTAAACATATTTTCGAACTAAATTCAAAATATTTCAGTGGCACGTTTTAACCCGGAATCTAGATATTGAAATATCAACATGGCACATATACTCCATTCACTTTTATTTAATCACATAGGAGGTCATGGTTTCGTTTTCAGGAGTTGGTGCACCTGATGAAAAGTCTGTGCGCGTAAAGAGAATATCGTTAATGACAAAACGACGTTGCCAGTTGCTTTGTTTACATCAAAGTAAAAGTATCAAATATATTCCACATTTTGTTAATTCGAATCGATCGGCGATTTTGGGGCGAAATATCGATAGGAAATTGCCTATTTTTCCGTTCTTCGTCGTCCAGAAGAAGTTTCCCGTCGATATGAGAAATTTCGTGCAAGTAGATATCAATTTTTCCTTTCACGACTTTTGGCGTGAGTACGAAGGGCAAATTTGAATTGGACCAAAAGTCGATTTATAAGCATAAATAAAGCGAAAGTAAGTACTAATCGACCTTTTTACACCGGATAACGAAGTTTTTTTAGGTATCTGGCCGTTTAGAAAGATTTCAAACGGAATTCCGGTCCCCCAGAAGTTTGATTAGTTTCGGTATCGTTTTTGGTGCTCAAAATTTATTTGGAATGTGTAAATGGACAAAAAAGGCTTCCTTATACGATCTTCTAACGAAAGCGACCGGAAAATATGGTTCAGGTAGGATTTTCGAGGAATTATGAGTAAGAACTTGCAGAATGAAATTGCACGATTTTCGTAAGTAAACGGGTTCTGGATGGCCATCATCGGTCTCTAAATGATTATTGTGGATCGTTTTCACGTTTCAGAAAAAAAAACACGCTGAAAAAAGAAGAAATATGACTATATTGCATTCAACGGTAGTTGAATTCAGATTCCGATGAATTGAAATGTGTCACTGTAGCTTTCATTCCTATCAATCCTTTGCCGAAAGTAGAAATAGGCTATATTGAACCAGAATACATCGGTTTTTTCCATATTCCAGGAGTTTGTGTCTTATTTTAGAACAGGTGAATGATAAATGTGAAGCATGTGTTTGACCTATTTCCTTTTATTTGTACAAACCTACTGTGTATGATGATGTATGAATATTTTTTATACTAAAAATTGCTATACAGCCAGAATATTTTACTCCTTGTTCATAAGATCAAATAAATGAAATGTATATCTATAAAGCTTTCAGGAATTGACATTCTTGCTTATCAATTTATAACCAAAACTCAGTTACTGTTGCATTGAAATTATTAGTTTTTCTGTAAACAAATTCGTTAATTTAGTTTTCATGTTCATTTTCTTTGTGATGAATGAATAAAACTGTTATTCATTTGAAATCAAGAAATATTAGAAATAGAAATGTTATGTACCCTCACAATCATATCACATACAATAGATGAATCTTCCAAGTCTACTTTCTATTTACTCTTTTTCAACTTTATAATAATAATAATAATAAGAGTTTATTCACAGGAACGAAAATCATACATATCTATCTCACTCAGACAAACAAATTGTGAACAAACAGTAATCCGCAAAAGGCATGCCTTGAATCATAAATCCAAAAACTCCTTTATATGTAGAATATTGTTTACAATTTTCTGTTGTGTTCTCCAAAATGAAATATACATTCTGAGAAGTACGCTAAGAATGTAGAAAGGGCTTGGAACATAAAAATATTTTGAAAAACGTCATAACTTTGATAAGGAGTGGAATTTGTCAAATTTCCAAGGCCAGAGTTGTGATTTTATAATTGTGAATGGAGTATAGGTACTAGTCTTTTTTTGAAGTTGGCAAGCTTCTTGCGATGGGCGAAAATGAAGATAAATGGGTATCGAAGAGACCTACCCTATATCCACAATGAAGAGCTCTTCATTCTATTGTTGCTGCCTCTATAATTATCAATGAACGTAAAAGACGTTTCGGAAATCTTCTTCCTGCATCGACCCTCATCAGACAATTTCGAAACTTTAGAAAAGGCGGGTGTGCGCGCCTTGTAATAGATTAACTGAACCGTTGCGAAATTCAACAGTGCACCTCTAATGAAAAGGTATTGTGTGAGGTCCGAAATTGTTCTCACACCGTGCAAAAGAGGCAGCCATCTACTCGGACATCGTGAACCCCACAAAAACGCTCGACCATGCCTAATGGAACCGTCGATAAGATCAGTAGCGGCGCGGAAATTCGTTATTAAATCGGGTCACATAAGCGACACCTATGGTCAGCATTAGTCTGCATTCATTCTAGAAGGGGAATGAGGATATTGTGAAATCGAGGTGGTATACAGCCTCATTTGAAGCCAAATATGTCTAAAAGAAAAAGTTGGACTTCTATTTAGGGTAACTTAAGGGGAGGCGGTACACGTCCGAGCTTGCGAGCTCCCTTCGAAAATTGGGTTTTTTATTTCCATGATATCTCAATAGGTATGCGGCGTAGACCAACAATTTTTTTTTTTTAATTAAAGCTCAATCATTTCTCTAGAATGTGTATTACTCGCTTTTCTGTTTTTCTTCGTTTATTAGGAAAAAACCTGGTGAGCTGTTATTTCATGAAAATCTGGACAAACCATTTCATTTCCATGATATCTCTGTCAATTTTCGGGATAACTGTAGGAAATTTTCAGTTTACATGTGAAATGATATTTTCCAGAATGTGTATTGTCAATTTTCAAATGACTTATTAAGTAGGAACTTATACGCAGAAAAAGGGAAAAGCGAATAATAGACATTCTGCAAAATATTATTCCGCATGTACCTATCCTACCTACTGAAAATTTCATACATTCATCCCGAAAATTGACGGAGATATCATGGAAATTAAATTGTTTGTCCAGATTTTCATGAAATTACAGCCAGGGGCGGATCTAGAAATTTTTTGAGGGGGGGCGATTCCAAAGTAACACAGTAATAATTCTCGGATAAACCAGCAAAAATTATATCATCACAGAACGAATTATAATCCCGAGGGGGGGGGGGGGGGGGCGAAACCACCTTCGCCCCCCCTCCTAAATCCGCCACTGATTACAGCTCACCAGGTTTTTTCCTAATATACGAAGAAAAACAGAAAAGCGAGTAACACACATTCTAGAGAAATGATTAAGCTTTAATTAAAAATCTACAAACTGAAAATAATTTCACACATACAGGGTGCGTCAAAAAAAGTCAAGGAAGAATGTGTAGTTTTTTCACCCTGTATTTCATAGCATAATTCTTTCGAGGACAACAAGAGTTTCACACTTATACCTCATTTTTTAAATTTCATCACGGCGTTGCCACATAATTCGTATTTTTAGGATATTTTTAGTGTTTTAAGGGGTTCGTCAAAATTCTTATTTCTTATAGCAACCGCTGTGTTCAATAAAGATGAACGAAATTTCTACAATATTCAGCTTCAACATTCGGTAAACATCTGAAGTTTTTTCTATACAGAGTGTTTAATATAAATTTACCAATTCACTCAAATTAAATATGCGATAACATACTTGAACCGCCCTTTTTGAGATATTTCACATTCTTTAAACTTTAAAAAAACGATTACTTTGTAAAAAAGGTAGACACTCGAAAAACAAATTTCATGAGAGAAAAATAAAGGGTGTTCCATTTGAAAAAATTGAGTTATTGCGCATATTCAATTTGAGTAAATTGGTGAATTTATCTAAGACACTCTGTATAAAAAAAAACTTCAGATGTTAACCAAATGATGAAGCTGATACCTCATGCTAACTACTGTAAAAATTTCGTTTGTCGTGTTCTAGATTGAACACAGCGGTTGCTATAAGAATTCTAACGGACCCCGCAAAACACTAAAAATACCTTAAAAATGTGAATTATGTAGCAACGCCGTGATGAAATAAAAAAATGAGGTATAAGTGAGTATAAGCTCTTGTTGTCCTCGAAGTAATTATGCCATGAAATACAGGCTGTTCCATTTAAAAATTCTTTTTTCTGACGCACTCTGTACATGTAAAATTATTTCTCGTTTGTAGATTTTTGTCAACCTTATAACCATGCCATATGAGTTTTTTCCACACGGTACAGTTAAGGCGCTATTTAGGCCGTAGGCCTTACTGACGCACCCTGTATATTCCGTTGCTGTAATATCTTTCGAAAGAGCTGAAATATGGGAAAATAAGTACCGTGAAATTATTTCATATTTAGAACTAAGTAATAATATATTATGATGGTTATTAATACAGGAGCATTAACCAGGATACGAAATGTGCCGAAAGCGAATTTCGTATGGTTTATGCCATTACATGAGAGTTGCATGCTATTTTTTCCACACCCGATGAATAATGAAGAACTATAATAGTTATTTTATCAACTAGTTTATTAATGACAGCGATTAATGTCCGCTCCGGTCACGCTTTAATGTTTGAGACCATCGATCGCTGGATTAATAAACGAGTTGATTTACAAGGTTTTTCCGTCGACCTTAACACGAATTGAATATGAATTCAGGATTGAAATAAATTTGTATCTACTCCCATAGAATAATATAATTATCTATATATAATATATAACTATCTATTTTGAAGTATATATCAACCGAAAGCGTGAGTTTTAATAATAGGAAAAATGAAATTGCTTACACATTGAATAAAGTAAGTCGGATCGATCGGGAACTCTATTTCAGAAATCAAGGTAACGTTCTCGCCATTTATTTCTACATTACCTTTGGTCTGAATATCCAAAAATTGCATTTGGAAAACGTGAATTTTTGACGTTTTCTACGCGATTCGATTCTCGACCACGGAGATCGCTTTTGACAATGACAGCTGTTCTCAACTTTGAAAATGCAGATTAATTCAAATTTTACTGAAGGAGTCGAAAATAAGGTAGGTATAGTTTTCAATTTGCTGTAATCGCCTGACGGCTCGTGGTGCAAAATTCATCTGCGTGTGTTATTACTTATATTACCGCTCGTTGAATAATGTACTAACTTTGCTTTCCAGCTTCCAGCAATATTAACGTGACATTCATACTTCTCATTGAAATTCTGATTAGGTATCATGTTTCTTCTGATATCATCGAACAGCAAATCCGAGGGTTTTTGCTTTGGTCAAGCTACTACCTGTTGGATCCTTTTTCGTTTTTCCTATCCCAGTTTAGCTAGACGATGACAGCTGAACTAATGTGAAGGTACAGAGGGGTCTCCACAGGAGACCTAGGAGTAATCAGGATAAACAATATATCAGTATGATAGCAGTCAAAGGGGGTAGATTTAAGTGAAAACTCAAACTCGAAAATCTCCATTCGGGAGAAGGTGAAATCCTGATTAGTCCTGTTTCATAAATCCGTCACAGTGGAGAGACATCAAGATCGAAACTATAAAGATGTCTGCGTCTGATTCAAACGAACTCCAGAGTTCAAGTATCGTGTTATATTGTTTCATGAACATGCAAATAGAGGTGGTGTCAGGGGCGGCGTAGCTAGTCAAAGGCGCGGGAATGTATTAAAGAAAACTAAGTGGACGTGTAGAAGCTTGAGGAACCCTCAACTTAGTGACGGCACGGCTTCATCAAACAAGATCATCCTCGTTATAATTATTGGGGGAGCATCCTTCTCGTAATTAGCTCGTATTTCACACGTAGGTCTAGTTATTCGATCATTGGTTTCATGTATGGAGGTTTAAGGATCCCCCACACCAACGCGGGACAGCGGGAGCGGGAGCGGTAGCGGGAACGACGCGGGATCAAAACATGTGGCGGGATATAGAAGTACTCACTACGCCTGAGTGCGAGTACTTCTATATCCCGCCACATGTTTTGATCCCGCGTCGTTCCCGCTACCGCTCCCGCTCCCGCTGTCCCGCGTTGGTGTGGGGGATCCTTTATTCCTGGATTTTTTCAGTGAAAGCTCTTGTAATTTTGCCTTTTTCATATCTCACAGTCATTTTTTTAGAGTTCCATGATTGCAACCCTTTCATCCCCATGATGGGGATTTCCAGTACCTCAAAATATGCATTTTTCTTCACATGACGTAATGAAGGGCAGTTTATAACACATTTGTAACCATTTATTCACTCTGAATTTTGAAGAACTGATTAATTATTCGATATTGAAAATGTGATTTCAACACGTGTGAATTCAAACCTCCCTCTGCTGTGACGTCAGTGGCTCAATTTGTAATATGATTGGTTGAAGTTTGTGATGTAGGGGACAAAGCCCAGAGTAACTGAGAGACACGCCGCTGTTGTCAAGTCTTTGTAAAATCTCTGAATTTATTCATAAATATATTCAATAATCGTGTTATATTTGATGTGATCACTATAATGTTTTTGAAATATCGTCATATAATAACTCTATTTTCATTAAAGATTATATAATACTCATTCTCTGCAAATACAAATACTGATGTGACAACCACGCCTACAAATTATAAATAAAAACATAACCTTCTTATTTGTCATTATTCGACATTTCGACGTCTTCTCTGCGTACTATACAGGGTCTTTCACGAGGAACCTCAACCATATTTATACGGGAAACTACTGAACGTATTTTCATGAAATTCAGCACTTATAAGTATTTCACGATGCTGATGAAATCTAAAATATTTTGAAGGCATGAGCATCTCCGGTTTTTCCGGAAATGACGTCAACTTCCGTTTTTCAAATTAGAACACCATTTTTTTATTGCAGAAATAGATTCCTTAGAAAATTTCAAGTTATTTTGATGTAACATTTTTCAGTTTTGGTTGGAAAATTCTCTCTGAGCGGGAAAATTCGAAAAAAAAATCGAAAATAGAGATCCGCTGAAACAAGAATAACTTCGAGGTTTTTGGATTGAAAATTTTCATTTTTGGGATTTTTCAAGATGTAAGATTGATGTATCCACTTTAGAAATCGAAATCGCGATTCATGATACAGGGGGTGAAAAAATCGCTTTCAAAGTTAGGGATGACAAAATCGTGAAAAATCAATTTTTTCAAATTAGAACCCCATTTTTTATGGCAGATATTGAATCTACGTTGAAAAATAATGTGAGTGTATGCATCACACCCTTTCCCTAAAGTGGATATTAACTCAGAAAATATCCATTTTAGGGCAAGGGTGTGATGCATACACTCACATTATTTTTTAACGTAGATTCAATATCTGCCATAAAAAAATGGGGTTCTAATTTGATTTTTCACGATTTTGTCATCCCTAACTTTGAAAGCGATTTTTTCACCCCCTGTATCATGAATCGCGATTTCGATTTTTAAAGTGGATACATCAATCTTACATCTTGAAAAATCCCAAAAATGAAAATTTTCCATCCAAAAACCTCGAAGTTATTCTTGTTTCAGCGGAGCTCTATTTTCGATTTTTTTTTCGAATTTTCCCGCTCAGAGAGAATTTTCCAAACAAAACTGAAAAATGTTACATCAAAATAACTTGAAATTTTCTAAGGAATCTATTTCTGCAATAAAAAAATAAAAGAATCAAAATAGGAAAATCTATAACTGATGAATTCCCTGTTACTAAGGGTCTGAGACAGGGGTGTTGTTTGTCCCCAACATTGTTCAAATTATACGTGGCTGCAGCCTTAAAGATGTGGAAAAAGAAAGTTCATGGCATGGGAATGGAACTTGATAACATGACCCTCTATACTTTGCAGTTTGCTGATGACCAAGCGGTTGTATCTGGTGATAAAGATGACATGGAATACATGATGCGCAAGCTGATTGAAGAATACGAGAAATGGGGTTTAAATGTCAACTTAGAGAAAACCAAATATCTTTGTGTTGGTGGAGAACCGGGTGATCTAATATTGGATGGTGACAGTGATGAGATAATAACCCACTGCCTGGACTATAACTATCTCGGAGTGATTTTCGAATCAACTGGAACGGACAACAAGGAAATAGAGAGAAGAATAACAACGGCGAAAAAGGCAATATCCTGTCTCAATGGCATACTATGGAACAAAAATATCACAAAAAAAAGAAAATTCAATATATATGAGACCTTAGTAAAGTCCAGTCTGTTATATGGTTCTGAGAATTGGAGATTAACCGAGAAATACAAGAGGAGATTAGAAGCGGTTGAAATGGATGCAATACGGAGGTCACTGATGATTTCAAGGAGGGACAGAATTAGGAATGATATTATTAAGGACATGATGGGTATTGAAGGAACCATAATGGATGATATTGAGAAGAGGCAGTTAACCTGGTATGGCCACATACAACGTATGTCAGAAACAAGACTCCCTAAACAGATAATGAACTGGCAGCCAGCAGAACGCAGGAAAAGAGGAAGGCCGAAAACTAATTGGAAGCAGGGTGTAGTTAAGGCCATGAGTACTAGAGACCTGCAAGATTTTGATTGGGAAAATAGACAAAAATGGAGGCAAGGCGTCGGACAACGTCGAAAGACGTTCTGAACCCGACATATATATATATAAAAAATGGTGTTCTAATTTGAAAAACGGAAGTTGACGTCATTTCCGGAAAAACCAGAGGTGCTCATGCCTTGAAAATATTTTAGATTTCATCAGCATCGTGAGATACTTATAAGTGCTGAATTTCATGAAAATACGTTCAGTAGTTTCCCGTATAAATATGGGTGAGGTTCCTCGTGAAAGACCCTGTAGAATGGCGTTTCTTACAGTTAAGTATGAAGTCATGATGATGAAAAAAAAAACAAAATCAACATTATATTATGATATTATCAGGAAAGTGAAAGCAAGGGCTTTTCAGGCTAATTCTTTCTTTGTGATTTGGCAATACTATCATTTTTATATCAGCAGCACGTCATGACGAGTACAACCAATCAAAAATCTCTCTAGCCACTGACGTGACACGATTTCCCGCCGCTCCTGATCATTTGAATTCGGTAGATTATTTTTGAGTTGTCAATATTTTTTTAAGGGTATAAATTGATGAAGAAAAAATTAAAAAAAAAATCACGAATTACGTGAGAATCCAATATGTCAAAATATATTTTTTCTGAAAATGACTGGAAATGCCCTTTATTAGAATGAATGATAAAAAATGTTCAATTCGTGATGGTTCATTTTCTCAAAAGTGAGAAAAAAATTAATTCTTTTGTTAATGTAACCCCATGAAGTTGTTTTACAAATATACGAATCTTTTATACCTAATTGTTAGGATCTTTTTGGAGTTTTGTTATTTAGCATATTGTTTCCGAAGACATTCTTTTTGTTCAGTCTAGAAATAAAGGGAAGGTTTTTTGAAACACCCTGTTTATAACGTGCATTTTTCATTCGTTACTGGAATAAGACGCTCAATGTGAAGGACCCTTCATATTCGTGAATCATAGAAACTCACTATTACCAACATTTCCATTTAGAAACTAAACGAAAGTGGCTTAATTGCCCAGTCCATCTTTCTATGGTTAACGTCATCGAGTAGGTAGAACCGATTACTCCAAAGAACCACTCGGATTGAAGCCGGTGTACCCATTAAAATGGTACGAAATACCTTCAAACAACTATCACGTAACACATCTGATATTCACTTCAAATCCTAGTGTTGGTCGCTCAAACGAAATAGAGTAAGGTCTCCGCCCCCCATGTGTTATCCCCCCTCCCCCTCAGGTGGGCAGCCACCCCATCTGGATGCGCGAGAGTAACACCCATCCTTCTCTGGTCTGATTACCGACAAAGCATCGCTGGTCTGTTGTTTTCCCGTGCTTAGTGAAGTGCCGATACCGTACTCTATGACTTCCGGGTTCAAATTTCCCGCGACACAGAGACAAATTCGGAAAAATCGGATCTTAGCCGTTTTTGTGCGGTTGTGAAATATTGGGAGTTCGATCTAAACATCTGGTGAACGATTCTGAGATCTAGTTTTAGGTAGTTGAAAAAATTGTAGTTTTTCAGTGTTTTTACAGTTACTGTTACCCGCTCGCCCAAAAACACAGCGGCTACGAAGATACCAAATATTTCTAAATGAAAAGGCAAAATTCTGTCTTTTTCAATTCAATTTGAAGAGCACCAATATTATTCAATTTCTCTCTACCTTATTTTCAATTCAATTGTCATATTTGAATAATTCCGGAGTTTTCTTTAATAAAAAGCAAATTTTCAGCAAATGTCAATTTTTTTCTATCATTCTTGAAACATTTTCAGAACAATCACATTGAAATTTTTTTTGAATTTGACATAATTCAGATGATTTAAACATAATTAATTCAAATCTTAATTTTCAAAAAATTATTAAAACAAAACAAATTATACACTTTGAAAGAACATAGAAAGTTAACATTTGTGTTCTCCAACTGCAACAAAAATTTTCTTATTATATCCAGTGGAACCAGGAATTTTTCAGAAGATGAATAAAAAAACGAAAAAACAGTTTTGGAAATTCATAAACTATAGTATTTGAATTTTCTTTCATTTAAATATTTTGATTCTCTTGATACATTCCTATAAATTCTTATATTATGAATTGGCCATATATATTTGTATTCTCATAATTTTCACGAAAATTCTCAATATAGTGAAAATAGGAGCCATCATCAATTGAGATAAAACAAAATTGAAGACTCTTTCTTGAGAGATGAGGAGGTAGAATTCTAAAATTCGGCATATTTTCTTGACTATGTATCTCTTACATTTGAAAACAATTATTTTTTGCCAATAATAGCTTTTGTTGGGTACAGAAAAGTTTTTTCCTAATTTTCCCGTTCTCTTAAAATCAAAGGTCATTCGTATCCGAATTTCGATTTCTATCAAGAATATTGTAAGAACTTAACTGAAAAGAAATACATTTGCTGAAAATCTCACTAACTATTTCCAGAACGGAAGTTTTTACATAATTTCTACTTAAAGGAAGAAAATTATTTCAACATACCTAAGTTCCATTTAACCAACAATAAAGACAGTAATAGAGACTCTGAATGATAATGTTAGTATCTGATGGCACCAACTCTCAATAAAAATCGCCAACACATAAAATACTGTTTGATTGGGAGCATTTAAATGGCAACTGCAAATACTCACTTTCTCTAAATATCCACAATCACTCACCTTGAAGAAGCTTTTAAAGATCCTTAAATAACGATAAAAATCGGTTGAGTAAACTGATCTCTTTGAGGAAAAATCAACGTTTTTTCGTTTTGTGAACAGATAGTGTTTCTCGACGAATCATGAGAAAAACCACCCCTGGTTATGAAGATGATGCGTAGAAAAAAGGTCGTGTTCATCAGGCAGTTTGAAGGATTTTCAGTGCAATGCAGCAAGGATGTTACTAGAGTATTTTCGATTAGTTTATGCTATTCTGGTAGTGGTCATGTCCTTTTGGTGAGTATTAATTCACGTTTTATAAGTTTTTTTTTGAAATTCATTAATACTGCATTCCAAGTGAATAGTTATACATATTTCTTTAGTCAATGAATTGTTGGGTACTACAAAATGGTGAATGCGAACGATTGTGATAGAAGAAAATATAAAATTATTTGTATTGTACCAAACTACAACTTCTACGCTAGAAGTATTTTTATGGGCCTCCATGGTTCCAATGAAATTCAACTATATCGTTGCTACTGTGAAATGGGCTTTTCCACGTCAAATGCGATTTCATTGGTTTCTTTAGAATTAACACAATTTTTGTGAGATCTAAGCTCGAAGCAAATAAAAAATTAGTGAATTAATGTCAATACGCATTCGAAAAAGTTGTACAATACCCAGTGGGATCTTTTCTTACAGAAGAATTGGGAAATTCAGTTTCGATAATTAGCTAGTCGAATTCGAAAAATAAAGACATCGTGACAAAATGATAAATCTCTCTTTTGAGTAAACGAGCGCTGAAAAATGGTTATTTTCGATTTACATTCGAACAAATCGCTAAAATGAACTGTCTTCTATATCAATGCAGAAGAACAAAACAATTAATGAATCAATATTGGGCCTTGATATTTCGAAACTTCGTCGAAGTCTATCTCACTAATGCATATGTGTTAGTGGAGTTCATTTCAAATAAATGTCAACTATCAAACATTTATTCGCACTTGACAATGATCCATTTCTGTTTTTCGATTGAATTATGACAATTTCACGATCTGAAGAGTCATTTTCAAATCTGAGACAAATAAAGATCTTTGCTTTAATTCTATCATCACATCATTCGATTAAAATATCCGGTCCTCAGGAACAATCAAGCTGATTTCAGTACTAACATTCGATTCGATTGGATATACAGGGTGGAATCTCGAACTTTTTTCTGGTAAAATTCATCAAAAATAATGTCACATCCACGTAACTTGATTTTCCAAGAATTCTTTACATTTAATTACATTTATTGATGTTACACCTTCATTATACAGAGTGGCAGGAATTAAATGTTGAAAACGGAAAGTCAGGAGCTTTTGAGCTTTGAGATAAATTCGCATTTCCGGTTCAAGAAATCAATTCAAAACAATTTTGACAGCTGTAAAAATATGTGTGAAGGAATACTCAATGATTTTGAATCATTTGTTTAAGTACCATTTTTAAAAGAGAGGCATTTTTTTCGATCAAGGAATTTACAATTTTCGCATTGCAGAATGCTAATTCCACACATTCTGTATGAATGTTTCTAAATTAGAGGTACAGACAAAGTAAGAAAACAGTTTGGTTTTCGAGGTATAGGGTGTTGAAGTTTGAATTATTTAGGAGTTTTCTCCTAATAGTAAATGCATTTCATAAGATATTTAACTGAAATTTGGTATAGATATTGAAATTGAGACTTTACACCA
This sequence comes from Adalia bipunctata, assembly GCA_910592335.1. Taxonomy (NCBI): domain Eukaryota; kingdom Metazoa; phylum Arthropoda; class Insecta; order Coleoptera; family Coccinellidae; genus Adalia; species Adalia bipunctata. The sequence goes on from OU342950.1 coordinate 24,914,554, forward strand.
TGTAACATGGCAATTTCGACTGCAAATCTACAGGGTGATATTTTTTCTGAAACACTTTCCCCTGTTTTGCTCTAGAACTTTTTTTTGGTGTCCAATGTCAGTTTGAAAAATTGTACAAAGAAGCTTTATTGTTATACAGAACTTAATAACCTCCAGTAGTTTTATCGTATCTGCTACTGATTTCGAAGAGAAATTCTCCCGAAATTCTCAGAAAATCCTAAATTGTCATGAAAATCCCGTCATGTAAATCTGAACTGTTGAAGTCTGGAGATCTGGCGGGCCATGACTGATGTCCACCCCTGTCCAGTACACCTATTTCCATAATTTTCGTAAGTAGGTATGTAATGTCATAAGGGCATCTGATTCTCTCGAAAAAAATCGAAAAAACACGTTGCTCAGTAATATTTCAACAAGGAACATGAGTGCTGGTGGAAACAAAAATCCGAGTCGAAGACAAGGATTTTTGCACCTGCAGGAATGCTTCTTGTTAAAAAATATTATTGTGTTTTTCGATTTTTTTCACGGGAAAAATTAGATGCCGGAATGGTATTTGACGAGACTATTTCATGAGTAACAGATTATTCTGTATGCATTATGTATAGGTATCAATTTTGAAACTGAAAAACAGGTAATTTATTTGATCACAAAATATTGCAAACTCAATTATTGTGATTTCTGGTGACAACAACTTACAAGTTTTGCCGCGGGTAAACTCGAAAAAACTTCTGACAGCTGCTGCCATACAGTTTTTTCATATATAATACCACTAGAGATGAAATTTTGCCGGCAAAATTTCTCGATTGTAAAATGAAAGTTTGTTGCTTTCGGCAATTTCGCGAATGACATTTCATGAGCGAAATTGCCGAGAAGCAACAAACTTGAATATTACAAGAGACTATTTCCCTCGTCCTAATTTCCACCAATCAGAAATGCGCAATTTTGAATCACAAATGGTTTCTAGATGGAAAAACTGTATGGCAGCAGCTGTCAGCAGTTTTTTCGGGTTTACCCGCGGCAAAACTTGACAGTTGTTGTCAACGAAAATTAATAATACATACATAATGCATCCAGAATAATCTGTTACTCTTGAAATAGTCTTGTCAAATACCATTCGTGCATCTAATTTTTCCTGTGAAAAAAATCGAAAAAACACAGTGCAAAGTAATATTTTTTTAACAAAAAGCATTCGTGCAGGTGCAAAAATCCTCGTCTTCGACTCGGATTTTTGTTGCCACCTGCACTCATGCTTCTTGTTAAAATATTACTTAGCAACGTGTTTTTTCGATTTTCTTCGGAAAAATTGGATGCACTTATGATATTACTTATGAGAAATTTTACCTGATTAAATTTCATCTCGAATGGTATTCGAAATGACTATTTCTCGAGAAAATGTGTCTGAAGATGGTCACATTGGGCTTGTATTGCGCTATTTGACAAATAAGTATTCATCATAGATCAACTAAACGTTGTTTTTTTTCTCTATGGTATTCATTCCCGAAGCTATCTATGAATTTGAGAAACGTCAAAAATTTTGTCGCTGAAAAACCAAGTTGTTGATTTTGCCCGTTACCATGTTTTATCGATGAGAAACAAGTGTTACTAAGGAAAATTCCTCATTAAAAATGGAATGAGTGGAATAGTCATCTAGAAACCATTTGTAATTAAAAATTGCGCGTTTCTGATTGGTGGAAATGAAGACGAGGAAAATAGTCGTTCAAATACTCCCTAGTACACCTGGAACCTGTATCTCGAAAACGAAACTTCAAAAACGAAACTTCAAAAACGAAAATTCATGGAATCTCCCCATTTCATTTTATACTAGATATATGTACTAAGATGGTAACACTGTGGACCGACCAGAGAAAATCTGTCCAAAGAGGGAAGAATTTTAAAATTGCAGCGAAGCTGCGATTTAATAAGTAAATTTTTATACGGTCGCAAAGAAGTATTTTTTGAAAATTCGCAAAAATCGCGAAAAATTCCGGCAATTTTGAACTCGATAAAATTGTTTTCACAGATTTCCTAGCGGTAATGTAAATAAACGGATGGAAAGAGGAAAGATTAATGCAAAATGGCTTGGTAATCATATTTTCCATTATTTTCCCTTTTCTTCAGGAAAATTCATCAAACTTTGACATGTCGCCTATAAAATCACCTGATTCGCAGAGACTCACCGACAAGAATAACAACTTGATAGGGGCTCTACTAGTTCGTACCCCTTATTTGGAACACACTGTATAACATTCATGAGATGAGACAAATTGTGAGGGATTCCTTCTGACTGGACCAAAACCTTCGAATTCCATCGATAACCCTGCGGTAATTAACCGAGAGTAATCTTCGAATCGAAATATAAAATAGGATCTGATAAAATAACGCGGGGATGGTCCACCTTTTCCTCTCCTCCATATCTCCCGAGATCCGAGAACAAGTTTTATCAATTATCACATTCAAACTATTGCACATCGCTCACGGGTCGAGAATAATTGAGCATAGGCCGTTTTTTCGGATATTCCATTAAATCAAACCAGTATTAAATGGTCTTTCACCGGCATCGGCAGCAAACTTTAAATGCGACCACTGCATTCCGTCCTGGACATTCCATTCCTGCCCGTAAAATGTGTAGACAGATGTGGGAAAATACCGCGGCCGAAACGGCGACGACTGCAGCTTCGATCGGGATGAAAACTCGTAAAACTGACCCTGAAAAGTCGAACTCTTTCAGAAGCTTTACGAGGAAACGCTTCGTATTCACTCTTGTGTCATCTATCGACTGAAGACTGGTGCCTAGAAGAAGTTGTCATTTAAAATTTGAAAAATGAAGAAAAGTCTGTCGTAGTCATATCAGGGCAGTACGGTGGCTTTTCGATAATGAGTTTTTGGCAAGAAATTTGTTAATGATAACCTTGTGGGATGGTGATCTGCTCCTGTCATTTAATCAAATTAAAAGTGAAACAAAATTAAAGACAAGTTTTTCTTTCAATTGCGCTATGAAGAAAAACTTGCCTGATTGATTTTTCTGCCGTCACATATTCTATGAACAACAAATCCCATCAAAATATTCTATGTGAACAAGGTTGCCAAGACTAATGAGATCAAGACATCCACTGTTAAAAAGTTAACAGATGTCATGTGGAGCCAAGCCCTTAGCCCCTAACTTTGAAGCCTTAACTCTATCCCTAACCTATACAGGGTGATTCCGGAGGAGACGATCAGATTTAGGGCAGTTTCGAAACAATGTTTGGTTCATGGTTGGGGGGCCTTCATTGAGAGTCTACAGGGTGATTTGTCCGATTCGTCCGATTTTTCTTTTGTTCATAACTTTAATATGGCTTGATCAATATTGATGAAATTCCCAGTGTTGAACAATATGATTGTCTGCTTTCAATAACTCCAACTCTTTTTCAAAAATACAGGGTGGGAATTATGATAAGTTCATATTAAATTTGCATGTTGAAAAAAACCCTATTCCGTTTTCAAAAGTTCGCTACCTGCTTCAGATTCTACCTTATGGTATGAGACCTAAATCCCTTCAAAAACGCTTGAAATCAGCTACAAAGATTTTTGGATTCTCATCAACCACCTCCACATACACTTCAAGAACTTCGAGGAGGCCATAATCTATATTGAATTTGATTTTTTCAATTTGTTGAGTGAACTGAGTTTTTACTTCAAATACCTACTAAAAGTGAAGTCTCATATACATATATACAGGGTGGCCAAGAGATTGACGTAAAAAAAAACAGGTCCTTTGTCTCATGGGCTATTCGAATCACTCCCATGTATGTTATGCGATTTTTCAGGGTTTTCGAGTTATGAATTTTTTTATGAACTTCGAGAATTTTCGACTTGACTATCTTAAAAAAGATGGAAATTCTTTTGTAACTTAATTTCCATGAATTTTACTTTTATACCTACATGAAATAACCAATTTCGCAATTTTGATAAAAATTATGGAAATGTTAGTCTCAAGTGAAAAAGTTACGGTAATTGGATTATGATATGAATTTTCGAATAGAAATTAGAGATGTAAAAAGGCTAATTCACGGTTTCTAAGTATGCTTAAAAACTGCGCTCAACAGTCAGCTTTTGGAATCTTTGATAAAAAATGGTACTTAACACTCTACTTTTGCTAGAATTAGCCTTCAAAGTCATCGAGGTGTACCAAATCAAAGAACTAGACATTTACTAAAAAATTATTTTTTGCCATTTCGAGATTTTTCTGATCAAGTTATGATAGAAAATGCTGAAAATTAATGAAAATTAGCTTTAGATGTTGGTCATATTTCAACGAAGCTGAAGACTCACATCTTAAGGGAAGTTCATGCTCGAGGAAATTTTTGTACGTTTCTCCATCAAGTCTGGACGGAAATTCATATGGACCAATTAGTTCAATGTGTATTGAGGCTGGAGGTGGCCACTTTGATCTTTGAAAACCTACTGTGAATTTTATAAATGAATTTCGTTTTATTTACATTATGATGTGCGATTTATTGTCATACCTTTTTCTTTTTTTATCTAGAACTTTTCTTACCAACATCTAAAGCTAATTTTCATCAATTTTCAGCATTTTCTTGATCAGAAAAATCTCAAAATGGCAAAAAATAATTTTGTAGTAAATGTCTAGTCCTTTGATTTTTCCACCGATGACTTTGAAGGTTAATTCTTGCAAAAGTAGAGTGTTAAGTACCATTTTTTATCAATGATTCTAAAAGCTGACTGTTGAGCGCAGTTTTTAAGCATACTAAGAAACCGTGAATTAGCCTTTTTGCATTTTTAATTTTGATTCGAAAATTCAGATCATAATCCAATTCACGTAACTTTTTCACTTGAGACCAAAATTTCCATAATTTTTATCAAAGTTACGATTCTGGTTATTTTATGTATGAAAGCACAATTCATGGAGATTAAGTTACAAAAGAATTTCACAGAGAATTGTCGTACTTTTTTTTAATATCTTTTTTAAGATGGTCAAGTCGAAAATTTTCAAAGTTCATAAAAAAATTCATAACTCGAAAACCGTGAAAAATCGCATAACATACATGGGGGTGATTCGAATAGCCCATGTCACGAGGGACCTGTTTTTTTTTTACGTCAATCTCTTGGCCACCCTGTATATATTCTTATGAAAAAGAGCAGTAGGTACCTACATATTTGTTTTGGACATCATGGCATGTGTAATGAAAAGGCGACAAGGAATAGATCATGCAACAACTGTGAAAGTGAAGAAATGGGTCAAATAACGAGTTCGATAAGTCAGAAAACATTCAGATTTCTCATGATTGCAAAATTGATGAAGCAGAAATGGAAACTTTAGTATAGAGCAGTACATTTCGGTCGAAAACTTTGGCTACATCGTATGTTTTGTTAGGTGGTTGTGAAGTAAGGCTTTTCAGAACTTGGTTCTAAATGAGATCTTAAAACTTTTTCAATATTCCCTTGGCTTCTTGCATTTCGTTGAAGTTCAATAAAAACTTTCTTACCTTTTCTCTCCTACATTGAGTATAAATACTAAAATAATCCCTGGTATAATGAAGGAGTGAAATGAAAGGTAGGACAAGCACACGCAAAGGTAGTTATCAAAGAATCTATTCCCATTATCAAACACCATTTACATACATTACCTCTACGATAATAGTTGTAATTCAAAGAGACGTGATCAGATATGTGAGCGATATTCCGCAAATATGACCATTTTGAACAACACAAGTATCTCATGTCGGCATTTACTTTTCGCTCGTGTTAACTAGAACGTTTCACTAATTAACATTTTCTTCGAGTCACTTCTGAAATTGAAGACTTGTAATATACTTGTTCGAATCCTGTCATTATAGCTCCATCATTAGATGGTAGTCCATTCTGCAAAAACTTATATAACGTTTGTATTAAATGTGCAACAAAATGGTTCATTATAAGTACCTACTTCCGTTGGATCAATCCAATTTTTGCATGTGTATTTTGTTTTGAAATATCATCAACCAGAATGGAAGTTACAATTTTTCAAGCATTGTGCGTAAAATTATGTTCCAGTTAATTCTTCTGAATTCAAATATCGTTTTCTTTTCAGTGTCACAACTACAACGCTGCATAAGCCGATATTCTATCACCGATACATCGACAAGACGATATGTTGGACGATTCCAGGGCTGACCAAACAGCAAGTGGAACAATGCTACAAGGAACCTGACACCACTTTAGCAGCTATGAAAGGTCTTCAGCTGGCTGTAAGCGAATGTCAGCACCAGTTCCAGTTGCAAAGATGGAACTGCTCATCTTTAGTAACCAAAGCTAAATATCCCTATACTAGTCCACTCTTCAAGAAAGGTACACAAATTATCTTGTTCCATTTTTACTCTAGATTTATGCAGTTCTACACTGATTGTCAATTTCTTATTCAACATTCTGAGAACTCACTGAACTGCTATATTTGAACAAAAATTACAGAAGTTCAGAAATTTAATAAATAATAATAATAATAAATCGCCTTTATTGATAAAAATCCTATAAATCATATATTTCAATTGAAGAAACTACCGTGATGTGGCGAAGTCTAGCTAAGCTATTCAAACTCAACCACACCAAAGCAGAAAAAAAAATCAAATACGCTGCACACGGTACCGAAAAAATTAACATAACAATAATCATATCCAATGACACCTCCGAATACAGAAAGCAGGCATGCTGATTCCCCCATATTACTACATCTGGTTCTGACTACTTAAAAGATATTGTTTATATCTGACACTAAATCTTTCAACGCTCAAATTCCTGAGGTCCTGTGGAAGTGAATTAAGAAGTGAAACAGCACAATAAATGAAAGACCTACAAAACATGGCAGTCCGATGACGTGGAGGTGGAACAAGGAACCTACTTCCGAATCTAGTACCCCTACCATGTCTCGATTCCACCGAGACAAATCCACACCGAAGATACTGGGGTGAATCTGGAGACTGCAGCAATCTCATGGTGAAATTTGCAAGATGAAGCTTCCTTCTACCATCCATCTTGAGCCAACCTGTTGAACGCAAGGCAACGCTTATATGGTCAAATTTTCGCAACCCATATATTAGACGGCAACAGTTATTTTGAATCCTCTGGATGCGATCCCTTTCCACTCTCCGCAAACAAGGACCATATAAGAAGTCACAATAGTTAAAATGTGATAGCACGAGTGACTCACAAAGCATTTTTCTTAGTCCCTGGCTCAAAACTTGTCTGTTCGAATAAAGGAGCTTTAAATTTGTATAACCTCTTCTCAACAGATTACTGACATGTTTACACAATCTTAAATCAACATCAAGATGCAACCCCAGATTTCTGGCTGACTCACTCAAAGACAACTTAGTATCGTCTACCGAAACATCCAAAGCATTCCTTAGTATTTCCCTAGAACCCTTAGGGGAGAAGCATAAAAAAGCCGTTTTTTTCGCGTTAAGGTTTAGTGCATGCTGTCTGGAAATTGAAGAGATATTGACCATCTCCTCATTCAAACGATCATTAACCACTCCCACATCAGAAGGATCAAAATGCATATATAGTTGCACATCATCCGCATATGCCTGCACTTTGCAATGGGAAACCGATCTTATAATATCCGCAGTGTAAATAATAAAAAGGAGGGGACCCAAAATCGATCCCTGCGGTACACCAGTTAAAATATCTCTATAAGATGAATACATACCATTGTTGAATATTCTTTGGGATCGTCCCTGCAGATATGAGCGAAACAAGGAAACAGCCGGTCCATCAAAACCATAATACATGAGCTTGGAAACGAGAAGAGCATGATCGATGGTATCAAAGGCCTTAGAGTAATCCAACAAAATAAGCGCACTTGCCATACCCCTATCATGAGCCTCCATCAGATCATTCATCACAGTTGTCAGTGCCGTGGCAGTACTAAAGCCCCCTCTAAACCCACATTGATTTTGAGGTAAAATTTTTATTCTTACAAATTCGTATATTTGGCTGTATAAAACCTTCTCAAATATTTTAGAAATGGCCGGTAGTATACTTATGATTCTTAGATCATCAAAATTCTCAACATCAAATTTCTTCGGAATAGGTCGGCCAATGGAAATTTTCCACGCGTCAGGAAAGTAGTTTTCCTCAATACAAGTATTAATGATATTGACTATAATCGTATCGATGAAAGGGCTGCAGTACTTCAACATAGTAACATTTATACCATCGACACCCAAAGCATCAGACTTCAAATTGTTTAAAATTGAATTGACTTCCGCCGCAGATGTCATAGAAACCGAAAAACTCTCATCCGGATCAAATCTACCATCAGAATAAAAATCTAAAGTTTGGGAACTTACATTTGAACTACTATGAGGAAAAGATATGAAGTGATTATTTATATCTTCCGGGTGAGAGATGTTAGCTGGAATAGCACTCTCTTTCCTCGAATGAATATTCATATTCCTTAATGCTCGCCAGGTTTTACAAGAATTTTTTTCTGCACAAATTGATCTCAAATAGGAATATTTTTCATACCTAGTGGATTTCACAGCTAAGTTCCTAAGTTCTTTATATGAGATCCAATCCTCCTCCGAACGACTGCGCTTGAATTTTTGAAGTGCCCTGTCACGTTGTTTCCTGATACTTTTTAGGTTATCCGTCAACCATGGAGCCCTTGGCTTCGAAACTCTCCTCTCAATAAGGGGAGCATGTTTATCGAACAGTTCCAAAATAAATCTGTTGAACATTGAAATTTTTTCGTCGATATTTCTTTCTACGATCACACTCATCCACGGCAAACTGTGCAAGTCCTCCAGAAATGCACCATGGTTGAAATTATTGAAGCACCGAAACGTGACCAACCGTGGGCCCGGCTTCGCCGTTTTCAACATAAGCTCAGCATATACCATCCTATGATCAGAAATGCCATCGCATGAAATGGTTCCCACAATTTGGAGACCGTTTATATCTCGACTGATCTGTGAATAATACAGACCTCCATTGATCGTTCCATTTCACGTGCTCATTGCATTGCCCATGCCAATCGAAGTATCATATGGCATAATATGAATTTATCTTCGAGAATGTAGATTTACATCTTGAAGTCTTTGACGAACTGTTTCAAACGAAACCAAAGCGTTCAAAAATCGTTGTTGCATGATTCGACAAGTAGGTACTCAAACTCAAAGGTTCTCTAAGGGTAGACACAGTCAGAAAACGATCTCGTGCAGGAGTGGTAGATCTTGGGCGTCCACTTCTCGATATTTTGGTCACGTTTTAAGTTTCTCGATATCCATGGACAGGTCGGGAAAATAAGCTTTCACTAGCTTGAAAGAGATTCTCAGCATATCTCAGATAACGTCTCGCCTCGATCATACCAATAGCCCTCTTGGCTCCATCCGCACTAAGTTTACGTCTAGGCATCATTGCAAAACAAATTTTCTGCTTCAGAAATCAGAATCAAAGATGATTGTAAGAACGTTAAACAATAACTGATCCAAAATTCGCAGAAATACAAACGACAAGAACTTGCCTGAACTGAGAAAGGTATAAAACGAGGAGCAAAAAAACATTCAGATATAAGAGTGAACATTTGATTTCTCCTAAATGGTAGACAAGAATCAGCAACTTTTGAAAAGGTCACAAGTTTCTAAGCTTCCTTCATTTTTGTGGAACAGAGGAACGTTATCTTTATCAAAGAATTAGCAAACAAATAGAAGCAATTTTGAAAAACCTCTTTATTGTCATGTCCTGCCAATATATTATTATAACGGAATAGATAACTATAGAGATAATACGTACAAAATGACATAGGGTTTTATTTCAGAGGCATAACTTGTTGGTAGTGAATTACAGTAATGTCATATTCTACAACTATGATCTTTGGTCCTTTCTTCATAAAATCTACCATTATGAAATGAAAGTACCAAAAAATGAAATATTTTTAGATAAATTGGGGTGAACGAAATTCATTTTGTCCGAATGCTATGGACAAAATGACATACTGCAACAGGCAACTGTAGTTTTCTTCTTTATAAAGCTACTGACAAAGTTGACCAATGAAACGCTTGGTTTTTCTAGGAACATCAGCACTGAATGCGAGAGCCCAATGCAAGCTATGCATGCATCGTAACCGATCTTTTCCAGGACTTATCCTGGAGAAGAATGGTTTTTTTCCCGATCTAATTCGGGCAAAAAGACAGATGGACAGTCGTCTTCATCATCTCGAAAGTTGCTACAACATTTTCGTCTTCATTGTCTTCTTCAAATAATGCCCCAGGCACTTGTCTCCTTTTCTTTGGAGGACGTATGAGCTCATTTCTTGATTTAATTGCAATCATATTAGGTGTAGAAGTTGAAACTAAGTACGTTTATCGAGTCTTCGGCTCACGTTTGCCTTGTCCACTTATGAATCGTCCATTAGGGATTGGAGGAACCTCCACATAGGATCAGCAAGAGTAGGTTAAGATTGCCTTTATTAGCCCCAGATAAATATTTTGTTATGAATATGTTAAGACAAGTCCTGGCTCTTTGTTTGGTGATGGAGCCTGGCCCCTGGGATGGATAGTCTCGGTGTTGACCGGTAGATACGGTTAATTCAGCTGAAATACCTATGTCATTTTGTCCGCTCACTGTATATGTCATTTTGTCCATAAAGCGTTATAAAACTAGAAATATATCGTACTAATACAAAAAGTTTATGTAACATTAAAAAAGCTTCGTGAATACAATGACAAATAAGTAAAGTTTGAAAAAAAGGCATTAAAAAGAAAAAAAATGGTGAAAACTGGCCATTTCTTCTGAAAATTTGGCGCAATGAAAAAACTCGTGACCTATTGATTTCTGTTATCACTCATATAACGATCTACCTAATGAACTAGAGTAACGCTTGCGAGTTTTCAGAGGTTAATGGAATCCACTCGGGTCGTGTGATTTGGTAAGCACTTCCGCATTTGATGCCTATGTCATTTTGTCCATATATATCGTTTTGTACGTATTTCCCCTACTCCATTCACTTTTAGAAAGTATCCTGGATGGCCATGAAATTGTGACTCATTTCACCGTGTATATTTTGAAAATTTAAGGTTATAGTCATTTTCCTGTCAGATAAATAAGCAACGTTATCCTTTCTACATAGAGGTCGTAATTACGTATTCATCAAAATGTTTATTGACTTTGAGAAAATGATGAATTTAAGAAAATATTACGTGAATTCAATAATTCCCAAGACCTGGCGAATGTTGAAGAAACTTCTTTCTCTGTTGATAAACATGGTTGGAAGATTCAGTTATGCTTTTTTCTTGTACAGAAATCCAGCGTGTTGAAATTTTACTGAAAAATAATGGACAAAATAGTCCGTTACTTTGTGATAGTTCGTTCGAAAAAAGAATAAAACTAATCGAATAACCCGACAGAAAACTTAGGAATGAACAGTAGAATTCTTCACTTTTCAAAATTCTCAAGCCTACAGAAGACATCTGAATAACTTTTTGCACAACATGAAACATTCCAGTATGAAAATGTAGTATAGTACTATGAAACCTGTGTCATAGTTAAACCTTGAAAGAACTAACTTCATTCACAAAGTTGAATAAGAGTAAATAGAAATTAGCATTGGCAACTTCTCTGAGAAGTACATATTTGTCATTTCAGTTTTCAGTTTTGAGTAAAAAAACTTGATAAACCTAAATCATGGCCAACCGGAAACATTATTTATTTATCCTCACTTTACCTACACCAGAGGTAATTACATGAGTTTACAACTCAGACTGAATTCACAGTCTAAAAATATAAGTATAAGTATGAAATATAAGGAAAAGCAACAAAAACAATAAATAAAAAATAAAATAAAAGATGATAAAATAAAGGTATGGGTATAGAGTAGCAAACTACATTCAATTAAATTTATGCAGCAACAAATTGATCCTCAGTTACCCTAAGCTAAGCCAATGTCAAAAAAAATCATGAACCATACTCTCTGATAATACCGAATTGCAAATGCCCAGCATGTGAGTGAGAGGTGACGGAATCTTGCTGTCGATGTAAAAGAGGTCATGTGATAGAACTTTGATTGAATTTAATGAAGTTAATATGATGAGAATCAGAATACTTCAGGTTATTTATAATATGATAGATGAATATAAACGTGAATAGAGTATACAAGACAAGTTATTCCAATGCAATGTAGCCACATGTAAGTTCCCGACTGGACAGGCTCTGATAACATGCTCCCTGGCTCCATTCTGCATGTTCACAACTCTGCTGCACCAGCTTGTCGACCTCTCAAGAATCCACAGGTCTTGGAATCGAATCTCCGGCATAAATCCCTAAATCATTCTGATTTCGATCGACGTTGACGTTGACATATTCAAAATCTCGAGCGATCGCTGAAGGATTTATGAAATTTCAGCTCGGTCACACGATTGAAATTTAATGTGGTCGTCCCTCCAGAGCCATTCTGATTAAAATTGCTATGGTAATGGGTCGCAATTTATTTCGAATATAGAATGGCTTTGACGTTTGTCCAGGGCAAGCAGCCATGCATAAATACATGCGCGATCAGTTTTGAATAGGATCGCAAACTACTGTTAGTGATGAGGGAAAAGAGTCGGGCCGGACAGGTGCAGAGGCGTAGGAAGAGGGGGCATTTTAATTATCCGCTCGTCGACCCTTCCTCGCACTGCCCCTTCGATCTAATGAGCACTGATATGATAGCGGATTAGTCTTCCGTCCAGTGATTATTGAAGGTGGTAGCTGCGTTGTCTATTTGAATTGAGGGACAGATTTAACGGACCAAGAAGATGAACAAAAGGATGCAGAGTTTCAAGCATAAACATAAAGAACTGGAACGAAATTAAGCTCGCCAAATTGATAATTCTTTACAGTGATATCTGGTGTTTTTTCAGAGTGATAAAACTTCAATTGAAATCAAGATTGAAGCAAATTTTTTTTATTCCAAAGATAATTTTATGACATTCATGTTTCAGAAATAATTTCTGGTATATGTCCAACACGTCTAGCTCTGAGGAACCGTATTCGGCCAGACCAATTTTGGACCACTTTTCCGAGTAATTCAGGACTCAATTCAGCAATAAAACGAGTTATGTTGGCTTCCAAAGTATTTATTGTTTCTGGTTTATCAGCAAAAACCAATGACTTGACTTAAATCCAAAGAAACCATTGGAGTTATGTCGCATGATCTTGGAGGCTAATTAATTAGACCATTTCTCGAAATAATGTTATCGCCAAATCTTTCTTTCAATAAATACATTGTTACGATAGCAGCATGAGGTGCAGCACCATCTTGTTGGAACCAAAATACTTCTGGGACGATACCATTCGGATTTTGAAACAAATAATCATTGATCATCGACCTGTTATGAGCACCATTCGCTGTTACATTAGCTCCAGCATCGTTTTTAAAGAAATATGGACCGATGAGGCCTCTAGCGTGTAAAGCACACCATACAGTGCATTTTTCAGGTTGCAACACAACCTGCAGAGCTTCTTGAGGAATGTTTTCATTCCATATATGGCAATTTTGCTTGTTTACGTAACCGTTCAACCAGAAATGAGCTTCATCACTAAACACAATTTTTCGATAAAAAAGTGGATCAACTTCAAGATGTTCTAGGGTCCAATCTGCAAACAAACGACGAATATTATGGTCGAGTGGCTTTAGTTCTTGAACCAGTTGGATCTTGTATGGGTGTAGACCAAGATCTTCACGCAATATTTTTCATGTGGTGGATGCACAGAGTCCAACTTGTTGTGAACATCGACGAATAAACAAATCTGGATCTTCATTAACATTATCACTTACAGCAGCGATATTTTCTTTTGTACGTACAGTTCATTGTCTTGTTGTTGTTGTTGCATCGAATAGAGAAACTGTTGTCAGAAATCTATCGATAGTTCGACGAATAAGGTGCTGTGATGAACGATTACATAAACCAAAAATTTCACGAAGTGCTCTATAAGTTTGGCGAATAGAACAATGATTTTGATAATGAATTTCAGCAATTTGTAAACGTTGTTGCGGAGTGAGTACTTTCATGATAATTTGTCAATGCTTACTCAACAGAAATGTCATAACAACATGGCTTCTACCTTCTGTCAAATCCGAGGTCAAATCACAGTAGTTATGCCTATCGAAAATTCTATCACTCTATAAAAAACACCCGATACATCTACAAAAATGGTGCTTCTACTCGAAAGCTCTAAACCTCCCAGTGTTCGATGTTCGAGAAAATCATCCTTAAACATATCAAGATTCGTATCATTTCAAGAATTTATTGGTCTTTCTCTCCCAATATCTGTTTCTGATAATGGGAGAGAAAGCCCTAAAAATTTTGAAGATATGCAACCACCTCCCAAATTATCCTTCAATCAATAATTCAAGATTCGATTTTGTATAAGAAAGATACTTTGAACAGAAAGCAGGTTTCCTCATCTGGACAAGTGGCTTCAATAGCACTAAGATTTGTGTTTCACAAAAATGAACGAATCCAACGAAAGGAACGACGTAAACTGGCGAGCGGTACCCTCGAGACGCCACTGTCTGACGCCACTGCACAGGGCCCAGTCCAGCATCTCCTCAGGATCTCCAGAAAAGACATTCAAATATACCTGACAATTGAACGTTGGCTCTTAAATAAAGTGTACTTTATTCCGTCGATAAATCTGGAAGGAACGCACACGTGAAAGCAGCTACAAACAAGGCCTGGCCGAGATAAAAATTTTGAGGACAAGCACTATATAGGGTATTGGCTACTGTTTTATAATGCGGCATTGAGAAGAAGGCGATCGTAAATCTCGGTACCTCAACTCGCGATGCGCCTGTCGAGAAGGCTACAGCTCCCTATTGCACTCCGCGAAGTCAACGAAGATGGATGGCAGCTGGCCAGGAAATGCTAGCACCACAAAGGGAAATGGGAATTGCAAACGGAGGCCTTTTCCTTTGGTCTGAATTGGCACACAACCAAACTTTGTGGATTTAGCCATCGCTAGCAGGGTACCACTGTTTTACCAGAGCTGGAATTCTTTCAAATTAGGGGAATGAATTTAAAATTTAGTGTAATTGAGACCATCAGCTTCTCCAAGTCTGTATATCTGATTTAATTCACTTTGAGGTCCATTTGCGAAGTTTGCGTTGAAAACTAGGAATGATATTCTGGGAAAATAAGCTTGTCCTATGAGGCAGGTTAAACAGTGCTCGACAATTGACGTTGGAAATTACACATACAGGGTGAGTCTTTGACTTGTACATATATTTGAACTGTAGATTCCTCTCATCAAACAAAACACTTTCTTCCTATACCATTTTTCAAAATTCGGTTTCGTTTGGAAGATACAGAATGTCGAAAATCCATGAGAAAAACACTTTTATGTTTATATCTTCAGAACCGTTATTTCGAATGAACTGAATTTTGGTTCATTGGTTACTCTATTCATGGTGCATATTCCTCAATCGAAACTTATTCAATATCTCTCCTTGTATAAAAGTTACAGGGAAGTCGACTCATCAATACACGCAAAAACACCATTATACCACTTTAAAAAGATAAACGGTTCATATTTTTGAAAGAATCAATCATTTGAGAAATTGAAAGTAATCCTATGTTTTTTCAATAAAACGCGTCGTTTTCGAGTTATTTCCAATTTTACCTGTAAAAATCTGACGAAAAAATCATTAATTTCAAGAATAATCTTAATAATGCTTCTCTAAATTGAATATCATCGAATATTATTCCTTCTCTGGTCTTCAAACGAGTTAACAATGTTGTCAGAATATTTATCAACTTTGTCGAGACTTAAATTCAAATGATGGAAAACGTTGATGTGGAGATATTTAATAATGAAATCTCACAAATGTGGGAGATGAAATTGAACACCAAGGAGCATCTAATACGCACAGTTTCTATTAAAAATTTATTGTTACCGATCCATATTGAAGTTAAATGTCGATGAAATACAAAATTCGGATATGAATGATGGGATTACTTCGGGAGAGCAATATCCAATCGCCAAAACCCACCTTCAACTTTTCAGGAATTGAGTTCAGCCCATCAGAAGGAATGGAACGATATGCCTGGAAATTTCATTAAGGGTCTACATCCCTGAAAAAAATGGAGTCATAAACGATTTATTTTTTCTGATTGATGAAGGGATGTATGAGTGTATAAAGATAAAAATAATAAAAGTATAAAATGAATAAATAGGATATTCTCCATCATTTTTGGTTATTTTTCAACATTTCCACCATCAAAACTAACGAATATTTAAGTGTTTTTTCATTTCAGTATTGAATTCTATCATTTAGTTAATCAAATGTCTATCTCCTTTCTCGTTCAGAATTCACCGTTTTTTTTGTAAATAATATTACAACAATGTGTTGTTTTCGCGAAAATTTCTTTGAATTCTTCTATTCGTATTTTTCAGCCAGTGTGAGATCTAGTTCAGGAATCAGGATATGGTTTTTTGTTATATTCCCTGCGCCCCAACATTTGTTCTATTAAGCTCAATAATCCAATAAATAAAAATTAATGCACTACACCGCATCTGGCGGTATACGTTTCTTATTCTGAAAGCTAAAGACTCTTTATGACTTGATTTTTGGAATGCTTAGGCCTATTGGGTAGTTGACTGAAAGAATAGGTGGTATTTTATATTAAATAATGGATATATTCAGATTTTGGTTTTTTTTTACTTCCCTATTTTATCTCATACTGCATCTGCATGAAGCATAGAGTAACAAAGTTTTTCTTTCCAATATTATATATTGCAGTTGAAACAGAGGAAAATATTCATCTTATTTCCGGAATAATTTCTATAAAAACCAAGGGGGCAACTAGGCCAAGACTTTCGACGATGTGTGTATAAATATGCCAGATACAAAACTTGCTAGATTCATGCCTCGAAAACCTTCATGGGATTTTTCCACCAAAAATTAAATTATTGATCTTTAAACATTCCTAATACTTTTGATCATAACTTGTCTGCCCTGAAATAATTAAATTGGTGTAGTTGAGTCCCAGAACCAATTCCACGCGAAATATCGTCAGCAGGTGATTAATTGGAACAGTAAAACACGAAAAAAGCATAACTTGTGCAAGCCATCAATCCACCTGTTCCACGACTGTAAAGTTGAGAAAAAGACACGCGATTACATAACAAAGTGTCCACAGCACTTGCTGAGGCTCTTTATAATTCGTTAATTGTCACAGTGTTTCCGCGAAAGCCTCCAAACGTGACACCCATTCTTATTGCCATTTTGTATTTCACAAAGGCGAAGCATTTTGATTGGTGCGCGATTGCGTCTGATTTTCACGAAGCAATTAATTAACTGCTCCTTTTTGGTGTTACGGGCATATCTGACATTTTTACAAGGCATCACAATGCAGAGTAGATACGAAAAAATCAATTACTATGTAAACCAAATTGCGGCCATTCGATCGGCCTTTCGATGAATGATCGATAAAAGATACTTAATTGGGAAATGCCAGCTAATTACAGAAGCTGTCTAGATGAGGCGCTCCGAATATCTTGCCGCATGCAAATATCCACTCAGGTCTCGCAGTTCTACCTATGTTCCTACTCTCATATGTTTCAGAAATATCAACGGATTCGACGGTCATGAGAACAGTTTCTGTTGTTTCACAATAGAACTTATAGTAAGTTCTACGTTTTCACTCAAAAAAAACGAGTCGCAGAGGAAAAACAGAGAAGTTTTACTCTGATGCCAACTTATACAGGATTTTGTATGACTTGTGCATATATTTTAACTGTAGATTCCTCTCATCAAACGAAACACTTTTTTCCTATACCATTTTTCAAAATTCGATTTGGTTTGGAACATTCAGGGTGTCGAAAATCCATGAAAAAAACACTGTATATATCTTCGGAACCGTTATTTCAAATGAACTGAATTTTGGTGAAGTATTCACTCTCTTTATGATGCATATTTCCAAATCAAAACTTATTCAATATTCCTCCCGGTATAAAAGTTACAGCGTAGCCAACTCATGAATCCACGAAAAAAATACTATGAAACCTCTTGAAAAAGATAAACGGTTCATATTTTCGAAAGAACCAATCGTTTTAGAAAATAAAAATATTCCTAAGTTTTTTCAATAAAACGCGTCGTTTTCGAGTTTATCCCAATTTTACCCGATAAAATTTGACGAAAAAATCAAAGACCATAAGAAAAATCTAGGTGAATGCAACCCTGGATTTTCAATATTACAGAATGGCTCGAATTAATAAACTCTATACAAGGTACCAATGTTGTCAGAATGTTTATCAACTTTGTCAAGACTAAAATGTCAATGAAATACAAAATTCGGATATTAATGATGAATATCCCATACAAAGCACAGAATTGAAATTAATGCAAAATGAATACTTAACACCACACGATCTGTGGCGATGTTTCTATCTAAACAATATCCTCTTGGAATTTTATAAACTCGACACTACACGATTATTATCACATTAATTCACTTTCACTGAAAAGCTTTTCACATCAACTGTTCGCATTCTTCAATGTGAATAAACAAAAAACAAATCTCCATCAAGCCGCAATACGCATGCTTCGTTCAACAACCACAGACCAACTGTTCGGTCTATGGAATAACGGTTTGTCTTGCGCGCCGACTGAAATTAAGATCGTAGCGCTCTATCGGCGAGAATCAGAACATTTCCAAAGAGGCACGACAAGACGCCATCAGCCAAAAGTAAACAAAACTAGTGTCTTTGCGTTAGTTCATCCGTTAATGATAGAGGACGTATTGCTTCTTTGGTACTGCTTCCTTGTTTAAAGAGAAAATCAACACAATCTTGCATCATCTTCTCAAAGTTCTATGATAGCTTTCATAGAATATGGTTAGATGGGTTAGGTCATTGGCCTCGAATACTATGACCTAATTTAATGGAGTTATGTTCGATTAGTGTAACAATTCTTCATCAGACAGTTTTGGGAGATAGAGGAAAATGTAAATCGAAGGAGGAACTTATTTTTTTGGGATAAATATGGCGTTTCAATTGAAGAAATAATCGGACTATACAGGGTCTTTCACGAGGAACCTCACCCATATTTATACGGGAAACTACTGAACGTATTTTCATGAAATTCAGCACTTATAAGTATTTCACGATGCTGATGAAATCTAAAATATTTTCAAGGCATGAGCACCTCCGGTTTTTCCGGAAATGACGTCAACTTCCGTTTTTCAAATTAGAACACCATTTTTTTATTGCAGAAATAGATTCCTTAGAAAATTTCAAGTTATTTTGATGTAACATTTTTCAGTTTTGGTTGGAAAATTCTCTCTGAGCGGGAAAATTCGAAAAAAAAATCGAAAATAGAGCTCCGCTGAAACAAGAATAACTTCGAGGTTTTTGGATGGAAAATTTTCATTTTTGGGATTTTTCAAGATGTAAGATTGATGTATCCACTTTAAAAATCGAATCGCGATTCATGATACAGGGGGTGAAAAAATCGCTTTCAAAGTTAGGGATGACAAAATCGTGAAAAATCAATTTTTTCAAATTAGAACCCCATTTTTTTATGGCAGATATTGAATCTACGTTAAAAAATAATGTGAGTGTATGCATCACACCCTTGCCCTAAAATGGATATTTTCTTAGTTAATATCTTTCTGTCAGAGTGTCAGCCAAAGAGAGAGATTCGAATTATTAGATGTTCTGTGTCCGTTTTCTCTCGTATTGGAAATACCTTCGATGACTGAACACATATAGGCATCTTAGAAATACCGAACGCGGTAATTGTAACATAATGTAAGTTCTGTGTTCGAAACTCAATTGAAGAATTAAATAAAATTTGCGCACAGAAGTTAGTTGACTAAACCACAGAATACCTAACTACACAGAAGCGTCAGTAAGCGTCGGCACTTTGATCTTCAAGGAGCAAATTTTCGTGACCTTCATTCTCTGTTAGGTAGTACATATGTCACTTTTGAGCGGCAAATTTGATTTGAATGGTCAATGGTTCACATAACAAAGGATTTTTAGTTTTTGATTTATCAACAATCTGAATCATACCAAAAAAAAACAAACTTCAGCGGTCCATCGGGAAGTTTAAATTCAATTTTGACATATGTACTACCTAGCATGGCACAAGCGTCATCACATAGAGTGACGCTTCTGTGTAGTTAGGTATTCTGTGACTAAACAGAGCATATACTCCATTCACTTTTATAAAGTATACCGGTTGGCCATGGAATTTTGACACATTTCACTGTGTATTTTTTGAAAATGTTAGGTTATAGTCATTATGATTACTTTCAGTATCGTTCCAAACTTAATATATAGTAAAATTGATGGTATCGGTCAAGGAACAAAATCAAAGAATACAATTCCTTCAGCAACGTTTCGGCTCCTTTATTGGGCCTTCTTCAGGCTAAAATAGAGAAAAACTCATAAACCCCAATACAATATACAAATAATAAATTACTTTGAAATAAATAACAAGCAAGGAAACACTAAAAAACAAATGAACAAAATAAAATACAGTAACAGGTCGGCAAGAACAATCAAAAATAGACCTATACGACTTAAAAACAGAATGTGAACAAATAAATACAATCATGAATAAAATACACAGAAATGGCAATTCACAAAACTTACCATCGGAATACAAGAAAAAATTAAAAATTAAAAGATTGAATCTTTCCATTAAAGAAAATCGTCGATTACGTAAAATAGGTGTCTGCAACAAGGAGAAAAAACCATCGATGTACATGGAAACAACACGGCCGACACAAGAATGGAGACAATCCAGAGCGACAATTTAATACAGACATCACAAAAACGACACCCACACATGATAAAACAACACACGAAATAAACGTCGAAACAGTGGCGGATCAGACGAGCATCAACGATTAGGTTTCAACTGAATTTTTTGGATCAAATTTGAATAAACAACACTCAAGGAGCCAATGTCAGAACGAAAATTCACTGCGTTAGGATGTCTATTAATACAGATCATTTCATTGAAGCCACGCCTAAACCAATTGGACTCCCGATTCAAGACGTCAACATTCTCAAAATCAAAAATATGCCCAGATGATAGAGCATGACAAGCGAGTGCAGTTGATTCTTTTTTATTTTCACAATCTCGTCTATGCTGTGCCGTTCTATTACCCAAATATTGTCCCGTCTGACCCACATAACAAGCATCACAATCCTTACAATTAATCCTGTACACCAACCCCGAACATTTTTGTCTGGAAACCCTATCTTTAAGTTTTGAAAACAAAGAACGTACCGTTTTTCTATAATAATAAACCACCCGATCCGTGCCCCGTCTCATGATGCCCTTCATCCTCTCCGACAACCCCCGAACATAAAGCAGCCTACAAAAACCAACATTACCCACATCATCACTAATTCCAGTAGAATCACGTGGTCCAACACGACCAGATGAGTTGAAAATCTTTTTCACCAAATATCTCGGGTAGCCATTCATTAATAACAACGATGTTTGTTCATCGAAATTTTTCTTGTGAAAGGATTCATGTGACAAATTGAGGATTTTATGCTTAATGGATTTAACAATAGTGACCTTCTGCAATCTGGCATGTGAAGATTCAAAATGTAATAACCTACCCGATGCAATGGGTTTACGGTAAAGGTCCGTTATGATCTTATTGTCCTTCCTAATCAACAGAACATCCAGAAAAGGTATCACTCCCTCAGTCTCCAACTCATAAGTGAACTTAATACTATCATCAAAGGAATTAAAAATGTCCAGAACACATTGAACAGAATCCTCAGGGATAGACATAACAACATCGTCAACATACACATAGACAAAAGGGACATGAAAGTTAATCTTGGACAAAACAAATGTAATAATCTTATCCATAATCATTTCAGCAAGGATGGGGGAAGCTGGATTTCCCATTGCTGAACCTCTAATCTGGGAAAAAAATGTACCATTATATGAACAATAGCTGTTTTCGAATATAAATTTAATTATTTGCTTCAATACATCAATAGAAAACTGAACATGTATCTTCAAATCATCCCAGTGTTCATCAATGAGATCAATAACCAATCTCTGCGGAATATTAGTAAACAACGATACAACATCAAAACTGACAAACACAAACCCATCCGGAATAGTAAAATCACGTAAGTCAGACACCAATGTATAAGAATTCTTAATGGAATGTGTGAACTTAAATCTAATCTTATCTAAAATGTTAACAACAAATTTCGAAATATTATATGTGGGCGAACCACAGCAAGAGATCACAGGTCTTAATGGTCTATCAACTTTGTGTATTTTCACCAATCCATAAATTTTAGGAGGTACAGAATTGTACTGTTTCATACGTCTCGCTTCAATGTCACTCAAAAAACCATCATCATGTAATTTACCAACTAATTTATTACTATCAGACTGAATTTTATTGGTAGGATCTCGTTTTAACCTCTTGTAAGTGGATGTGTCGGATAATAAAAGTGACATTTTTTCATTGTATTCACTCCTCGACAGGACAACAGTTTTATTACCCTTATCAGAATTCAAAACTAACAAATCCGGATTACTCCTAAGGAAATACTTTGTCCTGCCGAACCAAGACAAGAGTGTTCTACCATATCCATCAGAAAATCTACAAGATCTCAACTTTCTATAAAAATTCTGGACAATATTACACAAAGTCAATCTTACACTATTCATAGCATCTGACAACAACTGACTTTGACTTACATAGGATTCAATATCACCTAAAATGTCCATCAATGGAAAGTCAGTCAAAGTGTATGGTAATGAAAATTTGGGACCCAAAGATATAATCTTTCTTACACAATCAGGTAAAAACACATTTGTACAATTTATCAACCACGAAGACTGTGTGGAAATATCATAAACATCAATTACAGATAACAACTTCTGAAACTTCACGACATTATCTCTCCTAATCTTAGCTAATGATCTATCAAAAAATCTCTTCTGGCAACTTGAGAAACTTGTTATATAAGACGAAGGTACAAGTTCACTCAGAACCGTTCTACTGTTCTGAATATCCCGCTGGAGTTTTCTAATCTTCCAATTAACTATCATGATTTCAACACTCAAAATATCCTTTTTTAGTTTATATATCAACTCACTAACCTTATGACTAAACGGATGTCGATCCTGAAACAGTGAATGTACACATTTCACTTCATTCACAATATGCTTAGGGAAAACTCCACTTCTTCTACATCTCAAAAGGAAAATTCTATTGTTAACCGCTCTCGCCAACCTATCATTATCAGCTGCCCACCTCTTGAAGTGCACAACCACATTGAGACCAAATAGCATCAATACCTCCCTGTAGAAACCCATATCCAAAAACTAGACCAAAAACCAAGATGATTACTTTCAGTATCGTTCCAAACTTAATATATAGTAAAATTGATGGTATCGGTCAAGGAACAAAATCAAAGAATACAATTCCTTCAGCAACGTTTCGGCTCCTTTATTGGGCCTTCTTCAGGCTAAAATAGAGAAAAACTCATAAACCCCAATACAATATACAAATAATAAATTACTTTGAAATAAATAACAAGCAAGGAAACACTAAAAAACAAATGAACAAAATAAAATACAGTAACAGGTCGGCAAGAACAATCAAAAATAGACCTATACGACTTAAAAACAGAATGTGAACAAATAAATACAATCATGAATAAAATACACAGAAATGGCAATTCACATCTTTTAATTTTTAATTTTTTCTTGTATTCCGATGGTAAGTTTTGTGAATTGCCATTTCTGTGTATTTTATTCATGATTGTATTTATTTGTTCACATTCTGTTTTTAAGTCGTATAGGTCTATTTTTGATTGTTCTTGCCGACCTGTTACTGTATTTTATTTTGTTCATTTGTTTTTTAGTGTTTCCTTGCTTGTTATTTATTTCAAAGTAATTTATTATTTGTATATTGTATTGGGGTTTATGAGTTTTTCTCTATTTTAGCCTGAAGAAGGCCCAATAAAGGAGCCGAAACGTTGCTGAAGGAATTGTATTCTTTGATTTTGTTCCTTGACCGATACCATCAATTTTACTATATGTTATAGTCATTTTTCTGTCAGATGATTGAGCAATGTTGCCCTTTCTTCATAAAGGTCGAAGTAATTACGTATTTATCGAAATGTTTATTTACTTTGGGAAAATAATGAATTTGAGAATTTATTGTAATACCTATACTCCATTCACAATTATAAAATCACAACTCTGGCCTTGGAAATTTGACACATTCCACTCTGTATCGAAGTTATGACGTTTTTCAAAATATTTTTATGTTCCAAGTCAACACTATGTTGCCCTTTCTAGATTCTTAGCGTATTTCTCAGAATGTGAATGAATTGGAAAAGATGTGATGGACGAAAATAATTAACGTTTATATGAATTGATAGAAAGGATTCCTTTTCTAGTTATTTGCATGAAAAGTACAAGAGATCACTGTTGAAATATAATATTTTTCGCTATGGAAAAAAATTGCATTGCTTTCACATAATTTTTATATGCATGCTTGTGAAGATTTAATGTTTATTATCCTCTTGAACTGAAAGTTCAAGACTTGACGACATTTTATTTATTTGATCTTATGAACAAGGAGTAAAATATTCTGATTGTATAGTAATTTATTGGATTAAAAAATATTCATACATTACTACCACAGTAGGTTTGTACAAATAAAATGGAATAGGTCAAACATATGCTTCACATTTATCATTCACCTGTTCTAAAATAAGACACAAACTCCTGGAATATGGAAAAAACCGATGTATTCTGGTTCAATATAGCCTTTTTCTACTTTCGGCAAAGGAATGAAAGCTCCAGTGACACCTTTCAATTCTACCTGAACTATATTTTCCGGTCGCTTCCGTTAGAAGATCGTATACGGAAGCCTTTCTTGTCCATTTACACATTCCAAATAAATTTTGAGCACCAAAATCGATACCGAAACTAACCAAACTTCTGGGAGACCGGAATTTCGTTTGAAATCTTTCAAAACGGCCCGATACCTAAAAAAACTTCGTTATCAAGTGTAAAAAGGTCGAATAGTATAGGTACTTACTTTCGCTTTATTTATGCTTATAAATCGATTTTTGGTCCAATTCAAATTTGCCGTTCGTACTCACGCCAAAACTCGTGAAAGGAAAAAATGACACTTGCACGAAACGTCTTCTGGACGCCGAAGAACGGAAAAATAGGCGATTTCCTATCGATATTTCTCCCCAAAATCGCCGATCGATACGAACTAACAAAATGGGGAAAATCGTTGATACTTTTACTTTGATGTAAACAGAAAAACTCAAAGATTATAGAGTACTCTATAATCTTTGGAAAAACTGGCATCGTCGTATTGTCATTAACCATATTCTATGTACGCGCACAGATTTTTCATCAGGTGCACCAATTCCTGAAAACGAAACCATGGCCAGAGTTGTGATTTTATAATTGTGAATGGAGTATACATATAAATTGCAATAAAATTTCGACAATTCCTTTAAGCAAGCTTCGATTCCTTGTAGAAACTTTCTTGTGCGTGCATGTGAAAATCAAGAAAGATTTTATGTGATTCCTCTGTTGTTTTCTCCGTATTTTCTTATGAATCCGGCTCGAAGTACCAAATCGGGCAATCCTAGCTTCTCACGTTAAATAACAAATAATTTAAACATCGACTGCTTGACTCCTGCTACGCGAAACAAGTAAAAACCAAACTCGTAACATAAGTTCTGATAGATTAGAATGACAAATAGCAGATCGCATCCTCTCGGTTGGTAACACTGTCGGAGACAATACCATAGAGGGATATATTATATAATCAGTGCTGGTGGTCGACCATAGACATTCGACCATAGACAAGCCATTACCACTAAACCAATTCAAATGATACGGTTCTTGCGTGCTGTAGAGATCGTAAAAGGCTATGTAGTGATATACGAAATGTGGGTTCTCTTATTTAGATTCTACACGCTTGGCGGGAAAAAACATGAGAGAAACACCGCAAAAGGCGGAAAAATGAGTCGAAGTACTACCGAACGCTTGCAAATTGTCGGTAACAAATTGAAGTTGTAAACCGTCCATTTCAAGTTTATCGAATGGTGTTTTCTGTTTGAGATGTGTCTTCCAAGGAATACGGTAATGGTTTGGATGAGGCAGAAAATTGTTCGCCATAAAGAACTACTTTTTATGTTATATTCTCGATGGAATAGCGTTGAACCGTGAATACTGTTAACATTTTTGATTGATTCTTTTCTAGAATTGAGTGCTTATTTGAATCATCTCAAAACCAGAAAATGATTCTCAATTGTGTCCTTCGAAGGATTCGAACAATATTTTAGTTGATCCAAAGTTAGTTGGATGAATCATAAAAACTTTCACACAAATATTCCTTTGATATTCTGGCAGTTTCAAAGGAAAATTTCATTGCAAGTAATATATTATATTTAACTTAATCAATGTAGGTACTCATTTTCTGAGAATGTGAAAGGCAGGAAGCTATAATTTCCTATATGCACATCCTGGATGAAGAAATTGAATAGCCCAAAGTAAAATATAATTATAATAAGTGTAAATGAATCAATAGGTCCAAAATCAAGAACAACCGATTTTTCCGAAACATCTGTCCATATAAACGTCAAGACCAAATAAAGAAGAAGAATTTTTCCTTAATGCGTCGAGTTACGCACATCACGAATTTACACGGGTTTCAGCAGACCTTAGGCCCTGAACGGACGATATCTGTCACCTTGCCGGAGCACAAATAAATCGCAATTTGTCATGGATACTTAGTGTTGAAATCTGACGTCATTATAATGAAGCTGTCATCACTACCTACCACGGGTGACACCTGGATAGACCGATCTTCTATTGTTTGCAAATAGAATGCTACTCTTCCAACAAATGACAGTGGGTGCCACCCCATGGTCTCGTTTGCATTTTTTCTATACCTTATTATTATCTATTCACTCGTTTATGAGAGCGTTGGGAATTTATTATTGTAGTTTTTATGTTATTAGGTTATTCTAGAGGGAGATACCATAACGTGCGAGGGGACAGTGTTAATTGTTAACTAATTATGCAGATGATCTAATACAGGCGTGCTTCCTCTAGAAGATCCACCTGACATTTCATTGAGTTCTATGCTCAGAAAAATCTGAGTTTTCTATTGCTATGGTTGTTAGAATGAAGTTTCATGAACCATAAATCGCAAGTGATTAATATTTGTCATAATGCTGATTATGGACAGTTTATTCGATAATCGTAGACAAAAACTATTCGAATGCACTAAGAATAATAATTTGAATTGACAATTGACTGATGATTTTCTATCGATGCATTAATCATGTGCAAGATGCAAAGAAGAAGTATTTTATGCATCTTGGTCATGGCCATCGAAAAAGATGAATTTTCACTTCCACTGTCGAATTTATGAAACTTTAATCGGAATTCAGATGAGACTGTTCTTCCGCTACTGCCTCTATTAACGCCGAAACACATTTTGTTCCTTTGATTCGCAAAAAGGAACTGCAACTCCAAACTCCAACTCAAGTTGAAAATATTTCGCTGACAGATTCCCTCTGAAACCGATCTTGGATACGAGATCTGTGTCCACTTTCAGTTTCATAGAGGAAAACGAATTCACAAAAAAATATTACTCAAAATGATCATAGAATCAGATGAAGGCAGCAAGGACTATCTCAAATTTTCTCTTTTTCCCCAGGTTATAAGGAAACCTCTTTCGCACAAGCCATATCCTCTGCTGGCATCGCCATATCAATTGCAAGAGCATGCAGCCAGGGATCTCTGTTGAACTGTGGCTGTGACTCGAGGAAATTTCAAGGCATGATGAGAGAAACTACCAACTGGAAATGGAATGGGTGTTCTCACAACATAAATTATGGCTCCAAATTTTCTAGAACGTTCCTAGATAAGAGGGAAAAGGCCAAGGATATCCATGCGAATGTTAACCATCACAACAACCGCTTGGGACTCATGGTAAGACGTCGATGTGCGAGGTTTTTCGCGTTGATATGATATAAAAGAAAGTAACTCTGAACATATAAAATGATTAGGTACAATCTGCGTAGTGTGTACGCGCCTTAATTCGAGTTGTGGTAACTCAATTTCGAAGACATATCTGGTACCGAAGATGGAAAAAATCAATGATCGCCATCGCCACAATGAGAACGTAAATTTCCATTAATAAACACTGGGCCGGACACAAGGGAAGATAAAAAATACTCAATATATATTTTCGGCGCGTGTGGTCCATGGCTAGGTAATTACAATAACACGAAAGCTGTAATGGCGGTCCTTTGACACGATGAGAGGCGGATCCAGTGGTCTCGAAGACCCCATAGGGGCCTTTGGATTCGTGCCAATATAATTAAAATATAACAGAAAAAGAATAAAATATGGAATGAGGTCCGAACCTTCTATTCGAGATGTTTCATTCGGCAGGTAATATACGTTTTTAAACCCATTAAAAATCCATCGTCATGTAATTTTTTCGGGGCCAGTCGGGAGGAATTGAGGCATATCGAAGTTTTTGATAATTTATTCGCGGCATTTGGCGCCGGATCATTTTCAATCGCTTTCGGGAGAGGTTGAGTTTATCAGAGCAGACGTGATCATTATCTCGGAAATAATTTCTTAATACTGTCGAAACAGTTTTCGACAGCATCAGGAACCATCTAGAAGCAATTTTTTTGCGCTCTGAATTGGCACAATTGTCCGCAATGCTCACGCTCAGTTTTAACGTCATCTGTCATTTGGTTTGTTTACAGTTTGAATTCAAAAATGAATTAAATAAAACTCGTCAGGAAATTCTTTTCCATTACCTGTTTCACCCAAAAGTTACGCGATACGAATTAGCTAGTGCCACCTACACGCCAAATACGAAACTACCAAGCCCATTGAATTGAATTCTTTTCGGTTTCAGTGCCTCTGAGCTCCAT
This sequence comes from Adalia bipunctata, assembly GCA_910592335.1. Lineage (NCBI taxonomy): Eukaryota > Metazoa > Arthropoda > Insecta > Coleoptera > Coccinellidae > Adalia > Adalia bipunctata. The sequence goes on from OU342950.1 coordinate 24,943,510, forward strand.
CTATGTGTGGTGGGCGATAACTTATTGATGGACTGTAGATTCCTGTGTTTGACATTACAGAGGTCTTTTGCGTTAGTTGGTAGGGACAACTATACGCAATGATTTGTATCTCGATGAAAACGTAGACGATTTCTCGTTCATTTAGCGGATAATTCCAACTTTAAATGATAGATGGCTTCGTGAAAAGCAATTTTCCTGTATAGATTATGTAGGTATCCAAATTTGAATCCAAGTATAATATCATAGTACAAGGACTTCATATTAATGGCGGTTATTGAATTAAACCTTCGCAAACTGAAATGAGTGAGAATCAAAAAGAACATTATGTATAAATCATCTTTCATTTCAGGTGGTGAAGGATAATATGCAGATCAAATGCAAGTGCCATGGTATGTCTGGAAGTTGCGAGTTCAAGACTTGCTGGAGAATAGTTCCAGATATGAGAATTGTAGGAAACATTCTGAATGAAAAATATCGAAATGCCCAGCTGTATAGTTTGAACAACAGAGGTTCCAGAAAATCAAAAATGTGAGTCCAAAAATTATAAGGTTCAAAATAGAAATTATAAAAGTTCGATTACATATTCACAGTTTTTTTTTTCAGAAAAGACAAAAATCAACTCTACATATCAACACAACGTAAAAGGAGGAGGAGCAACGAGAAAGACAAGAAAAAACTACACAGCAATATGATATATTACCAAAAATCACCGAGCTTTTGCGATGCTGACAATTCTGTTGATTTCCCTGGAACTACAGGAAGATTTTGTAACAGATCTAGCGATGGACCAGAAAATTGTTCATCCCTTTGCTGTGGTCGTGGTTACAATTTGTTAAGAAGGGTACACACTGAACTTTGTAAATGTAAATTTCGATGGTGCTGTGAAGTGGAGTGTCAAAATTGTACAATAGATGAGTGGATCAGTGTATGCAAGTAGTAGGGAAATGTTGACTTTTTATGCCAAAGCTGAGAATATTACTCAAATATTGATCGGAAGTACTGAAAATAGGTGTTAAGAGTAAGAACACTTTTCGTTGCCATAAGTTGTTATTTATTTTCTGTTCAGCATCTTGGTATATTTGAACAAGTCAAATTCATTTGCAATCTTGAAAATATTTAATCCATTATTTCAATTTCAGTAGATTTGGTTATTATGCCAATAGATAAATATTATTCATAGACATTTTGTTTGCAATCTCATGCTGCATTATACCAGCATTTTGTTAAATATACTAGTAATTCATAAACAGTTCACTTATTTATTTGTTTGTCTTGATTTTAATGTTTCTTTTATATGTAACTTATTTATTTGATTATTTTTGTGCGTAATTTATGTCTTAAATCAGTATTAAATGTGGACTTTTGATCTATATTGTTTTTCCTTGCATGCTTGCCCGAATTAGAAAATTTTTTATAGCTTGAATATAGCTACGAGTATTTCATTATTTCAATAAAAAACCCAATTCCTAAAATGGGTTTTTATACCTACACGAAATGTGCAGCTACATTTTTAGACCCTCGATTTACAAAACTGATCAGATACAAGAATTAAATGAGAAAATTGGTATCTAAAGCACACAAATCACAAGAAATGAGAGCTTATTCGTCCACTCCACAGAACATTGTAATTGTATTCCTATCCACTCTGTAGGATAGGAATAAACTCGCTTTAGTTGCATTGGATTAGTTACCTCAAAAAATTGCCTGATTGAGGATAAGCCCAATTTCACATACTTGCAGAAAAATGTTACATATAGTCTGTTAACAATTTGGAATAATTTACCACAAAAATTTAAAAATCGTTCATTCGGTGTACAAAAAAGTAGCCTAAAACGTTTTCTTGTAAACAAATGCTATTATAGCTTCAGCGAGTTCCTGAATGAGAAAAATTATGGGGAACTGTAGAGTTTGTTTTTTGTTTTTTATTTAAGTTTGTTTAAAGCGGGCTGCGGACTACGAGCTATAATATAATATATATTATAGCTTACATATTACATGAAAATCGCTTTATACAGAATAACACGTAACACCGCGCATTTATGCTATAATATATATCTATATCCTGGCGATATATTACGTATCTGCAGAGATATGCTTTGCGAGCGATATTTTTTTAGAGTATATCTCACCTCCCACCTTACGTCTAAACCCCCGCGCCACGAATATGCAACTCAGTTTCAATAATATCTATTATATTATAGCTCGTAGTCCGCAGCTCCCATAATATAATATGATATTATATCTCATCATAAAGCTATAATATATAGTATATTATAGCTCGTAGTCCGCAGCCCGCTTTAATTTCTTTCTTGTATTCCTGTATTTGACATGATCAACACCTGTACTGGTTCTAAGATTTAATAAATGTATCTCTCTCTCTCAAGCAGGAGGCAGTGAAAGAATGAATATTTCCTAACAGTTGAAAATCTTGATTTTTTTCTATGAGGAATTTTTTCAAGAATGTCAAAATTTCTTAGCGATTCGCGGAAAAATATATAAACTTTAGAATGCATTCGAATATTAGATCATTTCAAATAAGTATGTATGAAAAGAAATATTTAGCGAAACCCAAATAAGTCTGTGTTCTCATGGAAGAAGAAAAAGTTTGTGGCATTAGCCTTTTTTCTGTACCTACGTCAAAAAGGATAACCTATTTATTTGACTGTGACCTAACCTCTAACCGGCCTAGCATCTTTTAGTACGCACGTGTGTAATAAATCAAAACAGATACAACTTGTAACTGCTACTTTAGTGATAACAACTGAATGGACTGTTCATATTTTCATTATCCATGATTTTGAGTTAGATAAGCAAGGTAAGTTCTTCAAAAATTATTTTTATTATTAGTAGCAACACGAATATCTTTTGAAATAATAAATGAATTCTAATGCCTTATTGGTTTTTCAGATGACGACTTCTTTAGCTGATCAGCTTAAACGGTTTTCGAAACCTCAAACCACAAATTTAGAAAGAGGAAAGACCCGTGCATCTCTTCTTTTCGATCCTAAAGAAGCAGCTGGATTTCGTAAAGAAACATTCTATCATATTGGGTTGAACGGACTTGAGGAATTGATCACAAGGGATGAAGTTTTCGAACAGTTCACTAAAACATTGTTTTCTCTGGAATCCAGAGAGTTTGAAAGAAGCATTGAATCATCATCTGATAATGCTAAATTAAATAAGCATATCAACAAATTTTTGCTGCTCTTATCACCACATATTCTTCTACCCTGCTCTTTCAAAGCATTGGAATGGATGATATATCGTTATTCTATTCATCAATACAACAGAGAAGATTTGTTGATGTTGGTGTTTCCGTACCATGAAACAAACGTTTTTCGTAAAATTGTAGCCTTATTGAAGTTTGAAGATGTGAATGATCACTGGACATTTTTAAGTCAGTCACAAAAAGCTGGTGTACCCCTCACTAATCAACAGTTGCTGAATCATGCTTCTAGTGACCCCTACTTCATACAATTCATCTCAGACTTTATTCTGAAAATTATTAAGGTAAGTCCACGATTGAGGAGATTGGAATATTGAATAACATTTGTTCAATTTTTTAGATTCATGAAAAACCGAACATGTTAACTGTTGCTTTCACTCTCTACAACAAAGTATTCTCAGGAGCCATTGAATATGCTAAAGGAACCCCGGAGTCAATCATCACTCAAATGTTGCCAGCTCTATTGAAAGGTCTAAATTCACCGATACTTGACTTCAAAGCAGCTTCATATATCATTACTGCTCGTTTAGTAACGAAATGTATTTTGTCTGATGTTTTACTTGACAAATTCATGGAAAAAATTTCGAGTAATGATGGTACCCATCTACAGAAAGAAGCTGTTTTGCTTTATGCAATTTCGTACCAAAGTCAACTCCAATATAAGAACGTACCTGAGGCTGCATTGGCAGAAATAATTGCTCAACAGTGGTTCCCCAAAACTCTACAAGACTTGAACAATACTGGCACATACATCGATCCTTTCTTAGAAGCATTGGTTAAAAAAGTGGTGGAAAGTGGTATTGAAGATGATGCTGAACATTACAGATCGTTTTTGGTCAATTTACTGGATCAACTCAACATTGACGAAGGAAGTGTTGCCAAAATATTGAAGTGAGTATTACGACTTTGATGAATTTTATCATTTATTATTACTATCAAAATATTTTCAGTGCCATTATCGATTCAATTCCTATTAAATTGAAGAAGAAACAGCCAGAGGTTAAAACCTGGCTTATCGAAGTCATAAAAAAAATTGAGACACAATATCCTACTCAGTTCGACAACCAAGTCTATAAGATTTTAACTTTGACGGAAAATGAGGATAGAAAAATTCTTCTTCAAAAAGTTCTAAGACATGAGATGAGACTTAAGAAGAAATTCGATATTTTTGATAAATTATATGATTCCAATGCTCTGTTAAGAATCGATGCAATCAATTTCATCTCGACGAATTATGAAGAGTTAAGAGATGAAGAAAAGGATATATTGAAGATTTCTCTGGAGCATCGACTCAAAGACGATAATTTTGAAGTGGTAAACAAAGCTTTGGGGATGATTAAGAAAACTAATATTATACAGGGTGCTGTACTCAACAAAATTTTGTGTGAACTGTTGCTCAGATGCTACAAGGATAAATATTGTTGGGGTAAGGTTTTGACAAAACTTCTCAGAATTTTATGTGCCAAAGAAAACTCCAGTAACTTTAATGTTATAGCGATTATTTTTCCTCTTCTGTTGCCAAAAACAAACGAGGAAATTGTTATTGCAAAACAAGTAATTGCGTCTGATTTTTTTATCAACTGTCCTTTATTCAAAACTTTTAATGCTAAAGCTAAATTGACAATTGCCGGTGATTTTCCTAATGAACTCTTCAAATGCCTGAAAGCTCCGGGAAATGTTGAAACAATCTCAGATCTATACAATAAAATTGATACTGAAACCATTGAAAAATTTTCCCCCATTCAAAAATATAGTCTGGCGCTATTAATGTCCAACAGTGTTGACAAAAAATTTCTGTTGGAAAAATTATTACCTCTACTGGAAATTTTAGAAAAAATTTCTATTGACGGAAAGACATCAAGCAAAACCGATTGCTCTATTTTAGAAAATCTGAAAATTGCGAAAAAGGGCATTCTTCCTTTAAGCGGTTACTTAGAATGTATTTTCAACATGGTGACTTTTGTTGACAAAGTGGAATGCAAACTATTAGATTTTTCGTCCAAAACACCGTCCACCAAATTTCTACTTGCGTGTTGTTCGTTCTTTTATAACGAGAGTGCTGTACATCAAACTTATTTCCATAAATTCAACGAAGCTGTGTTTGTAACTGCTGATGCAACAATCGGATTCATTTTGCATTTGGCCGTTTATAAAGAAAGCTGTGGAAGTATCACTCAAAATTTGATTCTCAATATTCTGTCAAAGGAGTTGAAATCTTGCATCATTTCCGGATTTTTCGATTTGATGAATAAATATATTCCGTTTTTACTGATTCTAATGACATCTCCCGATGAAGATATTCGTAAGAGAACCTTTGAAATCTGCGAAATAATAGCGAGATACCCACGTGAAAATCAAGCTTACGCTTCCTTATTTCAACATATTATGGATCATCAAGAAGAAATAATTTTAGATTCGAGTCAACTTCCGATAATTGTTTCGAATGCTCTCAAACCGATCGATAATTTCTCAACTGTAATTATGGAAACTTTAATCAAGTTTTGCACAAATCCCCAAAATCCTTCATATCTAGTGGCAGCTACCTTAAAAATCATATCCAATGTGAACAATATTAACATTCTGGACGAATTATCAGTATTTGCTAATTCAATTTTGGAGAAAAATCCTAAAGTATTTACTGAGCCTGAATCTGATATTATTCATCATTGTATAAAGAGATACGATTCAACTATCGGGAAAAGTCTCAAAAAAGACCTGAATGCGTTCAAATTTTTAGTTTCAGTCCTCAAAAATGATAAGGAATGTTTAAATATCGCTGGTGAATTAATCTCTCCGTCTTTACTGATAATGAAACAATTAAATGCGGACTTCTTCTCATCTTTATGCATGGAAGTAGAATCAGTCATTTTGGATTCAATAATCGAGGTCTCTACAAATCCTCAAAATCCTAACATATTATTGGCATCAAATAAAATATTCAAGCACATCGATTTGAACGTCAGTCGTATAATTCCCCAACTTACCGACATGGAGGAAATTCAATCTGTCAACACATCTATAAACAAAAAAAGAAAACGTCCTTCAGTCGTACCTATACCGACAGTTGATATTCTGGACACTTTAGAGTGGAAAAAAGGTGTTAGAGTCCTTGAATTGATTCAAGACAAGAAAAAGATGACCAAGGTGAAGGCATTAATTCCCAAATTATTCGGTATCTTGAAAAAATGTTTAAATTTCGAAGAGCAAATTGTTGTGGAATATCCAAAACAACTCATTCTTTCCCTGGTTCTCATCTGTTGTCAAAAGTTGGAAAATGTGAAATTATCCGAGAATTCTTTCCACATGGAATTGGTTGTGCAGTGCATTAGGGCTTCGTCGAATCCTCAAACGCATCATCATGCCTTGTTGGTATTAGCTCATTGCGCTTCCTTGTTTCCTAATCAAGTTCTGCATCATATTATGGCCATATTTACTTTCATGGGTTCTTCTGTATTGAGGCACGATGATAATTACAGTTTCCAACTCATTTTCAGGATTATAGACTCTGTAATACCTATATTGGTAAGTGATGGGAGTATAGAGACCATCATTTCCGTTTTAAGAGTATTTGTTGATGCTCTTCTCGATGTTCCCGAGCATAGACGTTTGAAATTGTACACTCGCCTACTTGAAAAAATCGACGCCGAAAAACATATGCATTTGTTCTTACAACTTGTTTTCGTGTCGCAAGTTTTGCATGGTTTGGAAGATAATAGGGTGAAGAAGAATTATAAATTTGAAGATCATTCCACGATTAAACGATTGTATATAGCCATTGAACTTATAATGGAATTTGCGCCCTCTGTAGGATTTAACGCTTGTAAAAAATTAATTCATAATTTGAGAAGTTTGCCTGTAGAAAGAGCAGATCTGAAAAAGAATTCTTTGGAAATAGACATTACTGATCTAACCGAAAAACAATTTAGAAATTTCAAATATACGACGTTAATCTTCATAAATAATCTTATATCTACGAAAGAATTCATAGGTAAAATCGCGGTCCTCTCAGATGACGATCTAGAAAACCTCGAGCCTTATTATAAAGACATAATAGTTGGCATTCTGTCCTACATACAAAAAACCCATCCAATTCTCGACAAAAACAAAAATTCTCTATATTGGAAAGCCATCCAAAATCTAAGTTTAGAGATTTTAGACTGCATGAACGCCCTCTTAACACCTGAAATGTTCTTGTTGGTCATAAAGGGCTTAATGTCTCACGAATTATCGAGTATCAGAAAGAGGTCGTTAGATCTGTTGAATTCCAAGCTAACTAGCGAATTGTTCATTGAAGAATGCAATCATAATGAGTTACATTCAACTGTAGATTCCTTAGTGGCCATAATAGGAAAACTCAACGAAGACACCAATGAAGACGAAATGATTGTCATTCAAAAAGCGCTTCTTTCTTTGAAATTAATCGTTAAAATCGTAGGTTCAGAAGATCAAGATAAATACATCGAAATTTTGGCCTTCATCACCAAACTTATCAAATCGAATCAAACTCAAGATTATGTTCTCTCCTCCTTAATTTTATGTTTAGTTGAGTTGTGTATTACATTGAGAGCTAAAGCAATTGAATATCTCCCTAGTTTCATGCCTGTTTTGTTGAAAATTTTAACACAGGAGAAGAATAAGGAAGTCCCAACTTTGTTGTGTATCAGCTTGTTAACAGCAATTCAGAAAATATTCGAAGTTTTGTCGCTTTTCATCAGTCCATATTTAAAGAAAATGTTGTATGAGTTATCGCAGCTGGACGGAAAATGGGCTGATTCTTCTGATGATCCAAAATTGACTCAATTCGTTCAAAAATTGAAGATTATAAAATCGAAGTTGGCTGATAATATACCTACTAGAGTTCTTTTACCGGCGATTGAAGAATGTTATTCCGATGTAATAGAAAAGAACAAATTGGAGTCCATCGGTCCTATTATGAGTATTCTCTCTGAGAATTTACGAAATCTATCGAATGTTGACGTAACGCCGCATGTACCTAAATTGACTCAATTCTTTATGACTGTTTTTGAATTCAGAAACTTGGAATTATGTGATATCAAACAAATAAATGCTATCGAATATAGCATAATTGAAGCATTGTGTAATTTGACGCTTAAATTATCTGCGTCTGCCTTCAAACCTTTCTTCAGTAGAATCTTCGTTTGGGCTGAAGAGGAAAAAAATAGAATGATTACATTTTATCATATAACTAATTGTTTAGCAACTCGATTAAAGTCGTTATTTATGCTTTTTGCCGGTACATTAATAAATAACGCGGCCAAAATTCTGGAGGACTTTAATAAAAAAATCTTTTTGTTTGATAATCAAGATAAGAACACCTTACTCTTGTCTTTAGTGCTACAAACACTAAATAGTGTTTTCCAACATTGTTCAGGAAAATTCATTACTAAAGAACGCTTCGAAATTCTAATGTCGCCGATTGTTGATAATTTAGAGAATGACATAGATGGTATGGCAGATTTAGAAAAGAGAACTAACAAGCTAATAATACCTTGCATAGTGCACTTTACTGTTGCTACAGGAGATGATTCTTTATGGAAGCAATTGAATTATCAGATATTGTTGAAAATGAGGAATTCTAACTATAAAATTAGATTGATAAGTTTAAGATGTTTGACAGAAATTGTTAAAAGATTGGGTGAAGATTTCTTGCCTTTATTGCCTGAAACAATACCTTTCTTATCTGAACTTCTTGAAGATGACCATGAGGTTGTTCAAGAACAATGTAAAAAATCTATACAGGAGCTTGAGGAAGTGTTAGGAGAAAATCTCTCCAAATACTTCTAACAAGTTTTCATTTGTGAAATGTTTTAAATTTTTGTTTCATTTTTGAATTGTACTATTGAAAAAATGTCGAAGAATTTTATTTTTGTATATAGTTAGAGTCGGTTATGTAAATAAATGTTCTAAATTTCTCAGTGTACTTTCTTGACAAATTCCTATCCTTTTCCCTATTTTTTTCTTCAAAATTGTTTCAGTCTTTAAGATGAAATGATAATCATACAAAAACGCTGAAGTTAATCGTCAAAATTGTAGGCTTGGAAGGTCACAAAACATGTACATCGAAATTTCAGCTAAACTTATTGAATCAAACTCAAGATTATGTTCTCTCTTCCTCACTTTTATTTTGGGTTGTGTTACATAAGAACGAAAGCTTTTGAATATCTTCACAAAATCACCATGTTCTATTGAATATTTAAAGTAGGAGAAAATTAAAGAATTCCAAACTATGTCCATTTAGCAAACACAATCATCGCTGGATACAAACTCGTAATTTCTTTAAACTTTATTTTAGTCTTAACACCTTAGAGGTAATATATAAAATGTATAGTCAGAACATTTGTGAGCATTATAAATAAATATGAATAATAAATACTATGTTACAATGGCAGATAACTCTTCGGAATTCAAGGCCCCTATTTCTTCATTTTTGTGATGGATTTCGTTTCTGGAACAACAAATATTTTAGATACTTACGCAATAAAAGCAGTTTCAATACCGGCATTATGTTCACTATTGACACTATTCAAGTTATAAATTCATGAACAATTAATAGTAACGACATGAAAAGAGCTGATGAAATGTGACAGTCAATTTTCTCTGAAAATCTTACCTCTTTTTCGCTTTCTTAATCAAGAAAAGCACAACACTATTCACAACGAAGAGAGCTATGATGATGATAGCAGGAATTATCAATTCTGAAAACAAGGAAAAACCTTTATTAATATTTTGGAAGAGATAATTTTTTTCAAAAGTTGTTGTACGTGATCTACAGAGTAAATAAAAAGTAACGCACAAAATCTATATCTTCAGAATTTACTATTTTGTTGAAAAAAGCAGATCTTGAAAGAATCTTCCTTATATCAAAACAACAGGGGCGGCTCCAGGATTTTCTTTTTGGGTAGGCCCAGTTTAGGAGTTACATCAGTTACGCCACCCCGTGTGAAGCCGAGGACACTGGTATAAATATAATTTTTTTCAATTTTTGGGTAGTCCCGGGCTAGAACCGCCAGTGCAAAAAAAAATACAGAATGAATATCAGTGGAAAAGAAATTCTTCAATGCTTCCATCTCCATGAAAAAAATCTTTCACTCAAATAAGTTTTCGCCCAACAAACAAATATCATAAGAAATAGTTTCACATACCTGAGGCCATGATTTCACGAAATTTTGGTAAAGGTTGGGCTACACTAGGATACTCCAATTCTGCAAAAAAGAAATCCAATCACAAAAATGCGGTGGCGTCATCCAATAGAGTCCATTGAATGATTACTTTAGAATGTTGTTGGTCTGACTGATAAAAGCGCCATTATCTGTAAACGAGCTTCAATTCGATAAGGATTAACGTGGAAGATAGCTGTATCGTAATTGAAAAGTGATAGGCTTTATGACATTGGCTTTGATTTATTCGAGAATTGTAATATTATAAGTAGGTAGGAAACATCAACTTTGTTTGAAAATGAACGAACTTCTCGTGAGGTTCTCATTGTGTTTATTCCAATAAAAATTGGTCAAAATGTTTTATAGCAAAGTGTGGAAGTCTCGACAGATAGTTTGAATTATGATGATACCTATTCAAGTGATCAAATAACAATTGAATGAAATGAGTGTATGGACCCAATAATTAGAACTGAACTCTCTATTTTTCCAGTAACACAAGTCACAATACTCACAATTCCCGACTTGAGCGGAGCACTAAATTCACTATTTATTGTTCTCGGTCAAATAGTTCCAATTTTTCTGACCTGAAGTATATCCGAAAGCCTGAAAGGACAGTTTTATTGTTTTACGAGGGACAGCAATAGGGTCACAAATGCCTTTCCTTTTACTGCGAGGAAGTGACCAATAGCTTCCTCTAGCTTGTGCACTCTGGTCGCCCCGTAGTAGGTACCGCATTGCATAAAAATTATTTTGTTTATTGGCTGACTAGGCAAGGCAAGATAATAATTGAAGAGGAGCGTGTAAACATGAATCATTGAAATTTTAATGATCGCGGGGTTATTCTTTTGAAAACCCGCTGCTGTAAGTGATATTTAAAAATTGGAGTACAGTATCAAGTTTATAAAAAATTATATTATACATATTATTATGTTTATATTTCACCAAATTTTGTCAGCCATGAGTTTTAAGTTCAGCTTTATGAACGCACTAAAATTGGTATCGTTCAGGTGTTACTTTTGGAACAAAAATCTAGTTCAAATAACGTTTTACAGGCTATGGTAGCAGAATTGGCAATTCTCGTTGCCAGTGCATTGCCCGTTCACGCCAAATTTTGCATCCAAATCGTTTAGTGGTGAAACCTACACAGAAGAAACATCACGGCCAATAGAAGTAAGAAAGTCGGAAGATAAGAACAACATGAAGAATAGGGACATAGATCTCAAATAGCAGATCATGTATAATGTGTAATGTAATGGTAATGGTAATCACATGGATGGGAATAATGTAAAGATTCTGACGACATAGCCTGATGATATTCTGAACTTTTTTGTTTTTTATTAGAATCTATTGAATATTATCCGCATGAACAATTAACAGTTCCTAATGGCAACAAATTCGAACTCTCTTCACACTAGCGCTCAAATTACAGTTCCAGAATACAAAATACATACCGTTGGAATGAAATCAGTTCTTGTACTACATCGATTTCAACAAAAACAAACAATATCGGACTGGTATGGAAAGCTCAACCTTGCATTTCCATTTCAATGGGTTGCCCGCATGCGAAACGAGTTCGCCTTCTTCATACCACGTGGTGTGACTGAAAAATAACTCCGGGGAGTCGCTGCGGACCAAGGGGAAGACGCGTTATGCGTCACCCAGAGATGATTCCTGGATAAGTCTGGATGTCGGAGCAGGAGAAAGGGAATTTATATTTGTTGGCTGAGATTCCTCGAAAGGATTAATTTGGGAGAAGCATGAGATGAACACTGATTGTGGAAATGAGCGTTGCCTTTCGCATCATGCAGTTTTATATGCAGTGGCAGCCTTGAAATTTTTGCTACCTCACTCATTGTCAAAGAAATCGTTCATATATATACAGGGTGGCCCACCTCAGACGCGGTTCTCATTTTGAGGCAGTGAATGAAGACATTTTGAAAATTTTTTTCGTGAAATGTAAAGGACAATCAGATGCACAATTTGAAATAGTTTTTACATATACAGGGTGTTCGATAACGAAGATGCAATACCCTAGATATGAATTCAAAAATTGAATGGCAAGCTCAAATAATGATGAGTTTATGAAGACCATTTTATGCCTTAGGAGAACCATTTAAGAGAAAATGGCGAAAAATCGAAATAAATAAACGCTTCAAGCCAACGAGACAGACAATGTTTTTTCGTGTAGACATATTGGCTACCCTCATACAGAAGAAAAAAATTTTACTCTGGAATATATTGAGTGATCATAATTATTATCGAAACATTTACTACAAATAATGGTCAAAAACTTTCTTATTTCAAATGGCACACCCAGTATTTCTGTACCTTGTTGAACGTAGAAATTAATATCGAAACTATCTTCATTGGGTTTCCCTATACCTAAACCTAATAGTTTTCAAGTAATTTTCGATTCTTAATTCAACTAGTTAACCTTCTATAATCTATATTATTATGATTAGCGATATTCATAGAAATACTTGGAAATATTTGTGGGGAAATGCTTACAATATGATTTGAAATCTGAAAAACTTATATGAAGATCTCAATAATGGTGTTGCAGTCACGCAAGATTTATTTTTCCTTCATAAATGATTATTTACTGTTTTTCTGAATATCAATTCATTTTTCAATTATTTTCAAATTAATTTCGCCTTGAAGGTATTAAGTGTCATTATCATTCAATCTTTTCCAGTACTTCCCCTAAATTTTTCTTTATTCTTATCGTTGTTTTGAAGTTAAGCCATACGTTCAAAGAATCATGTAACAAACCATTCATTTAAAAAAATATTTGCTCAGGCGATGAACCTTTGATTCTTCATACTTGTTATCTCCAATTGTTGGATTGAGTATTAGTAGACTCAAAGATTCATTCAAAGATGTTCACGAAATACCTTCAAATACTATCTTACTACTGAATGTCCTTATGCTGGTGAAACTCGTTCCACTCGGTACTCAACTCACTCTCTGGAGCACAGGTTCATCCCCTGAGCAAATATTTTTTTGAATGATGAATCGCAAGTTACATGATTTTTTGAACGTATGGCTTAACTTCAAATCAAAACGATCGGAATAAAGAAAAATTTAAGGGCATGTACCGGAAAAGATTGAATGATAATGACACTTAATGCCGTCTAGGCGAAATTAATTTGAAAATAATTGAAAAAAGAAATGATATTCAGAAAAACAGTAGATAATCATGTATAAAGGAAAAATAAATCTTGCGTGACTGCAACACCATTATTAAGATCTTCATATGAGTTTTTCAGATTTCAAATAATATTGTAAGCTTTTTCCCACAAATATTTCCAAGTATTTCTATGAATATCGCTAATCATAATAATATAGTAGGTTAACTAGTTGAATTAAAAATCGAAAATTACTTGAAAACCATTAGGTTTAGGTATAGGGAAACCTAATAAAAATAGTTTCGATATCAATTTTTACGTTCAACAAGGTACAGAAATACTGGGTGTGCCATTTGAAATAAGAAAGTTTTAGACCATTATTTGTAGTTAATGTTTCAATAATAATTATGATCACTCAATATATTCCAGAGATAAATTTTTTTCTTCTGTATGAGGGTAGCCAATATGTCTACACGAAAAAAACATTGTCTGTCTCGTTGGCTTGACGGGTTTATTCATTAATTGCAAATTAAAAATACTCCTTTTTTTCGTTTTTTCGCCATTTTCTCTACAATGGTTCTTCTGAGGCATGAAATGGTCTTTACAAACTCATCATTATTTGAGCTTGCCATTCAATTTTTGAATTCATATATAGGGTTTTCCAATTAAAAAAAGTGTAACTATGGTTTATATCTTTGTTATTGAACATATGTATATGTGAAAACAATTTTAAAGTGTGCATCTGATTGATCCTTTACATTTCACGAAAAAAAAATTTCAAACTGTCTTCATTCACTGCCTCAAAATGAGAACCGCGTCTGGGATGGGCCACCCTGTATATCTATAAGCTATCAAAAAGTTTTTCATCCATTGCAATTTTTCTGCCCGCACAACACTTCAAACTTGACCAAATTTTTTCGAAAATTTCCCACAAAAAGTTATTTAGTTCCCAAAATACTGAGATTAGGGAAAAACTGAAAGCATATTCGTAATCTACGACCCCGAGTTAATAAAAAAAATTACCCCTCCTCAAAATGATCAAAATTGTAATGAAAATCCAGTCAATATAAAAAGAAATCTAAACTATTTAAGTCGGCGGATCTAATCCACCTAATTTTTCCCATAAACTGACAAAATTATAAAGCTCAAAAAAACATTGAAAAAAATTCAATATCTTCAAAATTATTCGCGCAATTTGGCTGAAATATTCTCGTGTAGATCAATTAACTAGATTTATAAAATCAGGAAATTCTCTTCATCCGGAAGCAGAGCAAAGTTGGGCGGATTCATTACTAGAACGTGTAACCGCTGCAGCTACGAATTTGAACAGCGCTCAAGAGCAACTAACCTAAGGTTATTGCTTTCATAAACTTTCGAATTGCGTTTAAGTCTTAAATTTTTTGTGGAAAATTATGAAAGATGTAAAATAAATTGGAATATGACTGGAATGTTACGCCAGCAACTCGCAATATGTATTACAGAAGGAAAGAAATGAGTTTAACAAAGCACACAGCGATAACCGACCGAATTCCCCTATTCAAATTCATTTATACATATCATTATTGCGAATAGCCCTTCCAGACCGGACAATTCGAGGTCGGTGTTCCCATAGAAAAGAAAGGGTCGTGTATGTATTTCAACAAGACTCGGATATTTAACATTAATACGAAACGAATTTAGGTATGATAAACTGCAAAACTGCGAAACTCTCTCATTCGAAAATGAAATATAAAATGAAACATCTTCCACGAGAATGCTTGAATAAACAATCCTGTGGAAATTCAACACGCCAGAGTATTCATTATTGTTCAGCAAGGAATGGAACAAGTAAACAAATTTGTTGGGAAGAGTGATGCTAATTGTTGTTCAGCCAGTTGGAATTATTCAATAAAAAATAATTAGGAGCCTCATTCGTATTCTATTGTTGTGAAGGTTGTTTCTTTAACCCGATAGGAAATAACTTGATCACACGGTCCAAACATCTCTATTCAGATTTCAGACAGCCACATTGCGTCGGCTGTTGAGTGTTGACTTAGATAGTTCTCTGGTGGACGCATACAAAATTCAATTAACGGAAGAACCATTTCCTCTTGGTAGTTTTCCCAAAAACAGCAATATAGGAGTATTCGATGGACCTTTCGAAAGGTGATTCCTCCTTGACTGAATGATATGTTAAAGCAGTAGCGGCTCGTAGTCATTTGGACTGAGGAGGTTCGGATTATGGAGACAACTACACTGCGCAAAAAAATTAACGCACATTCTGAAAATCTCAATTTTAATGAAAGTTAACTCTACATTGACTTTATAATTTATTTTTTATGTTCTCTCGGGAAGGTTTTGAACGAAACAAGACACATTAAATGGAAGAAAATTCAGGATTTCACCGAATCTTATGTGAAAGAAGAGAAATGAACAATTTTCAAAATACTGAAATGCTGATAAGTGATTTAATACTTGGTATTTCCACCCCTTGCGTTAATTACAGCTCGGCAACGACGGTTGCCGGTTGCTCAAAATGAGTGATCTTAAAATGTTCTGATCTAATCCTTTCCAGATTTCTCCGAGTTGGATTCCTTAGTCATTGAGGGTAGCTGGATGATTTTCTGAACTTCTCAGCCTTCTATTGAGGTTGTCCCAAACCTGCTCAATCGGATTGAGATCTGGACTTCTTGCTGGCCATTCCATTCGAGAGACTTCAACCTCTTCAAGGTACTCCTGAACGATGCGCGCACGATGGGGTCTGGCATTATCGTCCATAAAAATGAAATTTTCACCAATGTTTGGGGCAGATGGCACTACATGCTCTTCAAGAATGTTCCTTATATACTTATCAGCATTCATAGCTCCATTATCAACGACCACTAGGTCTGTGCGAGCAGTCAAAGATATTCCACCCCATACCATAATCGATCCTCCCCCGAAACCAGTAGTATTCAGGAAATTACACTGAGCATAACTTTCATGTGGACGTCTGTATACAAGGGAACGTCGATCACAATGGTAGAGACAGAATCTAGACTCATCTGTGAAGAGAACTCTTTCCCAATCGGCCTCTTCCCATTCCCTATGGATATGCTCTCTCGCAAAATCCAAACGCGCCATTCGATGGGCTGGGGTAAGAGCTGGGCCTCTTGCCGCGACACGAGGCCTTAAATCGTATTCTCCGAGGCGATTTCTTATTGTCTGAGTGCTAATTTGCACCTCATGAGTTTGCTCAAGCTGATTTTGAAGGAGGCGAGCGGTTGCAAACCGTTGTCTCAACGAAGAAACTCTCAAGTAACGTTCTTGAATGGCAGTTGTTACCCGTGGTCTACCCTGTCCTGGTTTTCGGACATTCATATCTGCCTCCCTGAATCCCTGCAACATTCTGGACACACTTGTATGGGAAACTCCAAATCTTTCTGCAATTCTTGTGTATGTCCACCCTTCTTGTCGCAAAACTACCGCTTGGGCACATTCCTCTTGGGTCAAATTGCGTGTTTCGCGTTGCATAGCGATCGAGTGTAGAAAATCATACGAAAGAAAAACTATTGATCACTAGAAGTGATCGAGAACAACTGATTTTAGAATGGAGCCAATACATTCAAAATCTGATAATCGGGGCTATTCACTAAGCAAAGTTGTTATGGATAGCAACTGTAAATCGTCGTTATCCCATGCATCTGTATTGAAGAAAACCGTTGAAAGTGGATAACATATGCATGCATAATTCTGATAAAAATAATTATCATTGAGAACACCTTCAGTTGTAGAATAAATTTGAGATTTCCATAATGTGCGTTAATTTTTTTGCACAGTGTATTTTGAGTCAGTAGAGTCTCTTTTTTTCGAATTGATAAGTATGATATGCTTTAAGGTGGGCGTTCAATGTAGTGTGTTTTTATTTCAAGTTGCATTTGAAAATGGTTTCACTTTGAGAAATGAAATTTTGTGGGTGAACTCAGAAAGGATTGGAGTTCTTAATGAGATAATTGAGATTAATTGCATTTCAACAGTTCATTTTTTTTCTTTGAAAAATAGAAGAAAATGAGCCAACTCATGCTTCTGTTTCATTTCAAACGGAAGACCCATGAAAATAGTTCGACTTCCGATTAAAAGTGAATCTACAGATAATTTCATTCAGAAAAACAACTTGAAATACGGAATTGGCAGAAAATGGCCAAATTCAAATTTTCGCGGGAAAAAGTTCCTGCTTTACCCACATTTTCACTAATTTCATAGTTCAGCGAGTTTCGTATAGAAAGCGCCATTGTACATTTCATTCATAATTAGAGAGATATTCATAGAACTCATAGAGATAATGTAAGTTCTATGGAGATATTCCGTAAAATGCACGGTGGCGCCTCTATCGGTCGACTTGTCCTACGCGCATCAAACGGCGACCTTAAGATAAAGGGTTTTCCAATAATATATAATGTTATTTCGAATGCATTTCGGTAGATGTCACTTTTGAAGCTGTCATTTTTTATCATTCGACAAGTAGAAACTACGCCATTAATTAAAATAGAACGATAAACGCTTAACAACGCATGGAAATTATCAAATTTCAGTTTAAAAATGGTGAAAATTTGGCAGAGACGGTTCGTAGAACTCGAACATTTTTGGGACGTCGTGAAGCACCTTGTCCAACCGCAATACAGAAATTGGTGGAAAAATTTGAGCTGTTGGGGCAAGTTAGTGATGTGAAGAATATAACTCGAGCACGTCGCTCAAGAACAGCAAAGAATATTGCTGCTGTAGCCGAAAGTGTTGAAGAAAACCCAGGTTTGTCCATTCCTCGTCGTTTTTTGGAATTAGGCATTCCACAAACATTGGTATGGCCGGAATTGGATAGTATTGATCTGGACAACGTTCACTTTCAACAGAACGGCGCAACGTGCCACACAAGCAACGAAATAATTGATCTTTTGCGGGAAAAGCTTCCGGACCGTGTTATCTCTCGAGGAGATGATCACAATTGGCCACCGAGATCTTGTGATTTAACTCCTTGCGACTCCTTCTTTTGGGGCCATGAGAAAGAGAAGGCCTACGCCAAGAGCCCAGCGTCGATTTAAGATCTCGAGGATGGAATTCGTGATGTTATCCAGGACATAGGACAACCACTTTGCGATTTGGTTATGGTTATGGAAAATGAAAAGGAATGGTCCTGTTGTCTGTTGTAGTCGTGGTCATGGTGGTCATTTTCCATTATTAACGTCATACCTCCCTCCTTATAATGAAATAAGCATCTGATCATTTATTTAAAAAATTGCATTTTTCTTTGAATATCTGAATAACACATCTTGTTGGAAAACTCTTTATTTGGATGAGGATGGATGCAAAGTGGCATCAAGTGATATCGGTTTAGCTTAATGGTCGATTCACAATGAACGTAAGGTGCGTAATCCACAGAAAACGTAACATCATTTGTCAAGAATACGGGCCCAGGCCCGCTGTAAGCTGGCGTGCACAGCACAAGAGCCCAAAATATGAAGAAAATAAAGGATTCTATTACATATTTCATTACGTTTATGGACGGATAACATTATGTGCTCTTTACGTCATTGTTACGTTTTACGTTCATTGTGAATTGACCATAAGCATGTCGGCATGTGAGTTCGAATAAAACTTACGTTCGCAATTGGGCAAAGGCATGGTTTCGCTCCAGCTGGACCCCTCGCAGGTCACGTGCCTGGTTCTATTGCCAGTATCAGGAAAGACGTATCCAACGCAACAGGAAAAAGCGGCATAAGTGTCGTTTATGTGCACCAGGTAGCTGTCGGCCGGCGGTATGGGAGTGGGGCAACCAACGGCAGTGTAATGTATCAAAATTCCCCTCAGTGGAGTCAGTCTTTGGGAGGAGTAAAGCACTATCTCCAAGGTATCCGATATGGAAAGGTATTCTTTCGGTGGCTCCCTCTGATGGCACGTGGAATAAACTACGATTTCTGAGTCTGTTATCTCGAGTGTGTCTTTGGTGCAGTCGCCTTCTGTTGGGGGGTTGTCCACTGGAAAATAGAATGTTTTTAGGAGATACACGCAAATGAACGTACACAAATGTTCAAAATCTAGGGAAAATTTTAGACTTTCGAAGTACCTACCTACATTTCAACGGACGACATGTGGCCGAGCATTATCATGCTGCAAATTAACTTTGTCGTGTCTGTCGGCGTATAGCGGCCGTTTTTTTCACACAGCATGATCTACTCGCCATGAATATTCGGCATTGACAGTAGATAATGAGGCATAGCCTTAGACTATACAGAGTGTAACAGCCAAGTGGAATAAATTCGATAACGAATAAATGAGGGGGTGTTAGGAAAATCGCTCGGACACGTCGATCTGTAATTTCAAATGCGCATATTTTTCAAGAAAATAAAATTATATAGGGTGTTCCATGCGACCGTGGCCAATATCAACTTTCATATTTCAAATGCAACCCCCTGTATATTATTTATATTTTGGATTCTTCAGAAAATTCTAGACATAATTCATGTACAATGCCCTATACCTATCTTCAACTTTTTCGGAAATATTAAGTGTTTTCAGATTTTTTACAAAAATTAACATTTTAAATGAAAATTATTTTATTTCACAAATTCGATACATTACACTCAATACTTATTTCCTATTTACCTCTTGATATGAATAAAGTAAGCAAAAACCGTTACTGAGAAGAAATTAAAAAAAACAAAAACAGATTTGTTAATTCTCATAGCCTTAGTAACACGTTGTCTGTTTGCATGACAATAAGTGATCAGTGTAAGTGCTATTGTCTTTTGAATTTCGATAACTGTACGTAATAATATTAGAAAAATGCTTCATTTAACAGAAATGCACAAAATAGCCATTCTTCAAATTTCAAATGATGATTGGTTATGGAGATTACACACGGACACAAATGGAAGTTTCTCGCTCATTTCACGAAAAATTTCCAAATTTGCCGCCTATATCCCAAGGAACAATTAGCAAAATACAAAAGCAGTTTCGAGAGCTTGGTCATGTAAGACAAATAAAAAAAAATTGCTGCCAATGCAGTAAGTGATGATACGAAATTGGATATTATGCTTGAGTTTCAAGAAAGCCCACATAATTCTGTTCGAAAAGTAGCCCCGCTGTTCACCGTCAGCCACACGTCAATATTTCGAATATTAAAGGAAAGTAAGATGCAACCCTATTGACATTAATGTTTTTTTTTAATAATTAAGAAATAATCAGTATTACTTATTATATTATTAGGTTTTAAGTGTAATGTACCGATTTTGTGAAATAAAATAATTTTTATTTAAAACGTTGATTTTTGCAATAAATCTGAAAACACTTAATACTTCCGAAATAGTTAAAAAAAGGTATAGGACATTGTGCATGAATTGTGTCTAGAATTCTCAGAAGAATCCAAAAAATAAATAATATACAGGGGGTTGCATTTGAAATAGACTTAGAATGAGAGCTCAAAAACAGTTCAACACAAGCTGTACCTGAATATGAAATATGGATATCCTATACCTATCGTCTCACGTTTGAGACAGAATCGATATAGGCGATGTTGGAAATGGTATACCAGCTGTATTAAAGAATTTATACTTCAATTTTCCCAAAAGAGATCCGCGTAATCTTATTGGATTATCTTTGAGACCGAAAAGGATCTCTAGTCTTATTTGTTTCCTTATTCGTATTTCAGATTGGGGATAAATTGCTACATATATCATACTTTGTACAGAGGGGTAGATGAGATCTCTTGCTTTTTCGGCTGAAACTTGTTACTCTGAAATTGTAGTCGGAGATTCTGTAGGGAAATCAGATTCCTCTACGAATTGTTATCGAATGTATTTTCAAAAGTGCTCTCTTTCTGATTGGGTAAGATTACTCGAATGATTTAACACTTGATGTTCTCGTTTCATCTTTCACGAGAAAACACGAAAACACACTGTTCGTAATTTTCGTATAGAGATTTTCATTTGGAATTATTTGATGAGTTTGTCATGCATCATGTACGAGATCAACCAAAGTATTAGCTCACCTATTACAGAGATGTCCAGTATCGTCAGCTGAATCCTCTGTTCACTGGGTACCCTAATCTTCCACCTACAGGGTGATTGACCTCCGTAAAATCTGGGATATCCAGGATTCCTAATGAAACCCTCGGATATGCCATCATTGTTCTCGTCTGGAAGAACTATTTCCCGATTGCAGTATTTCACAACCCTGTCTTCTGCAAGAAATGCGAAATAATTATCAAAAGTCTACGAAGTACCTTTGTATTATTTTTATTTCAATGGAAGCTTTCATTTACATCCAAAGGTTTTTTTAGCAGTTTTATTTTCAGACCGGCAAATACTACTGAAAAAACAGCCTCATCTAAATTTTAGAGTTGGAGATCAGCTGATTGGCCATTCTGTATATTCTTCATAAATTTTCAAGAATGATTACGGTCATAGTTCGACATGATTGTTTTTCCCGTAATTCTTTCGATAGAGAAATGACGCCTTCATAATATACATACAAAGTGTAACAGCCAAATGGAATAAATTCGATAACGAATAAATGAGGGGGTGTTAGGAAAAACGCTCGGACACGACGATTTGTAATTTTGAATGCGCATATTTTTCAAGAAAATAAAATTATAGAGGGTGTTCCATGGTGGCCAATACCAACTTTTTTATTGCAATGTCCTATACCTATCTTCAACTTTTTCGGAAATATTGAGTGTTTTCAGATTTTTTACAAAAATTAACATTTTAAATGAAAATTCTTTTATTTCACAAATTCGATACATTACACTCGATACTTATTTCCCATTCACCTCTTGATATGAAGAAAGTAAGCAAAAACCATTACTAAGAAGAAATTAAAAAAAACAAAAACAGATTTGTTTATTCTCATAGCCTTAGTAACACGTTGTCTGTTTGCATGACAATAAGCGATCAGTGTAAGTGCTATTGTCTTTTGAATTTCGATAACTGTACGTAATAATATTAGAAAAATGGTTCATTTAACAGAAATGCACAAAATAACCATTTCTTCAAATGATTGGTTATGGAGATTACACACGGACACAAATGGAAGTTTCTCGCTTATTTCAGGAAAAATTTCCAAATTTGCCGCCTGTTCCCAAGGAACAATTAGCAAAATAGAAAAGCAGTTTCGAGAGCTTGGTCATGTAAGACAAATAAAAAAATTGCTGCCAATGCAGTAAGTGCTGATACGAAATTGGATATTATGCTTGAGTTCCAAGAAAGCCTACATAATTCTGTTCGAAAAGTAGCCCCGCTGTTCACCGTCAGCCACACGTCAATTTTTCGAATATTGAAGGAAAGTAAGATACATCATCCCTATAGAATGGCAACTCAGGAGCTCATAGAAAACGATTTCGATAGGAGAACGCATTTTTGTGAGCAAATGATGGCAATGTTAGATAACAATGTGATCCATTCAGAAAATGTTTCGTTTTCTGATGAGAGTACATTTACACTAAACGGTCATGTTAATCGTCAAAATTGCCGCTATTGGTATGATGATAATCCTCACTGGATGAGAGAAGAACATACGCAATATCCTGAAAATGCTAATGTTTGGGCAGGAATTGTTGGAAATCATATCGTAGGTCCCTTTTTCATTGACGGCAACTTGAATGGAGAAAAATATTTAGAACTACTCCAAAATAATGTCGTACCAACTTTGAAAAACTTATATCCTGATCCAGCAAATCCACAAGTTCCTGCCAATATAATATTGTGACAAGTACGGCCCTGTGCGCTACGGCTCGATCGAGAAGTTTCTGGAAACGCGTGGCGTCATAGCGGCCACGAATGTTTCGCGAAGTTTCTAGACGGGTCCGGACTTAGCGAGAAACAATCGGCGTTATGCATATAAGGGGCCCATCGACGATGGGAGATTCATTCAGTTAGAGACGAGCGCCGAGTAAAAATAAATAGTGCCAAATAAATCAGTAGAGATAAATTGTACAGACTTTTGTTAGAATAAGTTCATTAGTTATTAATTATTAGTGTTATAAGTAGTGTAAATAAATAGTTTAGTTATCCCGGACGTTTTAATAACGAAGAAAACGTTACATTGGTGTCAGGTGTGGGGTGGTTTTGAATGCCGATAACCAGATCGCAAAAAGAGAAAATGGACCAGGCGAGTATGGAATTTTTCAAGCAAGCTTTTGAAAAAATGAGCTTAAAAATGGAAGAGAATTCTCGAGAAATGAGCTTGAAATTGGAAGAGAACTCTCGAGAAATGAGCTTGAAATTGGAAGAGAACTCTCGAGAAATGAGCTCGAAATTAGAAGAAAATTCTCAGGAAATGAGTTCAAAAATGGATAAAATGGAAAATAAGGTGGAGGAAAACAATGAACAATTGGTGAGTCAAATTGCAAGTACATTGGATGAGAAAATGGAATCTATTAAGGAAGTAATAATAGATGAAGTTAATGAGAAATTCGATAAGGTTGAAGAAAAATTTGAAGAAGTCAATGAAAAATTTGATAAAGTGGATGAAAAATTTGACGAAGTCGTTGATAAGGTTGACGAAAAATTTGAAGAAGTCAATGGAAAATTTGAGGAAATATCAGGAATAATTGAACAGCATACCAAGTTGATAGAGTCCCTGAAGAGAACGTCAAATAGAAAAGAAACTATAGCTTCACCATCCTATAGCTTCGTGAAAGCGGAGAACAACACAGATAGTGGTAAAATGAAGATCAAGCCACCTACATTCGATGGAAAAGTTCCTTGGTCGACATATCAAAAACAATTTGAAGCTGCTGCGTTGGCAAACAGTTGGAGCGACAACGAAAAAGCCACAGCATTAATAATAGCTCTACGAGGAGATGCACTTAATATCCTGCAGACAATACCGGAGAGTCAACAAGCCTGTTATGAAGTTTTAACATACAAACTTCAGATGAGATATGGCGATGTTCACCTACAGCAAGTTTATCATGCTCAAATAAGGAACCGGGTGCAGAAATCAGGAGAAAGCCTCCAGGAGTTCGAGGCCGATGTCGCCAGATTAGTGAGGCTGGCTTATCCATCAGCTCCAGAGAGCTTCCTCGAACTGCTATCAATCCAGACGTTTGTCGACGGGATCATGGACAGCGAAACTCAACAAGCCTTGAGACTTGCACGCCCTAAGACCATTGATGATGCCTTGGCTCAAGCTCTAGAATTTGAGGCAGCGAAACAGGCGTCGCATAGAGGACAATTTCGTGTGAGACGAGTCCAAGAAATAGACCGACCTGTGGAGGAAATCATCCGAGAAGAGGTTAGCAAATTATTGAATGCTAAGGAAAAGGATGCTGTGTGCTGGTATTGCAACAAGAGTGGGCATTTTAAGAGAAATGGCCCAAGGATTGGAAAAAGAGACACAGCAGATAAACTAAAAAGGGTTGGTGATGAGGTGCATAAATCGAACCAGGTTAAAAATGCCTCTGACGTGATAATCCGTAGAATCACGTCCGAAGATTTGACAAGGAGTCCTTGCCCCGATAATGGCAGCCACTGCTCTCGTGTGGAAGATAAGGCCAATTTGAGGCGGACCACTGTGATCGAAGATGACTGGCTACCATCAGAAATTCGACGAGCACAGGAGGAGGATCCAGATCTGAGAGTAATCCTAAGTTGGAAGAAGAGTGGCAGACGACCTTCTTGGGAAGAAGTATCCAGACTGGGCCAAAATGTCAAGTCGTATTGGGCCCAATGGGAAACGTTGAAGATTGATGAAGGTCTTCTGAAACGTTGTTGGGAAAATGAAGATGGATCTCAGCAGAGGCTTCAGTTAATTGTGCCCAAGAGTAGGGTAACGGACATTTTGACCAGACTACATAATGGAACTTCGGGTGGCCATTTTGGGATTACTAAGACTCTGGAGAAGGTTAGGCAGCGATTTTATTGGATCAACTGTAAGAACGACGTTAAAGATTGGTGTAGAAAATGTAAAGTTTGTGCTGCGGCCAACGGACCCTATGGCAAAGGAAAGGCTCCAATGAAGCAATATAACGTCGGATCACCCATGGAACGAGTTGCTATCGACATCGCAGGCCCTTTTCCAGAAACAGCCAGTGGAAACAAGTACATTTTGGTAGCGATGGACTATTTTACCAAATGGGTGGAAGCGTACGGTATTCCTAATCAAGAGGCAAGCACGGTAGCTGACAAGTTGGTCAAAGAGTTTTTCTGCAGATTTGGAATACCCCTAGAGCTGCATTGTGATCAAGGCCGAAACTTCGAGTCAAAGTTATTCCAAGAAGTTTGCAAAACATTGGGGATACATAAAACCAGAACTACACCTCTGCATCCTCAGTCAGACGGCATGGTAGAACGAATGAACCGGACTATGGGAAAACACTTGGCCAAAGTTGTCTCTGACCATCAAAGGGACTGGGATGAATACTTGCATTTATTCACGATGGCCTATAGATCTTCGGTTCAAGAATCTACCAAGGAGACTCCATCCAATATAATGTTTGGCCGAGAAATAAGATTACCTTGCGACCTCGAGTTTGGGTGTAAGCCTGGAGAAGATGTAGCTGGGGAGGACTACGTTAGTAATCTCAAGAGCAAGCTAGACTACATCCATGATAAGGTGCGTAATCAAATGCAGCAAGCAAGTGACCGGATGAAAATGCGCTATGACATCAAGGCCATTGAAGGAGGGTTTACCGTAGGAGATCTGGTATGGTTGTATAACCCACAAAGAAGAAAAGGTTTTTCACCGAAGCTGCAGAGACATTGGGAAGGACCGTACGAAGTGATGAAAAGAATAAATGACGTAGTTTACCGAATACGGAAGCCTCCCAGAGGAAAACCGAAAGTCGTCCATTTCAACAGATTGGCTCCGTACGCATCCACGCAAGATGAAGAAGAAGTACGCCTCGTCGAGGTTCCGGCTAAGAAAAATTGCGAATTCCAAAAATTCATGAACACCTATGGGGGAACACGCATCGCACGGTTTGGCGTCACACAGGAAGTTCATCAGGACCTGTTTACAGTCCCCGAGGAATACTCGCTTGCTCATTGTGTAGCAGCTGATCTACGTATGAGTAGGGGAATAGCAAGAGTATTCAAAAACAAATTTGGTCAGCAAGAGGAACTAATGGCACAGCAGCCCAGAGTCGGGAAATGTTTAAGATTGAAGTCCGAGGGTCGGTTCATTTACTATTTGGTTACCAAGCAGAACTCTTTCCAGAAGCCCACCTACCAGAACCTTTGGACCTCGCTGCATGGCTTGAAAGAAGACCTTCAGCGTTCCGGCGTTAGGAAACTAGCAGTTCCCAAGCTTGGTTGTGGACTGGATCTACTGAATTGGAGGGTAGTACGAAGCATGATTGAAGTAATTTTCCAGACGGCAGGCATACAGATCCTAGTATGCAGTTTCTACCCAAATCGTGTCGAGCTCCCCGGCAAAACTATAGAATGCTATTTCCATCAAAGGGGCTACTGTAGAGAAGGAGCCGACTGCAGATTTCGCCACGGCCCTCTGAAGAATCCATGCGATCTGTTCTGGGACAGAACAGGCTTAAGGAGGGGACAGTGTGACAAGTACGGCCCTGTGCGCTACGGCTCGATCGAGAAGTTTCTGGAAACGCGTGGCGTCATAGCGGCCACGAATGTTTCGCGAAGTTTCTAGACGGGTCCGGACTTAGCGAGAAACAATCGGCGTTATGCATATAAGGGGCCCATCGACGATGGGAGATTCATTCAGTTAGAGACGAGCGCCGAGTAAAAATAAATAGTGCCAAATAAATCAGTAGAGATAAATTGTACAGACTTTTGTTAGAATAAGTTCATTAGTTATTAATTATTAGTGTTATAAGTAGTGTAAATAAATAGTTTAGTTATCCCGGACGTTTTAATAACGAAGAAAACGTTACAATATCTATGGTTTCAGCAAGATGGAGCACCGCCCCATTACCAAATCAATGTCCGGTGGATAGGGAGGCGCGGATCGATAGAATGGCCAGCACGATCTCCTGATCTGTCAAAAGTATTGTACACGAAACGAAACCTTTAAACTTAGGGTACGTACATGCCGGAGATGCAAGGATGAGCGCGGTGGAGGTCGCGGTCGCGATCTAGTTATAAATCGATGCCTGGCCGTACATTATGTACGGCGATGTATCGATTTATAACTAGATCGCGACCGCGACCTCCACCGCGCTCATCCTTGCATCTCCGGCATGTACGTACCCTTAGACGACCTAAAAAACCGAATCACGCTTGCGTTTAGATCACTCACGCCTGGAATGTTGAGTAACGTTAGAAGACAATTCTACACCAGATTAGCATGTTGCCAAGACGTTCGCCGCGAGCATTTTGAACATTTCCTACATTGACATTAATGTTTTTTTTGTTTTTTTTTTAATAATTGAGAAATAATCAGTATTACTTATTAGGTTTTGAGTGTAATGTAGGTACCGAATTTGTGAAATAAAATAATTTTGATTTAAAACGTTGATTTTTGCAATAAATCTGAAAAAACTTACCTAATACTTCCGAAATAGTTGAAGATAGGTACCTATAGGACATTGTGCATGAATTGTGTCTAGAACCCTCTGAAGAACCAAAAAATAAATAATATACAGGGGGTTGCATTTGAAATAAGAAAGTTGTTATTGGCCACGGTCATATGGAACACCCTATATAATATTATACTCTTGAAAAATATGCGCATTGAAAATTTCAAATCGACGTGTCCGAGCGTTTTTCCCAACACGCCCTCATTTATTCGTTATCGAATTTATTCCATTTGGCTGTTACACTCAGTATGATATTTTATAAGTCCCACAATTCTTGAACTGTCAATCTCATTCATCACGAAATCGTAAAATTCAACTGCTTTTGCTAAAATGTGAAAATTTCCCTCATATGAGAACAAGGTGATGCATAACTTTCAAATCTATCCATATGTTGACTCTGGATATCTGAGACTCCAGTAGCACCTGTCTAAGGTCGTAGACACCTGCTACAGTTTTAGTTTTCAGATGACAGTTCGAAGAAACAGGTCCCCTGTGAGGACAGAGAATCCACTTTACTCAGCTCATATTCAGGGTTTTCCAGTTCCAACTTCCCGAGGACACGATTTATTTAAAGAATAAATTTACATTCCGTTTGTGTTTTTCCAGTAAACCTTGCAGGAAAGCAAGTGATGCCAAAGGAACATATGGCAGTTGGAAAAACTGTTTCAAAGCAGATAACATAAGTGGTTTTTTTACGAATTAATCAAATTACATGTGCTTGAAACTTTAATGCGTCACTCTGTAGAAGGAAGTGTATCCAGATTGAGAATGTGATATTTATGTAATCCTAGGGATATTGAGACTCACACTCTCCCTTAACCATTCAATAGAAATAAGGGGAATATTTGATAATGGAACTGCATGATATTAGCTTATTCGTGACATTTTGAGCGTATAGTTGTGAAGGGTATATTCCTCATAGAAATTCTTCACAATATTTCCAATTATAAGTAACAAAACACCAAATGGCTCCTGTTCATATTTACTGAATCGATGCAATATGTAATGATGAAACTACTATAAATCACGGATATTATCTAAATTGATATAATACTTCTTCAGCGCACCGGCTTGTAACAGATTATTAATTCCGAGTATATTGAATAGCTGCCCGTAAATCATTCACTTTTCGATGGGGATTTCCTGTTATTTATAGATATTGATCATCTAATGGCTAGATTTTAAGATCATTATGTGGGATGCATGAGGAAATATGCACAACTGGAAATTCTGAGAAGTTGATTATGACATGAAAAACCGAAACTGATTTGCACTTCAATCTCAATCTATGTTATGTCCACCTTTAAAAATGATTTCAGGGTAAAATCTTTACATGAGGATGTTTTAAAAATCCTCTCTGAGCCACCGGAATTTCGAGTTATATCGTTCCTCGAAGTTGAATAGCTCTTTTACGAGTAGTGGAGGCAAAATTTGAGATTCACTCACCTTCAATACAAGAGTATTTTACATAGAGAGTTCCTTCCTCCCAATAAGTTTCTGCTCCAGGGCAGTCTTCATTGAGGACAAAACTACAGTGATTATTTCCGGAACATCTGAAACAATACATCATTAAAAATTGCCGGTGTGGCCCAGGGATGCGTGCTTGGTCCATAACTATTTCAGAGCTTTCGACTTGTTTCCGAGCGCTCTTTCTTCGGTCGAAATAATTTCGTTATGACTGCACAAACTTGTTCATACTCTCGATAGCTTACAAAATGAGACTTTCCATTCAAAGGTGTCCGATTTGGCGCACCCAGTACATACCATCAATTTCCATTCATCCTCCCGCTATTCATCCAATAAACACAAACGAGAAACGAATCCGGGGAACGTCGAATAAGGTCACCGTTTTTCCGTTTTCCTCACACCCTGAACTTCAACGCACTGGCCCCATTACGTGGCAGGAGGCTGGAGGTTCATGGCCTACTATCTCATTACGCATTATCGATTTTCCTCTTCTGCCGACTGCGTTCCTCATTTTCCTCGCTTTTCCTCCCTCCATCGTATTAGGATTGTTCCTTCTTGTTTGCACGAGATAACAATGTTTTTCTCGTGTTCAGATGAGCTAACAGGTATCAATTAGCTCTCCTGATCTTTTGTCTGTTACAAAGAGTGAACGAAATAGGATTTACGAAATCTCTACTGGCGTTATGATCGAAAAGTATCGGGAAATTGAAAAAAAAAAACCTTTCTTCGAAATTTACAAACATCGTCAAAAGTCTTGGCCCCTAGGTTTGTCATGAAATAAACAAACTAGGTATGTTCTGGAAATGAGATGAATATTTTCCTCTATTTCAACTGCCATTTATTTGATAGAAAATCTTTGTTTTTTACTCTTTGCTGGATGAGACAAAATAGGAAAAATGAGAAAAAATCTCAATTATTATTCATTTTTGATTAATTTTAGTCATTCCAAAACTGAATCCAAATTCAATAGTTCCTTTTACCACTTCTTCTTTCAATCAACTCTCCAATACGCCTAGGCATCTCACGAATCAAGTCAACAAATTTTCAGGCATTTCAGCATTCTTCCTGAAGGGCTAAACTCAATTCCTGAAAAGTTGAAGGTGAGATTTGGCGTTTGGATATTGCTCTCCCTATGTCAACCCATACAAGCTCAATTGGATTCATGTCCGGTGAGTTTGCTGGCCAGAATATGAAGAATGTTTCGGACCCTTCGCGTGCTGTGTGGTGGGGCGTTATCATCCTGATAAATGAAATTATCCCCAATTTCGTTGCGCAGAGGAACAATGATTGTTTCAATGATGTTTTCTACGTAGATGGCACCAGGGCCACCAGTCATTGTTCGTTCAACAATAACATGAGAAGTACAGCGACCAAACATTAAACCTCCCCAGTGTTAGGTTGATAGCATTTTGTAATAATGTGATTCAGCATCTGCTGATGAAGGAGCATTATATTTTTTTATGAACACTGAATTGCGTCTATACATTTTGCCATTAATTTTTACTAAATATGACCTAAATTTAAGCTTCTTAACAATAAAGGCTCTTTCCCACAACTTAGTAAACTTGTCTTGTACTAAAACATTATCACCCTCGTTAAATTCTACTGATTTTCTGCAGTGCTGATCATAATAGGTCTTTTGATTACTTTTATCATAAA
This sequence comes from Adalia bipunctata, assembly GCA_910592335.1. Classification (NCBI taxonomy): domain Eukaryota; kingdom Metazoa; phylum Arthropoda; class Insecta; order Coleoptera; family Coccinellidae; genus Adalia; species Adalia bipunctata. The sequence continues at coordinate 24,974,668 of OU342950.1, forward strand.
CTTGTGGATCATCAATAACATGAGGTGCCAGACAGCTATCTCTTACAGGAATTTTTGATCTAAGAGTCCTACTTTGGAGGAGTTGGGAAGGTGAATATTTTAATCCTGCAACAGGAGAATTTCTATAGTTGAGTAAATATAAATCTAAGTCATTATTTTCATGGTGACATTTCTTTAACATGGATTTCATTAACCCTACCGCTTTTTCTGCAAGACCATTACTTTTGGGATAATAGGGACTCGATGTCGTTATGACAAAATTCCACTGGTCTGAGAATTTCTTAAATTCAAAAGAGCTGAATGGATTGTTGTCAGCGACTATAATTTTGGGGATTCCGTAAGAGGCGAAAATTGGCTTCAGACACTCTATTAATGACGATGACGTTTTGTCTTTGAGTTTCTTTAACTCAACCCATCTGGAATAGTAGTCCACTACAACTAAATAGTGCATATTACGAAATTCAAGTATATCCATACCAATTTTATAGAATGGGATGGGTGGTATTTCATGAGGAAGCAAAGGTTCTTTGATATTGGACCTTCGGAATCTTTGGCAAACAGTACAAGAGTTTATAAGGTTTGTAACATCAGACAGAATTCCAGGCCAGTAAAAGAATTGTTTCACCTTTTTTTTGATCTTGTTAAGACCAAGATGTGTTTCATGCAGTAAGTTCAAAATTTTTTTTCTACAGACCGAGGGAACAACTAACCTTTCATCATAATATATTAAACCATTTTCTACTGTGATACTATTTCTTATATTGAAATAATGAGCTAGATCTCCACTACATTTTAGAGGTTTTGGCCAACCACTCTTGTAGTACCTAATAATTTGGTTTAAAGTTTCATCCAAATTTGTTTCGGATTTTAAATGTGTAAGTTGCTGGTCAGAACAATCAAATAAAACACCTACGGTGTGTACGACATCCCTCATTGACGCATCATCTGTAACATTTTCTGCAATAATATTCCTTGACAATAAGTCAGCAATTACCATGGACCTCCCTGGGAGATACTTAAGCTCAAACTTGATCTGCCTTGAAAGGCACAACTTTCCAGGCAAAATTGAGTCGCTTTTGTCTGCCTGGACCTCTCCAAACCCATTCTCGTCGACTATCACTTTGTAAACCGAATCTGACTCGTCCGAAAAAAGTACGGGTATCTCTATGTCCAATTTCAGGATAGTTTAATGTCCAATGATAGACGAGGTACTGTTCAAGGTCTTCTTTCCCTTGAATTTGAGAAATGCAACCGTCTCCTTCGGTACTGGTTGAGACTACCCGTCCATAGGTCCTTAAAAATGTCTTCGAAGGGCTGTTGCAGATACTGTTCAATTCCTTCGAGTAAAATTCGCGATATAGTGGTCTTCTCTTTCGGTATTACTCTGGGTCGACCAGGCACCGGTCTCCGGGCAACGCTGCCGGTTTCCTGGAAAGGGCACACTATTCGCCTTACTTTAGACGATGTGTGTATCTTATTTCCTTCTCAATAACACCATACTTATACTTCATTCACTCTTATTTAATCACATAGGAGGTCATGGTTTCATTTTCAGGAGTTGGTGCACCTGATGAAAAGTCTGTGCGCGTACAGAGAATATCGTTAATGACAAATCGACGTTGCCAGTTTCTTTGTTTACATCAAAGTAAAAGTATCAAAGATATTCCACATCTTGTTAGTTCGAATCGATCGGCGATTTTGGGGCGAAATATCGATAGAAAATCGCCAGAAGAAGTGTCATTTTTTCCTTTCACGACTTTTGGCGTGAGTACGAACGGCAAATTTGAATTGGACCAAAAATCGCTTTATAAGCATAAATAAAGCGAAAGTAAGTACCTATACTATTCGACCTTTTTACACTTGATAACGAAGTTTTTTTAGGTATCTGGCCGTTTAGAAGGATTTCAAACGAAATTCCGGTCCCCCAGAAGTTTGGTTCGTTTTGGTATCGTTTTTAGGGCTCAAAATTTATTTGGAATGTGTAAATGGACAAAAAAGGCTTCCTTATACGATCTTCTAACGAAAGCGACCGGAAAATATGGTTCAGGTAGGATTTTCGAGGAATTATGAGGAAAGAACTTGCAGAATGAAATTGCACATTTTTTTTTAGTAAACGGGTTCTGGATGGCCACCAACGGTCTCTAAATGATTATTGTTGATCGTTTTCACGTTTCAGAACAAAAACACGTCGAAAAGTTAAAAAAAAGAAGAAATATGACTATATTGCATTCAACGGTAGGTGAATTCAGATTCCGATGAATTGAAATGTGTCACTGGAGCTTTCATTCCTATCAATCCTTTGCCGAAAGTACTAAGTAGAAATAGGCTATATTGAACCAGAATACATCGGTTTTTTCCATATTCCAAAAGTTTGTGTCTTACTTTAGAACAGGTGAATGATAAATGTGAAGTATATATTTGACCTATTCCATTTTATTCGTACAAACCTACTGTGGTAGTAATGTATGAATATTTTTTAAACTAATAAATTACTATACAGTCGGAATATTTTACTCCTTGTTCATAAGATCAAATAAATGAAATGTATATCTATAAAGCTTTCAGGAATTGACATTCTTCTATTAATTTAAAACCAAAACTCAGTTACTACATTGCATTGAAATTATTAGTTTCTCTGTAAACAAATTCGTTAATTTAGTTATTATGTTTATTTTGTTTGTGATGAATGAATAAAACTGTTATTTATTTGAAATAAAGAAATATTAGGAATAGAAATGTTATGCACCCTCACAATCATATCACATGCAATATCATGATGAAAACAATTAAAGCACATCGATAAATCTTTACAATCATAAATTTTGTTACCCTTTGTTGTCTTCCTGTGAGATAAATCTCTTATTTTTATGAAGTAAGCTATTAAGGTTATGTTCCAAGAAAAAGTTCCTCTTGCATCAGAACTCCCTTCAACTATTTGGATTCCAATAGAGGGATATAATGTTCCATTATTCTTGATTCTACTAATCACCCATCAATTCATCTTATATCTTTGAGTCGATTTTTTTAATGAATTCTTGATTAGAATCAATAATTGATGTCGTCATGTCTTGAACTTTCAGCTCAAGAGGATAATAAACATTAAATCTTCACAAGCATGCATATGAAAATTATGTGAAAGCAATGCAATTTTCTTCCATGGCGAAAAATAATATATTTCAACAGTGATCTCTTGTACTTTTCATGCTATACTAGAAAAGTAATCCTTTCTATCAATTCATATAAACGTTAATTATTTTCGTCCATCACATATTTTCCAATTCATTCACATTCTGACTCTGAGAAATACGCTAAGAATGTAGAAAGGGCAACATAGTGTTGACTTGGAACATAAAAATATTTTGAAAAACGTCATAACTTCGATACACAGTGAAATGTGTCAAATTTCCAAGGTCAGAGTTGTGATTTTATAATTGTGAATGGAGTATATGTCTACGCTTCATCCAATCAATCAGGCACTTATGATTGATCTCTGATGGAATGGTCTTTAGTTAGCATTTTGTTTGACGGCTTCCCTTCTAATTAAATCTGATTAGAAAGCACTCAGCGTGGTACAAACTATTTCGCCCATTAGAATAACGAATAATTTCATTATCAAGCACTGCACTAATTGGACGCCATATGCTGCATTGAGGTAAAAGCGTTAAAATGGATTTCGAAGTTAGGGTAGATCAGGGGGTGATGCCATACTATGATAACAACGTATATATCGTTGTGCTGAGGTCATGGTTGACAAAGGGACGTATAGAAAAATGCAGCACGTGCGGTAGCCGCGTGTGCGTTGCATAAAATGACGGATGCAGTTTACGCCCCTTCGAAATATTGCGCCGAGCGCGGTAAACTTAATATGCACCCTGTGGATTTGTCGCACGATAGCTTAAAATTGATCGTGGAAGTGTGTAAATGAGCGATGTTGTGTCATAGGAAGACTGATGGGCAGATGTTTTTTGGAGTATTTGTTTTGGATCAAGGTAATAGTGGCTGAAGCACTGGGTACAATAAATATTTGTCGTGCCAATTTTGCGAGCCATTCGTAATATGGACGTTATTGGGGAGTATGACTAATAAAAATGGATAATGTGGCTCTTTAACTGAAGGTTGACAACTAAGCGTTATTCGAATTTGAGCGTGACACTCATTTATAAATAAAAAATAACCACTTGAAAACATAAGGGAAATGTATCCCTTGAAGAATCATGCTTTGGATGATCAGACCTGATCGAAAGATCCTCCCGATTAAGATCAAAGTTGAAGCTAAGAAAAAGTGTTTTCTTGGTAGGTGACGTTGATCTGAACTGCTCCACATGAATTAGGGATATTGGTTTAAATTGCAGAAAAATATAGTTAAAATAAGATTGTCGTCATGAAAATTCATATTTATATGATTTCAAGTTGCAAATTAATTTTACCCTGTACAGGGTGGTTGAGAAAAATCGAGTAAAATAACGAAATTTTATTCCCAGAGAATTCAAGCATTTTAAGACTATCAATACGATGTATGGCCTCCACGGGCATCAATAACAGCTTGACATCTTCTTCGCATACTACACACGAGGTTGTTGAACATTTCTTGAGGAATTGGATTCCATAAACGGGGCAGCATCTCTCTCTGATCATATTTAAGGATTCTGGGTTAGGTTGATAATCATCAACCTAACCCAGAATTAGATAATCTCTAATCATCTTTGGAGCATATCCCATGCATGTTCTCTATGCAATTCAAATCTGGTGAGTGCGGAGGTTTTGGTAAATGTGGAATACCAAGCTCCTCGCGCGCATTCGCAACTATGGCTGCACGGTGCGATCTAGCGTTATAGTCTAGAAATTGAAAAGTTTCACCGATAGCAGCGTGAAAATTTGGCACAACATTGTCAATGACATGCTCCCTATAGTGTAAGGCGGTCATATTCCCAGGACAAAATTGTGTAGATCTGTGCGCCTGTTGAAACATATCCCGGCCCATACCATAACACTTCCCCCTCGGAATGGATGGACTTCTTGGACATAGCGGCGATTACGGGGTATGCGTGGGATTGTCCATACCCATATTCTTCGAGAATCTGAAAATCGTCCATATCTGGATTCATCAGTGAAAAGGACACTACGCCATTGATCGTTCCAATTGATATGTTGCCTTGCCCATTCCAGTCTTTGACGCTTATGGTCACATTGTTCACGTAGCACGTGTTAATGGAACTCCTACTAATGGACGTCTAGAACCTAGAATCTAGATTCACCTCTCTCAAACGTCGTCTGATAGTTTCGATGGAAACTTGGACCCCATCTGCATTTTGAAGAGTATTTCCGACTTCCGTAGCATTCTACACGTAGATGTGAGGGTTTCTTCTCGCCGAAACGGTGATGAAACGATCCTGAGCAGGTGTTGTTTTTCGTCGCCCACCAAGCCTTGGTCTTTCCAACACGAAACCTGTCTCCCTGAACCTATTCCAAAGTCGAGATATCACACTTTGGCTGACTTGGAGCCTTTCCGCTACAACAACCTGAGTTACTCCACCCTGTAGCATTCCGATAGCCCTATTAGCCTCAGCGTTTGTAAATTCACGTTTTGGCATTTTCAGAAAACTCGTTTCAAATCGAAGCCGTTGATAAACTAATATAACGAAATTTTGATATTTTGGCTATTTCGAAAATGTGCCATAACTTCTTCATTTCCTAAAATATCTGAAAACGGCGAAAACTTTCTACAGGCATTTTTTCAGTAGCAATACGACAGTTTTTCCATCTTTTTTTTGTATGGGGATATGTAAAAAATGGAATTTTCAATATGGCAGTTTCGCTAAAATGCTGATTTTTCCTCATAGGATCATAAAAAGATACCATTCGTATTTAAAATAAGAATATTGTTTTTTTTTGTAACCTTTATAGAGGAGATAAAAAAACTGAATACGGTGTCGTATTGCTAATGAAAAAGTGTCTCTAGAAAGTTCTTGCCGTTTCTCGATATTGAAATGAAGAAGTTATGGCACATTTTCGAAATCACCAAAATATCAAAATTTCGGTTATGGAGTTTTCACGAAAATCGAGCCCAGGACTCCTTTCAACATTTTCACCTATCTAGCCTAGTGGTACCAGAAACAGCCAAAATCAAGCAATTTGGGTATTGGGTTACCCTGTACACAAAATCGAATTAATATGAAGATTGTTCTCTAATTGGAGGTACAAATGAAAAGGGGAAATTCCTTGGATAATTCTAAAAAAAAGGACCCATAAACATGGGACAGCAGACGTTTCGTTTCCGAGATACAAGATGTATCTACTTGAAGTACTTGAACGAAAATGAAGAAAACAATTGAAGAGTACACGGAAATAACGATCAGAGTCTCAAAACATACAATTCGCAGTATTTGATATTTAAGATTCACACACTCAAAACTTGCATTCAAATTACGCTCAAAGGGTGGATTTATACATTCTAAGATTAAGTAGTTGTTTATCTCGACTATAACTTATTTTTAACAATAGACTACTTACCCGATCAACCGTTTCCGTTATTAAGATCTAAGATGTTGTTAAGCAAGAATTAGGTTGGACTCTGATGATCATTTTTTGTGTAAACCAGTGATTATTAAAACGTTTATAACTTGGACACTGGGTATAATTTCTTAAATTGGTAAAAGCCAAGCGAAAGCTCTTGAAAAACGATATTCCTGTGTACCCTTCAAGTGGATTCGACGTGGTGCACATCAGTGATGGCCGGCCAGATCCCCAGATTTAAATAATTTAGATTTATTTCCATACAAACTGGATTTTTAAGTCACATAGTTCCAACTCTGAATTGTAATATCTATGCCAAATATCCGTTGAATATCCTGCGAATTGCAGATACAATGAGAAAAAAACTCGAAAAAAGTCAAACTCCAACACCCTTTAGGGGGGGGGCAGCTGCAACTCCCTGACGCTCATGAGGAACATCCTGTATATAAATTATAAACTCAAAAAAAATTGAGGCGAAACAGTAAAATGGAAACAGCAAATCTTATCAAGTTATTTTGTCTATTTACCTGTTTATACAGGGTGTCCCACGGTCGAGTGCCTATTAGACGTTTCTGGAGAACTGGCCTTATTTGAAATCTGAAAATTAGGATTATGATATTGTTGGAAATTCTCTACAGACCTAAAATATTTTTGGAGCCTGAGCACTTCCGGTTATACCAGGAGTGGAAATAAATTTGTTCAAAAAATATTTTTTTCAATATTTTCATTTCTGTTATGATTGAGTATTCAATGCTGAATACATTTCTGTTAAAGCCATTGTATTCATTCGAATAGTTTTCGAAATATCGAAAAAAAACCTAAAAAAATGTCAAATATTCATAGTCAGTGTTATGTCCATTATTCCTATTCTGAACATCCCGAGTGTAAACCGTTCTCACAACGTCAAAGTAGAAGAATGTTGAAAGGTCAAACATCTTTTGAATTTCATAAATATCATCACAGGGTGTTTCAAATTTCGTGTCGAAAACTCTGATCGAAAATTGTCCATAACTTCTGTTTTTCAAATTAGAACCCTATTTTTTTATGATTGCGTTGGATTCTGCGAAGAAAAATAATAATAGCACTCTCAGATGCTTTTTTTCCTAAAATCAGTAATTTCCGAGTTATTTGAGCTTTTCTGGATTTATGTTGTACGTAGAGTCAAATTCATCGAATCTGAAGTGATTCGATGAATATTCCTATAAAACCATAGTTACAACTAATAATAATTAGACCTATCACCTCTGAATTATTAATGGGATCATTTATCTTCTATGGTCACAGAATATTCTCATGCCAACATATTCGATGACTATTCTTATGAAACCATAGTAACCATTGAAGTTAAATCGAGAAGTATAAGGTTAATGCCTAAAATTAGAGCTGTCACTTGTGAATTATCAATGGGATCATTTATCTTCTATGGTCACAGAATATTCTCATACGAAGGATAAGATGAATTTGACTCTACGTACAACATGAATCCAGAAAAGCTCAAATATCTCGGGGATTACTCAATTTAAGAGCAAGAACATCTGAGAGTGCTATCACTATTTTTCTTCGCAGAATCCAACGCAGTCATAAAAAAATAGGGTTCTAATTTGAAAAACAGAAGTTATGGCCAATTTTCGATCACAGTTTTCGACACAAAATTTGAAACACCCTGTGATGATATTTATGAAATTCAAAAGATGCATGACCTTTCTACATTCTTCTACTTTGACGTTGTGAGAACGGTTTACACTCAGGATGTTCAGAATAGGAATAATGGACAAACACTGACTATGAATATTCAGGGACGGGCCTAAGGGGGGGGATGGGGGGGGGGGGACGATCCCCCCCCAATGTTGAACAGAGTTGGCAAATTTTAAAAGCAGTTGGAATATTTTCGAAGCTGTTGCAAAATTTTCGAAGCGGTTGGTAAAATTTCGAAGCAGTTGGAAAAGTTTCGAAGAAGTTGGGAAAATTTCGAAGCCGTTGGGAAAATTTTGAAGCAGTTGGAAAGATTTCAATTGAGTTGGAATACATATTTCTAAAAAAGTCCCCAATGTTGAACAGAGTTGGCAAATTTTAAAAGCAGTTGGAATATTTTCGTAGCTGTTGGGAAAACTTCGAAACAATTGGGAAAATTTTGAAGCAGTTGGAAAGATTTCAATTGAGTTGGAATACATATTTCTAAAAAAGTCCCCAATGTTGAACAGAGTTGGCAAATTTTAAAAGCAGTTGGAATATTTTCGTAGCTGTTGAAAAATTTTCGAAGAAGTTGGGAAAATTTTGAAGCAGATGGATAGATTTCAATTGAGTTGTAATACATATATTTCTACAAAAGTCCCCAATGTTGAACAGAGTTGGCAAATTTTAAAAGCAGTTGGAATATTTTCGAAGCTGTTGAAAAATTTTCGAAGCAGTTGGAAAAGTTTCGAAGAAGTTGAGAAAATTTCGAAGCAGTTGGGAAAATTTTGAAGCAGTTGGAAAGATTTCAATTGAGTTGGAATACATATTTCTACAAAAGTCCCCAATGTTGAACAGAGTTGGCAAATTTTAAAAGCAGTTGGAATATTTTCGAAGCTGTTGAAAAATTTTCGAAGCAGTTGGAAAAGTTTCGAAGAAGTTGAGAAAATTTCGAAGCAGTTGGGAAAATTTTGACTTTTTTTAAATGAAGTTTTAAATTAATGTTTATTGAACCGATAGAACTAAGCTCACGTTTAGCCGGACAAAAGCATGCAGAGAATAGCGACAATTGAACAAATTCTTGTTAGAGTATATTTAGAGTATTTGGCAGATTTGGCCCAATGTGCAATGTGTATAACCAGCAATAAATGGTATTTATTCCGAATTGCTACCAAGTGTTTGAAAAGATGAACAATTTTTCATCTTTTACGTTATCCCTCAGCAGGTAGTTGTGAATTTCTCAGTTTGGCCGCATCGACTGTGTCCATCTGGTACCAATTTGCGCTATTTCTCTCGGTAGGGCAGTAGGCAGTATTTTTTTCTCATTCTTAATTATTCTATCAAATCTCTGTTCAATACGTAAATCTGTTAAGGGGCCGTTATACTTTGGCCGACGGCACCGATTCTAGATTTAAAAAGTGACTTTCATTTTTCCATTTTCATTTTTCACGTCCTAAAATCTCCACCTGAAAGCTTGATTTTTTTTAATTCTCCTGGAACTTCAGACAGTTCTCTGCGATTTCACAGTTTCTGGAAGTCTTTTCAGTATTTCCATAATTTTTTGCATTTTAAGCGTATATCCAAATGGATTTTTTTTTAAATATAGAAAATTGATTTGTCGAGGGCACTCCAATGAATTTTCTAAAAAAAATGGATGAACAACCGCCGAAAAACGATTATGAAGTCAATTTTCATAGACTCTCAAATTCAACCCGATTTTTTCATGCGAAAAAATGATTTTCTCAAAGAGAAGAAATCGGAGTGCCCTCAAGACATCCTTTAACTTCAATTTAAAGAAAAAAATCAAGCTTTTAGCTTAAAAATTCAGGACGTAAACTTGGAAAAATGAAAGGCACTTTTTGAATGGAGAATCGGTGCCGTAGCCGATTTTTTTATGCGAAAAAATAATTTTATCAAAGAGAAAAAATTGGAGTGCCCTCAAGACATCCTTCAACTTCAATTTAAAAAAAATCAAGCTTTTAGGTGAAAAATTGAGGGCGTGAAGCCGTGAACTTGGAAGAATGAAAGGCACTTTTTGAATTGAGAATCGGTGCCGTAGCCGATTTCTTCATGCGAAAAAATAATTTTATCAAAGAGAAGAAATTGGAGTGCCCTCAAGACATCCTTCATCTTCAATTTAAAAAAAATCAAGCTTTTTGGTGAAAAATTGAGGACGTGAACTTGGAAAATGAAAGGCACTTTTTGAATGGAGAATCGGTGCCGTAGCCGTCGGCCAAAGTATAACGGCCCCTATGCAAAAATGGACCGAAAAAGATTCAAAGTGAAGTGTGTAGTATGTGGATTTTTTTCAGTTCACTTGAATGAATCATTTATTTTTCTTCGGAATTGAACTCAAAAATCGAAGCATACAAAATAATGATAACAGATGCTGTATAGGTAATCCTGTAGAGTGTGGAGTGTGTTAATCTAGTAATGCAGAATTAAAAAACTACACTACAAAATTTTCTAAATATTTTTAAAGCTCTCGGGAAAAAAACATTGACACGCAATCCAAAATACCACCCCCCCTTCAACCATTAGTTTTCTAATCCTTTAATGCACAGTTGGAAAATTTTCGAAGCTATCCCCCCCCAAAAATTTGGCTTCGGCCCGTCCCTGTGAATATTTGACAGTTTTTAGGTTTTTTTTCGATATTTCGAAAACTATTCGAATGAATACAATGGTTTCAACAGAAATGTATTCAGCATTGAATACTCAATCATATCAGAAACGAAAATATTGAAAAATAAATTTTTTGAACAAATTTATTTCCACTCCTGGTATAACCGGAAGTGCTCAAGCTCCAAAAATATTTTCGGTCCGCAGAGAATTCCGAACAATATCATAATCCCAATTTTCAGATTTCAAATATGTCCAGTTCTCCAGAAACGTCTAATAGGCACTCGACCGTGGGACACCCTGTATATTAATACTGGATGATACCGTATAAGTTTGGTGTGGTGTACGTCAGCTCATTCTCTGAACAATATATTGTTTATCACATCTATTTAAACGGGGAAACTCTAACTTTGAAACTTCAGGGGAGCAACCCCTCGTTCAAAGCACCTTTCACTGACTTTTATTGACTAACTTCGATAGACAATCTATTTAAGGCAAACGGTAAATTACTTAATGTGGAACTTTTATACTATATCTTGGTTATCTATCAGCAAATTAATTCCTTTCAGATATCTGGCACACGTGGCTTTAGATTTGTGGGGCGATTTTAATGGGGGGTGAATTATGCGCAGTTGAGGGATATGTGGTGGATCCATTTCTATTTAAACAGTTTGGCTGCTCAGATTTGTATCATTTTAGAAAAGGTACTGACCAATTTCCTATACAATCTGGAACCGGTGTTTCCAAAAATGCATACATGCATAAGAGTTGAGTGGATTTTTTTTAACTCATTACCTCACCACTTTAAATGAAGAGGGATCATCCATATATCTTCGAATGTTATAACCATATGGTTTTCAAATAGTGACTTCATTCATGCGTATCTTGGTTATTTTTAGGATCTCATCAATTTGCTTTCTATCTGTACAACAGAAATCGATCTATATGCTTAGAACTCTAAAGTTGTTCCAACATTTTTTCCAAATGGCTTTTCGGTAATGGATAGTCAAGGAGGATATTTTTGCCGCACTCGAGAAGTTTGAATATTCGGTGATTAGCTAGAATTGCGCGGAACATTTTATGGGTTGATTCTTGATTCGAGCAATTCATCGAAAGATTTAAAAAATTGAAAAGCTGAACCAAGGCACTGACATTGAAGCTTTAGAGCGCTCGTTTATCCACCTAGTTGACAGCTATAAAAAAAATTGACTGCTATAAGGAAATTCACAGCTGTCAAATAAATCAATGAATTTTCACGTTGCGAGATCAAAATACAACTCACCTGTGGTTGAGGCATTGCCTAGGGTTCTGTAGAGGAAAAGTTGTTGACGATTTTGACGATATATTGGTGTCAGGAACAAATGTTGCTTCTAATATTGCAATAATTGACGTGAAGTGTTTGCAAGTCAAGTAGATGCTGCAGGATTCACAGCCACTAGCTGAAACTGTTTCTGAAAAATAGAAGACAAATATTAAGTTGCAAATGTGTAAAGTGAAGGGTTTTTCAAATAAGAGGTGCTATTTTGAATAGCCCGCTATTCCGGTAGATGTCACTTTTGAAACTGAAATTTTTTGACATATCACAAGTAGAAACTACGCCATTGATTAAAATGGAACGATAGAATCAATTCTCTAGAATGTGTATTACTCGCTTTTCTGTTTTTCTTCGTATATTAGGCAAAAAACCTGGTGAGCTGTAATTTCATGAAAATCTGGACAAACACTTTTATTTCCATTATATACCCGTCAATTTTCGGGATAAATGTATGAAATTTTCAGTATACATGCGGAATAATATTTTGCAGAATGTGTATTATTCGCTTTTCATTTTTCTGCGTATATTAGGAAAAAAACCTGGTTGAAAATATGACCAATAAAGATCCTACTTTATAATTTATTTAAAAATTGAGGGGGCAATAACAGGAGAACTGATCAGTACACATCCTGGAAAATATCATTTTGCATGTTAACTGGAAATTTCATACATTTATCCCAAAAATTGACAGAGATATCATGGAAATAAAATCGTTTGTCCAGATTTTCATGAAATTACAGCTCACCAGGTTTTTTCCTAATATACGAAAAAGAACAGAAGAGCGAATAATGAACATTCTAGAGGAATGATTAAGCTTCAATTTAAAAAAAAAATGGTTGGTCTACGCCGCATACGAACTGAGATATAATGGAAATAAAAAGCCAATTTTTGAAGGGAGCTCGCGAGCTCGGACGTGTACTTCCTCCCCTTAACGGCATACCCTTCTCTTTATAATTGACTATTTCCCTCGTCCTAATTTCCACCAATCAGAAACGCGCAATTTTGAATCACAAATGGTTTCTAGATAGAAAAACTGTATGGCAGCAGCTGTCAGCAGTTTTTTCGGGTTTACCCGCGGCAAAACTTGACAGTTGTTGTCAACGAAAATTAATATTAGGTACATATAATATTTTTGATACATAGATGCATCCAGAATAATCTGTTATTCATGAAATAGTCTTGTCAAATACCATTCGTGAATCTAATTTTTCCTGTGAAAAAAATCGAAAAAACACAGTGCAAAGTAATATTTTTTTAACAAAAAGCATTCGTGCGGGTGCAAAAATCCTCGTCTTCGACTCGGATTTTTGTTGCCACCTACACTCATGCTTCTTGTTAAAATATTACTTAGCAACGTGTTTTTTCGATTTTTTTCGGAAAAATTGGATGCACTCATGATATTACTTATGGATAAACATCCCATCATTTATCTAAAAAAATGGCATTTTTCTTTCAATGTCAAAAAACACCTCTCAGTGGAAAACCTTGGGTTTGAATTCCGTAAAAAGGGTAAAGGACAATTCAGAGGACTGAAAATTTCCATCCTTCATATTAACACCCCATAAATGTCCAATACCGAATGAACAGATTGAAAATTGTGCTTCAAGCGATTCGATTTCGACTGAGTAATTCTTGTTGTTCCATTTTCCGTTTGAAAACTTTTCAAGAATCCTGATAAAAGCGATTGAAATGTCCCTTCAACGAACAAAATCCACCAGTATTGAATTTCGAAAACATCCATCATCTGAAAGAGCCGTTTCGAAATGGAATATTGAGTAAAATCCATAATAAAGTAACCAATTTACGAGTTTGAATTTTCAGTTCAGTTCGATGAATGAATGTCAAATTGCATTTCAGTTGGACCGAAGCCTTTTATCGAGTTTCCGCCTAGCCATATTGGCTGGCGAGTTTTGCAATTATCCTTCCGTTTATCCGAGTTGAAACGATCCAGTTATTATCCGGATCTTTTTACGTTTTGATGTTGGCTCAGTTCGAAACTTTTCATACTTCCAGGCTTGCAAATATCGACAAGAAGCGCATTATTCTGCTGTGCACGCTGCACTGAAGGGTGTTTCAATAAAAGAGCAAGATTTAAATTCCGCGCCATGTTTGACAGTAATAATGTCACTTGATTATGACGTGACAGATCGAAAGTTGACAGATGGGAGTAGGTAAATATGGAGCATTACACGGTAGGACAACGCGTCCTGATCGTCAAAAAATGCAGTAACGGTGAATAGCGAACGTCATCGTGCTATGGTAATACAGTTTCTTGGGCCTCATTTGGAAGCTATTGATTTTGACGAAATGTGGTTGCAGCAGGACGGTGCCACATGTCATACCGCCCGTGAAACATTGACGATCTTGCACTCTGGTCGTGTCATTTCCCGATTTGGTGACCAGAATTTGCCAATACGCCTGCAACCTTCGAATCATTGAATGCCGAAACTAGACGCTTTATCAATGAAATACAACCACATACACTGCGCAAAAAAATTAACGCACATTATGGAAATCTCAAATTTATTCTACAACTGAAGGTGTTCTCAATGATAATTATTTTTATCAGAATTATGCATACATATTTTATCCACTTTCAACGTTTTTCTTCAATACAGATGTTTTCTTCCAGCAGGAATAAAAAAAGATGATATTATCAGATTTTGAATGAATTGGCTCCATTCTAAAATAAGTTGTTCCCGATCAATTCTAGTGATCAATAGTTTTTCTTTCGTTTGATTTTCTACACTCGATCGCTACGCAACGCGAAACACGCAATTTGACCCAAGAGGAATGTGCCCAAGTGGTAGTTTCGCGAGAAGAAGGGTGGACAGACACAAGAATTGCAGAAAGGTTTGGAGTTTCCCATACAAGTGTGTTCAGAATGTTGCAGGGATCAGGGAGACAGGTATGGATGTCCGAAGACCAGGACAGGGTAGACCACGGGTAACAACTGCCATTCAAGAACGTTACTTGAGTGTTTCTTCGTTGAGACAACGGTTTGCAACCGCTCGCCTCCTTGAAAATCAGCTTGAGCAAACTCATAAGGTGTAAATTAGCACTCAGACAATAAGAAATCGCCTCAGAGAATATGATTAAAGGCGGCAAGACGCCCAGCTCTTACCCCAGCCTATCGAAGGGCGCGTTTGGATTTTGCGAGAGAGCATATCCATTGGGAAGAGGCCGATTGGGAAAGAGTTCTCTTCTCAGATGAGTCTAGATTCTGCCTCTACCATTGTGATCGACGTTCCCTTGTATACAGACGTCCACATGAAAGATATGCTCAGTGCAATTTCCTGAATACTACTGGTTTCGGGGGAGGATCGATTATGGTGTGGGGTGAAATATCTTTGACTGCTCGCACAGACCTAGTGGTCGTTGATAATGGAGCTATGAATGCTGATAAGGATATAAGGAACATTCTTGAAGAGCATGTGGTGCCATTTGCCTCATACATTGGTGAAAATTTCATTTTTATGGACTATGATGCCAGACCCCATCGTGCGCGCATCGTTCAGGAACAGGTTTGGGACAAACTAGAAGGCTGAGAAGTTCAGAAAAGCATCCAGCTACTCTTAATGACTTAGGAACCCAACTCGGAGAAATCTGGGAAGGATTAGATCAGAACATTTTAAGATCACTCATTTTGAGTATGAACCGTCGTTGCCGAGCTGTAATTAACGCAAGGGGTGGAAATACCAAGTATTAAATCACTAATCAGCATTTCAGTATTTTGAATATTGTTTATTTCTCTTCTTTCACATAAGATTCGGTGAAATCCTGAATTTTTCTTCCATTCAATGTGTCTTGTTTCGTTCAAAACCTTCCCGAGAGAACATAAAAAATATGTTATAAAGTCAATGTACAGTTAACTTTCATTAAAATTGAGATTTTCAGAATGTGCGTTAATTTTTTTGCGCAGTGTATATTCAAAAACGTTATTGAAAATTTGGTCAGATGGGTAGGTGCGCATATGCCAGCAACGTCGTGGCAGCCATATAAACAACGGTAGCGCCGGCGCCGCACCGCTATGTCCCTGCATTTTAAATCTGTATTATCTTCGGAAATATTCATTTAAATTAGATGCTATGAAGGGCCATATTGATTTATATTGAATGGACAATGTATTCAAGGTACTTAATTGGATAAGGATTAATGCTGTATTGCTTGAAATAACTTCCTAAATAAGCCATTTTTTCCTGTAAAATGTAAAGGATAGAAAATGGTTATTTTGGGTTTTCCTTAAGAGATAGACATATAACATCGCAGACTTTCTTGTGTTGTGGACCTTTTTTAGGACTAAACTACCGAGTATATTATTTTGATTTATCTCCTGGGGTGCAGTCAGCGTTTGCAATGTAAGCGCAAATAAATGTGTTTATTTACGACATCACATCAAAAACCTGTAAATTAATCAGTGTTTCTCTACAATATCATGCTTGTATCGTACATATAAACCTTCCTCTTGAATCACTTCATCTATTAAAAAAAAACGTTTCAAAATCCGTTGCGTAGTTTTCAAGATTCAAGCATACATAGGGACAGACAGCGAAAGCTACTTTGTTTTATACTATGTAATGATTTTGTAAATCCATAAATATTTCAATACTTTGCTACATAAAACCAAGCTTTATTGAACTCCGGAGTACTGGAGTAGTTCTCCCCCAAATTGTTTATAATTTTACATTGTGCTAAGTTATCGTATTCACGGACGGACGAAATCGAATTTGACCACGGACTCTTTGTCGGTGAGTCCAACCCCAAAATTCCGCAATTAAATATACATATTTGATCAAAAATACTGAGCTAAATCTAAAGCGACTCACCTATGTGTCCTCCAACAGCGGAATGTGGTAGATTCGCGAGAATTATGCCGATTAAAATGATGAACATCTCCCGTAAATAACTCAAAATTTCGTTTGAACACACCACTCGAAGTCCATGTTTCCAAAAGCATCACTGTTGTTGGATTCTGAAATCAAAACGGTGGGATCAAATGGCGTGCAGCTGCAAATGTGAAAATCCACTGTTATTTCCAATATAAACTAATAGAAATAGAGTGTTTACTACCAATCTGCATGTTGAAATGTAGTTTCGTTTATTTCATTCGAAAGAATGAAATAAACTATCTCGAATTCAACTTCAACACATGTCATCAACGAAGAGTGTACGTTGTTTTATAATATCTGTAGACAGGAGTCAATAAGCTTGGAATTAATGCAGACTAAATATTTAATATTACAGATAGTGTCCCTACCAAAAGAATGTAAGTACAGTCAAGAAAGTACTGGGAATTGATCCTAAAAAAACGAGCGTATAAGTGGTAAAGTATATTCAGAAGCGGTTGAGATGTGTTGAAAAATTTGCCTCGCTCTGACCGGCAATTAAATTCTTCGTCTGAATTTAAAATCTCGTTTCTAGTGAATGTCTTAAAAGACACTCAATTTTCTGCACAGCAATGAGTTGTACAGGGTGATTGTTTATATTTTACTCAATAGTTATCTCAGTTAATACAAAAACGTTCGAATGGGCAAATTTGTAGTATTTTTTATGGGCATTCAGAAATCAGTACCTACTTAGAAATGCATGAAAGCATCGTGAACCTAAAAATTTTATGAGAACTGTTTTTTTCAATGGAACAATCTGTATTTCAAATATACAGGGTGAGTCTTTGACTTGTACATAATAATAATAATAATAATAATAATAATAATAATAATAATGTTTATTGTCTTCAAATTTTACATAAGAAGATTATGTCAGCAATTACAAAATGGAAAAAAGACAGAAAAATAGAAAACTCAAATTCAGTCCTTATTCACCCTGCAATATTCAAAATATTCCTTTAAGCTATATGGTTCACAGCATTTGATATATACAGATACTTTATTTCTAAATTTTATTCCCTTGTTACATTTAAGCATCCTAGGAAGAGCATTATACAATTTCATAGACATATACAAGGCACTATTCTGAGATAAGCTCAGTGAAAGAAGAGGGTACATGTATGAATCCATACGTCTTGTAGTGTTCTTATTCAAATAACTCTCAAAGAGTTCACTATGTTCATTTATGAACATCAGGCACTGATAAATATAGAGTCCGGTAAGAGTGAAGATGTTATTTGACTTGAATACATTCCTGCAAGTCTGTCTATATTTAAGGTTGAACATATACCTGATGGCCATTTTTTGTTTTATAAATAGAGAATTAGCATATGAGCTATATCCCCAGAATATAATAGCATATGACAAAGCTGCCTGAAAATTAGAAAAATATATAGTCTTAATTGTATCAATGTCAACAGATTTCTTCAGCACATTGATTGTGTATAATATCGAGTTCAGTTTTTTCCCTGTGTGATCGATATGATTCCTCCATTTCAAATTTTGGTCAACATAAACTCCCAAGAATTTGGTGCAATCAGACACCTTCACAAGTGTATCATCTATCACGAAGTTTTCAACATTTAATGATGTTCTCTCTGTGTGGAATACTACACATTCGGTTTTTTCATTATTCAAGGTCAATTGGTTCACGGTACACCATTCCTTCACTTTTTTGTAGACAGCATCAGGTTTTTGTTGATTTAAATCTTGATCTCCATCAGTAATGCTTGTAATCATATTTGTGTCATCAGCATATATTGTAAAGTGCACTGAAGGATCTGCACATGACGGCAAATCATTTATATATATAATGAACAGTAGGGGACCCAGAACACTTCCCTGAGGTACTCCTCTACTAACAATAATATCCTCTGACCTGTAGGTATTACCCATTTTTGTGATGTTTACGCTCTGTATTCGATTTTCTAAATAATTTTTCATCAGTTTGAGTTGGTTATCACGGATTCCATATGCCTCTAGCTTCGTCAACAGTCTGGGATGACTGACGCAATCAAACGCTTTCGATAGGTCGAGAAAAAGGCCCATAGGGATCTCACCTTTTTCTATTATATTCAGTATGTTCTGAGTGAGCTCAAAAATTGCAGTGTTCGTACTTTTTTTATGAAGAAATCCATGTTGGGATGTGTTGAATATCTTGTGTTTACTAAGAAATCCAAGAAGTCGTTCTGCAAGAATTTTTTCAAATATCTTATTGAAAGTTGTTAGTAAGTTGATTGGCCTGTAATTTTCCAATTTTTCTATTGGTCCCTTTTTATAGACTGGAATGACAACTGCTCTTTTTAGTGATGTTGGATATATACCCACAACAAAGGATCTGTATATTATATACCTTAAAGGTTCAACCACCAATTGTATAACCTTCTTCAACACATTACTGGGTATCTGATCGTGCCCTGTAGATAATGAGTTTTTGAGCCTCTTTACTGTATTTATTATTTCATTACTTGTCACCTCGAAAATATAGAATGAACTATCTATACTATTTATTCTAGCTTTATTTATTTGTTCAGTCCCAGTAGCATTGCTGTTCATACTACTTGTGAAATACTCATTAAACTGATTTACTAACATTTGTGGTTCAATGGAAGGTATTGGTTTATCCCCGGTATGTTGTTTTCCAGTCAAGGTTCTTATGATGTTCCATGTGGTTTTTGCTTTATTGTCTGAGTTTTGGATTTTCTGTCTATAGTGTAGTTGTTTGACAGCCTTGATTTCCATATCATATTCTCTCTTACATTCCCTGTACTGACTCAGATATTCCTGTTTGAATTGTGTGAGAGTATAGAGAATATTCAGTCGATTTTTCAGATCTGATATTTTTTGTGTGTTTCTGTAAGAGTAAGAGTATTGGGTTTTTTTGATGATAGGAGAACCCACCACGTCAGTCTTCACAGTTACGAGTGGAAATGACTCCTCGAACAAATTATCAAAATTCGAGGTAAAGTACCCCCACATATCCTCCACACCATCTGGTTCCATGAGAAACAAGGGAGCCCAATTAAACTCCATTAATTTCGACCTTAAAGTATTGATATTTTGATCTGTATATTTTCTAATTTTTCTAAAATGGGTTAATTTACTTTCTTTAGTTATTTGAAATGAAAGAATTTGAGCCAAGTGATCTGATAGGTGAGGCTGGAGCACTTTTATTGTACAGTTTCTCAGGTCGGTACAAACATTGTCAAGACAAGTGGCCGAATGCTGCGTCACTCTAGTAGGTTCTTCAACTTTGGGACACAAATTATAAGATTGTAAGATGGATATCAGTGTTCCGGTATTTTTGTCTTGAGGTTTGAGGAAATCCAGATTGAAATCACCAACGACTATAAGAGGCACGCCATCCCTACACAATAGGTCGAGACATTTTATAAGATTTTCGAAGAAAACCTCCAAATCTGAGAGTGGAGGAGTATTTGGACGATATACACAAAGAATTCTCATCTTAGTTGCACCCAGTTTACATTCCAATGCCGAGCATTCAAACACATGTGGTTCAGATAGGTTCGATATATTCAATAGGTTTTTACAAATGTAATTACTCTTTGCATAAATGGCACAGCCCCCATGCTTATTTTTTGCCCTACAGAAACTAGACACCATCTTAAATCCTTCTATATAGTATGATTGCAATTGCTCTTCACTCTGCCAATGTTCCGTTAGAGCTAAGAAATCAGTGGTTTCATCATTTATAAATTCTATCAAGCCATTGAAAGATGTATTAAGGCATTGTATATTTAGATGAATAACTTTGATAGAATTAGTTGGAGAGTCATCTATTAACTGTTCGGTTCCTTCTGGTTTGTACGTTGAAAAAAATTCCGGAAACTGAATTCTCTAATTATTATTCCTTCTGGCCAGAATTCATTGCTGCAGACTCTTTTATAAGCTTCTTCACCAATTACTCCCAATGAAAAAGCAGAATTTTTACCCTTTGTTTCTAGTTTTTTGACCTGTACATCACCAATTTCTTCTGATTGATTCATGTATTGTATAATATCCTGTTCATTAGTTGCTTTCCCAGAAATTTTCCCTATATAAATCCATTTTCTTTTTTGCACCCCAACAATCTTGGAATTCTCACTTTTTTTCGTTCCTGTGCAGATAATTTGACGAGACTTTCTATTAGTACGCTTGTTTCTATTGACCAAGTTCAAATTTTCATGTTTGAGTTTGCCTATATTATCATTTTCTCTGTATTCTGCTTCCTTTGTTGTTGTATTTTTGTTTATTTCTAGGTTGGATTTTACAATGTCACTCCATTTTCTTGTGACGTTGACATTGGTATTCTGTTTAGAAGAATCTGTGTTTGATGTCATCTGACACTCGGGAATTTCGGAATCTTCTATGTTCTTTCTTTGTTGACCCTGAGTTTTAGGTTGGTCTGTGGTTTTAGTTCGTTTATAATTTTTATCTTCTGTAGAGGCATTCAAACAATGCATGTTTACATCTTCATATTTTTTATGGTTGTTTTGATCATTTTTTACGTTCTCAAAACTTCTTATTTTTTCCAACAATAGGTTGTTATTCAACATTAATATTTCATTTTTGCTCTTTACCTCGAAATATAATTCCTCGAGATATTTCACCTTCAGTTTAAGCAAATTGTTCTCTGCTTTCATGTTTACTTCATCTTTATCCTGTTCCATTATACCAATCTCGTGTGCACAAGTTGATGATTTCTTGTTTGCCGCCTGTGAAAGGCAGGAACGATGGAAAAGTTCCTTACACTTTACGCACACAACAAAATCTTTAACTTTTTTGCCGCAGTGCGCACAGATTTTCTCAATTTTTACCGTATATTCACATAAACTATATATTTGAACTGTAGATTCCTCTCATCAAACGAAACCGAATTTTGAAAATGTGGCAGAAAAAATATCACCCTTGGAATTAGCAATCGAAATTGGCATGTCACATGGTGTAAATTCAAAATTTTTAGATTTATGCTTAATTTCGGTTTAATTTCTTGTGAATTGAAAATCTCTGACAGAAAAACTTGAAAATACTTTAACACTTTCTATTTTTGTGGGACTTTTTTCTGTTAAAATCACGCGAGGAATCTCCCCTCTTCATTTGTACCTCTAATTTACGACCATCCTGTATAATTGAGAAGTTTGTGATGCAACCTCTATTTTGTGGGTTTTTTTTCAGCAACCCTAACTTTTTGTGCCTGAAATGGATAGCCCTCATGATGAATTGAAATGAATGAAAGATGAATTGATGATGTTTTTTTTTAAATCCCTTTCATAATTTTATGGTTGAAATGGTTGAACTCATTGAATTTAAAATTTATCTTTCTTCACATACTATTATGAGTTCGATCACAAACATTCTAAGTGTTCTTTTTTCTCTGAACAGTTTGATTCTTCGAAATTCGAATAGAAACATATTTTGCCCACCTGTTGTAGAAACGCAATTCAATCTACATTTTCTGTGATATTTATTCCAGATTATTCATCAATTACTACCCTATGAAAAAAGCATGTTTTCGATAAACATTGAGCACTGTCATCAACCCCCAAAAAAAATAAGACGAGGAAAAGTTCGAATTCATTAAGCTCCACCATTTCATTCCTGTAATAAAAAAAGGGTTGATAAATAGACCCAATCATCCTCAGCAACAAATCTGGCTAAAAAAGTTATTGTTGCCTTTTAAAAAAAAACTCAGCCACCCCTTTTAGACAAATATCGACCGCTTCATCTCCACCGAAAATACGGACGAATAGAAAAAAAGGTTACCTTGATGATTGACCTTCGACTCTACGTCAACCCTCGGTGATTTTCACGTGTGACGTAACCTTCCTCAGGCATATTTCACCCGGTCCGTTGCGGAAACGCGACTGAGGACTGAAGACCGACGACTGAGGGAAAACCGACGCCGAGCGTCGTTTCCGCGACGGGAAAATCAAGCGATAGCGTGAGAGCGTTGGCGCATTTCGACGTTTTCGTGTTGTCTGCTTGGAAAGTACGTTCTTGTATTCAATTAGGCGGCGAATGGGTTCTATGGGGTGGAAAACTATAGAAATGGGAGGAGGAAGAATGGAAAAGGACGACAATGTCGGCTTTTTTCCATGCTGTCTGGTCCATGTCTATGAAATGTGGGTTGAGTGGTTTAGAGCATGATGGGAAATCTTTGAATCTTTGAGATCTGCTGGGATTGTGGGCTCCCGTTCCCCAATCTTCTTCTCTACTTAGCATCGTAGTGAAGGTTTTATCTATGTGAGTTTTCTTTATCGTATCGTCACTGGGAAGGTTCGCTGATGGGATTTTGTCAAAGATGTCCAGGCTCTCTGATTTTTACTTTTCTCACTGACGGTACCTTCCCTCAGAACACCATCACGGGCTAAATTACCCGTCGCTCGTCGCAAGATTAAGAGGTGTGAGATACGTAAGGATCTCCAATGCTTTAGTTGGGCAAGTTCTCATGAACACAGGGGAGCCTTTATAAAGGGTTTTCCAATAAGAGGTGTCATTTTGATATTCAAAGAAAAATGCCATTTTTTAGATGAATGATCGGATTATGTGATTCAGATTGATTCATGTTTATTTCAGAAACCATCATTAGTAATTCAGAAAGTAGCACTCATATATTTCAATTGATCATCCTCTGAATTAAAATTGATATTTCTGAAATACAATTTTTTATTACTGAAATGAATGTAACTAGAGGGTGTTCAAATAAGCCAAAAGGGGTCTTATTTTGACATTCGACGAAAAATGCCATTTTTGTAGACAATGATCGGCTGTTCATTTCATCAAAAAAAGGAAGGAATGCCGTTGATAATGGAGAATAACATCAGCCAAATGACCACCACGACCACGACTACAGGACCATTATCCTCTTCATAAAATTTTCCATAACCAAATCGCAAAGTAGCTGTGCTATGCCCTCAATAGCCTCACGAATTCCATCTTTGAGGCCTTGAATCGACGCTGGGCTCTTGGCTCTTCTCTTTCACATAGACCCAAAGAAAGAGAACGCAAGGTGTTAAATCACAAGATCTCGGTGGCCAATTGTGATCACCTCTTCGAGAGATAATAAGGTACGGAAGCTTTTCCTGTGAAAGATCAATGGTTTCGTTGCTTGTGTGGCACGTAGCGCCGTCTTATTGAGAGTAAACGTTGTACAGATCAATACCATCCAATTCCGGCCTTAAAAAAATCATTGATTATCTCTCGATATCGCAATCCATTGACCGTAACTGATGTTGCTCCAACCTCATTCTCGAAAAAGTGAGGTCCAATGACCCCGATAAGCCATGAACCGCAACAAAACAGCCACACGTTGAGGATAGAGAGGCTTTTCAACAATAAATCTTGGGTTTTCCGAGCACCAAAAGCCACAATTGCTTGTTGACGAAGCCACCGAGGTGGAAATGGGCCTCATCACTCGAGATGATTTTCGATTAATCTCCAGATCATTTTCATGCATTTCAAGGACCCAATCAGCAAAGACACGACGTTGTTGATAATCGGCAGGCTTGAGTTCTTGTGTTAACTGTCTTTTAAAGCCTTAAGGGGACCTGGTACAAGTCCGAGCTCGCGAGCTCCCTTCAAAAATTGGGCTTTTTACAAGCTTTTATTTAGTTTCACCTGTCCCGTTGTCTGTCTGTCTGTCTATAATCAAATCTCAAGTTGAATATGACACACTAATGGTCCGATTGATTTGAAATTTGGCAGGTGTACATAATTCTGGTGAGTGGTGACACTTCATCATGAAATATTTGTTAAAGAAAAAACCGAGGAAAAAACAAAATGGTGGCTTCAAAATGGCGGATGAGTTTTGTGATTATGATCCGATTCCATTCAAAATTAGTATCTGGGGGGTTTTGAGATTGACAATGATGATTATTTGGTTGAAATTGGAAAATTCGGCCACAATATGGCGGCTACAAGATGACCGACGAGTTCTGCGATTATGATCCGATTCTATTCAAAATTGGTATCGTGGGGTTTTCTGGGTCGGAAATTACGATTCTTCAAAATTGAGGAATTCAAAATGGCGGATGAGTGTTGCTATCATAAAAGCTTGTCTTGAAAAATGTTTTTTCATTAAAGCTTGTTATTTCCATGATATCTCAGTTCGTATGCGGCGTAGACCAACAATTTTTTTCTTTAATTGAAGCTTATCTAATCATTTCTCTACAATGTGTATTACTCGCTTTTCTGTTTTTCTCCGTATATAAGGAAAAGAACCTGGTTTAAAATATGACCAATAAAGTTCCAACTTTATAATTCATTTAAAAATTTGGGTAGGGCAATAAACAAAAAAACTGATCAATACACATTCTGAAAAATATTATTTCGCATGTGAACTGAAAATTTTATAAATTTATACCAAGAATTGACAGAGATATCGTGGAAATAAAATCGTTTGTCCAGATTTTCGTGAAATTACAGCTCACCAGGTTTTTTTCCTAATAAACGAAGAAAATCAGAAAAGCGAGTGATACACATTGTAGAGAAATGATTAAGCTTTAATTAAAGAAAAAAATTGTTGGTCTACGCCGCATACGGACTGAGATATCATGGAAATAACAAGCCCAGTTTTTGAAGGGAGCTCGCGAGCTCGGACCCAAATCTTCATGAAAATACGGTGTAATGACGTTTGTGGAATACCTGATTCCAAAGAACGGCGAGGAATGTACAAAAATTGGTTTTCTTCAACACTTTCGGCTACATCAGCAATATTCTCGGCTGTGGCTGTTCTTGAGCGACCTGTACGGGTTTTATTCTTCACATCAACAACTTGTCCAACAGCTCAAATTTTTCCACCAATTTCATCATTGGGGTTCGACAAGTTGTTTCACGACGACCCAAAAATGTTCGAGCTTCACGAACCGTCACTGCCGAATTTTCACCATTTTCATAGTGAATTTCAATAATTTCAATGCTTGATTAAAGCGTGTATCGTTCCATTTTTATTAATGGCGTAGTTTCTTCTCGTCAAATATCAAAACATTACAGCTTCATAGTGACATCCACCGAAATAGCGGGCAATTCAAAATAACATCACTTTTTGGAAAATCCTTTATTTTATTCAGGCTCTCCCCGTACTGTTCTGACTTGCCTTATCAAACCAAACTCTTGCTCTTTAAATTGTTACCGATCCCAACATCATCATGTTTTTGGTTTACATCCACAAGTTGTATCAGGAAGACTTCTGTGCTTTCAAGGTATCTGTTGGCTTGCGAACAGTACCTAGCCCCAAGATGCTTGTTCCACTGGGGTTATATGGAAAACTCATGTTGAGTTCACTGATACTGGTAGAGCAACAAAGGCTCTGATCTGATGATGTTCGAAAGCTGGTAAAGTATGAATGAGTTGTGTATGTGTAGTTGTGTTTGTGTACCAATATAAACAATCTTAATCTCCATATACAGGATGTCACACTAGTGCCGCAGCGGACGATATACGCGTAACGGTATGAGTTTGGCAAAATTTTTTGATGCAGACTTGGTACACTACAAAAAGAGCACAACCTAAAAATATTTTCGAATATATCGGGTGGCTCACAAAAGAGGAATAGAGGGTAACTTTGTTTTTTCAAATGGGACACCCTATATTCAATAGTCTTTTTCAATTCTCTGAAACTTCCTGCAGGCTTTCGTATACTTCTCACATATTTTTATTCGACAGTTTTCGAAATATTGCCATTTTGACAAAAAAATGATACTTGTAGAGGCTATGTTATCCAATTATATTTCACGAACCCTTGCACATACCAATAACAGCTTTATATGGATTGAAAGTCAAGACTTCGAATTATCCTAGCGAGCTATAATAAAGCATCTCCAGCGTATGGAGTGTCGACAAAAAGACTATCAACATGACGAATTTCAAATCGATGTCAATTTTTTTTCATCTTTGTAATCAGCATTCATTTTACTTCATTTTTTGTCAAATACATGATATGCATATCTTTAACAGAACAGGATTTTTAGAGTTTCCTCTAAATTCACATTTACTTCCGAATTCAAGCAAGTTTCTGTCTTCAGTAACTGATTTCATCAAATTTTTCAGTAGATACATCAAATCTTTCTAGTTCCTCATTTCGCTATAATATTATGATACCTAATATGAATTGAAGCTCCAATGATGCTTATTCTGAGTGGAATAGTTTAACAGTTCTCCACAGAAAAGCCAAATCAGCTATTCAAATTCGAAGGTATATGTAAATTTCAGGGAAACATTTCGAAAAAGCTCTTGAAAATGTATGCATTGCATTTGAAAAAATGAAGAAAAGTCGATTTGAAATTCTTCATGTTCATGGTCCCTTTGTGGACACTCCATAGGTATGCTGGAGATGCTTTATTATAGCTGATGGCTAGAATACTTTGAAGTCTTGTCTTTCAATCCATATAATACTATTATTGGTATGTTCAAGGGTTCGTGAAATATAATTGGATAACATAGCCTCTACAAGTATCATTTTTTTTTGTCAAAATGGCCAATATTTCGAAAACTGTCGAATAAAAATATGTGAAAAGTATACGAAAGCATGCAGGAAATTTCAGAGAATTGAAAAACACTATTGAATATAGGGTGTCCCCTTTGAAAAAACAAAGTCACCCTCTATTCCTCTTTTGTGGGCCACCCGATATATTCGAAAATATTTTTAGGTTGTGCTCTTCTTAGAGTATATCAAGTCTGCATCAAAAAGTTTTGCCAAACTCAGACCGTTACGCGTATATCGTCCGCTGCGGCACTACTAATCGGACACCTTGTAGATTCACATGACCAAAAATAATCTTCTTCTCAGTGGCGTATATAGGGGGGGGGGGGCCGGGGGGGCCCGGGCCCCCCCCCCCCCGAAATCTAATAATATTCATCTAACCTAATCTAACCATTGGATCATTTGATGGTGTAAGCATCTCGGGCCCCCCCGAAAATATTTTCTATACAGGGTCTTTCACGAGGAACCTCACCCATATTTATACGGGAAACTACTGAACGTATTTTCATGAAATCCAGCACTTATAAGTATTTCACGATGCTGATGAAATCTAAAATATTTTCAAGGCATGAGCACCTCCGGTTTTTCCGGAAATGACGTCATCTTCCGTTTTTCAAATTAGAACACCATTTTTTTATTGCAGAAATAGATATATATATAATAGATGGATATTAACTCAGAAAATATCCATTTTAGGGCAAGGGTGTGATGCATACACTCACATTATTTTTTAACGTAGATTCAATATCTGCCATAAAAAAATGGGGTTCTAATTTGAAAAAATTGATTTTTCACGATTTTGTCATCCCTAACTTTGAAAGCGATTTTTTCAACCCCTGTATCATGAATCGTGATTTCGATTTTTAAATCTTACATCTTGCAAAATCCCAAAAATGAAAATTTTCCATCCAAAAACCTCGAAGTTATTCTTGTTTCAGCGGAGCTCTATTTTCGATTTTTTTTTCGAATTTTCCCGCTCAGAGAGAATTTTCCAACCAAAACTGAAAAATGTTACATCAAAATAACTTGAAATTTTCTAAGGAATCTATTTCTGCAATAAAAAATGGTGTTCTAATTTGAAAAACGGAAGTTGACGTCATTTCCGGAAAAACCGGAGGTGCTCATGCCTTGAAAATATTTTAGATTTCATCAGCATCGTGAAATACTTATAAGTGCTGGATTTCATGAAAATACGTTCAGTAGTTTCCCGTATAAATATGGGTGAGGTTCCTCGTGAAAGACCCTGTATACGCTACTGCTTCTTCTTGCTTACTTTCAATCGCAGACTTCGTTTCGATGCAACTCCAAAAAACCAGAGGAATCTCCACGTGAATCACGAATATGGGATTCACAATATAACGTTACACTTGTCACCGATGAAATCAACACCAAAAAACCACGAACAGAAGGCTTCAAGTATCAGGAGTGTTCTCGAATTCGTACACTGTCATCCGGGCCTTCAAACAGCTACTATCATTTCATATACCCGGCTTACAATTCAATACATCCACCCACCACCCTTTATATTCATCCCCCAGAACCCCAAGCCAACCCACTTCCCTTCTATTGCGAACTGGAGGGGAAGCAAGTTAATTTACGTAAGGTTTCCCACTGCCCCAATGATCTGGATTTGAAAAGACCGGGAATACAAATATGCGCCAAAATCTGGACTCGGTAGGGTGAGCCCCAAGTCCTCTGTGTTATTGATTTGATTGATTCGTCATCGTGAATTTGCACAGATATACAGTGTGTGCCCCCTCGAGTGAGGATCATTCGGTGTCGAACGAGTTTCAAAAACCTTTTCTGCGCTTATTCCTATAAGAGCTTTTCTCAAAACTCATGTCCATCATCACATATACTCCATTCACTTTTATAAAGTATCGCGGTTTGCCATGAGATTTTGACACATTTCACCATGTATGTTTTGAAAATGTTGGGTTATAGTCATTCTTCTGTCAGTTGAACGACCAACCTTGCCGTTTCTGCTAAAAAATCGTAGGAATTACGTATTTACCAAAATGTTCCCTTTACCTTGGGAAATTAATGAATTTGAGAAAATATTATGTGAATTCAGAAGACATTTGAATTCATTTTTGCACAACTTGAAATACTCCAGTATGAAAATGTAGTAGTTCTTCGAAACTTGCGCCACAGTTAAACCTTAGACGAACTAACTCCATTTATAAAGTTAAAAAAGAGTAAATAGAAAGTAGACTTGGCAACGTCCGTTTTAAATGAAAGAACTTGATAAACCTAAATCATGGCTAACCGCGATACTTTATAAAAGTGAATGGAGTATACAGAGTG
The DNA here is from genome assembly GCA_910592335.1 of Adalia bipunctata. Taxonomy (NCBI): domain Eukaryota; kingdom Metazoa; phylum Arthropoda; class Insecta; order Coleoptera; family Coccinellidae; genus Adalia; species Adalia bipunctata. The sequence goes on from OU342950.1 coordinate 25,004,459, forward strand.
TAACAGCCAAATGGAATAAATTCGATAACGAATAAATGAGGGGGTGTTAGGAAAAACGCTCGGACACGTCGATTTGAAATTTTAAATGCGCATATTTTTCAAGAATATAATGTTATATATATAGGGTATTCCATGCGAACGTGGCCAATACCAACTTTCTTACTTCAAATGCAACCCCCTGTATTTATTTTTTGGATTCTTCAGAAAATTCTAGACATAATTCATGTACAGGGTGGCCAGATTTCGATGATTTAGTACTACAACTCTTTAACTATAAGAGATAGAGAAAAAGTGATATACATGTCATGTTCTCTTTTTTCGAGAAACCGAAGTTGCTGAAAACCCGAAGTTGCTACGGCGTCTAGTTTCCGAGCTACAGGGCGATTCTGGAATTTGGCCAATTATTATAATTGACTATAACTTCCGTATTACAGAATCTACGCTCTCGAAATTAACACATCTTTAGGGCACTTTTTTTACTGCTTTCCAGCGGTGCTATTGGATTTTTTGTATCTGCTCAAATTTCGGAGCTATAGCAAAAAAAATTTTTTTTCAAATGGAAACCATAATGGGAAGTGATATTTCCGAATAGATCTTTCTTCAACGATTTCAAAAATATATATCATGTTATACTTCCGAGTTCACTATATATCGAAAATTTCGAAAAAACACTTTTCGTTCAACAAAATCCAAGCAGGCTTTGATTCACTTCCTTCAAAACTGGGACGGTCATAGAATTTCATGTCTTATTTATTTTCACCTGTCAAATTCAATTCAGTTTCATCATTGTTGTATCGTCTGGCGCTTCTAAAGTTCTTATTTATATCACATCATGCAATTTATATATTTCCTTCAATGACTCGCTCCAATGGACAACGATTTGAACATTTGTTGTGAATATACTTTTTTTCAAATAAATCTATATTTTTTCTTGAATGAGCTTTTTTTTTGCCCCTCATGGAAACATTAATTATTGCTATCAACGGGTCACATAAGTATTCAAATGCTTTTCATTTTTCAATTTAGCAGAGAAATCATACTAGAATCAACAAGTTTCGCGAAGCCCCTCTATTGGTCTGAGTAATAATAAAGCTAATATTTCCTGAATCAATTTGGCAGCTTACAATAAATGTGAGATATCGAATTCTATGACCTTATAAGAATTTCAGAAGCGCCAGACGATACAACAATGATGAAACTGAATTGAATTTGACAGGTGAAAATAAATAAGACATGAAATTCTATGACCGTCCCAGTTTTGAAGGAAGTTAATCAAAGCCTGCTTGGATTTTGTTGAACGAAAAGTGTTTTTTCGAAATTTTTGATATATAGTGAACTCGGAAGTATAACATGATATATATTTTTGAAATCGTTGAAGAAAGATCTATTCGGAAATATCACTTCCCATTATGGTTTCCATTTGAAAAAAAAAATTTTTTGTTATAGCTCCGAAATTTGAGAAGATACAAAAAATCCAATAGCACCACTGGAAAGCAGTAAAAAAAGTGCCCTAAAGATGTGTTAATTTCGAGAGCGTAGATTCTGTAATAAGGAAGTTATAGTCAATTATAAAAATTGGCCAAATTCCAGAATCGCCCTGTAGCTCGGAAACTAGACGCCGTAGCAACTTCGGGTTTTCAGCAACTTCGGTTTCTCGAAAAAAGAGAACATGACATGAATATCACTTTTTCTCTATCTCTTATAGTTAAAGAGTTGTAGTACTAAATCATCGAAATCTGGCCACCCTGTACAGGGTGGGCAAAATTGGTGCTACATGAACTAAAACTTTTTAACCCGAGAAGATAGAGAAAAATGAATGGCACCTTACTTCCTCTTTTTTCGAGAAACTGATAATGCCATCAACTGCATTCCTCTATCTTCTTTTGTTTCCGAGTTATAGGCCAAAATTGAAATTTGGGCGATTTCAACATTGGTCATTATCTCCGTTTCTGTTTATGCTAGGATGTTGAAATAAAAACATTATACAGGCACTTTTCTGATAGCAATCCAGTGGCGTACTCTGATTTTTTATAAAAGGTTCATTTGCTGAGTTATAACATAAAGTTGTGTTTTTTCTTATGGAAACAGTAGTTTGAAATGACTTAGAAAGAATCGCCATTTTTTTCCCGTTTCAGAAATGTATCATATGTTATACATAGCCCTCAGATTAGTTAAGATATAATGAAAAATATGGTTTGTATATGGAATTCGAATTATTGAGTAGGCTGAATCATAGAATTATGTGTCTCTACGCATGGTGTAATTCTTAATTCACGTTTGAATACTTGATGGTGCGATCCCTGTTTGAAAAAACTGTTAGTTATTAAAATTTGAAGTCATCGTTGGCGGCATTATGGAGATATTCCAAAATTACGAAAAATATGATATGTTGAAATGTTTCATTTTAGCGAATGAGAATAGTGGGGCAGCAAGTGATTCAACTGTGAAATAATAATTACACCATGCGTAGAGACACATAATTCTATGATTCAGCCTACTCAATAATTCGAATTCCATATACAAACCATATTTTTCATAATATCTCAACAAATCTGAGGGCGATGTATAACATATGATACATTTCTGAAACGGGAAAAAAATGGCGATTCTTTCTAAGTCATTTCAAACTACTGTTTCCATAAGAAAAAACAAAACTTTATGTTATAACTCAGCAAATGAACCTTTTATAAAAAATCAGAGTACGCCACTGGATTGCTATCAGAAAAGTGCCTGTATAATGTTTTTATTTCAACATCCTAGCATAAACAGGAACGGAGATAATGACCAAAGTTGAAATCGCCCAAATTTCAATTTTGGCCTATAACTCGGAAACAAAAGAAGATAGAGGAATGCAGTTGATGGCATTAAAAAGAGGACTATAAGGTGCCATTCATTTTTCTCTATCTCCTCGGGTTAAAAAGTTTTAGTTCATGTAGCACCAATTTTGCCCACCCTGTACAATGTCCTATACCTATCTTCAACTTTTTCGGAAATATTAAGTGTTTTCAGATTTATTGCAAAAATTAACGTTTTAAGTAAAAATTATTTCATTTCACAAATTCGATACATTACACTCAATACTTATTTCCCATTTACCTCTTGATATGAAGAAAGTATGCAAAAACCATTACTGAGAAGAAATGTTGAGTAACGTTAGACAATTCTACACCAGATTAGCATGTTGCCAAGACGTTCGCGGCGAGCATTTTGAACATTTCCTACATTGACATAAATGTTTTTTTTTTGTTTTTTAATAATTGAGAAATAATCAGTATTACTTATAAGGTTTTGAATGTAATGTTCCGAATTTGTGAAATAAAATAATTTTTATTTAAAACGTTGATTTTTGCAATAAATCTGAAAACACTTAATACATACCTACTTCCGAAATAGTTAAAGATAGGTATAGGACATTGTGCATGAATTGTGTCTAGAATTCTCTGAAGAATCCAAAAAATAAATAATATCCAGGGGGTTGCATTTGGAATAAGAAAGTTGGTATTGGCCACGGTCGCATGGAACACCCTATATAATTTTATTTTCTTGAAAAATATGTGCATTTAAAATTACAAATCGACGTGTCCGAGCGTTTTTCTCAACACGCCATTTATTCGTTATCGAATTTATTCCATTTAGCTGTTACCTACACTCTGTATAGGTAGTCCATTCACTTTTATAAAGTATCCCGGTTGGCCAAGTTTTAGGTTTATCAAGTTTTTTTACCTGAAAAAATCGCAGGTTGGCACTTGTGAATGACATTACGTCAATGAATAAATCTCGTAGACATTGCCGACGTTTATTTTTCATTATTAATTATTTATTATCAAGCCTGGAAACTAAGAATGCCGAAGGTAAGTTTCGAAAAAGCAGAGGCAAAGTATCAGGAAGTGCTATTTAGAATTGGAATCTGCGCATTCCAAAAGTAACCGTGATAATTTTCTTAAATTCATTATTTTCCCGAAGTAAATGAAATTTTGTTAAATACCTACCTAATTAGTACGACATACGTATTCACATTCACTTTTATAAAGTATCCCGATTGGCCATGATTTAGGTTGATCAAGTTTTTTCACTTAAAACTGACGCAGGTTGGTACTCGCGAATGACAAAGAAATCTCAGAGACGTTGCCAATGTCTGTTCGTTTAGAAGTTTTTCAGTCGGGTTATCACAAAGCAACGGACTATTCTGTTCATTATTTGCAGTAAAATTTCAACGCTCGATTCTTGATTTCCGTACAAGAAAATAGCATAACTGAATCTTTCAACCATTATTATATACGTGAAATATTTCCAGTATAAACAGAGAAAAAAGTTTCTTCAACATTCGCCAGGTCTTTGGAATTATTGAATTCACATAAAGTTTTCTCAAATTCATTATTTTCCCGAAGTAAATAAACATTTTGATATTTAATTACTTAGATTTCTATGTAGAAAGAACAACGTTGCGTTTGTATCTGACAGGAATACAGGATAATGACTATAACCTAACATTTTCAAAATATTCACGGTGAAATGTGTCAGAATTTCATGGCCAATCAGGATACATTATGAAAGTGAATGGAGTATATTATTATGAACCAATGAATCAGATAAAATAGGTAACCGAAAATTGTTATTATCGTGATATTAGAAGATCGAATGGGTTGTTTTTCAAATATTGGGTTATTAAAATTTTAAACATTGATAGCTCCCGAACTATTTGGAAGATTTTTAATTCTTATTTTCTTTTTTTAATGCTAATTGAAGAAGCAATTAATGAAAAGATCTCATTTCATATTTCAGGAAAAAGAAAAATTAGATATCAAATAGTGAATTATTTATTTCGAAAATTGTATTCATTGTTTAAATTTGTCAAATAATGAAACTGATTCATCCAAAATTAAATATCAGCATTTTAATGTTAAATGTTACATACATCAGTATTCTTAAATATACAGTGTTTTTAGGCATGACTTAGCGATAATTTAAGGGCATCAAATATACCTGCCCTCCCCCTAGAGCTTAAAAATCCCTTGAAAACTCATGAAATAATGGCATAATATACAAAAATCAGTTCATTATTCCTATTCTGATTTTTTTTGCCCCCTCCCTAGCTCAAAGGCTGGGTACGCCCTTGAACTCTCAAATTATGTAACTCACAGAAATGATGTGGGTGTCGTATTGTAGCTGATACCCTTGCGTGTTAGATGATAAAAAAATTTATACTTAATGTGCTAGTTTTTGTACTATTGAGGATTTACTGAAAAACACAGTTTATGTTTTGAATAAATTTTTTTTTGAGGATTTTTTTATGACATTTTTGAGTTAAATGTTTTCATGTGGTTCTTTTTTGATAAAAGGTGGTAGCATTATCTTTCAAAAAATATTTTTTCAACATCTGTAGGATCTTTATATGTCCAAAGAAATCGATATCATTTGAGAGGGTAAACTAAAATAAAAAAATTAAGTTAAAATGGTGGCTATTCTAAAATTAGGGGGGTTAACCCCCCAATGTGGGTATTTTTGTCGAAAAAATTAGGTATATTTGATGCCCTTAAATTATCGCTAGGTCAAGCCCAAACACACTGTATATTCATAACAATGTATATATTATGAAATTCATATTGATAAAAAAACAGTTTTTCCATTATTTAGTTGCGTTGTTGAATGTATTCGATACTCCCTCGTCTTCTGGTATGCTTATTTGGAACTGGAGTAGAACAACCAAGTATGTTACCATAGTAGCCAACAGCTAGAAAAATATTGTGTTAGAATATCAAGATTATTTTAATTTGAAAAATAACGAGCGTGAACGCGGTGCGCTTATCTGAAAAGTATCTTAATCGCTCGGTAACGAGTTCAACATTTCTCCAAGAAGTTATAGAGTTAATTCTGTGTTTGCAACGGTAGGGTTTCGTTTCGAATTTCAAACCCCATCAAGAAATCTAGGATAATATGGAATCGATACTTTTAATGATTCTTTTAAATGGTTTTATTTATTTCCGCCTAATAAACACTTGACCCTTGCTCATTGAAAAACCTTTTTTGCTATGGCTTGTTCACCCATTTAGTTAATAGATTGCAAAGATTGTATAGGTACGGGTGCATTTTTGTCATATTTTAGCGACTAAACCAAAAAAGGTATCTCAATGAAAACATTAAGGATGATATTTCGCGAATCAGCGATAAATATGATCTACTGCTCATTAGTAAAAACGCGATAAAAGAACCGCATGTTTCGAATCATTTTTGACATTTCGATACTCAGAATGACATTTCAGCATCCGATCAAATCCTCTGCGAATAAAATTTTCAAACGTCAGAATAATAAAAAGTCAATTTCAATCTTTATGTCAAGTGAAAACCCAGATTCATTTGAAGGAAAATCGAGCTTAAGTTGGTAAGTTATTCAATTTCTAATATAAGCGGTAAAATCGAATTGATCTTATTCGGGTACAGAAGGCAGTAATGTAACATGTTTATACACGAACACGGCATTAGGTTATATCCTCTAAGTATAGGCGAAAGATATACATAAAATTCGAAAATTTTGCATTACCCCCAATTCTCATAAGGAGAAAATGTTCAATAGCAAACAATTTTTTGTTGGTTTGTTTACCACTGCTTATCTTTTCAAATCGTCATATTTTTAATTTAATAAATAGACGTTTCCACGTTTCCCAATGTTTTCGGAGTATTTCGTTTGCAAGAGCAGTTTAATCTTACGAGTTGGACTGCAGACATGAATCGTAGAGTGATAAGTGAGATTGACCGTGCTAGAAATGTGGCACTGATTGAAGAAGGCCATGGTCAAGGATTTGTGGCTAATATAGAGTTGGTGTTACGCAAAGTGACGTATATGGTATAATAGCCCGGAGCCAGTGATAGTTTTTAGTGAGTCATTTTAACCCTGGCAATAATTTGTATATTGCTTAATTTGTATTTGTCTTATAGCATAGTGACCGTCAGCTGGCGCACCAGTGGTGGGTTTGTCAACGGGACCAACGAAAACTTGTAAAAAAAAATTTGAGTTTCAGTCATTTTAACCCTGCTGAAATTTACAGAGATGGTGGTTTATATAATTATTCGTATAAAAAAAATCGTCTGCTGGCTGTACTTTGGTGGAAAACAAGTTTTCATGTCCAGCGGGCGGGTTTTCCACCAACGTACAGCCAGCGGACGATTTTTTTCATACGAATAATTATATAAACCAGCATCTCTGTAAATTTCAGCAGGGTTAAAATGACTGAAACTCAAAATTTTTTTTACGCGTTTTCGTTGGTCCTGTTGACAAACCCACCACTGGTGCGCCAGCTGACGGTCACTATGCTATAAGACAAATACAAATCAAGCTATATACAAATTATGGCCAGGGTTAAAATTGATCACCAAAAACTATCACTGGCTCCCGGGCTATAACAGGCATAGAATCGCTAACTCTATACCAATTGTCTTCGTGACAGCAGACCAAGGAGTGATATAAGGGCTAAAAGCATGGGCGTAGCTAGCCTTTTTTCCTGGGGGAGGCCTGAAGGGGCACAGTGGAAAACGAGCAAGGAAAAACAAATGTGTTTTTCAGTTTTTCGGGGGCACCGTGGATTCTGGGGGGGGGGGGCGTGCCCCCCCAGGCCCCCCCCCCTATCTACGCCCATGGCTAAAAGGTGTGTCACTAATCGACGACAAAAACCCCACATCTACTAAACTGTCCATGGCATTACCAGCCAAAGTGTTGTGTTGTGAAATATCTCTGTTACCAGCACTCCAAAAAGATATGAGACATGCTTTGGGAATTCAAATATCAATCTGCAAATTCATCTTTTTCTCTAAAATACCCTGTTTTGGAAGGAAATATTAATGCTGGAAAATAAAGTTTGTACGACAACTGTAGGTGGGTTTTCCGAATTGAAACCAATCAATCGAATAGTATACAGGGTAATTTTTCAAGTGTTTCATTAGAAATATTCGAGAAGGAATTTTGTACGAATTCAAGATTCTGTATTTTTGTTTAAGAGTGTATGAACTGTCTTGAATTGTGAAATATTTTCTAGCAGAATCTACTTCCGGTTTTAACGGAAACGACTGTAAACTACGTAATTTCAAATGTATCACCCTGTATATTTATTTATATTCGAATTTTTCGTTTAATTCTGCACTGATTTGATGACGTATGATATGCGCAACCACTTCAAGCGATTGTTGAGTTATAGCCGGATTGTCAAATGTCATGTACCTACTTAAAATCAGTTGTTTTGTCGTTATTGAATAAAATTTGAATTTCACGACTAAAGCCAGGTTTCTTTGTCTAAACATCAGCTTTATTGAGATAATTTTGAAGCAAACTTTGTCAATAGTGAGATATGTCAAAGATTTTTTATTTTTTAGTCATCATCATTCATTATCTGCTTTGTTTATTTGTTACATTTCCGCAAATAAAGAACAGACTTTTGATATATTATTCTAGTGTACCTTTTTATTAGATACTCTGTTATTATTATTATTTTTACTTTGAAAAAGACGAGCATAATAAAATTAGAATTTCACGACTAAAGCCAGGTTTCTTTGTCTAAACATCAGGATCAGGTTCATTAAGATAATTTTCAAGTAGGCTATGTCAAAAGTAGGAATATGTCAGTTTTAAACAAAAAATTTTTATTTAGTCATCATCATTCATTATCTGCTTTGTTTATTTATCACATTCGCCGCAAATATAGAACAGACTTTTAATACATATCATTCTAGTGTTCCTTTTTATTACTTCTTGTTTTGCATAGTGCTTGATCAATAAAAATAAGTAACAATGGCAATTCTTAACATAGCATACCACTGAATTTCACGACTAAAGACAGGTTTGGCCCAGTCAAATTCAGTGGTATGCTATGTTAAGAATTGCCATTCTTACTTATTTTTATTGATCAAGCACTATGCAAAACAAGAAGTAATAAAAAGGAACACTAGAATGATATGTATTAAAAGTCTGTTCTATATTTGCGGCGAATGTGATAAATAAACAAAGCAGATAATGAATGATGATGACTAAATAAAAATTTTTTGTTTAAAACTGACATATTCCTACTTTTGACATAGCCTACTTGAAAATTATCTTAATGAACCTGATCCTGATGTTTAGACAAAGAAACCTGGCTGTAGTCGTGAAATTCTAATTTTATTCAATAACGGCAAAACTACTGATTTCAAATACATGAAGTCATGAAATGTTTGGAACACTCCAACTATTTTTTGATGAACAGTCGACCGAAATAACAAAATCATATGCTTTCCATTTGAAAAAAAATGAGATTTCATAGTTTTATTAAAGGTCATTTGAAGCCCGATTTCAGAAAGCCTGTATAACATTTCCTCATAGTTTATATAAGGAGACGTATCAGCGTACTTTCTCCTGTTCTACTGTGACGAAAAAAAATTCTTACAATGAGGGATTTTGGAGATATTAACACTAATTTGTGACACTCTTCCTGTCAACAAATTTGACAATCCGGTTATAACTCAACAATCGCTTGAAGTGGTTGCGCATATCATTAATCAAATCTGTGCAGATTTAAACGAAGAATTCAAATATGTATAAATATACAGGGTGTTGCATTTGAAATAACGAAGTTCACACATGGGCGCCCGCAGAAATTATTCTCAGGGGGGGCCAAAATTTTTCTCAGGGGGAGCAAAATGAGAATAATTGAAATATTGAGGGTGTTGTGTTGAAAAACTATAAGGCCAGCAAAATCTCAGGGGGGGCATGGAATTAAGAAATTTCAGAGTAGACACATAAACAAACACCACTGTATGAAATCGTTCGGTAAAAAAATCACTTGCACAAGAAAGAATCTTGCTTTTACTGATCCTTACCGATTTGAATAAATTCCTATTGACATCAAAGAAGCCGACTAAACTCATGTTTGTGGGATTCATTTCAGTGGCCCTCAGAAACATGTTTATCTGAAATAGAAAATGCCTATAATTCAAGTACGGAATCATGTCAAACAAAAAATTTCATTCAATATTTTAGGAAAAATATAGGTACCTTCACTTGATATAAGATTGAAAAATGTATATTCTCAATCCGTCAAGTCTTGTATTTTGAAAAAGTTTTCCCTAGGTAATTATTGTCAGAAAACTTACTTCTTGCTGGGCATCTTCATTCATCCATGTGAGTTCCACCAACAACAAACGTTTTTGGAAATGAACCTTCACCTGAAAATCAACAATATTGCAGTTTGAATCAAATAAAGGGTTAGTATAAAGTTTGGCACCAAACTAATATCTTGAAAACTAAACGGGCGATATTTTTGAAATTTGGCAGCTGAGTGTAATGGACCACAATGCATCTGATGAGCATATTTTCATTAATGAGATACTTCCGGTTTAACCGGAAATGACAAAATAAATTTTATTTAAATGGGACACCCTGTATATTTCTTCAGATTCTGAAAGAGCACTTTGTTTCGGATCTGTCTATACCAGGTTCCATGTAAAAATTATCTGTAAAAAGAGGAATTGAGACAACGGATTCTTGATGAATGTGCATTCATACATGTGGAGAAGTCTTGAGAAATGTTAGTCAAGAATTTGTTAATAGACTGGCATATTGTCAGGAGGTGAATGGCAAGCACTTTGAACATTTAAAATGATTTTTTTTAATTATTTTCAATAAATGTTTTCTACTAGTAAAAGCCCTGTATTTCTTCTCTTTATAGATTTTCATAAAAAATACGTCATGAAAAGCAGAAAGAGTTATCTACTACGAAGTATTTCGTTTTATTTCTCACTATTGATACAAATAACAACGGTTTATTCATTTGAATGGATTTTTTCTCAAATGTACAAAAAGACTGAATTTCTTCTTTTTACAGAGAATTTTTACATGTAACCCGATATGGACAGATCCGAAACAAAGTGCTCTTTCAGAATCTGCAGAAATATACAGGGCTGTCCCATTTAAATAAAAAAAAATTGTCATTTCCGGTTGAACCGGAAGTATCTCATTAATGAGAGTATGCTCATCAGATGCATTGTGGTCCATTTCACTCAGCTGCCAAATTTCAAAAATATCGCCCGTTTCGTTTTGAAGATATTAATTTGGTGCCAAACTTTATCCCAACCCTGTATATCGGTTTGCTTGGAAGAATTTCGAATCGAATATTTCTTAACTTACACAGTTCGAAGCGTAATGCGCTTCGTCGCAAACAAAGTAAAGCAAAGCTATAGCGAACAAAGCCGTGATCGTAAGTCCTATGTCCTTCAATTCGAAGCCACCCTGTATCTGCGAGAACAGGCCGTAAATGGTCAGCGTAATGATGAGAAAAAGGTACAGGCTCAGGAATATCAGGGTGTGTCCGGATGAGTTCCCGCAGTCTCGAGTTATCTTGGCCAGTATCATCCAGAGAGATCTGAATTCCGCAATCCTGGAGGACGAGCTCATGTTCTTCAACGCGAACTGGAAATCCTGGGAAATGGCCAGCGCTATTTTTCCTATAACGTCTGAGTAAGCGAACCATAAACCTCCCACTAGGTACGTCACTGTGTTTATGTAGCAATACGGTATCACCTGAAAACCTTCAAATTCGACTGACTATTCCTTCAGATAAATTCTTTCGAAAGATTATCAATATGAATTGGTCAGGAGCTTTTGAGCGCTCATGCCTTGTTGGTATACAGGGTGTTTCACCATAAACTGGACAAACATATATAGCCGTGTAGACGACACCGGAAAAGTCATTTTTGCCCTATTACTTATACCCCGTTTTCGACGCATAAGCGAGATACAGAGTGTTTAATGTCAACTTAGAGCAATATTCTGATAACTGTGGTGATTGATGCGTGACATTTGAAATAACCGTTACTGGTCACATGTTAGTACTTTTTAGGGCTCAATTCAATTGTGGTGTAGAATTCTGAAAAAAAAATTTCAAAATGGCGGAAAGCCTGCAAAGTTCGAATTTTTTTTCACTGTTGCCAATTTGGAAAGCACCTTCCCAACGTTTCGATTTTCTAAGATTTCCCGTGAAATTTTTTTTTTCAAAATTCGACCTCTTTAATTCCGAATACTTGGGTGAAAACAGAATAAAAAAATGTCAATTGGTTTTTTTTTGTAGCCTTCCAAAGATTACGCTCGAAAAACATTCATAATTTTTATTCAAAAAACTTGAGGCCGTACGAAGGCCAAATTTAGGCTAACGAGCTGCCAGAGAAGAAATATGAATTAATGAACCAAAAAAATTTTTTTCAAAAAACTTTGGTGGGAATCGATCTCTCCACTTTCGATTTACTAGGGTCGCTTTGGTAACGGAAATTTTTAAGATTAAAATAAACCCAATTTATAGAGAGTTCGAATCCTACCAAAGTTTTTTGAAAGAAATTTTTTGATTCATAAATTCATATTTCTGTCCGGGTCATTCTGGCAGCCCATTAGCACAATTTTGGCCTTTGTATGGCTTCCAGTTTTTTGAATAAAAATTATGAAATTTCTCCGAGCGTAATTTTTGGAAGGCTACAAAAAGAAAACCAATAGATATTATTTCATTCTGTTTTCACCTCAGTATTCAAAATGAAAGATAGTTCAACCATGAAAAGTTTCAACAATTTCGGCCGAATTTTTTTTTCACTGAAGACATGTAAAAAAAAGTTGAGTTCGAGTTTTGAAAAAATGTTTTCACGGAAAATCTAAGAAAATCGAGTACGTTGAAATAGTGCTTTTCAAATTGGCAACCGAGAAAAAAAATTCCAACTTTGCAGGTCTTCCGCCATTTTGAAATTTTTTTTTCAGAATTCTACACCACAATTGAATTGAGCCCTTAAAAATACTAAGATGTGACCAGAAACTGTTATTTCAAATATCACCCATAACTCACCACAGTTCACAGAATATTGCTCAAAGTTGACATTAAACACCGTGTATCTCGCTTATGCGTTGAAAACGGGGTATCATTACATAGTATTAAAGCAAAGTCGATTTCGCTGTCTGTCCCTATGTCCCCATGTCCCTATGTCCCTATGTATGCTTAAATCTTCAAAACTACGCAACGAATTTTGAAACGCTTCTTTTTAATAGATAAAGTGATTCAAGAGGAAGGTTTGTATGTAGGTATGATACATGCATAATATTGTAGAGGTTTGTTACAGGTTTCTAATGTGATGTCGTAAATAAACACATTTGTTTGCGCTTACATTGCAAACGCTGACTGAACCCCACGAGATAAATCAAAATAATTTACTCGGTATTGTACTCCTAAAAAAGGTCAACAAAAAAGTCCGCGATGGTATATGTCTATCTCTCAAGGATAACCCACAATAACCATTTTTTATCCTTCACATTTCACAGGAAAAAATGGCTTATTTAGGAAATTTTTTCAAGCAATATAGCATCAATCCCTATCCAATTGAGTACCTTAAATACATTGTCCATTCAATATACGTCAATATGGCCCTTTACAGCAGGTAATTTAAATAAATATTTCTGAAGATATTACAGATTCTAAATTCAGGGACTTAGCGGTGCGGGCTGGCACTACCGTTGTTTATAAAGATTGCCATTGCATCCGTGCGAAGCCGGGGCGGGTCGCTAGTATGTCATAAGGCAAAAATGACTTCCTCGGTGTCATCTACACGGCTATATATGTTTGTCCAGTTTATGGTGAAACACCCTGTAGATTCGTAATGAAGAATCGGACGGAGAAAGGTTTCGACAGCTGTCAGAAAATTTGACAGCAGTTGTCAAAGAAATCGTCAGAAATATTATGATTCTTTTTCAATAATTCGCTAGAATTTCTCATAGTTCTGGTTACGCGATCTAGACAAAATTTAGCATGTAGCTTAAATACGTCATTCTCCATCCAAATGCGAAATTTCATCTCGAACGAATCCGTAGTTTCAGAAATATCAGGAGAACCAAATTTCAAAAAGGTTATATTTAAAGAACCCTTGGTCGAATTTTGACCGTCAACGAACTAAACCTTGGCATTTGTGACCAGAGCCTACCCTGAAAATGTCAAATCTTTAGGTTTTACCTTAGACCTTGGTCTGAGGGTTTTACCGTTCGAGAGTAATCGTTTAAATGATATAGCTCTCGTTTAGGTGGGCCGAGCGCTCGAAAAGAACTCCTACACAAACCTGCACAAGACTAAAATTCACCATCGTTACATGATTCACGACCATCGTGGCACAAGAAACTATGGGTAATGCGATGGTCATCATCAGGGGTTTGTTGCCCACAAATAAATTCAGTTTCTTCCGGACCACCTTTCGATAAAACTGTTCGAATTTGGTAAAATCGTTCATGATTTTGGCGTGGTATTTGGCCTCGTAGAGAGTGATAGGATTCATGAGGATGGGTATCAAGTATACCGTGAACAGGTAATCTATAACAGCTTCCTCGAATTTTGCTTCCGTATCCGATGATTTGACCACTTCTACCTTGTCCCATTTGATGTAGCCTGAAAAAAAAACATTGATTTTTCAGTTTTTCATGAAGTTTTCAGTTTTCCAATCGCAGCACTCTATAAAAGACATATTCGAGAATCGAGTTGTTTCGTTTCAATTTTAAATCATCTTCAAAATAATCAAACCATGAGTAGACGCCCTTCTTATCATTGTTCAAAGAGATCTTTGAATATCCATTATCCAGTGCCTCTGATTCAGATTATATTCGATAATAATTCTCATCGTCTCATATCCTTAAATTGAACAGAAGAACAAAGAATGACGCTGTTCTTTGACATCGGAATCTTATCGAAAAGGAATGAAGAATTCTACAATGTTAGGTATATCATGATAACGTTTCGTTTGTGTGCAATTCTTCAACAATTCATCACCAATGAGATTAGTGGCGTTTTAGAAATTCATCAGTTTATATACTAACTGACAAAGAAACTGCAACACCCAGAAGGAGCTGTTTATTTTTTTTTTTTGTTAAAACATAGATAGTAATACAATAAGTAAATGATTAAAATTTGGAGAAAAACACGAAGGGTTTACATTTTGTTTCAATGAATTTGTTGATAATGTGTTTGTTCACCGCGATTATCTATACCTTAGACAAAGGAGTCTGAGATCTATACACTCCCCAACACGCATTGGCATTGATGCAATAAGATGGTCTATTTCTTCTTGAGGGATACTATCCCAAGCTACTTGTACTTCATGTCTCAGAGCCGCCAAAGTGGGGACTGGGGTCCAAGCCTTCTACCCATGATGAGCATCATCTTGCTGAAATATTGGATTCTCAAGCCAGTTAAGGTAAGGGAGAACATATGGCTCCACTATTCCTTGAAGATAACACAGCGCCTACTGTCCGGTGTGAATGACGCTCAACATCAAACTGAGTTACTGAGACTGAGGTTCACGTCTTTCTCCCCGACGTGGTCTAACCCTTCTTCGGCTACCATGTGCCCCCAATGAGAATCGAGATTCGAGATTCTTCAGAAAAGACGACCTGATGCCATTCCACATTCCAATGTTGTCGTTCTCTGCACCACTGTATTCGTTGCCAGCTATGCTCAACCGTCAGAGGTATCACAAGATGGGGTCGATAATGCTGATGCAGTCCAAAAGACCTTTTCCGGCGGTAAACCGTTCGGACAGTTACAGGATGGCCTTGTTCTCCTAACCACTCATTAGTCAAAGATCGAGTTGTCGCAAATCGGTCTCTAATGGGCGTAATGGCCATAAGTCTTAGACGTCGATCTTGAACTTCATTTGTGCCCCTTCGACGTCCAGTGCCTACTCTTCTTCGATTTTGGGCATTACCAAACCACGCTTGACAACATCTCCAAACAGGAGTTGTTCGTACGGATAGCGATTCCTCGAAATGACAAATTCACTTAGCTGGCGATAAATTCCGCGTACGCGTGCTCTAGGCATTTAACAACAACTAATCATCGACTTTGGATCTCCTCGAACCGTTCGTTTGTTGTAAAATTTGAAAAATTAAAAAAATCGCAAAAAACGACTACAATATTCAAGTAACAGAAATGTTTCCTTGAAAAAACCTTCACGATTTTTTTCTCCATTTAATCATTACTTGCTATACTATCTATGTTTCACAAAAAAAAAATTAAAATTTAAATAGCTCCTTCTGGGTGTTGCAGTTTATTTGTCAGTTAGTATATTTCAACGATTGAAGGATCTTCTGAAAACTCGTTGTACTCTTCAAGTCTTCATCTATACAAGAAAACTCGTTCAAGCAGAACGGACGCTATAAAAGTCTAGAGGCTATACAGGGTGTTCAATGGAAAACGTTTTCTTTTAAGATCAGAGCAGCTTACTAATTCGATTTGATGATTCACCGCAATCTGAGAGTCGAGACTCACCTATCAACGCTACCTCCACCAAAAAAACCGCTGCGGAATACATCAAAAGCTGTGTCGTCACTTCATACTTTCCGTTTTCGCCAACGCTAATGGGATAAATCCCCATAAATCTCTGCAGATAAAGAACGGGCTTCAAAACCCCATAAACCAGTCCCTCCCTCGAATCGTCTTGTTTTTCGAACGCCTTGTGGGGTTCCCCAGGGTGGCGTTCCGGGGCCGGCGCAACTTTAGTTACGTTGCCAGGACTCGTGTAAAACGGGGAAACTGGGGCGTCGAAAAATGAGCTTATGTTCGAATTTCTTCTATTTCTGGCTTGGTCACTGGTGAAAGATATAGGTAGGTGAGAAGTTTTGTACGAGTTCGGCGAGTACATGTTTTCTTGTTCTTGGAATGATGCGTACTGAAGAAAAGGGCTGTTTAATAGTCTGAAGGTCAGCGTTAATCAAACAGGGGGTTATTAATATTTCGGGGAGTGAAACCTTGAATTATACAAGAGGTCAGATCCGATGGAAAGACGCCAAAAATCATTAAGACTCTCAGAACAGGTGTCGACAATACATGAACATTACCTCTTCAAGTCAAGTTACGTAAAAACAATAAATTGTTCGCCTATGTTTTGTTTCCGAGTCTGATTTTCGTTGAGAATTATTGTATCAGTATGGTGGATGCGCTGTGTAGATATAAGTGATGCTAATAATCTTTAATCTTACTTCATCCAATAAAACCGGATAACTATCATCTCAATTTGTAGAAATTAGCATTTAGTATTCAACTGAAGATAATGACATAATACAAAAACTCAGAATAGATAGTTCAAGTCTACGTGGACACTTTTCGAACTTCCACCAAATTTTAACAATGAAATATTGGAAATGCCGATGAATATCTATTTAATGCGTATCGATTGGCCTGAAATTATATCTGAAGTTTGTTTTCACGCCTATATATTTCTTTCCTCGAAACTATTTCGATTTTTCTCCAATGTTACGCAATTCTTCTACATGAATTAACGGTTCAATTGCATTTCTTCATAGAAGGAATTTATTTCTTGAATAAAAACCATACTTACTTAATCGGAATGCTGAATATCAGCTAACCGATAATAATAAGTAATATACATTAAATAATAGAAGATATACAGTGGCGTGGTAAACAGAGATAAAATAAGGGTACGGTACTGTCGAAAACTCAACGATGCCAAGCTCTACCCAATCTTCTACGTCATCATTAAAGCCATCCATGATTGTAGAGATTCGAAATTCCCGCTTCAAAACGACAGGCGTATTTGTCAAAACGACACAGTGACAAACAATATGGCCGACGCATCCAAAAAGTAAGGTTGTTTTTGTGACTTGTAAGTGAATTGCTACTGCAAATAAGGCCGTAAGTATTAAATTGTTCGCTTATTTTTGGTGTAAATTCAGTTTTGGGATAATCATAATAGTGGTGTAAGTGGTCATTTCACTCAATTCGTCACTGGTATTCTTTGCATTCAATACCTGTCAAATAACACTGATTACCGCCATGCACAAATAATAATATACAGTGTTGTGTTTGTACTTATGGCAAATTTTTCCGATCGTCGTTGAAGAATGAAATCTATTTATATTGAATGATTCCATCAGAACATTGTTGTCAGAAAACTTGTTGATCAATCCTGATATTCGTTGGATATTGGAATGTTGACGTAAAGGTGCGTTCACATTTTTCAGGAGAATGATGCTTTAAATTTAGCTGTTTAAGAATGCAATTCATTTTTTTATTTTACAGTAATGTTAAATAAGGACAAGTAATATCCGTAGTTTTACCATTTTTGGAGGTAATAATATGCCAAATCAGGGTGTTGTTTTATCATTTTTTCAGAATGAAGCTGGTTTCACATTCTGAATTTCGGTCGTTTTGCCCTCCGCAATGAAAGTTGAGTGACATTGACATTTGCTTTTGCGATACCTATTAATTTATGTTTCCGTTTTCTTGATTAATATTGCTATTTCATTGCTCCAATAAGCATGAAAGTTTTACTCTATATTATGGGGACTTAGGCAGATAATTTACTGATACGACATCTGTCGGAGAAGACCATAACCTGCTCTTCAAAATTAATTGTGTTGCCTCGATGCGGTCATTTTGAATTGACCAATCCAACAAAACAGCTGATCACCTTTTTTCAAGATGGCTGCTGGAAGAAACAAATAACAAAGATTTCTGAAATAGTGTTTCTCTATTATAACTACTATTTTACATGGCATAATTGAAGACATTGAAGTTGAAAATTGAGAAACCAACAGAAACCTCCCTGAAAAACGTACCTCGTAACTGAATATCCTCGGTTTGTTATTTGTTTCTTCCAGCAGCCATTTTGAAAAAGCTGATCGTGACAGATCGTTGGATTGGTCTATAGTCTCCGCCTATCAAGTGTCAATTGTCATTACAGCAGCGCCATCTGGATTCAGTAAAATATCAAAGTTGAAAAAAACACGAAATTCTAGTTATTCATTCAGCATATGCATTATAGATTGCTTCATTGTTCATCAGAATTATTGGTTTTCATTCTTCCAACACTAATCTATTCCAGATCACAATGCCTAAAAACAAAAAACCAATAGAAACGACCAGAGTCAAAAGACAAGCAAGTAAGGTCGCACTAAAACAACTACAGTTGCTGTTAGACGATGAGGATGAAGATACGTTTGTGATGGCTGATGATGATAGTAAATCGAAAGATATACGATTGGAACCACCACCTCCACCACCCCCTAAAAAGAGAGCCGTAAGCTGATCCTGTTATTGAGGAATATATAGAAACACATTTTTCTCATTTATTTGAATTGTCCATTCATGGTTTACACAGTTTTGTGCCAAGATACTATCCAAAATTATGTCATTTCTAACTTGAATGGTTCTTATTCTATTCACATTTTAGGTGTCACCTGTCATAGATTCTCCACCACCAAGAAAAAAATACAAACTGAGTCATAGAAAATCGTCAGATGGAAACGGTAAGAGTAAAAAAGAACCTCTCCCTTCAAAATGATATAATTTGCTAATTGCTGCATTGTTTCAGATCGAGATGTTATAGTTTTAAAAAGCATATCCCATTCTACCTATATCCCCAAAGAAGATACTTTAGATTTAGAATGTTATGTCGAAGATTTATCGGAAGTGCAGAAGGAAAGGCTAAAAAAGGCCGAGTTGGAGGAAGAAGAACTTCAAGCCAAACTAGACACGTTGCTGAAGAGCAAAAAGGCCGAAGTTGTGTTCTCGGGCGATATAACTACAGCAGTGGAGGTTAATGAGCTCATTTCAAATTGTGAGTATACTGTTTGTATCAGGTTGTTCAGCAGGGGCAAAACTATTTTGTATTTGAATGTTTTCTCAGAGTTTGAACATTCCTATTGATAAAACCTTTCTATGGTTTTGAACAACAATAATGTTCAACTGACTAATGAAAAATGATTGGTCCAATTTAATTCTGTATGACCGGCCGTAAACGCGATAAAAATGAACGGAAAACCTAGCAAATTAGGCAATCCAACAACCTGTCAAATATTTTTTGAGGTTATGGCTGGAGACCATAGATATAGAATACCAACTGGAAAAATGCTAGGTCCCCACTAAGATGTGTGTTCAGTCATCGAAGTCCCCACATATAGCTAGAGATGGCCTGCTGTTATGGTCATCCTTGTCATATTATTTACAATGTTGTCGCTTTTTCTGATAAATTGAACCCAACTTTCTGAGTAATTCTCTGAATATATTCCATATTCAGAGTTCAGAGACGACACAACTTTCTTCAAGAGCATTATACTGATTTTCCAATTGATATTGCTGTGCTTCGGCTGGAGCTATCAAATTATATATCAACTTCTTTTGAGAGCCAAGGATATTATTTCGGTAAATTTGATGATAATTCTGTTGCTGCGGCAACACTGATGACTTCCAATTGCTTCTTGCCCACCAACTTTGGTGGGCAAGCTATATCCCTCTCTGTTTAGTCAGAGCCTCCAGATTGCCCCTCTCTTTCTATATGTGGGGGCCTAAGCTCTGAATTGAGAAAGATCGGGTGGCAGGGCACTGCTGGAGACCAAACAATAGGAATTAAGCATCGTTCATGTGTGTATTAAGAACGTTCATTTGCTTTTTTTATATTTCTAGTCAATCTTACTCTCAGGGATATGAAAACCTGTAAAAATAACAGAAATCAAGTGCTTTTTTAATGAAAAAATTACGTAATGGTGTGGCATAGTCGGATGTGCAAGTCCTTCGAATTTTGGAACACCTACTGTGTGTAACTTGGTGTCGTTCCAGAAATCGAAGGGAAATTTGGTCAGCAGTCATCAAGACTTGGCAAAATCAAAGATAAGAAACTAAAGTGAACATTTCATTGTAGATACTGAAATAAGCAGTTCTCCGTTCATGTTATTGTAAAACCTGATGAATATTTTAATTTTATATCATACATAAAAGGTCAAAGAAGTTACAGGTTGCAGAACCCTGATAAATATTCCTTCTCCAATACTTAACAATCTCTGCGAGCTCCGAATACTAAAAGTTGTGATCATATTATGATTGAGTAAAATTTTCGTCGTCAGTAACCCTTCAGGATATTTTTTGATTTTACAAAGCATAAAAACTCAATAGTTTACTTATAAAATGCACAAAATAAAATTCCTCACCCAAATATTGTGCCTACTGCACGTTATCCTCTCAACACCATCAGGGAACAACTTGAAGAACTCCAACTCAACAATTGAAGACATGGTGCAGGCCGCAGTGATTGAATCTAGAATAAAGATTTTTTTTTACACAAACAACTGTTAATATAACAAAAGTTGAAACCTATACAAGGATAGATTCATTTATTATGTAATGAGATTTTCCTGGCTGCAGGACTAATTTTGTCGATGGCCTTTTGGCCAATTTATTGGTCAATAAACTGCTTTGTTATTATTATCATTATTAAAATTCCTCATATTCACCGCTAACAGCGACCTGTCAGAAACGTTTTGAGGTTAGCACTGATGAGGGAAATGGAGTAGCACAGATCTAATTCCCGAAGTAAACCACTGGTGTCGCCACCACAGGAGGATAATGACAGACTAGTTTCTGGCTTGTTAGCTGTGATCGGTGCCATATTACACTTCCTGTGGTAGTAACCAACCATTGCTATGTCCTAGGGACGTTATCCTCTACTTCTGATTTTTGACACTGATGTGTCGAACGTGCATACAACCAATTCCGATATAGGTTTACTTCTTATATGTTTTTGATTTCCACTCAGAGTTTGATTATAAAAATAATTTATTGTCACTTTTGTTATTCTGCATTTTGCTTCGTTATATAATATTTGTTTGAATGATCTGTTCCTTGTTGCCTTTTCGAGACACATGCCATAATTGGAAAAAAATCTGTACAGCTCCATTTCATAAGAATTTATATAATATTGTAGTTAGTGCGGACATTCTCGAAGCTAGGCACAACCTAACTTATATGGAATCACACATTTTTTCACGGGAAGTAAGTATAAATATAGTCCATTGCTTTCGCAGGCGGTAAAAGGACAATCTTCAATCCCAATGACATACCACAACTGGACGACCTAGGCGAGCAACCTGCTCCAACTTATCAGTTACTGATGGACCCAAGCCTCGGCATTTTAATGGGAAACGCCACAAAAAGTACAAATCCCGTCCAAATTTCCTCTCCGTCGGTCACGAAAGGCAAACTCCAGATATCCTCCGCGGTCAAGGCCGTGGCAACCCTACCGACCAGCGACTCGCCGCCACCGATAGGAGGTAGGAGGACGAGAAGAAGTGCCATGTCTACCCCTCCGCCCTTGCAACCTAGGACGAATAGTACGGCACCCGCGAGAGCCGGCAGTTTGGGGGTGATGACGAGAGGAAACACCCCAAGGTCCGTTAATGCATCGTCGACCAGGGGGATGCAGTCAGTTCCGGCAGCTTCTCCGACGATACAGACCAGAGGGATGAAAGCGACCCCCGTGGTACAGGCCAGGAATAACAAAGCGACGCCGTCGAGCAAGAGGGTAAGGAAAGCAAAGAAAGTTTTCGATTTGTAGGAGTGCCTTGTCGCTTCTTTCGGGGTGATCTGTTCGGTTTTTTGTATCAAAAGTTTGGAATATCTGCTTCAGATGATTATTTTTGGAGCCAAAGCTTTATTTTTGTAATTTTATTATCCGATTGTTAGTGCCATACAGAAGTTATCTCTGCTTGAATCTATTGCCAGTTGACTGTTGTTGTTTCCGATAGATTTTGGTACTTATTATCAATTTAAGTGTTAGATGGATTTATGTGGAGAAAGAGCATATTTTTATCTGCTGTATGTTATGATGAAATAAATGATATTTTTGAATTGATGATGGTCTTGCTGAAACCTCATTCTCTCAAATGCGAGGTGTGATCAATATAAAACTGGGCCGGTCAAAATCTGTAACCTCCAATGCAAAATATTGATTTTTTCAAGATTTATCAAGCCTGAACCGCCAATAAAGCAACTTATTGTTAAAATGATCACAAAATCTTAAGGCAGGTTCAAAAGAATAAGAATACTGAAAATTCATATTTCATAGGTTTATACAGGAAAATATGAGGAAGGAGAATATTATCAGATAGCCAACTCATCTTCTTATGATATTTTATCTTATTTCATTTGGAAACTTAGAATATGCATAGTCTTGTTTCTGCATCGTGTTTGCTCAAATTTTCCTGGTCGGTATTTCTGTAAGATTCTCAAGTTAAGATGAACATGAATGACAGAAATGTCAAGCTTCCGGCGATTATGTTATTGGTGACAGGCATGGCGGCTGTAGCTTCAGCACATAAAAATCGAAATATAAGAAGGCGTTTCAAAGTTTATGTCCTAAATAGAGAACAAAAGTTTCGTGCAAAAATGCACGATAAGGAGCAATCTTTCAACAATGTCTTGCAGAAAGTACAAACACATAAAAATACTTCTCTGTTCTGTCACCAATAACATATTAGAAAAGCTGATATGTGATTGGTTAATTCTTATTCCTTATGGTATTTGCTGTATAAACCCGTTCGCAATGATATTTGTGAAATTTTATTTACCAAAAGTAAAATAGAATGTCAAATATTTTTATAACATCCACAAGAATCTATAGTTCCATCGGTTCATTCAAACTGCTTAGTGCTTACTATTGAGAAGATAATAACAATGATGATTTTATTTTTCAATTAATGAAATCCAACCACCGATTTGTCGAAATTAGGTTATCTGGATATCGAATTGAACGAAAACGTTCAGTATATCGTTTGAGAATAGGAACGTTAGTATCGAAATAACTGTTGTTTCTATACCATTATTGACTTTTCAGGTAATATACTGAGGATAAATCGAAATCAAATCGCTGAATATTCTGTTTCTTGCAGCCAGGCGTTCCGGTCGAGAAAACTAAACAAGTGGTAGATTTGACCTCGGAAGAAGGTCGCAATCAAGCGGATAATAGGGAGATCTCGTTCAACAAGCTCCAGGGAAAAACGTATCCGAGTTTGGTCGTCGTGGCACGACCTCATTTGAGAGTGACGGATCTGGCGTTGGACAGGCCTAAGCTCGACGCCAAGGTGAAGAGCGTGTTGATGCACCCGCCTACCAAGTTCACAGAATGGTAAGTCGATTATGTTCGATTCTGACAAAGGAAAAGTTACGCACCTAGCAGGAATCGAACCTGCTTCTCCCTGTTTGCCGGAAGGGTTACTCCACCTCTAAGCTACCGATGTGTATGATCATACACAGGTGCGAATCCTGCTTGGTGCGTTACTTTTTCCGGAATTTCTGCTTGCTCTTATTAGATATCATATCGGTACAGTCAAAATGAATACGTCTCACTAGACATGACGTTGTCACGTGATGTTTCATGACTGGTATAAAGAAGGCAGTGGTGGTCTTGACGCTATTCTCGAATCATCTTTCTAGGTTGATCCAGCAAGGTCTCATTCGCGCTGAACAGAAATGCGCTGTTCACACCAACACCCAGCTCAAGTTAGGCATGTACTCAGACGCGGCGAAATTCCCCTTTTCGGGCGGCTACGTTTGGATCTCGGAATGCTGTCCCCAGCGATTCGTCTCGGTTTTCAACGGATCCCTTTTTGAAGGTTCTCCCCATCCTCCGGTTGTTATGCTCAAACTGATCTACCACTGGTCATGCCAGACCAACATCCAGAACGTAACGCAATGGGTAAGTCTTGAGAATTTTTTTTGTTTTTACATATCCATATACAGGGTGTTTCACCATAAACTGGACAAACATATATATCAAATCAAAGAAACTGCAACGCCCAAAAGGAGCTATTTAAATTTTAAATTGTTTTTTGTGTAACATAGATAGTATAGCAAGGAGTAAATGATTGAAATTTGTGGAGAAGAACGAAGGGTTACAATTTTTTTTCAATAAATTTGTTAATAATGTCTTTGTCCACTGTGGTTATCTATACACTCCCCAACACTTTTTGGCATTGATGCAATGAGATGGTCTATTTCTTTTGGAGGGATACTATCCCAAGCTACCTGCACTACATGTCTCAGAGCCGCCAAAATCCATTGGGGCTGGGGTAAATTTACAAGCCTTCTACCCATGATGTCTCGAGCATGCTCTATGGGCGGAAGATCGGGGGATCTGGTCGGCCATGGCAAAAGATTCACATATCTTCGGTCCCATGCCAAAACCATGAATGTGCAAAATTACAGTTTTGAGATAATCGCATTTGAAGTTTGTAACGATTGGGAAAAATAGGGTTTTTGTGTGACTTTAAATATTCTCTGCAAGAAGTAGAAGTCGTATTGACCAATTTATGTTGTCTAAATAAATAATATGGGTCATTTTAAGACT
Source organism: Adalia bipunctata (assembly GCA_910592335.1). Lineage (NCBI taxonomy): Eukaryota > Metazoa > Arthropoda > Insecta > Coleoptera > Coccinellidae > Adalia > Adalia bipunctata. The sequence goes on from OU342950.1 coordinate 25,029,626, forward strand.
CAGGATGCACTTGGGTCAAAACGGTCAATTTTGCACATTCGTGGTTTTGGCACGGGACCGACGATATGTCGCTCCAAAAAAGTTTAAACTAACTCTGGCAACATGTGGTCGAGCATTATCTTGCTGAAATATTGGATTTTCGAGCCGGTTAAGGTAAGGGAGAGCATATGGCTCCACTATTTCTTGATGGAAACGCAGCGCTGTCTTGTTACCTCGAATACAGACTAAAGGTGACCTACTTGCATGTGCAATAGCACCCCATACCATGACGCCTACTGTCCGGGGTACATGACGCTCAACATCAAACTGAGGTTCACGTCTTTCTCCCCGACGTCGTCCAACCCTTCTTCGGCCATCATGTGCACCCAAGCAGAATCGAGATTCATCAGAAAAGACGACCTGATGCCATTTCACATTCCCATGTTGTCGTTTTCTGCACCACTGTAATCGTTGCCGGTGATGCTCAACCGTCAGAGGTAACACAAGATTGGGTCGATAATGCTGCAGTACAAAAGACCTTATCCGGCGGAAAATCGTTCGGACAGTTACAGGATGGCCTTGTTCTCCTAACCACTCATCAGCCAAAGATCGAGTTGTCGCAAATCGGTCTCTAATGGCCATAAGTCTGAGTCGTCGATCTCGAACGACGTCCGGTGCCTACTCTTCTTCGATTTTAGGCATCATCAAACCACGCTCGACAACATCTCATAGCAGTAGTTGGATATCTGTTCGTACGGTTAGCGATTTTTCGAAATGACAACCCCGCATTCCGTAGACCAATAATTCGACCTCTTCAAATTCACTTAGCTGGCCATGAATTCCGCGTACACGTGCTCTAGGCATTTTAGCAACAACTAAACATCGACTTTGGATCTCCTCGAACAGCTGGTTTGTTGTAAAATTTGACAAATTTAAAAAATGCAGAAAACGACTACAATATTTAAGTAACAAAGAATGTTTACATGAAAAAATCTTCACAATGTTTTTCCCAAACTTCAATCATTTACTCCTTGCTATACTATCTTAAATTTACCAAAAAAAATAAAATAAGATTTAAACAGCAGCTTCTGGGTGTTGCAGTTTCTTTGTCAGTTAGTATATTTTTCGTCTTATTTTAATATATTTGGTCGATTAAATAAATGTCTTCGGGTTCATCGTTCAAGTTTTCACTTAGTTTGATCACTTTTGGTCAATGTGTGTCAGAAATGTTGGATTTAATGATTTTTCTTAAATCTGTATTTCGTGTTCAATATAATAAATATATCGAAATCTTCAAATTAAATCTTTTAAATTTCAAAGAGCGTTGTCTTGCGTTGTAGGTAAAAGTAGAAAATCTTTATGTCAAAGGCGTCTACACTTGGCTCAGAGCCGTGTGTACGGTGGCGGTACAAAGTCGATTACGACAGTTGGGAGGCCCTGGAAATCGCGTGGAAGTTGGCGTTATTTCTTTAGGCACCACCTCTCATGATGGTAATCAGAGACAGGTTAAGGTGGAAGTGTTGGGAGTTCTGGAAAGTAACTCGAAATACGTCCGGCTCAGGGCCGTGGAGCCCATGCCGGATGGAGAAAGGAACTTTCGGAAGAAATTCTCGAAGATATTGGAGCCAATCTTGCAATGGGTGAGTGAAACCTGGCGAAAAAATATCGATTTTTGTTTTATTGTTGCTGTATATCCGTTAGGTACATCCTTCTAGTACCATAGTGACGGATTTAACAGTGGATAAGGCCACTTTAAATCACATGGGGTTCACGAACGTGGTACAGACAACGTCGAACGATTACCTCCAGAGCAACAGAACCATAATGGAGTATCTCAGAAGAATAGTACCCAGGATGTTCCAGAACACGCTTTCTCTTTTATCCAGACAGATAATTCAGCAGTTTCTAGACGAGCTGGTATGGAGGGAATGGTTCGGAACCAGCTCTCAAATGGTAGGAACCACTTCGATATTTGTTCTCGATTTCAAATGTGGAAAATCGAGATTCGTATTGAATGTTTTTGAGCGCTCGTTCTACTTAAACGAGGGCTATGTCGTATTTAGTCGCGATCGTCTCAATAGACTCGCAGATTACGAATCAGTCGTCAATTTCAGCTCTGTCCGGTCGTGAACACGTTAAGTCTCGAACGGATGAACCTAGAGACTTGAAATTTTCGGTTCTCGATTGCCGCGGTTAAGGTCGTTCCAGGGGCAAAATTCGATCAGGGGTTTCGTAAATATGGTCGAAATTTTGCTTCCCCGATAAATTCAAAATTACTGATCCGTTCGGGAAGAAATTTCGCTCTTAGATTGAGAATGACGTATTTGAGCTATACTCCATTCGCTTTTATAATGTATCCCGGTTGGCCATGAAATTCTGACACATTTCACCGTGTATATTTTGAAAATGTTAGGTTATAGTCATTTTCCTGTCAACGTTGTCCTTTCTTCATAGAGGTCGTAGTAATTACGTATTTATCGAAATGTTTTTTACTTAGGAAAAATAATGAAGTTGAGAAAATATTATTATGTGAATTCAATAATTCCAAAGACCTGCGAATGTTGAAGGAACTTTTTTCTCTGTTGATACTGGAAATATTTCACGTAGGTACATAAACATGGTTTGAAGATTCAGTTATGCTATTTTCTTGTGAGGAAATCGAGAATCGAGTGTTTAAATTTTACTGAAAAATAATGAACAGAATCGTCCGTTACTTTGTGACAGTTCATTCAAAAAAAGAATAAAAGAACTCCAATAACCCGATAGCAAAACTTCTAAACGAACAGAACAGACGGACCCATGGAATTCCCCACTTTTCAAAATTCTCGAGAAATAAGCCTACAGAAGACATTTAAATAATTTTTTGCAGAACTTTGAATACTTCAGTATACAAATGTTTATTTATGTTTCATTTACAAAGTTGAAAAAGAATAAATAGAAATTAGCATTGGCAACGTCTCTGAGAATCATTTGCCTTTTATCGAGTACGAACCTGCGTCGGTTTGGAGTAAAAAAACTTGATAGACCTAAATCATGGCCAACCGGGATACATCATAAAAGTGAATGAAGTATGCACGCAAAATTTTGTCCAAGTCGCGTCGCCTGAACCATAAATTTATGTAAACAAAATTTTCAATATTTCGATAGCACCACATTTTGGAACATGGAGGAATTATCGGACAGCTGCTGTAATTTTTTCTGACAGTTGTCAAAAAATTTTCTGAACGCGAATCTGCGTACAAGAGGTGCGTTTGAGTTGACGATCGGCGGAGCGAGTAGAATAGTGAACACAGTAGAAAGAGGAGATCCCGAGCCCTTTTGTCAAATCGAACACGGTGGAGTCAAAGATTGCTTACCTAACCTAACGGAAGAATTGTATTGTGACAGAAATTCGAATTTATTTTTGAGAAATAAAACTTTAAAGTAGACGTGGAGTGCGCTCGGAGCATTTCGACCGTCAACTCGAACGCCCCTATGGTTGATGAACGAGCGCTCAAAAGCTCCCGACTTCACGTCGGCGCTTTTGATAACCCATTTTTTCACAGGCATTCGACAACATAATCGCCCATCTGGCCGATCAAACAAGACAAGCTTCAATCACGCCTTTGGTGATAAAACTGAACAAGGTGGCAGCTAACCCGTTCAGGTCTTGGAGTAACGGACAAACGAATCAGGTACCTCCTAGTATTCCAGTACCTGCACCCGTACCTCAGGCTTCCACAACAACTGCTGCCGTTGCTGTTGTAACGCCCGCTAAAGCTCCCGTTGTGGAAATCAAGAAGTACGGAAGAGGAAAGAAGAGTAGCACTCCGCAGGTCCAAGTAAGTCGTTTATCTTTACTTCGGTTATTGAGAAATTCGTTGTTGTCATCAAATGTTTCGATGAAAAGTACAAGCTTTAAGTGCTTCTCGAGGGGCCTACACTGGTTGATTCCATATAAAGGGTTTTCCAATAAGAGGTGTTCTTTTCAATAGCCCGCTATTTCGGTAGATCTCATTTTTTGACATTTGACAATTATAAACTACGCCATTAATGAAAATGGGACGATACAAGCTTCAAAAACGCATTGAAATCATGAAAATTCACTATAAAAGTGATGAAAATTCGGCACAGTTCGTAAAACTCGAACACTTTTGGGTCGTCGTGAAGCACTTTGTCGAACCGCAATGCAGAAATTGGTGGAAAAATTTGAGCTGTTGATGAAAACCAAAGTTGGTCTCCTCGTCGTTCTTTGGAATTAGGCATTACACGAACGATATTTTGCATAAAGATTTGGGTCTTAAGGCGTTCAGTTAACACAAGAACTCAAGCCTGTTAAAAAAAACCTCTTCATGAAGTCCTAACTCTCTCTTGGATCGGGAGGATCTTTCTATCAGGTCCAAACTTCTAAGTGATGATTCTTCTGTTCTTCAGATGTTCGAGGAACGCTACAGGCCCCTTATATTGGGGGATCATCTCCCATAGATTTAAAGTCGTTATTTTATAGAAAAATAACAGCTCTTATTGGAAAAGTTTTTAGATTCAGATTATTAGGATAGCCCTTCTATCGTCCACGCTTGTTCCGCAGGTTGTCCAAGAACGCCCCACGAAGCCGGTATCGCCCGACGTTCCCGAACAAATGGTACCTCTAGAGAACTACTATTACGGTACGATCGAAGCGATAGATCCGTCTCCGCCCAAGATCAAACTGAACATGAAATGTCCGTTCTGCAAGAGCACCTTCGACAACAACATCCTGCTGCAGAACCACCTCTTCAAGCACGCTCACAACGTCTCCATGGACGCCTACCTTTGCCGGTACTGCCTGACCAGCGTGTCGACCGCGAACGAACTGATCAATCACGTCGGCGCGTGCCATCCGGGCGGCACCAAGTTCGACAACGGTTTCGCCTGCCTGATCTGCGAGATACACTACATGAACCCGTTCGTGCTGGGCAAGCACATGTCGAAGGAGCACATCCCTCACGAGCTGCCCTACCAGTGCGGCAGCTGCCCATTCAGGTGCTCGAATCACAAGCAGGTCATCGATCATTTCTACCTGAGGCACGACGGCGGTTCGTCGATACAGTGTCCCTTCTGCCTGAAGTCGACGACCGTTTGGACAAGTGAGTTTTTTTTTTTATTTTAAGTTACGCAACTAATTTTTTCCGATGAAAATGCAACTTTATTTGGAAAAATGATTACGAACTGATCCAAGTATTGCCCATTGTTTTCTTAAACTTGTTCCCATCTTTCAATTCAATTCATTATTCCAAATTCGTGAATGAATATTTTCCGATCCCTAGGTGGAAGAAACGTGGCTCAAAACATCCACTATTTCGTCCAGCATCTCCAGAAGCATCAGAAGAAACAATTCGCCAAAAGATGCGGCAAGTGCAATCTGTGGTTCGTTCAGAAGGAGATCCTGAAGGAGCATCAGCAAAAAATGCACCAATCTCTTCGCGGAAAACTGGGCCTGATACCCTATCCTTCTCCGAGAAACGGAGTGATGGTGCCTAAATCGAAGATGGACAAAATCCCCTGCGATGCCGAAATAATCAACTTCTCGTCGCTCTATTACAACGTATCCAACAACTCGATTTGCAAGGAGTGCAATCAGGCTATCACGTCCTCCAAGCATTTCCCGTAAGTTTCATCGAAGGTATTTCGTAATCACCATCACCAATTTTTAATTTTTTTTAGTTCCTTCGACAACTGCCAAAATCCCAACTGTCAATACTCCACTTGTTGTGCCATAGCTATGATGACCCATAATGCGAAGTGTAAAGGACTAAACTCTGTGATACCCCCAGAATCACTTCCTTTCGAAATGTTCTGCGTCTGTGGCTTCAAGGACACTGACGGTAAAATCAAATTAAAATCAGTTTCTCATGCAGTTTAATATTGACTTCTTTTTCAGGAAACTCCATAGCTAAGCATTTAGCGATATGCGAAAAGAAATCGGCATATCCTTCGGAAGCAGAAGCAAAATCTGCTACAGTCATGCACAGCATGTTGGACATTTTAGGTTTAGTTCGCAAACCTGAAGAATCTAAAACCGAAAAGCCCTCCAAAGTAGAAAAGACTGAAGATTCACCAAAGCTTTCTAAAAAAGAACCCGATTCCAATGAAATTAATGTACTAAGTGATGAAGAAGATACAGAAAGTACAGTTAAAGAAAACCCTGTTGAAATTGATTCAGAAAATGTCGAATCCACCGAAAAGGAAAATGCGTTAGAGGAAGAAAAAAATGAAGGTGTAATCGAAATTGATGAAAAATCACAGGATACAGAAAATAATATGAAAGAGAATGAAATAATAGGAGATGAGAGAGAAATTGAAGAAATCGAAAAGAATAGTGATGTTATTGAATTAGATGATGATGATATTGTTATGACGGAAATTCTGGACAAATCTACATCAGATGAACCAAGTGCAAAAGTAGAAGAACATATTGAAGAATCAGATAAAACTACTGAAATTTTACCTGACGAAGATGATGATTGTATCATGGAAAATACTGATGAAAAAAAAGGTACATCTGATTGTGATGAAGCAATATTGAGTCATGAAAATGAGGACCAAAAAATTAAAGATGAAGTAGATCAAGCTGATGGCAAAACTGAAAAGACTGTTGAAGATCACAACGAACTTGCAGAAGAAAGCATGGAGACAGATCAAATTGGAGAAGCAACTGAAAAGGATCCTATAGAAGATGAGACAAAAACTCATCAAAGTGATGAGATAGAAACATGTGCAGTAGAAGAAGAACCTGAAAAACATGTTGAAGTAGACTCAGCTGAAGAAGAAAATAAGGCTGAACCTGAGAAGGAAGTTGAAGCAAACTCGGCTGAAGAAGAAAGAAAAGTAATTGAAACTGAGGACGAAGTTGAAGCAGAATTAGCTGAAAAAGAAAGAAGAGTAATTGAAACTGAGGCGGAAGTCGAAGCAGACTCAACTGAAGAAGAAAGTAAAATAACAGAATCTGAAGTACACTTAGCAGAAGAAGATAAAGCAGTTGAACCTGAGCAGAAAGTTGAAGAAAAGATGGATTCACATGAAGTCAGAGAAGAAAGTGATCATAAAAAGGATGAAACAAAAACAGATAACACAGAGACAGAAATGGATTCAGAGCCTATTAAAAAAAATATTCCAGAAGAAAATTTTGATATTGAAACAGAAAAAGATAATGAGGAAGAGACTGAAAAAACTGCCAGTACAGCTGAAAAAGAAATTGAAAATATTGAACCTGAAAATGATTTATCTCTCAAAGAAAGTGAAGACATGGTAAATGATGAAGTTATTACTAAAGAATGTCTTGAAACATTAGAAAATATAGAAAGTATATCAGAAAAAGAGGATTCGATCGGAGATGAATTGAAAAAATTAGAAGATAGAACTGATATCCAAGAAAATATAGTTGAAGAAGATAGTTTGAATGAAGTTGATAACATTGAAGAAAAGAAAGAAAGTACTTCAGAATTAATTGAATTGGATGAAGAAGTTTCTGAACCTATGGATTGTCAAGAATTAACGAATATAGATGAAGTGTTAGATGGTGAAAAAAAATTACAAGATGGACAAGGTGAAAATGTACATGAAGGTACTTTAACCAGAGACGTTGTATCATCAGTGAGTGATATTATGCCTGCTGAATTCAGTTTAACGGAATGTCCGGAAAGTATGGAAGTGGACTAACTAGTTTAAGATAATAGAAAGCAACGTTTGTTTGAAATTTTTGTAAATATTTTATTGATGGTTTCTTCAATTGTATAAAGAGTGTTTTGTTTATATTGCTGAATGAAAATTGTATCACCATTTAACAGGTATCCCCAAATCGACTTTCAACAGGTGTGAATTCGATTTATTTAGTAATTTCATAAAGAAATCTAGATGTTCGTTGATTTGAGGATACCTGAATATTTTTGTTAAGAGTTTTTATTATGTATAAACATTATTACGATATTCAAATAAATTTTTTTTATAGTTCTTTAATATGTGAAATAGCCACGTCCTTAGTACCAATTTGGTTTCGACTTTGGGAGGAAAAATGGGTCAATCGAAGCACTGACGTGAAGTCTGGAGCTGATGAAATCTAAAATATTTTCAAGGCATGAGCACCTCCGGTTTTTCCGGAAATGACGTCAACTTCCGTTTTTCAAATTAGAACACCATTTTTTTATTGCAGAAATAGATTCCTTAGAAAATTTCAAGTTATTTTGATGTAACATTTTTCAATTTTGGTTGGAAAATTCTCTCTGAGCGGGAAAATTCGAAAAAAAAAATCGAAAATAGAGCTCCGCTGAAACAAGAATAACTTCGAGGTTTTTGGATGGAAAATTTTCATTTTTGGGATTTTTCAAGATGTAAGATTGATGTATCCACTTTAAAAATCGAAATCGCGATTCATGATACAGGGGGTGAAAAAATCGCTTTCAAAGTTAGGGATGACAAAATCGTGAAAAATCAATTTTTTCAAATTAGAACCCCATTTTTTATGGCAGATATTGAATCTACGTTAAAAAATAATGTGATTGTATGCATCACACCCTTGCCCTAAAGTGAATATTAACTCAGAAAATATCCATTTAGTTATTCTTGTTTCAGCGGAGCTGAAACAAGAATAAATCCAGTTCGCATAAATGCGAACTGGATTTATTGTTATTTTGTAGTTAGTACCATGGGGTAAACCCTTAGACAATTAAAACACACATTAAAAAATAATGTGAGTGTATGCATCACACCCTTGCCCTAAAATGGATATTTTCTGAGTTAATATCCACTTTAGGGCAAAGGTGTGATGCATACACTCACATTATTTTTTAACGTAGATTCAATATCTGCCATAAAAAATGGGGTTCTAATTTGAAAAAATTGATTTTTCACGATTTTGTCATCCCTAACTTTGAAAGCGATTTTTTCACCCCCTGTATCATGAATCGCGATTTCGATTTTTGAAGTGGATACATCAATCTTACATCTTGAAAAATCCCAAAAATGAAAATTTTCCATCCAAAAACCTCGAAGTTATTCTTGTTTCAGCGGAGCTCTATTTTCGATTTTTTTTCGACTTTTCCCGCTCAGAGAGAATTTTCCAACCAAAACTGAAAAATGTTACATCAAAATTACTTGAAATTTTCTAAGGAATATATTTCTGCAATAAAAAATGGTGTTCTAATTTGAAAAACGGAAGTTGACGTCATTTCCGGAAAAATCGGAGGTGATCATGCCTTGAAAATATTTTAGATTTCATCAGCATCGTGAAATACTTATAAGTTCTGAATTTCATGAAAATACGTTCAGTAGTTTCCCGTATAAATATGGGTGAGGTTCCTCGTGAAAGACCCTGTATATCTAATAATTCCTATATGGGTAATGAGCCAATCAAAATTGAAGCTGGGCTTCGGTGAGAATACCGATCTGCGCATGTGCAGTAATATTAATGATAAAATAACTTAGTAATTCTGTCTCTCTCCTACACATCGTATTTTGTCAAGAAACGTATGACATCCATAACTTCATGTGAATACTTTCGATCATAACCTCACAATTTCATGGGAGATGTTTCAATCGCTTCATTCCGTTTTCTTTTAGTCCTGAATATTGTTTCCTATTCATATTTTAGAACTGATAGGAAAATATTTCAGTGTCATATTTTCATCTGCCATATCTATTTTCTTGTTGACATTCGAAATATACATAAATTCAACGTTTCCCGCGATTTTCCAGTTCACGCATGCGTACAATTCAATTCTTACCAACGATTAGGCTTCACTCTGTGAATGCGAATAGCAGGGGTATAATTGAGATGCCTAGAATAAGTTAAGACATCGAAGGTATAATCCATATTGATGTTATTAGATATACAGATATGGATAATGTAGTTGGAAACCCTGGGGTTTCAGTGCAAAATTCGAGGAGTCCTCTAGTCCAGTTGAACAGTGGAAGAATCGAAACCTCAGTGCGATTCGATATCGAATAAGCGGCTGGTCTAGTTTAATGGCAGTTACGATCGTAGTGGGGATGCCTGGATCTCTGCTGCTCTTCCTAGATCGTTGCGCTCATGGCATCCCCACTACAAACTGCCATAAAACTAGACCAGCCGCTTATTCGATATCGAATCGCACTGAGGTTTCGATTCTTCCACTGTTCAACTGGACTAGAAGACCCTAGTGTTTCCAACTACATTATCCATATCTGTAGATGGTTGGCACCGATTTGATTTTGTTTAAGGCTTGTCGATCGGAAATCTGTGATGGGGCCACCATCTCCAAAATATTGCGGAAGTAGGGCCCGATCTACATTTTAGAGTGCCACTTTGGTCACAATTCTTAGTTAGGAATCGTTACACCAGGGTGTCTATACGGTGAACCTTGGTGAACCGGTCTAGTGCCTGCGCAAACAATCATAGTTGGAATCGGTGTCCTTGGGATTCCGACTAATAGATGGAGAGGAGGAGGTTTTAGTTGGGTTAGTCCCACACGAATCCCAGCATTGCACGCCCGCTGCGGAGAAGGCATGATGCTTTCCTCCTTCCTCAGGGCACAAAAAAAAAAAAGGGTGTCTATACGGAACCCCCAGTCGAATTTATTCAAAATCTACCCTGAAAATTTCAAATTCCCAGGATTTTCCGTTCGTTATCACAGATTTCCTTGACAGTTGCCGTCGATTTTTCTGACAATTGTCAAAAAATTTCAAGGTAAAGTTGGTTCATAGATGCATAGAAACCCTGGTATAACTAAAAATCCTGATCAAAAATAATAGAAGAGTCTCTTCATGCAGGCCAGCTGTTTAAAAACACCAGGTATTCTATGCATCTTTGTTGGTTCATTTCACTTAAAATTGAATTTGGAGCTGTACTCATTTCCCAGTTATGAAGAAATGTTTGAATATATTCAATATGGTCCTGGGAAATGAAAGATTCGAAGCCTCAAAATTCTGGACGATTTGTTGTCTTTATTCTCATAGAAAAAAGCAATTATAGGGGATAAAAACAACAGAGCAACTTAAATGTTATTATGAAGATTTACATGAATTCTATTTTTACGATAAATATAATTCATAGTTTAATACTAAAAAAATAAAGACGTAATCGAAAATCATGAATCCATGATCCAAAATTTATCAACAAAATGAATATGTTCATTACAATTATTTTGGGCCACATAATTTCATTTAATCATCTGGGGAATGCCATGCCAATCTTTCTTCATAAAATTGAATTACTACTTGAGGACATTTAACATTAGCTATTTTAGCTGGAACCAGATCTGTGTCCTCTGAATCCTTGAATTTGATGAGAAACATAAGTTGTCCTGTGGTATCGGAGGCTCCAATAATTTTTTCAGCTTCCATACCTTTATCGAATCCCGACTTTTCTTTAATAGATGATCTGTCATTTTTTTTGTCAGATTTCTTGTTTTTTTCATCAGTTTTCTTTGCCTTATCTTTTTCATCATCATCGGAAGAATCTGACTGCTCCACTTGCTTTTTGCTAACTTTCTTTAATTCAGTCTTTTTTGTCCTTTTCCTATTTGATTTTTCATCTTCTGATGAATCAGAATCTGACATAACTTTTTTCTTTTCATCCTTCTGATTTCTAGTTTTTTTCTTTGAGGATTCATCATCTTTCTTAGATTCTGTCTTTTTAGTTTTCTTATCTGATTCAGATTCTACTACTTCAGGCTTGCTCCTTTTCGATTTTTTAGATTTTTTGTCCTCTTCAGAGTCTGAATCTTTACTTTTCTTTGCTTTCTTTTTTGCCTCATCTTCTGCATCAGACTCTATTTTACTTTTTTTACCTTTTTTCTTTGAATCTTCATCGGAGTCTGCATTTGAGTCAGATCGTTTCTTTTTATCATTCTGTAAGGAAAATAACAAATACAAATGTACTACATATCGACAGGAAAAACATAAATGAACAAAACTTGTAATTTCGTACAAAGGTCAATTTTTTATAAATAGGAAACTTCTTTACTAGAATTGCACTGCTAATTGTCATATTCAACATTTAGTTGATATAAAGATTATTCAAGAATACATGTAAACAACCGGTTAGTATCAGGTAAATAGTAACTATATTATGAATGCTAAGGTTTTGGATAAAGTACATCAGCATTATGGGATTTACCATTTGATGCCCTTTGTATTATAATCATTACCCGTTGAAAGACCAGTACCTGTTTTTAACTCAAATTGAATGAACAATATGATAAATATTGATACCAAAGTTATTGATTACTAAGTAATGTCCAATCTCTAGACAATTGAAAAAATGTATCGATATAAATGCCCAGGAGGGTTCAAGAAGAAAACTGAAATGTTACCCTCACCTTCTTTTTAGTTTCAGTTTCATCGGACTTGTCTGAAGATTCTGAGTTACTTCTCCTCCTTTTCTTATCTTTAGAAGAATCGTCATCTGCTTTACCTTTAGCTTTACGGTTTTTCTCGAAAGCTGCTATCAACTCAGGACAATCCAAATTATCCTCGGGTTCCCATGTATTATCGGTCTCATCATAACCTTTCCATTTCAAGAAATACTCGACTTTTCCATTTACGACTCTTCGATCAATAATTCTTTCTACAGAGAACTCCTCTTCCTCGCTATCGCTCTGTTCAACCCTCTTTTTGGCCATCTTTCTGAAAAAATCGAAAAAAACGGTTCAATTTTTGCCGCCATTGATTTACATTACTGGAAGAACAGGATTCGATTCTACTGTGAATGTACTAGAAAAGTTGAGCGGCTTCAAGTGTAAAAATATGAACAATTCTCATATAATCAATATTAATTGAAAATTGAGAAGAATCCTGAATAATTATATACCTTAAATATAAAACAACACAGCCGGATTTTACTCACTTTTCACTGCCGTCAACGACAAATGCACAATGGCGCGCAGCGTTGTTTTATTATTTTATGAATGCTATTTATTCTCTATGGTTTATTGTTGTATGATGCTTTTAATTGAACTGAATGTGTTAATGCTTTAATTATACCAAAAAGTTGAAATTTTCACGATATTTCAAACACAAATCACAATATTCGAGCATTATTTGATGTCACAAAACATTCATTCAACATGAATTTCGTAACCATAAAATATTCGTATGCGCATTTGGCGCCAAAAATAACTGCAGACAAAATTGTCCTCTAATTTCTTTATGTGGAATATCAATCGAATTGGTCAGCCTTCGATCTCAATTTCCACTCGGAAAAATGAATATCCTATTAATTTGGATGTACTTTTTTTGAAAGGAGTCCGAGAGCCTGCCAAATATTTTTTGAGGTTACCTGGTGGTCAAACGATAATCAAAAGTTGGCTTGAGAATTTAAGGTCGCCGTTTGATGCGCGTAGGACAAGTCGACCGATAGAGGCGCCACCGTGCATTTTATAGGGCCCCTACACGATCATTCGGAATGACAATCAGAGCGAAGATTGACATTCCGATTGAAGGTGTAAGGTCTATACTGATGGAATGATGAATGGACTGACGAATTTCCAAATATTTTAAAATCCGAGGCTCAATCACGTTTAGTGGAGGGGAGACTGACAGTCTGAATGGTGTTGTAGTGATTCTATCATTCTTTTCCTCAGTCTTATTGTTATTAATGCAATCAAAGGGTTGACGATCGAAACTGCCTTCAAAGGTTCAAAGTGTTTATGAATCTTTCCCCGAACTGTGGAATAAATCCCATCCCAGGTACATGAATAAATATAAAAAAATGTTGTATTGGGAAAATTCCTCAACATATATAAAGAAATAAAGCCAAATGCCACAGTGAAAGACGTTTTATTGTCTTCTTGGTGCCCAATGCAAGGATAATGGCCAAACAAGCCTTATCTTTACTTTTTTCATTTGGAGACATTATACTAATAATAATTAGAAGCGTACTATTTGGTGTTTAAATTTCAACTGAGCTGAAGTCATTTCAATCAGACTGTCAGTTTGAATGATATGTGTAGGGGCTTCAAGATTGAAGACAGGATTGACAATCCTATTGTTCAGTCAGACTGTCATTCATGATTGACCGTCTAGGGGCCGCTTTATGGAATATCTCCATAGAACTTACATTATCTCTATAAGTTCTATGAATATCTCTCTAATTATGAATGAAATGTACTATGGCGCTCTCTATCCGACAATAGCTGAATTATGAAAATAGTAAATATGTGGGTAAAACAGGAACTTTTTCCCGCCATATTTTGAATTTGGGCATTCTCTGCCAATTCCGCATTTCAAGTTGTTTTTCTGAACGAAATTATCTGTAGATTCACTTTTAATCGGAAGTTGAACTATTTTCATGGGTCTTTCGTTTGAAATAAAACAGAAGCATGAGTTGACTTATTTTCTTCTATTTTTGAGAGAAAAAAAAAAGAACTGTTGAAATGAAATAAATCTCAATCATCTCATTAAGAACTCCAATCCTTTCTGAGTTCACCCACAAAATTTCAGTTCTCAAAGTGAAACCATTCTCAAATGCAACTTGAAATAAAAACACACTACATTGAACGCCCACCTTAAGGTAACGGGCACGGATCGGGATATTTTTGTGAAATTTTCGTCAATCTTCCATTCAGGCAATATCAAAGTAGTGAAAATCATAAAAAAATGGGTGAACTATTTTTACAAAAATACCGCAAATGTTCCTTGTTATGTTGGTCCTAGGTTATGTAGTGATTTTTCTATCAGATAACAGACTGCAGATAAACTCATAGACAAACTAGATAACCTGAACAAAATTGATAGGACTCTAGGAACTACTTTTTGAGTATATGATCATATCATTGTTTAAAAAATGACCATAGTTACGAGATAATTATAAGGAATTTTCTTCATTTTCAAATGGTAGTTCGAAAATTTATTTAGGTATGAATGAAACGAAAAATATTTTCAAAATTTTATATTTTACATTTCAATTCAATTGAATTTAGTATTAAGAATCTATATCGATGTCTAACATTATAAAATAAACCTAATACTAATAATCTTGGTCCACACTATAGGCTTTGGCAACAATTTTAGAATTTATTTATGTTTCGTAACAATTTGATTTGCAAAAAATCACATTCGAACAATATTATCAAGTCTGATACCCAACTCAATTTCTCTGAGATTTTTGAGCTACTCTTCTCAAACTCGATTCAATATCAACTATTCAAATAATATGCAACAAAATATTTTTCGAAGAAATACAGAAAGAGTTTTGGAAGAATATATTAGAAAAAATCTGGGAAGGAGTGTACAACTTACCCACTGCAAATGTGACCTTTCATACAAACTATCAAGTGTTCTTGAATATATGATTTTTCAGAGGCACAATTTCTTTGAATCTATTTTCTTCTTTCGGGAATGTAACTCATTTAGAAATAAAGAAGTCTGATTATTTTAAATTTTTAGTATTCAACGTTTTCAAAACAATATCCATAGATAACAAACTAGAAACGACTCCACTTGTTTCGATCCAATTCCAAATTGTTGCCATTATGATATAAAATACAGTAACGATTGCTAGGAAACTTCTCAAAAAATTATATGGAACGGAAAAATTCGATGGCACATCTGTGAAAATCGAAACTAGGAACAAAACGAAAGGAACAATACTACACAGCCAATAAAATCTTTTGCGAGACTTCAAGTTATCAAGTTCCCCATTCAATATATCCCTACTCTGTTTCAAAATAGATATCTTATCAACAGAATTGTCAGTCGGAGCGTCTGCCTTATCTCCGCTGATATGAAATACAACAGCAACTGCTTCGTGATCTGAATAACTGAACGGTTGATCAGGTACTCTGCTTTCAAGAGGCATTTCGTACTTCTTCAGGTATATTTGCAGCCTAGAGCCTGGATGGAACATGATATAATCAATGCGTTTCCCGCACATTTCCATTTTTTTCAATTTTTCTGGAGTGTAACTATTACACATTGACTCATTCGTTGTCTTCATATCCTCATGATTTCCAGATGCCACAAATGAATCTATGAGGTTTGGAATTGCGGTTAATAACCTGAAAAAATGCGTGAAGGTTTCACTAATAAATTAGCCACTAGATACTTTTTGAATAAATCCCATGCTTACACATAAGCTAAATCTCCTGGCTCTGTGTTTAAGTCACCAGCCAGAACCACTAGGTCAGCATCACCCATAGTGAACTGTATAAATTGAGCAGTGTCATAAGCTTGAATTACACGATGAGCTTTGTATTCATCATTATCCCTATCATACTCGGCATGTAACTGTAAATAAGTTAATACTTGAGAACCAATATTCCCTCATTTAACATTTCTTTCAATTAATTGTTAGAGGATGCCCTCTTAATAAAATCTAAAGACTAGAATAAATCCTACATTTCTTTCAATATTGGATAAATGAATAAGAATTATGAAAAAAATAAAAAATGGGTCATTTTAAGCACTAATAGGAAGTCAGGAGCTTTTGATATTGTAGAACGCTGATCCAAAATGAATTCAATAATACATGCATGAATTCATATAGAATTGATAACTAATCATATAATGAAATGAAAAATTGTTTTTGTGGATGTACCTGTATCAAATTCAATAGAATATTGAAAGTAATGTGATATTCAAAATCGAAAAATCCAAGGGAATTCTCATAAGGAAACTTTGACTTGGAATCTAGTTTCTAAGTCAATGGGAAAACCAATACAATGAGCACACAACAAACAAATATGAGAGAAAATGGGATTCACATTCAACTGAAAATGTATTGCCGTTACCAAGGGCCAGTGTCTAATTTATGGAATCACTGGCATGATTAAGCATGAATCAACAACAAATTTCATATGTTAATTGAATTTGTGGCACGAAGCTATAGGATCATGTGTGTGTTAGTAAGAAACATTTTAGAATGGATTTTAAAAAAAATTATGGAACTCACATGAGCTGTATATACATTAACTGAATATTTATCCACTTGTAATTTACACAGTCCAACTCCTTTTCCCCCAAACCAATCACCATGGTGTATTTTATGTATATAACCGTTAACAGCCCACTGATGAAAATAAACATCTACTATAGGGTATTTTGAAAATATACATATACCAGAACCAAATGATCCACTGGAATTTGGAAAAATATTCATCAGTGAATGTGAAGAAAAATCGATATTTCACAGCTTAATATCAAATTTTATCTTTATTTATCATATGTGTAGAGTGAAATATTTGGAAAGTAAATCTCTCCTCTAGATTTCTAAAGAGATGTTCAGCAAAACTGACACAAGAACGTGAACGTCCTAGAAAAATGAAAGGTTTTCGGTACATATTTCCAAAAAGTGTTCAGATCAACTCAGTTTTCCTTCATACACACATTGAATGTTTTGCATAAAATTAATTTGTTCATGGTTTTAAGATCTTTCGTATAAAACTATTTAGATATGTAGTTACAAGCTACTTAGCTCATGGCATACCTGTAAAAGTAATGTCCATATGGCAGTGTTCTACAAATTCTTGTTTGGATTTGTGAAAATTGTTTAGAAGTCCATACTTCTTGCAAGCAAACACAATCATAATCACTTTTCACTAAAAAATCTCCAATGGCTTCAATCCTTTCATGCAAATTTTTGGACACCAATGGAATGGCCCTAAGAAAATTTTAACGAATTGGTGAAAATCAAATTATTTCTTATATCAGTTTTACCAGCAATTTAGGGTGAATATTTTAAATTCTAACTCCATATTATTGTTATAAAAATAAGAATTGTAGTAAGTACAAAACGCCTGGAATCAAATATTATTTTTAAGTCTGGATTTCTTTTGTCTTTTCTCTACTTATGGCCGATTCAGAACAGAAGGCACATAAAACACATGTGCATAAAACCACAGATTTAACTGCCGACAGTGCCGACCAGTTTATGACTAAAAAAAACTGACAAACAACTGTCAAAAGTGTCAAATTGTCATTTGTATTCAGCTGTTATCTTTAATCTATGGCTGTTATTCACTGACGTATCGACGTATCGTAAGCTCTTGAATTTTCTAAAATTGACGATTTTGAGAGGCTCAGTTTCTTTTTAACGATTGTGAATTATTATAAATTTTAACTACGTGATTAAATAAATTCGTTGTATTTGTGATATAAAGAAATATACCATAAAATATTCGTATGCGCATTTGGCGCCAAAAATAACTGCAGACAAAATTGTCCTCTAATTTCTTTATGTGGAATATCAATCGAATTGGTCAGCCTTCGATCTCAATTTCCACTCGGAAAAATGAATATCCTATTAATTTGGATGTACTTTTTTTGAAAGGAGTCCGAGAGCCTGCCAAATATTTTTTGAGGTTACCTGGTGGTCAAACGATAATCAAAAGTTGGCTTGAGAATTTAAGGTCGCCGTTTGATGCGCGTAGGACAAGTCGACCGATAGAGGCGCCACCGTGCATTTTATGGAATATCTCCATAGAACTTACATTATCTCTATAAGTTCTATGAATATCTCTCTAATTATGAATGAAATGTACTATGGCGCTCTCTATCCGACAATAGCTGAATTATGAAAATAGTAAATATGTGGGTAAAACAGGAACTTTTTCCCGCCATATTTTGAATTTGGGCATTCTCTGCCAATTCCGCATTTCAAGTTGTTTTTCTGAACGAAATTATCTGTAGATTCACTTTTAATCGGAAGTTGAACTATTTTCATGGGTCTTTCGTTTGAAATAAAACAGAAGCATGAGTTGACTTATTTTCTTCTATTTTTGAGAGAAAAAAAAAAGAACTGTTGAAATGAAATAAATCTCAATCATCTCATTAAGAACTCCAATCCTTTCTGAGTTCACCCACAAAATTTCAGTTCTCAAAGTGAAACCATTCTCAAATGCAACTTGAAATAAAAACACACTACATTGAACGCCCACCTTAAGGTAACGGGCACGGATCGGGATATTTTTGTGAAATTTTCGTCAATCTTCCATTCAGGCAATATCAAAGTAGTGAAAATCATAAAAAAATGGGTGAACTATTTTTACAAAAATACCGCAAATGTTCCTTGTTATGTTGGTCCTAGGTTATGTAGTGATTTTTCTATCAGATAACAGACTGCAGATAAACTCATAGACAAACTAGATAACCTGAACAAAATTGATAGGACTCTAGGAACTACTTTTTGAGTATATGATCATATCATTGTTTAAAAAATGACCATAGTTACGAGATAATTATAAGGAATTTTCTTCATTTTCAAATGGTAGTTCGAAAATTTATTTAGGTATGAATGAAACGAAAAATATTTTCAAAATTTTATATTTTACATTTCAATTCAATTGAATTTAGTATTAAGAATCTATATCGATGTCTAACATTATAAAATAAACCTAATACTAATAATCTTGGTCCACACTATAGGCTTTGGCAACAATTTTAGAATTTATTTATGTTTCGTAACAATTTGATTTGCAAAAAATCACATTCGAACAATACGACGATTTGAAGCTGTACAGAGTGATCAACGACGAGGATGACAGAGTTTTGCTACAACAAGACCTTGATGGACTCATCCTGTTCTGTGAGTCAAATGATCTCTTACTGAATGTGAGTAAATGCAAACTTCTGTCCTTCACTCGTAAAATCAATCCCATTGATACAGAGTACTGGTTGAATGAAACCAGACTGGAGAAGGTACAGGAATTTAAAGATCTGGGCGTAGTTTTTGAAAAGAAGTTTTGTTTCACCTCTCACATTAAGAGCATTGTGAAGGAAAGCCACAGAAATTTGGGTTTTGTGCTTAGAAACTCATATCATTTCAGCTGCAAAACCGGAATACTTCTATACAACGCTTTTGTAAGACCTAAGTTGGAATATGGCTCAGTCATATGGAATCCCCAAACAGTTGTATACTCCGAGATGGTGGAAAAAGTACAAAGGAGGTTCTTGAGAAGCCTTTACTACAGGAAACATAGAGAGTCTCCTTTTATGATCTCGTACAAGGCTCAACTGCTGGAATTTGAGCAAATAACACTGGAGTCTCGAAGAGATATGAGCGGTGTGCTGTTTGTGTCAGACATAATTAATCATAGACTGAATGTACCTGGTTTACTTAGTGCAATAAACATTTTTGTACCTGAAGTAAAATTACGTAGGAGAAACCACGATATTTTCTATATTGACGTCATGTCTTGCTCACCTTTTGAAAAATGCCAAAGAACTGTAAATGAATATGTCAAACAATGTGATATAGATATTTTTATTTCAAGTAGGAGTGAAATTAAAGGCTGTTTGCCAGTTATAGGCTAATATGTTTGTTTTGAGTTCCTGTTTTTATTTTTTTTTGACTCAACTGTGATTTTAGTAACTTGTGTTTATACATTTTCTGTTTTTTTATGTGCAATGTACTTACTGTCAGTCTGTAATTGGGCTTAGGCCTGTTGATTTTGTCAGTATAAATAAATAAATAAATTATCAAGTCTGATACCCAACTCAATTTCTCTGAGATTTTTGAGCTACTCTTCTCAAACTCGATTCAATATCAACTATTCAAATAATATGCAACAAAATATTTTTCGAAGAAATACAGAAAGAGTTTTGGAAGAATATATTAGAAAAAATCTGGGAAGGAGTGTACAACTTACCCACTGCAAATGTGACCTTTCATACAAACTATCAAGTGTTCTTGAATATATGATTTTTCAGAGGCACAATTTCTTTGAATCTATTTTCTTCTTTCGGGAATGTAACTCATTTAGAAATAAAGAAGTCTGATTATTTTAAATTTTTAGTATTCAACGTTTTCAAAACAATATCCATAGATAACAAACTAGAAACGACTCCACTTGTTTCGATCCAATTCCAAATTGTTGCCATTATGATATAAAATACAGTAACGATTGCTAGGAAACTTCTCAAAAAATTATATGGAACGGAAAAATTCGATGGCACATCTGTGAAAATCGAAACTAGGAACAAAACGAAAGGAACAATACTACACAGCCAATAAAATCTTTTGCGAGACTTCAAGTTATCAAGTTCCCCATTCAATATATCCCTACTCTGTTTCAAAATAGATATCTTATCAACAGAATTGTCAGTCGGAGCGTCTGCCTTATCTCCGCTGATATGAAATACAACAGCAACTGCTTCGTGATCTGAATAACTGAACGGTTGATCAGGTACTCTGCTTTCAAGAGGCATTTCGTACTTCTTCAGGTATATTTGCAGCCTAGAGCCTGGATGGAACATGATATAATCAATGCGTTTCCCGCACATTTCCATTTTTTTCAATTTTTCTGGAGTGTAACTATTACACATTGACTCATTCGTTGTCTTCATATCCTCATGATTTCCAGATGCCACAAATGAATCTATGAGGTTTGGAATTGCGGTTAATAACCTGAAAAAATGCGTGAAGGTTTCACTAATAAATTAGCCACTAGATACTTTTTGAATAAATCCCATGCTTACACATAAGCTAAATCTCCTGGCTCTGTGTTTAAGTCACCAGCCAGAACCACTAGGTCAGCATCACCCATAGTGAACTGTATAAATTGAGCAGTGTCATAAGCTTGAATTACACGATGAGCTTTGTATTCATCATTATCCCTATCATACTCGGCATGTAACTGTAAATAAGTTAATACTTGAGAACCAATATTCCCTCATTTAACATTTCTTTCAATTAATTGTTAGAGGATGCCCTCTTAATAAAATCTAAAGACTAGAATAAATCCTACATTTCTTTCAATATTGGATAAATGAATAAGAATTATGAAAAAAATAAAAAATGGGTCATTTTAAGCACTAATAGGAAGTCAGGAGCTTTTGATATTGTAGAACGCTGATCCAAAATGAATTCAATAATACATGCATGAATTCATATAGAATTGATAACTAATCATATAATGAAATGAAAAATTGTTTTTGTGGATGTACCTGTATCAAATTCAATAGAATATTGAAAGTAATGTGATATTCAAAATCGAAAAATCCAAGGGAATTCTCATAAGGAAACTTTGACT
Organism: Adalia bipunctata; assembly: GCA_910592335.1. Classification (NCBI taxonomy): domain Eukaryota; kingdom Metazoa; phylum Arthropoda; class Insecta; order Coleoptera; family Coccinellidae; genus Adalia; species Adalia bipunctata. The sequence continues at coordinate 25,051,564 of OU342950.1, forward strand.
TGGAATCTAGTTTCTAAGTCAATGGGAAAACCAATACAATGAGCACACAACAAACAAATATGAGAGAAAATGGGATTCACATTCAACTGAAAATGTATTGCCGTTACCAAGGGCCAGTGTCTAATTTATGGAATCACTGGCATGATTAAGCATGAATCAACAACAAATTTCATATGTTAATTGAATTTGTGGCACGAAGCTATAGGATCATGTGTGTGTTAGTAAGAAACATTTTAGAATGGATTTTAAAAAAAATTATGGAACTCACATGAGCTGTATATACATTAACTGAATATTTATCCACTTGTAATTTACACAGTCCAACTCCTTTTCCCCCAAACCAATCACCATGGTGTATTTTATGTATATAACCGTTAACAGCCCACTGATGAAAATAAACATCTACTATAGGGTATTTTGAAAATATACATATACCAGAACCAAATGATCCACTGGAATTTGGAAAAATATTCATCAGTGAATGTGAAGAAAAATCGATATTTCACAGCTTAATATCAAATTTTATCTTTATTTATCATATGTGTAGAGTGAAATATTTGGAAAGTAAATCTCTCCTCTAGATTTCTAAAGAGATGTTCAGCAAAACTGACACAAGAACGTGAACGTCCTAGAAAAATGAAAGGTTTTCGGTACATATTTCCAAAAAGTGTTCAGATCAACTCAGTTTTCCTTCATACACACATTGAATGTTTTGCATAAAATTAATTTGTTCATGGTTTTAAGATCTTTCGTATAAAACTATTTAGATATGTAGTTACAAGCTACTTAGCTCATGGCATACCTGTAAAAGTAATGTCCATATGGCAGTGTTCTACAAATTCTTGTTTGGATTTGTGAAAATTGTTTAGAAGTCCATACTTCTTGCAAGCAAACACAATCATAATCACTTTTCACTAAAAAATCTCCAATGGCTTCAATCCTTTCATGCAAATTTTTGGACACCAATGGAATGGCCCTAAGAAAATTTTAACGAATTGGTGAAAATCAAATTATTTCTTATATCAGTTTTACCAGCAATTTAGGGTGAATATTTTAAATTCTAACTCCATATTATTGTTATAAAAATAAGAATTGTAGTAAGTACAAAACGCCTGGAATCAAATATTATTTTTAAGTCTGGATTTCTTTTGTCTTTTCTCTACTTATGGCCGATTCAGAACAGAAGGCACATAAAACACATGTGCATAAAACCACAGATTTAACTGCCGACAGTGCCGACCAGTTTATGACTAAAAAAAACTGACAAACAACTGTCAAAAGTGTCAAATTGTCATTTGTATTCAGCTGTTATCTTTAATCTATGGCTGTTATTCACTGACGTATCGACGTATCGTAAGCTCTTGAATTTTCTAAAATTGACGATTTTGAGAGGCTCAGTTTCTTTTTAACGATTGTGAATTATTATAAATTTTAACTACGTGATTAAATAAATTCGTTGTATTTGTGATATAAAGAAATATACCATAAAATATTCGTATGCGCATTTGGCGCCAAAAATAACTGCAGACAAAATTGTCCTCTAATTTCTTTATGTGGAATATCAATCGAATTGGTCAGCCTTCGATCTCAATTTCCACTCGGAAAAATGAATATCCTATTAATTTGGATGTACTTTTTTTGAAAGGAGTCCGAGAGCCTGCCAAATATTTTTTGAGGTTACCTGGTGGTCAAACGATAATCAAAAGTTGGCTTGAGAATTTAAGGTCGCCGTTTGATGCGCGTAGGACAAGTCGACCGATAGAGGCGCCACCGTGCATTTTATGGAATATCTCCATAGAACTTACATTATCTCTATAAGTTCTATGAATATCTCTCTAATTATGAATGAAATGTACTATGGCGCTCTCTATCCGACAATAGCTGAATTATGAAAATAGTAAATATGTGGGTAAAACAGGAACTTTTTCCCGCCATATTTTGAATTTGGGCATTCTCTGCCAATTCCGCATTTCAAGTTGTTTTTCTGAACGAAATTATCTGTAGATTCACTTTTAATCGGAAGTTGAACTATTTTCATGGGTCTTTCGTTTGAAATAAAACAGAAGCATGAGTTGACTTATTTTCTTCTATTTTTGAGAGAAAAAAAAAAGAACTGTTGAAATGAAATAAATCTCAATCATCTCATTAAGAACTCCAATCCTTTCTGAGTTCACCCACAAAATTTCAGTTCTCAAAGTGAAACCATTCTCAAATGCAACTTGAAATAAAAACACACTACATTGAACGCCCACCTTAAGGTAACGGGCACGGATCGGGATATTTTTGTGAAATTTTCGTCAATCTTCCATTCAGGCAATATCAAAGTAGTGAAAATCATAAAAAAATGGGTGAACTATTTTTACAAAAATACCGCAAATGTTCCTTGTTATGTTGGTCCTAGGTTATGTAGTGATTTTTCTATCAGATAACAGACTGCAGATAAACTCATAGACAAACTAGATAACCTGAACAAAATTGATAGGACTCTAGGAACTACTTTTTGAGTATATGATCATATCATTGTTTAAAAAATGACCATAGTTACGAGATAATTATAAGGAATTTTCTTCATTTTCAAATGGTAGTTCGAAAATTTATTTAGGTATGAATGAAACGAAAAATATTTTCAAAATTTTATATTTTACATTTCAATTCAATTGAATTTAGTATTAAGAATCTATATCGATGTCTAACATTATAAAATAAACCTAATACTAATAATCTTGGTCCACACTATAGGCTTTGGCAACAATTTTAGAATTTATTTATGTTTCGTAACAATTTGATTTGCAAAAAATCACATTCGAACAATATTATCAAGTCTGATACCCAACTCAATTTCTCTGAGATTTTTGAGCTACTCTTCTCAAACTCGATTCAATATCAACTATTCAAATAATATGCAACAAAATATTTTTCGAAGAAATACAGAAAGAGTTTTGGAAGAATATATTAGAAAAAATCTGGGAAGGAGTGTACAACTTACCCACTGCAAATGTGACCTTTCATACAAACTATCAAGTGTTCTTGAATATATGATTTTTCAGAGGCACAATTTCTTTGAATCTATTTTCTTCTTTCGGGAATGTAACTCATTTAGAAATAAAGAAGTCTGATTATTTTAAATTTTTAGTATTCAACGTTTTCAAAACAATATCCATAGATAACAAACTAGAAACGACTCCACTTGTTTCGATCCAATTCCAAATTGTTGCCATTATGATATAAAATACAGTAACGATTGCTAGGAAACTTCTCAAAAAATTATATGGAACGGAAAAATTCGATGGCACATCTGTGAAAATCGAAACTAGGAACAAAACGAAAGGAACAATACTACACAGCCAATAAAATCTTTTGCGAGACTTCAAGTTATCAAGTTCCCCATTCAATATATCCCTACTCTGTTTCAAAATAGATATCTTATCAACAGAATTGTCAGTCGGAGCGTCTGCCTTATCTCCGCTGATATGAAATACAACAGCAACTGCTTCGTGATCTGAATAACTGAACGGTTGATCAGGTACTCTGCTTTCAAGAGGCATTTCGTACTTCTTCAGGTATATTTGCAGCCTAGAGCCTGGATGGAACATGATATAATCAATGCGTTTCCCGCACATTTCCATTTTTTTCAATTTTTCTGGAGTGTAACTATTACACATTGACTCATTCGTTGTCTTCATATCCTCATGATTTCCAGATGCCACAAATGAATCTATGAGGTTTGGAATTGCGGTTAATAACCTGAAAAAATGCGTGAAGGTTTCACTAATAAATTAGCCACTAGATACTTTTTGAATAAATCCCATGCTTACACATAAGCTAAATCTCCTGGCTCTGTGTTTAAGTCACCAGCCAGAACCACTAGGTCAGCATCACCCATAGTGAACTGTATAAATTGAGCAGTGTCATAAGCTTGAATTACACGATGAGCTTTGTATTCATCATTATCCCTATCATACTCGGCATGTAACTGTAAATAAGTTAATACTTGAGAACCAATATTCCCTCATTTAACATTTCTTTCAATTAATTGTTAGAGGATGCCCTCTTAATAAAATCTAAAGACTAGAATAAATCCTACATTTCTTTCAATATTGGATAAATGAATAAGAATTATGAAAAAAATAAAAAATGGGTCATTTTAAGCACTAATAGGAAGTCAGGAGCTTTTGATATTGTAGAACGCTGATCCAAAATGAATTCAATAATACATGCATGAATTCATATAGAATTGATAACTAATCATATAATGAAATGAAAAATTGTTTTTGTGGATGTACCTGTATCAAATTCAATAGAATATTGAAAGTAATGTGATATTCAAAATCGAAAAATCCAAGGGAATTCTCATAAGGAAACTTTGACTTGGAATCTAGTTTCTAAGTCAATGGGAAAACCAATACAATGAGCACACAACAAACAAATATGAGAGAAAATGGGATTCACATTCACATAATTTATGGAATCACTGGCATGATTAAGCATGAATCAACAACAAATTTCATATGTTAATTGAATTTGTGGCACGAAGCTATAGGATCATGTGTGTGTTAGTAAGAAACATTTTAGAATGGATTTTAAAAAAAATTATGGAACTCACATGAGCTGTATATACATTAACTGAATATTTATCCACTTGTAATTTACACAGTCCAACTCCTTTTCCCCCAAACCAATCACCATGGTGTATTTTATGTATATAACCGTTAACAGCCCACTGATGAAAATAAACATCTACTATAGGGTATTTTGAAAATATACATATACCAGAACCAAATGATCCACTGGAATTTGGAAAAATATTCATCAGTGAATGTGAAGAAAAATCGATATTTCACAGCTTAATATCAAATTTTATCTTTATTTATCACATGTGTAGAGTGAAATATTTGGAAAGTAAATCTCTCCTCTAGATTTCTAAAGAGATGTTCAGCAAAACTGACACAAGAACGTGAACGTCCTAGAAAAATGAAAGGTTTTCGGTACATATTTCCAAAAAGTGTTCAGATCAACTCAGTTTTCCTTCATACACACATTGAATGTTTTGCATAAAATTAATTTGTTCATGGTTTTAAGATCTTTCGTATAAAACTATTTAGATATGTAGTTACAAGCTACTTAGCTCATGGCATACCTGTAAAAGTAATGTCCATATGGCAGTGTTCTACAAATTCTTGTTTGGATTTGTGAAAATTGTTTAGAAGTCCATACTTCTTGCAAGCAAACACAATCATAATCACTTTTCACTAAAAAATCTCCAATGGCTTCAATCCTTTCATGCAAATTTTTGGACACCAATGGAATGGCCCTAAGAAAATTTTAACGAATTGGTGAAAATCAAATTATTTCTTATATCAGTTTTACCAGCAATTTAGGGTGAATATTTTAAATTCTAACTCCATATTATTGTTATAAAAATAAGAATTGTAGTAAGTACAAAACGCCTGGAATCAAATATTATTTTTAAGTCTGGATTTCTTTTGTCTTTTCTCTACTTATGGCCGATTCAGAACAGAAGGCACATAAAACACATGTGCAATGTGCATAAAACCACAGATTTAACTGCCGACAGTGCCGACCAGTTTATGACTAAAAAAAACTGACAAACAACTGTCAAAAGTGTCAAATTGTCATTTGTATTCAGCTGTTATTCACTGACGTATCGTAAGCTCTTGAATTTTCTAAAATTGACGATTTTGAGAGGCTCAGTTTCTTTTTAACGATTGTGAATTATTATAAATTTTAACTACGTGATTAAATAAATTCGTTGTATTTGTGATATAAAGAAATATAAAGGGAATAATTCAGGATGAGTCTACAGTGGACCTTGATCGCAGGAGTTTTGTATGCAGAAATAGCAGTAGTTATTCTTTTGGTTTTACCGATCGCAAGCCCAAAAAAATGGAATTCCCTCTTCAAATCAAGGTTCCTTCAAGGTCTTAAAAACCAGGCCGGAATTTATTTCGTCGTACTTCTCGCAATTCTCGTCCTATTCTGCTTGGACGCTATTAGAGAAATGAGAAAATACTCGAACCCTCAAGGAGACAGGGACGGACACGCTCATTTGGACCTGGAAATGCAGGAAAGTATGAGACTATTCAGAGCTCAAAGAAACTTCTATATCTCCGGCTTTTCCTTGTTTTTATCCCTTGTGATCAGAAGATTGGTAATGCTTATTTCTTCTCAAGCTGCACTTTTAGCCCAATCAGAAGCTTCTATGAAACAAGCTCAAAGTGCATCGGCTGCAGCTAAAACATATCTCAAACAACAAGGAGATGTTAAAGAGAACCTTAGCAATGAGGCTCATGACAAAGAACTTAACCAGCTAAAATCCGAAATATCAGTATTAAAAGAACAATTGAAAGTAGCCGAAAAGGATAAGTCGGCTGTTAAGAGTCAGGCTGATAATCTGGCAAAGGAGTACGATCGTTTGGCTGAAGAACACAGCAAACTTCAAAAGAAAGTCACCATTGGTTCTGCTGATAAGAAAAGTGAATAGTAATTTTTATTTTTTTTTACAAGTTACATTGAGATTGTATCATCTAATTTATTATTGTTATTCAGTTAAGCAAACATTGTTGTGCCTTGGAGTGTATATGAATGTTATTTGTTTTGGGTGTAACCTTATAATTTTTGAATAAAATGTTTTCATTTTGAATGTGTGACTTTTCAATATTTATTCATTTTATTTATTTATTCACTTTACAAACACTATGGAATTATAGTAATTACTCACAAAGCTACAAACCAAATTAACTACTCATCTAACAGAGCTAGCAAAATCAAAAAAAATATCAATTTAGGTAACTATGTAATACTGTATAAAAAATAAGAAAAAATAAACAAAAATTCAAGAAAAATCACAGCGCAAATTGACCATGTCGGTGACCTGTCCCACTGCAACAATGTGAAATCTCCTTTTGGTCTGAGAAAAAGAAATCCAAAGAACCCGCACCTCAAAGTAACTTATCACAAATGCCTAGCATAACATTCAGAGGAGATGTGCTACCTGGATGAACATCAAAAATTTCATTTCTCAGTCTAATCTTTGGCACTTTATCTTTATAAAATTTATTAAACCCAAATTTTTATATTTGTTGTTATTCAATACATAATTGTATATAAACAAAACAGGTAAGTTCTTACTGTTACGAATGACAAAGCCTAAAGGTGAATACAGACTATTCTGACGTGACGTGATCCCACGTCACGTCAGGACCGTGCAGTGCTCACATTGGTCTAATGTGAACGAGAACGCACAGAACGATGTGTTGCAATTTTATGCTTTTTTATATCAGGCACATTTCGACGCATTTTTGACGTGGGCCCACATGTAACCACGTCACGTCAGAATAGTCTGTATTCACCTTAAGGCTCTATGAGCCTAAAGGGTCGTTTATACTGGCCCGTAACTTATGTCCTTAAAATTTGTTCTCTTTAAGGGAATAAGTTAAAGTTCGAGTATAAACCATAGCATGAAATTTCTATCTTTCAACTCTTAGGGTAAGGGAAAAAGTTTAAGTTACGGGCCAGTATAAACGACCCGTTACTAGTTATATAATCATATAGTGTTGACCCAACTTCAAATTCATCTCAAAGTAAATCCCAGATCCCTTACTTCTGTCTTTCTCTGAACAATGTCACCTCCTATGATGTAATCTCAAATAAAATAATTTAATTTTTGTGTGAAAGTATTGATTCAGCTGATAACAAAAAGATACTATGAAGTGGTTTTATCAAATTGTCAATAAAAGACAAAAAAATCCACTATTGAGTGTTTTATTCTTTATATGTTTGAAAAGGTTATATTTCACAAGAGAAAAAAAAAATCTATTCAACAATTTTTTTTTATATTGATATCTTCAAAACAAGGTGTATATAGAAACCCAAGTTAAATGATGAGAAATTTATTTAATCCTTCACAATTACAGATGAACATACCAATTCTAGTGAAATCAATCATATTTGAAAATTGTACAAAATGATATAGGAATTAATGTTGGTCCAATTCATGAAAATTCCTCCGAATATCATCTCATCATTGCCTTCACCAAATAGTATAAAAAACAATCCATTTTTCTTGTAGAGAGAAGTATATTACAGCAAAAATGCAATAGTACTCAAAGATCAGGAATAATTCCCTGAATAGAAATTAAATAAGATAAAGAGGTTGATTTTGGATAGTTCAAATCACACTTCACAAGTTCAAATTACTTATTAATCCTCGCATTTCTTTGGTAAAGCAAGTCTAAGAGATACAAAAAAAGGTATTAGAATTTTGAACACTGAAGGATTGTCCTACAAAAATACGAGTAATATCACGTTTGAGCACAATATTTACAATTCTTAAGAGATTCACAATAATAGGAACTAAAAATAGAACAAATGGATCTCGAATATTGTATTGAAAAAAATTATTTGTTGTAAATCTTACGTTTGTATATTCGAATTAATATAAATTCAGAAAAGTGTTCAATTATAGATGTTTGTTTCAAATGTTATCTAAATATGAATATTCAAGTAAGTCCTGAAAAGTAGTACTTCAAATACTTTTCCATCTTGTATAGCTGAAAATTTACCCATGTATATATCATTCAGTATACTTCGGCGAATTAATCTAAAATAGCAAAAGAGGATAGCTCCTAATATATAAAATCAGAATTGAAGATAATTAGAAATCACCAAATTCTCATAACGCATGAAAATTTCAAGATCTGTCAGTGAATCAATTGAAATAAAACAAAAACCCCTAAACTCAGAACTTCAGTGCCTTTGCAAACAGAGCTGCCATTGCTTGAGTCTTATCTCCGTTGAATCTTCTTAGTTCAAATATAGTTTGCTCCCTGGAAAAACCCAACTTTACGATTTCTTGAACTGTGGACTCTGTAAATGTATCGCCTTCGGATATTTGGGAGGAATTTGTTGTGCTGGTAATCATTGGTTGTGAAGAAGAGCTGGAAGTGGCTGCTTGAGCTGAAATAGTTATGAAGACATTTTATAGAACCTGCACCTTGAGGTTCTGGTACAAATTGTTTTGATATTAGGTACATTACACTGGGATTATTTCCAGAAAAATATATGCGACATCAATGGGATAAGGTTACATTTGAGGTATCACAAGGGGTTTGTCACTTAGACGTTCTGATAATTTTAGGATAAATAGAATATCAGAAAAATCCTCTCAGTTTGAAAGACTTGCACTTTTTTGGCACACGTTTGCGGTATTTTTCTAAGAAAATACACGTAATTCTGATTTTCACGGGTTTTGGTATGCTTGTGGGTGAGATTGACCAGAAATAATTAATGAAAATAAATAGATTTCTAGATTTCCATAATTTGACCATCAGCACTAACCTTAAAAAACATTTGACAGGTCGTTGGATTGCCTTATAGAGGATGACCAGAAATATGGTTATAGCTATTTGCCCACTAACGTTAGAACGATGAAATTTTCAGGAACCATTATTGAAATCAAAAAAATTAATTCCATAAGGAAACATAATTCGAGTCAGATCCATGGCGGTTGTTGATATTTATATCAATGAACGTGTATCTGATTAATCGATACCATTATTGAAGCCTAGATGTACGTTTTTAGCCCTGATTTTGACGAAAAAATTCTATAGGGTATTCACGGAAACATACAGAATTTCAATTCAAGTTTTGAACAAAAACTGCTGGATTTCAAATGGGCAGCCATATTTTTTTATGAAATTATGATTCTTCTCCAAAAAACAAAGAAATCGTTTCGATTCCCGCTCGAAGTGAAAATCTTTTCTCCACGACTGCCACAGAATACAGCTCTTCCAACATCGAATTTGACCATAGAATGTCAGTATTCCATCACTTGATATGTAATATTCATTCTACAACACTTTTATCGATTTCAAGTAAATAACCAGTTATGACCGCGGTTTTTGTTCAGTTTGGTCCTTGGTTTTCGCCCTTTATAGATGACCACCAATAACCAACTCGAGCTTGAGTATAATCCTTGTTTTTTAAGCATTTCGACTGAATTTCATTCTCGTACAGTGTGTGAGAATATTCATTCCGTAACACTTTTGAAAACATAGAGAATAAATCTATGTGTCAGCCGCTCTGATTGTCATATTTATTGCGGTTTTCGAAACGTCATAATTCATCTTAATATTCTTTTTTCTTTTATTTCAACATTCGTGGAGAAAGTATAGTCTGTTACTCGGTTAGAATGAAAATCCGATACTCGTGATTCCTCAGGCTCGCCTCCGGCTCGCCCTCGGAATGATTCACTCGTATCGGATTTTCATTCTGCCCTTGTTACAGAATATACTATTCCGGATTTCAAAATTTGTCTCCACACTTATAAAATGATATTCTTCTCAATATTTCAGATTTTCTCGGCATCCCTTTAGACACCGTGAAAATGAACTTTATCAAAATATCTTGAGTAGTTCTCTGTATAATTTTGGGTGATGTAGAGAAAGAATGGCCCTGTTGAAGTTCCTACCTAATCAACATACCAACGATGTCAGAATCAAAAACATTAGAAAGCATTCTACAGTTCAAACCAATTCCAGTATTAAAACTCAGTTTATTCTCTTTCTATAATAATTATAATAATTATACCATATTGAAGGAACAATCTGGGATTTAGGGTGTCGTCAGTGATGGGATTTTTTGCAGGGAGGGGAACCAGCACCACCTCTATGCGAATGCTTATCACATCTTCTACTATTACCAGCTTTAAAAAATGTTAAAAAATTATTTCAGTTTATTATATTATGGACTACCGAGTACCAAATGAAGTTGATTTAATGCATGTGAAAAACTCAAAAAAGAAAATGAACAAACTGAAAAGAATTTTCTTATTAAGGTGGGCGTTCAATGTAGTGTGTTTTTATTTCAAGTTGTATTTGAATATGGTTTCACTTTGAGAACTGAAATTTTGTGGGTGAACTCTGAAAGGAATGGACTTTTCAATGAAATAATTTGAATCGATTTCATTTCGAAAGTTCATTTTTTTCATTCAAAAATAGAAGAAAATGAGCCAACTCATGCTTCTGTTTTATTTCAAACGAAAGACCCATGAAAATAGTTCAACTTCCGATTGAAAGTGAACCTTTATATAATTTCGTTCAGAAAAACAACTTGAAATACGGAATTGGCAGAGAATGGCCAAATTCAAATATATGGTGGGAAAAAGTTCCTGCTTTACCCACATATCCACTAATTTCATAGTTCAGCGATGTTCGGATAGAGAGCGCCATTGTACATTCCATTCATAATTAGAGAGATATTCATAGAACTCATAGAGTCATAGGTTCGATGACTGAACACATGGTGATTGCACTGATTAGATTTTGTTTCGACCAAATTGAGAATATCGGCAAGATTTCGTTTTTTCCACTTCAGGTGGCGCTTTTCACTAATTATGATTGATTTTTATTAGTTATTTCAAATATTCGAATTTATTCTGGTGAACATGTTGTGTCAATAGCCGATAATTTTGTCAAGCAATAATTTGGGAATATATTCTTGACATTTTAATTCATATCAGGAAAAGTATAAGACTTTCACTATATAAAAATGTCATTCTATGGTCAAGTCATAATGACTTTGGCAGATCAGCTGTTGATTAATCAATCAAATCGATCGAGGGAAAAAGGACCGCAATGACGTTGTATATGACTTCGATGACTGAACACATGGTGATTGCAATGATTAGATTTTGTTTCGATCAAATTGAGAATATCGGCAAGATTTCGTTTTTTCCACTTCAGGTGGCGCTTTTCACTAATTATGACTTATTTTTATTAGTTATTCCAAATATTCGAATTTATTCTGGTGAACATGTTGTGTCAATAGCCGATAATTTTGTCAAGCAATAATTTGGGAATATATTCTTGATATTTTAATTCATATCAGTATGGAGGTAAAGTATAAGACTTTCACCACATAAAAATGTCATTCTATGGTCAAGTAATAACTGACTTTGGCAGATCAGCTGTTGATTAATCAATCAAATCGATCAAGGGAAAAAGGACCGTAATGACGTTGTATGACATAATTAGTGAAGAGCGCCACCTGAAGTGGAAAAAACGAAATCTTGCCGATATTCTCAATTTGGTCTAACGTCATTCCATTCAAAATTTGACGAGTGCTTACACCAGTATTCTAGGCATCTTATATATGACATAATTAGTGAAGAGCTCCACCTGAAGTGGAAAAAACGAAATCTTGCCGATATTCTCAATTTAGTCGAACGTCATTCCATTCAAAATTTGACGAGTGCTTACACCAGTATTCTAGGCATCTTAGTCATAGGGATAATGTAAGTTCTATGGAGATATTCCATAAAATGCACGGTGGCGCCTCTATCGGATCAGTTTACCTACTCGCTCTAAACGCCGACCTTAAAAACCCATTATCAGTAAACTTAATGAATCACTGTTCATATTTCATGAGATTTAGGATTAAATATAACTAGGTATTTTTCCTCCAAATATGAATTACATACATACGACAACAAATCATGCCAAAAATAGCTTCCAATTGCAGGAAATATATTGGAATAAAAGTTTTTCAAGCAATGAATGTGACTTACCATTTTGCCTGCTATTGTGGAGAGCCTCTTTCAGAGCCTTCTCCTCAGCTTCCTTCCTGGATCTTTCGATAACATCCTCTTCTGAGGCGGAACTCAATCTTGCACATTCCGGCAGTTCTCTTTCAGATAGGAACGGAGTCTCAGTACCCGTCGTTCCGATCCTCAGAACGTTATTCCTCAAGTCTATACAACACTGGAAAAATGAACTTCAGCAAGGAGAGGAATCCGTGAAAACTATAAACGTAATCGATACATTTCCACACTGCAGTTAGAATAACATAACCTCCATGAATTGACAGACCAATCGTCAACTTCACTCACCTGATGTCTCTTCAGCATATCTAACCCTAACAACATATCCATCGGCTGTTCTTCCAACACGGAAAAACTGGTGATTAAATAATCGTTTTCTATCTGTATTTGCACCATGTGAATTCTTCCGATAATTTTTTGAATTCCTACGCCTTTGGCTATTCCCGCCCATCTGGTGTCTACCAGTCTCATTATGTTGCAGCGTTCAGCACAACTGCTTGACATTATGGTGGTCTGAGCACCTGCAGGGAAAAATCATCGATATCTAAAGTAATCTTAAGAAAGAAGGTATTCCTTCGATCTTTCCCGATTTGCGGGTCTTTTGATTACCTGAGTCGATGAACGCTTTCACGGGATATCCATTGACTCTACAATTAATATAAAGCATAACCACGGTACCAAACGATTCCGGGTTATATTCCATGGCGGCTTCCATGTTTGCCTCGATATTTTTTTGTCTGATTTCTTCGGCTATGAGGCGTTGGGCCTCGGTATCGAAAGGGTCGGCATTTATCATTCTTAGTCTTTGTTGTTCTCTCTCTTGTCTATTAACTACTTGTTCGCGTAGGACACTCGCAAAGGCCTCTGCAAATATAAATTTATTCAAATACTACAGATGCCAATTTGAATTCTTAGTTCTAAAACAGTACCCGGTTGATACTTTCAATCATTTGTTAGTAACAGTTTGAAAAATTATTGTGAAATCGAATCAGTTAAAAGCTCTGCACTTGGCGAATATTTTAAGTGCTTCATTATTGAAAAGCGGGGTATTCAACTTTTAGGCAATCCAAACCAAGTGATTATTCCACCAGTGTTAACCTTAAAACATTTTAGAAAGGTCGATGTTTAGCGGGGAATATGAGGAATTTTATTATTTTATGAGTGAACCAGAGAGTTTTTATGCTTTGTAATATCAAAAAATATACTGAAGAAACACTGATGAAGAATATTTCTCCCAATCATATGATCACTACTTTTAGTATTCGGAGCTCGCAGAGATTGTAGAGGAAGTATTGGAGAAGAAATATTTATCAGAGCACTGCAACCTGTAACTTCTTCAACCTCTTATATGATATAAAATTGAAATATTCATCATTCTTATAGTTAATATGAAATGAATACTGCTTATTTCGTTATATATGAACCAATTTTCACTCTGGTTTGAAATCTTCTATTTTGTCAAGTTTTGATCACTTCTGATCAAATTTCCCTTGGTTTCCTGGTAACACACTTGATATGTGGATAATACACCACTGGTCAGGTCATGACTCTCATATGGTAAGGCAAACACTGCTTCATCCACCAAAATATTTGTGTATGCTGTAGTTTTCATCGTAATGTTTGCCGAGTCATCAATAGTTGGGTTCAAAGAATTGACTTTAGCAAATGTGGTTCTAATGCATTGCAAAGTAAAATTTGCCGAGTCCTTTATGGAATACATTACAACATTTTAATCAAGAATACTGAGTAAAACCATTGGTTCGTTTGCGTGTGCAACTAAAAAGTAGTATCCTTCAGAAAGAGCACATAGACAACGAGTCAAAAACGTCCATTCAATATATACAAGATGTGTATAATACATTTCTTATAAATCAATCAATCCAAATAATTTCGAACGACAGCAAGGTAACTGACAGATCTTTTCCTCCATTTCCGTCTCTATGCCGTCACAATTCTTCAGGCAGTGCCTCCATCTTATCATCCTTCCTCTACCGCAAGACACACTACATGGCGTCCAAGGGCTCCACTCGCTCCAAACTCTCTTTGTCCTCTTCTTCCTCACCAGAGGTTTGAATGTGGCTCTTTCGGTGCTGCTTTTCAATTTGTCGCGTTTTGAGCGATAATCCTTCAGCTTTTGAATCAAATCACCTAACAAGTGATTTATAGTTTCTAACCCTTCCCTGTTTGCTAGATTTTCCGAGGTACTTTCTTCATTTTTCGAATTTCCTATTGTTGAGACGGAATACGACAATGTGGTGCTTTCCGATGTGGAAGATTTTTGGGTCGTATCACCATAACATCCGGTACGAAGTGAACCAATTATTGTAACTATTAGAATGGGTGTACTTAGCATAACATGGGTACGATTTTTTCCGAGTTATCTTTTGACTGATGTCAATCACGTTCAGAACAGAGAAAAATGCATTTTCGTGTTTTTCTTGATTTAGTCAAATTTGTGTGATCAGCAAAGAAGGGTCCGGGAAAATTTGAGGCGATGAAACATTTTGGCATCTTGAACATATACTTCGATTTGCTTTCTGTCAACTTCCTTAATTTTTCAATAAAACGCCCGTTAATTTCAAATTATTCCTTTTTTTATGATTTTTCAAGATGAAGCGGCTTGATACAATGCAGAGGTTGTTTTTGAAAAAACAATCTACTGACTGCCACTGCAATACATATACAGGAATGTCTACTGTTTACTTTCAAAAATGAAAACCTTTTTGAAGAAGTCACGACAACTTACTACAATACCAGGACAACCCAACTCAGATACCCCAAACATAGACTAGCTCAGACAGAACGCAGTAAAATATTTCAACAGAATCCCAGATGAAATAAGAAGGGAAAAGGAATTCAAGCATTTCAAAAAACTGATATATTCAAGGTGGGCGTTCAATGTAGCGTGTTTTTATTTCAAGTTGCATTTGAAAATGGTTTCACTTTGAGAACTGAAATTTTGTGGGTAAACTCAGAAAGGATTCGAGTTCGTAATGAGATAATTGAGATTAATTGCATTTCAACAGTTATATTTTTTTCTTTCAAAAATAGAAGAAAATAAGCCAACTCATGCTTCTGTTTTATTTCAAATGAAAGACCCATGGAAATAGTTCAACTTCCGATTAAAAGTGAATCTACAGATGATTTCATTCAGAAAAACAACTTGAAATACGGAATTGGCAGAAAATGGCCAAATTTCAAATTTTAGCGGGAAAAAGTTCCTGCTTTACCCACATTTTCACTAATTTCATAGTTCAGCGAGTTTCGGATAGACAGCGCCATTGCACATTTCATTCATGATTAGAGAGATATTCATAGAACTCATAGAGATAATGTAAGTTCTATGAAGATATTCCATAAAATGCACGGTGGCGCCTCTATCGGTTGATTTTTCCTACGCGCTTCAAACGGCGACCTTAAGCTATTAGTGAAAATTGAACCATACTCAATTGACGAATTTATGAGTTATGATGGGACAAACATAGGCCGCTTAGAACAAGGCAGCTTTGACCCTATTTCCATTTCAAGTGCTTCAGATATTTGTATTTTATTTGAAAATAAAGTCTGTTCATTATTATTCTTTATCATTGGTCTCCCAGTCTCAGCTTAAGCTGGTATTATTTCTATGAACCAGTGAAAAAACATTATTATTATTATTGTGAGAAATCAAATCTTAAAATATATACAGGTTGTAAAAGCCGCAAGCATATCAAACAAATTGGGAAATTTTAAGAGGAAATTAAAAAATGAAATAATTGGAAAATTTCCAATTATCATGACTATGCAAAACTTCTTCCAGATTAATGGCTAATCACAATGGATCATGCAAAAAACCATTCATACCAATATTTCCACTGAGCAATGCTTCTGCCAACCGAGGATTGTTCTGCTTCAGCAGAGCTAACTGATCTGGATTAGCAAGAAACATGTCTCTTATCAACTTAGGATCATCCTCTGAAGGTCTTCCACCCTGCTGAAAATTGCCCCCTCTTGAGGAAGAAGACGATCCTGGTATTTCAATTCCGCTAAAGTCCAATGCAGGAACTGAAAATTTGAGAGGATTCAATTCATGATATGGAATATAATTGAAATCAGACAATGGGTAGGGATCAAATTGATCGTTTCTGCATTCAAAATAGGTTAAAATATTGTGGTAGAATTATTGTTCCCAAATATTAAAAACGAATTGCTTTAGAAATTATTAATTTATTGATACTGATACATGTACAAACCAGACTTTATTCTCTGGATATTGACACATTGCTGAGGAATACTACACTAGTGTCTGATTTCAATTATACTCCACTGAATACTTTATTCCATGTAAAAAAGGCTTTACCGACTGCAACGTGACATGATTAATAGTTCCCGATTAATTGTTCCTCACATTCCAAGACTGATTTTAAATATGGCTATGGACTTGAATAATTTAGTAAAGTATTTTATGACAAAATTGATTATTCTGAAATGTCATGGTGTGAAATTGCCTAGAAACAAAGTTTATTTCAAAGGAAAGTGATTCCAAAAATACATTGCAAATGAATGCACTTGTTCACTTTCACCATCTAAAAATAAATCCTGTATGGTAAACAGCAGGAGGTATAAAAAATGGAATTCGACCTTCACAATATGAAATCTCATTAGGGTTCAACGAACGCATTTACATATTATTTTTCCATACTCATCAACAACGAAGAATTGTGTATTACCTTGTTGTAGGCTGCTTTGAGATTGGGTGCCAGAGCTCAATAAATGCTGTAAAATAACCGCATCCCCGTCCTTAATACCAAAGTCTTTCAAAGACATTTTATTGTCCATTAAAGGTCTTCCATTGAAGGCAATTATTATTTCTGAGGCAGGAAATCCAGACTCCACTTCACAGAAAGCTTTGAAATTTTCTAATTCCAAATCTTCCGACACATCCAACACGAAAATGTAATCGGTTAAAGTTGTTACTGTGACCTTCATTATAGAAACAATATAGCGAGAATTTGTAAATCAGAAACCAAACAATTAAAGCAAATATCCACAAAACTGCATAACAAACTTTAACCTATTCCACATCAAACATCATAAACAAAAGTGGACAGGATAAACGTCAAACGTGCCTACCAAAAAAATATGTTTCAATTCTATGTCCAACAACGACAAATGACAAGCTTATTTGGCTTATGTCACATAAGCATGTCAGCTTATGTCACAGTCTCCTTTATAAAAGCTATGAAGTGGGTCAACATGGCAACACTGAGTGGGGATGACTAGTTCGGGCTAGTTTATTTCTTAATTTCTTTATCAGTTTATTCACGGCCTTCTAAAGACAGGTTGTTTAAGATGGCTATGGTTTATTATCACCAATTTGAAATTTTCAATTCGGTTAAAATAATGCTGAAATACTTTGACGGTGTAATTGTAATACTTCGAAATAAAAAGCAACGTTGTCACATTGCCCTGAGCTTATGTCAAAAATTAACATAAAAAATGGATATTTCTGTGTTTTGATGAAGAAACAGCTTCATTGAAAATATTGAAATGGAAATTGAACTGTTCCCTTCACAGTATGTGGAGTATATATGCGGAATTATTGCGGATGAAAACTATTTTACCGAGATCCTTAAATGATTTAGATGAAGATACCTCTTTTGCAGCAGATCATTCAAATAAATTGAAATCGTTTAATATTCGGATCAACTTCATTTTCTTCCAATATTTGAATATTTGGCCTTTTTTTAATGCTTTTTAAAAATCGATGGTATTTCGAAACAAGCCATTGCGCATGCGTACAATAAAGTTTCGCCAGGGAAATACCGTCAAAACAAAATGGTTTCCTTGCTTTAAAATGTGTTTATAATGCATTGAAATGCAAAAGTAAGTGCTATGTGGAAATAGGGAAGGAAGTGTACTTCTTTCATTTAATTTCGTCGAAGGTAATGCAATTGGTGGAAGAATTATGAATGAAACTTATTCCAAAATCCCAATGAATCAGGAGACGCTGGCGGCACGTTATACCATTTGATCTTATAATAGTTTTGGAAAGAAAAAAGTGAGCTATTCTTATTCATCTCTAACTCTATCTACATGAGTAGACAAGTGAGTTCACTACGTAGCTTTTTTCTTTTCAGAATATTACATAACTTCTATATCTCCTAGATTTTTTATTCATAATCTGATTTGTTTTCTTTTTGTTATTATCAAGATCCCCTACTATGATGGAATTATACGACTTGCCGTATATTGGATTTTTTTCTGTTGTAGATTCAATACACTTGCTACGTAAATTAGGTTATTGTTTTCACCTGACAGTCAAAGGGGTTTATTCTTGTAAACAAAACTTGATACCTGTATACCCCAATATTTTGATCATAATTCAATTAGCTGGATTATGACAATGTTACAAGGAACTAATTTTAACAAATTATCTTTGATACAACTCTATAAGATATACCTGTGTCCCTGTGTGTTTTTCAGTACTCTCCTTAAAATTTTCAAAAATGGCATTAGCTGACAGAATATTTGCACTGGGTATAATTTGCCATATCCAATCGAATTTTTCAGTAAAAATTTACTGAAGTGGATTCCATCAAAACAATGTATCTAATGGCAGTACATTTATTTATGCTGTTTTTCTTTAATACCAAAAAAGTTATTACAAAAGTGATCTTTTTCATTCCTGAATATAAAATTGGAACACTAGCATTAATTCTTTCATTCACAAATAAACCTTTTATTTTAGTAGTTGCCCTTAATGCCAGGATAGATGCATAGAATACCTGGTGTATTGACTCCTTACTATAAATCGTGACCAAAATTTGTAGATCAAAACGGCACCCTAGATTTCAGTACTGGTGCTACTTCTGTCTCTAACAGACAGATAAAGAACAAATTGAAGAATGCAAGTTCATAAACTATTTGTACAGATTCACAAACATAAATTTTCCAAAAACTTCAAATTCAATTTACTATTTCACTTTTTTAAAATCATTGGCTTACCTGTTACAAATTGAGCTGATATTCAATGATTTTGCTTCTTTTAATTTCTTTTCTAGATATAAAGGCTATATCCGAAATTCTGGTCTATTGATATTTTCTTACAAGTGAATTTTGATTTGTTACAGAGAATTAAATAGTGTAATCATGTTGTGATGATAATGGTCTTATGGACGAAAGATGTGTGGGGTGGGTTTGTGGAATCGCTAGTTTAGCAACTGTCTCTCCTTTACATTATGAGGGAAATGGTAGGAGGTTGTTGCGTTTGTTCTGATGATAGAGGCTGGTCTGAGAATCCTCTCGTTTATTGTGATGGACAGTCATGTACTGTGGCAGTTCACCAAGGTAACACTTGTGGTGTTGAATGCTTTTTATGAGTTATAATCTGACAGTTTGCGCCGTTTTCCGAAAAATCGTTGAAAATGTGGGCTTTTCGATTCCTCAAAATTATACTTTTTAATTTCATCTCAATGATTGACGGTAAGACAAACTGACAGAAGAAAACTGCAACTCATAAGTTGGTGTGCTATGTTGACTTTGTATGTGAAGAAAGTTATTTTATTTTTTTGCATGTCACAGTAAATATGTATTTGGCTTGGACACTATTTTTTCTTCTATGCAGAATACATTATCTCGCAATAACATATGCTAGATGGCCTGAAAGTAATGTATCATTTTGTTTCAGAGGGATTTTTTCATTTGAAATTGTTTATATACTCAGAAGAGTCAAATTTCAGTTGAGTACATTCTGTCAGCTGAAAATGAAGGAAATTGAAGAGTTTATAAAAAACATTTTAAAAGATTTGATCAACTTCTTGAGGTTAGAGTTGATTCACTTGCAATGAAACTGAATAAAAGATATAAATAGTGAAGAGAAATATGTAATATAAAATCATTACAGCTGAGAAGGCAGCTAAACCCATTCAATTAACAACAAATAAGACACAAATCATTGGCCATTATGAATAATAACAAATTAAATGTGGATACAAATACGAACTAGGTCTCCCACATCATGGTGGGGTGAATGATGTGAGAAACCTAGTTCGTATTCACATTTCATTTGTTATTTCATAGTGGCAAATGATTTGTGTCTTATTTCTTGTTGAAAGATATAAGACAAAATATAAAGGATATCATAATATTCCAATACTAAACTGACAGTGAGGATTGGTGATTGGCAAAAATGGGTTTTTCCCCTTCTTTTGATAGGGAATCAGCTTGTGAACTTATTAAATATTGTTGTTCAGTACATGCAAAAATCACATTACTTTCTGGTTTCTAACAATTGCCATTACTTTAAGCCAATACCCCAGTTAGCCAGCAATTCAGATCTGGTAGCATAGACCTGCTTAAACAGAATCTGCTTTCATTCTTAAAAACTCATAAACAATAATTGACTCTTAATTTAGATGAGGCTCAATTTGTACCTTTAATATGTGTCCTCAAGTTCTTAACATTTTTCTAATTAGATACCCGGGCAGTGTTAAGAGAATATTCTAACATTCTAGAAGCTGATGTCATTGGCCAGTGGATATAGACTTTATTGGGCCCCTTTGTGTATTCTCTAAGGATTAACCGTTAAACCTCTACCTACTATAGTCTTGAAAAGGTAATTATATTATTGCAGAGCAGGAATTCTTTGATCTAGCTCTGATCAGGTTACTACTGTCTGAAAAAGACCATGTAACACATTTTTCTCTGGTCAATAGGAGTTTAACTATTATTGCATGTCTTTTCAAAATGTAAATATGAAATAAAAGGGGCCCAGAATGGTTTCATGATATTTAATTGAGAAGTTTCAATTAATATTGTTTTCTGCCAGAAAGTAAATATTTTTTCTCTGAGGACAAATATCCTTCAGAAAACACTTTCCATTTATCCATTAATCCTCTAGCTTTTATGAGAGACTGAAACCAGTGAATGAAAAATCTTTCCTCTAGTATTTAGTTCATGGGTGACAGTTTTTCCTAATGTGGTTGGGTCTTGATTCTTTATAATCCTAATCCTTTCAATTTTTCTTTGAATCCTGGAGCTTGTTGAAGGAATAATCTTTATTCTTTATGTGTTTCTTAGATCCAACAATAGTTCCTTTTCTGTGTTGTAAGAAATCAAGATATAATTCTAGGTTGAATACACAATCTTTTAGTTGGGAAATATTCTTTTTCAGAGCTTATCTGTCCACTTGAGTTCTTTGAATGATACAATCTATAGGGCAAAAATGGTATGAACTCCATTATTCATGTTCAAACTTATCTGATTATATTTGTAGAATGGAATAAAAACTCTATTTAAATCATGTCCGTAGTAATGTAGATATGTTTTCATCTGAGATTGTGTCGTATGAGATTTGCTTCCATTGTTCTATATAATGTTATAAAAAAAAAATTCTTTTAAGTCTGTCAATCTAAAAAATGAAGAGTGAATATGACCATGATATTATTGTTGGCCTTTGAAGAAATAACATTAACATTTTTCTCTATAAAATTGATGATTTCATACTGAACTAAATTTCTCTTAAATATAAACAACACTGTATTGAGTTATTTTTCATCACTTACTAATTATTATTACTATCATTTGCTTTTAGTGTATTGTGTATCTAAATGTTTTTTCTGTTTACTTTCTTGCTTTAACCAGATATTTTCAGTTATAAATGCAATTTGTGGTTTAGCAATGCACAGTGGGATCTATTATATCATTACCATTGATTCAACAATACAATTTTATTTTATTCCAATACTTTTGGAACAAAATTGAGAATCTTTTTGGTGCCGTTTGTGTATTTAGTTCATCCTATTTGGAAATATGCTGTATCAATATTCTTTATCTCATTTCTAATCTTGTATAATATCTATTGAAGTGGATAATATAAATCTATAGTGGATTTAGAAACGATTCCACAAAGGGCATTTTTAAATGGTATTGCTTAGCTTGTTTTCCTCACTTGAATTTGAAAAGTTGTCATAGTTTAAGGTCTTCCACATCATTTATTTCAATGATTATTCATTAATCCAATTGTTGCTTTTACAGCTTGTTATGGAATAGTAAGTGTACCAACAGGACCATGGTATTGTCGTAAATGTGAAAGTCCAGAAAAGAGTTCTAAAGTGGTAAGAGAATTTCTGTTATCTCATGCACTGAAGTAGTAAATATGATATGTAAATTTTTAGCTCAATATGAAAAGTCTACTGCAAAATTGTACTCCACTTATTTTGGAAATCACTTATCAATTTTTTTGAAATTTTCAGAAGTGTGAGTTATGCCCTAGTCGTTATGGAGCTCTTAAACGAACTAACAATGAGAAATGGGCCCATGTGGTATGTGCTCTCTACATACCAGAAATTCGTTTCGGAAATGTTACTACTATGGAACCTATTTTGATTCATCTGGTCCCACCAGAACGCTATCATAAAGTGAGTGAACTATCTATTATATATTTGTTTTATAGATGCAATTGAAGGGTTTTACAATAAGAGCAGAATTTTGAAATCACTATTTCGAACAGAATAAATTGCGTTCTAGTATTTTTCAATGATATATTTTGACTGATTTTCATAACATTCAACTCCTGCATTTTCGTTTTTTAATAATAATAATAATAATGGAACGATTTGAAAATCTAGTCTTCCCCTAATAATTTGCATATGATGGGACTTTTTGAATATGTGCATGAAATCATTTTCTCAGAAATTGCAATCGGAAATATTTTTTCAGTTTTGATGCCTAAATATCAATACAAAAATCTTGCCAAACGCATCCTTTGGAAACTAAATGGAACTTGGGAATTTTATCTTACAAATTTTGATCTAGATTCATTTCATAGCAAATAACGTCTAGGAATTGTAAAAAAAAGTATTATTCTACCTTTACCATAGGTGTGCTATATTTGTGAAGAGAAAGGAAAACCATCCACTGCTGCTATTGGAGCTTGTATGTCATGTAATAGAACAGGTTGCAAGCTACAATTTCACGTAACTTGTGGTCAAAGTGAAGGTCTTCTCTGTGAAGAAGCTGGTAGCTTTTTGGACAACGTCAAGTACTGCGGATATTGCCAATATCATTTCAGCAAATTGGTGAGTAGAATCTGTTTTAAATCCTTCCAAAAGCAGCATTTTCAGTGGCGCAGATAGATAGCTTATTTAATATTCAACGTCCACAATCTGAATGTCGCACTTAGAATATTTGACCTCATTGTTTTCCTGTCTGTTTTTACAGATTCGAATTATAATAAAAATTTGGTTTTACGAACCAATTAGAAGTGAAATCATTCGAAGAACCTTTCAGTTCCTTGTTTGTTTTGAATTTCCTTCAAAAAATTCCTCACTTTCCCAGGGTGGATTATTCCCTTCATAATTCTCGATTATTCCCTTCATAATTCTCGATTATTCCAGACGAAAAGGGGTAACGTTAAAACGAT
The DNA here is from genome assembly GCA_910592335.1 of Adalia bipunctata. NCBI lineage: Eukaryota > Metazoa > Arthropoda > Insecta > Coleoptera > Coccinellidae > Adalia > Adalia bipunctata. The sequence goes on from OU342950.1 coordinate 25,075,587, forward strand.
ACCTCCATACAAACCAGGCCATTCAGATTCAGGTTCTGAGAAGGAGGGTGAGTCAGCACCTTCAAAACCTTCGAAACCCAACAATTCCTCCTCATCGACCACCTCTCATTCTTCGAGCAAACGTAAATCGTCGTCCAGTTCGAAAACGTCGAACTCCTCCAAGACGAGCGGCGGATCTTCGAAAAGTTCCTCCAGCCCGAAAGACTCCAAAAGTTCGCATCATAACCATAACTCGAAGAGTTCGGACAAGAGCAAAGTGAGTTCGTCGTCGCGAAGTGCCAAAAACTCTGACAATCATACCGAGAATTCGAGCGATTCAAAGACTGATAAGAAAGACTCTAGACCAGAGACAAACGAAGACGCGAAAACGTCCGAGTTGAAGGAGAGTAAAGGTTCGAAGAAGCGGAAGTCGAATTCTAGGACTCCTACCCCCGTGACTCCGGCCGTTTCTAGTGACGTGACCGCGGTCAATTCGAACCCTGCCAATAGCAATAACGAGAGTGGTGTAGTTAATAGTGCGGAGAAGAAAGAGGACTTGGTGGTAGATTCCGGAGAAGTTGTAGATAAAGCCAAGAAGGTAAGTGAGCATACATTTGTTCGAATTAGTTCTTGATTCACCTTCAATTTTGATTGAAGAAAGGCGAAAATCAGAAAGAAATTATTCTCGCAAATGTACATGAACACGGCTAAATTCTTATGTTTGACCACCAGCACTAACCTCAAAAAATATTTGACATTCGTTGGATTGCCTAATATCAACTTTCAACTCAATCTGATTCTTTTTTAATTGGAAAAATGAAGGAAGGGATTACAGCATTAACAAATAATTAATAAACCTATGTACAGGGTGGACAAAATTGGTGCTACATAAACTGAAACTTTTTAACCTGAGGAGATAGAGGAAAATGAATGGCACCTTATAGTCCTCTTTTTCGAGAAACTGATAATGCCATCAACTGAATTCCTCTATCTTCTTTTGTTTCCGAGTTATAGGCCAAAATTGAAATTTGGGCGATTTCAACTTTGCTCATTATCTCCGTTTCTGTTTATGCTAGGATGTTGAAATAAAAACATTATACAGGCACTTTTCTGATAGCAATCCAGTGGCGTACTCTGATTTTTTCGAAGAGGTTTATTTGCTGAGTTATAACATAAAGTTGGGTTTTTTCTTATGGAAACAGTAGTTTGAAATGACTTAGAAAGAATCGCCATTTTTTCCCGTTCCAGAAATGTATCATATGTTATACATCACCCTTAGATTAGTTAAGATATTATGAAAAATATGGTTTGTATATGGAATTCAAATTATTGAGTATTAAGTAGGCTGAATCATGGAATTAATATGTGTCTCTACGTATGGTGTAATTATTATTTCACGATTGAATACTTGATGGTGCGATCTCTGTTTGAAACAACTGTTAGTTTGAAGTCATCGTTGGCGGTATTATGGAGATATTCCAAAATTACGAAAAATATGATATGTTGAAATGTTTCATTTTAGCGAATGAGAATAGTGGTGGAGCAAGTGATTCAACTGTGAAATAATAATTACACCATGAGTAGAGACACATAATTCTATGATTCAGCATACTTGATGGCATTATCAGTTTCTCGAAGAAAGAGGACTATAAGGTGCCATTCATTTTTCTCTATCTCCTCGGGTTAAAAAGTTTTAGTTCATGTAGCACCAATTTTGCCCATCCTGTACATGACACCGCTGTTGAACTCTTAATCTACCAAATAATATCAAAATTGTGATCGAAGAGCTCTGTTTCAGATCAAAATAGAAACCACGCAATCAATAATATCTAATCAGCCAGTTGTTGCCTTAACTTCGATATCAACCATTAAAGCAACCCCGTCTCCAAGTACATCAGCTTCAGAGCCCCCATCAGTGCCTCAAGAAACGACAACTGTAACTACTGTAGTTTCTTCGTCTGCTCAATCGATCGTACAATCCCCAGTTATCCAAACCCAGTCAGGTTCTCTGATAGTACCGGTGTCGCTTCCCAGTAGAACATCCAGTCCCGTTTCTCAAGCGGGTGGTAACACTCAAGGTAACTCGACGTTATCGAATATCATTGCACCTCAGCAAGAGAAAACTGAGGACACTGAGAAACCCAAAACTACTGGAACGGATTTATCGAGCAATTTAGGTTAGTTACGGAAAAACTTTTGAATTTTCAACCTTATATACAAGGATAGGTTTTTTAGAGGAAGGTCTGGTTCAAAACAAAACCACTGTATCTTGTGGTCACTGTGAGAGAGTGGTTTTGTTTTGAACCAGACCTTCTTCCTCTAAAAAACCTATCCTTACATTAATAAAAGATCCCAAACAAACTGTCCATTTATATACAAGAATTCTTTTTAATTGCCCGAATTATCTGCGATTTATTATTTGAAGATTCGCTGAATCTTGAAGAAGAGAACGCTCAGTCAATTATGCTCACATCGGAAACAAGTGCTGCAGATTTGAAAATAACGTACGAAAAATCAGAAGCCATGATGAGTACCAATACGACAGAAGAAGATATGGAGTTGGAGGAAATGCATATGGAAGTACCTGCTAAACGAACCAGGTAATATTGAACTGCCTGCCTTCTCAATTTTTTTTTTATTGTAGATGTTGAATATTGGAACAGATATGGGAACAGTTTGTAAATAGCATTTTTTAGAAAGTTGGAGTGTGTGTTTTCAAATCATTGCATGCATCTTATTTGAATCTTATTGCACATTTCGATTAGAGTTCAAGTCAATAAATGCACCATATGGTTGATTTTGTGATTTTGAAACTTCATAATGGAGATTGGACTTGGAAATGTATTATATTTATTGAGTGTCTAACTGCAGTTCTATGAGTGCAATATTATTTTGTCATACAAAAATGCAGCTATAATATTTTGAAAAACTACTTTCCTAGATTTTCAAAGAAAAATATACTTTGTGAATGGGTATATATTTTGTATGTTCTTCAATATGTATGTTTTAAATTTCCATATTGATGAAGTATCAGAAATGACTGTTCTGGAATTTTTTTGTGTTGGGTATTGCAAGTTGAGAAATATCACCACCAAAAACAGCTGAAATAAGAAGTTCACTGAGATTTAAAATAAATGAATATCTTATGCTGAAAATCTTCTTCAGTTTTTGATAGTGGTGCTATTTTATGATAATTAGATGTTTTCATTTCTCTTTATGTAATCCAGTAGGAAGGGACAGAAATAGTTGAAGTAAAATTTTGTACTAAACTAGCAACTTTTTGATGGAATAGAAAACTAGTATATGTGTGTTGCTTTTGAAGTTTCAGGGAAAAAAATTCCCTTCCTGCAGGACTATCAGAGGGACTACACACTTTCGGTTTCTCTGTGTTCTATGATATTCAAAACACACTCCCGGTAGATTAGAATTTAAATCAGTATATTTCATAATGTTAAAGTACACACTAACTATATGTATATACTCTGTTCACTTTTATAATGTATCCCGGTTGGCCATAACATTCTGACACATTTCACCTTTGATATTTTGAAAATGTTAGGTTATAGTCGTTTTCCTGTCAAGCAACGTTATCCTTTCTTCATCGTGGTCGTAGTATTCACGTATTAATCAAAATGTTTATTTATTTTGGGAAAATAATGAATTTGAGAAAATATTATATGAATTCAATAATTCCAAAGACCTGGCGAATATTGAAGAAAACTTGAAATATTTCACGTATATAAACATGGTCGGAAGATTCAGTTATGCTATTTTCTTGTAAGGAAATCGAGAATCGAGTGTTGAAATTTTACTGAAAAATAATGGACACAATAGTCTGTTACTTTGTGATAGTTCATTCGAAAAAGGAATGAAAGTACTCGAATAACCCGACAGAAAAACTTCTAAACGAACAGATGGGCCTATGGAATTCCTCACTTTTCAAAATTCTCAAGAAATAAGCCTACAGAAGACATTTAAATACCTTTTTGCACAACTTGAAATGCTCCAGTATGAAAATGTAGTGGTACTACTACGAAACCTGTGTAACAATTAAACCTTAAAAGAACTAACTCCATTTACGAAGTTAAAAAAGAGTAAATAGAAATTAGCATTGGCAATGTCTCTGAGAACTCTAGGACATTTCACGAGTACCAACCTGCGTCAGTTTCAAGTAAAAAACCTAACATAAATCATGGCCAACTGGGAAACTTTATAAAAGTGAATGGAGTATAGATAGTAGGATGGAATTTAACCTATCTAGGTAAGGTACTTCAATTGTTGGTATATTCGGTTTTTTTTTGTTTTCAGTATCGGTTATAACTGCATATTCTTCGGATTTTTTTCATATTTTTCCCTAGATACATTTTTCTATAAGAAATCGATTGGTACATCTTACGTTTTGAGGAATGGCAACACTAAAGGTGAATACAGACTATTCTGACGTGACGTGATTTCACGTCACGTCATGTGTTGCATTTTTATGGATTTTTATATATATTTACGGATTTTTATATCACGCACAATTTTGACGTGGGCCCACATGTAAACACGTCACGTCAGAATAGTCTGTATTCAGCTTTATGTGGATTTGTAAAATTGACCTAACCAACCTAAACCAACAAAACTAAAACATTAGGCAATCCAAACCAGTGGCGGCGCGTGGATTTTTATTTTGGGAGTGCACATGTGGGAGTTCGGGGGGGGAACAAAATTTGAAAACTAACCTTTAAAACTCGCATTTTAGAGCAGTTTGTGACGTTCTTTCGCCTTAACTTGGGATAATATTCAGAAAAGGGGTTAGCGTAAAAATCTGAAATTGTAAGTACAAGGGGTATGGTCTGTTAAAGTATAACGGAAAACTATAACCATTTGGAAAATGTTTGAAATGTCACTTGTTTAATCATCTTTATATTTGAATACCGTGGATTCATTCAAATGATCCCTGAGTGCTGAATCTAATTCGGCCGAAAAATTGATATGACCTAAATATACAGGATATATCGAATCATTTCCTTCATAATGGCCACGTAATGCTAATTCGAAAGCACCACAAAATTTAATACAATTTATGATTTTCGATAAAATGAATCTGTTCTTTTTTACTCGCTCATAATATTTCTCGATATTCAGTCGGTAAGCACTGTTTAATTGTTGTCGAATATCTTGTTCACCTATAATAAATTAAAACCTAATTTTCATGGCAGAGAGGTGTCTTGGAACTTTGATATTTTTTAATTTTTTCTTTTAAATGGATTAAATCCTTGACACTGGATCTGGTCCATTCTGTTTGATCATCACCAGCAAATAAAAAACTAGGAAAACAATAAAGACTGTTACTTATTTCACAACCACATAACGATTCGGCTCTTTCATAAGTGTCTATCTTAAAGGTTCTTTTATAATCGCTTGTTTCACATTTTGTTGCATGCGTGATCGATAAATTCATATTTGGACGACCGGCACTTTTGATTTTTTATTTTCCTTCTGATGTCAGCAAAGAAAAACGAATTGTTTTTAAATATTGTACGCTTATGCAAATCAGATTCTCAAAATTTTCGGTCATAATTGCGCGAATACAACAAACACGGTAGACAGCATCTCACCCATAAATAAAGAATTATCTCACACACGACGTACATCGGTACATCGTAGTTCTTTATCCATGCCTACGCGTACACATTCTGCATGTGTACCTGTGTCTGCTAAATCTTGTGGACTGTAGCGGGACGTTTGGGGCGCGCGGGGTCGCTGGTGCTCCAATCAAGGCTGACTTCGGATGTTCAGTGTACCGACTGCCGGCTAGCGTCTACGACTCTACGCGTATTATTTGCGTTGGCGTTCGAAGTTCGCTTGCCGTCTGGAGTCAGAAATACAGAACCGGAACATCGGAAATGAAAAATTGAATTGAATACATACCCAAATATAAAACGTTACGTTTACGTCAAACACAAAAGTAAATTCCTTTAGATGAAGATAATAATTGGGGGTACACGTGCACATGTGCACCTATTGAGCAGCCGCCACTGATCCAAACCACTTAATTATTCCACCAGTGTTAAACTCAAAACATTTCCGACAGGTCAGCGGTAAATATGATGAATATTATTATTTTATGCGTGAAATGGTGAGTTATTATTATCAATGACCATACCAATGAAATGGTTTTGTATTCCGTAATTTGTGTAGAAAAAATCCCACAGGGTACGTAGATAACCGGATACGAAAATTTACATACAGGGTGCGGCAACTAGTTCTGCCACATTTGAAGGAGCTATTAAAAAAATACGAAAAAAGATTTTGGAAAAATTCATTTTTATTTTGAAAGCCTTCATAATCATTTTTTTTTCATTACATGTGGAGTCTCCCGCGGAAGTTTTCCATTACTGTCTTCAGCATAGCGGTTTCAATTTGGATGATTTCCTCTTTGATTGCCTCTTTGAAGTCGCGAATGTAGACCTCTAGAACGAGGTCTTCAAGCATCGCCCTACTAGGATCCTTGATGACTTGAGGCAATCAAGAAGGAAACCATCCAAATTAAAACCGCCATGCTGAAGAGAGTAATGGAAAACTTTCGCGAAAGACTCCACATATGCGTGGCTCGCCGAGGCCGTCATTTGGATGATATGATTTAAAATACATAAATGAAAAAAAAAACTTGATTATGTAGGCTTTCAAAATAAAAAAGAATTTTTCCAATATCTTTTTTCGTATTTTTTTAACAGCTCCTTCAAATGTGGGAGAACTAGTTGCCGCACCATGTATTTCTAAACCGACTTGAGTTCATATCACTGCCTGCCTTTCACGCAGGCGTTGTAGGCGCACGAACCGAAGATGTGTAGCCTACTCGAAATCGTGCATGAATCCACGTTTTCCTGAACAACAGTTCGTTCACAGATCTCAATCGAACGATAAGACTGAAAAAACGGTCACGAATCGCGGGAAGAAACGTAGTAGCGGTGGAGGATTGGGCAGTAACTCAAATAGCCTCCAAATAAACAATAATTCGAATTCTAATATTTCCATGAGTAACCGAAGATCTAGCCGATCTCAGATTATCGCATCTTCTTCACCGCCCCAAAGTTCCGTGCCGAGGCCGCTGGGGGCGTTCTCGAGCATATGTCAAAACCAGCTGAAGAACTCCCCGCCCAGCAGTCCCAGTTCGGAAAGTCAGGGGGCGCCACCCAGCACGAGTAAGAGTAAAGCTAAGGGCAGAAAGAGCGCGCCTGCCGCCATCACTCCCAGTTCTAGTAGAGACGACAAAGACGTCAAATTGTGAGTTATTTTGTATTCGGTGTATAGATTTTTTCCCTTGTTTCAATTTCTGTACGTCTTATACAGTCGTCAGAAAAATGTAAATTTTAATTGATGTTATGTATTTCCTTTGAATTTTTTCAACGTTTCTTGATGATAGACCCGTCAAGTGACAGATCTTGATAATCTTATAAACTGGATAAAAACATGACTTAAAAAATTCATACGTTTGTAAAAGGCTGCTCAAAATCTGCCATTAGTGTAAATCCTCTTCTATAGGGTTTTCCAATAAGAGATGTTATTTTGACATTCAAAGAAAATAGCCATTTTTTTAGATAAATGATCGGATGTTTATTACATTATAAAGAGGAAGGTATGCCGTTGATGATGGAAAATAACATCAGCCAAATGAACACCCTCTGACTATATAGAGACCCCTTTATTTACATTAAAATGTGTAACAACTTAGAGCTGGTCGATTGTACCTTATACTGGTCCACTAGAATCGTTTGCAAAATGTTCATGTTGCCAAACTGAGCAGATTGTAGGTTTCTCTGATGAAGTATTATCATACACATAAACTATTCATCTCATTTACAATGCTAAATTGATAAAACATCTAGTAATTTTCAATTGAGACAATCTTTTCGGATATTATATCATTAAGGAGTAAATCAAAGAATATAGTTGATTATACTATTTTATGCTAGGGATATTGTACCGAAGAAATTCAGGTTAGATTCATGACAACACCGCCCTTATCTCTACTTCAGTTTGAACAGAGATGGAGAGATACTTTGGTCAACACGTGGTTCTCGATAAACCAACGTTGCCGGAATAATCCGTTGAATTACAGGAGAAACTTTGGTGGTTGTTAGGGCTGCCAGATCTGCGGAAATGAAAAGCGGGAGGCTTTCATAATTCGTATTAAATTAAATTAAATAATAATTATTAAATTAAATTCGTATTAATTCGAATGAAACATCGGGAGGTTGACAGCCATAGTGGTTGTTTATGATTCAGTGGCGTAGATACTTTAAATAAGGAAGCTTTCAGCTTGTATCTGTTCAGGTACCTACAAATTCATATCACAGTCAGGATTGTTTGCTGTTTTGTAACAATGTAGACAGCCTCTGCTACATTTATTGTCAGTTTGTCGTTACATAAACACTCGTTGTGAAGAATAAGGTATTGATTGGCCAAAAATTCAAGTTTGTTGGGATTGTTTCGCCATATAGTAGCTTTTTCAGATTTCAAATTTCTCGTTCTGAAATTTGCCGCAAAATATTCATGCTTAGAGTAGACGCGAACTCTTCTGCTTTTTCCTTCAACAAGTTTCAAAAAGTTCGTGTACGCTGATACGAGTTCGAACTTGTCGCAACATGTAGGTACTCACAAGCTTTCCGCCTCTTTCTCTCAGCAACTTTGAATTGTCGAGTGTTGGACTCCGATTAGTTTATTTATTGCAACAATTGTTTCGCTGTCATTTGATTCCTATAAAAAGGAATTTCCATCAAGTTGTAGAGTTGAAATTAGTCATTTTCAAAGCTTTAGCGTGCTGAGCACTGAAAAATTCATTATTCTTCTCATTTGTGGAATATTTTCAATAAAATTACATATATTGAAAGGAAGATTTATTCTGCAAAACAATAAATGTCGCGACAGAAATGATTTAAAATCGCACGCCCATGTTCATCCAAAGTTAAGGATTTATGCAGTGTTGCCACAAAACGTGGCCGACCAGAGTGATCCCATCTTTTTCCTTGTTCCACTCATTGTGATGACTTCCAATGTGGGAGCCAAAACAAATCATGATTCTACAAGGGAATGCGATGTCTATCAGGTCAAAGTGACCACCACGACCATGACTACAGGGCCATATTCTCTTCATGAAATTTTCCATAACCAAATCAAAAATTGGCTGCCCTTTGTCCTCGATAGTCACACGAATTCCATCTTTGAGGACTTGAATCGACGCTGGGCTCTTGGCGTAAACCTTCTCTTTCACATGGCTCCAAAGAAAGAAGTCGCAAGGTGGTAAATCACAATTCCGTAAAAGATCAATGGTTTCGTTGCTTGTGTGGCACGTAGCGCCGTCTTGTCGATAATAAACGTTGTCCAGATCAATACCATCCAATTCCGGCCATAAAAAATTATTAATCATCACTCGATAGCGCAATCCATTCACCGAAATTCTTGCTCCAGCCTCTTTCTCGAAAAAGTAAGGTCCAATGACCCTGATTGGCCATAAACCGCACCAAACAGTCACACGTTGTGAATAGAGAGGCTTAATAACAATAACTCATGGTTTTTCCGAGCCTCAGAGCGACAATTTTGCTTGTTGACGAATGGACCTTATCACCCAAGATGATTTTTCGATGGATCATTTTATTGCATTTCAAGGACCCAATCACCACAAAATCGACGTTGTTGATGATCGCCCGGCTTCAGTTCACGTGTTAACTGAACTTTATGAGCCTCAAGACCCAAATTTCTATGAAAAATACGTGTAATGTGGACCAGGAATGGACAACACCTGGGATTTCTTCAACACTTTCGGCTATAGCAGCAATATTCTCGGTTGTTCTTAGAATTTTGATAATTTCGATGCGTTGTTCAAGCGTCTATCGTTCTATATTCATTAATGTAGTAGTTTCTACTCTACTAGTCAAATGTCGAAAAATGACAGCTTCAAAAGTGACATCTACCGAAAAAGCGGTCTATTCAAAATGACACCTCTCATTGGAAAACCCTTTGGTTTATAAAGTGTTTTGTTATTTTAGTTACTTCATGAAAAAAACCCAAAAACAATCGAAGAATTTTAGGATAAAAGAGTATTTTTTTCAGATTTCAAAATGGCGTCACTGCCCCTCATATGTTGGGAAATCAACTCAATCCCACTTCGAATATGGCGCAAAAAATGTCCGACCATTTGAACTCGGAGCTTGAGGCCCACAGCATTTTTAATCCAAATGAAAATGCGAATCTGGTTGGACCTCAATTACATCATAAAGTTCTCGCTTCTGTAAGTTATAAAGAAAATAACTCAATCTTGTTCGTGAGATTCTATCAGTATCTAGATGGCAATGTCATTTTTTCTTTTAAGGCTCGTTCAAATAGCACAAGTAGTACAACTTCGGGGAATGGCGGTTTGAGCGGTATGCTAGGAGGAAACTCCGGCAATATTCCCCAAACGTTGGACCAGCTTTTGGAGAGGCAGTGGGAGCAGGGCTCCCAATTTCTCATGGAGCAAGCGCAGCATTTCGACAGTAAGAACAATACTGCCTAATGGCTTCAAGATGAATAATATCAATGTGTTTCTTTTAGTTGCATCCCTCCTGTCATGTTTACATCAGTTGAGAGCTGAAAATCTCAGGCTGGAGGAACATGTGAGTTCTCTGTTACAAAGGCGCGATCATTTGTTGGCAGTGAATGCCAGACTGGCTATTCCATTGACGGGCCAGCCTGCCACACCCCAAACTACTCATCCTCACACAGGTAAATAAAGGTTCTCTACTGTCAATTCAAAAAATGACATTGACAAATGACACGGCAATTCTAGCAATGCCTTATTAACTATTGATCAGTTTCCAATTTACTTTCAGTGAATAACATCCATCCTGCTGTTGCTGCGGCTCACAGTGATATTCCCCGATCGAGGCACAGTGCGAGTAGTGCAAGTTACCCTGCTCACCCTCAAGGAACCAGTGCTGATGTTCCTGTTGAAAATGGCTTACCTCCGGATTCGAATCAGGGTTATTCAGCTCACCGGAGTCCTGTCACAGGACAGCCCCAAAGAAGCCCTACAGTAAGGTGAGCTGTCTTTTCGTTTCACACTACTGACACTCATGCCGGTCTCCATGTTTTGCGAAACAATATTGCATGATTCATTTGTGTTTGAATGCTTTCAGTGTCTATTTCGTTTTATTATGTTAGTTATTATTCGAATATAAGGAATAAAACCACGTCATTACAGCTCATGAATTAATTGGATATTAAAATGCTTTCTTATGTATACAGGGACTCCACGTAAATTATCATTTGAATTAAAAAAAATTTATCATTATATGCATTTTTTGAGAGATTATTTTTGATATACAAGGCCATTCTTTCTTAACCTCACCCGAAATTAGACAATCCAAACCACGTGATTATTCCATTGTTTGACCACCAGCAGTAACCTCAAAAAAATTTTGTTGTTGGATTGCCTAATTATAAGGGATGTCTAGAAAATATAAACTATTCTCGCGTTTTTGTCACTTCCGGTTGATTTTAATGTGAATTTTAATACGAAATAATAAAATTCTTATAGACACTCCCCAGCTGGATCTAGCTTTTCTAGTAACTCCTTGATCAGACAAAACCCTGATACAAGTGGACGTTCAGCTCCTCGTCCTCAGCAATATTCACATTATCAAGGAGCCACTCAGCAATCTCAACAACAGGTACCAAAGTACTCCTAAAGGCATGCGGTGGTTTGAAGCTTGTCAATATCTCATTTAAGATCAAATTGAAGCGAATGTTGCGAATGATGCTAAGTAATTTGGTGTTGAGGGTTCATGCTTAAATGCTTCACTTTAGTGGATATTTAGTCAGATTCGGAAGTCCAGGCTAAGTAACAAATTTAACCTTTATTTAAGGTCTTTATTCAGTACTCTTTATTTTATGTACTGGAAGCTCACAAACTCATCTCAAGACATCTGGAAAAAGGCAACAATTTTCTTGAAAGTATACAGGCTGATTTCAAATTTGAAACCTTAGATTTCATGATACATTCTCAGGTTCTGTTTAATAAAATCGAAGCAATCACAATTATTTTCTTTCTTCCTAAAAAATTGAATACCAAAAATCTCTAGAGGTTAAATGTATCGTAACAAAATGTCTTTCTATCTTATCTGATATATTCTTCAAATGGAAACTCTTAGTTCTTCTCACATTCTTTGTGTGTGAGTTGATCCTATTCATTTAATGGTATATACAGTATGTTAATAATATGATTCATCAAGATGGTAAATTATTTTCACTTTCACTTTTCTAATTGCTCTCCTAGAACAATTTTTTTTTCATTGTCTAGATGAATTTCTTTGCTGTGTATTAGTTTACTCTGAAGACTGCTTTATGTTTTGTTTAACTTTCAAATATGTGTTCTTTGCATTCCTTGTTCACAATCAATGTTTCTTTGTTAGGTCATTTTCTTGGCATAAAAAAAATACAAATTTCATTTCAGATGGTAATCCGCAGAGATAATGATCATCATCCGAGTTCTAAGCCTAGCTGAGAATTCCTTGACCATTCACTCACTCTACTTCAGATATTGGATATGAACTGAATAGGTCTCAGCCAAAAAAAAATGATGTGGCAAAATTAACTTGTTACTCTGAACTGAAAATTGGTTATGATCCCCATTTATTTAATTTTGTTCAATTCCCTACTGACTCATTCTATATTTGGAATATATATTCGAAATGATGGGATTTCAATGCTATTTTGTTAATATTATGCAATTCTGGAATTATTTATGCAGATATCGACATTATTAACAAATGACCCCTCAGTATTGTAAGTAATACATTTGAATTTGAAGGGATAATTCATCGCGAAATTTTAGTTTGGCTGTTATCTGGTATGGATTTATGGAGTTAATTCTTGGTCTTGTTGTAGTTAGATTCATTGTCATACTTTTGCCTCCGATGTATATAATTATTTTCCTCTAAGCTCAATCGTTATTGTTTCATATATTTTGTTAGTATTTTATTTAATTTCGTTCGATATGTTGAAAATTTGGCTCATTAATTGAAGAACCTATACATTCTATGTCCAATTCCTGGATTATTGACGTACTTTATAAGGCTTCCATCAAGAGCAATTGAAAAGACTTTTCGAGTGTTTTGTAAGTAACTGTATAAATTAAGACTGTTTCTTTCCGGAAAAAATGCCAAAATTTAGTTTTTATAGTTATTATGTGGAAAGAATTTTTAAATTTGTATAAAAGCTCACAAGCCTATGAATTGTCAAGAATTCATGGCTTCTTGATTCAATAATTCTACTAAATAGTAGTAGGTGTGAATTTTATAGAAGTAATATTTAACTCAGGGATACTACTATTCATAAAGATAAGGTTTTCAGCTGGTCAGATTTTAACTGTCACAACTTGAAAGCAATTCAGAATATAAGGATCAATCAGCGAATTTGAGCTGTAGTACTACAGAAAGTTGGTTCATCAGACCGTATATTGTACCTGACTTGGATAAGTAGTTGGAGACTAATTTTTCAGTAGTATCTTTGTTTATCTTCTCGGAAAAATTCAACTTTCGTGTGCTACTTCAATTCAAATATTGGCACTAACATTCAACTGCCATATTTAAGTTAACATAAGCATGAGACTTTGTTACTTGGATGTAAATACCAGTAAAAGGCCATATTAGTAATAAAAGGACATTTTTGTTTGATCAGTAAAGATTTAGAATTTTAGTTTCAGACAAGAATAAGAATTTGACGATTCAAGCAAATCGTATTGTTTCATTTATGTGTATATCTGTATAGAAATTTATCTTGATAGTTGATGAGGACATAAATACAGAGAAATCCCTATTTTTAACCAAATATTTTTGGGATTTTTTGTACTTTTATATCATTGAGTCTTTTCTAGGAAGAACAGATGCGAAGTAAATGTATTTATCTCTTTGAATGTATATTTTGTTTTATTTTTGTTTTGTAATATATATAAATTTGTAGAATTCTCGTTTTTTGCCCTCAAACTCCCCGTGCATTGATTGAAGTTCTTAGGTCATTTTTTCTTGAAAAACGCGTTCTGATTTCCATGCAATCAAAAGGTTTGAGAAAGATGCATAGAACACCTGGTGTAACGACTCCCTACTAAAAATCGTGACCGAAATTTGTAGATCAAAACGGCATCCTAGATTTCAGATTTTGGTCAAGTTCCGCAATAATCCGCAATATTTTACGGTCGTGGCGTTATGTTATTTTTTTAGAGAAATGACACAATGACAGTTGTCTCTGATCAAAACATTTATTAATTTCGAATGTCATAAAGATTGTGGTTATGGAATAATAGCGCGACCTCTTTCGGGAGAAATGAAAAGCCGCACAAAATATCAGATGATCAATCGACAAGATAGTCTTAAACAAAATCTAATCAGTGCCAACACCAGGTATTTCTATGCATCTATGGTTTGAGAATAGATTAATCAAAACATAGATGCATAGAGTTCCTGGTGTTGGCACTGATTAGATATTCTTTCGATCGAAAATCTGAGTATTTGTTGTACTTTTCATTTCTCTCGAAAGGGGTCGCGCTATTTTGCATTGCGGTAGTAGCGCCACGACCGCGAAACATTGCGGATTATTCCGGATTTAGCACCGGTACTGAAATCTAGGGTGCCGTTTTGATCTAAAAATTTTGGTAACGATTTTTAGTAAGGAGTCGTTACCCCAGGTACCAGGTGTTCTATGCATCTATTTTAAAACCCTAGTTTTTATGACTTTCTTGTCGAGATCGGTCGTCAAAAGTTGAGAACATTGAATTTTAGACTATATTTTATTCTATGGAATGAAACGTGGCGTCAATATGGACAGCCGTTTCGATAAAATGTTAGTTAAAATCGATACCTAGAGTCTTATGAAAATGTTTAAAATTGTAAAAAGTTATTGTTAAGTGTGTTCCTGTAGTGCTACAAATTTAAAATTTACCCGAAATCCTATTTTGGCTGAAAAATGTTATATTTGTGAAAGTTATAAGCGAATTTAGTGTAGTACAAAAAAAAAACAGTTTGTTCCATGTGCAGATGGTGATAAGCCGGGCACATATTAAAAGATTAAACAAACAAACAACAACAACAAACATTTTATTCTATGGTCTGCTAAGGAATTAATTAGTGACAGATGCATTGAATATGCTTCAACTTAGACTATAGAAAGATGGTCTAAGCGCATTCGGACACAGAACATCTAATAATTCGGATCTCTCTCTGGCTGAAAGAGAGGGAGATAGAGAGATCCGTATTTATTAGATGTTCTGTGTCCGTTTTCTCCATAGAACTTATAGCACTTATGTACTATAAGTTCTATGGTTTTCTCCCGCTCCACTCCGGATTGGTAATAACGAACGCAGTAAATTTGTGTATATTTCGAGTTCAACGTGAAGTTTTTTCAGAAATATTCAACCTGCGAGAATAGGTAGGTAAGAGTTATTGAGATGTCCTACAAAATTAGTATTTGATCAGTTTGTCTTTTTGTACGAGAACATTACCTACTATATTCGAATTTTAATTTTGAAATCGTACCCTTCTACTCAGTACTTAAGCAGTACGGGTGAGCGATTACTGCCCTTATCCTCCTCTTGAATCGTCCTACATTCATCCCTAATTCCTGGATCACGATCCACAATGGATAAGGCTTTAAATCAGTTTATACAGCGTGAGGTGAGAACATGGTTATCTTCACCCCTAATAATCCTATACTTATTCTTCCCCTGTCATTCAATTTTCAATTCGAATTAAATAAACATGTGGATGCAGCTGGATATTAAACCGTACTCACTATTATTATTCGCAACCCCCTGTGTTATTACACGCCGTAAAACAGGAACGAGGATAGGGAAGTTGTATGACTGAGACACCTGTGCAATTCTATATTCACTATTTAGCATTAGTTTTGGAGTCTTCGATCAAATGGAATTACCAGAAATGCGCTCGAATCGAGAAAAATTCAAGCTTCACAATAGTATATTTCATTATAGTCCAGAAAGTAAGCTTTTCCCGTGCGCGCGCGATGTGTTCCCGTGTGAGGCGGAGCCGAACACGGGAACTCGTGCAAGCACGGAAAAAGCCTTTCTGGACGTGTAATGAACGATATTTTTCATTACACCTCTCTGAAAACAATAACATGGGAAAAAATTTCAGCAGAAAGCATTTCGATATTGTGAAACAATAATTATTCAAAACACTGACATCTACTGTCACGCAATCGTTGCTCTGTGTCTCAGCATAGGAATCATAGGATGCATCTATGCCTCAGCGCACCGTAAAACTTTTTGCGGTGCGGCCGCACGGAAAAGAGTCATTTTCGATGTTCTAAATCTACATGTTTTGATAGGGTTTTCAGTGCGGTGTAATGAAAAGATTTTTTTCGATAATATTCGAAATGATGCAGTGAGCGTCAAGAGATAAATTAGTTTTTCTTTTGTCTGTGGTTTTACCGCGGAGTAAGATTATCGAAATTTTCTGTGATAAACGCTCATTTTACTGCGGAGTGGAGCGAGAGAAAATGGACAATTATTGGCTGTTCTGTGTCCGATCCACCTCCGAAAGGGAATACCGAATGCGCCTATTGTTATTTCTTTTGTAAAGTGGCGATTCCCTGCGTGAGTAGCACAAGAGCAATCTCAACAGTTAAATAGAAAGCGGAGGCAATTTTCATTCGAATTTTTAGGGACTAATCTCTATGACCGTGTTCTTGATCAGCTCACTTCATTCTCTAGAACATAGATGTTGAAAAAACTTCTATGCATCTCTCACAGAAAGCCAGTGAACTTATCTATTAGTTCGAAATATTAATGTGAAGTGGTGGACAGGTGGTTGAATTAGCGTCTGAAATAATTAACAGCAGTATAGTCTTCAAATACTTCAGGAAAAGATGAGTGATAAAATACCTTCTCTGTAGCCACCGGTGGTAGTTTTGTTTTAAAGAATATAGCAGCTGAGATCAGTTTGATAAATTTCCATCAAATTCAAGGGGAAATACAATTGAAACCTGGATTTTCCTCCTACATACCCGAGATTTTTTACCTCATTGTTTATATTTCCATTATTCACGCTCTGGTCTCATCGAACCGTGAACCGAAAAAATTGTCTCGCATTGTTCTATGTTCTATCCCCCGCATGAAAATCGGTATGAAATGAACAACTGCGGGCCGTATCAGAGTAAATAAAAAACCACTCAGAATCACCCCCCTTCAATTTGTCATCTAATCCTCTCTTCACGCTTTGCGATACTCGACAAGTAGTTTTCTCTTGTTTTCATTGCAAGAACTGAACCAAATTGATTTCACCCGACAGGGCTGTATTGGCCCAAAAGGATGGTAGAGTCAATTGTCATTTGGTGTGTAAGAAGGTCAGTATGGTGAGTTACGGTTTTTCGGCAATGATTTCGTGGTAAAAATTTCCGAAATCAAGATGGCGGAGTTTTTTGTTCGATTGCAAATGAGCATAGGTACTCCATTCACTTTTATAATGTATCCCGGTTGGTCATGACATTCTGACACATTTCACCGTATATATTTTTAAAATGTTGTCCTTTCTACAGAGAGGTCGTAGTAATTACGTATTTATCAAAATGTTTATTCACTTTGGGAAACTAATGAATTTGAGAAAGTATTATGAAATTATATAAGACCTGGCGAATGCTGCAGAAACTTTTTTCTCTGTTAATACTGAAAATGATTTGAAGATTCAGTTATGGTATTTTCTTGTATGGAAATCAAGAATCGAATGTTGAAATTTTACTGCAATATAAATGGACAGATAGTCCGTTGCTTTGTGATAGTTCATTCGAAAAAAGGAGAAAAGTACTAGAATAACCAGACAGAAAACTTCTAAACGAACAGATGGGCCTATGGAATTCCCCACTTATCAAAATTTTCAAGAAATAGGCCTACAGAAGATATTTGAATACCTTTTTGCACAAATTAAAATACTCCGGTATGAAAATGCAGTAGTACTACGAAACCTGTGTTACAGTTAAACCTTGAAAGAACTAACTCCATTTAGAAAGTTGGAAAAGAGTAAATAGAAACTAGCATTGGCAACATCTCTGAGAATTATTTGACATTTCACGAGTACCAACCTGCGTCAGTTTTAAGTTAAAAAACTGGATAAACCTAAATCTTGGACAACCGGGATACTTTATAAAAGTGAATGGTGTCTATATTATATGTAGACTGTAGAGGTTTTTGAGGAGGAAGATTAGGAGTTTTCGAGGTGGGGGATTTGTGCAATTATAGATTCATTAAATTGATGATGTAGCAGGTTTTTGAGTAGAAGATCATGGATGAGTTTAAAGAATATAATTTTTTCGTCGAAATTAATAAATTAAAGATTCCCAAAAATTGCGGTACGGTGCTGGAGCGACACCCTCAAGGAAAACACACCGTCTATCGTGGGGTCCATGGGGATGGAAACATATGTAGCGAGTGAACCCCTGTCCTGTAACGCATACGCACTTCACGCACGGGAACAGCATGCATTTAAAATCCATTATCGATAGAATGGGCGCTAATTTCCCGACTATTCATTCGGAAAGAATGCAATTGTGGTTTATTGGTCCCAAAGGTCCTAAATATGCGTGCTGAAATGGAGAAATTAAGATATAATCGAGGGAATGGGATAGGTACCAAGATTATGGGTTGTTTTGTTCGGCCAGTGTCGAACAGTTGGATGAAGACATTAGAGCTAGCCCACATAGACAATGCGGAATTAAGGACAATTGTCACTTTTGTATTGAGAAAATGACGGCTTGATGATATACAGGGTGTATTTTAAGGTGAGGCTTTTCTTTTGACAGATGGTAGGACTCATCAAAATAAGTCATTTTACCAAAATTTTTCATATGAATTATGCCCCTGTTTCGAGAAAATGAAACTACAATATTTTCTGATTTCTAAGTGAATCTGAAAATTCCTCAGTCCGAACCTACTACCTCGCATGCTCCTCCGTAGATATCAACATCTCTTGTTTTTTGTCTTCTTATCTAACAAATTTGCAAAAAATTCTAGTGCGTAGATTAGATCATTTTGTCATATGCCGCTTTTCTATACATTTTTTGAATTGAACATTTCATATAAGAAATTTTCGGGAAAATGACTTATTTTGATGAGTTCTATCACCTGTCAAAAGAAAAGCCTCACCTTAAAATACTCCCTGTATAAGAGAAAAAACTTCCAGGGCAAGCAACACCGAGGGTCATTGGGACTTATTTCATACAAGCTGTGATCAAAAAGTACCGGAAATTGGAAATTGAAATGA
This sequence comes from Adalia bipunctata, assembly GCA_910592335.1. NCBI lineage: Eukaryota > Metazoa > Arthropoda > Insecta > Coleoptera > Coccinellidae > Adalia > Adalia bipunctata. Next base: position 25,094,858 of record OU342950.1, read on the forward strand.
ACCGCTGTTAGATTTTTTTTCTGTTGAGTTGGTAGACCTTTGACTGACATATCTGTCAAATTTGAGCGGGTTCGAATTATTAGTATTTGTTTCCAAGGACTTTGTTCTGAAACATTTTCGATTTTTTTCAAAAGAATTTTTTAATTATTTATTTATTTAAATATGGAGAAGGGTTGAGGTTGAACCTATAAACCCAGGAAATTTGAATACACTGGAATGTGAACAACGAAACTAGAAAACACAAAAAAAAAATTCTGATATCAAACAAAGTAATGAAAACAGGTGAGAAACTAGCGATGTTGGGCTCTCCACGCATCGTATCTGTTTTTGAAGGTGTTCACCGTAGGGCCTTCTACAACTGTGGATGGTAACCCATTCCAGAGGTTGAAAATCATATTGGAGAGGAATTTCTGGCGTGGTGTTGTTTTGTATGGTTCCTTCAGAAGCTTCAAACGGTGGTCTCTCAGATTGTTGGAGTTTAACCGAAACATGTCCCTGAAATCCCCACCGAGATGACCGGCCATAGCTTGGTATGCAAAAAAAACTCACTTTTTTAAAAACAAAACATAAAGTTAATTAATAAAATGCAAGGTATGTATATCACAACAAAATATAAAAGATGAATAAAAATCTTAAGAAAAGGGAAAATTATCACCAAAATTCAAATACAAAATATCTCTAGAATATCATATCTGCAATTTTTTTATTGCGGCATCGAGATTGAGGAATAAATAAAATCATCATAAAAGATACAAGTATCGTAAAGCTGTAAATCAGTTACCTACAACATAAAATTCCGCTCAAGAAATCGATTCTTTCTTATTTTAATATCAGCAAATTCTTTTATTGCAAAATCGTAATCGAGACTGCTCGTTATATCACTTTCGATAGAAGGTATTCCTAAAAACTGTAGTCTATTTTCTGTCATAACAGTTCTATATTTATTTTTTATCAATGACAGTTTGAAAAATGAGCAAAAAATTCTGTCAATTTTGGATGCTTAGCTTTACTCTGCTCTTTACTTTCCTTGAGCTTTCGTTTTTGGTAGCCGCTCATATAACGTCTGCCAGACACATGGTGCCACGTCAATATTACATATGCAACTAGCAACTGTAATGATAAGAAAATTTTATTTTATATTCTGTGAGGACTAACACAGAAATTCATTGACTTCGCTCTATCGAAGTATGAAATCCGAACCGATGAGCTTATATATGAAAAATAATTATCTAATTGATACAACAGAAGAATGGTAAAATATGAACATATTATTGAACATAGTGAATGAGTCTATCGGAGATGATCGGAAGTCAAGAAAAAATTGCAACAATTAAATTGATAAATGTCTAAATATACATCCATATTTTTGAAACGAAATCATTTGTTTTGTTTGTCATTTCGTCGTACAAACACAAACACGTAGACTCCTAGACCTAGGTACAGGTTGAATCAAATAATTTCTGTAAATCGTATTTTGTATTTCCTTTTCCCGGTAGGTATTGTACCAATATTATGTCGTATGCCTTACATTATATCGAAAATGAATTTGACTGTTCTGCTTCATTATGTTTATGCCGAATTGCCGAAAAATTGGAATAATGTTATTTCTAGCATATGAAACTGCACTCTAAAGCTTACCTTCTATAACAATTAGATCGTTCAATGAGAATACAAGGATTTAAAAGTCTAAACACAAACAGAAATAGTTCAATTCACCAACACTTCTCAGTTTTTCACAATACATATTTGAATCTTACACGTTACACGAAACTCGCCCGTCACTGTCAACACTTTTCGAATCTTGTGAAATGAATTTGGGAAAAAAATATGCAGACCTAAGAACTTCTGCACAAGTATTTTTCACTTTACAACCCTAAACGTATCAACATCTGGTCGGCCGTTCTGTAGCACATTCCTAGATTTCAGAGAAAATGCCGACAAATTTATTGAATTAATGATGTAATTGTAAATATTGGAATTCGGCCGCCACCCTTGACGGAATTTATTGCAGGCAGACAAGATAATTAGGGACATTACGCTGAATCTCGGATGAATGGGGTATTCATACATTACCATTCTTTATACAGTGACATTGGACACACACGATTATATTGATTGGGTAAAGTTGTCCAATTCAAATGAAAAAAGTTGACGACACATATTTCCGATGAAACCGGAAGTACAGATGGCACAAGATGCGTTATGGGCCTGCATTCCGCATAACTGGCAAGAAAAATTCGTCTTTTGGGCCATTGTATAGGAGGAAGCACTGAGGTGAACTCTCACCTGCGGAAAATGTGAATTGACCAATATCGGGCTTGGACAAGAACCTATCGATAAATTAAGCACCGTGAAATGCATTCGCTTTTTATTAACTCCGCGATTATCTTGCCCCCCGATAACTGTTTTCTGCGTGACTGCAATGCGTTTGATGGCAATCTCTATAATCTTCTAGGTACAACTGGATCACTCTGATTGTTGGACCGTGAATAAATTGGATTAGCTTAATCTGGGTGCAGCAGTAACACAAAATTTTAAACTAATCGATAGGAGCATTAGTTTTCGTTCTGAAGAATCAACTTTTTCCAAGGTAACAGATCTACCTCACTCTGAAGCGCTCATATCTCCATATCTTGATGATCTGTGTTGTTTTTCGTGTTCCTCTACCTTCATTCGTCTTCCGTACAATCAAAGTACCTAGGCGTAATAATTGAAAATATATGTATGACACCCACAGGTCGCTTTACAAACAATTAAAAGATGAGACTTTGTTTTTGCAAACATTTCTTTTGGCTCGAAACGGTGGACACCAACGACAGGTGGTTTCAACAGAACGGCGCTACGTGCCATAGTGCTCATGTCACATTGGAAATTCTGCAAGATCGATTAAGCTAGGGCATGGTCACCTCACCTGGCCACTGATATCGTGCGATTTGAATCCGTTAGACTTTTCTTGTCTAAGCGAATAGGCCACAAGCTAGAGCGGCCTCCGGAGCAAACATAACCATAATGATGGTAACTAACACAAACTTCGTTTCATGTAATTCTTTCTATACTCTATATAGTTCACATGGTAACTCTGTGGACCGACTCGAGGGAATCTGTCGAAAAAGTTGGTACAGAAGAATCTTTAAATTGCAGCGAAATCACAGCGCAGCTGCGATACAGCGAAGAAATTTTTATACGGTCGAAAAGAGGAATAATCGATTCATACGTGGGTGAAATTTCGATTCTCTAGGCGATGTAGAAGTATTTTTTGAAAATTTGCAAAAATCGCGAAAAAATTCGGCAAAAAGGGCAATTTCTATCTCGATGAAACTTTTTTCTTAGTTATTCTTGCCATGATGTAAATATACGTATCGAAAGAGGAAAGGTCAATGCAAAATAGCTTGGTATTCATATTTTCCATAATTTTCTCATTTCTTCAGGAGGGTTGATCAAACTTTGACATTTCGCCCTTAAAATCACCCGATATGCAGAGATCTACCTACCTGTTATATTTGAAATGATTATTGAATTGTTATCTTACTGTATATGTGTTTGATGTATGTTGCCATGGAACAGAAATAAAAGTGATTATTGATAGTTCTAACAGAAAAGCAAAATAGGAAAGAAATATACAGGGTCTTTCACGAGGAACCTCACCCATATTTATACGGGAAACTACTGAACGTATTTTCATGAAATTCAGCACTTATACGTATTTCACGATGCTGATGAAATCTAAAATATTTTCAAGGCATGAGCACCTCCGGTTTTTCCGGAAATGACGTCAACTTCCGTTTTTCAAATTAGAACACCATTTTTTTATTGCAGAAATAGATTCCTTAGAAAATTTCAAGTTATTTTGATGTAACATTGTTTTGGTTGGAAAATTCTCTCTGAGCGGGAAAATTCGAAAAAAAATCGAAAATAGAGCTCCGCTGAAACAAGAATAACTTCGAGGTTTTTGGATGGAAAATTTTCATTTTTGGGATTTTTCAAGATGTAAGATTGATGTATCCACTTTAAAAATCGAAATCGCGATTCATGATACAGGGGGTGAAAAAATCGCTTTCAAAGTTAGGGATGACAAAATCGTGAAAAATCAATTTTTTCAAATTAGAACCCCATTTTTTTATGGCAGATATTGAATCTACGTTAAAAAATAATGTTAGTGTATGCATCACACCCTTGCCCTAAAATGGATATTTTCTGAGTTAATATCCACTTTTTTCACCCCCTGTATCATGAATCGCGATTTCGATTTTTAAAGTGGATACATCAATCTTACATCTTGAAAATCCCAAAAATGAAAATTTTTCATCCAAAAACCTCGAAGTTATTCTTGTTTCAGCGGAGCTCTATTTTCGATTTTTTTTTCGAATTTTCCCGCTCAGAGAGAATTTTCCAACCAAAACTGAAAAATGTTACATCAAAATAACTTGAAATTTTCTAAGGAATCTATATCTGCAATAAAAAAATGGTGTTCTCATTTGAAAAACGGAAGTTGACGTCATTTCCGGAAAAACCGGAGGTGCTCATGCCTTGAAAATATTTTAGATTTCATCAGCATCGTGAAATACTTATAAGTGCTGAATTTCATGAAAATACGTTCAGTAGTTTCCCGTATAAATATGGGTGAGGTTCCTCGTGAAAGACCCTGTAGATATAATCGATAACATTGGCCCTTCGAGCCGGATCCCATGTCCAAGTTGTCTCTTGTCTTCTTCTGTCTTTTTGACATATGCCGTCAGTTTCTTTTCTACGATTTAATTTAAACTCTCGAAGGACCAATGTTATCGATTCCATCTATATTTCTTTTCTATTATGCGAATTATATCAAATTCTAGGAGAAAGTCCTTTTTGTTTCAGAACTATAAATAATCTCTCTTTTTTCTCTCTTCCATGACAACTAAAGGGAAGTGTGCCAATGTTGGCACCCTTAACGAATTATCCACATATCTCATTGGAAGAAAATTTTTTTGGATAATCTATTTCATAGATTGACTCATGCTCATATGTAGTATGCATTCTTGAGTATATTTTCATTCTAAATTTTGAAGGATATGAATGATAGCACTTTTCAAAATTTGGCCAAGGGTGCCATCATAGGCGCACATAATATGTCCTATGATGGCATATGACTGAAAATGAAAAGAAATTAATAATTGAATTGGTTTATTGAAAAAAAAAATTACACTCTCTTCACATAAAAATAAAATTGAGAGGTCAATAGATAAGTATACCTGCACGTATGAGTGTAACAAAACATAAAACTAAATTTAAATTCTTTGACATTTATATTATTATCCATATCTTCCTCTTTCCAAAGTTGCCTCTTGCTTCTTGTTGTCATACAGTTGATTTAGAAAAAAAGAATATTCAATGTGATGAACCACTTTTGTCCTATGATGACACCCTTTGTTATCATAGGAACACTTTGACTATGCCATCATAGGCATAAATGTCATATACCTTTCAACCAACCGAAGAAGGCAATTACAATACGACATTACCTCAAACTTCACACTCATTCGCATTCAAAGGAAAGTAAAATTTTTTCAACACAAAGTTGTGAAACATCTGAATAATACGAAAATAAAAGAGATAATTATTTATTTATTCATTTATACTCCTTGAATACACCATTACCGTAAATTACATGCGAAGAGATGTACACAAAAAAAATACAAAAACCCAATAACTTAATTGAAAAATAACAACCCGCAATCATACATCAACATTTACCAAAATAATTGAACTGGTGTAAAAGACACAAAATGCCACGTATTGAGTTGTAATAACTATGAATACCTCTCATTAATATTATCTGGCGAATAACCTCAGTGAACATAAGTTTATTCAGTTGATATTAACAGACTTCTTCATGGTGTGCCATCATAGGCAAGGTGCCATCATAGGCATACTACCCCCTACATAAAAAATATATACAGTGAGATTACAATTCAATAATAAATTCAAATAAAATATAGCACTACCGATATGGGTAACTATACTTAATAGGTAGATCTAAGGGCTCTACTAGTGATGATAACTGACACACTTTGTTTTATATAAATCTAAAGATAGGCAGAACTTAGTGAAAGACCTGCAGGTATTCAAATAAAAAAGAACAAAATAATAATAATAGACCAATCTGGATGGGTGGTAGAAAACGGTAGCCGCCTGTTGAAAAACCGTACCAAGCTGATTGTTTTTCGCAGCTCAATCATCCTCACCGAACATCAATTTTGTTCCTCCCCTAAATTAAAACCGGAAACGGACGCGAGAAATCTGCCCCGCTCCTCATATCTCATTTATTAAACTCCTCTATCATAAACTACCATTAAATACACAATTAAAAACGTATCTCCAGAATGGTAGGTGTTCGAATTTATTACCGAAATATTTCATTTTCATTATTCGTCTGTCTCTGGGTGATTTATTCGTGTAAAGGACCATGTGGGGGTGTTCGAATTGCGGAAACGGGCGATGTATACTTTTAATGACATATGACATGTACGCCGAACGAAGGGTCACACAAATTATACCTTCGACCCGATTGTGGGCTATCTGTAATCACCTGCTGCAGGGTTGGACTCAATCAAAATGAAAAGTACCTACTGTAGATTGAAATTCATCTACTCATTTATGCGTGAATGTCATAAATGAGTATTCGTTTCTTCAAATATAATTGTGCATTCTTCATATTACATACAAGCAGGCCTTCCCGGCTTCACCCGGGTAGAAATTTGTTTCACGCTGCGGTTTCATCTTCAACACTTCAACCTGGCATATCTTTTGATGTACTCGTCGTAATTGTATGATGTGGAGGGCAATTTCGTTTTGAATTAAATACTGGGGGGTATTAGGTTGGATGAGGATCAATACCCAATTCATAAAAACTCCCAAATAGTGCATAATTTTGGAAAACATCTGATTACCATAAACAGGTAATAGCGAGTCAATGTTGGGAGATAGATATATGCTATCGCGGACTTTTTTGTAGAACTATTTAAGCGGTACATTTCCGTCATACATTGTATCTCCGTAAGTCTTACGGTACGTACATGCCGGAGATGCAAGGATGAGCGCGGTGGAGGTCGCGGTCGCGATCTAGTTATAAATCGATACATCGCCGTACGGCCAGGCATCGATTTATAACTAGATCGCGACCGCGACCTCCACCGCGCTCATCCTTGCATCTCCGGCATGTACGTACCCTTACGGTTTTTGCAGCGCACGTGAAAATAGCTGATTATGGCTGATTTTTTTTTTATTATTGAAGTTATAGTAGGTATCCTTATTTTTTTCGGGTGAAAAGTATAGCCTATGTCACTCAGGCATAATGTAGCTTTCTAATGGTGAAAGAATTTCTGAAATCGGTCCAGTAGTTCTTGAGCCTATTCGTATCAAACAAACAAAAATACAAATCTTTCCTCTTTATAATATTAGTATAGAAGTATAGATATAGATAATAAAATATAGATAATAAAATATCGGAATGTTCGCAAAACGGCTCGTCCGTTTTTGCCTCAGATAATGAATGGGTACGTTATGGCAGAACCGTTTTCTGAATCTGTGGCCAGTTCATTTATTAATTTCGTACCGCTATTTTAATTTTGTGTTACTAATGACGTTTTGAACAGTGTTGTCATCATGATATCGAGTCTCATTGCAAATAAAAAGTGGGATCTGGATTCATTTCTGAATATTATTAGCGGAATACGTTGGAAAAATGGTTCGTATGTGTCTTGTTTGTGGTGAAATGGACGATTCGAATCGTGATTTGAGTTCACGCAGGTATGCTCTACTCTTATTATTATAAGTTTCCTAGATTCTTCGATTTTTAAAATTTCACTACTCAGATTACCTTCTGATATTGAAGGGAGAAATATGCGGTTGTAACCTCCTGAATTTAGCTGACTCTGTTTACCTTACTCAGAATATGTTTCAATGTTTGAAACATCGTATGAATTTGTCAGAAAGAGTTGTACATAATTTTATTTCAATTCTTCAATACCGATAACAATTAACACCACGCCACTGGACCTTTCAAAGTTAGTTCCTGCAATGTTGCCACGGCAGTATCTAATGATATTGCTATACTTTCTGGTTTCACCAATTCTCGAATGTATAAATGAGATGCTGAGTCTCCCCTTTTTATGGTCTAAGTATTATACCCAGACGGAATGATTTCTTGATCTCGATTTTTGGGCGAAAAATAACTATATTTAAAGCATGCTATGATAACAATATCAATGTTTTATCTTTGATAGTTTTCGCAGAATCAGAGAAACAGCAGTGTGTCTATAAATTGGCTTCGAATTTAGGTGATGAAGCACCATTTGACGGTTAAAAAAAATCCAGGTGCAAAATTTGAGCGGTTGGAAAAACTCTTGGGACAAAATTTGCGCGGTTGTAAAAACTCCTAGGACAAAATTTGCGCGGTTGGAAAAAGTCCGTGGACAGAAATTGTGCGATTGGAAAAAGCTCGGGGACAAAAATTGCGCGCTTGGAAAAAGTCCGCGAACAAAATTTGCGCGGTTGGAACGTGTTTCGCTCGTTTTCCGAATTCAATCGTGCGGCGTTGGAAAATTTCGAGTTGGGTTTAGAGTCCGTCCCTAGCGATAAAAACACATTTTCCTCGGTTGAATGAGCTCTGTGCACCCCCATTCGAACCTTGCGGCATCCACACGTGTTCCTTGTATCTGCTGAAACAATCGTGATGGTGGAGATTGTTAGGCCCCAATTTATGAACGATTGCTTCTGCCGAGAGTGAGTGCATGCGTTTATGCAATTTTATAGGTACGATTTGAAATTGGATAAAACCGTGATACAAGAAATTTTTTGCTTTATAAGATTAATCACTTGGCTCAGCGTTGATGGTTGTCGAAAATGGTTTTTTGGTATTTTCTTCGAAACTATTGAATTTAATTATATTTGGCATAGCGACATTGGTTCGCTATGAGAAATTAGGCAATTAATTTTCATTATCCAAAGAGATGTTTTATTCTACCATGAAACGAGAACCCTTGGGATTGGAATGCTTCAGGCTGGTCAAACACCAAGTTACCAATTTCTTTAATGTCAGCCATAGTGTGGTACCAATTTAGCTCTCATGGTAAGAAGTGTTATTTTGAATAGCCCGGTATTTCGGAAGATGTCACTTTCCAAGCTGTCATTTTTTGACATTTGACAAATAGAAACTCATAGAAGAAACTCGTGAAGCACCTTGTCGAACCGCAATATTGGTGGAGAAATTTGAACTGTTGGGACAAGTAAGTGATGTGAAGAATAAAACTCGTGCACGTCGATCAAGAACAGCCCAGAATATTGCTGCTGTAGCCGAAAGTGTTGAAGAAAACCCACGTTTGTCAATTCCTCGTAGTTCTACGGAATTAGGTATTCCACAAACGTCTCTACGCCGTATTTTGCATGAAGATTGTGGCTTCTAAAGTTCAGTTAACACAAGAACTCAAGCCGGCTGATCATCAACAACGTTTGCTGATTAGGTCCTCGAAATGCATGAAAACGATCCGGAATTCCATAGAAAAATCATCTTGAGGAAAGTGGCCCATTTCAACCTCGGTGGCTTCGTCAACAAGCAGAATTGTCGCATCTGGGGCTCGGAAAAACCAAGAGTTATTGTCGAAAAGCCTCTGTATCCTCAACGTGTGACTGTTTATGGTCCGGTGGGGTCATTGGACCTTACTTTTTTGGAGCAACTGTAACGCTGAATGGATTGCGCTATCGAGAGATGATTAATGATTTTTTTATGGCCGGAATTGGATGGTATTGATCTGGAGATCGTTTACTTTTAACAAGACGGCGCTACGTGCCACACAAGTCACGAAACCATTGATTTTTCACGGAAAAATGGACCGTGTTATCTCTTGAAGAGAAAGTCTACGCCAAGAGCCCAGCGTCCAAACTTCAAAGATGGAATTCGTGACGCTATGGAGGACATAGGGTAGCCACACTGGGATTTGGTAGTTGAAAATTTCATGAAAAGGATATGGTCCTGTAGTCGTGGTCGTGGTGGTCATTTGGCTGATGTTATTTTCCATCATTAACTGCATACCTTCCTCTTTACAACGAAATAATCATCCGATCGTGTATCTAAAAACAATGGCATTTCTCTTTGAATGTCAGAATAACACATCTTATTGGAAAACCCTTCACTTTGCCATTGATACTATTCGTCAAAGAGTGTCAAAGACCCAGAAATGGTAGCTATGACAGTCGAAGACCGTTTGTTAAACCTTTCGGTGGGGAGACAACCTCTCAGCACTTGCAGAATGAAGATTATAGGGGTCAATGTAATGGACCGGGTACACTGGCGAAATGAATGACGATACGTGGTCTTTACTGCCCTTTGATATCTCTGAAATTATGGCAGATTTGAAACATCTAGCAGAAAGTTCTACATAAAATCATTACAACAACTAATAATGCTTCTACCTTGAATCACAACAAATATTTACTCACCAAAAATTGATGAACTGATAACAGGTAATAAATAACAAATTACAACGTATCACCCAGCGATGTCACAATTTTCTAATATCGCACCCACGCTCTTCTAGGGATGTTGATGAAATATCGATATAATTCTCGAAACATATCTACAGGGTGTTTCACCATAAACTGGACAAACATATATAGCAGTGTAGATGACACCGAGGAATTCATTTTTGCCTTATGACATATACCCCGTTTTCGACGCATAAGCGAGATACAGGGTGTTTAATGTCAACTTTGAGCAATATTCTGATAACTTTGGTGAGTTATGCGTGACATTTGAAATAACAGTTACTGGTCACATCTTAGTATTTTTTAGGGCTCAATTCAATTGTGGTGTAGAATTCTGAAAAAAAATTTCAAAATGGCGGAAAGCCTGAAAAGTTGGATTTTTTTTCTCGGTTGTCAATTTGAAAAGCACTATTTCAACGTACTCGATTTTCTAAAATTTTCCGTGAAAAAATTTTATCAGAATTCGAATTCAACTTTTTTTTTTCATGTCTTCAGTGAAAAAAAATTTCGCCCAAAATTTTTGGAATTTTTCATGGTTGAACTATCTTTAATTCTGAATACTTAGGTGAAAACAGAATAAAAAAATATCGATTGGTTTTCTTTTTGTAGCCTTCCAAAGATTACGCTCGGAGAACTTTTATAATTTTTATTCAATAAACTGGAAGCCGTACGAAGGCCAAAATTGTGCTAATGGGCTGCCAGAATGACCCGGACAGAAATATGAATTTATAAACCAAAAAAATTTTTTTCAAAAAACTTTGGTAGGATTCGAACTCTCTACGAGTATGAATTGGGTTTATTTTAATCTTATAAATTTCCGTTACCAAAGCGACGCTAGCAAATCGAAAGTGGAGGGTTAGATTCCCACCAAAGTTGTTTGAAGAAAATTTTTTTTGGTTTTCAAATTCATATTTTTGTCCGGGTTACTCTGGCAGCTCATTAGCCTAAATTTGGCCTTCGTACGGCCTCCAGTTTTTTGAATAAAAATTATGAAAGTTCTCCGAGCGTAATCTTCGGAACGCTACAAAAAGAAAACCAATTGATATTTTTTTATTCCGTTCTCACCCAAGTATTCAGAATTAAAGATAGTTCACCCATGAAAAATTCCAAAAATTTTGGGCGAAATTTTTTTTTTCACTGAAGACATGTAAAAAAAAGTTGAATTCAATTTTTTCACGAAAAATTATAGAAAATCGAACTTTTTAGGCTTTCCGCGATTTTGAAATTTTTTTTTCAGAATTCTACACCGCAATTGAATTGAGCCCTAAAAAATACTAAGATGTGACCAGTAACTGTTATTTCAAATGTCACGCATAACTCACCACAGTTATCAGAATATTGCTAAAAGTTGACATTAAACACACTATATCTCGCTTATGCGTCGAAAACGGAGTATATGTCATAAGACAAAAATGACTTCCCGGGTGTCGTCTACACGGCTAAATATGTTTGTCCAGTTTATGGTGAAATACCCTGTATATTGACGATCATTTTGTGGATTATAAAGGGTTTTCCAATTCGGTGTGATTTTGACATTAAAAGAAAAATGCCATTTTTTTTTAATAAATGATCGGATGTTCATTTCATTAGATATAAAGAGGAGGCTTGGGCGCCAGCAGAAACCCGCAGACATTTTTCTCAGGGGGGCAAAATAAAAATTAGAAAGTAATATTCAGGTGTCGTGCTGTAAAACGATAAGGCCATCAAAAATCCCCCCCCTCCACTGTGGGCGCCCATGAGAGGAAGGTATGCCGTTAATAATGAAAAATAACATCAGCCAAATGATCACCACGACCACGAATACAGGAGTATATCCTTTTCATAAAATTTTCCTCAAACCAAATCGCAAAGTGGCTGCCCTATGTCCTCAATAGCCTCACGAATTCCATCTTTGAGGTCTTGAATCGACGCTGGGCTCTCGACGTAGACTTTCTCTTTCACATGGTCCCAAAGGAAGAATTCGCAAGGAGTTAAATCACAAGATCTCGGTGGCCAATTGTGATCACCTCTTCGAGAGATAATACGGTCCGGAAACTTCTCGCGTACAAGATCAAATGGTTTCATTGATTGTGTGGCACGTAGCGCCGTCTTGTTGTCCAGATCAATACCATCCAATTCCGGCCATAAAAAATCATCAATCATCTCTCGATAGCGCAATCCATTCTCCGTATCTGTTGGTCCAGCCTCATTCTCGAAAAAATAAGGTCCAATGACCCCCAGACCATAAACCGCACCTGACAGTCAGACGTTGAGGATAGAGAGGTTTCTCAACAATAACTCTTGCACTCCTGGATTTTCCGAGCCTCAGTTCTGACAATTTTGCTTGTTGATGAGGCCCATTTCCACCCCGGTGGCTTCGTCAACAAGCAAAATTGTCAGAACTGAGGCTCGGAAAATCCAAGAGTGCAAGAGTTATTGTTGAGAAACCTTCAAAATGATTTTTCGATGGAATTCAGGCTCATTTCATGTTGAAGCGTGTTTCTACTTGTCAAATGTCAAAAATTTTTTTTATCGGAAAACCTTTTAGACCATCAAAAATGTTTCGCCTAATTTCGTCTTGAAGATGACAATAGAAGCAGATTCGAAAAAATCCACAACAGCACAAAGATATTCTTGAGAAAACGAAAAAACACATCTCCCAATAAACTCACGAAACCATTTTGCGATATTTTCGAAAATATCGATACATCCAAAATCCGATACTTTGACAGCCCTACGTTCTTCTTCATTGGGAAATTTCGTGAAATCGACCCGATGAGGCGGGGCCAAACCACCCTCCGACGACGTTCTGGGCGTCGCGGCGGCGCTTAGCACCCCCTCTTCCCAATGGAAATCCCGACACGATAAAAACTCTCCCGAGGGTAGTTTCATTAGTTAATTGTTCTGGCAATAAGAAGCACGTGCGAGCCACCGTCCAGATCACGTGGTAGCACGTTTTTTCAATTAGTCCTCGATGGTCCTTAGAACGCGACAACCATAGAACACTAATTCAAGATAAGTGGTGACAAACGTGAACACGTGCCGATAAAGGAGATACCTGTAATCCGTCTACGGTTTCGATGCATCGATAACGTTTTCCGATTTTCTGGACCATTTGTGATCTGCGAAATTAGAATGTTCAACATTGATGATCTGGACAGGCAGTTCTTTTTCGATTCTAGTCATTTTTTGAACAATAATATCAGCAGTAGCGGAAGCACTACAGGTTCTTCTAATAGTAGTGATTTGTTCCTTTACGATGAAAATAGTAGCGATTCTGCGTTGTCTACTTGTTCCTTCAACAGTGATCAAGAGAATAGTTCCGGATCTAACAAAGAGTAAGTATCAATTTTCATTGCAAATTATGTTCCAAGAATCTGATACTGTCTAAGACCTAGCTAACGTTTTTCTATTAAGTCCAAAATCCCCAAAGTATTTTTATCGAAACTGATGTTTTGCCAATAACATGCGTTCTACAGCGCACACCAACGCCTGGGTTCATAACCTGTCAGTATAAATTGGGTCACAATGCGTACATTCTTAAATTTTTTTCTTTCTTATTTTTCAGCGATGCGCCATACAGGCACAGGAGAAGGAACAAGTGCCCCCAACAGCAAATCCAGCAGAGGCAGGCGGCGAATCTGAGGGAGAGAAAGAGGATGCAATCTATAAACGACGCCTTCGAAGGTTTGAGGTCGCACATTCCGACTTTACCGTACGAAAAAAGACTTTCGAAAGTCGACACTTTGAAGTTGGCCATCGGGTATATAAATTTTCTTAGTGAATTAGTGAGGACCGATCGTAACGCGAATACGGAGTGTTTCAACGGACATAACAGGAATTTGCAGAAGGACGAACCTAGGAAGGTTATTCTGAGAGGTGAGCCAAGCTGTCATTGAAATATGACATTTGAACTTTGAATATATGTACTAACTGACAAAGAAACTGCAACACCCCGAAGGAGCTGTTTGAATTTGAATTTTTTCTGGTAAAACATATATAGTATAGCACGGTGTTTCCCAACGTGTTTCCCCACAGGGGCCACAGGGGGGCAATTTGATAGTTAAGGGGGGCAATGAGAAAATGGACTCACACGACTTTCGCCCTTGCACTTTGGGTTATTTAAATGCAATGCTAGATATCGGTACAAACTCAACAAAAAAAAGCAAATTCTCAAAAAAATGCTGTAAATAATTATTAGGTATACCTAATTTCGTTTGTCGTTACCAAAACATCAACTGGGTAGTTGAAGTCGTCGAGGATTCACCGCGGAGTGTGCCGCCTGTGCCAGGAAACCCCGGACGTTTTAAAACTCGCTGAACAACGCCGTTGTTCGCACCGTATTGACCTACTAAACTTCTGTTTTTTCAACAAATAATCATATTTAGTTATTTAAGTTATCAAATTTCCTCATTAATCGCTAAAACTGAAAAAAAAACACACTCCAGGAGAGAATTCGATACAATCGTCAATATATCAGCATTTCTTAAAACGGTTCTGGAAAAGTATGACAAATATGTAAAAGCTTTGCCACTCAGTATCACCACTGTTGGAGTAGACAAAATGAGTGAAGATATCAGTAAAAACTTTATTTAATTTTAATATAAAAGGAGCCATGGCATGGATTTGTGAATAAACTGAAATTAAATACCCAAATGCAACCAAATGTACAAGAAAACTTTTACTAACGTTTCCATTTTCATATTAAGCTTAATGTGGATTCAGTGCTGTAAATGATTTATTTAATATTTACTGATAAAAAAAGACTTGATATATAACACAACGAGGAGACTTGAGATCAAAGCTAAGTAAATTGGAACCTAATATAAAATCTCTGTGCAGCAAGCATCAAGCGCAAGAATAGCACTGAATGAATACTTATAAAAAAATCAATATTAAAATTATTATGAATTTTAGTTTTTCATTGAATATTTTGAAATTTTAATTACGATGTTTTGACAACGATTATTTCAAAGTGATTTCTCCCTATAACTTTATATTTCTTAAGGGAACAAAACAATTTTTAAAGGTTAAAAATTATGGGGGACATTAAAAATTTTAAAAATGTAAAGGTGGGACATGGCCTGAAAAAGGTTGGGAAACACTGGTATAGCAAGTAGCAAATGATTAGAATCTGGGAAAAAATCGTGAAGGTTTTTTCATGTAAACATTCTTTGTTACAAATATTGTAGTCGTTTTTTGCAATTTTTTTAATTTTTCAAATTTTATTACAAACCAGTTGTTCGAGGAGATGCATAGTCGATGTTCAGTTGTTGTTAAAATGTCTAGAGCACGTGTACGCGGAATTTATCGCCAGCTGAGTGAATTTGAAAGAGTTTGAATTATTGGTCTACGGGAGGCGGGGTTGTCATTTCGAGAAATCGCTAACCGTACCGTACGAACAGAAATCCAACTACTGTTATGGGATGTTGTCAAGCGTGGTTTGACAATGCCCAAAATCGAAGTAGAGTAGGCACCGGACGTCGAAGAGGCAGAAATGAAGTTCAAGATCGACGTCTTAGACTTATGGCCATTAGAGACCGATTTGCGACAACTCGATCTTTGGCTGATGAGTGGTTGGGAGAACAAGGCAATTTAATTAACGACATTTTTCGAATGACATTTGTATCAAAATCTCGAGCCGTCAGGCGAGTGATTTTGGAAAAATGTCATGAGCGAAATTGCCGGAAAGCAACAAACTTGAATATTGCAAGAGAGAAATTTTACCTGCTTAAATTTCATCTCGAGTGGTATTCGACATGACTATTTCACGAGAAAATATGGTTATATGGTCACATTGGGCACGTATTGCCGTCTTTGACAAATAAGTATTCATCATAGAATAACTGAACGTTGTTTGTTTTTTCTATGGTATTCATTTCCGAAGCTATCTAGGAATTTGAGAAACGTCAAAAATTTTATCACTTGAGAACCAACTTGTTAGTTTTGCCCGTTTTCATGTTTTATCGATGAGAAACGAGTGTTGCTAAGGAAACTTCCTCACTAAGAATGGAATGAGTGAAAAAGTCAGGATAATGGTTTACTTGCACTGCTTCTGGTTGTTGGATGTTGGTGATTCTCGTTTATCTCGATGATTAACTGTTGTGACTTCACAACCGATATAAGGGGGTATATTTACCTAACTATAAGCACCCTATGGTAATCAAGATGATTACCGCGATAAGTTGTTATCAATACTTGATAACAACTACGAAGAGTTTGAGGAAGTGGTGAAATGTGAACGCACTCTCGACAAACAATAAACTATATTTTTTCTGGTTACCTCAACTTAGGTAACAAGCACGAAACGATTATACAAGAATTATGTATACAATTATGAACTCGACCTTCTATATGAAAATCTATAGCAAGGATGAATTATGATGTACCTTCTATATGAAAATTTATAGCAAGGGAGCGAAGTGTTGTTGGGAATTAAAAAACTGATTAATTACCGACGATTTTGAATTTCAACTGAATCATTACTGTTCGATTACGCTACTTAAACTTTACTGATTGCTTATTGTCTCCCTAACATGAGTTTTTGAAGACAAGCTCGAAAATAAGGAAGGTTCATTTCCTCTGAATAAAAGTATGAAAGATTAACAATTGATTGGATGTCAGAATCGAACAACGCCTCGATAAGCAAACAAAGGGCTCTCATTTGCCATTTTTGACTTTAGTGGGAAAAATTCTTGAATCTACTGACCAATGAGAAAACTTCGACGATTTGCTTCTCTCTCTCCTGTTATGTACCTACCTATTTCCCATATGTAACTTGAACTGCCATAAATGTCATATATTTAATTTTATGAGCTTATACTGAGAAAGAATGAATGTTGAAGACATTGTTATTGTCTCCAAAACAACCAGATGAATCTCCTAAACTCAATCCAAGAACTTGGGTTGAGAACCTTTCCAAAAGCTGTAATAACCCCCCTCTAAATCCCCCCCCCTCGGTAAATCCGCAATTGAGCAAGATAATGTTCGACCTCGTGTTGCCAGAGTTAGTTTTAACTTTTTGGAGCGACCCATGTGAATCTTTCGCCATGGCCGCCCAGATCCCAAGATTTTTCGAGCATTGAGCATATTTGGGACCTTATGGGTAGAAGGCTTGGAAATTTACCCCAGCCTCAACGGACTTTGTCGGCTCTTAGACATGAAGTACAGGTAGCTTGGTATACAGGGTCTTTCACGAGGAACCTCACCCATATTTATACGGGAAACTACTGAACGTATTTTCATGAAATTCAGCACTTATAAGTATTTCGCGATGCTGATGAAATCTAAAATATTTTCAAGGCATGAGCACCTCCGGTTTTTCCAGAAATGACGTCAACTTCCGTTTTTCAAATTAGAACACCATTTTTTTATTGCAGAAATAGATTCCTTAGAAAATTTCAAGTTATTTTGATGTAACATTTTTCAGTTTTGGTTGGAAAATTCTCTCTGAGCGGGAAAATTCGAAAAAAAAATCGAAAATAGAGCTCCGCTGAAACAAGATATTGAATCTACGTTAAAAAATAATGTGAGTGTGTGCATCACACCCTTGCCCTAAAATGGATATTTTCTGAGTTAATATCCACTTTAGGGCAAGGGTGTGATGCATACACTCACATTATTTTTTAACGTAGATTCAATATCTGCCATAAAAAATGGGGTTCTAATTTGAAAAAATTGATTTTTCACGATTTTGTCATCCCTATCTTTGAAAGCGATTTTTTCACCCCCTGTATCATGAATCGCGATTTCGATTTTTAAAGTGGATACATCAATCTTACATCTTGAAAAATCCCAAAAATGAAAATTTTCCATCCAAAAACCTCGAAGTTATTCTTGTTTCAGCGGAGCTCTATTTTCGATTTTTTTCGAATTTTCCCGCTCAGAGAGAATTTTCCAACCAAAACTGAAAAATGTTACATCAAAATAACTTGAAATTTTCATAGGAATCTATTTCTGCAATAAAAAAATGGTGTTCTAATTTGAAAAACGGAAGTTGACGTCATTTCCGGAAAAACCGGAGGTGCTCATGCCTTGAAAATATTTTAGATTTCATCAGCATCGTGAAATACTTATAAGTGCTGAATTTCATGAAAATACGTTCAGTAGTTTGCCGTATAAATATGGGTGAGGTTCCTCGTGAAAGACCCTGTAGTATCCCTCAAGAAGAAATATACCATCTTATTGCATCAATGCCTAGGCGTGTTGTGGAGTGTACCTATAGATAACCGCGGTGGACACACACATAATTGACAAATTTATTGAAAAAAATTTCTAACCCTTTGTTTTTTTCTCCAAATTTTAATCATTTACTCCTTGCTATACTATCTATGTTTTACCAAAAACAATTTTAAATTCAAACAGCTCCTTCTTGTTTGTGTGGAATTTATACCGCCAGCCTCCGCACAAGTCACAAAAAAACGAAGACTACCCACTAGGCACTAGGGTAACCAACGGACAAAAGAAATTCAGGGCATGCCATTCAAATAAATATAATTCTGATTGATATATTCAATATCGGAAAGATCAATTTGAAATTCTGTATATGAGGTCTAATTTATTTCAGAAATCGTCATTGTATTTAAGAAATAATCTATTGTATTTCGGAAATAGTCCATCTTTCTGAATTACAAATGATAATTTTTGAAATACAATTGATCATTTCTCAAATACATAATGACGATTTCTGAAATGAATTAGGCCTCTATACTGAATTTCAAATTGATCTTTCCGAAATTGAATATATTAATCAGAATTATATTTGACGTTTTCTGAAAACAATGTGAAAAATTTGAATAACGAATGATAGTTTCTTAAATACAATTGACGGTTTCTGGAATCAATGTGAAAACTCTGAATTAGGATTGACGGTTTCTGAAATGTGACAAATGACCATTTCTAAAATCAAATTGACTAATAGAAAATACAATTGAAGGTTTCGGAATTACACTTGAAAATGTTGTAGTTTAAAAGGTCATTATCGAAAGAAGTGGCCTACATCAAATGTGACTTTTGTTCTTGATATCACCTCTTCGTTTTCACCTCGTATTCAGGAACATGCTGTATAATTTCGTAGAATTATGACAAGGACCTCACAGGAAGCAGCTGCTTTTGTTACCCCCAACAAATGATGGTGATGTTACAAGCGTGATGTGTAATATCAGATTCAATACCTAGTCGTCGTTTATATTACCAACAATTCGAGGGTTGGAATTCACCCTTTGACCTGAAGTGATCAATCAGAATCCTTTTGTGTTCTTCGTCGTGAATTATTCGTGAATTCAACGTACTTACTACAATTTAGATTTTTTCAACAATATGGAAACATTCGTCATATGGTCTAGATTATGATGAATACAAGGGCGTTGCCAGCCTTTGAGCTAGTGGGAGGCAATTGAGCTAGGGTGGGCAAAAAAATCAGAATAAAAATATTGAACTGATTTTCGTTCTATATTTCTATTTTTTTTATTATACTAAAACGGTAACTATGTGGTCCGGCCCGGGGAATCTGTCGAAAAAGTGGGTCCAGAAGAATCTTAAAATCGCAGCGAAGCTGTAATACAGGAAAGAAACTTTTACACGGTCGAAAAGAGGAATGATCGATTCGTACGTGAGCGGAATTTCGATTCTCTAGGCCATGTAGAAGTATTTTAAAAAAATTCGCGAAAATCGCGAAAAAATTCGGCAAAAAGGGCAATTTAAAACTCGATAAAACTTTTTTCGCAGATATCCTGACCGTGATGTAAATATACGGATCGAAAGAGGAAGAGTCAACGCAAAATAGCTTGGTATTCATTTTTTCCATAATTCCCCCATCTCTTCAGGAAAATTGATCAAAGTTTGACATTTCTCCTATAAAAACGCCCGATCTGCAGAGATCACAGAGAACTATTTGACATTGTAGCTGTAAGCTGTCAAAGTTTGGCCACAGCCTTCTATAGGGAAAGCCCGGAACACAATCTGACAACTGCGCTCATATTCCGCGACCGGAGGCCTACCGATAAGGATAACTGCTTAAAAGGTAGATCTGCTGGCCCCTACTAGTATATTATGCTATTATATCATGAGTTTTTGAGGAATTTTTGAGCTTTAGGGGGCGGGGGGCGGCTGTGGGCTGTCCCCCCTGCACCCCCTTTTGGTAACACTTTTTCCGGCAGTAAAATAAATAAGAGAAAATCATTAACTCAGGTATTCAGACCAATTTTGAATTCCGGAAAAAGTTTCCACTTCGAGCGGGAGTCGAACCACACATCTTCCGATTACCGATCCGATGTGTTAACCGATTACACTATTTTTCCGGAATTCGATCTTAATGACACCGCACAGACAAAGATGTTTGCTCCGCTGAGAAAGTTAATAGGTGGGGGAAAATCACTATCATCGGTCAAAGCAAAGGACCGATTCCTATGCGAAGTGAAAACATTTACCGAAATTCAAAATTCGTCTGAATACCGATTAATGATCTTCTCTTATTTATATTTCACAGACATTAATTTTCAATTAGTGAAATAAATGTGAAATGAATTGAGAATTTGGTTGCAGGTGCAGGAAATTCGTACACCATCCATTCCTTATCGTGGTCAAGAGCCAAAGAACCTGGTGCTGATGGAGTCATGCATGCTAAGGTTTGGGTTCCTGAAGATCCCAGAGCAATCAAAGAAGGTAACAGTTCTGCCTTCAACGTTTCGAATAACTGATTGACCGTCTACAGAATATAATCGAAGAGAAGGAACCAAACAATTTATGGATGAAATCGTTGAACTCGAAACGATGGCTTTGAACGATATTAAAAATTATACAAGAATTAGATCAGAAGGAGAAATAATTGATTTTGCAACAGATCTCAACAACAAGGAAGCAAGTTATCAATCACAAATGGAAGGAATGCAGTTTAATTTCCATTACTTTCCAAAATAGTGCTTCATTATATTGAGAATCGATTTAATATTCACTGAAATTCACAAAGTTTCTTGCTGAAACGATAGTCTTAATTCTTATTGGAGTATGTTTTTCAAATTTTACTCAACCAAAAATTTTGTTATTTTTTACTTTATACCAAAGATTTATTTTACCTGTAATTGATTTTTTGTAAAAATTGAAGATGTAAAAAGTGCTGTAAATATGTAAAAATGATATTTATATGTACAAATTCCTCATTATTTATATTTATACCATTGCAAATATTGGTGTTTCCTCAGGATCATCTGAAATTATATTTGGAATTCTTCGCCTGGTACGTATGTTCTAGTCATAAAAGTATAACGAATGAGGTCGAATTTTTTCTAGTCAAAATGTAGTCAATTTAGTCAATTAGATTTGGAATGTTCATATGATTTATATTTATCCTCATAGAATTACGAACATATTAATTTTGTGAATAAAATTATTAATTCAAAATCGTGTATCTTTTCATATTTATGTATACAACAATAATATTTCATTAATATTATTAATAGGCCAAATTTATTTCATCGAACTGTTAATGGATGCATAAATAGCATTTCTGAAAAACTCGAGGAAAAAATTGTTGCAATTTGATTCTTAGAGAATATGTACGCGATGGTTAATGCACTCGTTTTCACACCACCCTGTAGGTAGAGTGCTAGGCGCGTTTTGTTTTTAAGTGGTATCCCCACAGTAGGCCTAATCCACTCGTATTGATCGGCGCATTACTGGTTCACATTTATTGTCGCATACTGCCCATAATGAGTCCGTATTTATAATACTTGTTTCCGCATTCCGCATTTTTGGCGCATACTGTTTCCGCACTCCGTGGTTAGGACATTGAATTAGGACCAGGCAAGTCAGAGTTCAATCCCGAGCTAGGAAAGAAATCTTCTAGTCTCGGTAGGGGCCACCTTTTAACTGTTGGGTCAAAAAATTAACAGTGCTGTGCCTAAGGTGGCGTAAGGACACGGTAACAAAGCCTACACAGAACACAACTGATTCTCCTAACTCGCACAAGCTACAAGCTTCTGAGGGGTCTCCTCGGGAGACTTAGGAGTAATCAGTATAAACATAAACAAACCTCTTTCACACCACTCTGAGGGTAGAGTGCTCGGCAATTTGAACCACCAAGGGAACGCGATAATTAATGCACTCGTTTTCACACCACCCTGTATAGGTAGAGTGCTCGGCTACTTGAACGAATTCCACCAAGGGAATATGAACGCGATAGTTAATGCACTCGTTTCCACACCTCCCTGTCGGAAATATGCTTTTGGCGCAAACCGCTTTTGCATTTTTTTTGGCGCATATTTTTCCCGCATTTATTGCCGCCTACTTGCTTTCGCTTTTATTGTTCTCTGATACATTTCTCCTTCGTCAGAACCTTTCTGACATAGTGACATTATTGTCAATATACCTGAAATTAACCACCACCAAAAACCCTAAAAGTCACTCACATTGTGACGCTTCAAATTCTCGATTTGTCGCTCTTGGTCTATCGATGGCTGAAGATGGGAATGGCATGCAGGAGATCCCTTGCAACTCAGCCCTGAAAGGCCAAGGGTTCTCTGGAACCTACCTTCTCTTCCACCTAGAAAAAGCTGAAAAAAAAACGCTACCGCTAATTATTTTTGGGCGTACTAGTTGCTCAGTTTTTGGCGCATACTTTTACTTCATGTATTGGCGCATGCGTTCTCTAAGACATTTCCCTTTCGCCAGAAACTTTTTGACATTAATTACAATAATCTACCTGAAATAAACCACCACCAAAGACCCTAAAATTTACTCACATCAACGCTTTGAATTCTCGATTTGTCGCTCTCGGTCCATCGATGGCTAGAGATGGGAATGACATCCAGGAGATCTCTTGCAACTCAGCCCTGAAAGGCCAAGGGTTCTCTTGGACCTACCTTCTCTTCCACCTAGAAAAAGCTGAAAAAAAACGCTACCGCTAACTATTTCTTGGCGCAACTGGTTGCTCAGTTTTTGGCGCAACTGATTGCTCAGTTTTGGCGCATACTTTTTTGCCGCATCTGTTGGCATTTACTTTTTCCGCATTTATTGGCGCAAACTGGCTCCGCATTATCCAGTTGAATGAATTCCACCAAGGGAATATATGAACGCGATAATTAATGCACTCGTTTTCACACCACCCTGTAGGTAGAGTGCTCGGCTATTTGAAGGAATTCCACCAAGGGAATATGAACGCGATAGTTAATGCACTCGTTTTCACACCACCCTGTAGGTAGAGTACTCGGCTTCTTGAACGATTACAACAAGGGAATATATGAACGCGATTCTTAATGCACTCGTTTTCACACCACCCTGTAGGTAGAGTGCTCGGCTACTTGAACGAATTCCACCAAGGGAATATATGAACGCGATAATTAATGCACTCGTTTTCACACCACCCTGTAGGTAGAGTGCTCGGCTATTTGAAGGAATTCCACCAAGGGAATATGAACGCGATAGTTAATGCACTCGTTTTCACACCACCCTGTAGGTAGAGTGCTCGGCTATTCGAACGATTCCACCAAGGGAATATATGAATGCGATAGTTAATGCACTCGTTTTCACACCACCCTGTAGGTAGAGTACTCGGCTTCTTGAACGATTCCACCAAGGGAATATATGAACGCGATTCTTAATGCACTCGTTTTCACGCCACCCTGTAGGTAGAGTGCTCGGCTACTTGAACGAATTCCACCAAGGGAATATATGAACGCGATAATTAATGCACTCGTTTTCACACCACCCTTTAGGTAGAGTGCTTGACTACTCGAACGATTCCACCAAGGGAATATATGAACGCGATAGTTAATGCACTCGTTTTCACACCACCCTGTAGGTAGAGTGCTCGGCTATTCGAACGAATTCCACCAAGGGAATATGAACGCGATAGTTAATGCACTCGTTTTCACACCACCCTGTAGGTAGAGTGCTCGGCTATTCGAACGAATTCCACCAAGGGAATATGAACGCGATAGTTAATGCACTCGTTTTCACACCACCCTGTAGGTAGAGTGCTCGGCTACTCGAACGATTCCACCAAGGGAATATGAAAGAAATAGTTTATGCACTCTTTTTGGGCGCTACTCTGTTTCCGCTTTTTGGGCGCATACTTTTTTCCGCATTATCCGGTTGAACGAATTCCACCAAGGAAATATGAACGCGATACGTAATGCACTCGTTTCCACACCACCCTGTAGGTAGAGTGCTCGGCGCGTTTTGTTTTTAAGTGGTATCCCCAGAAGGCCTACTCCACTTTTTGTCGAAGTACGCCAAATTTATTTCTAATGATCTGTTAATCTACAAATTAACAAGATATTAGAGGATCGCGGAAAGGAAAAGTTTCAATTTAGTTCTAGCCTACGATTCTTCTTAAAGTCAAACAGATGCGTACAGCATATGTGGGATTAGGGGAACCATGCCATTAAAGCCCCTTATGGCCGAAAGAAAACCGGAGATCCAGAGAGAAATATCAATTTTCCTTTTATTTTTTCGATTTGGCAAACTCCGACGGAATTAATTGTTATTGGCGCACTATTGTTTCCGCATTTTGGGCGCATACTATATTTCGCATTATCCAGTTGAACGAATTCCACCAATGGAATATTAACGCTATAGTTAATGCACTCGTTTTCAGACCACCCTGGTAGGTAGATTGCTCGGATACACGAACGAATTCCAACAAAGGAATAAGAACACGATACTAAATGCACTCGTTTTCACATCACCCTGTAGCTACTTGAACGATTCCACCAAGGGAATATATGAACGTGATAGTTAATGCACCCGTTTTCACACCACCCTGTAGGTAGAGTGCTCGGCTGCTTGAACGATTCCACCAAGGGAATATATGAACGCGATAGTTAATGCTCTCGTTTTCACACCACCCTGTAGGTGGAGTGCTCGACTTTTTGAACGATTCCACCAGGGGAATATTAACGTGATTCTTAATGCACTCGTTTTCACACCACCTTGTAGGTAGAGTGCTCGGCTACTTGAACAAATTCCACCAAGGGAATATGAACGCGATACTTAATGCACTCGTCTTCACACCACCCTGTAGGTAGAGTGGTCGGCTACTTGAACGAATTCCACCAAGGGAATATGAACGCGATAGTTAATGCACTCGTCTTCCCACCATCCTGTAGGTAGAGTGCTCGGCTACTTCAACGATTCCACCAAGGGAATATATGAACGCGATAGTTAATGCATCCGTTTTCACACCACCCTGTAGGTAGAGTGCTCGGCTGCTTGAACGATTCCACCAAAGGAATATATGAACGCGATAGTTAATGCACTCGTTTTCACATCACCCTGTAGGTAGAGTGCTCGGCTACTTGAACAAATTCCACCAAGGGAATACGAACGCGATATTTAATGCACTCGTTTTCACACCACCCTGTAGGTAGAGTGCTCGGCTACTTGAACGAATTCCACCAAGGGAATATGAACGCGATACTTAATGCACTCGTCTTCACACCACCCTGTAGGTAGAGTGTTCGGCTACTTGAACAAATTCCACCAAGGGAATACGAACGCGATATTTAATGCACACGTTTTCACACCACCCTGTAGGTAGAGTGTTCGGCTACTTGAACAAATTCCACCAAGGGAATATGAACGCGATAGTTAATGCACTCGTTTTCAGACCACCCTGGTAGGTAGATTGCTCGGCTACTCGAACGAATTCCACCAAAGCAATAAGAACACGATACTTAATGCACTCGTTTTCACATCACCCTGTAGATAGAGTGCTCGGCTACTTGAACGATTCCACCAAGGGAATATATGAACGCGATAGTTAATGCACTCGTTTTCACATCACCCTGTAGGTAGAGTGCTCGGCTACTTGAACGATTCCACCGGGGGAATATATGAACGCGATTGTAAATGCACTCGTTTTCACACCACCCTGTAGGTAGAGTACTCGGCTTCTTGAACGATTCCAACAAGGGAATATATGAACGCGATTCTTAATGCACTCGTTTTCACACCACCCTGTAGGTAGAGTGCTCGGCTACTTGAACGAATTCCACCAAGGGAATATATGAACGCGATAATTAATGCACTCGTTTTCACACCACCCTGTAGGTAGAGTGCTCGGCTATTTGAAGGAATTCCACCAAGGGAATATGAACGCGATAGTTAATGCACTCGTTTTCACACCACCCTGTAGGTAGAGTGCTCGGCTATTCGAACGATTCCACCAAGGGAATATATGAATGCGATAGTTAATGCACTCGTTTTCACACCACCCTGTAGGTAGAGTACTCGGCTTCTTGAACGATTCCACCAAGGAAATATATGAACGCGATTCTTAATGCACTCGTTTTCACGCCACCCTGTAGGTGGAGTGCTCGACTTTTTGAACGATTCCACCAAGGGAATATATGAACGCGATAATTAATGCACTCGTTTTCACACCACCCTTTAGGTAGAGTGCTTGACTACTCGAACGATTCCACCAAGGGAATATATGAACGCGATAGTTAATGCACCCGTTTTCACACCACCCTGTAGGTAGAGTGCTCGGCTGCTTGAACGATTCCACCAAGGGAATATATGAACGCGACAGTTAATGCACTCGTCTTCACACCACCCTGTGGGTAGAGTGTTCGGCTGCTTGAACAAATTCCACGAAGGGAATATATGAACGCGATAGTTAATGCACTCGTTTTCACACCACCCTGTAGGTAGAGTGCTCGGCTTTTTGAACGATTCCACCAAGGGAATATATGAACGCGATAATTAATGCACTCGTTTTCACACCACCCTTTAGGTAGAGTGCTTGACTACTCGAACGATTCCACCAAGGGAATATATGAACGCGATAGTTAATGCACCCGTTTTCACACCACCCTGTAGGTAGAGTGCTCGGCTGCTTGAACGATTCCACCAAGGGAATATATGAACGCGATAGTTAATGCACTCGTTTTCACATCACCCTGTAGGTAGAGTGCTCCGCTACTTGAACGATTCCACCGAGGGAATATATGAACGCGATAGTTAATGCACTCGTTTTCACACCACCCTGTAGGTGGAGTGCTCGACTTTTTGAACGATTCCACCAAGGGAATATTAACGCGATTCTTAATGCACTCGTTTTCACACCACCTTGTAGGTAGAGTGCTCAGATACTTGAACGAATTCCACCAAGGGAATATGAACGCGATACTTAATGCACTCGTTTCTGCACCACCCTGTAGGTAGAGTGCTCGGCTACTTGAACGAATTCCACCAAGGGAATATGAACGCGATACTTAATGCACTCGTTTCTGCACCACCCTGTAGGTAGAGTGCTCGGTTTCTTGAACGAATTCCACCAAGGGAATATGAACGCGATACTTAATGCACTCGTCTTCACACCACCCTGTGGGTAGAGTGTTCGGCTGCTTGAACAAATTCCACCAAGGGAATATATGAACGTGATAGTTAATGCACTCGTTTTCACACCACTCTGTAGGTAGAGTGCTCGGCTTTTTGAACGATTCCGCCAAGGGAATATATGAACGCGATAATTAATGCACTCGTTTTCACACCACCCTTTAGGTAGAGTGCTCGACTACTTGAACGAATTCCACCAAGGGAATATGAACGCGATATTAAATACACTCGTTTTCACACCACCCTGTGGGTAGAGTGCTCGGCTACTTAAACGAATACCAGCAATGGAATATTAACGCGATAGCTAATGCACTCGTTTCCGCACCAACCTGTAGGTAGAGTGCTCGCCTACTTGAACGAATTCCGCCAAGGAAATAAGAACACGATACTTGGTACACTCGTTTTCACACCACCCTGTGGGTAGAGTGCTCGGCTACTTGAACAAATTCCACCAAGGGAATATAAACGCGATAGCTAATGCACTCGTTTCCGCACCATCCTGTAGGTAGAGTGCTCGGTGAGTTTTGGTTCAAAGTGGTATCCCCAGAAGGCCTCATCCACTTTATGTCGGAATACTTCAAAAAACTTTCAACTAACTGTTTAAATGATATCTTAACAATTAAAAATCGTCTTTTTCCATGTTCGCAGCAATCCATGAACTAAGTGTTTAAACAAATGTGAAAGGGCATTGTAATCAATCTATAAGTAATTATGTAGTTATAGTGATTAATGATTTGAAAATTATTCATTTCATTGCAAAATTATTTTTCCTGTTCATATTTCATTATTCTGTCACCATCGTTATATTGAGGGAATAAATCATTTAAACTAGTTCAAGACTTATGAAATGAAAATGTGATCAACCCAGTGTTCATGTATAGATGTGTATTGATTATTGATTCGAAAATTCTGGCATTTAATCGCCATCTTCATTGATGAATCTTGGCTCTTGCTATTATTGAACATATGCCCGAAAAAAAATGGAAGATCCAGAAAGAAATATCTCTTTTGCCTTCATTTTTCGATTTGGCGAACTGCTATTTCGTAATAGGTTTCCGCAATCTTATTTCCATTTCACCATTAATAAATAGATTTTCCTAAAAGTTGGTAAATCATTTATGAATAAATTGAATACGATTAAGATAAAGACTCATGCAACTTACAATTTCAAAAATCCGTATTGAGGCACAAACACACAACTGTTTTTCGCGAAAGGTCAATAAGGCCCACTTGTATAGGCACAAGGGGGCCAAACAACATAACACGACACTTGTACTGCACTACTGCACTTGCACTAACACGGCACTTGCCACCGCACAACATGAAACGAACGCGAATGATTTTAATAGGATGTTTGCAGATCGAGCAGAAAACGAAAACTAAACGATTCAACCAAAAATTCTATAAAAGTGAACTCGCTTTCAAACTAGTCACAAATAAAATTATATGAAAATGATGACTGAGTAGTGAGACGAGTCATTCCTTTGTTTTCATAATATTTGCTTTCAATGTGGAAAGATGAAATTTTGAAATTATGCCGAAATTGTAATAATTTTCATCAACAAAAAGCCATAGTAGTAGCTCAATTAGTTGTGAAAATTCTTGAATTTCACAGTATGATTGAAATGATCGAAGAAGCACAAATTTCATTCATTTCAGCCAATATTTTATAAATTTCAATTTTATTCGAATAATTGAAGGAGAAGAAATTTCATTCATACTTATTGCTTTGAATTCTGAAAAACATAATTTTCTTATCGTTTCGTAATTAGAATGACATACCATCAACAATAAAGCCATATAGTGGTATCGAAATTAATTATGAAATTTCTTAATTCACTGTAGATTCGATTGAAATGATTGAAGAAATAAAAATGTTATTTATTTCTGTCAAACTTATTGCTTTGAATTAAGAAAAATGATTTTTTGTAATTGTATCGAAATTATGTTGATGTTCCATCAACAATGAAGCCATAGTGGTACCTAAATTAATTATGAACAGTGAAAATGCTTGAAATTCACTCTATCAGGGCCGTATCTAGGGTGTGGCCAAGTGGCCCCCGCCACAGGCGCAAGGTCCGCAGGGGCGCCAAAAAATATCAAATGAAAAAAAAATTTGAGCGCCAAAAAAATTTAAAGAATAAAATATAGAAGCGCCAACAAAATATTCGAGATAACATGTCACGGTTTTCATGTATAGGTACGCCAAAAATATTTTTTTGCGTAAGGAGCGCCAATTTGGGGGCGCTGAAGAAAATCTTGCCACAGGCGCAGTAGTACCTAGATACGGCCCTGCACTCTATGTTCGATTGAAATGATTGTAGAAGAAAAATTGCGATTTATTTCTGTCGAACTTATTGCTTCAAATTATGAAAAATGATTTTTCTGATTGTGTCGAAATTATAATGATTTTTATTTAATTTCGCTACAAATAGGGCTTTAATGTTGATGGATAAATATTCTACTTTTGATTTCAATTTCAATTAGAAAAATTCAGTTTGCCTCTTTGAAAGCAATAAGTATAACAGAAATAAATATTATTTTTTCTTCTACAATCATTTCAATCGAATCTACTGTAAATTTCAAGAAATTTCAAAACTTCACAGCTCATAATTAAACTCGCTACCACTGTGGCTTTAATATTGATGTTGAATCATCCGAAAGGATTAGAAAATTTGATGATTCCGAACTTAAAGTATTGAGTATGGCAGAAATACCTAGATGAAATTTATTCTCCTTCTATTATTTCAATTGAACTTAAATATAAGGAATTGACAGAAATAAATTTGTGCTTCTTCGATTATTTCAATCGAGCTAAAATATTAGGAATTGACAAAAATAAATTTCTGCTTCTTCGATTATTTTAATCATACAGTGAAAGTGAAAACTAAGATTTTTCACAACTAATTGACGTACCACTATGGCTTTACTGTTGATGGATATTATTATAATTTCCGCATTATTCAAAAATTTAATTTTTCCACAATGAAAATAAATAACATGGATGGTAACAATAGCAATTCCCATTTGTTGCATTCATAACAGAATGACTCGTCTTTGTTATAACATCGTTGTTATATAATTTAATTTGTATGACTAGTTTGAATATAATATCTAGTTCAGTTTTCGTATTTGGTTCGTTAGTGCAGTGCAAGTGTCGTGCAAGTGTTGTTGGGCCACTTGTGCCTGTACAAGTGGGCCTTATTTTAGCATTTCGTGAAAAACAGTTGTGCATGTGTTCTTGCCTTATACAGGGTCTTTCACGAGGAACCTCACCCATATTTATACGGGAAACTACTGAACGTATTTTCATGAAATTCAGCACTTATGAGTATTTCACGATGCTGATGAAATCTAAAATATTTTCAAGGCATGAGCACCTCCGGTTTTTCCGGAAATGACGTCAACTTCCGTTTTTCAAATCAGAACACCATTTTTTTATTGCAGAAATAGATTCCTTAGAAAATTTCAAGTTATTTTGATGTAACATTTTTCAGTTTTGGATGGAAAATTCTCTCTGAGCGGGAAAATTCGAAAAAAAATCGAAAATAAAGCTCCGCTGAAACAAAAATAACTTCGAGGTTTTTGGATGGAAAATTTTCATTTTTGGGATTTTTCAAGATGTAAGATTGATGTATCCACTTTAAAAATCGAAATCGCGATTCATGATACAGGGGGTGAAAAAATCGCTTTCAAAGTTAGGGATGACAAAGTCGTGAAAAATCAATTTTTTCAAATTAGAACCCCATTTTTTTATGGCAGATATTGAATCTACGTTAAAAAATATTGTGAGTGTATGCATCACACCCTTGTCCTAAAGTGGATATTAACTCAGAAAATATCCATTTTAGGGCAAGGGTGTGATGCATACACTCACATTATTTTTTAACGTAGATTCAATATCTGCCATAAAAAAATGGGGTTCTAATTTGAAAAAATTGATTTTTCACGATTTTGTCATCCCTAACTTTGAAAGCGATTTTTTCACCCCCTGTATCATGAATCGCGATTTTGATTTTTAAAGTGGATACATCAATCTTACATCTTGAAAAATCCCAAAAATGAAAATTTTCCATCCAAAAACCTCGAAGTTATTCTTGTTT
Source organism: Adalia bipunctata (assembly GCA_910592335.1). Classification (NCBI taxonomy): domain Eukaryota; kingdom Metazoa; phylum Arthropoda; class Insecta; order Coleoptera; family Coccinellidae; genus Adalia; species Adalia bipunctata. The sequence continues at coordinate 25,126,798 of OU342950.1, forward strand.
CAGCGGAGCTCTATTTTCGATTCTTTTTCGAATTTTCCCGCTCAGAGAGAATTTTCCAACCAAAACTGAAAAATGTTACATCAAAATAACTTGAAATTTTCTAAGGAATCTATTTCTGCAATAAAAAAATGGTGTTCTGATTTGAAAAACGGAAGTTGACGTCATTTCCGGAAAAACCGGAGGTGCTCATGCCTTGAAAATATTTTAGATTTCATCAGCATCGTGAATACTCATAAGTGCTGAATTTCATGAAAATACGTTCAGTAGTTTCCCGTATAAATATGGGTGAGGTTCCTCGAGAAAGACCCTGTATACGGCTTTAAACTGTAAGTTGCCTGAGTCTTTGACTTTGACTTCATCGTATTTAATCTTTTCATGAATAATCCTCACTTTCAACTCATTTTGGATTCTTGATGGCCCGAGAATTAGGGAAAACTATTCATTAATGGTGAAATTGAATTCGAAATTTCTAAATCAATAAATACTTCTTCTTTTACCATTATATTTGTTATTTAGGTTTCACAATTTTTTAAAGGCGTACTGCCAACATGGAAAAATTGAATTTCTAATTGTTCCGAAGGTTTTATAATTTTTCATAATTGATATACAGTGTGATGCTAATTGGACAATTGATTATGAGCTGAGGAAATAATTTGCCAATTTCAGAGTATGATTTCAATTTGTTTCTTTTTCAACTCATTTGTATAATTCATTATTCAAAAAGGATTATTCAATGCTCATCAGGAAGTGGATAAAATTTTTATTTTTCCATCATTGAGATCGTACTCTGAAATTTGGGGATATTTCGCTAACAATATGGCTTTATTGTTAATGGAAAATCATTATAACTTAGAAACTGTTAAAAAAATTCGTTTTTCCTTATTTACAGCAATAAGTAGGTATAAAAGTAACAAATAACATTTCATTTCAATCGAACCGCTTGAAAATAATGAAACTGAAGAAAAAATGTTAGGTATATATTTCTTTTATACCTACTTATTGCTTTGAGTTTTTTCGATTTTGTCGAGAGTATAATGATTTGCCATCAACAATGAAGCCATAGTTGTAGCGAAATTAATATGTGAAAATAAGCAATATTACCTACATCTAGAGACAACAATAACCTTCTTTATTGATAGGTAAAAATGTAGGTATCAAAAAATATATACTGGGTCAGGGACGGGCCTAAGGGAGAGGGATAGGGGGGACGGGACGATCCCACCCAATGTGAACAGAGAGTTGGAATATTTTCGAAGCAGTTGGAAAAGTTTCGAAGAAGTTGTAAAATTTTCGAAGCTAACCCCAACAATAATTTGGCTTCGGACCGTCCCTGTACTGGGTGTTTTTGAATTGTTCAGAATGGAGGGTAACTTGCTATATAAATTTTGGGTCAAAAGTAAAACGTTAGGAAGATATCGCGGTTCAAATATGGCTGAAAAATTATATTTTTAATCTGTATCTTAAAAACGAAAAGCTATGATGATGATATTCTATGGAAGTATTACTATCAAGAAAAAAAGAATTATTGTTATAACTAAAAGCGACGAATTGGATAGAATTAAATTCGGATAGCCTGATTTGGTTTGAAACTTTTCCATCTCTTGTATTTTTCTCGTAAAATGTACTGATTTGAAATGAAAAAATAAAATATAAATCAGTTTTTAAATAAATCACCCTTTCCCGACACGTAATTGCATGGGCGGATTTACGGGGGGTAGAGGGGGTAACACTTCTGAAACTACAAGCTTTGAAGCTTGAAACTTGTACGAGTTCGGAGAAGCAGTTGTGTTCTTTGTAGGCTTTGTTACCTACTGTGTCCTTATGCCATCTTAGGGCCTTAGGCACAGCAAGGGCCTTATAGGCACAGCAAGGGCCTTAGGCACAGCACTCTTAATTTTCGACCCAACAGTGATTTAGGTACATTATTTTATTTTTCATTTCAAAACGGTACTTTTTACGAGAAAAATACAAAAGGACTTTCCGAATTTAATTCTGTCCAAGTCGTTGTGTAATTTTTTCATCAAATTTCATTTTTCCGCCATCTTTGAACCGCGATATCTTACTAACGTTTGACCCAACATTTATATAACAAACTATCCTTTATTTTGAACAAGAAATCTTGAAATCTTTCGCATCAATATAGAAACACCCTGAATTCAAAAGAATAACCAGAAGTTAGGAGCTGGTGTGCGCTTGCTCAAATTTGTAGCCAGAGCAGCCATCGTTCAGGTACTGAATCCCCAAAAGGCTATTTCGCTAAAAAAAATTAGGTAGAAATTCGAAAACCAAGTAAAGCAGAACACAATGAATGCGCCTGATATTATGAAAAACAAATAGTAATGATCTTTTCCATTTTAAAGAAAATATCAATCTGGGTATATACTGCCGAGTTTTTCCTCTGTTCATGCCTTACAGTCAACTTCATAGCTGTGTGGGTATTTAAGGGACGCCATCATGAAGTTCCGTGGGAAGTAACAAGTGCAGCCAATGAGAATAGTCGGGAAATATTGACGTCCTTGTGCGTGGGAACTCTCAGGTGATACCAGGCTCTAGGGCCTCTAGGAATCGTAAAAATGTTCCAAGGAACAAGACTGATTCGAATAAATCATCCACAAATATTCAAAATAAAACTTAACTGAAGGGAATAATACAACAAAGTTTTTCGTTATAAACGGTTGACAAAAACCAGAAATTACAATGTGAAAATGAATGATTTCCTAGTATTTCTGTAGAGGGGGTGACCCAAATGACCCGTTTCACGATATCTTCATTTGTTCTGAAGATATAACAAAATTTGGATATTTTGGCGATTTCGAAAATGTGCCATACCCATAACTTCTTCGTCTTCTAAAATATCTAAAAACGGCGAAAACTTTCTACAGGCACTTTTTCATGAGCAATACGATACTGTATTCTTTTTTTATCTCTTGTATAAAGGGTGGAAAAAACAACTTTCTTATTTCAAATATGAATAGGTAGTATTTTTTTTGATCCTATGTTATGCAGAGAAAAATCAGCTCTTCGAAAATATTATATGTCGGTATATTAATTCCGTATTCGAAGCACAATCAGCATTTTAGTGAAATTGCCATATTAAAAATTTCATTTTTCACTTATCCACATGCAAAAAAATTCAAAAAATAAAATATCGACATATTATATATTTTCGAATAGCTGATTTTTTTGCATAACATAGGATCAAAAAGTACCATTCGTATTTAAAATAAGAAAGTTGTTTTTTTCACCCTTTATACAAGAGATAGAAAAAACTGAATACGGTGCAGTCGTATTGCTAATGAATAATGAAAAAGTGCCTGTAGAATGTTTTTGCCGTTTTTAGATATTCTTTAGAAGATAAAGCACATTTGGCACATTTTCGAAATCACCAAAATATCCAAATTTTGTTATATCTTCAAAACAAATGAAGATATCGTGAAACGGCTTTCAGTTATAGAGTTTTCACGAAAATCGAGCCCAGGATTCCTCTCAACATTTCCACCTATCTGGCCTAGAAGTACCAGAAACAGCCAAAATCAAGCAATTTGGGTCACCCCCTGTACACAATGATATTATAGTTTTCTTGCCAAACTACTGACCTGAGAATAAATTGAAATTGTTGGGGTTGTAGCGCCCTCTCTTATGCTGGCCATACACGAAGCCACCGATCCGAGCGTTTTATGACATTTTATGAGACCACGAGCGAAAAGAGTCTCTGTGATTGGTCGGGGGCTCATTAAATGTCATAAAAGGCCATAAAACGCTCGGATCGGTCGCTTCGTGTATGGCCAGCATTAGGGTGTTGTGTTTTCAAGACTCAAGAGAACGGCAAAATTTGTGTTTCCTACGAACATTTATAAACGTTTCTTAATAAATTTCGCTTATACTTAATATAATTGATGAGAAATATCTGGAGTGGCTCTACTCATTGGGACATCCTGTATCTTATCCAAATCTAATCTACATCAATTAATTGAAACTGTAACTGTTTATCATCATGAATTATACAATTCTCCATTCTCACACAGCTGATCGAGAATTATCTCTCATCTGGTTTCTCGATTATTGATTATTTATTCACAGTTCATCATTCATTCATTGTAGTTTGAAGATTTACCAGAGCACCATCAAAATGCCTATCAAAATTTGGTATACGAGTGAGGACGGTGGGTGAAAACATCTTTTTCCTTATTTACGAATTTCTAAACTCGAAGTTAAAGCTTGTAGTTCATGGGCGCCCGCAGGGAGGGGCCAGGGGGGGGGGCATGGCCCACCCTGAGATTTGTATGGCCTTATCGTTTTTCAGCTTAACACCCTCAATATTTCAATAATTTTTATTTTGCCCCCCTGAGAAAAATTTTTGCGGGCGCCCATGTTGTAGTTGCTTGTAAATGTCGGAAGATCTACTGAATCCCAAGGTCAAAATTTCAGGGAATATCGAGATCCAAACTCTCACCAAAGAACATCTGAAGGAGAGCTTGGAATTGTTACAAAATGTGTTCTTCATGGAGGAAACCACTGCCGTAGCGTGTGGTCTCCCGGATGATCCAGAAGCAAGAAAAGAGTGGGATGAGATATGTCTAGCAGTGGCTAATGAAGGTGTTTCTGTTGTGGCAATTGACAAAAAAGAGAACAAAGTGGCGGCTGTGGCCTTCAATAAATTATATCGTGAGGTAGATCGTTCTGAATAACCTGTTGTGAGGTTCGGCAATTTTTATCTCAATAAGTCACGGCCAGGGGGGGGCTGTATATTTGACAAAAGAAAATCTTGGCTACGTGCCTGTCTCAAGTGAACCTGAATTTATCAATCAAAAATTGAATCAGAAAGATTAGAAAGAACAGAAGTAAATTAAAGAAAATGGATTTAATTTTAAATGTTTTCTGACACTATTTCTATGATGTTTCTACTATGAAGAAGTTCGTATACTTCAAAAAGATGGAGCGGAGTTTCTTGCCAATATCCTCAAATTTTGTATAGCTGTTTATTTCAACCTTCTTATTTATGAGATGAGTGTACTTGATATAATATTTATGAGACTTTTTTTCCAGAAAGACGATGGTGAAATCTCATTTTACGATAAACGCCTGAAATCTTTCAAAAACCAATCCGCCAAAGACCTGATCCATTTCTCCAAAAAAGCAGATGGAGTAACAGACCTCTTCGAAAAATGTGGATGCGATTGCTATTTAGAATTGATGTTCCTGGTCACTTCGCCAAACTATAAGGGAAAACAGTTGGCCACTAAATTAGCAACTGCAACAATTGCGTTAGCGAAACAGTTACATCTTGGAGAAAACGTTAAACAGAGCTTGAATGGTGTTACGTTACAAAACGATCCAAGACCAGGTGCTGTAGTTGCAGTGTTCACATCAAACATATCCCAAAAATTGGCTGTCAAATTGGGATTTGAAACGGCGGGGAGTTTATCATATATGGATCTGACGAGAAATGGAAAAACGTATTTTGAGTTGCTGAGGGGAAAGCAGGAAAAATGTTTGATTGTGTATAAAAAACTCTGAATGTTTCCACGATTTTTATGGTGAGAGTGATATTTAATAAAATCAGGCAGAAGGGTAACTCATATCTTGACTTTTCTTGATAATTCTTTGTGGTGCAACCCTAAATAACCCTCCTGTGAATTCCGGTTCAAAATTTAAACAAAGCTGCCTTAGTTTTGACGAAACTTCGGAGCTGGCATTCGTCGGTGTACAACCTCCGATCGAGAAACCTCTGAAGATGCTCGAAGCAGTTGTAGGCGAAACGGTAGGTGATATTACTATTTGAGCACCGCTAGAAAACCCGGAATACTCTAGATTTCAAATATTTAAGGAATTCCTCATAATCTGAACGACTTGCACATTCGAATTTTGCACACATTCAAGGAATTTTTTTCAATAAAGAAGCACTTAAATTCGATAATTTTCACTGATTTGATAGTCCTGAGAGTGATATTGACTACAAATAAAAAAATGGCTCCCTAGAACAATTTTTCAAGCGAATGAACGTTCTTAATATCTACCAGAACAAAGCATAATTTCCATTGTTTGACCACCAGCACTAACCTCAAAATTTTTTTGACAGGTCGTAGAACTGCCAAATACCAAAGACTCCTCTTTGATTTACCAGTGCTGTTAAAAACAATCACTACACACTATTGACTTTGATATGATCTGCTTGTGGGCACATTTAATAAACAAACACAATCAGGTTAACTCTTAACGTTTAATTATAAACTTGGGAAAATATAATTCATATAAAAATATATAAAACGATTTCAATAACATGGGAATATTCTTAATATATCTTGAAAGTTGCCTATGTATAATCCCTGAACATGGGCAGGACGTCGAACTCTAAGGGTGGGAGTTAGTTCTAATTTTATCGAACAGATGAAATTTCCGTGAAATTTGTAACGTTCGCGCTTGATTCAAGCATCGAGTGACTCCACTCCCCCTCCTTTCACGATTGGTTATTCAGCACGTGCTATCCCATTTCTTGGACTCTTTGAACGAAGTTTGACGTCCTCTATTCAAAAATTCTCAGTATTACCTCATTCCAAACTTGGAAATACCATAAGGGCCATATAATTCTTAATTTTCAATTGATGAACTCATATAATTAATGTATATGTACTAGTTTGAGCCCACAGATCAATATATTAGGTAGATTCGCCTTGTATGTAGATTCGCCTCATAGGCAGATTCGCCTAATAGGTAGATTCGCCTTTCTCGACAGATCCTCCTTTGAAGTTAGATTCGCATTCAACTGTAAAAGAACCCAACAGTAAGGCAAGGAGATAAATTTCCTGAAAAATGTCAAACTCTATCGAGTAACCTTGACAATCACAACATAAAATAATGATGGTCTCGAAAAATCGAAATTGCATTCGATGAAAATGTCAAAATTTTCTGTGCACGCATAGTCATAATATTCTGTGCACGCATTGTCTAAATATTCTGTGCACGCATAGTCGAAATATTCTATAGAAAAAGAACCCCAAAAAACGCAGTCCAATATTCATGAATGAAACAGAAAAACTCACCTCAAAAAACCAAAACCTTTCCCTTTCTCAGTTCGAATAATTCTACATAACACCCCCAACATCACGGTTATCATTAGAGAAATTTTCGCAAAACATGGAAACCTGCAAAAGAATAAGGATAAATATAACGAAAAAACCCAGCATGAAAATTCCTACCTTGATTCATTCCATTTGAAATAAATGCCCAAAAGTCCTATTTCCAACACACTCAAAATGATATGAGATGGGTATCATATTCCATGTATCCTTTCACACTGTAAAAATCAGCCAGGTGTTCCTCTTCTGTCTCTTCTTCTTGGATTGCACTGTTCACGGAATTATTCTGGGAGGGACGGGGGAAAAACCGTAGCAACTGTTAAGGCTGTCTTCAAAGAAAGATCAAAGCATGTGGCCTTTGGCCACAAAGCAGGCAGCTCCCTTCAGGAGCTGCCTGAAAAATAACATGTGACCTTCGGTCACAAAAAGCAGCTCCCTTCGGGAGCTGTCCGAATAAAAATTGAAACAATGTGAAATTCTCATTCTTCTTAAAATACGTAATTTCTCATAAATTTGTTGAAAACCAATCATTTCCAGAATGAGAATCTCGCAAGTAACATTCCAACCTTGTACTCACTTTGAATTATTCTCATTCATCATCGTTTCAAAACAGTTTGATCTCAATTCTTCCACTTTCAATGTCATCTCGAAATTGTTTCCCAAATTCTTTCAAAAACTGCCAAATTGGTTCGAAATTTTTGCTGCAATGAGAAAAAGTTAGTCGATCGTCAATAACAAATACACAATGCACCTTAAATCCCAAGATTTATTCGAAAAACTCGTAATTTCCACCTCGGCAATTGGCCTGAATTCTCGTGCTTCCAGACCGCCCTCATATTATTCGGCCGAGCCTCGGACCCATTCACTTTTACAAATTCTCATTATTTCTGCAATTCTACGAAAATACACCGAGAAATACCTGAGAAACGATCGAATGGCGATTTCTTCGTCCAAATTCATGCACATTTTTTCATTTCTGAACGATCTTCTCGGAAAAAAGGACCTGAAAATCAAAAATAAAAATCGGTTCAAAATATCACACGAAATTGGAAAAATCGGGAAATTCCAGTACAAACCTTCGAAAAACGCCTTAAAACATGAGATCCGAAAAGATTCGGGCCCCCAGCTGCTTTAATTTATCCCAAAAACTCGAATTTCAATTTCCTACGGCAAACGACCTGTCAAAATATAACTGATGGAATTTGTTCGTAATTTCCTGAAAACTCATTGTGGGGCTTATATCCAGGTCTGGTTTTGTTGAAGACGATCTGCAAAATGCGTTTTTAGTCGTTTTCAGCTAAAAAGAGTCCCCCAACTAACCGAAATCAGTCCACCTTTCACCCCCTTCACACTAACGTCAAAGTTCGAAACTTGCCCGAAAATCACCGAAATCCTTTTGAAATCCGGAAAATATCGTGGTAATCCAACTCATGAGACTCCATTTAAACGATCCAACTCGATAAGGCCCCATTTTCATGTTTTTTATTCATTTCTCGCTTCACCGGTATATCGTGAAATGTAAACATTCTTTATCGCTTCAAAAAACGCTTTATCGACTCGGAATTTAAGCTGAAAAGGAAAAACAAACGTTAATATTCGACAATCGACCAAATACTTACCCTCGAAAGGCGATTAAATACCAAAAATCTGCATTTTAAAAAATTACTTCCGACCTCTGAAATATGAAACGTCAACCTGACGATCGGAACTCTGTGCCGTCATCGATGATCGCGAAATTCTCGCACCTTTCGAGAAACGTCGTAACTTTGCGAATTTCTTGCGGAGACCCGGAGGAACGTGTCGAAAAACCCTTTGCGTACCGCTCCGAAGAAAGATATGCCGCTTCGTTTAGAAAAAACTCCCGAGGTCTAGGGGCCCCCAGAAAATATCCTTATGCCTTGTAAATCGGGTCATTTCGGCGATTTCGACACTTTTGGCGAATTTTTTTGAAATACTTGCCCAAGTCGCAGAAAAAATCCGAAAACGCCCACGCGTAGCCCCGTTCTTCCCCTTTCCGACGCCCCCATCACCCGGCCAGCAGGGGGGCGCAAGCGCCGGGGCGATCGGCTTCGCCGATCGCATTTTAGAGCCCTCGTCACAAACGTCAAAATTTCTATGTTCCTTATTATTTTAATATATAGTAACTAGTAGAGCCAGCAGATCTACCTTTTAAGTAGGTTCGCATTTAAAACTGTTCAATGTAGACGGTAGATTCGTATTTACATGTAGAAGAGGCCATTGGTAGGAAGAAGAAGAAAAATCATCTTTGACAGGTGCCAAACTCTATGACGGACATCGACAAACCACAAAATTTCACATTTTTATGTTTGACGGCTCTGGGTGAACATAGATAAGGACTCATCTATCATTGTTGTTCGTGCTGTATTATAATTCACACGTTTTTTTCGTTCTATCTCACTCAGACACATTGTGTCATAACATGGAACTTGTGTCTACGATTTTACACGGCTATGAAAGATCATCGACTTGCCGTTCATCTGTGTTGCTGATTTAACAGTAAAATTGAGGACATACCATTTTCTTGCAGTCTCACTCTGATACTGATACATTCTATAATTTCGCGACAGTTACATCTCTCTCTGTAATCATTCGGACATTCCTTTCAGTATATAATCGAAAAAGTGCACATCCAAATAACACAAATATATTGAATCGCTATTTATTGGACAAAAATATTTCGTAAAATACAATGTACCTCATACCAAAAGATATTTAAACTTGATGATGTGATATTACTCGAATCAGGAAAATGCAAGACATGCATCCTAAAATGTTTGCATGTAAAATTACATGCAAATACACAAAAAAAGCTCATATTCAACGAAGGAATCTACAATAACGTTTTATTTAACTACATAAATTGATTTTCTTCCATGTATTGAAGATTTAAAAAAATGCTGTATTCTATCAGTCTGATGAGTTATGAATCTGAACAATTGAAATTTTCTTCTGAAACACACGTAGATTGAATGTTACTGAAAAAATCTGCTCATTATCCTGGACAGTGGATATTGAAGTTTTTTTCCAATACCAACTCACAAATCAACTTCTTTATTGTAAACCTTGTTTGTGCATAGTTAATCTGTCATAAAAACGATGAGAACCTCTAAATATCCCTCGAAATGAAACAAAATGTTATAGCTCAAAAGCACACGAAACATGGAAGATCTCGAAACATTACTTGTTTTGTAGTTAGGAATTTTTGCCGAAAGAGGGCGCTTTGATTTTTGGACTCGCCAATCGTTAAAAAGTTGTCAATATCTGTGAGTAAACATCGAAACGACACAGCTTATCATCTTCTCATCTGATACATTCTATTATTCCGTGAAAGTTACATTCACAGCTTGTGTAATTTTGATGGCTATGGGTGAACATAGATATGGACTCATCTGTCATTGTTGTTTGTGCATAGAAATGCCCATGTCGTGCTGTCTCACTCTGATACATCTGAAACTTGTGTCTCTCTCTAATTTCATGGACTTGGAAAAAAATTTGTGTCAAGAATCAAGATTTCAATATCCTATTCCAGATATACAATCTATAATATCAGATAATTTGAACAACAGGTGTATTGGAATAATTTTACGGTTGAACTTTATGGAATATATAGAATATCCACACAATACAAATGCAGTCACCTTGGTAAACTTGATATTTCAAAACAATTTTACTTTCAGACCGGAATATCAATGTATATATTTCTCAAATAATCAAGAATTGCTTGTTTCATTTTCAGATGTATACATAAGGAAAAAAAATGCATTAGAACAATGTCTTGGAGAAAAAAATACCAATAATTTCACTAACGGAGGGCTCATATGTGAGATGTTGTGTATATTGGAATGCAGAGAGAATAAATATGCTTACCTGATTTCGATTGTCTTGCACTCAATGGAATGCCAATTAAAAGTTCAATTTATATTGAAGAATTGAAATTCAAGTATTTAGGTACTGCAAAATTTGCTGCTGCTGAAAATTGTCGAATGAAAAGTCGAAAAATTCAAGAAAACACTGATTTTTTGGTTATTTATTGTCTGTAATATATATACAATAAAATAGATTCACAAAATATTGGCAACATAACTTTAGAAAACATTAAATTATCCCAATGTGAGAAATCAGCAATTTCGTCATATTCTCCACCATTTTATTGTGCTGGTTACATTAATACCCATTGGAGAGATGGTGGAAGATTGTACAACTCTCACTGAAAATTTTATATTGACACAGCTGAAAACTACATGAAATGAGGATACTGAATATTGCTTGAAATAAAGAAAAGAAGTTACCTGAATATATTCATTTATCATTGAAGCGATGAACAATTATTCTTCTTGAATGCATGTAAATTGATTATTGTTGCCAAAATCTGCTCAATTTCTTATGTAAAAGGGATACTGTAGTATTTTTCTCCAATTCCAACACTTAAATTGACACTTTGATGTGAAAACCTCATAAAGTGCATTCTTCATTGATTTGATGTTCCAAATCGCTCAGAAATTACCTAAAAACAATTAAATTCAATTAATGGACATATCAAATCTTCTCTTTTACTCAATTACCTCGATATTCAATGGTATTTCAAGAAATATGCAGGAATTAAACGTTTCAATACTTGGTGATATCCCTGAACTGAGAATAATGTTTTCATCTCCAGAATCCAGGTTGTAGAAGTAAATTTATACTGAAAAAGAAAAAGGATACAGTGATAATCGACTTCAGACTTCAAAATCAATTCCAAACATGCATTTACCACCAAAATCCAGCACGTAAAATATCATGGTCTAATTGTGAATGGTGAAAGTGAATAAATAAAGGAAACCATGAAAAATTACCTGGAATATGCGAAGAAACGTTCTGTCCTTGTCCAAGAGACCTTATTTCCACTTCTTGTAGAGAAAAAAACAGCTTTTCAATTGATCCTGAACATATGTTTTCAACGGTCTATCAAATATACTGACCGTTGAATTGAAAGTTGTCATATATGATCCAAAATAGCCGTTTCCCCTGAAGTATTGTTCTGAAACATGAAAGCAAATTGTAATAATCGAATTCAGACCTGAAAATCAAACTGCATCTACAAAAAATCAGTATGTAATCTCATACCTAACCTATAAAACAGAACAGGAATTACTTTGCTAAAAAACCACGTAAAATTACCTGGAAATATAGGAAAAAAAGTTGTATTCCAGTCCAATACATCCTGTTTATAATTCCTAGATGGACATAAAAGCTCCTGTACCCTTTCTGCAAACATTTCAATTCAACGGAATCTGGATTCCCTCACCTTTAATCGTTGAGCTCATTTCTCTGCCAGAATTGACAAAATGATTCATAATCCCTGCTACAATGGAAAGGGGTCAGTCAATTATCTATAATAATCCCATAAATCACCTCGAAATTCTCGAATAAATCCGAAATCCTATCATTCCATCGAGGTTTCTTGTCGAATTTGTTTTTAACAAATCCTACGGAAATATACCAAGAATTAGGTTGGGAAAGGTCCAATAACAATCATTTCGTCCAGATTCATGCATATTGTTCCATTTCAAAAAGATTTTCTTGAAAAAATAGACCTGGAAAAAAAAAATTTCAAATTCGTTCAAATGTTTACACAAAACTTGGAAAACGGGGAAATTCTATTCGAAATAGTCGAAAGACAACGTAAAATACGATTTCCGAACAGAATTGGCCCCCTACCTACACATTTCCTATCCAAAAATACATTCTTCTTTCACCCGAGCAATATTGAAGTGTCAATTTTGGAGCTGATGGTTTTTGTTCATAACTTTTCTAAAATCATTTTTCCACCTTGAACCTGGTACGGTTTCGATCAATAAGCATCTAAAGAACAGCTTTTTCACCATTGAGACCTAAAAAACTTACTGTAAATAGGAAAAATCGGTATAACTTTGAGGCTCCCCCGGTGACGTCACTTTCACAAATCTTCTCAAAAAATGATGAAATTCTTCTGAAATTACAAAAATATCATTGAAATCTACCTGAAAACATCCCAATCGAACGATTCGAGACGACATCGGTCCAATTTAATAGGTTTTTATTCATTTATCGGCTCATTCCTATATTTTGAAATGTAAACATTCTGTATGGCTTCGAAAATCTTCTTATCGGCCTGGAATTTTAGCTGAAAAGGAAAAACACAGGTTTATCTTCGAAATCGAAAAGAAAACTCACCTCCAAACGACGATTAAATACCAAAATGCTGTTATTTAAAAAATTTCGGTCCGGTTTTTCAACATGTCTTCCCTACCGACGCTTGTCGTGAAAGCAACGAAACTGACATTTGCACATAATTCCTTATATCTGCGGGAAACTTCTTCTGGACGACGAAGAACGGAAAAACAGACGATTTCCTATCGATATTCATCCCCAAAATCGCCGATCGATTCCAAAATTCCGAAATCGATTCGGAACTATTTGCCGGCGCGGAGTACCTTTCGAGAATTTCAACCTCGTTTCTACGGAAACCGAGCATAGAATTCTATGACCGAAATTTTCGAGATTTTCGCGAAATGTCTCGACTTCGGAGGGTCGTAGCGCGGGACCGGGGGCCCCCAGAGCTTCGAAAAATACTTTACGGAGACCTCCCGGTCTTCCCCTTTCCGACGACGCGCCGCTTTCCCCACCAGGTGGCGCCCGATCAGATCCTTATGGCCTGGCCCGGAACGGTTTTCGACGAATTTCCGCGTTTTTCGTACTTTTCGCCAATTTTTTTAAAATACTTCCGGACGTCGTCCGACGACGCCTGCGGCGTCGTCGTAACCGCCCCCTCTCCAACCCCCGAAAACAGCCTTCGCACGGGGCAAAAATGGACGCTACGCGTCCATTTTTGCAACATTCCCGGACCTCTCCGAACCGATCTGAAATTTATGGTCCCCTTCAAAAAAAACAAATTATCATTTTAGTATTATAGACTAGTAGAGCCAGCAGATCTACCTTTTAAGTAGAATCACCTTGTTAGCAGATCTCCCTTTGAAGACAGATTCGCATTTTAAAAATAAAGAGGCCATCGAGAGGAAGAAGAAGAAAAATCATCTTTGACAGGTGTCAAACTCTATGACGGACATCGACAAACCACAGCATTTCACATTTTTATGTTTGACGGCTCTGGGTGAACATAGATATGGACTCATCTGTCATTGTTGTTCTTGCTGTATTAAAATTCACACGTTTTTTTCGTTCTATCTCACTCAGACACATTGTGTCATAACATGGAACTTGTGTCTATGATTTTACACGGCTATGAAAGATCATCGACTCGCCGTTCATCTGTGTTGCTGATTTAACAGTAATATTAAGGACATATCATTTTCTTGCTGTCTCACTCTGATACATTCTATAATTTCGCGACAGTTATATCTTTCTTTCTTGCTTTTCTGCACCAATTTCACCGCTTGATCTCCCCCAAAGCGGAGAATACTGGCATCTTTCTCTCTAATCAATCGGACATTCCTTTCAGTATATAATCGAAAAAGTGGACATCGAAATAACACAAATATATTGAATCGCTATTTATTGGACAGAAATATTTCGTAGAATGTAATGTACCTCATACCAAAAGATATTTAAACCTGACGATGTTTTATTACTCGAATCAGGAACATGCAAGACATGCATCCTTTCCAAAACAGTAAAATTACATGCAAATACACAAAAAAAAGCTCATATTCAACGGAAGAATCTACAATAACGTTTTATTCAACTATTGATTTTGTTCCATGTATTGAAGATTTTAAAAAAATGCTGTATTCTATCAGTCTAATGCGTCATGAATATCTGAACAATTGAAATTTTCTTCTGAAACACACGTAGATTGAATCATGAATGTTACTGAAAACGATATATGGAAGATCTCAAGCATTACTTGTTTCGTAGTTAGGAATTTTTGCCGAAAGAGGGCGCTTTGATCTTTGGACTCGCCAAACAATTATAATTTTGACGGCTATGGGTTAACATCAATGACGTCTCATCTATCATCATCATCGACAAATTATATAAAAGGCATGTATTTCTCGTTCTTTCTCAGTCTAATACATGGAATTACATATATTCTGAAATTTATATCCATGACGAATCATAGAACTAAATACATCTATTCATATTACACACGGCTATGAAGGATCAGATGTCAAGCTTTTTGATTAGCATTCTATCTCACTCTGAAAGTTCTCTCTCTAATATTTTGGACTTGTAAACATTTTTGAAATATCAATGCAATATTTTACTCAAGAATTGACCATGTTGAGGATTGTTTCGAAAAAATAACGATCTTAATTGTTGGTTATAGAAAAACATCCACACTTATTACACTATATCAGATTATTTGTGTCTCTCATTCAAGGAACTTGGAAAAATTTCATGTTCAGATTGGAGTAAGGAGAAATATCTTATTCACCCAAGCTGCCAAAATAGGTCATGAACAAAAAAAATACCACGACTTGGAAAAAAAGCAGTTAGAAATCTTACAATACATATGTATTACCACTCATAACTCTTACCGAGGGCTACTATGTGGAATGTTATCACGATAGGAGTATGAAGAGAACAATTATGCTTACCTTGACACAATTCCCATTTGTTCAATGGAACATTAAAGTCATACGTGCAATGTTATTGATGAAATTTCAAAAAGTTTGAACTATATTGAAGAATGGAATCTCAGATATCTGCAGCACAATTTGATTCTGTCAAGAATTGTTCAATAAAGTCAGAAATTTCAAGAATGTGACGATTTTTATTGGAATACAATCAAATAACTTCACAATACATAATATGCAATATAACTTTTATAAACTTCAAATTATTCTTCACTCTCAAAAAAGCAGGAAGTGTTATTCTTCTTTGATGCACCTCAATTGATTATTGTTGCTAAAATCTGCTCAATTTCATATGTGAAAGGGATACTGTAGCATTTTTCTCCAAATCCAACCCTTAAATCGACATTTTGTTTGGAATACCAAGTAAAGTACATTCTCCGTTGAATTTGATTTTTGTAATTGGTCATAATGTTTTCATCTCCAGAATTCAGGTTGTAGAAGCAAATTTATACTGAAAAAGAAAACGGATACAGTGATATTCGACTTCAGACTTCAAAATCAATTCCAAACATGCATTGAACACCAAAAGGCATCAAGTAAAATTTCATGGACTAATCGTAATGGGTAGAACTGAATAAATAACGAAAACCATGAAAAATTACCTGAAGAAACGTTCTATTCTTGTCCAAGAGACCTTATTTTTAGTTCCTGTAGAGAAAAAAACAGCTCTTCAATTGATTCTGAACATATGATTTCAACGGTCTGTCATTAACACTGACCGATGAATTGAAAGTTGTCATATTTGATCCAATAGCTTTTTCCCCTGAATTATTGTTCTGAAACGTGCAAGCATATTGTAATAATCGACTTTAGATCTGTAAATCATCCTGCATCTACAAAAAATCAATATGTAATCATACCTAACCTGTAAAACAGAAGAAGTTACCTGGAATATAGGAAAAAAAAGTTGTATTTCAGTCCAATACATCCTGTTTATCATTCCTAGATGGACATAAAAGCTCCTGTACCCTTTCTACAAACATTTCAATTCAACAGGATCTAAATCCACTTAACGTTGAATGCAATATAGTCATATTTTGTTGAATATACCTTTTTCGGTGGTTATTCTTTTCTGAAACGTAAAAAGGATCAATAATAAACAGTTATTGACCGCTGAAGACCATTCAGAACCCGATTACTTACGCAAAACGTGAAATTTCATTCATACCCATTTCGACGTCAATATAAACAAACCACATAACCTAATTTCACAGAATCGATATTATTTTTCTCAAAATTCATGTTAAATCACCTGGCATTTGGAAAAAAACAATGTATTTCAATCCAATACATCCTATTTATACTCTAGATGGACATAAAAGCTCCTGTAAGCTCACTGCAAACATTTCTATTCAACGGAACCTGAATTGACTCACCGTTGAGAGCAAAATGATTATATATGGTCGAAAGCAACTTTTTCTTCATGGTTTTCATTCTGCAATATGAAAACGATCTATTATAATCAGTTGGCGGTCGATAATACACTTCCACAATATGTGAATTCACTAAAATGATGCAAATCAAATTCGCAAGTTTTTTTTCCTCAAAATTCATGGGAAATCCTACCTGAACCACCATATATTTTGGTTAATTTCGTTAGAACATCGTATAAGGAAGCCTATTTTGTCCATTTAGACCTATAAAATACCTTTTAAGGGCAAGAAAAAATAGTAAAAACATACCTTACCTAACCTCTAAATAGAATCGTATCGAAAACCATATGAAATGATCTGGAATATAGAAAAGACCGATGTATTCTGGTTGAATATAGCCTATTTCTACTTTCGGCAAAGGATTGATAAGAATAACAGCTCCAGTGACACATTTCAATTCAACGGAATCTGATTCACTCACCGTTCAAGGCAAAATAGTAAAATTTTCTCAAAATGAGCTAATACGACGTGGTTTTTTTTCTGAAACTTGAAAACGATAAATAATAATGAGATAATACCGTTCCACAATCCGTGTATTCACGAAAATGATGCTAAAAAACTCGATTTATCAGTTTTTGATGCTTGATGGAATTCATTCGTAGCTTCCTGGAAATTCATCTTCGAGTAAGAAACTGGGTCTCGATCGTTCAAACAACATCTAAATAACATATTTTTCAACCTTTCCACCTGAAAATAGACTTCCAAATCGCCGAAATCGACATAAACTTCTAACCTGCCTGAGTGACGTCACATTTTCAATTTTCCATATTCCGGCTTGTAAATCGGACAGAATCTGAAAAATATCGTTATAATCCGTCTCAAAACACCTCATTCGATCCGTCCACTACGGTATCCTCTCAAATAATAGGATTTTCAACGTTTTTTCTCGCGTACCCCTGTGACCTCAAATGTAAACATTATCAATGCACTGGAAAATACTTCTGAGGGTCCGAAACTTTGCTAAAAAGTTTAAACATACGTTAGTCATTAATTTTCGACAAAAACTTACCTCCAAATACCGATTAAATACCTAAAATCTGCATTTGAAAAAAAATCCCCAGCGTACGAAAGCTCGTATGTCATAGCGATCAATTTACTCTGTGACGCTTCGAACTCTGGCAAATTTCCCCGGAACGTCAAACTTTGCAGGCCTGTAATTCGACTCGGGGGGGCCCTAGAGACTCGAAATTCACTAACTAAACCGCGGACGTCCTTCCTCTTTCCGTCGAAGCGCCCACCTGGGCCCCACGTACCGTCAGAGTGGAGCCTTAGGCTTTCTAGCGGGACGCTTTTTGGTCAAAAACCCGATTTTGATGATTTTCGAGAATTTTTTTAAAATACTTGCCGGGGTCGTAGAGCCTCGAGGGTGGCACCGAAATTTGCGCCGTTTCTTCGACTTTCCGACGCCCCCCTCGCCCGGGCGATAAATCGCCCGCTTCGCGGGCGATAGCGCGACTTCGTCGCGCCCTTTTAACCGCCCTCAGAAAAACCCGATTTTGACGATTTTCGGGAATTTTTTCAAAATACTTGCCGGGGTCGTAGAAAGTCGGTGAAGGCACCGAAATTTCCGCCGTTTCTTCCCCTTTCCGACGCCCCCATCCCCCAGCCCGTAGGGGGTCGCAAGCGACGGGGCGATCGGCTTCGCCGATCGCACTTTTAACAGCCTCCCAAAAAAGGCGAGTGTGGTTCGATGTTCCGTCATAGAATTCCACTATTATTTTAGTATATAGGACTAGTAGAGCCAGCAGATCTACCTTTTAAGTAGGTTCGCATTTAAAACTGTTCAATGTAGACGGTAGATTCGTATTTACATGTAGAAGAGGCCATTGGTAGGAAGAAGAAGAAAAATCATCTTTGACAGGTGCCAAACTCTATGACGGACATCGACAAACCACAAAATTTCACATTTTTATGTTTGACGGCTCTGGGTGGACATAGATAAGGACTCATCTGTCATTGTTGTTCGTGCTGTATTATAATTCACACGTTTTTTTCGTTCTATCTCACTCAGACACATTGTGTCATAACATGGAACTTGTGTCTACGATTTTACACGGCTATGAAAGATCATCGACTTGCCGTTCATCTGTGTTGCTGATTTAACAGTAAAATTGAGGACATACCATTTTCTTGCAGTCTCACTCTGATACTGATACATTCTATAATTTCGCGACAGTTACATCTCTCTCTGTAATCATTCGGACATTCCTTTCAGTATATAATCGAAAAAGTGCACATCCAAATAACACAAATATATTGAATCGCTATTTATTGGACAAAAATATTTCGTAAAATACAATGTACCTCATACCAAAAGATATTTAAACTTGATGATGTGATATTACTCGAATCAGGAGAATGCAAGACATGCATCCTAAAATGTTTGCATGTAAAATTACATTCAAATACACAAAAAAAGCTCATATTCAACGAAGGAATCTACAATAACGTTTTATTTAACTACATAAATTGATTTTCTTCCATGTATTGAAGATTTAAAAAAATGCTGTATTCTATCAGTCTGATGAGTTATGAATCTGAACAATTGAAATTTTCTTCTGAAACACACGTAGATTGAATGTTACTGAAAAAATCTGCTCATTATCCTGGACAGTGGATATTGAAGTTTTTTTCCAATACCAACTCACAAATCAACTTCTTTATTGTAAACCTTGTTTGTGCATAGTTAATCTGTCATAAAAACGATGAGAACCTCTAAATATCCCTCGAAATGAAACAAAATGTTATAGCTCAAAAGCACACGAAACATGGAAGATCTCGAAACATTACTTGTTTTGTAGTTAGGAATTTTTGCCGAAAGAGGGCGCTTTGATTTTTGGACTCGCCAATCGTTAAAAAGTTGTCAATATCTGTGAGTAAACATCGAAACGACACAGCTTATCATCTTCTCATCTGATACATTCTATTATTCCGTGAAAGTTACATTCACAGCTTGTGTAATTTTGATGGCTATGGGTGAACATAGATATGGACTCATCTGTCATTGTTGTTTGTGCATAGAAATGCCCATGTCGTGCTGTCTCACTCTGATACATCTGAAACTTGTGTCTCTCTCTAATTTCATGGACTTGGAAAAAATTTGTGTCAAGATTTCAATATCCTATTCCAGATATACAATCTATAATATCAGATAATTTGAACAACAGGTGTATTGGAATAATTTTACGGTTGAACTTTATGGAATATATAGAATATCCACACAATACAAATGCAGTCACCTTGGTAAACTTGATATTTCAAAACAATTTTACTTTCAGACCGGAATATCAATGTATATATTTCTCAAATAATCAAGAATTGCTCGTTTCATTTTCAGATGTATACATAAGGAAAAAAAATGCATTAGAACAATGTCTTGGAGAAAAAAATACCAATAATTTCACTAACGGAGGGCTCATATGTGAGATGTTGTGTATATTGGAATGCAGAGAGAATAAATATGCTTACCTGATTTCGATTGTCTTGCACTCAATGGAATGCCAATTAAAAGTTCAATTTATATTGAAGAATTGAAATTCAAGTATTTAGGTACTGCAAAATTTGCTGCTGCTGAAAATTGTCGAATGAAAAGTCGAAAAATTCAAGAAAACACTGATTTTTTGGTTATTTATTGTCTGTAATATATATACAATAAAATAGATTCACAAAATATTGGCAACATAACTTTAGAAAACATTAAATTATCCCAATGTGAGAAATCAGCAATTTCGTCATATTCTCCACCATTTTATTGTGCTGGTTACATTAATACCCATTGGAGAGATGGTGGAAGATTGTACAACTCTCACTGAAAATTTTATATGGACACAGCTGAAAACTACATGAAATGAGGATACTGAATATTGCTTGAAATAAAGAAAAGAAGTTACCTGAATATATTTCATTTATCTTTGAAGCGATGAACAATTATTCTTCTTGAATGCATGTAAATTGATTATTGTTGCCAAAATCTGCTCAATTTCTTATGTAAAAGGGATACTGTAGTATTTTTCTCCAATTCCAACACTTAAATTGACACTTTGATGTGAAAACCTCATAAAGTGCATTCTTCATTGATTTGATGTTCCAAATCGCTCAGAAATTACCTAAAAACAATTAAATTCAATTAATGGACATATCAAATCTTCTCTTTTACTCAATTACCTCGATATTCAATGGTATTTCAAGAAATATGCAGGAATTAAACGTTTCAATACTTGGTGATATCCCTGAACTGAGAATAATGTTTTCATCTCCAGAATTTCGTATGTAGGAGCAAATTTATACTGAAAAAGAAAAAGGATACAGTGATAATCGACCCCAGACTTCAAAATCAATTCCAAACATGCATTTACCACCAAAATCCAGCACGTAAAATATCATGGTCTAATCGTGAATGGTGGAAGTAAATGAATAGAGAAAACCATGAAAAATCACCTGGAATATGAGAAGAAACGTTCTATTCTTGTTCAAGAGACCTTATTTCCACTTCTTGTAGAGAAAAAAAACAGCTCTTCAATTGATTCTGAACATATGATTTCAACGGTCTATCAAATATACTGACCGATGAATTGAAAGTTGTCACATGTGATCCAAAATAGCTGTTTCCCCTGAATTATTGTTCTGAAACATGAAAGCATATTGTAATAATCGAATTCAGACCTGAAAATCAATCTGCATCTACAAAAAATCAGTATGTAATCTCATACCTAACCTATAAAAGAGAACAGGAATTACTTTGCTAAAAAACCACGTAAAATTTCCTGGAAATATAGGAAAAAAAGTTGTATTCCAGTCCAATACATCCTGTTTATAATTCCTAGATGGACATAAAAGCTCCTGTACCCTTTCTGCAAACATTTCAATTCAACGGAATCTGGATTCCCTCACCTTTAATCGTTGAGCTCATTTCTCTGCACGAATTGACAAAATGATTCATAATTCCTGCTACAATGGAAAGGGGTCAGTCAATTATCTATAATAATCCCATAAATCACCTCGAAATTCTCGAATAAATCCGAAATCCTGTCATTTTATCGAGGCCTCTTGTCGAATTTGTTTTTAACAATTCTTACGGAAATGTACCAAGAAATGGGTTGGGAAAGATGCAATAACAATATTTCGTTCCAAATTCATGCATATTTCTTCATTTTAAAAAGATTCTATCGAAAAAACGGGCCTGGAAAAAAAAATTTTAAATTCGTTCAAAATATTATACAAACCTTGGAAAATGGGGAAATTCTATTCGAAATAGTCGAAAGACAACGTAAAATACGATTTCCGAACAGAATTGGCCCCCTACCTACACATTTCCTATCCAAAAATACATTCTTCTTTCATCCGAGCAATATTGAAGTGTCAATTTTGGAGCTGATGGTTTTTGTTCATAACTTTTTTAAAATCATTTTTCCAGCTTCAACCTGATACGGTTTCGATCAATAAGCATCTAAAGAACAACTTTTTCACCATCGAGACCTGAAAAACTTACTGTAAATAGGAAAAATCGGTATAACTTTGAGGCTCCCCCGGTGACGTCACTTTCACAAATCTTCTCAAAAAACGATGAAATTCTTCTGAAATTACAAAAATATCATTGAAATCTACCTGAAAACATCCCATCCGAACGATTCGAGACGACATCGGTCCAATTTAATAGGTTTTTATTCATTTATCGGCTCATCCCTATATTTTGAAATGTAAACATTCCTTATGGCTTCGAAAATCTTCTTATCGGCCTGGAATTTTAGCTGAAAAGGAAGATCATACGTTATTCTTCGATAATCGAAAGGAAAACTCACCTCAAATGACGATTAAATACCAAAATGCTGTTATTTAAAAAAATTTCGGTCCGGTTTTTCAACATGTCTTCCCTACCGACGCTTGTCGTGAAAGCAACGAAACTGACATTTGCACATAATTCCTTATATCTGCGGGAAACTTCTTCTGGACGACGAAGAACGGAAAAACAGACGATTTCCTATCGATATTCATCCCCAAAATCGCCGATCGATTCCAAAATTCCGAAATCGATTCGGAACTATTTGCCGGCGCGGAGTACCTTTCGAGAATTTCAACCTCGTTTCTAGGGAAACCGAGCATCGAATTCTATGACCGAAATTTTCGAGATTTTCGCGAAATGTCTCGACTTCGGAGGGTCGTAGCGCGGGACCGGGGGCCCCCAGAGCTTCGAAAAATACTTTACGGAGACCTCCCGGTCTTCCCCTTTCCGACGACGCGCCGCTTTCCCCACCAGGTGGCGCCCGATCAGATCCTTATGGCCTGGCCCGGAACGGTTTTCGACGAATTTCCGCGTTTTTCGTACTTTTCGCCAATTTTTTTAAAATACTTCCCGACGTCCTAGCACGCCGCCTCCGGCGGCGTCTGAACCGCCCCCTCTCCAACCCCCGAAAACAGCTCTCGCACGGGGCAAAAATCGACGCTTCGCGTCGATTTTTGCAACATTCCCGGACCTCTCCGAACCGATCTGAAATTTATGGTCGCCTACTAAAAAAACAAATTATCATTTTAGTATTATAGACAAAGTCACAGTTTAACGACACAAAATTATCACAATACTTTTAAATTATAAACAACAAACACAAATTCTCCCTGAGAATTTCGAAAACATCGACCACAAAAAAACGGTTCAATCGTAGGTAACATCTTGGGTTAAACTTGGGGCAACTTCCGCAACTAAATTAGGTGGATAGTTCAATTCATCTATTGAGTCATCCGAGCACAATAGATGTGGTCTTAGGCTCAGTACTTTATAACGACTGACTGAAAGACTTAACCAGTTTATGTCAACGGTTACTACTTTATATGACGACAACCAATCTAGAAAAAAAAAATTTTTTCAACTCTGCACGAAAGTGTGGTGTAAAAATAAAATTTGAATATGTCACCTTCAAATTGATTGCAATCTTCAGTATCCATCAATTCACATATAATGATACAGATATATTTATCTTGGTTCTTCAATTCTTCAATGGAGGATACAACAACGCCTTGTTGTAAACTAATTATATTCTACAAGAATGCCAAAGAAAACAGTTTAATTGATGAAATGGTGAAGAAGAAATAAAAATTTATTTTCAGCAAGTTTTAAATATTTCAAAACAAAGACTCTACGACTTACTTTGATATCCTCAACACTAGTCTGGGAAAATGATCGTGGTAAATAGAATTTAAATCCTTCAAGCAATGGGTTAGTCAGTCGAGTAAGCCTTGAAATCCTTGGACTTGCTATTCCTGTTATATCAAGCACTTCAAAAGGCTCCTTAAAGATTCACAATATAAATAAGATAAAAAAATTCAGGATCTTAATATAAAACCTCATCCACCACACAATTCGACGACAAACACTCTTGCACCCATTTTATATTAAGCACCCAAATTCCAGCAGCTATCGCAGATATGAATTTTATTGTATGATCTTTCACGTAATTGTGCTTGTCCACAGAAACTATCATGTGTGTAACCTCGGGACTAAATTTCTCTTTTAGCGTCACCAATTTTTTTTTGCACAACGAGTCCACACAAAACATTTCTGGGTGGTTAAGTCTGGTGAAAGCAATGCAGGGTTTGGGCTTTTCCTGAGCTGAAGTGCTGAAATTAAATCGTTTATCGAAATTTGCAAAATATCCTGAATATTGAAAAGAATGAGAAACACTTCTCTTCAAAAATTTCATTAACCAAATCGAGATTCCCCATTCATTACCTGGCTTCCTGTGATGTTCTCAACCTTGGTTTCACATAACTCAAAATGCTCTTTTGCTTCGGCGTACTAGTCAACACTGACGTGGTATTAGTCTTCGGCACAATAGTTAAAGGTGAAAACTTGGACTGTCTGACCATTTCTATTACGTTCATGTTTTTAGATTTTTCCCTACATATAGGGGACACCTTCATGAATTGTTGCGATAAAGTAGGCACTTCATGGGGCACAGCAAAGATTTTATTGTTTGAATTGGACGCCTTTAATGGCTTTCTTTTGGCAGGAACTTCAAATCTTTGGGGTGATAGTGAGTTGGGAATAACATTCTCCGATTCCCTATCACTGTTTTGTATGATTTGTTCTGAGTCTACTTTTTCGCTTGCATCCACCTCATCATCGAATCCTGGTGGTGGCGGTACAATATTCATGGTCACAGGAAAATTTTCGGAGTTTTCCTGAACTTTCAACGACGTCCTTGAGTTATTCACAACTTGGGAACAACTAAGCCTTGAAAAAAGTACAGATGTCCGTAATGACCCTACAATTTACTAAACACAAACCAAATTTCATGCAAGCAAAGTGTGCTTATTTCCAATGTGAATTTTCAGTTAAGAACAACAAATTAAACTCGAGATCAATGTTTTGAACATCAAAGTTGATAAAAAACAGAGAGTACTTACCTCTCTAAAAAGCTTACTGCTTTCTGTGGGGTAGTCTCTACCACATCCTCATCGGAAAAGATTTCATCATCAGAAATGTTAAAACTACCCGGGTTCTCCATTTTATCATCTTTAATTCTTTTTCTTTTAACATCTGCATTGACAGATCTCCTCCTTTTTGGTGTACTGAACATATCATCTGTTTCCACAACTGCTTTGTTTTCTACACCTAAACTTGAATGTTCTTTGCAGGATTCAAATAAAGTTTCCGAATGTTTATCTTTAGAAAGTTCTCTATTATTCTCTTTTTCTAAAACACTGTCCAACTTATCCAAGTTTTGGCAAAAGAATTCATCGTCATTTTCAGATTGCACAATCTCTTCTTTAGTGTGCAATGATTTCATTTCGTTCCTCTCTATTTCCTTTGTAGTTTTTGCTATCAATGAATTGCAGTGATCTAAAAGCTCTTGGGTTTTTATTGCATCTTTTTTTTCATCAATTCTTTCCTCTTCAAGAACATCAACATTTTTTGAAGATGTTGGGATTTGTGAAAAATTGTATTGTATTTTTTTTAGTTTATGACCATCATTTTCATTTTCTATTTGTTTATTTGCTTTCTCTATTAAATCGTCATAGTGCTTTATGAGATCTTGGGTCTTAATTTTTTCATTAGATTTTGAAGACTTCAATGAATATTGCTTTCTATTCAAAGACTGGTTCAGTATTACATCATTTCTACTATTTATGTGGTTTTCAGATAAAATTTGGGACATAATCATGTCATTGTCATTTTGCAAAAAATCTTTATCAGAGATTTGATTGTTTGCCTTTTCAATAAGTTCATCGCAGTAATTTAAAAGAGTATCTGCTTGAGTATTTTCGCACAATTGTGTCTTCTTTTGAGACTTCTGATGAGAAAATGAATTATTTTTTTCTTGTTGGAGATCTACAAAAGGCTGTAAAAAAATGGAATTGAAAAATAACAAATATAAGGAAAACTGTACTCCAGCGAAATATCATATGTAATTGAATTCCATTGTAATGAAAACTGAAATCTTACCTCCTTGATCAAAACATCTGAATTCCTCAAATACTGGCTGTGATCTTGTAGACTTTCTGATTCGAACTCAATGCTCAAATTGTTTTCCATGAACCTATCACACTTGACCTTATACGGTCTTTCCTCATCAGAATCTGAGACGGAAGTTGATCTGACTCTTTTGAGATTCTGCTCCAATTCTTGACGTTCTAACAAGGCCTTCTCAAACATTAATCTGCGATTCACTCTCGGATTAGATTGGGGTAAACTACACAAGATACCAGATCCCTGACTCGTATTTATTCCACCTCTCGAATTCAACTCAATTACACTGATATTCTCCTTATTTTTTGTTGAGGAAGTATTTCCACATAATTTTGAAACATTTGAAATGTTTGTCGAGGTATTATTCATTTTACTTTCTTTTAAAGAACCGTTATGTTGGGTGTTACATTGCTCCAATATTTGTTCAACTGGAATTTCACTTTCAATAAAACTTCGATGTATATTTGGATTTTGAGAAGCTTGTTTGGTCAAACTTTTTGTTCGTTGCACTGATGAGGTTTCAATTGGTGCTTCAACATTTTTTTGATCAGGTACCAAATGTTCTTGTTCTATCTCAACAAATAATTGGTTAGATTTTCTTAATTTTGGGCTACTTTCATTTTTCTCATTCTCAATAGTTTCAATACTAAACAATATTGGTGATGAGGCTGTATTAGTGAACTTTTTACGACTTTTACCAGGACAAATATGTGGACAGTCAGGACAAAACTTGGTGGTCTGAGTTGCAACATCTTCATGGATTAATGATTTAAAAGCAGCAGATGGAGTTATAGGAAAACCTTCAAAGGACAGCATATCAGTTTGAATTTGTTTCTCAGAAAAACTGATAGGGATCTTGTTTTCAACAATTCTTTGTGTGTCAACTTTGCCTATTTTCAAACAATCGCAAATAATTTCAATAGCAGGGACAAGAGATTCCAATTCTTCTGCTTTCATATTATCTTCTTCAGTCAATTGTAGTAAAATATCTTTTAACTTACTTGTTAACTTAGCAGCGTAACCTATTTTATCGATTTTTGGATCTATTGGTTCTTTGGTCAGTGGTTGCGTTTGATAAATGTAAATATCAGAGTCGTTATCTTTTTCTGGTTCCACAGTCTGTTTAGAATTCTGATGGAAGATATTTTCATCAGTGATGATTTCTTGACTTGATGGCGGTATGTTCATTTTAATCATTTCAGGCAAAGCTTTGCTGAAATAATCTTCCATCTTCTGAAAATCAACGGCTTTAGTTTCCATTACTGACGAGTTTGCTGTTTTCAATGGATCACTTGTGTTAAGTTTAGGTTCCCCATCTTTTCTGATTGATTTTTGGGTTGATTGAAGACTAATATCCAGCTTTTTCGGCACTTTTGTTTTGCCTATTGTTTTTTTCAATTTCTTTATGCTTTTCCAAGATGATTTAGATTTACTTTCATGATTAACAGTTGCATTCAATGTTTGTTTAGAACTGTTCTTTTTCAATCCTTCATCAGAAACTTCTAGCATTTCATGGTCTAATTGGTCCAAAAATTTATCTTCATCCAAATTCATTGTGTTGATTCCAGTTGTTTTTTCTTTAGATTTAGAGGAAAAGGCTGTTTTTTTCTTACTATTTTCACCTGATACTTCTTTATCTATTGCATCAAGTACTTCATCCTCCATAATATTAATGATGAGCTGATTCTCAATACAATTCATTTCTTGCAAATTTTGGTACTGTTTAATTTTATTTGGCGATGTACATTCTAGGGAATGCCTTCGCAAATTTTTTCGTTTACCGAGAGGTGAATTTTCAACAGAACGAACCTTTCTTTCCCTTATTTCCTCATTGTCTTTTGCAACTAATGGTTTGTTTTGAACTGTTTCTGATTTTTTATCTTTATTCCGATTCTTGAAATATACCTGAGAAACTGACAGCATATCAATATCTAATGGTGTATTAGTCTGAGTAGAAAAAGACTGAGTTTGACTAAGTCTCTCAAATTTATTTCTTGAATCTTGTAGCCACTGTAGAATTTTGTTCTTATTCTTGAAAGGCTGATTCAAATTCTGCACATTTGGAAGTATAAGCAACTGTTGTGCTAAATTATCCGAACTTTCAGCATTGACCTTCTTTTGTTTACGAGATAAACCAATTTTAGGTTTGGGTATCTTCTTTTGATCTTCAATTAAGTTTTTCCTTGTATTAGGTGTTATAGGTTTCAATACTAAAATGTGATCAAATTATGCATTTTGTAGAAAAAATAATTACAAAGTAATTCATTTGCAACCTGTTTCTGAATAAAGGAATTTATATATCTTACCAGTTTTACTCTTAAATTTAGAATCATTTAAGGCCTTTTTCTTTGATGACCCCTTTGAATTATTTGGTTTTATAGTGCAGGGTATTATATTTTCCTCTGAAGATTCTTTAATGAATTCATCTGAACTGATTTTACTTGTCAGCATATTGTTCTTCGCCTTTCCTTTAGATACATTAGCGAAAAATGTTTTAACTGCAACCAAGTTTTTAATGAATATGGTATCCAGAGCGAATTGAATTTAATTCCACTAGTTCAAATAGGAGATGAACCTTCTTACTATCAGTTTTATGATGAACTTTTATATCAACTCCTAATGCTCTAACAAAACTACATAAAGACTCCAGGGCAGCATCCCTGCTCAACATCTTCCTTTTGGATATTTCCTTTTTACATAGTGGGCATTCAAGAGAGTCTTTATTTTTCTTATATGTTTCCAAACAGTTAAAACAAAATATATGTCTGCAGGGTAGCTCTCTCACATTTTCAACAATATCAAGGCTAAAATACATATAATTAGGGTAATGATGAAGAACTATATATTTAAGAGCCTAGTTACCAAATTGGACATTTGACGTGTTCTAATTTATCTAAAACAGTTTTGGAAAAGTTTTCCAAAGTATTTTCCATGTTGCAAAAATAAACAAAAATCGTTCATATCCCGCCAGAAATTTTCAAATGTGGACGAATGGACTAATGAATGGAGTACAGGCCTTTTAGGCCTTTTCGGAAACTTACTCGGGTTCACTGGATCCCTAACCTTTGCGTTCGTTTACCTAATCCGAACATCCAACCCGTGTTCGGAAAGTACAGAGTATCTAACCCGATCAGTGACTCGGGTTGATTTATCGTAACCCTACTCGAAAGCAGGGTCGCTAGATCCACCGCATGCGCACGGCAGTTTAGTTTCGTATCTGGAAAACGCGGGAATAAGCCTTCCACTTTATAATAATAATATTCTGTTCTATAATAATCTCATAATAATTAATCAAAAATTTTGGAAAGAGAAGAGAATTTGGCGCAATGTGAAATGTGTTAAATTCCAAAAATTAACTGGGAAAAAAAATCTTAAAATTATTGGTTATGTTATGATCTACTGACACTTCAAATCCTAAACCTGATAGTTCGTAAACTTAATTGATTAACTGATTAATAAGAATCAATCAATAATTATGGAAAGAGAAGAGAATTTGGCGCAATGTGAAATGTGTTAAATTCCAAAAATTAACTGGGAAAAAAATCTTAAAATTATTGATTATGTTATGATCTACTGACACTTCAAATCCTAAACCTGATAGTTCGTAAACTTAATTGATTAACTGATTAATAAGAATCAATCAATAATTATGGAAAGAGAAGAGAATTTGGCGCAATATGTGAAATGTGTTAAATTCCAAAAATTAACTGGGAAAAAAATCTTAAAATTATTGGTTATGTTATGATCTACTGACACTTCAAATCCTAAACCTGATAGTTCGTAAACTTAAGACCGGGTCTGTGATCCAAGAAGATCCGTCACGTGACCTCAATGGATCGAGTTAGTAACCCAGAGTAGGTTTCCGAAAAGGCCTAAAGAGGAACAGACAAGGGTAATTTGCTTTCTCTGCTCCAATCCTCTATGCTTGTTGATTGTTGACAATTTACATCTGTCAAAATTAATTGTTATCTTGTCAAACTGACATTGAAAACCGAAAACGTAGAAATTTGTTAATTTCACCCACCTCATAAAGAAATTGGTGTTAATAATGTTAATATTTTAATAACAATGGCCGCCGAAATCAAACCAGCAACCCATTCGCACGATAGATTTTGTACAACGAGAAAACCCGCCCTATTAGCCAAATTAGAAGGGTGTACCGATGAAATAAATGCCGCTGTTTTAATTCCAGGTGAAGAAGGAGTGATCAGTGTATCTGATGATAAGTATGTGTTCGATCACCTGTAAAAAATCATTACTGATTCTTTTATTTTCAGAACTGTTCGAGTATGGCTGAAAAGGGATTCCGGTCAATACTGGCCTAGTATCTGCCAGTATATGCCAAGCGGGGCAACTGCGGTATATTACACTATTGAAACTAGACAATTATTTATTGGCCAAGAAAATGGAACTGTTTCTGAGTATTCCCTGGCCTCAGATTTCAATAGGATGATGCTTATCAAGGAGTATTTAGTTCATCAAGCTAGAGTTACTGAAATTATTTTCTCATTACAATGCGAATGGGTTCTTAGTGTAGGTAGAGACAAAGTCTTTTCTTTTGAATGTGCCCAAACTGGTAGGAACTTGGGAACTTTTACTTCTGAGGCTTGGTGCACAGCCCTTCAGTATCCTTTTTATTTAAATATTTTTATAATCCCAACTTTATTGACCGTGTTTGTTTGACAATTCTGAATGATGATTTCCTTATAAAAAATAAGGTTTGATACACAAAGCAAGCATGCATTTGTGGGTGATTATTCTGGCACAATTACAATGTTGAAATTAGAAAATGAGGGTTTGTCGGTGATAACAACTTTTAAGGGACATTCTGGATCTGTTCGTTCCCTTGCTTGGGATATGGAAAGAAATATGCTGTATAGTGGTTCTTTCGATAAAACCGTGATTGTTTGGGATATTGGTGGTCAACAAGGACATGCCTATGAACTCCAGGGACACCATAATAAGGTCAGGATTAATCTGCATTATTTTTTCCTATGCTTTTGCTAATTGGAACTTGGGAATGCAAAAAGATTAAATTATTACAAAGGTGATTTCTAAATAATTTTCAGGTTACTGCTCTTTATTATTTGAACCCCAGGCAACAGATAGTGAGTGCAGGAGAAGATGGAGTTTTTGTTTTTTGGGAAATGGGTTTAGAAAGAAAAGAGACACCGGAGTGGGTAGAATCAGACTTGTGCCAATTATGTGGTCGTCCGTTTTTCTGGAACCTCAGGGCTATGATGGACCAAAGACAACTAGGTATGTAGGAGTTGTTAGGGTAGATAATATTTTATGTTATGTGATTTTTGCAGGTTTAAGACAGCACCATTGCAGACATTGCGGTAAAGCAGTGTGCGAAAAATGTTCAACTGGTCGACTCGCTATTCCAAGAATGGGTTTTGAATTCCCTGTTAGAGTCTGTGATCCCTGTCACAATTCTATGAAAGACGTAGGGTAAGTACAGCTTCACACTTGAAGTCATCAACAATAACAATCAGAGCAATTATTTTGCTTTTTTTTATCTCATGTGTATTATTGATTCTCTGTTTTATAGACGACCATCTATGGCAACATTCCATGACGCCAAACATGCTATAGTTTCCATGACTATAGACGAAACTACGAAAAAGTTACTTTCAGTTGGTCAAGATCGTGTTATCAAAGTTTGGGATATATCACAATTGATGTGATTTGATTTTTTTTCTTTGAACACTTGGTATGTGATTTGTAATCTTTCATGTGCTATGATTTATGTTTGTAAAGAAATAATAATGTTATATTTATATTGTAAGCCTTATTGTTCTTTAAATATGATGGCTCATCATTTAGATTATACTAACTTCTATCTTGAAAACGAATTATTATAGGTATCATAAATTATTTCAGAGTTATTGATTTTTTTTTTTATGTAGCATCTAGAGTTATTAAAATGGAATCAGCTCTAATTTATTTTTATTCTGCATCTCCAACAGTACATAACATCCAAAATACCTATAGAAATGTTAACACTTCATCATTATTATTACTACAACTTATATTAATCAATCTTTGAATACTTGACCTTCAAAAAATTTGGTAAAAAGTTTTCACCAGTAGATCTCTTCGCTAAATTTGGCAACAGTGTTCTCTTACAAAACTAGCTGTTAAAGATTATAATGAGAGAAATGGACTCGCAAAGATCTAATTCAAGAAGTAAACCTTTGCGAGTCCATTTCTCTCATTTATTATATGTACCTAGTGGACGGTTCTAACGGACGCGAATTTTCCTATTTTTAAAGATTATAATGTCGAATTTTTACACGGATGACGGAATGGTCTCAAACGATAGGTTCGACTCGTTATTCACGTGGCTTGTTTCCATTCCGTCCCAGCGGCCGTCCGTATACACGACAGCTCTCGAACCTAGAGTCTTAGAAACATGGGCGTTCGAAATTTTGTTTTCTTGATGATTTCAAAAATACTTATTCGATCGCTTTGAAATTTTGCATTCAGATGGAGTATTACGTATGCAACCTATGTGCTAAATTTGGTCCACAGCGCTCAAACAGAACAATTTATGGGAATGTGTAGCAGGTATCAGAGGATTGTGTTCAAACCATCGATATCTATGTTCTGTATCACAGAACCACTAATTAGTTTGTCTATGCCACTAATTGAACATAGAGATGCGTAATATGTCAAAGCAAACGTCAAATATCTGACATAACCAACCAAACAATATTTTTAAATAGTTGGCGCCGTTGTTGTTTAGATTTGTGATTGCCTAACTTCATAATTCGCCTCTTTTTCAGAAAATAAAATAGAAATCGTTCAGTGAACGATATTTTCTCCTCCATCTACTTTGAATATTGAAATTTGTTGGATATCCTGTGTAGAAACTAGGATTGCTTGACAGTTTACTAGAAAGTAGTTAATTTGATTTGGACGAGATAACCTGCAAAAAGGTATCTGTCATCTTCGAATAAAACAAATGAATTCTTCGACTTGATCATGAATTAATTTATTGCTTAGAGAACAGTGCATTGACTTTTTAATATGTGGCCGTTATTGCTTGATATGACAAAGGATGAATCTTTACAAAGCTTGAGAAATTTAGGTATGTAATGTTAATTTATCCAAGATCAATTCCAAGTTGATAAACTTCTATTGCAGAATTAGAAGCTTATTCTCATTTAGTCTCTGCATTAAGAGCTCAGGGTCCTCTTAATTCCGATAAACGGAAATTATTGAGGGAAACTAGTACAGTTTTGAATATATCTCAAGAAAGGCATAAAGCAGAAGTAAGGAGGGCTTTAACTGATGAAAAACTAACAACAATAGCATATCAGTAAGTTTGAAACTGGTTTGTCATAATTACATTTTCAAATTTATCAAATTTCAGTGTGAATGCTCAGAATGAATATAGTAATGATTGGGCGCAAGAGGGACGTAGAGTGATACCCTTAATGCCCAGAATGGCTCCACAGACTGGTTTTTCAACTCTAGCGGATGAAGTGGCTGAAAATACAGATCAGAATAATAAACTACTGCCATTACCAGCTAATACAGAAAGAAAACGATCCATGATTGTACAGTCTAACCAGAATATGTCTGGAGATTGCAATAAGACCAGTTCATTCAGAGTTAATGACCAGCCAAAGCATGAGGAAATACGAAAAAGGAAATTTTCTGAAAACAGTAGCTTGGCCCAACATCTTCTTGGTCCATCTGCTAATAAAATGAGCAAAATACAGCAAATATACCGGCAGAAGACTAAATCTAAAACAAAAGAACAGTATGCAAAAGTCAAGATTGAGGACCAACAAGAAGTTATTCAAAACAAACCTCTTCAGGTTCCAAATCAAAAGCCTCAAATGGTAAAAATGCCATTGAATACTAATACAACTTCAGCAAATGGGTCAAAAATAAACATCCTTCAGAATATCAATTTGCAACCACAGAGCCCTGTTATTACCGAGGACCAAATGGAACAAATTCAAGATGTAAACAATTCAAATATGACAAAATACAATGAAACTAATCATTCAACATCACCTTCGTTCAACATTAATGAAAATATCAATAATAGATTGAAATTTTTGACTAAATCGAACAATATCATGTTTAAGTCTTTGAATACTGGTGTGAATATGAACATGGACTTGCAAAAATCTCTAAAAATGTGTCCCTCGAGAAAACCAATACCAAAATCAGTACCAACAACAAACCAGAAATTGATCGTTGTTTCAAACGCTCAAACTATGTCAAACAGTAGTATTCTTCAAAGAACATTGACCATTCCTTTTGTGAAAAATATATCTGTGAAAAATTTTGATAAATTCAAAATTGTGAGTACATCAGGTACTCCGGTTAATTTAGGAAATACTACAGTGAATTCAAACAGTTTCAATTCAGTGAAACATAAAGTGGTGACGGTAAGGACCAGTAATCCTGTTAACACAGGAAAAAAGGTACTTCCACTGACACAACTGCAGATGTTGAACAAAGGAAGCATCAAGGTTCTTCCTCTTGGAGGTAAGATTGTCGGAAAAACTACCACTTCTTCGATACCTCCATCGATGTACATCATGAATTCGATGGGAAACATTCAGGGTTTAACGAAAACCATAAATTCCTTACCTATCACCCATGCAAAAGTTATAGAAAATATCGATAATACTCAAATTGTACCTATATCCGCTAATTCTGAAGCCTCGGTATCGAACTGCTCCAGAAATGTGGATAACCAGAAGGAACCAGTGAAAGGATCCTTTGTAATCAACAACAAAGTCATTTCGGAAGATGATTACGATGCCAAGATTAACGAGTTCCATATTCAGACAGTGCAAATAGCTTCCGAGGACGCTATAGTGGAAGTGAAATCTGAGGAAGATGTGAAAACAGAAGACGAATGTGAAACCGTTGAAGTCGTCAAGACTGGGATAGTTTGCCTTCCTGAAATAGGTGAGTTTGCTTATTGAATTTTTGTTAAAAGTGCTCATTGATTTTGATTAGGAGAATAACAGAATAGGAGTTGACTGGGCTGTAACTTATCCCAAAATTTTTATTGCAGGATATAATTGAAACTGATGACATGCATTGAAAATGAATGTAGGGTCAAGTAAAACTCGCGTGGAAGAGGGTTTCTTACTACGATTTTTTCTATAGAAGTTTGGGGACTTATTCATTACATATCATCATTTTGCATATTTACACTTTGTATGTAGATACTCCTTGTAGGAAAACCCAACCTCCAAAAATCACATGTGACCGTCGTGTCAAACTTGAAACTCCTGTCTTCTATGCTTGAACATCGAAGAAAATATTTTATGACTGTCAAAAAATTATTAATGACAGCATCTGTCAAAAATATAATTGACAGCATCTGTCAAAAAATCAACCTTTAAAAATCACCTGTCAAACTTGACAACTCACATCTATGAATCTATGATCTATGTTCGATCATCGAATGTTTTGGACCAACAATTTTTCAAGAAGGGCCAAAACTTTGAATCGGAGAGTTCGGAAACTGGAAAATCGTTAGGAATAGAAATCGTGTGCGTATAATGCAAGGTATGTCCTTTCGATAGGCGCATAGGAATTTTACCCAGGGGAAACAAGAAAAAATCCTTATATGTTCAAAAGTAGGAACAACAGTGGATTTTTACACTCGTTCTACTTAAAGAAGGGTAAGATGGATAGAATACGAGGTGTTGCTACGCCCCAACCATTACCATAATGAATCTCGTCCTTAAAAGGAAACTAGAATTGTCAAATATTTTTCTACTTCACTATGTAAACGTAATGGCGCTAGAGTCGCTTTGACAGATATTCATGCATCCACTGACTTTACGTCAGTGCTTTTAGTGACCAATTTTCCCTACAGAAATTTTAAGATACCAAAATACAAACTTAGGTACCTGATCATAGACCAATCCAACAAAACAGCTGATCACCTTTTTTCAAGATGGCTGCTGGAACAAACAAATAACAAACATTTCTGAAATAGTGTTTCTCTATTATAACTATCATTTTACATGGCATAATTGAAGACATTGAAGTTGAAAATTGAGAAACCAACAGAAACTACCCTGAAACACGTACCTCGTAACTGAATATCCTCGGTTTGATATTTGTTTATTTCAGCAACCATTTTGAAAAAGCTGATCGTGACAGATCGTTGGATTGGTCTATTGAAATAAACCATATTCACCTAAATAAAACATTCAAGTGGGACACTTCAATTAGCGAATTATATAGTAAAATTACATGTGCGGACCTGTTTCCGACCAATATTCTTCCCGTTTCGCTCTCAAAGCAAGGCAATCTCATACTGAGTATTTAGTAGAGGATTTCTCGACTTCTTCAACATAAAACTTTTATATAGGTGATTTTGCGCGAAATTGTCTATTTTGTTAAGGTTAAAAGACCCTGTCTACGAATACAGGGAATAATGAATCCTATTGTGATATGAGTCAAACGAAGATTCTATATTTTAGATTGCTATATTTCGGAAGGAGAAATTGTGGAAACTGAATTGAGAATTTCTCCAGAAAGTATGGATCAGGAAATGAAGGAGAGTACAAACGGAAGCAGTAGCATAGAAGATTTCAGTGGTGATCTGTTGAATTCAGATCATATACAAGAATCTGAAATTTATGTTGACAACTGACACTTATTTATTTTAACTTAAATTTGTATTATTTTTGTATAAAATTACTTCTCTAATCTCAACTGTTATATTTGTTATATTTTGAATTTGCACTGGTTATAATAATTAACAGAAAAATGCAACTCTTTATGAATATATCTACTGAAAATATAATACACAACCATTCAAACAGCTTCTTTTGTAAATGTTACAAGATATCACTTCAAAATATTTTCAATATTTTGGAACTTTGAATAGGAGTTCATAAGTTGTATGAAATAGTTGAATTGATGAACTTGATATCACAAACTTGAACTAAATATATACACATATAGGTGCCACATATTGTTAAATTTTGTTTTTCATCCTTTGATTGATCAGGGAATCTTCTGCAATAAAACAATTATAATAGTTTCCTCACTGTGATCAATTGGAATATTATTGTATTCATCCTGTTGTGAATATTTGAAAAAAAATATAGAGCATAATAAATTTATTATTATTTAACAAAAAGTTTATAATTTTTCAAAACATTAGTTGGTTTTTCCTTGCTTTTTCAGCCTAAGTATTTTTCACCTCAAATTTTCTTTTCAACTTTTGAATTGGTTGAAAACATTCAATGAACATTGATTGGAAAATTATCGGCGAAATGAATTAAATCCAATATTTTGAGTGATATCTTGTTTTTTCTTTTTATTTCAAGTTTGCAGATATCACATAAAGAAATTTGATGGAACATTGCTCAAAACGTTGGTATTTTATGTTGAAGGTATGAAGTAAATTATTTATTGAAAACTATAATATATGTAAATTTGAAGATTTTATTATAAATATGAAAAGACAATTTTTATAGTGAAATAAAATTTAATACAAACCAGTCAGTTTCATTCTCCTCGTGATAAATGAAATGAATTAAAAAAAATCTGTGCATTACACAGGGGTTCAGTAAATATCGCGAAATCGCCTGTGTGATGATAGCTTGGCTCATAACCTATATGCGAATGATGAAAAGTGTGTTTTTATAAAATTATATGTTTTGGCGTGTTCTAAATGCTAATCACGAATCCTTGTTCAAATTTGATTCTGTCCGTCCCGCCGGAAACACGATATCTCTACAGGGTAGGTTTATATCTATCTGGAATGTTGCGGTTGAGTTCGTGAGGGCGACATTCGACTAGAGAGTTGCTGTCAATTTTTTGACATATGTCAAAATTTTCAATTAAAAACAATTGTTTAATGAAAATTTACCAGGCCGCAGCAGACTGCCAACGATGACGATGTTTTCACAATCCAGTACGCCGACGACTTTACAATTATATGTTCAGGTAAAGACCCTTCCTTAATCGTCGAGAAACTAAATCGTCATCTCACTTCTATCCATTTTTGGCTGTCCAAACGCAATCTGACAGTCTCGGCCCCCAAGTCATCAGCCATGATATTTGCCAAACACATCCTCCCCCCTGAGCCTCCTCCTATCCGGATTAACTCACAAACCGTTCCCTGGAAACAACAGGTTAAATACTTGGGTGTCATATTCGACCCCAAGCTGAAGTGGGGAAAACAGATCGAGTATGCGTGCTCGAGGGCAATATCTCAGACGAAAATCATCAAGAGCCTATGCCGGCCTTCTTGGGGCTCACATCCAAGCATTCTGCTCAATATCTATAAGGGGCTCGTGCGCCCTTATCTCGACTATGGTAGCATCCTGTATGGCAGATGTTCCAAGGCGGTCCTTCAGCTCTTGGATAGGGTCCAATATTCGGCTCTTCGTACTTGCTTGGGCATGATGAACTCCACCCCAACTCATGTTATTTTGGCGGAAAGCGGCGAACTGCCCCTCGAATACCGGAGACTCTGGTTATCGTATAAATACGTGTCAAAGATAATGAGATTTACCGATCACCCTCTCCTATCTGTCATGCACGACCCTTCGGAATTGGACCGTCTCTGGTTCAATGACACTGTACCCGGTTTTGTCCGAGCATTTCAGCTCCTCATGAGTAGGCGAGACCTTATATGGAGCTCTGCTCTCCTACCCTTCTTCCTCATTGATTCCAAAATTCGATCCGAAAAAAGAAATATTATAAATTCTGGCCTCCCTAAGAACGCTCTGTCCAACGATCAGGCTTTCGCCGAGCTTCTCCACAAAAAATTCGAAGGATATACTGGCATATACACAGATGCTTCAAAGTGTAACACCCCAGATACTGTGGGTTATGGAGTTTGGGTCCCCTCGCTTAACCTCAAAATTTGCGGAAGACTGCCGAACCATTTCTCCATTTACTCAGCGGAAACATTCGCCATAGATCGGGCCCTTTGTGAAGTCCTGAACAGGCGGATTCACAAAGCCCTCATAGTAAGCGATTCACTTAGCGTTCTGGAAAAGCTGAAAGGCAATAAGTTTGATGCCAATACAGATATAGGTTTGGTCAACGTCCTCAAACATCTCTCTACTGCTAGAGCTCTTGATTACAGGGTCACACTTATATGGGTTCCCAGTCACTCCAACATATCCCATAACGATAGTGTGGATACTCTGGCCAATCGAGGCAGGCTAATGCCTGACTTTATTCGAATGCGAGGCGGTCCTAGTGACTTATGGCCCAATTTCATCAGGGAAATTTGGAGGGACTGGGACTCAAAATTCAAAAAAATCTCCGAAACGAAGGGTAAGGTCTATGCAGACTGGGTTACCCCCAGCTCTTACCGCCGGGAAACTTGGTTCAAGGGATCTAATACGAGCAGAAAAAATATTACAACTTTAATTAGACTCAGATCCGGTCACATTCTTTCTCCTGCTCACTTGAACAGAATCGGAGTCCGGGACTCCCCCCTATGTAACTGCGGTGAGCTCGGAGACCTTAAGCACATATTTTTGTCGTGTGGATCTAATGCTTATAATATTGACCTCCTGCATGATAAAATTCTCTCTCTTGGAGTACACTCCCCTCTCAATGTATATGACATGATATTCACCAAGAAAACAGAGATAATGCAACTATTGGTAGAGTTCTTGAAGGCCTCCAGAGTGGACATTTGAGTCCACCCTTGAGCTGTGGTTTAGACTGTCGCTTGGAATATCAGCTTGTGTTCTTTGCCTCATTTCCATTTTTTCATCTTCCAGGTTCGTTTGTGTGTCCTCGTTCCCTACCACCTGTGTTGTTCTCCTCTGTCTCCACGAGGGTTTGAGTCGCATGAAGTTAATTTTGCCAACTGAGTCATTTGCAAGCAATTAAAGTACCTTTCAGCCAGAAACTTGATATCTGTAACCTCGATAATTAGACTACCTACCACGGTCTGGGATAGACCAGCTCTAGACTCCCACTCCCCTGGGACCCCGACTGTTTGATCTTCTCCTTCTACGTAGAGTTTGGAAGCATAGCCACTGGCTGTTCCATGGTGCCAATATTCTCCGCTTTGGGGGAGTTCAAGCGGTGAAATTGGTGCAGAGAAGCAAGAAAGAAGAAAGAAATTTAATACCACTGGTATAATCGAAATAAACAAGTATAATTGCAAAGATATATAATATATATTGACTATATAATAAAATAGAGCAACTGAAAAATTAAACAAAATCAATAAAAATGCTCAGAAATGCGCGATAAAAACAAAAATTGAATAAAAACTAACAATTCAGATTTCATAGTAGCACCAGTTTTATAACTTAACTTTTCTACTTCGTAACTTGATGGATTGCATGTGCTAAGTACTCAACATTTTTCGAAGTAACGCCCGCCATTGATATACGACCATCTTTTGTAAGATACACGCTGTGGTCTTTCATCAATTTTCCAACCTGAAAAAAAATTACTCAAATTTTGTCGAAAAATTTTACATTGTTGAACTTTAGTGGGGTAATGAGAGGGTCAGATGTCACTTACTTGATCAGGGTTCATTCCAGTAAAGCAGAACATGCCAATTTGATCAGTAATGTGTTGCCAATTTTTAGTTGAACCTTCCTTTGCTAAATTTTCCTTAAGTTTTGATCGGACGGAAATGATTCTATCTGCCATACCTTTAACTTCGACGAGCCTTAAGAAACACTTCCAAATTACAAAGGAGACACTCAACAATTATAAACAATGCTAAAAAACTTACCAGTCAGCTTTCAGTTTAGGATCCCCCAAGATTTCAGAAACAATTCTAGCACCGTTGATTGGGGGATTTGAGTACATGGGCCTGATTAAAATTTTTATTTGTGATAGAACCCTAGCTGCCTCGTCCTTATCGTTAGTAGTAATAGTAAATGCTCCTACCCGCTCACCGTACAGACCCATATTTTTCGCGTAACTCTGACAAAGGGCTATATTATGACCCTCTTTCAAGAATAATCTCACCTATCAGAAAAATACAAATCAATTGCTTTCTCCATATCAGTGTCGAGAACTTACTGCATGGGCATCTTTGTCAATGTTACCGGATGCGAATCCTTGGTAAGCCATATCGAAGAAAGGAAACAGATTCTTCTTTTTGATGAGATTCGAAAGTTCTTGCCATTGTTCTGGGTTGGGGTCAACACCAGTAGGATTGTGAGCGCAAGCATGGAGAAGGACGATAGATTTCTCGGGTATATTCTGAAAAAATTAATGAATTCTCTTTCGTAGAATAAAATTTGACCATGAATTCTTCATCAAATCGATTAAGATCATTTTTTGGCGAGCCATTCGTATGTACAACGTATAGGAACACCTTGTACATTAGTTATAATGGCTAGGTCGATCCAATGAATTATCTTGATTGGTTTTTTTTTTCTGGCGGCGATAAGAAGCGGCCCCCTTAGCGCTGCCACTGTTTGGTTTCTCTATGAAATGTTAAAATTGGAAATAATGCATAGTTGATTTGATAGAGCAGGTTTAAAAGTTTATGTCACAAAGAAGATAACCTTTATCAAAGAGATTATAAATGCTTCCTTCAATATTTTTGAGTTCAATATAAATATTTAGTAATATTAAATATTATATGATAAGAAAGAATCATAATTTTATCGATTTAAATAGATGAAATTAACTCCAATTTGTTTGGGAAAGAAAACAATGCAAATGATTGATGTCACAAAGTTCCTTCTCAAGCTTAATTATACTCAGATACATACAGAAGATAAGCTGATGTGCATATTATCAGATAGGAAAGTTTGCAGATATATTTTTTAAATAATTATGTTTTCTTAGATAAAAATCTACTTAAAATAAATAATGATTATTATTTTCGTATTTTTTTGCTGTTTATGCAACAAAGTATTGAATTCCACCTGCGATTTCACTCTTATTTGCCTGACATCGGTGACTTCTGACTTCACGTCCAGTGAAGACAAAGAGGAATAGTCCATATACTTAAACTTCTATACCGCTAGCATTGTGCAAAAAATTGCGTAAAAATGAAGCCAAGACCTGGACATATGATGGCTTATACGCATGCGCTATAGCCGCCATATTGCCCCTACCCTGCTTAGAATCCTACTCCAAGCTACTTCCCCTTATTCGCGCATGAGCAGTAGTCTCCATATGCCTAGGTCGACGGCTTCAAGGAAATTCACAAGGATCAAGTTATAGGTATAGAATTATTTGGAATAGTCTTTGGTGAAGATTTCTTGTTCTTTAACCATAGAATTATAATTTTTTTTTATTCTCTGATTCCAAGAATTTTTCTGTGGTTCGGTTGAATTAGGCGCATAGAATATAACTACGAGATTCATAGAACAAATGTTTCTCTCAAATCGAATGACAAATTATTTTCATTCAATTTTCTTCAGCTACTAAAAAGATGTTTTGTATTCTTTGCACTCACCATGATATCATCACAGGCCCCTTTGAAGTCGAAACCGCAAGTATTCGGATCGTAAAATTTGTACGATTTAACTTCCAACCCAGAATGTTTGAAAATCGGAGTGTGGTTTCCCCATGACGGAGTAGGTATGTAGATAGTTTTGGAAAATGGATAGAAACCTTTCAGGAAAGCTGCCCCAACTCTCAAAGCTCCAGTTCCGGAAATCGTTTGAACTGTTGCATTTCTGCCATTTTTAACCACTTCGGAATCGTCTCCAAGGGCTAACTGTATGCTGTATTTGCACACATCGGGGATTCCCGAAATTGGCGCGTATTCTTTATCCAAATGCTTTGCGGCTATCTGATTTTCTGCTTTTTTGACGCAAGGGAGGACGTATGGCTTTCCATTGTCGTCTCTGTATGCACCCACTCCTAAATTAATTTTGTTGGGATTCGTGTCTTTTTTGTACGCCTCTGTCACACCCAAAATGGCATCAGGGGGGCCCATCTCCACTTGGGACCACCATGAGCTGAAATGGTATTGCTTTTTACGAACCAAGCAATTCTCATGTATTCCCAAAAAATATTCATGATAATTCAGAGATTTCGCCATTAGGTTGAGGTTCAAAACTAGTCAAGCGCCATCTTTGTATGGGTAGCAAAATAAGTAATTTAGATTCGAAAAATTGTGTGGGAATTATTTAAGACTCGTTTGACTTACATAAACTCAAAACAAAAATAGATTCCGAAACCAGAATTGAATCAATAGCTGGTTTTTTATCCTCGATTATATCTCTGCACTATGAAATACTCTAAGTTTTGCTGTTAATAGCGAAGGAATGAATAGGTATTAT
This sequence comes from Adalia bipunctata, assembly GCA_910592335.1. Lineage (NCBI taxonomy): Eukaryota > Metazoa > Arthropoda > Insecta > Coleoptera > Coccinellidae > Adalia > Adalia bipunctata. The sequence goes on from OU342950.1 coordinate 25,170,652, forward strand.
AGGGTTGAAAATATGTGATTCTAACAACAAATGAATAAAAATCTTGCACAGAGTTTGAGAAGAGATATCCAAATGCATTCTTTTTATAATTACTTCATACAACAGCCAAAATATCAACACCAGGAACAAATGCAAACAGGTTTTATTCTACAGAGTTAACAGAAAAAGCAAATGAAATGACAATCTATGGTAATATTCCATCCATTTAAACCCAGATAAAACAGCTTCGCACCTCTAATCCCAAGAAATTTCAACCTTCTTAAATTATCTTGCTTCAGTTTCATTAATTTTTGGCTTACCCAGCTCTTTGCCCCAGATTAGTCCATTTGGGCGATTGTTTGGTTAATGAAAATAAGAAGGCTGTTTGTTTCAAAGCCATTTTTCCTAAAACCACTATCACTCAATTCTCCAGTAAACAAAATCGAGAAAAAATATGAGGAGCCGGCGCCCGCCTATGATATGTTGCAGTGGTGGGAACAAAATTACCAAGGTCATCTAAGGTCAAACATATGCTTGCGGCGTTTCCAAATCCTCACAAACCCACGGACTTAAAGCTTATTCGATCCCAATTTCTCGGATATTCAGAATTCCGACAACGTTGGTTGCTCTAAGCTGTCATAATCATATGTTGTTATCCTGTCAACTGGTGTCATAAATCTGTCACCCACGATCATGAGGCGCGTTCCGAAAATACAAATGAAAATTTCTCAATTTTCTGCACGCACCTAAAATGATGTCAAAATATTCTGTGATTCGCAATAGAAATTATATTCTGTGGTACGCAGTGCAAAATCGGTCTAATGATTAATTGAAATCAAAACAAACGTCAAGAAAAGAGGGATGACGGTTCTTGACAATAATAACAGATGACTTGAAGACTACTGTTTTTCGTGTTTTAATTATTCGCGAAAAGTAATCCATTTTTACGTTCCAATGAACATCTAGGTCTTATTGGAAAAACGATGTAGAATATTGACTACCATGCATTTTGCATATTGAGATTCGTTGAGGTATTTTACTGTTTTTGTGTGTAAACTCCCTGCTATCGATACTGAATCATCAATTTCAATATGCTCACCCCCGGCTTGAGAATAGTAAGGGGACCAGATTGGTCATGGGGAAACCAAGGTGAGTCAATGCACAATATGGTATGATAGAGCATTTTGAAAAACCTACTTCCAAATTCTGGTCTTTTTGATGAGAAGGTAATTTCAAATTTATCATCAGTTAGAATATGTTCCTGATTTAGTTTATTTTGAGTACACAGAGTACACTATTTGTTTGTCATGTTACCTAACACTTATTTTAATCCCAGTTATTTCTGGATTCAAAATAAGAACATACATATCCCCTCAACATTGTTAATTTAACACTAAGAGGATTTTGTGAAAGCTTAATTCTGAGCTCAGTAGATTGAATGATATTCTAGGATGGATTAACTGTGTTGTAAAAATTATGTTCATATCAGTCATATAAGATAGTTGAGTCTGGAAGTACTTTCAGAATACTTGCTTCACTGATTAGATGCAGTTGGCACTGTTGGCAGTATGAACATTCCACAGATCCATTCAAATACGAAATGTGGCAAAAGCTTCATTGAGAATTACCAATTTTCGCATATTTTCTTGAATGTCTCCTGAACTATGCATCTTATAAATGAAAAAACTTGTTGACTCCACAATGGGAGCTTTCATAGGATATTCACATGATACATTCAACCTTTCATTTTCAAATTTTCCAATCTTCTTTAAAAGTTTCCATTGAAAAACAAAATTCGTTCCTTTTATGTGTATGCATACCTATATCTTCAAAATTTCAATCAATTCTGCTATGTAGATTTGGGGACAATTGATTGGGAATGGACAGATAATACTAATGAAAACAAGAACCAATGTCCTACAAACATGGGTCCTAACTCTATGTTCAACTTTTAAATGGAAGAAACAGCTCAACACTCCTATCCAAATCCAAGCATAGAACTACAGGATTTCAGTTCTCAATTTTCATCTGAGGATAGAACTATTCAATTTTTTACCATAATATGGGGTTTATTCATATATCTTAGAATTTCTATGTGGGTAATGAGCCAATCAAAATTCAAGCTGAGCTTTGGTAAGAATCCCGATCTGCGCATGTGCAGTAATATTAAGAATAAAATAACTTACTTATTCTGTCTCTCTCCGACACAGTATTTTGTCGTGAAACGTATGCCATCCATAACTTCATGTGAATACTTTCGATCATAACCTCTCGATTTCATGTGAGATGTGTCAATCGCTTTATTCCGTTTTCTTTGAGTCCTATTCATATTTTAGAATTGATAGGAAAATATTTCAGTGGCATATTTTCATCCGCGATATCTATTTTCTTGTTGACACTCGAAATATACATAACCCCAACCCAACGTTTCCCGCAAGTTTTGAATTTCCAGCTCACGCATGCGTACAATTAAATTCTTACCAACGATTTGGCTTCACTCTGTGACTGCGAATAGCAGAGGTATCTTATAATAATCCATATTGATGTTATTAGATATATGGGTTCATTTCTTTGAGTAAGGAATCCACTTGATTAAAAAAAGACATTTTTTGGTGTGTAAGAATTAATTGATTTTGAATTACTATCCTTTGTTCTACATTTCTGTCTGACAATATTTAAATTTATTGAACTCGACTCGTCAGATGTGAATAATGCTGTGTTTTTTTGGATTAATAAACTGATACCATTATTATGATTATGATTTATGTTGAGTTGTTGCCTTTGATAGCTAATTGAATAATATCAATGAGCTGATCCTCTTTTTGAAACTCTTGATGTTTATTATACAGTTTGTAATCAACAAACTGAAAATATGCACCTCAGTATAAGAATAATGATTTTATTCATTTTTTGAATTAGTTTGAATAATCTTCAGAATATTCGACAAATTGATTGATAATTTCTTTTAGCTTTTTTGTTTGTTTTTCATTTTTGCAATGACACCCTCTTATGATTTCGCTTCAGATGGTGGTGAAGGTTTCACTGGAACAGTTTGTGAAATCGGAAAACCAGGAACAGCTGGATCACCTGATAAAACCGTTGTTGTACAATGGGATAACGGTGCTAGGACCAACTATAGAGTTGGATATCTTGGAAAGTATGATTTGAGAATTTTCGACAATGCACAAATAGGTGAGGGAATTGTCCACTTTTTTGCTTCCATTGGCAAACAGATATCATGGGTGAAAATAGTTCATAACATATTTCAGAGGAAACTAGAAGAAATTGTCTATGATTCATTATTTATGTAATTTTGGACTTGTGTGCTAACTCCATTAGATTTTCTTATTTATCAAAAATAGGAAAATTCACGTCCGTTAGGACCGTCCACTAGGGACATATAATAAATGAGAGAAATGGACTCGCAAAGATCTAATTCAAGAAGTAAATCGCCGGAACGTGCATGTGACACTGATGACGGCTAAGAAGCCAGAAACCGGTCTGTCATTTTCCTTCAGAGGTAGCAGCACGTTCCGGCGATTTACTTCTTGAATTTGATCTTTGCGAGTCCATTTCTGTCATTTCTTATTAATTTTAAACTGGTTAATCAGCATGGATCTTTTAAGAAGCTTGGTATTAATACTATGAATAATAACAATTTCTTAGGTCATCGAAATTTGGTTATTTTCGATGTTTATCTAGAGTGTAGTAATTCCTATGACTATTGAATGAAAAAAATGTTCTATGATCTTTGGACAATCAGAAATTTTTATGAAAAGCTAAATTTCTGTAACTTTCGGATCAGCAATATTTACTATGATTTTGGAAAATTTTCGTCTATTCAGGTGTAAAGCATCCAAACATAGTTTGCGATGGATGCAAAAGCCAAGGAATCAGTGGCATGAGATATAAATGCTCTGTTTGCTATGACTACGACTTATGTTACATGTGTTACCATGGAGATAAACACGACTTGACCCATCGTTTCAAAAGATTCGATGATACAGCATCGAAAGGGTAAGATTAGAAGGTTAAGGTGATTTTCGATAATTTTTTCATTTCATAATTTCCTTCAGGGTGGAATTACCACTTCGACAGAATGGTAGAAAATGCGAATTGCAAGGTATTTTTGTCGAAGCCAAGGTAGTCAGAGGCTTCGATTGGGAATGGGGAAACCAAGATGGAGGAGAAGGTGAAATTTAAATCTGAAATATATTTCACTGAAAGTTCACAATACGATTTCAAAAATCCAATTATGTTTCTTTCAGGTAAAATTGGTAAAGTCTTAGATATTAGAGGATGGGACAACGAAAGCAGTAGATCTGTAGCAAATGTAACATGGTTCTCTGGTTCTACAAACGTTTATAGGTTAGGTCAGAAGGGTAATTGTGATATCAAGTTCGTGGAGCCAACCAGTGGTGGTTTTTATTATCCAGAACATTTACCAGTGTTAGGTGAGGTTTTTGAAATATTTAAAAAAAATTGGGTTTCTATGATTTTCATCTTCAGGCCAAAGTGTCGAACAGCAGGTGGTACAACCTCAGAGGTTAGGTCCTCCTCCGTTTGGAGTGGGGGATAAAGTGCAGGTCAATGTTTCAGTGGAGCAGTTGAAGTTAATGCAACAAGGTCATGGGGGTTGGAACCCCAGAATGGCGGAGGTAAAAAAGTTGAATTTTTAAAACCTATTCTTGTTTTTATTTCGATATCGCCTAATTGTGTTTTCATATAATGTGTTGTTTTATTATTTGCTGATTCTTTCAGTACATTTCCAAAATCGGCACAGTCCACCGGGTGACAGATAAAGGAGACATAAGGGTGCAATATGAAGGGTGCAATAATAGATGGACTTTCAATCCAGCGACTTTGTCAAAAGTGAATTTGTTTGCAGCTGGTGATATTGTTAGTGTTATCAACGATATGGAGAAGGTTAAACAGCTTCAAAAGGGTCATGGTGAATGGATCGATATAATGCAAAATGTGAGTTATATACTTGAAAGTACAAATTAGTGCTATTGAAATAGAAGTTCCTGATCGAGAAAGATTGAGCATAACAAGAAATTTTCAGACGTTGGGAAAACTCGGAAAAGTATTAAAAGTGTATTCCGATGGAGATTTAAGGGTTCAACTAGAAGGACATGCCTGGACTTTGAATCCGCAATGTGTTAGAATTGTACCTGGTAGTGCGGCGGAGCTCGCAAATACAATGCACGCATCTCAGAATCAAAGGCAGGAACCTTCAAGTAGGTTGATTCTTTTATTATATCGACTACAATCATCAAAAAATGTCCTAAAAAAAATTCAAGCAAAAAAATGTTTTTAATATCTGCACTAACATAGCTAAATTTCTATTGATTGACCACCAGCACTAACCTCAAAAGTTTTTGACAGGTCGTTGTAATGCCTAATTTTTCACAATAAAGTAGGCAACTGTGCAAATAGATACGTTAGAAGTTCTTTTCAAGATTACTGTGAACATAATTATCTATTCATGATATTTTATTTGTGAAGTGATCCACATTAGGCAGCAAAGAATCTTAGTTATGGCTGCTATACTTGTCATAAGAGGGGTGTTAAGGCGTAAACTTTTTTTTTTTCAGTGCAATGGCATCCCGGTGGGGACGGCGATAACCAGTCGAACGGTACGGCGGATCGCTTGGTCCGTTCGGCCGCCCAAGGTAACGTGGAAACGTGCAAGAGGTTGCTGGACGATCTCCCTAGGTCCATGGTCGATATTAGGAGTGGGGGAAAGACGGCCCTACAGGTAGCCGCGCACCAGGGTCATCTGGGGGTCGTGAAAATGTTCTTGGCGGCCGGCGCCTCCGTCAATTCTAGCGATAACGACGGCGACACTTGTTTGCACTATGCCGCTTTCGGAAATCAACCAGAGGTAGGGTTCCGGTTGTCTTAGGATAGGTGCATGCGGATTTTTCATTCTTCGGAATGATTTAAGGGTTTCCACCATGTCATTTGAAATTTCTCACTCTTTTCTTTGCTCAAATCGTTCAAGATATATATAATTTTTGAGTTGGGAACTTTCTGTGTTTGTAAATGGTGTGGGAGGGACCTTCCAGGTATAGTCCGTTCAAATATATAAGAAGGAGCTTTGTAAACAAACAAAATCGTCTGGTTTGTGCACAATAAAGCTCCTATTGGTTAAACCTACAGTGGCTTTATACAGGACAGTGGCGACAATAGACGTTCACGTTTTGATTGGTCGGACTGTTTTCGACCACTAATGGCGGACTTTCATTGATTTGTTGTCATGTCATAGTGTATAAAGCTCAAAATCGAGTCAAATGTCAAACAGCACGACACTCAAATGTAAACAAATATCTGCCATGTTTGTGCAAAAACGTGTTCTATGACCCTATTGTCCCTATTGTCGCCACTGTCTTGTATAAAGTACAGTGACTGTATAACCATGGTAATATAGCCACTGTAGTATAAAGCCACTGTAGTTAAACCATCATAACGACGCTCCCTTCGACTGCCCTAAGAGACTGCCAGGATCGTACTCGGACTGTGGATGGTACTGGATAGAAATGATTCAATAATTTGAGTCAGCAATTCCCACATTAGAACTTTTTTCCTCAGAAACTCTAGTGCAAAATTTCTGTTATGACTTGCAACTGTCATAAACATTTTATATCCGACGTACCCTATTTTTATATTATTATCTACTAAATAATTTCTTTTTCGGATGCTCGAGATTGCGGCAAGGTAATTCCAGGAAACACCAGAGTTTTAGAGATTTGGGTCGGAATCTTGCAAGATTCCGACAAAGTAATTCCGGGAAACACCAGATTTGGGTCCTTTTCCCTAATGGGTGAAAGCCATCTTGATTTGCATAAATATCGAAGTTTCAATTGACAAGACTCGAAAAAGATCTCTGTTTAAATCTCGGTTTAAATTTATGATGGTCATTTACTTGTAATATCCGAAATATATTTAGTTTCGGTCCATAATTTTATATTATTTTGTACGAAACTCCTTGTCGGCTGCTCAAGATTCCGACAAGGTAATTCTGGGAAACACCAGATTTGGGTCCTTTCCCTTAATGGGTTAAAGCCATCTTGATTTGCATAAACATCGAAGTTTTCAATTGACAAGACTAGTTAAAATACCTAGAGCTACTGTGAAGGTCTAGCTGTTCAAAATGTTTATAGATTTTGTTGTGAAAAGTGTATTGTGTTGGAAAATCCTTTGACAAAGTGTATATAGTGTTCATAGAACAATGTCGAATTCGGAAACGTATACTGCATCTGAGGGTGATATGTGGGGACCACCACGAAAAAGGTCCAAAAGGTCGCATTTCTCTGCTGAAGAGAAAGAGATAATTTTGAACATTTTTCGGAAAGAATTGGAAGAACATCCTGATTTATAGAAAAGAGACTTAGTAGGATTTTTTTTTAAATCCTCAGGGGTGAGTGATTCAGCTGTATTCAAAATTCTCAGAGAATATGAAGAGAATAAAACATTGACGCCACCTAAGAGGAGAGCCCAGTCGTTAAAAATAATCGATTCGGTTGACGATTTCGATATGAACCTTATCAGAAAAATTGTCCACGTTTTTTTTCCGGAATGAAATCCCAACGATTTCTAAAGTTCCAGAAATCGTGAATGATGACGAAAGTTTGCCAAATTTCAAAAGAACAACGTTCTATAAATTATTGAAAAAAATGGAATTCAAGTTCATTTAAAACTGAACGATTGTGTGAAATCTCCTCGATTCGACTTTGGACGGAAAGAAACTTTACGAAGGCCCTCCTACCGCTGCGCGAAAGATGTTATTATTGCTCCTTCTTAGATTTGAACAGAGTATAGAATCATACAAGTTTTCATTGTTCATCAGGTGCTGGAACTACTGATAAATGGCGGATCTAACCTCAACGCTTCCAATAAGAGCGGTTGCACGGCTCTACATATAGCAGCTCACAAACAGCCAGCCCGATGTGTTCAGATACTTCTCGCAGCTGGGGCGGATCCCAACTGCAGAGATCTTTATGGTGACACTGCCCTCCACGATGCTATAGGTAAAATAAAGGGGCTTGCCTTGTTGAATGAGGGAAAAAATTTAAATAGATGGTTTTGTGTTACATATTTCTCCAGCGATCAATATAATAATAAGTGTGTTCGGAATAGCGCTTGCTTGCATTCGCTCCTTTGCCGGCACGTGGCGTCGAGTGAATATACTATCGCTGATATCTTGTAGGTAAAGACAGTCTTCAGGTCATCGACCTGCTCTGCTCGGCTCCGGATATGGATTTCACCCTGAGAAACAAGCGTGGCTTCAACGTCTTGCATCACGCTGCCCTCAAAGGAAAAACTTACGCCACGACTAAACTACTGACTCAAGCTAGACAATTGGTGGACATCAAAAAGGACGACGGGTTTTCCGCTCTTCATCTTTCCGCCCTCAACGGCCACAAGGAAGTGGTGGACACGTTGATTAGGCTGGGACAAGCGGAAATCGACTTGAGGAATAACAGGAATCAGTCCGCTCTGCTGTTGGCTGTCAGTCAAGGTAGGGAATGAATGCTTTCAGGTCCGGCATGAAGTTTAAGCGAGGTTACTAACCTTCAATTACTAGAATAAAAGGTTCGATGCGTTTCAAGAAGATAGTTTCATGTGAAAGGGTTTTTTTATATTTTCAGGCCATTGTGGGGTGGTGGAACTGTTGATAAAACTGAAAGCCAACATAAACGCCAAGGACGAAGACGGGGACACGGCTCTTCATCTCGTCCTGATAAAAAAAGCGCATCTGAACGCAGAAATCAGGAGGGACAGCTGCCCGGAAATATACGCGATATACGAGCAGATCAGCCACGTGGCGGAGTTTCGATTGGCGATAGCTCTGGCGTGTTTCCTCATACAGAAAGGAATAGATTTGGACGCTTTGAATAACAAAGGCGAATGTGCCTTACATCTCCTTCAAGAATCGAATCTACAAGAACTGCTCAAGAGTTATAAGCCAAATATCGATAATAACCATTTACACAACGTACAAATAAGTCCGGATAGCTTAGATCTTGAAAATTTGACTTTGAGGGAATCCCGACACCCCACCGACGGTTATAACTTGACTGAAAATAGGTGAGTCAGCAATATTTCTTTTCTAGGTAGTGAGAAAATCAAACGACAGATGCCATCTTTCGAGATCACACCATTTGAGGTTATGCGTTCTTGTCGTATTTCCCATAGAATTATAAATATAGAATTTGAGCGTAGTGTCTAATAAGTATACAAAAGTGTGGCAAACGTTCCCCTTAAATCCAGGGTCAGTCATCGCTATACGCATGCCTAGGGAGAAGAGAAGGGACATGTAATTATGTATCCATGGATACCATATGTGGCTCAATACAAACAGAGGCAAATAAAGAAACTGCATCCGCTGATCGCCACGATGCCCCTATGTTCCCACTCTCCGTTATCGCACTTGCTCAATAGTCTAACTGACCCTAGGCACAGCCCTTTAGATGTTTCACTTTTAATTTCAAGGATCAAATTATAGGTATAGAATTATGTGGTATTTCCTTGCTTCATTTCAGAATTTTCAAAAACATTGTCGTATTTCTGTTTGTCTTGTCCAATTAATTTATTTCACTCAATATTGAATGCTGATAGACGGGAAGAATTGCGAAGGAAGAAATTACAAAACATGCTTATAATCAAACTTTCCCAAATGACCGGATAATTTCCTTGTTTTGTTCAAGAAGTAGTCCAGTAAGGATACTCCCCAACGAAGAAACGAAAACGAGAAGGAGCCGAAAAGAGCAGAAATCCGAAAAAACAATCGAAGTTGGCGGTAGTAGTCAGGAAAATTCGCCAAATCATCGAAACTGCCAATTTCAAAACGAAATATGTACCAGTAAACCTGTAGAATGTTTGGTGTGTTCAGAGTATTCCGAAGAAAATGTCAGGTAACAATTTGCTTTTACTTTAGTAACTGTAGGTATAGGGAAATAGATTTCTGCAATATATTGCAGAAATCTTTTTCCCATTATTTTGGATCCATTTCCGGAACAAGTTCACCGTCTTTTCAAACGCGAGAAAGAAATACGCGGAAAAATGAAGATGTTCCGCGTTTTCAGGTTGGAGCCTTGCAGCCACAAGCCCGCCTGCGAAGACTGCTCTTCGAGGATGAAAAAGTGTCTTCAATGCGGAAGTATCGTTCAAAAACGCATCACAAAGGACGGCCGTATAATACCGGCGAAAAGCAGGCAGCCTAGCGCGGAAAGGATGAGATATTTGGAATCGAAAATAGCCGAAATAGAAGAGAGCCACGCTTGCAGCATATGTATGGAGAGAAAGAGAAACGTTGTGTTTCTGTGCGGACATGGTACGTGTTCTAAATGTGCGGACACCTTGAAAACTTGTCACATGTGTAGAAAGACTATAACGAAGAAAATTCCCATTTATTGAAAGTAAGACTTATATAGCTGGAGCGTATTTTTCAGTCAACGATATTGGTCTTTGTTTTCAATCGAACGGTTGGATGGAGGCATTTGTTATGTTTTTGAATGGATATTCTCTTCTGGAAAAGATGTTTTTTCAATTCTCCGTATTCTGAGGTGTTAGAGTAAATGAAACAATATTTTTTGTACTTGATACCAGTTGCAACATTAGTCGAATCAACAGAAATTATTGAAATATAAGAAATGGAACAATTATTCAAAGTTAAAGTGTTCTATTATGCATTTATGGAATCACTGATTTAGATTTCTCTTCAATATCCTGACACTTTTATATTGAATCAATGTATATTGGCAGGTGAGTCATACAAATTCTTTGGGGTTTTTTTATTTTCAATGGGTAAGTATTAAAGTTTTGTTTGAAGCAAATGGAAATTTTCGCATAAAAGTTTTAAGTTATGAATTTTTCACGTTTTTTGATTCAAAGCTCATACATATTTTGAATTTCGAGATTATAAGGATATAAGATAGAAGGAATCACACAAGGCCTAATATTTTTTAGTTTATTATGGAAAGTGTTATCAAATTGTTGACTCACCTTACACAATTGTCCATTTGAATTATGTTTGGATTTCGAATTGAATTTTCTTTTTTTTCTATTTCATTATTCATTCTTTCTCCACATCACATTTTATATTATCTCCAATAGAATATAACTATCAAAATGTGAAAAATTCCAATAGTCCCTAGGTGGGAACAAAATGAATAATAGTTCTTGTTGAAAAATAACTTTATCTTATAGCGCTAGTTCATGAATGCCGACAATTTGTTTATTTAATTCTGTAGTTATTGCATATTAAGCAGTTTAAATACTTGAAATCTAGGAATCATGAATATAGTTTGAAGAAGTCCATTTTATAAATAGAACAATGTATGATGAAATAGAATTTCCTGTTGAGTTCTTCAAACATGGAAGATGTTCGATATATTTGGTGAGGACATTTTTCTTATCTCAGTTTGACAGAAGACTTTTTTATGATGAATAAGATTGCATTAAAATTTTTTTTGGGGCATTTGAAATGTTGCAACAATTCTTTCAATCCACTTTTCGCTCATATCGGTTATTTTTTTTTCTAGTTATGCACTAGTCCCAGCAATATTTTGTTGTTATTGAGTTGAATTAAGTTTTCATTCAATTCAATTATTATTGCTCACAAGGAATTTCGTAAAATCAACCAAAATCCTTTTTTGTACAGGAAAAATTTCATATTTTTCAGGTTTCTGTTTTTGTTTTTCAGTTGAGAATTTTATTGAAATAGATGATTACTGAAAACATCTAGGTTTCCTCAATTTTTGTTATTTGGATTTTGAAATTGATTTATAAACCTCTGTGATTTGTATTTATTTAAACAGAATTTTAGTTTTGAAAAAAGTATATATTAGAAATAGTTTGTAGATATTATTTATATTGACTTTTTGCGAATAAAAAAAATGTACGAAGATATTCTCTCATAACTTCTCGCCATTCACCAAAATCCTCACAAAACTTCCCCTAAAAAATTAACACTACGCGATAGTACTAACTTTGGCGACAAAGCCAAAGCTTTTGTAGCGGTAGAACACGGTACAAATCGAATTAGTTCTGCTCCTTTATAATTAATGGTGATTAAGGTATACAGGGTGGCCCACATAACACATTAGCTGAATATTTCCGTAAATAATATCAAGACAGGTCAAATTTTCATTTGGAGAAGGACATTTTTCGATTATTTTTCGGAAAAACTCGCCTGAAAAATTATTTGGCTCGGCTGGCCGTTTTATGTGGGTAGCCTGTATATGCAGTTGCCACATAATTAAAATTCATGGTTATGAAATAAAACATTTTATTTGTCCATTCATTTCATAGCAAAATCTTCAGGAGTTCAATTTGTAACAAAATTGTAATTACAGTCCATTAATAAAAAATCACATTAATTTTTAGGATTATTCATGTAACAGTTTGAAATGTACAAAATTCTATCTAGAATTCACCAATTTGGCATGTTCCATTATAATTCTTCGAGCTGATGGAAAAATGAAGCTTGAAATGAGAAATATTTTCAAAGGTACCTGTTTTTAAACATATTTCGGTCCAGCAAAATTGAATAGAAATTTCAAAGAGAAACACTACAATAATACAACATTCAACAAAAATAGTCGCATTTCTATTTACAATTATCTACAGTATCATCCGAATTAAACAGAGAGATCATTTCATTCCAAGGAACAATATGCTATAAAGTATTTTGTTATGTCATAAAACACAGTAAAGAAATATAATTGAAGTGATTACATCAACTCCACATCCAGAAAATACCACTTTTTAATTAGACAATAAAATTTACGGATTTTGAATAGACATGATACTGATGTGAAATGATCACTCTGTTTTTTGTAACAAAATTGAATTAATAAAAATCACAAGATCATTCGAAAGTTACATTCAGAGTTTTTATCGACATGGATTCTATATAAATATCAGCTAGTTTCGACACGTTTTCAGCCAGTGTTTCGATCCCCGTCAAACTCTTCACCTCGAAATTTTTCACTTTCGCATACCTAAACGCACTTTCCGCGTTGAACACCGTAGCGCCGCAACTATAGTTACTGCTCACCGCACAATCGTAACCCTGTCTGTGCATCACCAAGAGCGCGCTATTCGAAGGAAACTGAGAATAAACCGAATCGGGCTGAGTCCTCAAGTTCATCAGGTGAACATCGCAAGGGAATTGCTTGTCGATCAGTTCGATGGAACTGTTCACGTAGTCTTGATAGCTGGGGTCCAACAAATAGACGTTGGCTGGATAGATGAGGGAGTTCGACAAATGGTTGGAGTATAAGGAAGGTCTGGAGTATCGTTCTTGCTTGGCGTCTGTGGATTCCGTGGGACTGTTGAAGTATCTCAGGACATCTCCTTTTTCGAAGTTATCGTCGCCGTTTTCGAACCGTTTCAGATTGGTGTTCAAAGCGGGTTCCACCGAGATATCTTCAATTAGAAGCCAGAATTTGTGAAGGGTGGGGTAATTGTCGACGATGCCTTCCCCCATGCCTCTGGAGTCATCGTATAACGTCCTGCGGTCTAGCATAACCTCTAGGAAACCGGGCTGCCAACTAGCTGCCCCTTGAGCGTGAGTTGTCAACAGGCTCAGTCTTATATTTTCGTCTTGTATGTACGCCATCGTCGTTATGGGAAAATAGTTGCCTTCGATGCCGATCCTCTCTATTTTAATGTGTTTCTGGGTTTGGAAACCGTTCGAATCCGTATAGAATTCCGGTGGTTCCCCGTTCTGTACGTCCGATATTAACCGCATGAACATTTCCGTTTCCCTGTTTTTCGGGGGATTTTCAAAGTCGATGGTGTTTTCTATGCTTAATCCGGCGGAAAGGGATGAAGTGTCGTCGTGGAAAATCGTGACGCTGTGCACGAGGAACGGACCGTAAATCACTGTTAACTCGCTGTAAACCGAACCTGACGTGATGAGTATGCTCATCTGATCCTTGTACCCTTGCAACACGTCCTTTTCGATTTCCCTCTCGTTAGGATCGGGCATGAACAAATAAGCGCCGGAATGGAACTGGGCGCTTCTATACGCCCCGAAGTGAATACCGCACTGCATTATTTTCGGGTTGTGCTTCCTGGTCACCGTTTTCAAGAAGCCGGTGTTACCGTTGAACAAGACTTTCAGTTTGTGGTTTTCCAACTGAATATCGCCCGGCGGGATGTTCTTCAAGGTGAATATCGATCTGATGGGTTCCTCTTGAGGTGGTGGCGACTGATCGCCGGCGTGTGGCTCCCTCTGGCACTTATTACAGTAAATGGTCGACAGTTTGGAACTGGACGTCGTCGAGTACAACACTTTGTACGTAGACACAGAAAGGGCAGATAATTTAGCGATGAAAACGATTTCGAATTCGGTTTTCGAAATCATCATCCTCGTGTTGTCCTGGTTGGAGTCCCACACCGGACTTATCTGGTGTTGGACGTCGTTGTTTTCGTTGTCCAACACTTTGACGTTACTGGTGTTCGTCCTCAATTTGATTATATGTTCTTGAGGTTGAGCCAAAGAATTGTACAAGAGGACCTTTCTGGTTTGGTCCGGTCCGATGGTTATCGAAAACTTCTTAGCCATCTTATCGTAGGATTCGCGTTCCACGTCGCTCAAAATCAAGTCTTGATTCGATTTTATTTGTATGTTTGGAAATAGAAGACTCTGCAGGGCGTTCTGTTGTATCCTTATTGTATTCCTGATTCCCTCGAAGAGTTTCAGACCGTAGTCTCTCATCACGAACGACTTGCTGGTCCCGGTTATAGCGTCGTGGTGTTGGAAGAGGCCTAGATTCCTCCTAGATTTCACCAAATCCTCGAAATCTCGTTCGAGAATCTTTATGTGGGGCTTTAGCTTGTTCTGCCTGGCCACGTTGAAGGCTATCGTATACAAAATTTCGGCGCTCCTCAAATTATGTTCCAGCTCCCTGTCCAGCAGTTTCATGAAAGGTCTGGTCGTGAAATAGCCCGACCAGTACGCCGGTCTGCCTTCCGAAAAAATATCGGAGTACACGAAGAAATCTCCCTTTAATGTGGGGAACTGATCGTATCTTTTAGTGATTTCTTCGAAATAATCGTGCGGGGTACCGAATTTGACCTCGGCCTTATACACGTCTTTGTTGGCGTTGATGAAGTTGATGAGTTTCATGTAGTTCGTGTACTGCTGGTCCCACTCTTCCAACACGTTGTACCTGAAGTCGTCGCCTAGAGGTATCAGAACCACGTTGTGGGGAAACAGAGATCCGGTTCTTGCGTACTGCTCCAGCAGGAGTTCGCTCTTCTGCTTGATATTCTTATCGGTTATTTCCTGCGCTTTGATGGAATACTCGGTGTATTCACCCACGACTTTTCTGAAATCGAAATTGAGGCAGATGTACGGATGTGGACCGCAACTGTGCTTGATGGAGTAGATGTCGAAGGGTTGGTTGTGAGTTAGGAGGGTCCCGGATGGGTCGGACGGGGACCACTGAGGGATCCACCGGAAATCGCCGTATTGTTTCAGAGCCAGCCATTGCTTCCAAGCGTAGTGTATCCTCTGGATCACCGTTCCTTTGATCCCCGATTTCGCCAGGAGGTATGGCACTGTGCTGCCGTGGCCGAAGGGATCGACCGACCAGCCTGACTTCGGTTTGACGCCTAGGTTCGTCAGGACCCATTGGTGACCTGTGAAAAGAGGTTAAATTGAGACTGAGAACATCAAGATGCAAAGGAATATAGAATCGAGGTTGACAGAATAGAGGGATCACCTTCTATAAGCTGGTCTACCATGGCGAACACGTGCGCGTTAGCTTCGTCCGTCATGACCCATCCCCCGGTCACTATTTCCAACCTTCCGGAGTTGACCAGGTTCTTCAGGGCCCTCTGCTTGCTGGGATGGGCCTCCTCCCACCACGCGTTCAAGAAAGCGGTCTCCGACCAGATGAATGTGAGATTTTTGTGCTGTTGCAGCTTCGAGACCATGTGGTTCATGATCTGTCTGGACGTGTAGTGGAAGTAGTTCTCGAAGGTTTTCAGCCATCCAGGGTCGTTGTGCGAGTGAGGCACTATTATCACCTTAACAAATAATGGATGAAACTCATTATTCGGGCAATATTGGGCCATACATTGAGGGTTTGCTGCACACATAACGTTTTAATATAATTTATGAATGAGGAGCGAGTTCTTTCGGAACTAACCTTTAGCGGAGGCCTTTCAGGATCCATTTTTTGCCTCTCGTACCGATCATCGAAGGATTTGTCCCAATATTCTTTGGTTTTCATCCAACTGGGCTGGAAAGACAAGAAAAATGATTTCAATTCTATTTTATTTAAAAATATGAATATAAGAACTAAATGAACTGCTCGTCAAACTATAATGAATTCCGAAGAAATTCACTTCATATTTGAAATACCTCGAAGGTCGGCAGCGAAAGAGTTAAACGAAAATCGATATTCGAGCCTCGCGATATAGAGACAAATCGACTGGCATCACCCCCGTCTCTTTGATTCAACGACAACCGAAGGAATTTTCCGAGCCCGTATATAATTAAGACGTCGTAGACTCCCGTTAATTGGGGGGTATTCTACGTTTATATCTGTACTACTTAAAATATCAACGGAATTTATCAGAATCGTTCCGTGTTTCGGGGCCATTGAGTTCCTACCCTTCCGCAGGATTACGATTTACGAATGGAAATGGAAGTGTTTTGGATCGTTCGAGGAGTTTGAGGCTCAGCCTCGCAATAAATTTTACTGTTGCGATGTTATATGGGCTTAAACCAACCCTGTGTAATTTTTTTAAATAAGCTTCTTAAATTTGCACCGCAATAGTAGATACAATTCATTCCATAAATATCTACTGAATGAATTTCACGTGAATCTATCAACACTTAAAACTTCTCCTCTACCAGTGTTGCCATGTCGACCCCATTTCATGGCTTGCATAAAGACGCACGGGCCAAATCGATGAAACCGTGGATTTCGTCATCCCTAGGTGGCTCCCGTCTGTCCCCCAGGAAAACTTATCACATACAAACTCCTTCCTGGAGTTTTCCAGGATTTATGCTCTTCGTGTCATCACACGTTATATCTCAGTTAAGTTTGCCGAGCTTCATGTTTCCCTCACCCGTCTTCATTGTACGGGACGCGATGCGAAGATGCCTCCAGAGATATATCGAATCCAATTTACTCCCACTTTGTATTAGGGCTTGGAGAAAGACACGCCGTTGGGAGATCTCTGCTTCCGATGTGACGGATTCGCCTTTTTCTCGCGAACTCTTTATTCGATGCGTGACAGTTCTTTGAACGTGTATTTCTGCCTCAAGTGCCACGAGTGGGAGCTCCTGAACTGTTTTTTTTCCTTTGACAAGTTTTCATTCACCTCTCAGGCACTGTATTATTTCGGGATGGGGTGTCACGGTGGCAAGATCTGAATCGCGTAGGTCATGAGGAAATTAAAGAAGAATGTGTGAATTCAAGACGCACAGAATACTATTCTCTGCATCCAAAAGGCATAGAAGTGCATAGGTGTATTCTATGCATCTATTGTGAATTGAATAAACCACAAAATGCAATGACAATGATACTCGTGGATGTTGATTCAGTAAAGTTTGAACTCCTACGTGATTGTTCCATGTGGTATCACATGCATGGATCGATGCATCTATTATGGACCGAACTGTCTTTCTGCATTTATCAGAATTCATAATAAGAAAATGAAGTTCGAAACGTCTGCATTTACGTAGATGCAGAATGCGATCGATAAGGCTCGGGAAATTAAGGTTATAGCCTCGCACTGGCGGATTCAGAGGGCGGCTATTGGAAAGGATGAAATTTTCGGTTCTGGAAGTGTGGCCGAAGTCAGTCCTGGAAGAAATTAATTGAATTGAAACTGAACCAGGGAAACACTCGGGAATTGCGTTCTTTGCCTGAAAATGTCGGACGTGTTTCTCGGTGCCGCTCGAGGCTCTCCGATTAATCTCACACCATTTCGGAATGCTGGATGTATTTCGCCGTTAATTTTTTTCATTTCGAGTTGAAGGAGCTCGGAATCATTCCAGAATTCATTTCGAAATATGAAGAACACAGTTCGATGATCATACTCATGATTCGAACATATTCGCCCGCTTTGTGGCTTATGACACCGTCTTGTTGAATCCACTTATCATTAAAAGGCTCGTACAAGATGGTGCAACTCAACATAACTCAGGTAATGTTTCTTATATCGCTAAGTTGTCCGTTTTCATAATAGAAAGCACAGAATATATATGTAATAGATAGAAAGTGGGCATGACTTTAGCTGAAGTGGATTGAGTACTCTCAAAGTAAGATGTCTAGAATAATGGTGTAATATTATTCAAAATGTCAAGAATATATTCACAAATTATTGATTGACAAAATAATCGACTATTAACACAACACGTTCACCAGAATAAATACAAATATTTGAAATAACTAATAACAATCTGTCATTAATAGAGAATAGCGCCACCTGAAGTGGAAAAAACGGAACTTTGCTTATATTCTCAATTTGGTCGAAACAAAATCTGATCAGTGCATCCACCATGTGTTTAGTCATCGAATTCAAGAGGAAGGTTTATATGTATGATACATGCATAATATTGCTGAGAAACACTGATGATTATTGATTTCACAGGTTTCTAATGTGATGTCGTAAATAAAAACATTTTTTTTGCGCTTACATTGCAAACGCTGACTGAACCCCACGAGATAAATCAAAATAATGTACAGGGTGGCCAGATTTCGATGATTTAGTACTACAACTCTTTAACTATAAGAGATAGAGAAAAAGTAATATACATGTCATGTTCTCTTTTTTCGAGAAACCGAAATTGCTGAAAACCCGAAGTTGCTACGGCGTCTAGTTTTCGAGCTACAGGGCGATTCTGGTATTTGGCCAATTATTATAATTGACTATAACTTCCGTATTACAGAATCTACGCTCTCGAAATTAACACATCTTTAGGGCACTTTTTTTACTGCTTTCCAGCGGTGCTATTGGATTTTTTGTATCTGCTCAAATTTCGGAGCTATAACAAAAAAAATTTTTTTTCAAATGGAAACCATAATGGGAAGTGATATTTCCAAATAGATCTTTCTTCAACGATTTCAAAAATATATCATGTTATACTTTCGAGTTCACTATATATCGAAAATTTCGAAAAAACACTTTTCGTTCAACAAAATCCAAGCAGGCTTTGATTCACTTCCCTGTGACGGTCATAAAATTTCATGTCTTATTTATTTTCACCTGTCAAATTCAATTCAGTTTCATCATTGTTGTATCGTCTGACGCTTCTAAAATTCTTATAAGGTCATAGAATTCGATATCTCACATTTATTGTAAGCTGCCAAATTGATTCAGGAAATATTAGCTTTATTATTACTCAGACCAATAGAGGGGCTTCGCGAAACTTGTTGATTCGAGTATGATTTCTCTGCTAAATTGAAAAATGAAAAGCATTTGAATACTTATGTAACCCGTTGATAGCAATAATTAATGTTTCCATGAGGGGCAAAAAAAAGCTCCTTCAAGAAAAAATATAGATTTATTTGAAAAAGAGTATATTCACTACAAATGTTCAAATCATTGTCCATTGGAGCGAGTCATTGGAGGAAATATATAAATTGCATGATGTGATATAAATAAGAACTTTAGAAGCGCCAGACGATACAATGATGAAACTGAATTGAATTTGACAGGTGAAAATAAATAAGACATGAAATTCTATGACCGTCCCAGTTTTGAAGGAAGTGAATCAAAGCCTGCTTGGATTTTGTTGAACGAAAAGTGTTTTTTCGAAATTTTCGATATATAGTGAACTCGGAAGTATAACATGATATATATTTTTGAAATCGTTGAAGAAAGATCTATTTGGAAATATCACTTCCCATTATGGTTTCCATTTGAAAAAAAATTTTTTTTGTTATAGCTCCGAAATTTGAGCAGATACAAAAAATCCAATAGCACTGCTGGAAAGCAGTAAAAAAAGTGCCCTAAAGATGTGTTAATTTCGAGAGCGTAGATTCTGTAATACGGAAGTTATAGTCAATTATAATAATTGGCCAAATACCAGAATCGCCCTGTAGCTCGGAAACTAGACGCCGTAGCAACTTCGGGTTTTCAGCAATTTCGGTTTCTCGAAAAAAGAGAACATGACATGGATATTACTTTTTCTCTATCTCTTATAGTTTAGGAGTTGTAGTACTAATTCATCGAAATCTGGCCACCCTGTACTCGGTATATTGGTTCTGACATTTTTGGTACCTCATAACCATAGAACACCAAATAAGCTCATAACCAAAGAATTCATAACTTCTCAGGAAACGTCAGTTCTTAGACAATAAACAGCTACATGGAAATGAATAAAATAAAAAAAAGCAATCTGTATGAATTGAAGCAGGTGTAAATGACCAAAAAATTTAAAATAGAAAGCGAGAACTGCGAGAAGAATACTAAAAAAATGATGGTGCACAGAGATGCATAGAAACCCTGGTGTAAAGATTCCCCCAACTATAAATCGCGACCAAAAATTGTAGATCAAGTCGGCGCTATTGATTGGAGTATTTGTTCTGGCATTGTTTAAACACGTTCACCAGAATAAATTCAAATATTTGAAATAACTAATAACAATCTGTCATAAATTATTAATAGCGCCACCTGAAGTGGAAAAAACGAAACTTTGTTAATATTCTCTATTTGGTCGAAACAAAATCTAATCAGTGCATTCACCATGTGTTTAATTAGGGCAGTATACCAGAAACCGCCATTTTGGGTCCAACCATAGACTCGAAAATTACGGATCCATTCGAATGAAATGAAATCTGTAATCCAATGAAATGAAATCTGTAATCGAATGATTAGGTTTTTAAAATTTAAGTACCCACCATCACATAATTACTGTCTTCAATTTATTTATCCATCGCCATCTATTGGCGATAATATCAAATATAGTACCTTCACGACTACGCTACAGTGTCTAGATAAGAGCCATTAACCGTAGCGACACCTAGTGGCCTTATTCAAAAGGAGAAAAAGCATTTCCTACATAAGCAAACCGTAGCGACACCTAGTGGCCTTATTCAAAAGGAGAAAAAGCATTTCCTACATAAGCAAACCGTAGCGACACCTAGTGGCCTTATTCAAAAGGAGGAAGCATTTCCTACATAAGCAAATTTTTCATCGAATTTTTCAGAATTTTAATGTATTTTATAGTAACCAGGCCGTAGACGAATCCATAAATGAAGTTTCATAACAAACAGTCCATCCGATCTCGAGTTATAAATGGTGTAACCAACAACTCTGTTTTATATATATAGATAATATCAAATATAGTACCTTCACGACTACGCTACAGTGTCTAGATAAGAGCCATTAACCGTAGCGACACCTAGTGGCCTTATTCAAAAGGAGAAAAAGCATTTCCTACATAAGCAAACCGTAGCGACACCTAGTGGCCTTATTCAAAAGGAGAAAAAGCATTTCCTACATAAGCAAACCGTAGCGACACCTAGTGGCCTTATTCAAAAGGAGGAAGCATTTCCTACATAAGCAAATTTTTCATCGAATTTTTCAGAATTTTAATGTATTTTATAGTAACCAGGCCGTAGACGAATCCATAAATGAAGTTTCATAACAAACAGTCCATCCGATCTCGAGTTATAAATGGTGTAACCAACAACTCTGTTTTATATATATAGATATTCAGTTCCTGACTGAATTTCATTTGAATTTGAATATTTCCCACGATAGATGGCGATGAAAATGTTGCGAGTCCTGTAATTTTCGAGTCTATGGAGCCAGGTCTCGCTAGCATACCTATCTTTCTAGTGCTCTAGTTTAATCATTGAAATCCAAACCTTACACATGGTCTGAGATCAAAACGTATCAATTTTGAATGTCATATAATCAAAGTCTTTGATATAAGATTGTTGTTATGGGAGAATAGCATGACCTCGTTCGAGAGAAATGGAATGCAGGAAAAATAATCGGATTTTCTATCGACAGAAAGTCACAAACAAAATCTAATCAGTGCCAACACCAGGTTGTCTATGCATCTGCCTTGATTTGAACTGTCAGAACTTTGAGGACCTCCTTCAGATCAATTTCCCCATTTATTAGACCTTAATCCCCATCATCGAGATAATTTCGATTATCCAGTATAACGAGACCCGACCGTATCTCAATAAAACCCTCCGACAGGGATAAGTCTTCGCCAATAATTCTGCGCTCCTCGAATTAAACCGGCAATAGTCATCCGAATAAACCTACCCCCTTCCATTTCCTCCCAATAAGTAGTCGGGTCGGAAATCTGGACGAATTCGAAAATTTTATCGAGAGAGGGTAAACGGCAAGAATCGGGGCGAAACGCTCCGAATGAGGGGTATCGCTTTGTCCTCCGGCTAATGGGACTTCGGAGGTAATCAATTCCTCGGCTAGAACGCCTGGCCGAACTTTACGGGAACGATGTTACCCAGGTGAATAATTCGGGAAGAGTAATCTGGAGGCGCGGGGATTCGGTGCCTCTCGTTCCTTATATTTTCGATGGAAGACTCCGCTAATTGCGTTCGAAATCGGGACTCTTACGAAAGCGATACTCCGGATATCCGGGAAGTTATGGGATGTAATTGGGAGGTTTAACACCCTGGATAGAAATTCATGCCGAATCAGATCGCTTAACCAGAACCATACAGAGTGTAACAGCCAAATGGAATAAATTCGATAACGAATAAATGAGGGCGTGTTGGGAAAAACGCTCGGACACGTCGATTTGTAATTTTAAATGCGCATATTTTTCAAGAAAATAACATTATATAGGGTGTTCCATGCGACCGTGGCCAATACCAACTATTTTATTTCAAATGCAACCCCCTGTATATTATTTATTTTTTGGATTCTTCAGAAAATTCTAGACATAATTCATGTACAATGTCCTATATCTATCTTCAACTTTTTCGGAATGATTAAGTGTTTTCAGATTTTTTACAAAAATTAACATTTCAAATGAAAATTATTTTATTTCACAAATTCGATACATTACACCCAATACTTATTTCCCATTTACCTCTTGATATGAAGAAAGTAAGCAAAAACCATTACTGAGAAGAAATTAAAAAAAAAACAAAAACAGATTTGTTTATTCTCATAGCCTTAGTAACACGTTGTCTGTTTGCATGACAATAAGTGATCAGTGTAAGTGCTATTGTCTGTTGAATTTCGATAACTGTACGTGATAATATTAGAAAAATGGTTCATTTAACAGAAATGCACAAAATAACCATTCTTCAAATGATTGGTTATGGAGATTACACACGGACACAAATGGAAGTTTCTCGCTTATTTCACGAAAAATTTCCAAATTTGCCGCCTTTATCCCAAGGAACAATTAGCAAAATATAAAAGCAGTTTCGAGAGCTTGGTCATGTAAGACAAATAGAAAAAATTGCTGCCAATGCAGTAAGTGATGATACGAAATTGGATATTATGCTTGAGTTTCGAGAAAGCCCACATAATTCTGTTCGAAAAGTATAGCCCCGCCCCGCTGTTCACCGTCAGCCACACGTCAATATTTCGAATATTAAAGCCATTAAAGGAAAGTAAGATGCATCCCTATAGAATTATGGCAACTCAGGAGCTCATAGAAGACGATTTCGATAGGAGAACGCATTTTTGTGAGCAAATGATGGCATTGTTATCTAACATTGCCATCATTTGCTCACAAAAATGCGTTCTCCTATCGGTTTTTGCTTACTTTCTTCATATCAAGAGGTAAATGGGAAATAAGTATTGGGTGTAATGTATCGAATTTGTGAAATAAAATAATTTTCATTTGAAATGTTAATTTTTGTAAAAAATCTGAAAACACTTAATCATTCCGAAAAAGTTGAAGATAGATATAGGACATTGTACATGAATTATGTCTAGAATTTTCTGAAGAATCCAAAAAATAAATAATATACAGGGGGTTGCATTTGAAATAAAATAGTTGGTATTGGCCACGGTCGCATGGAACACCCTATATAATGTTATTTTCTTGAAAAATATGCGCATTTAAAATTACAAATCGACGTGTCCGAGCGTTTTTCCCAACACGGCCTCATTTATTCGTTATCGAATTTATTCCATTTGGCTGTTACACTCTAAGGAATTATTGACAAAAAGTTCCCAATATTTCTGTAATAACATATTCAGGATCATGAAAGAGTGTTTTGACAGCTGCTGTCAATGTTTTTGACAGCAGTCTAATAATCTACCTGAAAGATGGATGAAAGAGCTTTAGTGCTTTAGGTAACGCCTTTTATAATCTAGGTTATTCGAGAATAATATACAACAAGAGAGATAGCTCTGCAAATTGTGCAACTAAAACATGCGATAACTTCATAACGACATTCCCCGATGCAGCGGAATTAGAGAGACTCCATTTTCGGAGAGTCGAATCGGTCGAAATTCAATTAGGTAGTTTGACGGAGGTTTCATTTGTGTTGTGCGCGAAAATTCCGCCAATTCCACACGGACCCCGCAATCCGACAATGTCATAGCCGATGGCGAGATAATGCGGACCAGGGTTTATAGAAATGGCGATATAAAACGGGCGGATTGATAGAAAAAAAGATTGATATTGTGAATTTGTCAGTTTTCGACGTATCTGCTTGTGACACGTCCGAAACGGATATACGTCAATATTTATGTCGGAAAGTTTGAATTATTCGTTCGATGTGGCAAAGGGTTTCCCGAAGGACGATGTTTTCAAAACGTCGCGGCAGATATATGTGAAATTGTAGAAATATCACTAGATAGAAGCATAGAAATCCTGGTGTTGGCACTGATTAGATTTTGTGTCGACAGAAAATCTGAGTGTTTGATCTACTTTTCAGTTCTCTCGAAAGGAGAGGAGTCGCCCTATTTTTCCATTACCGCAATAGCGCCACGGCCGTGAAATATTGCGGATAAATCCGGAACTAGAAAGAATACTACAATCAAGAGTGCCGATTTGATCTACAATTTTTTATCACGATTGTTACTCAGGAGTCGTAACACCTGGGTTTCTATGCGTCTATGTCACTAGATATCTTTTACTTTCCTACCTCCATTTGATCTTAAGATATTTAATTCATACCAAAAATTTTACAAGAGACTTATCTTCATAAACTTCATTCACTTTAATCAAGATTTAGGTTTATCAAGTTTTTTTTACTTGAAACTGACGCAGGTTGGCACTCGATAAATATCGGAAATGTCAAAATAATTCTCAGAGACGTTGCCAATGCTAATTTCCACAGGTCCGTCTGTTCGTTAAGAAGTTTTTTCTGACGGGTTATTCGAGTACTTTCATTCTTCTTCCGAATGAACTATCACAAAGTAACGGACTATTCTGTCCATTATTTTTCAGTGAAATTTCAACACTCGATTCTTGATTTCCGTACAAGAAAATAGCATAACTGAATCTTCCAACCAAGTTTGTATACCTACGTGAAATAAACTGCTCCACATGTGTTAGGGATATTGACTTAGATTGCAAAAAAATATAGAGAAATAAGATTTTTGTGATGAAAATTTATATAAATATGATTTCAAGTTGCAAATTAATTTTAGCCTGTAGGTCTTCAGCGTATACGGGGTGGTTAAGAAAAATCGAGTAAAATAACGAAATTTTATTCCCATAGAATTCAAGCATTTTAAGACTATCAATACAATGTATGGCCTCCACGGACATATCAATAACAGCTTGACATCTTCTTTGCATACTACACACGAGGTTGTTGAACATTTCTTGAGGAATTTGGTTCCATAAACGGGTCAGAAGCTCTCCCAGATCATTTAAGGATTCTGGGGTAGGTTGATGATTATCTAATCTTCTTTGGAGCATATCCCATGCATGTTCTATGCAATTCAAATCTTGGTGAGTGCGGAGGTATTGGTAAATGTGGAATACCAAGCTCCTCGCGCGCATTCTCAACTATATGGCTGCACGGTGCGGTCTAGCGTTATCTTCTAGAAATTGAAAAGTTTCACCAATAGCAGCGTGAAAATTTGGCACAACATTGTCAATGACATGCTCCCTATAGTGTGAGGCGGTCATATTTCCAGGACAAATGTGTAGATCTAAGCGCCCGTTGAAACATATCCCGACCCATACCATAACACTACCCCCTCGGAATGGATGGACTTCTTGGACATAGCGACGATTACGGGGTATGCGTGGGATTGTCCATACCCTTATTCTTCGAGAATCTGAAAATCATCCATATCTGGATTAATCAGTGAAAAGGACACTACGCCATTGATCGTTCCAATTGATATGTTGCCTTGCCCATTCCAGTCTTTGACGCTTATGGTCACGTGTTAATGGAACTCCTCTTAATGAACGTCTAGAACCTAGATTCACCTCTCTCAAACGTCGTCTGATGGTTTCGATGGGAACTTGGACCCCATCTGCATTTTGAAGAGTATTCTGTAGCATTCTACACGTAGATGTAGGGTTTCTTCTCGCCGAAACGGTGATGAAACGATCCTGAGCAGGTGTTGTTTATCGTCGCCCACCAAGCCTTGGTCTTTCCAACACGGAACCTGTCTCCCTGAACCTATTCCAAAGTCGAGATATCACACTTTGGCTGACTTGGAGCCTTTCCGCTACAACAACCTGAGTTAGGCCACCCTGTAGCATTCCGATAGCCCTATTAGCCTCAGCGTTTGTTAATTTACGTCTTGGCATTTTCAGAAAACTCGTTTCAAATCGAAGCCGTTGATAAACTGACTTCATTTCAAAATAAGAACATTCATGAAGCATATGCAAAGAACCAAACTTCAGAAAAAAGGCGACCAGATTGACGAAATGTCTCGTACTGATTTTTATTGGATCGATTCAAGTTGTTATTGAGTTTTAAATGATTTTACAGCGATTTTCTCGAAGATTACATACCTTTAAAAACGATTGAAGAGGATATCCCTAACTCTTGTGGAGCAGTATATTTCCAGTATTAACAGAGAAGAAGTTTCTTCAACATTCGCCAGGTCTTAGGAACTATTGAATTCACATTATATTTTCTCAACATCATTATTTTCCCAAAGTGAATTTAAACATTTCGATAAATAAGTAATCACTACGATCTCTATGTAGAAAGGACAACGTTGCTTAGTTATCTGACAGGAAAATGACCATAACCTAACATTATCAAAATATACACGGTGAAATGTGTCAGGATGTCGTGGCCAACCGGGATACTTTATAAAAGTGAATGGAATATTTATAGTTCTCCTTATAGTAACCTAATGATACTGACACACTGGACCATAATTTTTTTCAAAGCCAATATCCAGCTCAATTTTTGTCTTAAAATTCCAAGTCGGTCTTTGTTGATATCTGTAGCCCGTGTAACTTTGAGCGCTTCAAAATGAAGACGATATAAATATAGAAACCTAATCGGTATGTTGATTGAATGAGGATATTCTGATCGTGAAAAGAGTTTCCGGCACCGATACGTGAATCACTTTAAGGAAGATTGAATTATGAATAATCCGATTATTTGCGGAACGATCTCGAAGCAATTTTGACATAAATCTTGCCGGAATCGAGAACTTTATCCACATATCAAAATAAATTCGAAGCTTTGTTATTTCTATTCCTCGTTGGAGCCATACTGCTTTCTGAAATGACGAATTTTTTGTATTTTGATAGTTGAGTTTCATTTTTCCTTGGTTCTTTTTGTTTCGTTCTTGTTTTACATTTAATATGAGTTTTTATTCAAGTTGAATTCAAATGGTTGGCTTACGGCTTACGTTATCTATATATATAAAAGAGAGTTGTTGGTTACACCATTTATAACTCGAGATCGGATGGACTGTTTGTTATAAAACTTCATTTATGGATTAGTCTACGGCCTGGTTATTATAAAATACATTAAAATTCTGAAAAATTCGATGAAAAATTTGCTTATATAGGAAATGCATTTCCTACTTTTGAATAAGGCCACTAGGTGTCGCTACGGTTTGCTTATGTAGGAAATGCGTTCCCTCCTTTTGAATAAGGCCACTAGGTGTCGCTACGGTTAATGGCTCTTATCTAAAAACTGTAGCGTAGTCGTGTGAAGGTACTATATTTGATATTATCGCCACTAGATGGCGATGTATACAATTATTGTGTAATTTGCATAGAACTTATAATAACATGGAAGGCTATTAATTATCAGATCAAAAAGCGGGTAAAGATCTCAAGTTGGTGGAACAGTGAATTTTCACCGGTATGTCAACTAAATCGGATTGTGACGATCAGCATCAATCGTGAGTTGTCCATTTTCATCTTTTCTATTCTATTCTAAGTATTTTTCTATATTTCTGAAATGTTTTTGATTTATGTTTGAGTAATAAATACATTTGCGGAAATAACTGAATTCAAAATTGCCCATAATTAGTAATTGACATATTTTTTTTGTATTTCTGTTTTGTGTGACAGCTCATATCCATGGAAAAGATGACAGTTGACAGATGACGTTTGACAGATGACTTTCGACAGATGAAATTCGACAGTAGACAGATGACTATTGACAGATGACATTTGACAGATGACATTTGACAGAGGACATTTGACAGAACTTTTATTATGCCTAATTTATCTCCTGCTTGAAAAAATAGCAATGGTAAGTTTATACAACTTTAACGGTGGGTTTCACAAAGCATATCACCAGTGATCCGAGCTTGATCTAGAATCAACTCGATTTGACAGTTCAGAAATCTAACCAAGCCGTTGATCTCCGATCACTGGTGATTACAGTTTGTGAAATCCACCGTAAGTATAGGTATCATTTAGGCGAAACAAAGTTCGCCGGGCCAGCTAGTTTGTGAATATAAATAAATTCTTGATTATTCAATGTCTTAATTTTCCTTACCGTAAGAAAACCAAATACAATACAAAAAATGGGTCATTTAAAGCACTGATGTGAAGCCAGGAGCTTTTATGCGCTCGTTCATTCACCTTGTAGGTAGATTCACTCTATGAGTAGGTTCAAATTGTATGGGTAGATTCACCTTATAGGTAGATTCGCATTTGCCAGTAAGAAGAAGCAATTTTTCAAGTTCAAAGTTATTTTGTTTCATTTGTAAGGTTAAATCAATTTCAATTCATTCCGAAATTTGGTGTTGACTCCTGTTTTGTCATAAGTAATTAATGCGCATAATCAAAAAATTAATGTTTTTCGAATAATTTATTCATTTTAAATTTTTTCAATCTCCATTTTCAATCATGTTCAACGAGTTTTCTTCGCACCTAATTTCTGCTCAAGCGTAGATCTCGATTAGTACCTGACTCAGCTACAAGTGCGACGTTCCAGATTCGGACCAACCCTGAATTATTTTTCTAGGTTTATCCGTTCGAAAGTTATCGAGTTCACAGACGGATAGAGCTCAATTTGACTATGGATTCTGGATCAGTGATTCGAACATAGACGATTGAGACCATTCTCGTATGGAAAAACAAGAATCCAACTGATTTCTTCAGAAGATCTCAAGAAATTTGACAGTTGCTGTCAAAAAATGATGATTTCCAATTAATCAATCGAACTCACCTGGAACTCGAAATCCTTGAACACTTCCACAGTGTTGACGTCCGCGTCCGCTTGACTCAGCCTGGGACACTCCATATACCTCTCCACAAAGTCCTCTTTACTGAACTTAAAAGGAGAAGACTTCCCCACCTTCACCTCCTCTTTCTGCACCTTCTCCCATTCTTTCCTCTTGCCTGGGTGCCTCAAGTCGCCGTTTTTGGTACCGTAGTCTGTGGTGTAGCTAGCGTAGTAGATGCAAAGTAAGACTGTCACGCTGATGGCTGAATATGCGAATACTTTTGGCGACAGTCGTCTGCAGAATTTTGTAGATACCGTCATAGCGATTTGTTTCATTTACTTTCGAGTATCACTTTGAATTTTTAGGTCATGAGGGCTGATGCATTGTCAGAAGGGTTGAATTGTTGTTTTTTTAAATTCGGTGGTTTTGCATCCTCGACATTTCCGAAGGTTGATTGATGGCTTGAATCTGGAAAGAAGAAGAAATTGAGATGGTGAACATCGATTTTTAAATTAGGTGTGAAATCTAGCAGATATCTAGATAGTACCACCCAAGCGTATTCTCTGAACAGGGGTATTTTTGGGCGTTTTGTAAACAAGAAAATCCTGGGACACATTTATTATAGCAGCAAGTGCAAGTGTCATAATGACAAATGCGATGAAAGTAATACTTTTTTCTATGTTCTTCAATCTTACCTCGAATATAGATGCATTTTCGATGACTGAACACATGGTGAATGCACTGATTAGATTTTGTTTCGACCAAATTGAGAATATTGGCAAGATTTCGTTTTTTCCACTTCAGGTGGCGCTATTCACAATTTATGACAGATTGTTATTAGTTATTTCAAATATTCGAATTTATTCTGGTGAACATGTTGTGTCAATAGCCGATAATTTTGTGAAGCAATAATTTGGGAATATATTCTTGACATTTTAATTCATATTAGTATGGAGGAAAAGTATAAGACTTTCACCATATAAAAATGTCATTCTGTGGTCATGTCATAATTGACTTTGGCAGATCAGCTGTTGATTAATCAATCAAATCGATCAAGGGAAAAGAGACCGTAATGACGTTGTGTGACATTGCGGCGCCGCCACGAAACATTGCTGATATTCTCGATTTGGTCGAACGTCATTCCATTCAAAATTTGACGAGTGCTTACACCATTATTCTAGGCATCTTAGATGCATTCTATGCATCTATCCACTGTACTTGATATACAAACATCCACACGGCTGAGAGTTTTTATCCACTTCCTATGATCAGATTATTTTTTTGTAATATGAAAATTCTTAATTTGCAATGCTCATTGAAATCAAATGAAAAACCAATCTTGAAATCGAATCGAAAACTACATAAAAAGAAATCTGGTCATAGGAAGTGGATAAAAACTCTCAGCCGTATTGATGTTTGTATATCAAGTACAGTGGTGAAAGAAATCTCCCACCTCAACGGAGTTAATCTTGAAATAGAGGGTGAAAAAAAGGTGGTTTTTGGGTATTTTCGTAAGGTTCACAGTTTATTTCATGACTAAATCACCCTGTATTCTTTGAAGTTCATGATGATATGTTCTGAAAAATCAAACAAACACCTCAAATCAACCCAAAAATACAGTGTGTCCACAGTATGAATTCTGGGTATTTCAGGTTTTTTCGATGTAATAACAACATATCTAGTGTAATTGTTCATTTTGCGAACGTTCTCGCTCTGAAACTGACATATTTTATACTTTCAAAATCGGGCATGCATTCAATTATGGACAACCCTGTATTCGTAACGATTTTCGGTCATATTCCTCTATATGGTTGCTCCATGGAGATGGAATGAAATCGAAATGTTTCTTAAGAAAAATTGAAGTTCATTCGATTCTGTTTCGAGATACGCGCGTAATAGAAATTTAAGAAAGTGGGTAATTCTCAAAAACTACCTAGTCATAGGATTGAGTTGGAGCCATGGACACTTTTGATCAGTAGGTCGAGTACTACATTATACCAAAAAATTAGAACATTTGACGGAACGCCATTTGCCATAAGGAAAGTGCGGGGTCCTTTCTCCACAGCCCTCAGAATCACGAATTTTTTTTTGGACGGGCTTAAAACGCGGCATTTTATTTCCAGTGTTACTTTTTGTAAATTCAGTGTCTTAATGTTCCATTTACCCTATAAATTACCGAAACGTTTTTAAAACACCCTGTATGAAATTCCCTTCCAAAGTTTATCGGGTCAACCAATTGCCACAACGACTCGACAAAGTTGAACGCTTCAAAGGAAATAAGCAGTGACGTAGGTACCTCCAGGCATCAACTCGAAAAAGAAGCAGAGCGATCCAATAACCTGGAGAATCTGGTGTTACTCTTTATCCCGATTTCATTTTCGTCCCTTCTGGCCGGGAGCTAATGGCAAGCCTTCGGATATCTGCGGATGAGTGTAGGAAATATATTTCAGTTGCTGACCATGCACCCGATTCGAAATGCTCAGTCGGGTATGATGAGATCTCATAAATGTTTCAACGCAGTAATTTGTAGACGTTCATGGGACACTTCACTTCCTGTGTATAGGTTTCCCAAACCCGGGTTCGGGTCTATCTTGATAATTGATAAGAAGAGAAGAACGTTTTTGGGTTTACACAAAATAAATTAAAAGCCAAAAAACCTTTTTTGAAGAAAGCTTTTATTCAAATGCTCTAAAAGGAAGAAAATAAAATTCTCCTTTAAAATTTTAACTATCAACATATAACCTCATTATACACAATTTATATGATCATAAAAGCTTGTCGCGAGGTTTGCGTAATAACCTATAAGTATTTAATTAAACTGAAATTCAAAAATTAAAATCGATTACATAGGTACTAGTTTATTCACACAAGTAAATCGCGCGACAAGCTTTTATGATCATATGAATTTTGTACAATGAGGTTATGAGTTGATAGTGAAAATTTTATTTTCTTCCTTTTAGAGCATTTTAATGAAAGCTTTCTTAAAAAAAAAGGTTTTTTTGCTTTTAATTTATTTTTTACTTTTTAGTTATCGCTGGCTAGATTTCTGTGTTATTCTCGACAAGCACTTTCATTTGATACCCATATTGCAGAATTGCATGAAAAATAACTATTTCGCCATCTTGGATGTTCCGCCATATTGGATTTTGAATGACGTCAACATGATTTTTCGAGTTGCTCTCAACAAGTCCTTTCATTTGATACCCATATTGTAGAAGTGCATAAAAAATAACTATTCCGCCATCTTGGATGTTCCGCCATATTGGATTTAGAATGAGACGTCACATTATTTTTCGAGTTACTCTCAACAAGCTCTTTCATTCGATACCCATACTATAGAAATGCATTACAAAAAAACTATTCCGCCATCTTGGATGGTCCGCCATATTGGATATAGAATGACGTCACAAAGCTTATCGTGTATTGTCATCCAAACTGAACGTATATACAAAATTTCAGCTTAATCGGTTGAAAATATCTGCTTCAGAAATTGAGTAGCAAGATTCCACTCAAACAAACATACATGCATACATTGCAAGTTAAATAAAAGCTTTTAAAAAATTCGATTAAAATCTTCTAAATTACTGAGAAAATCGAAAATAGTCCATCATCGAAGTTGCTAAATGGTGAATGCTCCGGTTAGTTAAAACCTTCATAGAAAGAGGAGATAAGGCATCTCATTCATAAATTCGAAGATTGGTGAGGCCAAAATTTAGTCAGTTTTCAATGAGTGGGACGAAGATAGCATAAATGATAGCAATATCATTTTATAATGCACTGGCAACATTGCAGAATCTAACTTTGAAAGGGCCAGTGGCGTGGTGTTGAAGAATAAAATAAAATTACAAGTGAATCAACTCTTTTTGACGAATTCATACAATGTTCCGAACATTTGAACAGATTCCGAGTTAGGTGAACACAGTCAGCTAAATTCAGAATTGATAACCAGATGTTCCTTCTCTCACTATCAGACGGGAATTTGAAAAGTGAAATTAAAAAAATCCAAGAATCTACGTCACTGTTACTTAAAATGGTAAGAGAAGAACATACTTGTGTTAACTCAAATCAGAATTCAAATAGTCCAATTTACCACGAACAAGACAAATACGATTACGAACCATTGTTACAACGAATTTTGCTAATAATATTCAGAAATAAATCAAAATCTCACTTTTCATTCGCAATAAAACGCGATATCGTGATGACAACACTGTTCGAAACGTCATTAACGAAATTGGAAATAATTCTGTACTTCCTGTTTTTCGGAAATGAACTTTCAGTTTCGTGACACCCCAGATTAGACTCAACGCGAATTCCATTTCTGTTCGAAATAGTTCGTCTACTCGATAGGTCCCTCATCAATATTTCATAGATTTCCAGAAATCATTCACGTCCCGCGTATTGGCTTTTCACATTTATGAGATTCCTTCGTTCAATCACAAAGCGATGAATTTCCCATCAAATAGACGTGAATGACGACAAAGGAGGGGAGTGAAGACTGTCTGAATCGAAGTGGAAGCGATCCAGATGACACAGCGCTTTCTACGTCTTCCAGACCTTCTATGTCGAAAATGTACTGTAAATATTCATTGGCTGAGAGAGGCCAAATGGGATGGGTAATGTTTCTCCATAAAGGAATGTCTATTCATCGTTCTACCATTCAGTTTAAATATGTCTTGAGGAACAATGTCATTGAACGAATTGAAGCCACTTTTAGTTGTAGTTCCTCCTCCTGCTCATAGTGGCGCAGTTGTGTTTCAGAGAATCGAAATTTTTCACCTTCGCATCTGACGGTGAGTAGCTGAACTATAAACTACTATTTCTAAGGCTCTATAAAGGGGAGTATACCAGAACCGCCATTCTGGGTCCAACCATAGACTCGAAAATTACAGATCCCTTCGAATGAAATGAAATTTGTAATCGACAGAAATGAAATCTGTAATCGAATGAGCATATTTTCGGAATGAGAGATCTTGTTGTGACTTTTTTCGGCTTGATCACATGAAAAACATTGGAAATAGGTTAGTTTCGTGGTGTTAGAATAATACCGCGGCATCTAATAGTCAAATTATTAATAATTTATTGTTTATGTTGGTGTATCACCCCGGTAGATGGCGTGAAAATGTTGCGAGTCCTGTAATTTTCGAGTCTATGGTTGGACCCAATAACCATAGAGCCAGGTCTATCCAGCATACCTATGTTTATAGTACTAGAGGGAAATAAATATCCTACAGATTTCTGTAGATGAATAGCTAATAAAATGGACCAGATTGTCCCGGCAGTTATAGTTCCTTTAGTAGCCACTATGTGCCGCCACTTTACGGCCATAACTTTAGCTTCAATTCGTTCAAGGGCGTTGTTCCTTTTAGGTACCTATATTTAAACTCAATGGTTCTACTGAAATTCAGTTCTAGAATTTTTTTGACAGTCTTTAGCTCGAAATATAAGAAAAGTGCAAACGATGGCAACACCAATGTGAAAGTGTTTTGTACTTGTAAAGGGTGTTTCAATAATAACGGATGATTTCAGTGTTCATAAAACATGGTTTTCCGTGGAAAATTATTGAAATATTTATTGATTTAGAAAATATACACCCGGGAATTATGTATTGAATAAAATATCTTGTAAATGGCCTCCATGGCTTTCCTGGCATATAAGTACCCTTTTGACGAAATTTCGAAATTTGGGCTTTAAATGCTTCAATGGTTGCAGGCTTATTGGCATAAACCTGTGCATTCAGATAACCCCACAGCCAGAAGTCTAAAAGAAATCGCAAGAGCGTGGAAGCCAATTTTGGTCACCAAATCGGGAAATGACACAACCAGACTCGTGCAAGATCGTCAATGTTTCACAGGCGGTATGACATGTGGCACCGCCCTGCTGAAACCAAATATCGTCATGATCAATAGCTTCCAAATGAGGCACAAGAAACTGTGTTATCATAGCACGATAACGTTCGCCCTTCACCGTTACTGCATTTTTTGACAATCAGGACGCGTAGTTCTACCGTGTTATGCTCCATGTTTACTTACTCCCATCTGTCAACTTTCGATCTATCACGTCAAAATCATCCCATTATTTGTGGAGAATTCTGGATATAGATGACTCCAAAAGCTTCTGATAATTTTCTTATAGATTGACTGAGTGTTAGGCATGGTCCAGTGAAGCTCGTAGTATTTCTGTACGATCTTCTATTCGAATTTAATTTTAGTCGTCTTGATCTTTGACCAGTAAATCGGTGTTCAATATAGCGATTCTATTCGTTATAAAAAAAATTGTAGTCATTGGTCAAGACCTTTGACCATAAAAAGAGGAGACACAGCATGTCATTCATGAATTCGAAAATTGGTGAAGCCAAAATTTAGTCAGTTTTCAATGAGTGGGACGACGAAAGCATAAAGTACAGCAATATTATTGATAATGACGTGGCAACATTGCAGAATCGGTTATCGGTAATGAAGAATGAAAATAAAATGACAAGTGAATTAACTCTTTTTGACGAATTCATACAATGTTCCGAACATTGGAAGAGATTCTGAGTTAGGTGAACAGAGTCAGCTAAATTCAGAATTGATAACCGCATGTTCCTCCTCTCAATATCATAAAGGGATCTGAAAAGTGAATCTAGGCCACTGTTACTTATAGAACATACCTGTGTGAACTCAAATCACGATTCAAAGAGTTCAATTTACCACAAACAAGACACATACGAACCATTTTTTCAAAGTATTTTGCTAATAATATTCAGAAATAAATCCAAATCTCACTTTTCATACGCAATGAAAAGCGATATCGTGATAACGACACTGTTCGAAACGTCATTTGTAACACAAAATTAAAATGGCGGTACGAAATTAATGAATGAACTGACCACAGATTCAGTCATAATGTGCCCATTAATTATCTGAGGCAAAAACGGCCAAGCCGTTTCGCGAACATTCCGATACTTTAATTTATGTAATGTAATGCACAATGTTTGAAGAAACAAATATTCATTTCTGACATTCACGCATAAATGAGTGAATGAATTTCAATCGAAATGAAAAGGACCTACTTTAGATTTATTGGAAAATTCAAAGAACGTCACAACGTTGCAAAAATTTCTACTACATTTTGATTCCGTAGTAGTACAGTTACCCAGTTTAGTTCTGAAGATTGAAAATTGGCTTCACTATTTATTATTGAAAGGTCCGTCTCCTTTTTCTATGGTCTAAGGTGAAGACATTTTGGATCAGTGGAAAGATAATGTTTCGTTCCCAATTATCAAGAGATGCCAAAGTCCAGGTCTCTACGTAAGGGTAGCGAAGTTAACTACATTTCCAACTCGACCTGACCAAAGACAAACAGATTTCCAATTCAATTACCCGATCGGCCCACGCAAAAATTGAACTCGAGTCGGAATCGACATTTCCATTCATCATCCTTTCCATCTCGTGCATTATGCAGAGGAAACGGGAGAAACGTCCACAATGGCTATCGACCTCCAGACATGGTCCAGCGGTCAGCCTCTTCCAATTCCCGGCTATAACAAGTGGCTTCCGCTGATGCGTTTGTCTCGGTGCATCCGGCCTGTAGAAGACCATTGATGGATGGACATGGCGGTGTGGATCGGATGACAGGGAGGAAGATTTGTGGATGTTTTCATTAAAACAACAGCCATTTAATCTTTGGAAATGTGTAACATTCCTATTAAATTTTATTTGCACCGGAAGTTTCTAGATGAACAGTCGAATGAAGATATTTTAACCTGAAAATTATTCTCAATTGCTTTCTCGATCTATGGTTCAAAGAGTTTATCCGTTTTGTGAAAGGATACCGATCAGATAAGTCGAAGAGAAAAGATCGAAATATCGAACTCTAATGGAGCAAGTGGAGATAATGGAATTGACGGACATGTATCGGATGTTTTTTTCAGAGTGATAGAACTTTAAGGTGGGCGTTCAATGTAGTGTGTTTTTATTTCAAGTTGCATTTGAAAATGGTTTCACTTTGAGAACTGAAATTTTGTGGGTAAACTCAGAAAGGATTGGAGTTCTTAATGATTAATTGCATTTCAACAGTTCATTTTTTTTCTTTCAAAAATAGAAGAAAATAAGCCAACTCATGCTTCTGTTTTATTTCAAACGGAAGACCCATGAAAATAGTTCAACTTCCGATTAAAAGTGAATCTACAGATAATTTCATTCAGAAAAACAACTTGGAATACGGAATTGGCAGAAAATGGCCAAATTCAAATTTTAGCGGGAAAAAGTTCCTGCTTTACCCACATTTACACTAATTTCATAGTTCAGCGAGTTTCGGTTAGAGAGCGCCATTGTACATTTCATTCATGATTAGAGAGATATTCATAGAACTCATAGAGATAATGTAAGTTCTATGAAGATATTCCATAAAATGCACGGTGGCGCCTCTATCGGTTGATTTTTCCTACGCGCTTCAAAGGTCGCCGTTCAGAGCGAGTAAGAAAACTAATCCGATAGAGGCGCCACCGTGCATTTTATGGAATATCTCCATAGAACTTACATTATCACTATAAGTTCTATGAATATGTCTATCCTTATGAATGAAATGTACAATGGCGCTCTCTATCCGAAAATCACTGAATTATGAAATTAGTGAATATGTGGGTAAAGCACGAACTTTTTCCCGCCATATAATTGAATTTGGCCATTCTCTGCCAATTCAGTATTTCAAGTTGTTTTACTGAACGAAATTATCTGTAGATTCACTTTTAATCGGAAGTTGAACTAAACTGCTCCACATGAGTTAGAGATATTGACTTAAAATACAAAAAAATATAGTTAAAATAAGATTTTTGTGATGAAAATTCATATTAATATAATTTCAAGTTGCAAATTAATTTTAGCCTGTAGGTCTGCAGCGTATACAGGGTGGTTAAGAAAAATCGAGTAAAATAACGAAATTTTATTCCCAGAGAATTCAAGCATTATAATACTATCAATACAATATAAATGGCCTCCACGGGCATCAATAACAGCTTGGCATCTTCTTTGCATACTACACACGAGGTTGTTGAACATTTCTTGAGGAATTTGGTTCCATAAACGGGGCAGAAGCTCTCTCAGATCATTTAAGGATTCTGGGGTAGGTTGATGATTATCTAATCTTCTTTGGAGCATATCCCATGCATGTTCTATGCAATTCAAATCTGATGGTGAGTGCGGAGGTGTTGGTGAATGTGCAATACCAAGCTCCTCGTGCGCATTCTCAACTATGGCTGCACGGTGCGGTCTAGCGTTATCGTCTAGAAATTGAAAAGTTTCACCAATAGCAGCGTGAAAATTTGGCACAACACTGTCAATGACATGCTCCCTATAGTGTCAGGCGATCATATTTCCAAGACAAATGTGTAGATCTGTGCGCCCGTTGAAACATATCCCGGCCCATACCACAACACTACCCCCTCGGAATGGATGGACTTCTTGAACATAGCGACGATTACGGGGTAAGCGTGGGATTGTCCATTTCCTTATTCTTCGAGAATCTGAAAATCGTCTATATCTGGATTCATCAGTGAAAAGGACACTACGCCATTGATCGTTCCAATTGATATGTTGCCTTGCCTATTCCAGTCTTTGACGCTTATGGTCACGTGTTAATGGAACTCCTCTTAATGGACGTCTAGAACCTAGATTCACCACTCTCAAACGTCGTCTGATGGTTTCGATGGAAACTTGGACCCCATCTGCATTTTGAAGAGTATTCCGTAGCATTCTACACGTAGATGTAGGGTTTCTTCTCGCCGAAACGGCGATGAAACGATCCTGAGCAGGTGTTGTTTCTCGTCGCCCACCAAGCCTTGGTCTTTCCAACACGGAACCTGTCTCCCTGAACCTATTCCAAAGTCGAGATATCAGACTTTGGCTGACTTGGAGCCTTTCCGCTACAACAACCTGAGTTAGGCCACCCTGTAGCATTTCGATAGCCCCATTAGCCTCAGCGTTTGTTAATTTACGTCTTGGCATTTTCAGAAAACTCGTTCTAAATCGAAGCTTTTGATAAACTGACTTCATTTCGAAATAAGAACATTCATGAAGCATATACAAAATCGACGGATAAGCTGCTCTGATAGACGATTATGTAAACCATAAATTTCAAGGAGTGCTCTATGAGTTTGTCGAATAGAACACTGATTTTGAAAATAAATTTCAACAATTTGTAAACGTTGTTGCGGCGTGAGTCTTACCATGATAATTTGTCAATGCTTACTGAACAGAAATGTCAAAACAACATTCTACCTTCTGTCAAATCACAGTTATCCCTATCGAAAATTCTATCACTTGAAAAAAACCCGATATTTACCAAACGCAACTATTACATCAGCGACTCCATCATGACAAATTTGACATATTTTTCAAAAGCCAAGACTTGTGGAAATTTCCTTTCCCTCAACATTTCCGGTCGGGAGAAGCAAAAAGCTGATCCATCGAATAATCAATTAGATATAAATTGATCAATTTTTTTATCAGTTTATCGTCGGAATAATCAGTCATAAATCAATCTCAAACGTCATTTCCAGGGATGAACTGAATCTAGTCATAAAGTTTAAGCCTATTGAGGACGATTCCGATGATCGTTAACAAACAGACTAAAAGCCATTATCTATTGTAATGCCTCATGAAATTACGGTGTTTGGTAATGATAGATATATTGGTGTTTTATCAGGATTTGTCCATCGATGAGATAGATATTCATTAAAATTGCAGATAGGAATTGATATCAATTTGATGAATGACGATAAATCAACCTAGATATTGAGAAATTGATGATTAACCGGTAAAAAATAGAGAATATCAACAGGAAATTGTGTTCGACAATTGCCGGTAGATAATCGTAGGCTTAGACCATTGGAAGAGGAGATACAGGGTCCCGTTCATAAATTCGAAAACTGGTGATGCCAAAATTCAGTCAGTTTTCAATGAGTGGGACGAAGATAGCATAAAGGACAGCAATATTATTTACAATGCCGTGGCAACATTGCAGAATCTAACTTTGAAAGGTCCAGTGGCGTGGTATCGGTATTGAATAATGGAAATAAAATTACAAGTGAATTAACTCTTTTTGACGAAATCATGCAATGTTCCGAACATTGAAACAGATTCTGAGTTGGGTAAATAGAGTCAGCTTGATTCAGAATTGATAACCAAATGTTCCTCCCCTCAATATCAGAAGGGAATATGAAAAGTTGAGTTCTTAAAATCGAAGAATCTACTCCACTGTTAGTTAGGATGATACCTGTGTACACTCAAATCAGGATTCAAATAGTCCAATTTACTACAACAAAGAGACATACGATCATACGAACCAACGAACCATTTTTTCAACGTATTTTGCTAATAATATTCGGAAATAAATCGAAATCTCACTTTTCATTCGCAATGAAACGCGATATCGTGATGACAACACTGTTCGAAACGTCTTTAGTAACGCAAAATTAAAATAGCGGCACGAAATGAATGAATGAATGAATTGGCCACAGATTCAGAAAACGGTGCTGCCATAAAGTGCCCATTCATTATCGGAGGCAAAAACGGTCGAGCCGTTTCGTGAACATTCCCATACTTTAGTATATGTTATGTGAGGAATGCACAATATTTGAAGAAACAAATACTCATTTCTGACTGGATGAATGTCAATCTACTTTTCATTTTGATTGAGTATTTACTTATTAGCAAATTCAAAGAACGTCACAATGCAGTACAGTTACCCAGTTTAGTTCTGAGGCGCTGGTCTCCCTGAAACGCGTCCGTCGTCGGTCGCGTTTCTGCCCCGTACAACTTCCTAGTGATACATTTGGAAAACCTTGGATACGACCGTATCCATGAAAGTTGTACGTGGCAGACCCGCGACCGACGACCGACGCGTTTCAGGGAGACCAGCGCCTGATGATTTTGAAAATTGGCGTCACTATTCATTATTGAAAGACGCTTAGACAAAGGAAAGAGGAGACGTGGTATAGGATGATAAATCTTGAAGCCAAGATGCCACATAATGAAGAACGAACTGGACGACTCTATTACTACAAAACGAGAATTACGCTAAGATCTGAACGACGTTGTCACGTTGTCTGAGATTTTCGATTCATTAACGTCGAATCCTTCCAGAATGGCCATTCACTAGATTACATGGTTCCCAACTTGACAACACCGGTTGTTTCAGTTTCATTCATAATATTGTTCTCGACCAATCAGCGAAATTGGCCTACGATTTGACATTTCATGTTTGATACACGTTGCCATGCCGCTATCTAGTTTAGTTGTGTCAAATAATAGAATTTCTGAATATCTTGAGCGAAATACCAAAGAGTTTTTCGAAAATACGTTCGTAAGTGTCAAATGTTTGGCAAATTGGATTCCCGCAACCCTAGTTTGAGTTTTCACAGGTTAGTTTCATGTTTGCAGATCAGTGGCGTAGATTGTCCAATGTTTATAATTTGACTTTCAGATTTCCTTCTAATATTCAGAGAAGAAATATATGGCTTTCAATTTCGCACTTGGTTGATGCTGAAAACATGCCTCAAAATCTGTTCTTATGTTCGGAGCACTTCGAATCCAAAGATTTTGGTTTTCAAGTGAATGGTACAAAATATCTTAAAAATGATGTCAATCCTGTTCCAACTCTGGGAACTAACGTCTTCAAGGTAAGTTTCTGTGGGAAGTTCTAGAGATTCATATTTTAATTCAACCTGTTTGAATATAACTTCATTAAATAGAGTCAGAATATGTGTCAGTAAATATTGTTATATAATTATATTATATTATTTTTTATAAAGTATAATTCAATACATTAATTGAGAACTTTTTTGCAGCTCAAGCTCAACTGTCACTCCCCAAGATGATAAAAGTTATAATTTGCCGTTTGACAATGAATATTCAAAGAAATACAGGGTGAGTCTTTGACTTGTACATATATTTTAACTGTAGATTCTTGAGGCCTAAAGAAACCTTTTTTTCATTTTCCATTTTTCCGAATTCGGCTCGGTTAAAGAGATATAGCCATTTGAAAAAAAAAATTGTGCTAAATGCGTCCCTGATATTATTCTCTACAAACACCTCAAAGTTCATATTTTTCAATTGAAATTGATGTGATTATTAGATATTCTGGGTGATACATTTAGAAAATACTCAAGCACTAACCTTATTCGAATAAGAATGTTACAAACACGATATTTCCTAACAAAAACGCTAAGTTTTGTTCCATCATTTCTGCAATTGAAATGCCATATTTCTCACACCAAAATAATTTCCTTCTTCGATTATCCTGAAGATTAGTTTGTAAACATTAATAATTTGTTCATATTTGCCTCGATACCCTAAAACTATCTTATAAAAATAAGTTTCTCACTAACCTATCCTAACTCCATTAATCAGTCATCTGATTCGAGGTCAATGACCTAACCTAATCCATCTCCTCTATGATAGTGATCACAGAATTCTAGAGAAGACGATGCCAGATTGTGTTGATTTTCTCAGTAAAAAATGGTATAGGCGAACTCAAGAAAGCAGAACGTCCCCTATCGTTAACGGAAGAACTAGTTTTGTTTACTTTTCGCTAAAGGCTTCTACGCATTGCTCTTTGGAAATGCCAAACGAGTAGTTCTGATTCTCGCCGATCTGAATTTCAGTCGTGGTGCGCTGCCGGCTGCGATGTAGCCGCCACGCAAGACTTGTTCTGTGTCTCATCACACTATCACAGGCCAGCCAGTCTGTGATAAAATGAACGACGCTCAAACGCGATAACCTTTCTACATGGATTCAATTCATTTATTTATTTACTCGCAGAGAATAAAGCAAACAGGTGTGAGGTGATGCTTGTGATATGTGATGTGAAAACCGTGTAGGGTCGATTAAAAATTCCAAGAGGATATTGTTAAGAAGATAGATATTTTCCTGAAGGACTGGTATCAATAAATTTTTAATAGAAACTTGCTTATAAACTGTGTAATTTCATGCTTCTCGGAATTCAGTTGATAAACATTGACAACATTGTTAATTTGTTAAGAGACCAGAGAAGAAACAATATTCGATGATATTTAATTCAGGGAAGCATTCAGATTTTTTATGAAATTCATGGTTTTTTCCTCAAATTTCTTCGTATACATTTAGGAATAACTCGAAAACGACGCGTTTTATTGAAAAAATATAAGAATACTTTTATTCTCTAAAATGGTTGATTCTTTCGAAAATATGAACCGTTTATCCTTTTCAAGTGATTTGATAGTGTTTTTGCATGAATTTATGAGTCGACCACCCTGTAACTTTCGAACTAGGAGAGATATTGAATAAGTTTCGATTGAGGAATATGCACAATGAATAGAGTAAAGAATCAACCAAAATTCAGTTCATTTAAAATAACGGTTCCGAAGATATGAACAGCAAAGTGTTTTTTTCGTGGATTTTCGACACCCTGTATCTCCCAAACCAAACCGAATTTTGAAAAATGGTATGGGAAAAAAGTGTTTCGTTTGATGAGAGGAATCTACAGTTAAAATATATGTACAAGTCAAAGACTCACCCTGTATATTTGCAGAGATCAAGTTTCATTCCTCGATGCAGAAATTTACCAGATTATATGCATACGATGAAAAGATCTATTCTTGGACTGACATTGAAAGGGATACCTATTACAAGAAGTGGAAGAAAAACAGGATTTTTAGGTTTCTTGATCTGCATTGAAAGTTTGGAACAA
This sequence comes from Adalia bipunctata, assembly GCA_910592335.1. NCBI lineage: Eukaryota > Metazoa > Arthropoda > Insecta > Coleoptera > Coccinellidae > Adalia > Adalia bipunctata. The sequence goes on from OU342950.1 coordinate 25,214,890, forward strand.
ATGTATAAGAAATATGTCATTGAAGCAAAAATTCCTTAAATATCTTCTCACTTATAAACTGTCGCAGGACAGTGTTAGAAGTAAAAGTGGACATAACGATAACCCCACTGCAAGACAGTTCGATGCAGCATACAAAAGGTTGATTGTTCACTCACAAATATCCGCTTCTGATACCGGAAATGCCATCAATCAGGTATCCATCAGTATCCTGACATTCGAATCTGCAGTTAGCATGCAACCAATATTGAAAAAAAGAACAGTTTGCTTCAGTTGTGGAAAGTGTTTTTACAGATATGGATAAATTTGAGTATGCAACTTCAACAGCATGGAATCTCACTACATATTCAGAAGATATTGTAGGATATGTTGCTCGGATACTTGACAAATTTATTTCATGTCGAAAGTACCTCGATCTTTTGAGAAATGAAGTAGATGTTTCACTTCTCCAAAGAAGAAAAACATGGAAGATTAATTAGGGCTAGCCAATTTGTAATTGATGTTTGTAAAGAGGGCGAAAAATTGTTCAAATTCTCCCATAAAACTTCAAATATTTTCAATAGAACATTTGTTACCAGTTCTGATCAGCCAAACTATGTTTAATGTTAATTCATCCATTTTACACCATTTTGAAAATCATCTTTTTGATGGAAATTTCATTGATGTATATGCTGATCATAATTCATAATGTTTATTAATTCAAGAGCTCATTGCTACAAAAAATTGTACAATAAAGGTTGAATTCGTCAAATTTATTTTTTCTTGAGACAATCAAAGTATGGTATTGAAGATTATTTGGCTATGAATATTTTATGACTCATATTTAGATCTTACATTCTGTATGTCTAATGCTATGTTCTTATTTTTATAGTACATATATCATTTTATCATTATATTGACTCCCCATGTATGATTGATGGGTCAAATATTGTATGCAGTACAAATATACAAGAACATTGAACTATTGATTATTTCTTTCATTCAAAAAATTCCTTTGAAGAATATGGCTCACATTGAACAAGCATTTTTAATAAATTAGTCTTTAAAATTTTTTTATTCGAGGTCTTCAATTTGTGAGGCAGAGCATTGAACAACTTAAGACCCATGTATAAGGGAGACTTTTCTGTAAGAGACAAAGTGTGACACGGATACAAGTAAGGCTCAATGTGCCTTGTAGTTCTTAAAGTAATCAGAATGATCAGCCATGAAAACAAGTACTCTGTAGAAATATAAGCCAACAACTAAACTCTTAGATGAGTCCAAAAAAAATAGATCAAGATCTATGAATACTAAACTTATATAGTTTAGGAAATTAGGAATGAATAATTTTACGATTTCCAGGCACGTAGCCAGTGATTATTTTGATATTTTATTGGGTAATTCATTTTCTGTAACATGCGTGAATCTTCTGACTCAACAAATATTTTCGTGAATTTTATTAATTAAATTCAGGTGAGCTCTTTTTTTTCTTCAACCGGTTCATCGTTAAGGCGGATTCTTCGGCAAGTTCATTCAGCTAATACATATCAAATTGGAACCAAATTTCAGCTCATTGTGTTTAATATGTAGTTCCAAAGATATTGAGCTCCGAAGCAATTATTTTCAAATGTTAATAACTCCGAAACCACGCGAAAAAATTGGCCCATAATCGGACAATATGGGTATATTTATTGCTTTCCGTCGAATTTAATTGAATTCTGATTTCATTAATAAAAACGGAGGTGTATCATTTCCCCCTAAACAATACGGCAGATCCACGCCACTGGCTGCAAATGAATTCACGCGAAGCTAGTCTCTGCATTGTTGCCAGCGCGATTGCAGTGGCTATATCTGTCCTTGTTCCACTCATTGGAAATTGGTCGAGATGTTGGCTTCAAAAGTTCCTGAATTTATGAATGACATGCCAGGTCTCCTCTTTCCTTGGTCTGAGGAAAGACGCTTCTCCTCTTTCTATAGTCTAAGATCGTAGGTATACAAGATAAGTCAAGCTGAACGCCTCGGACTCTCGTGGCCAAATGGTACAGATAAATGGATATAGAGTGGTCCTTATAACTGGCCAACGAGATCACCTGATCTTACACCATTAGATTTTTTTATGGGGATATAATCAAGAATATTGTTTACAGTACACCACCAACTACTCCTGATGATATGAAAGTGAGGATTAGAAATGCCTTCCAAACAGTTACTTCAAATATTTTGAAAAATGTTAGAAGCTCATTCGAAAAAAGAATTACACGCTGTATTGAAGCAGATGGTGGTCATGTCGAAGATGTATTATGACTTTTTTAATTTTTCCTTAAGCTTTAATCATTGAAAGGTGTATTTTTTTTATAAAAACCAGTAACCCCAAAAGTAACCAAAAAAAAGTGTCATGTGAAAAAATATAGGGTGTTCCATTTGAAATAACAAAGTTATTGGAGTTCAAATATGCGGTAAATGTTCTTGGCAATATAAAACACACTGTATACTATTGATCGTCTACTGAAGGCACAGTAACTAGCTGAAAGGGATTTGAGGGACCGGACAAAATTTTGTACACCTGCCGTTGCTAATTCCAATGATATTGAATTTCTTTGACAACATTACTTTTTGAGAAATAGAAATACAGGGTGTTCCATAAAAAAAAACATAACGCTCTCTTCAAGCACCCTTTATGAATGTCATTTTTTTTTAAATGTATCGACTTACATAAACTTCCTCAGACCGTTTACTGAAAAAATGTACCATTTCTCCACGAGAGTCCGAGGCATTCAGCTTGACTCGCTCTGTATAATTGAATATACAGAATGTCACAACGAAAAGGATGCATGTCAAACGGAAGAACGCAAACCATGTACCTACTAGTCGGACTGTCTTATTGAACGAATGCGCCTTAAATAAAGAAGGAATATTATAACAATTAATGGGAGTCTACTTCGTGTCAAGTTTCATCGTGCAGTGAACTTGTCTCAGGTGAGAAGTGTGTAAAATGTCGTTTGGAATGTCCGCAACAGTCTAAATAAGGAAAACGTCTTTCTACTCACACCGGGAGTTCTATTATGTTATAATTCTAGAAAAACACTCAATAATCAACGAAGAGAATGTTCGTTGGAAACAGTCATACGTTTAACGTTGACTGCCCTTAAATTTTTGATTTGAACTTTGAAGACCCAAACGTTCAACTTGTCTGAAATTCATCGCATTTATTGCAAGACAAAGCTTTCGGTCCGAAATGTCATTGTACTGAAACATCCTATGGGACACATGCTGGTCCGACGCGAAAATTAAAACGCTATTCAGGAAGATTCCAAGGGACAGTGGAGTTTCTCCTGAGGGACAGAGAGACAATTGAAAAAGTTTTAAGGGGGATAAGAGCGGAATTAGATGAGGGAATGGAGAACTTCCACTGGATTGGAATTTGGAATAAATATAAATAACTGGCCTGTCCGTCCGACTAAAATTTCCAGAGAAAGAGAAGAAGAGATATTTGGACCTTTTGCTACGCCCTCTGGATAAATATTAAGTGTTCATAATTCATTTTTTTGTTTTTATTCATACTTATTACCACAAGTTCAAAATGCGGATGGACTTAATCGGTAACAAAGAAGATACAGAGCTCCGTGGTTTACCCACTCTCTACGACTCCGTGAAAAAAGGACTATAATCCGTACAACACACCTACCCGAAGCCAGAGGACCAGCAGATAAATATTTCTTCAGCCAGCATCAACCGTGGCCCGTGGGTACCATTCTCTCAGTGTTCACTTTGTGGTACGAATGATTTTATTGGAATTGCAGTTAATGAATTCAATTATACTAACTGACAAAGAAACTGCAACACCCAGAAGAAGCTGTTTAAATTTAAAATTTATTTTCGACTAGCGACCCGTCCCGGCTTCGCTCGGATGCAATGCAATCCTTATAAACAACGGTAGTGCCGGCGCCGCACCGCTATGTCCCTGCATTTTAAATCTGTAATATCTTCGGAAATATTCATTTAAATTACATGCTGTAAAGGGCCATATTGATCTATATTGAATGGACAATGTATTTAAGGTACTTAATTGGATAAGGATTAATGCTGTATTGCTCAAACTGACTTCCTGAATAAGCCATCTTTTCCCGTAAAATGTAAAGGATAAAAAATGGTTATCCTTAAGAGATAGACATATACCATCGCGGACTTTTTTGTTGACCTTTTTTAGGAGTACAATACCGAGTACATTATTTTGATTTATCTCGTGGGGTTCAGTCAGTGTTTGCAATGTAAGCGCAAAAAAACGTTTTTATTTACGACATCACTTCAGAAACCTGTGAATTCATCAGTGTTTCTCTGCAATATTATGCATGTATGATACATACAGAGTGTAACAGCCAAATGGAATAAATTCGATAACAAATAAATGAGGGGGTGTTAGGAAAAACGCTCGGACACGTCGATTTGTAATTTAAAATGCGCATATTTTTCAAGAAAATAAAATTATATAGGGTGATTCATGCGACCGTGGCCAATACCAGCTTTCTTATTTCAAATTATTTATTTTTTGGATTCTTCAGAAAATTCTAGACATAATTCATGTACAATGTCCTATACCTATCTTCAACTTTTTCGGAAATATTGTGTTTTCAGATTTTTTACAAAAATTAACATTTTAAATGAAAATTATTTTATTTCACAAATTCGATACATTACACTCAATAATTATTTCCCATTTACCTCTTTATATGAAGAAAGTAAGCAAAAACGCCTGAAATGTTGAGAAACGTTAGAAGACAATTCTACACCAGCATGTTGCCAAGACGTTCGCGGCGAGCATTTTGAACATTTCCTACATTGACATTAATGTTTTTTTTTTTTTTTAATAATTAAGAAATAATCAGTATTACTTATTAGGTTTTAAGTGTAATGTGCCGAATTTGTGAAATAAAATAATTCTTATTCAAAACGTTGATTTTTGCAATAAATCTGAAAACACTTAATACTTCCGAAATAGTTAAAGATAGGTATAGGACATTGTGCATGAATTGTGTCTAGAATTCTCTGAAGAATCCAAAAAATAAATAATATACAGAGGGTTGCATTTGAAATAAGAAAGTTGGTATTGGCCACGGTCACATGGAACACCCTATATAATATTGTTTTCTTGAAAAATATGCGCATTTAAAATTACAAAACGACGTGTCCGAGCGTTTTTCCCAACACGCCCTCATTTATTCGTTATCGAATTTATTCCATTTGGCTGTTACACTCTGTATAAACCTTCCTCTTGAATCACTCTATCTATTAAAAAAAGCGTTTCAAAATCCGTTGCGTAGTTTTGAAGATTCAAGCATACATAGGGACAGACAGCGAAAGTGTTTTTGTTTTATACTATGAAATGATAAAACATAGGTAGTACAGCAAGAAGTAAATGAAGTAAGTGAAGGTTTTTTCATGTCAACATTTTTTGTTTCTTGAATATTGTGGTCTATTTTCGCAAACTTTGTAAAAAACCAGCTGTTCGAGGAGATACAAAGTCGATGTTTAGTTGTTGTTAAAATGCCTAGAGCACGTGTACGCGGAATTTATCGCCATCTAAGTGAATTTGAAAGAGGTCGAATTATTGATCTACGGGAGGCGGAGTTGTCATTTCGAGAAATTGCTAACCGTACGAACAGAAATCCAACTACTGTTATGAGATGTTGCCAAGCGTGGTTTGATAATGCTTTGAGTAGGCACCGGACGTCGAAGGGGCACAAATGAAGTTCAAGATCGACCTCTGAGCTTATGGCCAGTAGAAACCGATTTGCGACAACTCGATCTTTGGCTGATGAGTGATTAGGAGGACAAGGCCATCCTGTAACTGTCCGAACGGTTTACCGCCGGATAAGGTCTTTTGGACTGCAGCATTATCGACCCCATCTTGTGTTACCCCTGACGGTTGAGCATCGCCGGCAACGATTACAGTGGTGCAGAGAACGACAACATTAGAATGTGGAATGGCATCAGGTCGTCTTTTCTTATGAATCTTGATTCTCCTTGGGTGCACATGATGGCCGAAGAAGGGTCAGACGACGTCGGGGAGAAAGACGTGAACCTCAGTTTGATGTTGAGCGTCATGTACACCGGACAGTAGGTGTTACGGTATGGGGTGCCACTGCACATGCAAGTAGGTCACCTTTAGTCTTCCTTCGAGGTAATATGACAGCGCTGCGTTGTCTTCAAGAAATACTGGAGCAATATGTGGTCCCTTACCTTAACCGGCTCGAGAATCCAATATTCCAGCTCGACTTCATGTTGCCAGAGTTAGTTTAAACTTTTTTGAAGCGAGCCATACGAATCTTTTGCCATGGCCGCCCAGATCCCCCGATCTTTCGCCCATAGAGCATGTTTGGGACATCATGGGTAGAAGGCTTAGAAATTTAACCCAGCCCCCTCGGACTCTGGCGGCTCTGAGACATGAAGTACAGGTAGCTTGGTATAGTATCCCTCAAGAAGAAATAGACCATCTTATTGCATTAATGCTTAGACGTGTTGGGGAGTGTATAGATAACCGCGGTGGACAAACACATTATTAAGAAATTTATGGAAAAAAAATGTAAACCCTTCGCTTTTTCCTCCAAATTTTAATCATTCACTCCTTGCTATACTATCTATGTTTTACCAAAATAAAATAAGCTCCTTCTGGGTGTTGCAGTTTCTTTGTCAGTTAGTTTAATTTTGTCCGTCCGGCCGTAAAGACGTAAATGAGGGTAAGTTGGGACGAATATTCCTCTGGCACCAATGAGAATCACTCGAAAATCTGTTCGTATAAATCGAATCTGCTGTATTCGCCGGGAATAACTGGTTGGAACGTGTTACGTCAAACCGGAGTGTAACTGAAAGATACTTGTGATATCGATTGTGGAAAGTGCCAGCAATCGCTCGCGGTAGAGCCTCGTTCGGTTGGAGGGTCTGAACGTGATTTATGGTTAATCGGAAAGGATGCTTTCAAACCCAAACAGACATTCATTTCTTCATGATAAGCTCGAGTGTTTCCAGTCAGGAAACGCGTTATTGGCGAATCATTTTCAGGAGTGCAAAACCGCCTCGAAAATTGAATCGATTTCCATCTGAATGAGTACATGAATTTCAATCTAAATTACTTTTCATTTTGATTGAGAGTTTATTTATTAGAAAATTCAAAGAACTCACAACTTTCCCAAAATTTCTACTTCTCTAGGTATCGAACTTACCCTGAAAATTTTTTGACAGTTCTAACAACAAATCCAATTTTATGATTTTGTATCATATGGAACCATTTCAGCCAATCATGTCAACATTACATCGAAAACTACATCCAATGCAATTTTCAATCCCAATGATAACACGATAGAGTCTTATAAAATTATATAATAGTTCCATGGCAACATCATTCCAAACAAATTTCAAAATGTCACGTTTTGGACGTTTTGGTAATGTTAATAGTTATTTATGTACCAAGTGCGTTATATGGATCCTAACGCCCGGAGGGAAACATTCGGCCCGAGGGCCTTTGGCCCGAGGGATGAATGTTGCCCGATGGGCGTTAGGATTTAATAACGCTCGTGGTGCATACAAGATTTTATTTTTCACGAATATATCATTTAATTACAATAAAATTCGATTGCTCCTACGGTTGCTATAAATACACCCATTATGCCCGTGGGCATTTTAGCGGGCATTATGGATCATAACGCCCGTTTATTTCGCTTCTCGCACAACGAGCGGGCGTTATGATCCATAATGCCCGCTAAAATGCCCACAGGTATAATGAGTGTATTTATAGCAACCGTTTCTAAGGTAAAATAAACATATAATGTACAAGTGAAAAATAAAAATATAAATGAGCTTATCAAAGAAAACATCCCCAGAAATACTTCCAATAGCCACAAATATATTTGGGGAATGTTTATGGAATTTTGCTACGAACGATCATACGAATTGAATGAACGCAGAAGCTTGGAAGAATTGGCGTTTATACTCAAAGATTGGGCTGTCAATATGAGAAAAAAAGACGGAACAGAATTCAAAGAAGCAACGGTAAAGACAATATGGAATTTTTCGAGCAAACTCTCACAAGAAAAGTATTATAAGGACTACAAAATTATGATTGACCCGTTTAATAATATAATAATATTTAAACCAGCCCGAGATGCCCGCGATGCAATCAGAAAAAAATTGCCAGCAGACCCAAGTAAACGTAAATCCAGTTCAGTTTCGTTAAATTTGTCTGAAGTTAACAGAATAATATTGCTATGGGATGAAAATACTCCTGAAGGTCTTATGCGTAAATTTTATCATATTGCTGCAGTAGAACTAGCGTGGCGAGGAGGAGAGGCAGTTGCTTGTTTGGTGAATTTTTTTCAAATCGAGAAGAATAACGATGGTTCTCCAACAAATCGCATTGAATACAATCCGGTATTCAGTAAAACGTGCCAAGGTGGTTCTAAAAGCTGTACAAGTAGTAAATGGTTGGTTTCCAATAGGGAGAGACCTCGTGAGAGACAAAGCTGCCCTGTGCGTCTTTTTCATAATAAACTAATATCAAAACGAGGCGAAAATATTACCTCACCACGACTATTCTTGAAACCAAATCGATATTGGAAAGATGAAACTGACAAATGATACGATAATGTACCTGTTGGAAGGAATACCATAAATAAATGGACTAAATATGCTGCCGAAGCAATTGGCTTGAATGTCAAAGACAAAAAGATAACAAATCATTCAAATAGATCAACAGCTGTCAGTCAATTAGCAAAAAGTGGTGTAGAGGAACAACAATTGCTGAAGATTACTGGTCATAGCAATCAAAATTCTATCAAACCATACCTAAACCTCGATCAAGAACACCACAACAAGATAATAAATATTATGCGTGGAAATAGATCTTCTATACAAGAGAACAGCAACGAATCTAATGTTGAGTTGAATTTTACGAATTGCACTTCCACTAATTGTACTTTCAATAAATAAATAAATGTTTTGTTGTGTTGAGTTATACATTTTTTCTGTCAAAAAATTTTCTGCCGAATATTCCTCGGACATTGATAAATGCCTCATAATTTCATAACCAATATTTCAAGCCTGAACGAGCTTTCGATGGTCATAAAATTATCTCGTCTATTATCAAGGTCCTAGGGATATTACTACTGAAAAGTCTCCAGATATCCCTTCGAGATTTACGGCCGCACGTACAGAATTGAATTCGGCCACGGATTCTTCATCAGTGAGACCAACTCCGGGTCGAAAATTCCAAAAAAAATCGTACAATTGACGAAACGATAAAGCTCTCGCTCGACTTAAAACTGCCATTCTGTTGAAAATAATGGGAAATGAGATCTTTCATCGAAATAAAATCGGACGCAGGATAAATGAACGTACGCGTCTGGCGGCATAACCACCGCAAATCCATGGGAATAGACACGTCTGCATTAATTTCCATAATAAATGTTTTTCCGAGTCTATAGAGGCCATTAGCGGAAACACCGTTTGCGAATTAACCTAATTGGGTTGTCTGGGCGACCGGGTATGTCGTCGAGACGTAAGCGAGCGACGGCGTCGTCTTCTAAATCTGCCTTAAATCGTTGGAAATTTGCTGAACGACGGTAGATCAGCTTTCGCACACAACAGCGGTTGACGGATTAGAATGATTAGATGGATGTTTGTTGGTGAAAGGTGGACGTGGAGTCGACAATCGTGTATTATGCAAGAGCCTTTGAGTACTTGTCGAGTCAAGCGACAGCGGCTTCCGGACACTTCTGGTGTTTTGGCTTCGATTGAAACAGTTCGTCGAAGACTTCGTTTCGTGGTTGTCAACAATGACTTCCGATCCTATCAATTTTCAACACACGTCAATTTGGAAATGCCAATTTCGTAACAGTCACCAACTGCCAAGATACAACACAGAAGTCACTAAAATGTTTAATCTGAATTTCAACAGTATTTCACAAAATTTGACTGAAATAGAGAAAATATCGTCTAATACTCGTTGCAGAATGCAATTCCAACACTCATGCGTTCGAAAACGATCGACGAAGGAGCGACATTTGAATTTCTCGTTTCCAATTTCGAAATCATTTATAATTACGCATTGAATTCGTGAATTATGTATGTTTGAAGAAATCGATTAAACACCTCCAGAATTAAGAAAAATTGCGAATAAATCAATTCCTCAAAAATCCTAATACATTTATGAAAAAGAATACGAAAAACTTGTGAAGTGGTTTGAAGAGAATTCGGTTATTTGAATTTCAGAAAATGTTTTGTTAGCATATTTTGAATAACGTATTTATGAATTAGGACCATATATCTAATAATTCCTATATGGGGAATGAGCCAATCAAAACTGAAGCTGGGCTTTGGTAACAATCCAGATCTGCGATTGTGCGGCAATATTGAGAATAAAAATATTTTTTTAATTCTATCTCTCTCTGACACATCGTATTATGTCGTGAAAAGTATGTCATTCTTAACTTCATGTGAATAGTTTCGATCGTTACCCATAGAACTTATAGTACATGGAATGCTATACAGTGACTTTATCCTGTATAAAGTCACTGTAGAATGCTATTACCAGATCAAAAAGTGGTTAAACATCCCAAGTTGGAGGAACACTGAAATTTCCATGTTGCCATGGTTACGACTTGTCATACAGAACAGAAACACCGAAATGTTTGCCGAAATGCCAAGTGAATCGGATCTTGACGATTAAATTCATAGTATTTCTGTGTTTCTGTTCTGTATGACAAGTCGTATCCATGGCAACATGGAAATTTCAGTATTCCTCCAACTGGAGATGTTTATCCATTTTTTTAAGCTGAGCAGCAAGGCTAATGGCATTCCATGTACTATAAGTTCTATGTCGTTACCTCACAATTTAATGTGAAATGTTTCAATCGCTTTATTCCGTTTTCTTCAAGTCCTTAATAACATTGTTAACTCATATTCATATTCTAAAATTAAACTGAAAGTATTAAAGTGACATATTTTCATTGTGGATATCTATTTTCTTGTTGTCTTTCAGAATAAACATAACCTCTGAAATTCTCGCAATTTTTGAATTTCCAGTTGACGCAAGCGTACAACTCAAGCCTTACCAAAGATTTGGCTTCACTTTGTGACTGGGAAAATCAGGGGTATAATCCATATTGGTATTAGTAGACATATGATTAGGAAATATAAATGTTCAACATTATGGTGAACTTATACAATGTAACGCAGTAGAGCTCAGAAATTGAAAAATAAAACATTTCCAACGAGTATTGATTGAGAAAATAGAAGAAAACTAGCTATAGAACTACGTATAACCTCAACTTCCAAACGGAAACTTTGGGATTTTTTGAAAAAACTACACTGCGCAAAAAAATTAACGCACATTATGGAAATTTATTCTACATGGAAATTTATTCTACAACTGAAGGTGTTCTCAATGATAATTATTTTTATCAGAATTATGCATGCATATGTTATCCACTTTCAACGTTTTTCTTCAATACAGATGTTTTCTCCCAGCAGGAATAAAAAAAGATGATATTATCAGATTTTGAATGTAATTGGCTCCATTCTAAAATCAGTTGTTCTCGATCAATTCTAGTGATCAATAGTTTTCCTTTCGTTTGATTTTCTACACTCGATCGCTATGCAACGCGCAATTTGACCCAAGAGGAATGTGCCCAAGCGGTAGTTTTGCGAGAAGAAGGGTGGACATACACAAGAATTGCAGAAAGGTTTGGAGTTTCCCATACAAGTGTGTCCAGAATGTTGCAGCGATTCAGGGAGACAGGTATGAATGTCCGAAGACGAGGACAGGGTAGACCACGGGTAACAACTGCCATTCAAGAACGTTACTTGAGAGTTTCTTCGTTGAGACAACGGTTTGCAACCGCTCGCCTCCTTCAAAATCAGCTTGAGCGAACTCTTGAGGTGCAAATTAGCACTCAGACAATAAGAAATCGCCTCAGAGAATATGATTTAAGGCCTCGTGTCGCGGCAAGAGGCCCAGCTCTTACCCCAGCCCATCGAAGGGCGCGTTTGGATTTTGCGAGAGAGCATATCCATTGGGAAGAGGCCGATTAGGGAAGAATTCTCTTCACAGATGAGTCTAGATTCTGCCTCTACCATTGTGATCGACGTTCCCTTGTATACAGACGTCCACATGAAAGATATGCTCAGTGCAATTTCCTGAATAAAACTGGTTTCGGGGGAGGATCGATTATGGTATGGGGTGGAATATCTTTGACTGCTTGCACAGACCTAGTGGTCGTTGATAATGGAGCTATGAATGCTGATAAGGATATAAGGAACATTCTTGAAGAGCATGTAGTGCCATTTGCCCCATACATTGGTGAAAATTTCATTTTTATGGACGATAATGTCAGACCCCATCGTGCGCGCATCGTTCAGGAGTACCTTGAAGAGGTTGGAGTCCAGATCTCAATCCGATTGAGCAGGTTTGGGACAACCTCAATAGAAGGCTGAGAAGTTCAGAAAATCATCCAGCTACTCTTAATGACTTAGGAATCCAACTCGGAGAAATCTGGGAAGGATTAGATCAGAACATTTTAAGATCACTCATTTTGAGTATGAACCGTCGTTGCCGAGCTGTAATTAACGCAAGGGGTGGAAATACCAAGTATTATATCACTTATCAGCATTTCAGTATTTTGAAAATTGTTAATTTCTCTTCTTTCACATAAGATTCGGTGAAATCCTGAATTTTTCTTCCATTTAATGTGTCTTGTTTCGTTCAAAACCTTCCCGAGAGAACATAAAAAAAATAAGTTATAAAGTCAATGTAGAGTTAACTTTCATTAAAATTGAGATTTTCAGAATGAGTGCGTTAATTTTTTTGCGCAGTGTGAGAGGATTGCCGACTTCTCGTTATCATTTCGTAATTTGGGACCCAAACTTAGTGAGTACAAATTTTTTCACTTCTCCAATACGATTCTTTCAGTTCTGAATAAATACCATGGAATTGGATAGGATCGGAAGCCAGTGCAGCTGACAATCACAGAACGAAAAATATAGCTGAAAACAATGCTGTAATGAGTTCATTACAGTACTGTTTCAGTATTTTAATGAACTCATTACGATACTGAAATAGAGAATAGTATATTATACCTATTATAAGGATTAAAAGTGCATATTTTTGTACGAGCAATATTTGCAGTTGCGAGGCGGAGCGCAGCGCAGCCGAGCGAATGCAAAATTGCGAGTAAAAATAGGCACTTTTAGTCCGTATGATATATACTATTTTTTCTCCAACCAAGTCAAATATCTTGTATTTTTGGTAAATATTGATTGTCAAGTAGACGTCAGTAGACTTCAAATTTCAATTAGAGAGCTCAAATGCAATTACTCTTAGTCCTAGGATTAAAAGTAGCGTTTTTAATCCTAGGATTAAAAGTGTTGCTAAGCAACGAGCAAATTTTTGTACGGTAAGGAAATTGATGGCTCTTGCACCTTAAAATAGTACAAAAATGTCAACATTTTTTGATGGTTGGAGAAAAATGATTTTTAAAATATAAATGTCATAAAATTATCATTCAAATTGAAAAAAATCAGCTTCAATCTCAATTCAAATGTTTTTTATTTCATTTTGAAGTTCTCTGAAGAAACTCCAAATAAACACCCGATATCAACATTCAATTAGAAGACACACTGTAAACGCATCGATCGCTCTAACCATAGGCATCCACCTGATTGATTCGCCAGTAAAAGTGACAGCCCCTGGAATACTTCTGACACAGTTCAAATTAATCAGTCTCCCCAATTCTTCCAATTGTCGGGGGCAACAACAAGATCCGTTCTATCTAATCCAATCAAGATTCAATTCGATTTCGCTTCATCAGTAACGTTGCGGTTTTTGCCCCTATTACCCCCCTGCCCCACCCCAATTTCAAGGGTTGGGCGAAGTCCATTCGCACCATCTTACCACCGCACTTCAGACCTGTTCCCTAATTGAAATAAATCACATTCGGGGCGGCAATCCTGAGGAGCCGATGTTCACAAGTGAAGAATTGGATTTTTTTTTGGATAAAGTCGTTGGGTAGGTCTCGGCATAATTGGAAGAGGCTAAAGACGTTGCCGGAATCACAAGTCACGAGATTCAATCCAATATCGAACAGATCAGAGAAGACGGAGAGGATAGATCGAATTATCGATCAGAGAAGACGGATATTCAATAACCGAACTCGCAACTAATGCTGACAATTCGAAACGGAATCTGTGGCCCATCAAAACGAAAACATAAATTATGAGAAATTTAATAATTTTCAATCTTTTCTGAAACAATTTTTTGATTAATACAACCGTTCCCTTTGTGGTGATATCAAATATTGACGGTAATGTTCGTGCTGTATGTTATTTACCGACTATTTCAATACACCTGGAGATTCTGACGAGAACTCCGATCCACACAGATTTTAATAAAATTGTGCGAATGAGCAAAACCTTGCTGGCATTGTTTAATGCACGCCGGTCCGAACTGAATCAACCTTTACCGTATGCGAGCAAACAACAAATTCAATTATTCCATTTTTCCTGTGAGAGTTCTCACGTCTGGTTGGATTGCCCATTATTTTTTTCTTTCTCTCTTCCAGCTGTTATTTGTTTAGCAACAGGGCAGTTGATTCAATGAATCGACTCAATTATACTGCTGGAAAAATTAATTTTACTCTCGCAACTAGTATCTGAATAACACCGAAAAAATGAGAGGGGCGATTCTGTGTTAAAAATAAAGGGTAGTTTGATATACTATACAGGGTGTCCCGGAAAATGTGGGAAATCTCTCGGATTCAGACAAAACATAAAAAAATAGTTCCAATCATTTTTTTTCCTAGCGGCCCTCCCTACGGAGATACTGCCTCCTAAATGACGTCACTGGAAATCCATTCGACCAGAATAAATTTCAAACTACTTCATATAATTTGAAGAAAATTTGATCTGATGAACAGTAGTAAGGACCTCTTGAAATACTGCCCTTAAATTCAAATTAGCTCTTTTAGTTTACCAGGGGCGGTCTGGGTTGTACATTTTAGTGCTTACATTTTCAACACCCTGTATGATAAGTAGTCGAAAAAAACAAATTCGGATAGCTTGAACATTAAGCTAAAAAAAAGGTACTCTTGTTTATTGTCGATAAAACGAACCGTTTTCGAAAAATAAAATTACAAAGATTCTTAACTATGCAGATTTGGCACAGAAAGACACGTTAGCAAAAAATATTTTTTAGAAATGTACTCTCACTAAAGCTTGCAACGATTGAATATAAATACGCTAGTTATAAATAATCATTTAAAAACTTCTTAAGAGTACATTTGTAAAAAATTATTTTTGTTAACGTGCCTTTCTGTGCCAAAACTGCATTTACGACACCGTATTAAGTTTTTTTTTATCTCTTGTATAAAGGGTGAAAAAAAAACAACTTTCTTATTTTAAATACGAATGGTATCTTTTTTTGATCCTAAGTTATGCAGAAAAATCAGCTCTCCGAAAATATATATATGTCGATATATTATTTCCATATTCGAGGCAAAATATGTATTTTAGTGAAATTGTCATATAAAAATTCCATTTTTTACATATCCCCATACAAAAAAATTCAAAAAAATAATATATCGACGTATATATATTTTCCAAGAGCTGATTTTTTTTTGCATAACATAGGATCAAAAAAAGATACCATTCGTATTTAAAATAAGAAAGTTGTTTTTTTTCCACTCTTTATACAAGAGATAAAAAAACTGAATACGGTGTCGTATTGCTAATGAAAAAGTGCCGGTAGAAAGTTTTTACCGTTTTCAGATATTTTAGAAATTGAAGAAGTTATGGCACATTTTCGAAATTCGGAAAATATCAAAATTCCGTTATATCTTCAAAACAAATGAAGATATCGTGAAACGGCTTTCAGTTGTGGAGTTTTCATGAAAATCGAGCCCAGGACTCCTTTCAACATTTTCACCTATCTAGCCTAGAAGTAAGTACCAGAAACAGCCAAAATCAAGCAATTTAGGTTACCCGGTACACCTGCCGTTGCTAATTCCAATAATATTGAATTTCTTTGACAACATTACTTTTTGAGAAATAATTGGCAAACGGAGAGAGTTAGGTATATGGATACTTTTGCGAAGTTCACTTATTTTCCCTCATAGAATTCAAAAATGCTAGAAAATACAGGGTGTTCCATTTAAAAAAAACATAACTTTGATATGTCACCCTCTCTTCAAGCACCCTGTATGAAAGTCATTATTTTCAAAACGTAGTCCAAATCGACTTACATATACTTCACCAGGCCGTTTACCGAAAAAATGTACCATTCAGCTTGACTCACCCTATATATCAAACTATCCTTTATTTTGAACAAAGAATCACCCCTTTCATTTTTTCGGTGTTATTCAGATACACCCTGTGTAATTAAACCCATAAAAAAAAACATGAGCGTTGTGTCTGGTGAAAATGAAATGTTCTTTTCTTCTGATCATATCCTGTTTCCCGCTAGAGAATCATCGTGCCACTGAAGGGTGTTTCAATAAAAGAGCCAGATTTCAGTGTTAAAAAAAACACGGATTTGCTGGCACATGCGTTCCCTTTTGACGAAATTTTCAATAACGTTATTGAATACATGTGGTAGTATTTCATTGAAACAGCGTCTAATTTCGGCTTGCAACGCTTCGATGGTTGCTGACTTATTGGCATAAACCTGTGGCTTCAGAAAACCCCACAGCCAGAAGTCTAAAGGCGTTGAATCGGCCAATTCTGTTGACCAAATCGGGAAATGAGACGACCAGAAACAAACTCGTGCAAGATCGTCAATGTTTCATGGGCGGTATGACATGTGGCACCGTCCTGCTGGAACCACATGTCGTCAACATCAATAGCTTCTAAATAAGACACAAGACACTGTCATCATAGCAGGATAACGTTCGCCATTCACCGTTTCTGCATTTTTTGACAATCAGGACGCGTTGTTCTCCCGTGTAATGCTCCATGTTTACTAACACCCATCTGTCAACTTTTAATCTGTCACGTCATAATCGAGTGACAATATAACTGTCAAACATGGCGCGAATTTAAAATCTTGCGCTATTATTGAAGCACCCTTCAGAAGATCGATAAAATGTTTTTATCTTAAAGTCAAGCAGCTGAAAGAGAATTTATTTGCATTATTTCATTCATGTCTCTCGATTCAACTCGAAAATAATGAAAATAATCGGAATATTTCCCAATATTGATCCCATTCCGAACGTGAATTCTTCTTCACTGTACGCAATATATCAAGGAAAGAATTTCTCTGTAGTTTATCGCCTCCTAAATTATCTCCCTTGTCGATAAAGCCTTCTCGAGGGCCTCTATTCCTTGCCCTCGAATTCCTCGGGGCTTTAGGACTTCGTCAACTTCAACCGTCGTGAACCGTACAAAACTAGTATCTCGCAGCGAAAAATACTTTTATGGGACATAAAACATCGCGTAAAGTTCTTCCGCACGCCGAAGATTGGGTTTGGAGCCGTTGGAGAGAAAAAGGAATCGCAATTATTGATCTGGGGTCTATCGCACTGTTTTTCTAACTTCTCACGAATTATCATATTTCACGAAGAACGTATACAGGGTAATTCTCCTGAAGGTTCATCATGTGTTTAAGCATTAGAGAATTTTAAAGAGCATATGTGCAAGAATTTTT
This sequence comes from Adalia bipunctata, assembly GCA_910592335.1. NCBI lineage: Eukaryota > Metazoa > Arthropoda > Insecta > Coleoptera > Coccinellidae > Adalia > Adalia bipunctata. The sequence goes on from OU342950.1 coordinate 25,232,549, forward strand.
AAACTTTCTACTCATTTCCAGGAAAATTATTCATAAACTAAACGATAGAGCTTAAAATCGACCTCGAACTGGATTTAAACCTCTCATCGCGTTCGAAATGAGGATGGCGTCATCCCAAATAGGAGCGGCAGTGATTCCCGTTTGTTTGAAGAGTGTTTAACATCCAGGCAAAAATTTGATAGCACGTCCGATAGATATTACAGCCCTGGCCAACTCCACTAAAAGCTTCGAATGCTCATCAAACACCCCGATTATTTCTAATAACGCGGAGCTAATTGAATGTCCATTTACCGGAACAAAAAGCCTAATGGATTCCCGGATGGATTTGTAATACGATAAATGTAAACTGTCGTGGTCTATTTGTCAGCAGTCATGGAAATTCACTCGATTATCAATAGAAAAACAAACTACAAACGATATTTCAAATATAATTTCGGAATGTATCAGTTGTATTTTATTAACTACCCATATTCCACTCATTCCATTTTTAGTGAGGAAGTTCCATGGCAACTCACGTTTCACAGCGATCATTGGGTTCAAATAAAGGAACAACGCACGAATTGAAGCTAAAATTTTTGGCCGTAAAGTGACGCCACATAGTAGCTACTAAAGGAACTATAATCTGCTCGTTCATTTTGTTAGCTGTTCATTCACAGAAATCTGTTGAATATTTATTTTCCTCCAGTACTATCAATCATTGGCAGGGTCGGATTCGTCCAAATTATACAGGGTGTTTGGTAATTCGACGTGAACCTTGAAAAGGGATATACTAGACGTCATTTGCAGTGAATTGCGTCAAGTGAAGCATGGTTCGAAAGTGATCGAACCATGACCCGCTTAAAAAATAAAGGATAATAGGATATCTAAATGACTCGAAAAAGTCTGTTGTCTGCTAGGTTTTCCGGCCATATTTTTTGATTTCATGAAGGAATTATTGACATATGTACCTTTTTGGAAAGCTGATGAAACAGGGAAGTTTTTCCTTACATTTGTACACAAAGTTCATAATACTTTTTTCGAGTAATTCTCAATTGTTTTATCAAGATTTTATGAGGAAAACAGGTGCAGCCATTTATGACCCTGTATATCTCGGGTTATCTGAATTTTTAGTGAATACTTTTTCGCAAGAAATAAGGACCATCTCCTCAGCTTTGAAAATATATTCATGGAATATTTAGAGTCGAGTAGTTTTTACAAAATTAATTATTTTCGATTACGAAGCAGAAAATTTCAAAAAAGCTTTACTCGATGCAATTCACTGCAAATGACGTCTAGTATATCCCTTTCCAAGGTTCACGTCGAATTACCAAACACCCTGTATATCTTCGTTACAAACGGTGTAAAAGGGAGATCGTGTAGATCATTTCAATTATAATAATAAACAAATCACGCATTCGTGCCCAGCCCGCTTGGGAAATAATACTTTATAGTTCAGCTACTCACCGCCAGATTTCGATTCTTTGAAACACAACTGCGCCACTATGAACGGGAGAAGGAACTACAACTAAAAGTGGCTTCAATTCGTTCAATGACGTTGTTCCTGTAGATATATTTAAACTCAATTCAGCGATAAAATTTTAACATTTCTCAAATTCATAGATAGCTTGGGAAATGATAACCATAGAGAAAACAAACAAAGTTTAGTTAATCCATGATGAATACTTATTTGTCAAATAGCGCAATACGTGTCAAATAGTAGATTGGAGAATTCTAAAAATGAGCCTTAAGGTGGGCGTTCAATGTATTGTGTTTTGATTTCAAGTTTCATTTGAAATTGAAACTTTGAGAACTGAAATTTTGTGGGTAAACTCAGAAAGGATTGGAGTTTTTAATTAAATAATTGACATTTATTTCATTTCAACAGTTCATTTTTTTTTCTTTCAAAAATAGAAGAAATTGAGCCAACTCATGCTTCTGTTTTATTTCAAACGAAAGACCCATCAAAATAGTTCAACTTCCGATTAAAAGTGAATCTACAGATAATTTCATTCAGAAAAACAACTTGAAATACGGAATTGGCAGAGAATGGCCAAATTCAAATTTTAGCAGGAAAAAGTTCCTGCTTTACCCACATTTTCACTTATTTCATAGTTCAGCGAGTTTCGGATAGAGAGCGCCATTGTACATTTCATTCATAATTAGAGAGATATTCATAGAACCTATAGAGATAATGTAAGTTCTATGGAGATATTCCATAAAATGCACGGTGGCGCCTCTATCGGATGATCTTTCCTACTCGCTCTGAACGGCGACCTTAAAGATATGTTCGGAAATATTTCGTCGAAAGAAATACATTGCCAAACTGGTGCTGTCAATACGAGAAAAACTAGAACATCTGTGTGGAACCAGTTCAAGTTCTGTTCTGTTTTTTTGTACTCAACTATCTAATATACTAACTGACAAAGAAACTGCAACACGCAGAAGGAGCTGTGCAAATTTTAATTTTTTTTTGGTGAAACATAGATAGTACTTATAGCAAGGAGTAGATGATTAAAATTTGGGACAAAAATCGTGAAGGTTTTTTCATGTGAACATTTTTTGTTTCTTAAATATTGTAGTCGTTTTTCGCAATTTTTTTTTAAATTTTACAACAAACCAGCTGTTTGAGGTGATCCAAAGTCGATGTTCGTTTGTTGTTTAAACGCCTAGAACGCAGAATTTATCGAAAGCTAAGTGAATTTGAAAGAGGTCGAATTATTGGTCTACGGGACAATTCGAGAAATTGCCAACCGTACGAACAGAAATCCAACTACTGTTAAGAGATGTTGTCAAGAGTGGTTTGATAATGCCCAAAATCGAAGAAGGGCACAAATGAAGTTCAAGATCGACGTTTAAGACTTATGGCCATTAGAGACCGATTTGCGACAACTCGATCTTTGGTTGATGAGTGGTTAAGAGAACAAGGCATTCCTGTAACTGTCCGAACGGTTTACCGCCGAATAAGGACTGTTGGATTACAGCATTATCGACCCCATCTTACCTCTGACGGTTGAGCATAGCCGGCAACGATTACAGTGGTGCAGAGAACGACAACATTAGAATGTGGAATGGAATCAGGTCGTCTTTTCTGATGAATCTCGATTCTCCTTGGGCGCACATGATGGCCGAAGAAGGGTTAGATGTCGTGGGGGAGAAAGACGTGAACCTCAGTTTGATGTTGAGCGTCATGTACACCGTATGGTGTACATGTATGGTATGGGGTGCTATTTCACATGCAAGTAGATTAGTCTTTATTCCAGGTAACATGACAGCGCTGCGTTACCTTCAAGAAAAAGTGGAGCCATATGTTCTCCCTTATCTTAACCGGCTCGAGAATTCAATACAGGGTCTTTCACGAGGAACCTCACCCATATTTATACGGGAAACTACTGAACGTATTTTCATGAAATTCAGCACTTATAAGTATTTCACGATGCTGATGAAATCTAAAATATTTTCAAGGCATGAGCACCTCCGGTTTTTCCGGAAATGACGTCAACTTCCGTTTTTCAAATTAGAACACCATTTTTTTATTGCAGAAATAGATTCCTTAGAAAATTTCAAGTTATTTTGATGTAACATTTTTCAGTTTTGGTTGGAAAATTCTCTCTGAGCGGGAAAATTCGAAAAAAAAATCGAAAATAGAGCTCCGCTGAAACAAGAATAACTTCGAGGTTTTTGGATGGAAAATTTTCATTTTTGGGATTTTTCAAGATGTAAGATTGATGTATCCACTTTAAAAATCGAAATCGCGATTCATGATACAGGGGGTGAAAAAATCGCTTTCAAAGTTAGGGATGACAAAATCGTGAAAAATCAATTTTTTCAAATTAGAACCCCATTTTTTTATGGCAGATATTGAATCTACGTTAAAAAATAATGTGAGTGTATGCATCATACATTTGCCCTAAAATGGATATTTTCTGAGTTAATATCCACTTTAGAGGAATGGGCAAATGTTACAGAAGAAGAAATTAACAACTTAATAGAAAGCATGCCTCGTCGAATTCAAGCTTGTATCAATGCCAGGGGTGGTAATACTGATTATTGATTTGTTAAAATCGTTTTATTTGTTGTTCAATTCTCAGTTACATAAAAATTATTTTTAGAGAAATTTACACTTTTATTTTTCTGTTCTATTATAAAAATAATCTTTTAATAATTTATATTATTATTGTAATAAACTTGTTTTGGGAAAACTGCTCTTCACGTTTCAGCGACTTTTTTTTAATTAAAATTCGTTTTTCCCAAATAACAGGGTGATTCCATATAAGTTTGGTTGTGTGTATTCAAAACGCCATTTATTGTTTTCGTAGACTTGTCAATTTTATGCTGGTGATACCTGTCCAGTAATACAGAAAAAAAGTGAATCGAACTGAGATAGATTGTCGATAAGTGAAGAAAAAATCACATTGGCTCCTTCAAAACATGGCTTTATCACTATGTGGATAAATCAAGTCTCCTTGAGATTCCAATGGAGAGTCCTAGTAAGGGAAAATTCAACCTTTTAGAACCCTTCATGAACCCTCACACTGGTGATAAAATAACCGAGAATCAACCCATTTGCGAAGCTGCAAAACAGATTTCTTTCTCGCCAAGACGTGTCCTCCTCCCAATCGTCCATTCGAATCACGTCTTCGCACCATATATCAAAGCCGGCAGAGACATGTCCCCAATATTCTTGGTGTCGTCTTCAACACTATGTCTAGTCGTAAACTTGTATGCGGAGGATCATATTCTGGATTCGGGAGAGGACGACCCACTCCGTTCTATCAAATTATCGGGACGTCCTTGATATCGCCCTTCTAGTTGAAGAAGTTTGCTCGGGAGACATACAGAGTTATTCGCAAAACTACGGATGGGGACTTCATATTATTCGCGAGGAATTTCAATGAGTTACTTCATATCGCTTTGTACGCTTCGCAAACAAGAAACTTGCCACTCTGGAAGATGGAGAGATTTGGGGAAGTCCTCGTAGGAGGTTTTTCTCCGGATGTACCATTTTGGAGGCTTCTTGAGTTGAGATGTGTCACTGTTTGAAATTCCTAGTCTGCTCACTCATGGTAAAGCGTGTAAGAAGCTTGTTCCACCATTAAGATTGATCGATCAGAACGTAAACTCCATTCCCGGTTGGCCAAGATTTAGGTTCATCAAGTTTTCTGTTTTTATTTTCCAGTAAAATTTCAATACTCGAATCTTGATTTCTGTACAAGAAAATAGCATAACTGAATCTTCCAACCATGATTATACAGTCTTTGACTTGTACTTATATTTTAACTGTAGATTCCTGTCATCAAATGAAACACTTTTTTCCTATACCATTTTTCAAAATTCGGTTTCGTTTGATCTTTCAGGGTGTCGAGAATCCATGAAATTAACTCTTTTCTTTCCATATCACCGAAACCGTTATTTCAGATGAACTGAATTTTGGTGTGTGTACTCTATTCATGGTGCATATTCCTCAGTCAAAACTAATTCAATATTTCTCCTGGTGTAAAAGTTACAGCGAAGCCCATTCATATATCGACGTAAAAATACCATAAAACCACTTGAAAAGGTTGAACGGTTCATATTTTCGAAAGAATCAATCATTTTAAAAAAATAAAAGTATTCTTGTGTTTTTTGATGGAACGCTTCGTTTTCGAGTTGTTCCCAATTTTACCCGATAAAATTTGACGAAAAAATCAAAAATCATAAGAATAATCTAGATGCTTTCCTGGATTTTTAGTATCTCAGAATGGCTCAAATTAATAAACTCTCTGATCTCTATACGAGTTAACAATGTTGTTTATCAACTTTGTCAAGACTAAAATATCCATGATTTTAGCGATATGTAATAATAAAATCCCACAAATGTGGGAAATGAAATTGAATTCTTAGAAGCATAAAATTATACATTTTATGCGCACAGTTTCTATAAAAAATTTATTGATACCGATCCATATTAAAAATAAATGTCAATAAAACACAAAATTCGGATATTAATGATGAATGTCGATATAAACCACGTATTAAATTGAAAATAATGAAAAATAAAATGATACTCAGCACTAAATACTCTGAACAATATCCTCTTGGAATTTGGAAATTAATAAACTCGACACTACAAGGTTATTATCACATACATTCACTGAAAGTCTTCACATAATCAACACAATATCGAAGAAAAGCACCTAAAATAATCATTTTCCCCTTCTATAACAACATAGCTCCAGCCATTTCAATGACGAAAAATGAATAAATAAACAAATGTATTCTCCGTCATTGAGCCATTTACAACACGTTGGAGACACAGAACAACAGGTTTGTTGTTCATATCATAGAACATTGGTAAGGTAAGCTGATTGACCTCGAATCATATGACCTAGGTTAATGGAGTAAGGTTAGATTAGTAAGAAAACAATTGTTTATGCGATGTTTTTGGGATATCGAGGAAAATAATAACAAGTTATCAGTGTTTTCAAACTAATCTTCAGGAAAATCGACGAAGGAACTTATTTTGGTGGGAGAAATATGGCTTTTCAATTGCAGAAATAATCGGACAAAACTAAGTGTTTTTGTTAGGAAATGTCGTGTTTGTAACATTCTTATTCGAATAAGGTTAGTACCTAAATGTATCAACTCAATTTCAATCGAGAAATATGAACTTTGCATCAATTCCAGTGAATCCTATCAGGCACGTATTTGGCCCAATTTTTTTCAAATGGCTTTATCTTTTTAATAGAGCCAAATACGGAAAAATTGAAAATGAAAAAAGGTTTCTTTTGGCCTCAAGAATCTTGTTGTGCCGGCAACACACAATGCAGATTCCCAGATTCTTGCAATGTGGGGTTGCTGAACTGTAAAAGGTTCCGATTTTCTGGAAAATACGTGCCCATATGGACGAACCTTTTTTTGTGTGAAAAAGAACAATTCGCTTTGAAACTTCATAAAGCGTATATCACGAAGTGTTTCCGCATTTTTGGATTTTTCGCAAAGGTGACAATCGCCAAAGTTTATGTTATTTTTTTGCTTAGTCTTGTTTCAAGATCATATTTGTTGAAACAAATATTGAACAAATTAATTGTTAGAGACAGTGTACAAATTAATTGACTTCGATTGAGGTGTGTGAGACGAGGTGTATGGAAAGTGCCTTGTTCACTTTTAGGGATCCCTTCAAGCCTGCGACTGAAGGGAAGCCCCCAACATCACTGGCTACGGGTAAGACATTTTATATTCAGTCTCTTACTGACCGGGAATCTGTTATGCTGCTTGCTTTCGCAACATCCAAATATTCCAAATTACAGAAATACAGTCCAAACTTGCTCTACGTATTCAATACCGTAAAACGCCAACAAACCTACAGTTGAAATATATGTACAAGTCAAAGACTCTCCCTGTAAACCTGAAATATTTCCAGTATTAACAGAGAGAAAAGTTTCTTCAACATTCGCCAGGTCTTTGGAATTATTTAATTCACATAATATTTTCTCAAATTCATTATTTACCCAAAGTAAATAAACAATTTGATAAATACGTAATTGCTACGACCTCTATGTAAAGAGAATAATGTTGCGTAGTTATCTGACAGAAAAATGACTATAACCTAACATTTTCACACACATACACGGTGAAATGTGTCAGAATGTCATGGCCAACCGGGATTTTTTATTAAAGTGAATGGAGTATAGCTCCAATTATCTGAATTCAATGCAACTCTCTTGATTTGCGATTCCCGATCTTCAAACAGGAAAACAATGTTACAACTTATTCCCATCAAGCCTCAAGGAAAATGTCTTCGACTTAACTTCTCATATTTCTTTACGCACAGATTCGAGAACTTCTCAAAAGCGAACAAATTGGACGGACCCCCGAGGCTACGAACTTGACGAGAATTCCTCACACTAAATTCGAAAGGAATCATCCGAATGGCCGTAACAACCCGCCGAGTTTTTCCGTACAAATTTCCCGGGATGAAAAATAATTCGTTGCCAACTTAAAACTCTCCGACGGAATTATTATCGTAAATAAGAGGAAACATTTTTATGAAAACGGAAATGGAAACAAGGTTCACTTCATCGAGTTTTCCACGCTTTTCCTGCTGCTTTGTGGTCGTAATAACTTTTGTACTAATGGCGGCTTGTTAGGGCCGAACGTACCTTGTAATAGAGGGGAACCGTGGAAATTGTTGGTATAATGAAATGGAGTCGGGGAAACAAGTTGTTTTCCTGAAATTTACCAACAATCTCTGACGACTTAGGGATCCGGGGGAGGTTTTTATGGGGGGGTTGTATGGTAATAGGTTTAGATGTCGTTATTATGTAAAGTGTTTACACAATCAAACGCGCAAAGTCGAGATGTAATGGAAATTTTCGAGAAGCTCTTCTTTCATTGGCCATTCACTGTTTATTGCTCTTTAGAAGCACTAGCGGATCTAGGGAGTTCTTTAGGGGGGGGGGGGTGGCATGAAAAGTATCAACCCAGACAGTGAGATTTTCGAAAGGTGACTGTATCTTTTTTCCTGTGGAAAAGTCTGTGTTTCTGGGAAAACACTCTGAGGCATCATTCAATGGTGTCCGAATATTTTCCTTATTTTCCTGAAATAATGCTTATCAATATTTATTTATAGAACAATATTTTATTTCAAATGTGATTCTGACACTGGAGATTTTTGTATATTTCAGTAGAGCTCGTGATATTTTTCATGAAATCTTCCCTATCTCATTCAGAATTTCTCATTTACCATTAATTAAAAAAACATTCCTTCTGTTCTTAACCAATTGACTGATAACACACGAGGAAAATTGTTGTTCAAAATTAATATTTTTTAGTAGTAAAAGCTTTATTTCAGGAATTTGGACAAAGAACCCCCTCACTTTTCTTATGTCAAATGGCGTTCTGTCAAATGTTCTAATTTTTTGGTATAATGTAGTACTTACTCGACCTACTGATCGATGTGTCCATGGCCCCAACTCAATCCTATGACTAGTTTTTGAAGTTGAGAATTACCCACTTTTACTACGCGCGTATCTCGAAATAAAATCGAATGAACTTCCATCCCCAGGGAGCAACCATATGGAGGAATATGACCGAAAATCGTTACGAATACAGGGTTATCCATAATTGAATGCATGCCCGATTTTGAAAGTATAAAATATGTCAGTTCCAGAGCGAATACGTTCTCAAAATGAACTATTACACTAGATATTTTGTTGTTACATCGAAAAAACCACTGAAATACCCAGAATTCATACTGGGTGATCCATTATTATAGAAACTATTCACAATGAAGGTTAAGTGGACACCCTGTATTTTTGGGTTGATTTGAGGTGTTTGTTTGATTTTTTCAGAACATATCATCATGGACTTCAAAGAATACAGGGTGATTCATTCATGAAATAAACTGTGAACCTCACGAAAATACCCAAAAACCACCTCTTTTGTTCATCACCCTCTATTTCAAGATTAACTCAGTTTAGGTGGGAGTTTTCTTTCACCACTGTACTTGATATAAAAACATCAATACGACGGAGAGTTCTTATCCACTTCCTATGACCAGATTTTTTTTTATGTAATATGAAAATTATTTATTTATGTTATTTTATTCTTATTCCAGCAAAAAATCTGGTCATATGATGTTTTTGTATCAAGTACAGTGGTGAAAGAAAACTCCCACCTCAACGGAGTTAATCTTGAAATAGAGGGTGATGAAAAAAAAAGGTGGTTTTTGGGTATTTTCGTGAGGTTCACAGTTTATTTCATGACTGAATCACCCTGCATTCTTTGAAGTCCATGATAATATGTTCTGAAAAAATCAAACAAACACCTCAAATCAACCCAAAAATACAGGGTGTCCACTTAACCTTCATTGTGAATAGTTTCTATAATAATGGATCACCCAGTATGAATTCTGGGTATTTCAGTGGTTTTTTCGATGTAACAACAACATATCTAGTGTAATAGTTCATTTTGCGAACGTTCTCGCTCTAGAACTGACATATTTTATACTTTCAAAATCGGGCAAGCATTCAATTATGGATAACCCTGTATTCGTAACGATTTTCGGTCATATTTCTCTATATAGTTGCTCCCTGGGGATGGAATGAAATGTTTTTTGAGGAAAATTGAACTTCATTCGATTCTGTTTCGAGATACGCGCGTAGTAAAAGTGGGTAATTCTCAACTTCAACGCCCTGTATCTTAAAAACTAGTCATAGGATTAAGTTGGGGCCATGGACACTTTTGATCAGTAGGTCAAGTACTACATTATACCAAAAAATTAGAACATTTGACGGAACGCCATTTGTCATAAGAAAAGTGCGCAGTCCTTTATTAGCTCTATTCACAAAAGATTCGAAACGTTGCAAATGTATTAATGAATGAGCTGGTAAATTTGTCCAAATTCCTGAAATAAAGCTTTTACTATTAATATTTTCATTTTTAATACCACAAAGTTCATACCGCGAATAGAATTCGTCGGTAACAAAGAAGACCCATGTTTTTCCCACACACGACTCTGTGGTCTAATGTTCTGAAAGGGGGTACCCATGACCCCACCAAGAATTCTAACCCTTTATCACCCTTTTACTACTTGTCTAGTAACGGTCATACAGCGCCATCAGTTCGCCTTTCTCTTGCTCTCCCACTCGCTCGAACAAGTTAAGGTGGATTTATACAGCAACTAAAATAAAATAAGAACTAAAATAAAATAAAATAAGAATGTTCACTTCATGCATTTCAATGACAGCGTTTATACAGGAAATAAGCTAAAATAAGGAATAAGAATTAGAATAAGAGATGGTCAACTTTTATCTTTTTCGCTTATTTTATTTGGAAAATGATAGTGCGCATGACCCAAATCCACTCCCCAATCTTTTCCGTATTGATACTTTTGACAAGTTCTAGTTTTCTAACCTAAAATTGAATGAATATTTTTTTAAATCATTATTGATGATATATTTAATATGGATGACCAGGAAATCATGATGGGAGCGATGTTGTTATTGATGACAAGCCTTGAATAAAAGGCGGAATAGGCGATTTTCTAAACTTACACAAAAGTCATTGTCAAAAAATCTGCGATTTGATTGGTTCATTCTTATTTCTTATTTTATTCTAGTGATCTCTATAAACCTATGTTGTCTGCTCTTATTTCTTATTTTATTTTAGTTCTTATTTTATTTTAGTTGCTGTATAAATCCACCTTTATTCGCATGAACGCGACCTTAGACGTGCCTACAAAAACACTAGTTTAAACCCAAGTATCCATAAAATGAATTCTCTCCGTGAGAAAAAGGACTCTATTCAGTACACAGAAAAGCAGCAGATGCATCCAAGAGAGCTTTTATACAATTAACAAGCAAATTATTTCGTTTCATTCGAGTTCGGTGATATGCAGAAGCCACCTGATAATCGCGACCAATTGGCACCACGAATACAATCTACACCTTCACTCCTCCTTCCCCCACCCGCACCAATCAATTCATCAAGCGGTCGAAAGACCAGAGAAGCGAAGGGGTCTCCCCTTTTTCTTCCCGACCGGAAATTACCTCCGCTAATGGATTACCTTACTCGGGAAATTCGTTGCAGTGATTCTCAGCCACATACCCTATAAAAGTCGAAATAATTCAAGGTTAATCAGGCTTTTTTCCTTTCTCTGGGCGTAAGGTTCATTAACTCCTTTTTTATTTTTAGAGAGGATGGAGTAGGGCGGCTGAGAGTGCTAAAGGATACGGCCACTGGCTGAAGGAAGTGGAATCTGGAACAATTTATACTGATGTTGAGGGAACGAAGTGCTGCTGATACAACAGTTGCGTTCGGTTATTACATAGTCTCTCCCTTAGACTATAGAAAGAGGGGACACTGCATCTCATTCATAAATTCGAGAATTGGTGAAGCCAAAACTTAGTCAGTTTCCAATGAGTGGAACGGAGATGGCATAAAGGATAGCAATATCATAAGTTACTGCCGTGGCAACATTGCAGAATCTAACTTTGAAAGGTCCACTGGCGAGGTGTTATCGGTATTGAAGAATGGAAATAAAATTACAAGTGAATTAACTCTTTTTGACGAATTCATACAATGTTCCAAACATTGAAAAAGATTCTGAGTAAGGTAAACCGAGTCAGCTAAATTCAGGATTGATAACCGCATGTTCCTCCTCTCAATATCAGAAGGGAATCCGAAAAGTGAAGTTCTAAAAATCGAAGAATCTACGCCACAGTTACGGCCCGGTTGTACAGTCCTAGCTCAAATCCACGCTCAACTGAGCTCTGCTCACTCTTGAGCTAGGTTCAGATATGTCATTCGGTTGTACAGGTTATCTTTCAGGCGAGTTCAACTGAACTTTCCTTGAGTGCAATTCTTTAGAAAATGGCAACGTCGCTTCCTTTGAGACATGCGTTTTCGATAAGAATTGTGTCAAATTTAGGACAAATGGAAAGAAGAGTAACAAAAAGTATGAAATTCTTCTATGACAAGAGCGCGATTTTTTTTTATTCGAAATGATAAATATCCATTTTTATCAACGACAATTTATTAAGGTTTGTTTTAGCCGTCGATTAGTGAAGATTAATTTTCAAAATTTGAATTGTTCCTTTTTAAACAAGATTAGTTGGTGATTGTGATTAAAAATACAGCAATGTAATTTTTTTGAGTGAAGCTGTGAAACACAATTCATTCAAGAAAATAAATAATCTCACAACTACTTGACAGTTGACATATAACCTATAAATTGGTAATTTCACAGACCAACCAAGTTGGTCTTTGGTAATTAAAGTGACATTTCTGCTGAACCAGGCTTAAGAGGGGTTTATAGTGCCCAGCTTTCTTAGCGTCCGTCAAAGTCTGCCTTCTTCTCACCCCTCACCTCCCCTAAGAAATCGTCGATTTTCAGTACGTCCGAAGATATCTCAGACATTCCTCGTATTTACCGCCCTTGTCTTCCACATGCGAGATTTCTGTTACGTACAGCCTTTACCTAGGGGAGGGCGGAAGTTGTCGAATGCCCTCGTATATTCACGAATGAAGTGGATTTATTTACGAAACTGCTGACAACACTGTAAATTCATATAGCCCGGGAGCCAGTGATAGTTTTTGGTGACCAATTTTAACCCTGGCCATAATTTGTATATAGCTTAATTTGTATTTGTCTTATAGCATAGTGACCGTCAGCTGGCGCACCAGTGGTGGGTTTGCCAACGGGAGCAACGAGAACACGTAAAAAAAATTTTGAGTTTCAGTCATTTTAACCCTGCTGAAATTTACAGAGATGGTAGTTTGTATAATTATTCGAATAAAAAAAATCGTCCGCTGGCTGTACGTTGGTGGAAAACCCGTCCGCTGGACATGAAAACTTGTTTTCCACCAACGTACAGCCACCGGACCATTTTTTTGTTCGAATAATTATATGAACTACCATCTTTGTAAATTTTAGAAGGGTTAAAATGACAGAAACTCGAATTTTTTTTTACAAGTTTTCATGTCCAGCGGACGGGTTTTCCACCAATGTACAACCAGCGGACGATTTTTTTTATTCGAATAATTATATAAACTACCATCTCTGTAAATTTCAGCAGGGTTAAAATGACTGAAACTCAAAATTTTTTTTACAAGTTTTCATGTCCAGCGGACGGGTTTTCCACCAACGTACAACCAGCGGACGATTTTTTTTATTCAAATAATTATATAAACTACCATCTCTGTAAATTTCAGCAGGGTTAAAATGACTGAAATTCAAAATTTTTTTTACAAGTTTTCATGTCCAGCGGACGGGTTTTCCACCAACGTACTGCCAGCGGACGATTTTTTTTATTAGAGTAATTATACAAACTACCATCTCTGTAAATTTCAGCAGGGTTAAAATGACTGAAACTCAAATTTTTTTCAGAAGTTCCCATGTCCAGCGGACGTTTTCATGTCCAGCGGACGGGGTTTCCACCAACGTACAGCCAGCGGACGATTTTTTTTTATTCGAATAATTATACAAACTACCATCTCTGTAAATTTCAGCAGGGTTAAAATGACTGAAACTCAAAATTTTTTTTACAAGTTTTCATGTCCAGCGGACGGGTTTTCCACCAACGTACTGCCAGCGGACGATTTTTTTTATTAGAGTAATTATACAAACTACCATCTCTGTAAATTTCAGCAGGGTTAAAATGACTGAAACTCGATATTTTTTTTACATGTTTTCGTTGCTCCCGTTGGCGAACCCACCACTGTTGGGCCAGCTGATGGTCACTTTGGCTAAGAAAACAACCAAATCAAGCTATATACAAATTATGGCCAGGGTTAAAATGACTGACTAAAAAATGTCACTGGCTCCCGGGCTAATAGGACGTAGACGTTTTGCCAGATGGAAATAAATAGTTGGGATGGGCCCCCAATAAATTCGTACACCCTTCTTGGTTGTACGAATTTATTGCGAATTTCTGTTTTGGTTGTAAGTTAGATTCGGAAAAAATCATCCACATCTACAGTAAAAAAAAATTTGATTGAGACTCAAAACCTAAACTAATTTTTTTTTATGAATTTAAATTTGTTTTTTGTATGAGATGCTGTATCAGAGGAATTGTATATACATACTCTATTTTTTATGATTGCGTTTAATCGTGCGAAAAAAATGATAGTTCTCTAAGTTTTTTTCATTTTTTTTATTGGAGTAAAATCATAATTTTTCTTTGCAGAATCCAACGCAATCATAAAGAATATGGTTCTAATTTGAAAAATATAAGTTATGGCCAATTTTCGATCATAGTTTTCGACACAAAATTTGAAACACCCTGTGATGATTATTCTGAACTTCACAAGATGCATGGCCTTTCCACATTCTTCTACTCTGATGTTATGAGGACTGTTTACGTTGAGGATATTGAGAATAAGAAAAATGAACATTATACTGACTACGAGTATTTGAGTATTTTACTTTTATTCCGGTTTTTTCTCGATATTTTGAAAACTATGGTTTTAACAGAAATGTACTTATTCAGAATTGAATACTCAACAAAGGAAAAAATTGAAAAAAAATCTTTTCAACAAATCAATTTTTTTCACTTGTTGTATAACCAAGAGCGCTCATGCTCCAAAAATATTTTAGCTCAGTAGAAAATTTCGAACAATATGATCATTGATCTCAATTCTCAGATTTCTAATATGTCCAGTTCTCCAGGAAGGTCTAATAGGCACTCGAACTGGATTATAGTCATATATTTTTTTGATATATGTAATTCATTTGAAATAGCTTTTTTTGATGTTAGTGACTATAATAGATATCAAGAATTTCGGAAAGTTTTTGAAATTGAATGAGTTTTTTCATGAATTCAGATCATGGATCAGAAAATATCATTTTATAAAATTGAAACGATAAGGTAATTCAGGAAGGAGGAAGGATTGTATGAAATTCTAGAAGATCTCGAGAATTTTCTGATCCCATCATAGCTTGTCATGTAAAAAAATTTTATGTAGGATAAACATCACATAACAAATGTGCGCAAAGATTTTTGCGTTTATCACTAAATTTCCTACTCATCTTCAAAGTAATTGAAACAAATAACAGAACACTTCCAATCACAAGAAAAAACAAGCTATAACAAAAAAATCATTTTTTTAAACAAGCTTTTATAATAACAACACTCATCCGCCATTTTGAAACCGCCATCTTGAATTCCTCAATTTAGAAAAATCGTGATTTCCTACCCAGAAAACCCCCAGATACCAATTTTGAATAGAATCGGATCATAATTACAAAACTCGTCCACCATATTGTAGCCGCCATCTTGAATTTTTCAATATTGACGGAAGAATCATCATTGTCGAACCCAAAAACCCCCAGATACTAATTTTGAATGGAATCGGATGATAATTACAAAACTCATCCGCCATTTTGTTTTTTTCTATAAAAAATATTTCATGATGCATTGTCACCAGAATTATGTACACCTGCCAAATTTCAAATCAATCGGACGATTAGAAGTGTGTCAAATTCAACTTGCAAGATTTGATTACAGACAGACAGACAGACAGACAGACAGACAGACAGACAGACACCGGGACAGGTGAAACTAAATAAAAGCTTGTAAAAAGCAAGTGAAAATTCACGACCCTCGTCTCTCGTCACAAGATCTAAAAACGTAGGGACCGAACGAATTTGCTTTCGGCTTGCCTGTCCAACAGAAGTAATAAAGAACATGTTTTTACACTTTTACTTTTCACTGATAACAGACGCCTTACAATAAAACAATAAATATTTGCCACTGGGATTTACCGAAAACCCCAAAGTGCAACCTAAAATGTGCAGTATTGCCAGATAGATGGAACGATCAGTAGAAGATGGAAATAGCCAAGTTCGTCGATTAGGTGGCAGCACTTTGCGATCGTTTGATTTTAATTTTACTGAAATCGGTTTTTGAGCGATTGGAGAAAACTTTTTGTGTTAAATTTTTCGTGGGAATTCATAAAAAAAAATGGTCTAGGTTGGAAAGTTAGAATTATGCATATAAAGTCACTAAGAAGGGAAAAAAAAAATTTATTTTTTTTTCACTCGACGAAAAAAAAAATTATGAACTTTCCAACTTGAAGAACTCTTCAAATTGAATAACAGTGAAAACCCCATATAAATCGGTAGTCTCTATCGTGAGTAATCCCGAATCGCGTTTTGAACTGAACGTCAGAACGGTATAGGCCCCTCTTAAGCGCCCGATTTCGGAAGCCCAAGTTGAGGATCGGTTTGAGCGAAGCTCAGGCTTGAACTCGCACTGTACAACAGATATTTTTGGTTTGAGTAGGGATCAGTCTTGAACTTGGCTTAAACTCGGACTGTACAACCGGGCCTTAGATAAGAGTAGAACATATCTGTGTAAACTCAGATCAGGATTCAAATAGTCCAATTTACCACAAACAAGATACATACGAACCCTTCTTTCAACGTATTTCGCTAATGATATTCAGAAATAAATCAAAATATCACCTTTCATACGCAATGAAACGCGATATCGTGATGACAACACTGTTCAAAACGTCATTAGTAAATCTTAATTAAAATAGTTGTACGAAATTAATGAATGAACTAGCCACAGAATCAGAAAACGGTGCTGTTGGACGTGGGTTCTGTGTCGGCTGGTCGCTTGCAAAAGACACTGTTACAACTCGAAAGACAGAAATCGAAAAACCAATTCATTGAACAGTAGAGGATCAAACATCGACCAATACAAGATCCACCCACCCTTAAAAAACCGTATAAAATTCATGAGGTACTTCAAAGAACACCACAACTTATGCATGGAGAGTTGAACAGTTCAATAGAATGCAGTTAAACAACAGAGTTGATTGGATTTTCGAAAAACCCCTGTTCCCTCGAATTGAAAATCTCCCATTCGCAGGAAAACCGTAGAAACGAAACAGTTCATTACCGGGAAAGGGTGGAAATCTCTTTCCGACTCAATTCCACCGTATCGTGCCGACGAAAGGCAAGGTATCACATCGATTTGTAAACTCAACGGTGCATGACCGTTTTCAGGAGACCGTAGATGCGAATTAGCGATAATGGTCGTGTAATGACCAAGAAGGGTTTCACTATTTCGCGTCCGAAGATTTAATTACCTTTGTCGGATCACGAGATTAACGTACGTCGCAGATAGCGTTACAGACTTGTTTGGCGATAGCGCTGTTTTCTGCGCCACAAAAAACCAGCATAATCAATCTATTGCCGTATTGACTTCGGTGCGAAAAAACCGGTACAGAGGGAATACGAGAACGTTTGAATGTATGCGTTCTTAGTTTCTCACGTTGCAATTCACTACCAAGTACCAATCAGCCATTCTAGCATCGAGTTCTTATGTCATCAGCACTTGAATGGAAAACCTATTAACATCGTGGCCACAGCTGTGTCAAAGGCGACTCTAACACCAAGTCGCCATTGAATTTTTCGTAAAGGAGAGCTTAAGAAATGTTGAGAATTTAATTCAATTCGAAAATAGTGACTACTGTTCATAATTCCATATACACACATCTTCAAAAGTCTTGGCCCCTCCAGATTTCTCAAGAAATAAACAATCTATTTTCTGGAAATGAGATTAATTGTTTCCTCTATTTCAATTGCAATATACAGGGTGCGTCAGCAAGGCGTACGACTAAAATAGCGCCTAAACTATACCGTGTCGAAAAAAATTCATATAATATAAGTAAGGTTGACAAAAATCTACAAACTAAAAATAATTTTACATATACAGGGAGCATAAAAAAAAAGTTACGGAAAAATATGTAGTTTTTTCAAATGGAACACCCTGTATTTCATGGCATAATTCTTTCGAGGACAACAAGAGCTATACACGTATACCTCATTTTTTGAATTTCATCACGGCGTTGCCACATAATTCATATTTTTAGGATATTTTTAGTGTGCAAAATTCTTATAGCAACCGCTGTGTTCGATCTAGATAAACGAAATTTTTACAGAAGTTAGCTTAAGGTATTAGCTTCATCATTCGGTAAACATCTGAAGTTTTTTTCATACAGAGCGTCTATTAAATTTACCAATTCACTCAAATTAAATATGCGATGACTCGATTTTTCCAAATGGAACACCCTGTATTTTCCTCTTTCATGAAATTTGTTTCTAAATGTCTACCTTTTTGACCAAGTATGTCCCATACTTGAACCGCTCTTTTTTGAGATATTTCACATTCTTTAAAAAAACGATTACTTTGTAAAAAAGGTAGACATTCGAAAAACAAATTTCATGAAAGCGAAAAATACAGGGCGTTCCATTTGAAAAAATCGAGTTATCGAATATTTAATTCGAGTAAAAAAAACTTTGGTAGGATTCGAACTCTCTATGAGTATGAATTGGGTTTATTTTAATCTTATAAATCTCCGTTACCAAAGCGATGCTAGTAAATCGAAAGTGGAGAGTTCGATTCCCACCAAAGTTTTTTGAAAAAAATTTTTTTGGTTTATAAATTCATATTTCCGTCTGGGTCAATCTGGCAGCTCATTAGCCTAAAATTGGCCTTCGTACGGCCTCCAGTTTTTTGAATAAACATTATGAAAGTTCTCCGAGCGTAATCTTTGGAAGGCTACAAAAAGAAAACCAATCGATATTATTTCATTCTGTTTTCACCACAGTATTCAGAATAAAAGAAAGTTCAACCATGAAAAGTTTGAAATTGTTTTTTCACTGAAGACATGTAAAAAAAAAGTTGAGTTCGAATTTTGAAAAAAATTTTTCACGGAAAATCTTATAAAATCTAGTATGTTGAAATAGTGATTTCCAAATTGGCAACCGAGAAAAAAAATTCAAAGTTTGCAGGCTTTCCGCCATTTTGAAATATTTTTTTCAGAATTCTACACCATAATTGAATTGAGCCCTAAAAACTACTAAGATGTGACTAACCGTTATTTCAAATGTCACGCATAACTCATCACAGATATCAGAATATTGCTCAAAGTTGACATTAAACACCCTATACCCTGGATCTCGCTTATGCGTCGAAAACGGAGTATATGACATAGGGTAAAAATGACTTCCCCGGAGTCGTCTACACGGCTATATATGTTTGTCCAGTTTATGGTGAAACACCCTGTATAAATATGATGGTTGGAAGATTCAGTTATGCTATTTTCTTTTACGGAGATCAAGAAACGAGTGTTGAAATTTCACTGAAAAATAATGTACAGAATAGTCCGTTACTTCGTGATAGTTCATTCGAAAAAAGAATAAAATTACTAGAATAACCCAGAAAAACGAACGGAACAGACGAACTCCCACTTTTCAAAATTCTCAAGAAATACCTATAGAAGACATTTAAATACCTTTTTGCACAACTTGAGATACTCTAGTATGAAAATGTAGTAGGGGAAATACGTACAAAACGACATATATGGATAAAATGACATAGGCATCATAATTTGAGTTTGGAGGTATCAAATGCGGAACTGCCAACCAAATCACACGACCCGAGTGGGTTCAATTAACCCTTGAAAACTCGCAGACGCTACTCTTGTTCATTCGGTCGTTATGAGTGATAAAAGAAAATAATAGGTCACGAGTTTTTTTTATTGCGCCAAATTTTTGGAAGAATTGGCCAGTATTCACCATTTTTTTCATTTATGTTGCATTCATTTCAAACTTTACTTATTTGTCATTGTATTCACGGAGCTTTTTTTATGTTAAATATACTTTTTGTATCAATTCGATATATATCTAACGCTTTATGGACAAAATGACATATACAGTGAACGGACAAAATGACATAGGTATTTCCGCTGAATTAACCGTATCTACCGGACAACACCGAGACCATTCATCCCAGGCTCCATCAGCAAAACAAAGAGCCAGGACTTGTCTTAACAAATTCATAACAGAATATTCATCTACGGCTAATAAAAGCAATACATCTTAATAGATTAAGATGCATTGATGATTCTATGAGGACTGAGGAAGTTCCTCCAATCCCTAATGGACGATTCATAAGTGGACAAGGCAAACGTGAGC
The DNA here is from genome assembly GCA_910592335.1 of Adalia bipunctata. Lineage (NCBI taxonomy): Eukaryota > Metazoa > Arthropoda > Insecta > Coleoptera > Coccinellidae > Adalia > Adalia bipunctata. Next base: position 25,252,998 of record OU342950.1, read on the forward strand.
CGAAGACGCGATAAATATATACTTTGTTTCAACTTCTACACCTAATACGATTGCAATCAAATCAAAAAATGAGCCCATACCTCCTCCAAAGAAAAGGAGACACGGCACTAGGGCATTATTTGAAGAAGACAATGAAGAAGAAAATGTTTCTAGCAACTTTCGAGTTGATGAAGGCGATTGTCCAACTGTCTATTGTTATGACCCTTTTTTCCCGATTCAGATCGGGAAAAAACCAGTCTTCTCCAGGATAAGCACTGGAAAAGACTGGTTACGATGCATGCATTGGTTGCATTGGGCTCACGCATCTTGAGCTGATGTTCCTAGAAGAACCAAGCGTTTCATTGGTGAATCATTGTCAGTAGTTTTGTAACTATAAGTAGAATAAATTGAAATAAAAAAACCCTTTTAAGAAAAGCTTTTATTCAAATGCTCTAAAAAGAAAAAAATAAAATTTTCCTTTTAAATTTTAACTATCAATTTATAACTTCATTATACACAATTTATATTATCATAAAAGCTTGTCGCGCTATTAACTCTTGCAAATAAACTAGTACCTATTCAATTAAGTATCTCAATCTGCTAATTTTTTTTTTCTGTTTGATCAAATACTTATAGGTACTAACGCAAACCTCGCGACAAGCTTTTATGATCATATAAATTGTGTATAATGAAGTTATAAATTGATAGTTAAAATTTAAAAGGAAAATTTTATTTTTTTCTTTTTAGAGCATTTGAATAAAAGCTTTTCTTAAAAGGGTTTTTTTATTTCAATTTATTTTTTACTTTTTAGTTATCGCTATTTCGCCATCTTGGATGTTCCGCCATATTGCATTCAGAATACCCTCAACATTATTTTTCGAGTTATTCTCAACAAACCCTTTCATTTGATACCCATATTATAGAAATGCATCATAAAAATCTATTCCGCCATCTTGGATGTTCCGCCATGTTGGATTTAGAACGACGTCACAGTATTTTTCGAATTACTCTCAACAAGCTCTTTCATTTGATACCCATATTATAGAAATGCATCACAAAAAACTATTCCGCCATCTTGGATGGTCCGCCATATTGGATATAGAACGACGTCCCATTATTTTTCGAATTACTCTCAACAAGCTCTTTCATTTGATACCCATATTATAGAAATGCATCACAAAAAAACTATTCCGCCATCTTGGATGGTCCGCCATATTGGATATAGAATGACGTCTTAAAGCTTATCGTGTATTGTCATCCAAACTGAACGTGTATACAAAATTTCAGCTCAATCGGTTGAAGATATCTGCTTCAAAATTGAGTAGCAAGATTCCACCCGAACAAACATACATACATACATACATACATACATACAATGCAAGTTAAATAAAAGCTTTTAAAAATACAGTTGCCTATTGCCGGTATGTCATTTTGTCCATAGCATTCGGACAAAATGAATTTCGTTTATCCAAAGGACCCCGCACTTTTTCTATGGGAAATGACGTTCCGTCAAATTTTCTAAAATTTTGGTATAATGTAGTACACGACCTACTGATCAAAAGTGTCTATGGCCCCAACTCAATCCTATGACTAGTTTTTGAGATACAGGGCGTTGAAGTTGAGAATTACCCACTTTTACTACGCCCGTATCTCGGAACAGAATTGAATGAACTTCAATTTTTCTCAAGAAACATTTCATTACATCCCCAAGGAGCAAGCATATAGAGGAATATGACCGAAAATCGTTACGAATACAGGGTTATCCATAATTGAATGCATGCCCGATTTTGAAAGTATAAAATATGTCAGTTCCAGAGCGAAAACGTTCGCAAAATGAACTATTACACTAGATATGTTGTTGTTACATCGAAAATGTCTGAAATACCCAGAATTTATACTGGGTGATCCATTATTATAGAAACTATTCTCAAGGAAGGTTAAATGGACACCCCGTATTTATGGGTTGATTCAAGGTGTTTGCTTAATTTTTTTAGAACATATCGTCATGGACTTCAAAGAATACAGGGTGATTCAGTCATGAAATAAACTTTGAACCTCACGAAAATACCCAAAAACCACCTCTTTTTTTCATTACCCTCTATTTCAAGATTAAATCCGAGGAGGTGGGAGTTTTCTTTCACCATTGTACTTGATATAAAAACATCCATACGGCTGAGAGTTTTTATCCACTTCCTATGACCAGATTTTCAGCTGAAATAAGAATAGAATAACATGAATAAATAATTTTCATATTACATAAAAAAAAATCTGGTCATAGGAAGTGGATAAAAACTCTCAGCCGTATGGATGTTTTTATATCAAGTACAATGGTGAAAGAAGAAAACTCCCACCTCCTCTGATTTAATCTTGAAATAGAGGGTGATGAAAAAAAGAGGTGGTTTTTGGGTATTTTCGTGAGGTTCAAAGTTCATTTCATGACTGAATCACCCTGTATTCTTTGAAGTCCATGATGATATGTTCTAAAAAAATTAAACAAACACCTTGAATCAACCCAGAAATACAGGGTGTCCACTTAACCTTCATTGTGAATAGTTTCTATAATAATGGATCACCCAGTATAAATTTTGGGTATTTCAGGTTTTTTCGATGTAACAACAACATATCTAGTGTAATAGTTCATTTTGCGAACGTTCTCGCTCTAGAACTGACATATTTTATACTTTCAAAATCGGGCATGCATTCAATTATGGATAACCCTGTATTCGTAACGATTTTCGGTCATATTCCTCTATATGCTTGCTCCTTGGGGATGTAATGAAATGTTTCTTGAGAAAAATTGAAGTTCATTCGATTCTGTTCCGAGATACGGGCGTAGTAAAAGTGGGTAATTCTCAACTTCAACGCCCTGTATCTCAAAAACTAGTCATAGGATTGAGTTGGGGCCATGGACACTTTTGATCAGTAGGTCGAGTACTACATTATACCAAAATTTTAGAAAATTTGACGGAACGCCATTTCCCATAGAAAAAGTGCGGGGTCCTTTATCTGAGAATATTTTATTTTTTGATACTTATATTTCATAAAGGTTGATTAGATTTTGTGAAGAAAGGACCAAAGATCATAGTTGTAGAATATGACATTACTGTGATTCACTACTTACAAGTTATGCCTCTGAAATAAAACCCTATGTCATTTTGTACGAACTTCCCCTAGTTCTACGAAACCTGCGTCGCAGTTAAACCTTAGAAGAACTAACTCCGTTTACAAAGTTAAAAAAGAGTAAATAGAAAGTAGACTTGGCAATGTCGCTTGATTTTCACGAGTGCCAACCTGCGTCAGTTTTAAGTAAAAAAACTTGATAAACCTAAATCATGGCTAACCGCGATACTTTATAAAAGTGAATGGAGTATAGTTTCAGTTGAATATCTTGTAAAATGTAGATATACTCCATTCACAATTATAAAATCACAACTCTGGCCATGGTTTCGTTTTCAGGAATTGGTGCACCTGATGAAAAATCTGTGCGCGTACATAGAATATCGTTTATGACGAAACGACGATGCCAGTTTTTCTGTTTACATCAAAGTAAAAGTATCGAAGATTTACCACATTATGTTAGTTCGAATCGATTGGCGATTTTGGGGCGAAATATCGATAGGAAATCGCCTATTTTTCCGTTCTTCGTCGTCCAGAAGAAGTTTTCCGTCGATATGAGAAATTTCGTGCAAGTGTCATTTTTTCCTTTCACGAGTTTTGGCGTGAGTACGAACGGCAAATTTGAATTGGACCAAAAATCGATTTATATGCATAAATAAAGCGAAAGTAAGTACTAATAGACCTTTTTACACTTGATAACGAAGTTTTTTTTAGGTATCTGGCCGTTTTGAAAGATTTCAAATGAAATTCCGGCCCCCCAGAAGTTTGGTTAGTTTCGGTATCGTTTTTGGTGCTAAAAATTTATTTGGAATGTGTAAATGGACAAAAAAGGCTTCCTTATACGATCTTCTAACGAAAGCGATTGGAAAATATGGTTCAGCTAGGATTTTCGAGGAATTATGAGGAAAGAACTTGCAGAATGAAATTGCACGATTTTCGTAGGTACCTAAACGGGTTCTGGATGGCCATCATCGGTCTGTAAATGATTATTGTTGATCGTTTTCTCGTTTCAGAAAAAAACACGTCGAAAAAGCTAAAAAAAAAGAAGAAATATGACTATATTGCATTCCACAGTTGGTGAATTCAGATTCCGATGAATTGAAATGTGTCACTGGAGCTTTCATTCGTTTGCCGAAAGTAGAAATAGGCTATATTGAACCAGAATACATCGGTTTTTTTCCATATTCCAGGAGTTTGTGTCTTATTTTAGAACAGGTGAATGATGAATGTGTAGCATATGTTCGACCTATTCCAATTTATTTGTACAAGTAATGTGGTAGTAATGTATGAAATTTTTTTAATCTAATAAATTACTATACAATCAGAATATTTTACTCCTTGTTCATAAGATCAAATAAATAAAATGTCGTCAAGTCTTGAACTTTAAGTTCAAGAGGATAATAAACATCAAATCTTCACAAGCATGCATATGAAAATTATGTGAAAGCAATGCAATCTTCTTCCATGGCGAAAAATAATATATTTCAACAGTGATCTCTTGTACTTTTCATGCAAATAACTAGAAAAGGAATCCTTTCTATCAATTCATATAAACGTTAATTATTTTCGTCCATCACATCTTTTCCAATTCATTCACATTCTGAGAAATACGCTAAGAATGTAGAAAGGGCAACATAAACGTTAATTATTTTCGTCCATCACATCTTTTCCAATTCATTCACATTCTGAGAAATACGCTAAGAATGTAGAAAGGGCAACATAGTGTTGACTTGGAACATAAAAATATTTTGAAAAACGTCATAACTTCGATACAGAGTGGAATGTGTCAAATTTCCAAGGCCAGAGTTGTGATTTTATAATTGTGAATGGAGTATACCTACTATGAGAAAAAAACCTGAAAAAAATTCGAACTTCCACACTCTGTATCTCGAAAATGGAACGTTTGCGACCCCATGTTTATGGGGCTTTTTTTTCTCAAACTTACTTAAGAAATCTCCCGTTTTCATTTGTACGTTCAATTTAGGTACATCCTGAGTACTGGGTGGCACACAGATTTGATCTTAAAAATAAACCGAGCAACAACGAGCTTCAGAGGAATGCTTGTAATTCCAGAAACATCATCAGCGTTCTCTCATCGATCCGATCCAAACCTTCAGTCTTTCCGTGGAGCAAATTTGCCACTTTGACCAAATACTAATTATCCTTCCCAATGATGTACGGCACTCTGAAAAACGATCGGCGGTATGTCGTCGACTGCGCCATGCGTTTTTGCCGGATCCAGAAGTCGAATTTCAAGAAATGCCGACTGCATTTACCGAACCCAAGTATTTCGTCCGCTGTTTTAAACGTAGGGTGACCCATGCTCGGTATGCGAGTGACACGTTTTTTTCGGTCACGTGTCTTATGCGGTTAATGATCGGTGCCATCATTTTTTCGATTGTTGTCGGTATAGTCTGAAGAGTGATGTAGTTTGGGGAATTAATACTTGACATGCCGTTCATTGGAGCCGTAATATCTATACTGATTAGTATACGTCATCAGGATCGAAAAGTAGCGGGAAGTTGTAAATGAAACGCTTGATCCAATCATCCATGAGCTTCTGACAGCCTTCGGAGGAATCGCCTTCAGGTCCTTCGTTGCATTTTGCTTGATGGAAACACCATAGATCAAGTTATATTATGTGATGACGTTGCCGCTTATTCAATATCATCCTCTAACGCTGTGGCAACAGCCGTCTATAAGAGACGGCTATAACGTGGCTGTAGATAAATATATGGGAAAGGGGGGCAAAACCGGGTAGCTAAGAAAAAACTGCAATAATTTTTTATTTAATCATGTTTATTGATTGACATTTGAGACATTTGACTTGTTTATGCCGTAGCATATGAGCCAAACAGTGAAATGAGTTAAACTTATAAAAAACCAGTACAAGATGAAAAAACCAACAAAAAGAATCATATACTATTTTACGGTTCTGCCCCGGGGGTTGGGGCAAAACCGGGTACTTCGTTTTATTCACAGTTAGCCCTTTCCAAAGACATTCCATTCATTCTTTTTTCAACCCTATCTTCAAGAGTTGATTGAGAAATATAATAATTATTGTCTGCTTTTTTCTAGTCCATCTTTTCAGAAAAAAATTCCATAATTGCTTTTTCCATGTCATCCGTAGACCAATGTTGACGACTAGTCTTCCGATTATAGGTGCGCACCATATAACTCTGAAACTGTTATAAAGAAACACTCTAACAAATTTCTAAAAGTTTAATGCATTGGTCAATATCCATCTAGGGCATAAATGGGTACCGCCCTGTTGTGCCCCACGTGGGTTTTCCGGTTTTGCCCCAGAGCTTATACAGGGTCTTTCACGAGGAACCTCACCCATATTTATACGGGAAACTACTGAACGTATTTTCATGAAATTCAGCACTTATAAGTATTTCACGATGCTGATGAAATCTAAAATATTTTCAAGGCATGAGCACCTCCGGTTTTTCCGGAAATGACGTCAACTTCCGTTTTTCAAATTAGAACACCATTTTTTTATTGCAGAAATAGATTCCTTAGAAAATTTCAAGTTATTTTGATGTAACATTTTTCAGTTTTGGTTGGAAAATTCTCTCTGAGCGGGAAAATTCGAAAAAAAAATCGAAAATAGAACTCCGCTGAAACAAGAATAACTTCGAGGTTTTTGGATGGAAAATTTTCATTTTTGGGATTTTTCAAGATGTAAGATTGATGTATCCACCTTAAAAATCGAAATCGCGATTCATGATACAGGGGGTGAAAAAATCGCTTTCAAAGTTAGGGATGACAAAATCGTGAAAAATCAATTCAATATCTGCCATAAAAAAATGGGGTTCTAATTTGAAAAAATTGATTTTTCACGATTTTGTCATCCCTAACTTTGAAAGCGATTTTTTCACCCCCTGTATCATGAATCGCGATTTCGATTTTTAAAGTGGATACATCAATCTTACATCTTGAAAAATCCCAAAAATGAAAATTTTCCATCCAAAAACCTCGAAGTTATTCTTGTTTCAGCGGAGCTCTATTTTCGATTTTTTTTTCGAATTTTCCCGCTCAGAGAGAATTTTCCAACCAAAACTGAAAAATGTTACATCAAAATAACTTGAAATTTTCTAAGGAATCTATTTCTGCAATAAAAAAATGGTGTTCTAATTTGAAAAACGAAAAAACCGGAGGTGCTCATGCCTTGAAAATATTTTAGATTTCATCAGCATCGTGAAATACTTATAAGTGCTGAATTTCATGAAAATGCGTTCAGTAGTTTCCCGTATAAATATGGGTGAGGTTCCTCGTGAAAGACCCTGTATTTTAATCAATGTTGAATAATAAAAACACATAAGAAAAATTAGGCTTATCTACAGAGTTTCATACAGCCAAACAACCTACATATCACATTATGTATTGTCAATAATCGTAGAGTATAGTTAGATCAATCTGTAGGTAGGGATAAGTTTAGGTAAAATAAGATTACATACCAAAGATTCACGTGGTTCTACACAACACCGATAAATAAACACACGCACCAGTCAGAACTTGTGGAAATACTTGCGTAGATAAGAGATATCAATGTATGCTACGAGAACAAAATTTAACCAACGCAAAGGGGGTAGATTGGGAGTACCCGATTATGCCCCTATACCCGGTTTTGCCACCCTTTCCCCTACATTCGTATTTTCCGAAAGAAGGACTATATGGTCAAATTTGGTATCAAAATATAGGTTTACGAGAACGCTGAATTCAATAAGAAATAATTCCATCCTTCAAATTTTAGATTTTCCATTTTTTTTCAAAAATCGAAATTTCAAATCGTCATAGCTCGCGCTCATGTTATCTTATCCGCGAATTATTTGTATATTCTCAATCAGCGTTGACCAGAGTATCTCGGAGCATAATGAAATCGATTTCCAAAGTGCCAACTTTTTGCGTATCCAAAAACGTTTTTCAATTTTGAAGATCTTTATTCGAGCCATTGAGAAAACCCATTTGGCTGATTAGTTCCACAACTACGAACAAGTTTCAAGTTGTCATAGCTGAGCTCCCGCTTTTTGTTTGTTTATTGTTAATCAGCATTGTCTAGATAGAGTATCTCTGAGCATAATAAAATCGAAATTCCAAATCCCAACTTTTTGGGTGAAGAATAAAAAAGGCATAAGACCCCCAAAAGCACCATAATAAATTGTCATCACCAAGGAATCCCTGGCGAATCCAAAGTAGTTTTTCAACTCTCGAAGATAAACTATCCATTTGAATCATGCAGAAAACCCATTTGGCTGATCAGTATCACCTATACTTTGAGTACTGAACAAAACTCGAAAATGAATTATGGAAAAAATAAAACGAATAGAATTCGACTCAAAGGAGGCCTATATGGACAAGTTTGGTATCAAAGTATAGGTTTTCGAGGACGCTGAATTCAATAAAAAAATAATTCAAGTCACTAAATTCAAGTTGTCATAGCTCCCGCTACTGTGATCCTATCCACTTTTTGTTTGTTTATTGATAACCAGCATTGTCCAGAGTACCTATGAGAATAATGAAATCGATATCGAAAATCTCAACTTTTTGGGTGAAAAATGACAAAAGGGTTAGACCCCCAAAAACACCATATTTGTCATCACCAAGAAATCCCTGGCGAAGTCTTTCTTCAATTTTGAAGATCTACCATCCATTTGAATCATGCAGAATACCCATTTGGCTGATTAGTATCACTCATACTTTGAGTGCTCTGAGCGTCTGAACAAAACTCGAAAATTAATTATGGAAAAATAAAACAATTAAAATACGACTCAAAGAAGGCCTGTATGGACAAGTTTGTTATCAAAATATAGGTTTTTGAGGACGCTGAAGCCAATAAACAATAATTCAAGTAACTATCTGTCATTGTTTAGATTTTCACCTGCGAAATGTCATTTTGTCACAAATCGACGGAGCATTCCAGACACGTCAACAGCTGAACTCTTGGATAGAAATCAAACTGAAAGCAATTCAATTTCCAACCACCCAACCTTCATTATAAAACCGCCTCGATAAATATCACCCCGATAATTCAATCCTTCGGCAAACCCTTAAAAATCTATTTTTTAACAGCTCGGCACGGTATATCACGACGTAATATAAGCTTTTATTGCTGCCTACGGTCCTAACGATTCGGTTTTAGGAGTGCGGTGGGTGGAAGGCCATAAATTACAAGGTACAAAAGGGGAAAATCCGACCTGACGACGACCTATTATCGCGACACGAAGAAATGATATGGCTGCACATTATGCAGAGACCACAGATTTATGCGTCTCGTTTCTGTGGTCGACCGCTATCGCGCCGCACAAGTCGAATTACCTATGCTCCAATTTCTCTGTAGGAGGCGAAGCGCTAGACGAATACGAAAGCGGGGAGTTGGACGAATGAATTTATTGGGATATTAGTGCCGTTCATCATGCTCGCGGTTCTTGATGCGAAGCGGCCGATCCGCGACAAATCGGTTCATAACATTCGATCAGAACACAGGCTCTGTGTCTGTAGAATTCGTCAGAGTATTAATACATAGAAACCTGTTCTATCATCTATGTCAGAATGAACGATATCGCCATAGACCATAGAAATAGGAGAGTCATTCATTCATCTCATTCATAATTCGAGAATTGGTGAAGCCAAAATTTAGTCAGTACCTATTCAATGAGTGGAACGGAGATAGCATGAAGGATAGCAATATCATTAGGTGCTGCCGTGGCAACATTACAGAATCTAACTTTGAAAGGTCCAGTGGCGTAGTGTTATCGTTATTGAAGAATGGAAATGAAATTACAAGTGAATCCACTCTTTTCGACGAATTCATACAATGTTCCGAACATTTGAACAGATTCCGAGTTAGGTGAACACAGTCAGCTCAATTCAGGATTGATTTTCCTCATCTCAATATCAGAAGGGAATCTGAAAAGTGAAATTCAAAAAATCTACGACATTGTTACTTAGAGAAGATAAGAGTAGTGTGTAAACTCAAATCAGGATTCAAATAGTCCAATTTACCACAAACAAGACACATACGAACATTTTTCAACGTATTTTGCTAATAATATTAGGAAATTTGGGCTGAAGGACTTAGGTCAATTGCCTTAAATACATTTATTTATTTTTATTTTTTTTATTAGGAAATAAATCAAAATCTCACTTTTCATTCGCAATGAAATGCGATATGGTGATGACAACACTGTTCGAAACGTCATTTGTAACACAAAATTAAAATAGCGGTACGAATTTAATGAATGAACTGGCCACAGATTCAGAAAACGGTGCTGCCATAACGGGCCCATTCATTATCTGAGGCAAAAACGGCCAAGCCGTTTCGCGAACATTTCGATACTTTAATTTATGTAATGTAATGCACAATGTTTGAAGAAACAAATACTCATTTCTGACATTCACGCACAAATGAGTAAATGAATTTCAATCTAAAGTACATATACAGGGTCTTTCACGAGGAACCTCACCCATATTTATACGGGAAACTACTGAACGTATTTTCATGAAATTCAGCACTTATAAGTATTTCACGATGCTGATGAAATCTAAAATATTTTCAAGGCATGAGCACCTCCGGTTTTTCCGGAAATGACGTCAACTTCCGTTTTTCAAATTAGAACACCATTTTTTTATTGCAGAAATAGATTCCTTAGAAAATTTCAAGTTATTTTGATGTAAAATTTTTCAGTTTTGGTTGGAAAATTCTCTCTGAGCGGGAAAATTCGAAAAAAAAATCGAAAATAGAGCTCCGCTGAAACAAGAATAACTTCGAGGTTTTTGGATGGAAAATTTTCATTTTTGGGATTTTTCAAGATGTAAGATTGATGTATCCACTTTAAGAATCGAAATCGCGATTCATGATACAGGGGGTGAAAAAATCGCTTTCAAAGTTAGGGATGACAGAATCGTGAAAAATCAATTTTTTCAAATTAGAAACCCATTTTTTTATGGCAAATATTGAATCTACGTTAAAAAATAATGTGAGTGTATGCATCACACCCTTGCCCTAAAGTGGATATTAACTGAGAAAATATCCATTTTAGGGCAAGGGTGTGATGCATACACTCACATTATTTTTTTACGTAGATTCAATATCTGCCATAAAAAAATGGGTTTCTAATTTGAAAAAATTGATTTTTCACGATTTTGTCATCCCTAACTTTGAAAGCGATTTTTTCACCCCCTGTATCATGAATCGCGATTTCGATTTTTAAAGTGGATACATCAATCTTACATCTTGAAAAATCCCAAAAATGAAAATTTTCCATCCAAAAACCTCGAAGTTATTCTTGTTTCAGCGGAGCTCTATTTTAGATTTTTTTTTTCGAATTTTCCCGCTCAGAGAGAATTTTCCAACCAAAACTGAAAAATGTTACATCAAAAAAACTTGAAATTTTCTAAGGAATCTATTTCTGCAATAAAAAAATGGTGTTCTAATTTGAAAAACGGAAGTTGACGTCATTTCCGGAAAAACCGGAGGTGCTCATGCCTTGAAAATATTTTAGATTTCATCAGCATCGTGAAATACTTATAAGTGCTGAATTTCATGAAAATACGTTCAGTAGTTTCCCGTATAAATATGGGTGAGGTTCCTCTTGAAAGACCCTGTATACTCCATTCACTTTTATAAAGTATCCCGGTTTTCCATGACATTTCTGATACATACCTACGCAGCGTTGTCGTTTCTACATAGAGATCGTAGCAATTATGTATTTATCAAAATGATTATTTATCCACTCCTATAGGATAATTTATCCATTATTCAATTGATTTTGAGCTGTAACTGTATCTATAAACCAATAGCATGGGTTATAATAACTCTCGCTTATAACTCACTCTAATAAATATTTCGTATGAGAAGCACTCTAATGCAAAAAAGAAAAATTAAATTGCTCACGAAATGAATAAAAAAAGTAGGATAGATCGGGAACTCCATTTCAGACATCAAGGTAACGTTCTCGCCATTCATTTCTACATTTCCTCTGGTCTGAATATCCAGAAATTGCATTTGGAAAACGTGAATTTTTGACGTTTTCCACGCTATTAGATTCTCGATGACCACAGAGAACGAAACCTGTGTCACATTGGCAAAGTCTCTGAAATTATTTTGAACTTCACGAGTGCCAACCTGCGTCAGTTTCAAGTGAAAAAACTTGATGAACCTAAAACTTGGCCAACCGGGATACTTTATAAAAGTGAATGGAGTATACTTTTCATTTTGATTGAGAGTTTATTGCGAAAATTTCTTCTACATTTTGATTCCTCAGTAGTACCTAGGAGTACAGTAGCCTAGTTTAGTTCTGATGATTTTGAAAATCGTAGATCAACTGCTTTATTCTCTGATTTTTGAACTGTCAAATCGAGTGGATTCTAGATAAAGCTCCGATCACCGGTGATTACGCACTGTGAAACCCACCGTAAGGATATTGCCTATATCCAAATTGTTAAGTTGGTAGACCATCAACCATAGAGCTTCTACTGTAAGGTCCATGGAGGATGTTTCAATAAGAGCACAAGATTTCAGTGTTCACTAAAACAAGGTTTTCAGTAGCAAAGTTTTAAAATATTTATTGATTTAGAAAATACGGGGTGACAATTTGAAAACTTGCCAGACCAATTATGTCACGACTAGGATGATTTCAAAGGCCGAAACAGGTCAATTTCTATTCGTAGGGGGACATATTTTGAGCAGAATTGTAAGTCGAAATCTCCTCAACCCTTGGTGTAGGGGCTATCACACCTAAATTCTTAGTAAGGAAATGGGAGTGAGCTAAACCTCAATTGAAAGATCGCTTATCTACTATGGTTTGCAAATTTCTATTGAGGTTCATCTCACCCTCTATTCCGTATGAAGAATTTAGGGGTGATAGCCCCTACACCTAGGTTTAAGGAGATTTTGGCCCTCAAAATATGTCCCCCTTCCTTTAAAAATTGACCTGTTCCGGCTTTTTTTTTAAAACATCCTTGACGAGACATAATAGGCCCGGCAAGTTTTCAAATTGTCACCTCCTGTAACTACTTCAAGGACTCAATAAAAATTTGCAAATCATAGTATTCATGTTGTAGAGGGACAAGTGATCTTTCAATTGAGTTAAATCTAACCCCCTATTCCTTATTAAGAATTTAGGGGTGATAGCCCCTACACCTAGGGTTGAGGAGATTTTTGCTTGAAATTCTGCTCAAAATATGTCCCCCTTCGTAAAAAGAGCGTGGAGGCCAATTCTGGTCACCAAATCGAGAAATTACACGACCAAAAGACAACTCGTGCAAGATCGTCAATGTTTCACGGGCGATATGACCTGTGGCACCGTCCTGCTGAAACCATATGTCGTCAAGATCGTGTCGTTGTTCTACCGTGTAATACTCCATGTTCACTAACTCCCATCTGTCAACTTTCGATCTGTCACGTCATAGTTATGTGACATTATGACTGTCAAACGCAAATAAAATCTTGCTGTCATTGAATCACCCTTTATATAGAGTAGAGAATTGGCAGGAGGAAATACAGCATAAGATAATGGTATCTACAGATGAGATTCTATTAATAAAGTCAATATATTCGGGAGTGAATGAACTGTTTTAGTTATTGTGAACGTTAGGAACCACACGTTGTTCTATCGTTATCTCTCTGTTCTCGTCGAGTAGAAAGAGATGAGAGAAAGACTTCCTGATGGTTTCAAAGAACGGATACTTAAAAAATCAACAACAAAATTTCAAGTTCAAGTTAGACATCCTGTATTTTCCTGTGTTGATAGGAATGGAGCAAAACACCCGTACCGAATATTCATATTCAATGCTTCACCAAGAACTTAATTTTCAACCTTCTCCGTCCCTCTCTACGTCAAGAAGCGACTATTTAATTTGTAAATGAAGTAATTAAAATTCAAATTAAAATTATAAGTTCATCTCTACAAGTGCGCCGTCAGAATTGCATTCGAAATGAAAAAATTCTAATTATAAAGTGAATTATGAAGCTATTCAATTTCAGATCACGGAATAGTCAGACAGTTATAAACTTCCTAGAATTAAATATCGTTCAGATGACAGTTTGATCGAAATATTCATGAATTTCTGTTATCTACGAGTTCTGGAGTTGATGGATTTCCCATTTCATCTAGATCGAATCCGAAATTATCAAGACATTTCGAACGGCTATATTCATGAAACCCTAGAAGAATTTAAATTAATCGTTGCTCATATTTCTGCTTTCATTTATTTTGAAATACTATCTGAAATTTAATGTTTTGCACAAACAAGGTCAAAAAATCGGTACTTAATACGATGGTTCCGTGTTGAATGGTCCATTAACTCACCGGCAATAAATTTCACGTTGCAATTATGAGAGAAATAATGGTATTGGTATCGAAGGACATGCTCTGGAAGCATGCAGATAAAAAAAACATTTTTAGGTGTCCACACCGCAAAAACTCACCATTTCAAAACGACAAAGGAGAATGTGTTGAATGTTGACAAAAAATAGGTTGAGTAGAACATTGACATTGACTGGAAGAAAAAAATCCTTGTATATTTGTATTTTTATACTGCTTTCCAATGAAATTATTGAAAAATGGGTCACCAGAAGCACTTGCGAGTAGATCTTGTAGGTAGATTCGCATTTGCCAGTTGGAGATATGTGTATGAATATAAATACCAATAAGTACCATTAAATGAACTTTTCGCACCAGAAAATCCTTGGCTCAACAAGATAAATCTATCATTTAATGAGGCAATCAAATCTGCTAAATGATGTTACCATTACGAATATAATTACTTCCGGTTTAGTCTAATAATATGCAAAGTATCATGTTAGGTCGAGGTGAGAGGGAGCTGGATTGTAAGTTTGATTTGCAGAATCTGATATGCATTGCTCAATGACTTTATGAAATTTTGGTCTGAGAGAATGATTCAAATTTCGGTCCAATCTATTCCGCCAAAATTTCAATCATTCTTCTAAGCCAAAATATCCAAGAGTTATCGAGCGTTCAAGCAAGATTGACCCTAAATATGCAGAAAACTGGAAAATTTCACAATCCATGCATCAAAGTTCAAAAATGTCTTCAAAGAATACCTCATAGAAGCCTGTCATCAATATCAATTCAACGATCAATTACTTCAATATGTTTAGTCATAAATTGGAATCAGTATAATTTTTGAATTAATTATAAACTTGTTTCATGGTCAATACAGACTGCAATTCCGATTGCATTTCAGATAACTTAATTTGACATCAAACTGAACATATATTCATATGGTTTCATTGGACGATGTAGGTGACTTATACTGAAGATACCCGGTTATAAGCCTATTATGAAAAGAAAACGATAACCTTAACGGTCAATGTGCTGATAAAGGGTTGGTACAATTTTAATTGGTGTCAGAAATCATGACGTAAATATTGTTGCATTCAAACTATTTCCATTAAGAATGTTGTCACTGCCATAAAAAGTTGAAACATTTTCCAAATTCCCATAATGTCATTTTGCATAACTTGGAAATGGAAATTATATCATTTCGCCGAACACTAATCTATGAGGTCGACTATCAGAAAATTCAAGAGTTATGTAAGTTTTAGAAATGGGACAGAAAACATTTTGATAATCCATAGCTGATATTTGAGTTCTCAGAAGCACTCGAAACCATATTCGGGGTGATAAAACGATCTATTTTTGGTCTTCTACCCATTCGAATTGTTCAGAATAATAAACCTTATCACCTTTACTTGAGTGCTTCAGTTTGTGAACAAATCTCGAGAATGGTTTATCGAAAAAATAAAGAAAAACAATTCTAGGTAAACAAGAACTATATCATCGTGTTTGTAATCAGAAATAAGTTTTCGAATACACTAATTTCAACAAAAATGAACTGAACTTTCGAAGTTTCAAAGATCCCGTTCCTATGATTCAATTCATTTGAACCTTGTATTATGTTGATCATGTTGTCCAAAGTAGGTATATCAGTGTATAATAAAATTCATTTGGAGAATGTCAATATTTTGATCAAGGAGTAAGACCCCTCAAAAACTCTACATTTGTCATCAACAAGAAATCTCTGGCGAATCTGGAGGTGAATAACAATAAACCTACAATATGGAAAATCTTCTATTCATTCGAATCATGCAGAAGACCTGTTTGGCATATTTGTATCGCCTAAACTCTGAGTGCTCTGAGCGTCTGAACAAAACTCGAAAATGAATTATGGAAAAAATAAAGCAATTAGAATGGGACTCAACGAAGGTCAATATGGACAAGTTTGGTATCAAAATATAGGTATTCGAGGTCGCTGAATTCGATAAAAAATGAATCGAGTTACTATCTATCATAGTATCTATTCATAGATTTTCACCTGCGAAATGGCATTTTTTCAAAAATCTAAATTTGAAACTGTCATAGCTTCCGCTCTCGTGATCTTATCCACAATTTTTTTGTACCTTGTTATTTTCAGCATTATCCAGAGTATCTCTGATTATAATAAAATCGATTTCAAATGGTCAACTTTTGGGGTGAAAAATGATCAAGGGGTAAGACCCCCCAAGAATCCACATTTGTTATCACTATCCATGGCCAATCTGAAGTTGTTTTTTAATATGGAAGATCTTTAATCCATTCGAATCATTCAGAATACCCATTTACCAATATCACCTATACCTTAAGTGCTTTGAGCTCGTGAATCAAACTTGAAAATGAATTGTGAAAAAAATAAAACAACAAAAACGACTCAAGGAAGTCTATATGGACGAGTTAGTTTGATATCAAAATATAGGTTTTCGAGGACGCCGAATTCAATAAAAAACTACTCGAGTCGCTATCTATCATAGTTAAGATTTTCACCTGCGAAATGGCATTTTTTGAAAAATCGAAATTTCAAATTGTCATACCCAGCTCCCGCTCCTGCGATCCCATCCACTTTTTGTTTGTATATTGTTAATCAGCATTGTACAAAGTATCTCTCAGCATAATTAAATTAATTAAATCTAACGGTGTATTCAAGAAAAAAGTTTTTAACTTATCCGCATCATTCAAAATAACAATTTGACTATACTGAATGTTTTATAAGGGACAGTCTGTACTTCTTGTGATCCATGTAGGTACAGGGTAATGTCTATAAAGTTAGCAGTGCCACTTGCGAGAAAACCAATAAACCTATTGCCTTATTTGTCGAATAATTGTCGAGAATTTGTCGTGAATGAAAAAAAATTGTCGTGTCCTTAGTTTTTTTTTCTACGGGGTGGCTTTGCTTACTTAACGTTAAGTTAGCAGAACCACTTTCTCAATATCGACCAAATATCATGAAAATAATTATAAATAATTGTCGAGTAATTGTCGAAGTCCATATGAAGTACAAAAAAAAAATCCATTCCTTCTTGTTTATTTTACGTCTTTTTTCCGCGAGTTCGAGATATTTCTGGGATTATCGCATTTTTGGCAACAGCGCATTCGTTATTGACTTTCTTTCTATTGCATTAATTGTCGCATACCTGCCTCGAATTTGTCGTGAAAGAAAAAAAATTGTTGCGTCCTTAATTTTTTTTCCACGGTGTGGCTTTGCTAACTTAACGTTAAGTTAGCAGAACCACTTTCTCAATATCGACCAAATATCATAAAAATGGTTCTAAATAATTGTCGAAGTCCATATGAAATAAAAAAAACACAAAAAATCCATTCCTTTCAGTTTATTTTACGTCTTCTTCCCGCGAGTTCGAGATATTTCTGGAATTATCCCATTTTCGGCAACAGCGCATTCGTTATTGACTTTTTTTATTGCATTATTTGTCGAATACCACAAAACTTGAATTTGTCGTGAGAGAAAAAAATTTGTCGCGAACTTCGTTTTTTTCTACTAGGTGGCTCTGCTAACTTTATATTAATCACAATGATCATAAATGATTGTCGAGTAATTATCTCTGTTCAAATAAAGTGAAAAACACACAAAAAATTTAATCTCTAGCAATTTTCAATCCATTTTCTAGCGATTTCCCTATATTTCGGAAAATATCGCATTTTTGGCAACAGTGCATTCGTTATTGACTTTTTTTTAATGCATTAGTTGTCGAATACCTGTCCCGAATTTGTCGTTAAAGAAAAAAAATTGTCGCGTCCCTAATTTTTTTTCTACGGGGTGGCTTTGCTAACTTTATATCAAGTTAGCATGACCACTTTCTCAATATCGACCAAATTTCATGAAAATGGTTATAAATAATTGTCGAGTAGATGTCGAAGAAAAAAAATTGAGGACTCGAAAAATTTTTTTCATTCACGACAAATTCGACAATTAATGCAATAGAAAGAAAGTCAATAACGAATGCGCTGTTGCCAAAAATGCGATAATTCCAGAAATATCAGGAAATCGCGTGAAAAAGGCGTGAAATAAACTAAAAGGAATAATTTTTTGTGTTTTTTTTACTTCATATAAACTTCGACAATTACTCGACAATTAGTTATAACCATTTTCATGATATTTGGTCGATATTGAGAAAGTGGTCATGCTAACTTAATATAAAGTTAGCAAAGCCACCCCGTAGAAAAAAAATTAGGGACGCGACAATTTTTTTTCTTTCACGACAAATACAAGGTAGGTATTCGACAATTAATGCAATAGAAAGAAAGTCAATAACGAAAGCGCTGTTGCCAAAAATGCGATAATTCCAAAAATATCACGAAATCGCATGAAAAAGGTGTGAAATAAACTAAAACAACTAAAAAGATTTTATGTGTTTTTTTCACTTCATATGGACTTCGACAATTACTCGACAATTATTTATAACCATTTTCATGATATTTGATCGATATTGAGAAGGTGGTTCTGCTAACTTAACGTTAAATTAGCGAAGCCACCCCGTAGAAAAAAATTTAGGACGCGACAATTTTTTTCTTTCACGACAAATTGGAGGCAGGTATTCGACAATTAATGCAATAGAAAAAAAGTCAATTACGAATGCGCTGTTGCCAAAAATGCGATAATTCCAGAAATATCTCCAACTCGCGGGAAAAAGACGTAAAATAAGGAAATGGATTTTTTGTGTTTTTTCTTCTTCATATGGACTTCGACAATTGCTCGACAATTATTTATAACAATTTTCAAGATATATGGTCGATATTGAGAAAGTGGATCTGCTAACTTAACGTTAAGTTAGCAAAGCCACACCGTAGAAAAAAAACTAAGGACGCGACAAATTTTTTTTTTACGACAAATTCTCGACAATTATTCGACAATTTATTCAATAGGTTTTATTGATTTTCTCGCAAGTGGCACTGCTAACTTTATAGACATTACAGGGTAACCCGAATTGCTTAATTTTGGCTGTTTCTGGTACCTACTTATAGACTTGATAGGTGAAAATGTTGAAAGGAGTCCTGGGCTCTAATTTCGTGAAAACTCCATAACTGAAAGCCGTTTAACGATATATTCATTTATTTTGAAGATATAACGAAATTTTGAATTTTGGTGATTTCAAAAATGTGCCATAACTTCTTCATTTTCTAAAATATCTAAAAACGGCAAAAACTTTCTACAGGCACTTTTTCATTAGCAATACGACATCGTATTCAGTTTCTTTTCATCTCTTGTATAAAGGGTGAAAAAAAAACAACTTTCTTATTTTAAATACGAATGGTCACTGTGTTATCTGTGCAATAAATTTATTATTATCTTTTTTTGATCCTACGTTATGCAAAAAAAAATCAGCTCTTCGAAAATATGTCGATATATTACATATTTCCATATTTGAGGAAAAATCAGCATTTTAGTGAAATTGCCATATTAAAAATTTCATTTTTTACATATCCCCATACAAAAAATAAAAAAAAAATAATATATCGACATATATATATATATTTTCGAAGAGCTGATTTTTTTTTGCATAACATAGGATCAAAAAAAGATACCATTCGTATTTAAAATAAGAAAGTTGTTTTTTTTTTCACCCTTTATACAAGAGATGAAAAAAAACTGAATACGGTGTCGTATCGCTAATGAAAAAGTGCCTGAAGAAAAGTTTTGCCGTTTTCAAATATTTTAGAAAATGAAGAAGTTATGGCACATTTTCGAAATCGCCAAAATATCAAAATTTCGTTATATCTTCAAAACAAATGAAGAATTCGTGTAACGGCTTTCAGTTATGGAGTTTTCACGAAAATCGAGGCCAGGACTCCTTTCAACATTTTTACCTATCTAGACTAGAAGTACCAGAAACAGCCAAAATCAAGCAATTTGGGTTACCCTTTTGTCCTCAGTTACTGATATAACTGTTGAATAATTATCGTCCGATTTGTGTCTCGTTTTCGTATTTATTTACTACGGATAAATGGTGGAATGTACCTACTAAACTTGCAATATTTTCTATTTTTAATCATAATCAGAAACCTGAAATACTAGTGAGAAAACACTACTTAACTTCTCCATCTAAATCTAGTTTAAAAGGAAACCTGATGCATAAAAAACTTCCTTTGTTATCTAGATCGAAATATATTAATATTCTGTCCTGAAACCCGGTAAGATCATGGAAACGTATCGGGCCAGACAAATTTGAATATTTAATCGAAAGGCGGTACCAAAGGTTATAAATAATGAAGAACGGTATGTAACGTAGCAGGAAGAAACCCTCTCACAACCATACAATCCACGATCACGTCGAAACCACCTCGGACATGGTCGAGCTGTATTTTACCTGAATAATAAAATTCTGGTGATGCCGCCAACAAAAATATCCCTGGGTTCAGACGCGGCACAAATATATCAGAGTGGGGAAGCATCCCCTATCTATCCAGCATCCTGAGTTCAATAACCCAACAATCTCCTAATCATGTGAGGGTGAGGGAAGTAAAAATAGGAAATCCACTCTGATGGAAAGCCTGGGTTTGTGCCGCTTCGTAATGATGTTACGCAGATATGGAAAGGAAGAGGGTCATAAATATGATATACTCTTCCTCTTTGCCTTTCCAGTCTGAACCATTATAAAATTGTAACGAAGTCTAGCCATGAAAACATGTTGAAGTCAAGACAATAGCAAATTTAGCACAGAAAAGAAAAAGCCCTGACAAATTATTATGGTAGAGTTTGCTCCATAGAACTCACATTATTAATGTTACTTAAAGTTCTATGGTTTGCTACCGACATTTTCAATCTAGTAAATGAAATATTCAGAGTCGGCATAGCATAAATCCATATTTCTCGACAATACAGGGTGCTGGTCCTTATATCGTTGTCAATCTATATGTAAATCCAAATCCGTTGTAGCTTACACAGATTTAGCAAAGAGGAATAATGCATGCATTAATTATGTTCGAACATATTGAGGGATTCTACCAATCCGGCAGAAGTAATGAGAAGTTGAATACAAATTTGCTGATTCAACATTGTGGGAACTTCGCTTAAGTTATTCAGAACTGAGTTGGTACGATGTGGGATATTTACTTTGTTCCAGAACAACAACACTACAACAGTGGGAATTTAATGCCAAATTCAAGTCATAAAAGGAAAACAGTTGGGCAGAGTGTACTCAGGATTTTCCAATCTGATTCCTACCAATTATTTTTAGTCAAGAAATAAATCCACGCAGAACTGACAATAAACAATTGTTCATATAAGAAAAAGATGACTGTCTTATCGTTTTCCCAGCTGTCACTGAAAATCACAAATATTCCTCAACAATGTAAGATCTATGTTCCATAATGAACCATAAAGAAATCTCGAGTTGATGGTTCGAAAATTTAACCATTGATCAAATTCTTTGCTTGGATAATAACTGTGACAATTAGATTGCCGTGAAATTTAATTGTAGTGCCCTTCATTTACACGGCAAATTGTAGTTGTAAAATGAGAAAACTACTCTTGATGAACTATAATTACGTGAAAAAGTATTCTGTTGTTGAACACAACTTGTTTCCCACAAATAGGATGAGCGGATAACGAGAATCAAAAAGCAATTTGCTGGCAGGATTTTTAAATCACATAAAATTCTAACCATAGAAATGCGTTACCTGTCAGATACTAAAATAGAGAAAAAACACCGCTATTGTTGGATCTCAAACAGTTCTTCTTTCTTTAAACTGTTAATTTCAATATTATTTATATTTGATCATAATGCAACGACTTAATTCGGACGTATTAATTTATTGGTACTCATAATTAGCTTTTAATCAAATGAAAAGGAAATACAAAATTGAAATAATTATAACAAACTTCAGTACGCATTTCGAAGGTATATGTGGGATCCACATGGATAATATGCGGATTTCAATGCTCAATGAATTTGAAGGTGAAACATATTACCTAGCATAGCATGAGAGGCAACACAATAAGTGTCTTCAATCCACAGTATGCAGCAGGTTTCAAATATACTACGAGATATTCCAATTGAATTCTCAGCATTCAATAATGAGATGTGGTCAAAAACCGGTATTAATTTCGAAGAATTATTTATTCAGCACCGTAATTAAGAAGAGTCTTCTCATTTTCTAGACGTCAACCGAAATTTGCGAGATATATCTCGAATTGAACCAAGGTTATCAGAGCCGTCAATAAATAGTAATTCGGCGATTATTTGCAAAATGAGTATGTTAATTAACCAAAATTCAAGTGCTCAATTTAACGAATGAATGTTGACTGAACAAGAAACAATTGAAGTCATCGGGCCCCCCCGCTCGGTCAAGCAAGACGTTCGAAAGAAATCCAGGTTGAAATACAACTGTATTTTATTCAGTTCAAAGTAACCCACAAGTTTTCAATTTCGGTAGGGTCAATGAAATCCAGGTAGGATCATAAAATCAGTTCGTTCAGATAGAGACGTACCTGTAGGGTTTTTTTTCGAAAAATTCCGGGCACACGATGATCCTCCTTTGGTAGAAGCTCCGGTTAAACCCGCGACAATTTAAATTTTATCTTTGGTTTGTTTATCTTAAACGTCAAAACACAACCACACCACACGCCATCGCACCAGAGACTACTTCATTAAGGAGCGAGTGAGAGCCTCAATAGCGCCGCGTTGGTTCTTGTTCAATCTTCAATCGATACACCTCGGCGGTTATTTCGAATTTTTTCCTGATTTTTCCGAGAAATGCTGTGTTAATCGAAAAACTGTTATATTCACCTTCGAATCCGCAGATTTGTTCTACCAGAAACATCCGCAAGAGGTTGAATACAAAACAATTGAGCCCGAAGGCAAAATAAATTGAAAATTAGATTGGGTTATGTAGGCAACACGTAATACAGTTCTGTGTTGTGAGAGTTGAAGCAGATAACGTATCAGATCTCGTAGGCCCGTACGGTGATAAATTCCGTAATTTTTTATGATAAGAATCTATTTGTTACCATTTCAAAGCGGAATTTTCGGGGATATCTTGAAGGAGCGATCTTTTCTCTGGTACTTTTTGTGTACTGCATACAAACGGTCTAGTTGATTTGTAGAAGCCTTTTTTCTCTGTGCTACACGCAAAATTTTGTCCGGATCGTTCAACCAGAACCATTCAAAATACGAGCAAATAATTGAAAAAATCCCAAATTTCTCTAACAGCTGATCCGAGATCATTGACGATTTCTTCGGGAGCTGCTGTCAATTTTTTTGATAGCCGTCAGAAATATGTTTCAGTTTGATTCTTGAATTGGAAAATGCAAATCTACCCACAAGGTTTTTGCACCAGCTCTCAAAAGCTCCTTTTTCTAAGTGCTTTTTGATTTTTTCACTATTACCTATTTTTGCTCTGAAAAACAACAACGGACATTTAGAAAATAATAGAATTGCTTGCAAAAAACTCGATTTTTAAATCAATTCCATATAGGAAGGCATTCAAACCATTTATCGATATTAATGGATGCATTAGGTACATATTAATTGAAGTTTTACTGAAGTATGTACAGATGCTTACAAATGATTAATAGTTGATGGACATTCTCAGCGAAATACAGAAACTTTAGTCCATTTGGTCAATATCTCCTCGAGTCCTCGCACTCCTCGCCCTCATTCCCCACCATGTGGTTCATCTTCATAAGCATTATTTATCTTCCGTAAAAAAATAAATATGGTGGATGCGCTTAAAAGAATTCTCCTGAAAAAAGTGATATACAGAATTGTCGGCACTCAAAAAAACTCAATATATATAAATAATAAATGATCAAGAATAGAGATGTTTGAATGAATATGCGAAAATCCTATAATTGCTGCTGCATAGTTGGATTATTTTGATTATGTCCTCACATTGAGAACATAATGGTGGATGAGCTAAAAATAAAAGCCATTACTTTGTTTCAAACAGCACTCGAGCACTTATGAGCGCAATATGAATCGGAATTAATTCTTTCAGCTTCCTTTAGAAACTGAGATACCATTTCAAGAGTTGAACTCACCAATTTATGCACCCAAATATTTACGTGACAAGGTTGGAATGATGAAAAAAAAATTCTAACAAGATTTTATTAATGTACTCATATCTGCTTCTCAGAAGTGAAAACTGTCAAAAATATACACCATGTCGGAGAAACCAAATCCTCCACATAATTCAGTTTTTACAAAAATGATAAATTTATAAAATAAGAAATAAGTCTTGTATTCATCTCTTCGTATAAAATAGTCAAATATATATAAGTTAAAAATAATACTCTGACGACAATCTGTTCTTCGGCATCATGCCCTCTCGTTCATGGGCACCACCTCGGCGATCGAATGTTCCAACATGTCGTATTCCTTGCTGAATATGAGCCTGTACAAGAGACCGGCCACCAATCCTCCAAGCATTGGTCCCACCCACCAAATCTGTAACCGTTAAGACAACAATGAGTAATTGTATTAATAGACGGGTGATTTATCCTGGCATAAATAATTTTCTGGTACCCATGCAGAAAACGAGGCAATATATAACTATAGATATTAATATTATAGCCATTCAGTACAGTCGTCTGCATAGTTTGGCAAATGAGGGGGAATCAATTTCAAAGGGATTTGGTTACTGAAACTACTGAACAGATTCAGACTTTCAAAATTACATTTCAAACTTCTTCAGTGTCCATGCATTATGACATACACAGAACGACAGTATGTGAAGAATGAAATGAACTCTAGAAATACCAATCCAGAGTAATTGGTTGGTTTCAGCAATTAATTTCATGATCGTAGGTCACAAAGAAAATTTTTGTGCATTTGGTAACAATTTTGAATTGATATCCATTATGTAAAATTATGAAATTTTTATTCGCTTCATTCCGAATAGTAAATATACATTCACTTCATTTGGAAACGGAAATACTTGGGTTATCAAGACGGTTATAGATATAGGTACAAAATTTCTTGTAGGTCCGTTTCTGTAGTTTAAAAAGAGAAAAACTTACGTACAAAAACATTGCACTCTTATATTGATGGATCTGGTGATGGATCTGGATTCAACTTCAAATCCAGACTATTCCGGGTTTTCTAGCCGTGGTCCAATAGGAATTTCACCTATCAGTTCGGAGCGGTCATTCGTCGGGGTAAAATCTAGGGCCGAGAAACCTCTGAAGATGCCTACCGCAGTTGTAGGCGAAACGTTGAGTGATATAGTGAAAAGGGGTTACAGTCCACTGCGACCTTAAGGTCTATTGTGCCCCCTGACAGAGCTGTTATCATCGCGCCTCCTACAGCTTGCCCTCCAGTGCTCCAGTATCTGGGACGGTTTCAAGGAGGTGGAGGATAATGCTGGATTTCCATGCATCCGTCATCCGATGATACGAAAATTGAAAATTTCTGCCAATCAAAACAACGATCGGACGTTGTTTTGATTGGCAGAAATTTTCAATTTTGAATATTTCTGCCAATCACAACGACGATCGGACGGTCGAATCATCGGATGACGGATGCATGGAAATCCAGCATTATCCTCCTTCAAGGGCGTAGCCAGGAATTAATTGCATGGATGCATGGAAATTCAGCTTAACTCCCCACTTCTACAAGTTTCTTGTCCAAAGCACTCTTTCCTTTGGCTTGCAATGGCATAGCATTCCGTAACCAGGTGAATAGGAGTTTCTTCCTCCTCCCCACAGAATCTACACTCGTCAGTGTCCGATAAACCCATTCTCAACAGATGCTTTTTCAGGCGACAATGTCCTGTGGGAAAGCCAGTGAGTAGGTGAAGTTGGTTTTTACTGAGATCCAGATATTTTTTGGATCTAGCGGTTTCAAAGTTCCGGAGGAACTTTTTGGAGTGATCCATCCCTGGGAGATTCCGCCAGAGTATTTCTCTTTCCGTTTTCTCCTTCAGCATAAACCCATTCTTATAGGTGCATTTTCCTACTATACCACAGAAGGGTTCTGGGCCAGTGAGTGGCGTTTGTGCGCCCTTTCTGGCCTGTGTATTGGCCTCTTCGTTTCCTACGATTCCCGAATGACCGGGAACCCAGATTAAAAAGACCTTATTCTTCCTGCCTACCTCATTGAGTTTGTTTCGGCACTCCCAAATCAGCTTTGAGTCAATGATGTAGGAGCTCAGTGCTTTAATAGCAGCTTGACTATCTGTATGAATAGCTATATCGCACTTCTGATAGTTTCTTTCTAGATTTATATCTAGACATCTTCCGATTGCAAGTATTTCCGTTTGAAGGACGCTTGTACAGGATACTAACAATAGTGCACACTTGGTACTTGTCCCGTAAATCCCAGCGCCAGCTCCTGTAGCGGTTTTAGAACCATCTGTATACCATTTCATTGTATTTTCTTTGAGATTGTAGTTGGTGTATTCCCTTTCCCAATCCTCACTTTTACTTAGCATTGTACTGAAGTTCTTCTCAGTGCTTACTTTCTTGATCATTACATCACTAGGAAGGTTTGCAGATGAGGTGTAGTCATTCAGAGAGGACCAAGCTCTCTGAAACCTGACTCTCTCATTGCCTGCTCCTTCTTTAGATACTCTGAGGATGGCCTCATGGGCTACCCTATCAATCACTAGATGTAGAGGTGTGAGGTCTGTGATGATCTCAAGCGCCCTGGTTGGGCCCGTGATGCACACACAGGCAAGCCTTTGTACTTTGTCGAGCATTTTCCTCGTACTTACCTGACTTGCCTATGCAAACTAGGCTACTGCCCCATATGTGACTATAGGTCTTACAATCATGATGTATATCCATCGCAGTATTTTTGGGTTACAACCCCAATTCCTGCCACATAGACGCCTGCATGCCATCAGAGCTCTTGTACGTTAAATGATATTCCTATTGGAGTACGGCTAGAAAACCCGGAATACTCTAGATTAGAAACGTTGCACTCATATTTATTTTTTTGAAAATTACTCTCGGATAGAAGAACTATCCATAATTATTTTTTGGGAATGCTAGTTTTTGTACTTTTGCCAGGATGTTTAAAAAAATAAACAAAATGAGATTTTTGGTTTGACCACTTTCTGAACTTGATTTTATCAGGAGGACATATACGGGGTGACACATTGAAAACGAAACATAGGTTATTTTTGGTAGAAATATCAAGATTTTCTATATTCTTCGGATTTTGGGCCCAGAATTGGCTTGGTGATCATGAATCCTTGCTCAAATTCAATTCTGTCCGTCCGTCATGGGAGACCGGCCGTAAAACGATAACTCTCGAACGGTAACGGTTGAACCTAAAGAGTTGAAATTTTCAGGGCAGGTTCGGATCTCGAATGCCGCAGTTCAGTTCATTAATGGACAACATTCGACTAGGGGATCCGTGAATATGGCCGTTGGATATTTTGTTTCCTTCTAATTTCGAAACTACATATTCGATATGAATTGAATTTTGCAATTGGATTGAAAATGACATACTCAAGCGATTGAGTAACATCTGCCGTTCAAGTATTTCCGTTCAGCTATGAAACTCCGTATAGAACATTCACTAATATCACTGAGTTTAAATATACCTAGAGAAACAAAGTTATTGAACGAATTGAAGCCACTTTTAGTTGTAGTTCCTTCTCCGGTTCATAGTGGCGCAGTTGTGTTTCAAAGAATCGAAATTTTCAACCCTCGCATCTGGCGGCGAGTAGCTGAACTATAAAGTACTATTTCCTAAGCGGGCTGGGAACGAATGCGTGATTTATTCATTATTGTAATTCGAATGATCTACATGATCTCCCTTTCACACCGTTTGTAACGAAGATATACAGGGTGTATTTTAAGGTGAGGCTTTTCTTCTGACATGTGATAGAACTCATCAAAATAAGTCATATTACCGAAAATTTCTTATATGAAATATGTCCAATTTAAAAAATTTATAAATAATTGGCATATGACAAAATGATCTGTTCTACGCACAAGAAGACAAAAAACAAGAGATGTTGATATCTATACGGGGGAGCGGGCGAGGGAGCAGGTTCGGCCTGAGGATTTTTCAGCTTCACCTAGAAACTAGAAAATATTCTAGTTTCATTTTCTCGAAACAGGGGCATATTTCATATAGGTAAAAATTTTTTGGTAAAATTATTCATTTTGATGAGTTCTACCATCTGTCACCTTGAAATACACCCTGTATAATTTGGACGAATCCTACCCTGCCTATGATTCATAGCACTAGAGCGAAATAAATATTCTACAGATTTCTGTAAATGCATAGCTAACAAAATGGACCAGACTGTCCCGGCAGATTATAGTTCCTTCAATAGATAGGTACCTACTATGTGCCGCCACTTTACGGTCAAAAGTTTTAGCTTCAATTCAGGCCCAGATCTAGGGTGGGGCAAGCGGGGCGCGCGGGGCGCTTGCCCTGGGCGCCAGCTTGAGGGGGCGCTAAAAACAACCAGAGGTTAATTTTTTTTTATTTTTGATTTTCTCGGAAAAAAATATTATTATTAAATATGACCCGACTCTGAAGTGCCATCTCGACCACTCAAAAAAAGGACAAACATCCTATCTTCCCAAAAATATGCAAAATGAAATTATCAATTTAATGGCCACCAAAGTTCGGAATAGCATTATTAATGAGATCAAGGAGGCCAACTATTTCACTATTATGTTCGACTGTACCCCAGATGTATCTCTCACAGAACAAATGAACCAGGTTATACGATATTTAAAGAGAACGTAGTCTGGATATGAGATAAAGGCATAAGACTTATAATACTAAAAATAAAGGAAAGTTTTATTGACTTTTTAGAAGTTGACAAACTGGCATATACAGGGTGGCCACTTTTTCAATGGCATTGTATTGGTAACTTTTAAACCATAAGAGTTAGAAGGTCGGTCAAATGGAGAAAAAGTTGCATCCATACAAGCATTGTCAAGCAGTTCAAACAAATCGAGATTATCAGGGCCGGTTATTGAGATATCATAAGAAAAGTAAATTCTGTCATTTTGATTTTTATTTTTTTCCCACTTTATTTCAAATATTATCAAAAAATGTTACAGGAATTTTTTATTCGACAGTAAATTATCCTCAAAATGACATGATCAGATTTCGTATCCAACGTTTCGTACTTCCTGGGCCACCCTCAACCTTATTTTTTTCAATACGGACCTGCATATTTTATGACACTTTTCGAAATAACTTTTAACGCTGAATTCAACGATATATCATACAATGTCATTAAAAGTTGATTTTACAAAATGGTGGAAATTTCGAACACTTACGTCATTGATGTTCATCATTTACCTTCGAATAATCATTTCATTTGTCTTTCATTAAATGATAGTTTCGTTTAATTATTATGAATTAGGTTTTTCACCTCTTGAAATTTGTAAATAATTAATACGTAACAGAATCAAAGCAAGAAACAAGTAATAATTATTCACTAATTTCAAGAGGTGAAAAACCTAATTCATAATAATTAAACGAAAATATCACTCAATGAAAGACAAATTGAATGATTATTCGAAGGTAAATGATGAACATTAATGACGTAAGTGTTCGAAATGTCCACCATTTTGTAAAATCAACTTTGAATGACATTGTATGATATATCGTTGAATTCAGCGTTAAAAGTTATTTCGAAAAGTGTTATAAAATATGCAGGTCCGTATTGAAAAAAATAAGGTTGAGGGTGGCCCAGGAAGTACGAAACGTTGGATACGAAATCTGATCATGTCATTTTGAGGATAATTTACTGTCGAATAAAAAATTCCTGTAACATTTTTTGATAATTTTTGAAATAAAGTGGGAAAAAAATAAAAATCAAAATGACAGAATTTACTTTTCTTATGATATCTCAATAACCGGCCCTGATAATCTCGATTTGTTTGAACTGCTTGACAATGCTTGTATGGATGCAACTTTTTCTCCATTTGACCGACCTTCTAACTCTTATGATTTAAAAGTTACCAATACAATGCCATTGAAAAAGTGGCCACCCTGTATATAAAGGAGTCAAATCCAGAATTCTCACTCTCTGAATCTTGTGGGTGTCCATTCGTCTTTACCATGTTCAGAAGCAGTAAATTTATTTGGTGTAGTACAAAAACTGTATTGTTTTTTGTTAGTTCAACCACACGATGGAAAATTATGAAAAAGTGGACGAAAACAAATTTTAAAGGAAGTAGCCGAACTAGATGGACTAAACATCAAGCTGTTAATGCCTTGCTCAATAATTTACCGGGAGTTGTGAAGGCTGTGGAAGAAATCAAAGAATCCTCACTAGTCACTAGTCGTAAAATACAAGTATGAAGCTGGTCATTTGCTTCATGCTGTGATGGATTTTAGATTCATACTGAACCTAACAATTTGGGATAATATTCTGCGAGAGATCAATATGGTCAACGTGGAAATTCAGAAAGGAGATATAGTTATTTCACGTTCATTATCGTTCATGCAAGGTCTTATGAAGATCTTGCAAGGAATGACAGAAAAACTTATTGAAGACTGGATCGGAAGCTACACTTCTTTCAGAAGAATTGGATGTGGAGCCAATTCTTAGAAATAAACGTGTTTCCAAGAAGAAAAAGCAGGTTGACGAAATGTGCGATGATGAGTCAAGAACGGATCTAGTTGGTTTATTCTCCGAGGAAATTAAGGTTGTTTTCGACAGATTATTGTCAGCAATAAAAAAAGATTAGAAAGTGCAAAGAGTCTGTATACGAAGTTCTCATTCCTCAATGGCCATGCCCTTTTAAACATGCAAAAAGAGGATCTGCAGAAAATGGGACCCTTTTAGCGCAAAAATATTGAAGAGACTTGAATGCAGTTGATTTTTGTTAGGAACTAGCGGTTTTCAAAATGTTGGTTCCTGAAATAAGTGAAAGATCGACTTCATTAGACCTCCTACAAATTCTTCAGACGCAAGATCTGAAAGATGCTTTCCCTATAATGTCAGTATAGCTGACATTATTATATAGAATATAGTGCACATTGCCTACCACGTCGACGTCTGCAAGATGTGAAAGCAGTTTCAGCAAATTGAAAATAATAAAAAATTATTTGCGTTCCTTAATGAGTCAGAAAAGTTTCTATGGCCTCTCGATCTTAGCAATAGAATACAAAACTGCTTCCGAAACAGATTTCGAGGAGCTGATAGATGCGTTCGCGGAAAGAAAATCACGCCGAAGAAAAAAGTCCAATTTCTTTCCTTGTGATATTTTCCTTATTATTAGTTTTTATTTTCATTATTCATTTGTACTATTTATTTTTGTTTTTTCTATGAATTCATATATGTACATATTAAACAGATGGGGGGGGGGGGGCGCAATCATGAATTTTTGCCCCGGTCAGAAAAAATCGTAGATCCGGGCCTGCTCCAATTCGTTCAAGGGCGTTGTTCCTCGAGGTATATTTGAACTCAATGCTTATATGTCTGATCTGAATCTTTGAACTAATATAAATCATAAATCAATATTTTTTATGTTTAAGATCATTCGTTTCTATAGTATTAACAGACTTTTCGTTGACCATCGGCTGATAATGAAGAAAATATACTTAATAGACTTACAAAGTATTTCTGAAATGATAAAAAACGCTAAGGATATTACTGTTTCATGTTTATTGTATACATTGAGAACATATAATATAATAAATCAATTATATAGGTATATGTCATGTAATAAATAAACTTCACATCACATTTGATGGTTTGATGAATTCTCGTAATAGTTCAAGAGTAAAAGCATATGTCATCTCTGCGCAGCATCTGACACGAATTTCCTCTGCTTCCATGGAAGTATCGTTTATATAAACTGGAAACAGCCGCCTATCTTCGATGTTCTAGAGACTGCAGATCATTCTTTTTGCATTGGCAGTCAAGCAGTCATCCTGCCCTGTTCTGTATCGAGTCCAAATGACACAGACAAGGTTTTGGTGCAAAACTCCCAAAACTATTCGAGTCCTGGTCTGATCTGATGAGATCGTTATTCCCAGGTATCTGAGCCGTTTCCGAGTAAGCAACATCCTGCTTGGTTAGAAGGGTAGAAGCTAGTCCCAATTCTCTTTGCCACTGATATGAACCATGACAATTTTTGAGTTTGTTTGTTGTCGCTTCCCTGACTTTTTATGGCTTGGTACGCCATGAGACTTTGAAGATCATTCAATCTTCGAGCAAAAGCTGCTTAAGTAAGTGCCCTTGGTCGCAGCACTTGGAGCCTCAAAAACCAATAGTCGAGTGAATTTTGTGGCGTTTCGTCTTCTCTGGGTAGTTTTTCCGAGAGCATACACCATACTGCGTGGAAATGCAATCTTGCAACCATCCTGTAGAACTGCAGCTCGTTTCGACAGCATTAGTTCTGTGCTTTACGAGGTTTGCTATTTAGTTTGCTTCTCAACAAGCCCAACTTATCTTTCCAAAATCTTAGATTCACAATAAACCGATGAAGAACAACACCACACAAAGACAGTTTTAATATAAAGCACTACCTCGGTCGTACTAATGAAAAAATTATAACGCCGCTTCGATGTTTCGTCGTCAAAACTATCGTGAAATTCCCAAAATGTTATTGCGCTTCTGGAAACAGATGAGTGATTTTCCGGAAAATTTTAACGAATCAGTCCCAACCCTACAAATTGAATAGCCTTACTTACATTGCCTCTTCCAGTGTAATTTTGTAAACATTGTTTTGCCGATCAGCCAACGTTTCGTTACTTATACAGTGGGTAGGTACCTAAATTCAAAATTAATTTTTTTTGTTACAAAGCGAAGAGAACGCTTGCAGACTCTTGGTATCATTGGGTAGTCACATTGCGCGGACAAACACGCGCCGTCTACAGGCTGGCCCTTTTATATGCGCTTTCGTTCAAGCGGCTGACGGGTTGTGGCGCGACATCCAGCGTGGTTCTTTTCCAGATACACATTGCATAGGTACCTAGTGGTGAAGATTGATCCAATAAGAAATAGGCATACGGCTGAGTTATCATCCCTTTTGTGAAACTGAGGTTTCATCAGCACACCGTTGAGGTGGTGAGGCTGCATCAAGCCATTCTTTACAGTTGGAAACGTTTATCGAATGGTCTGGAGGATTTGTTTCCTGTTTAATTTTGCGAATTTGATCGCAATATAACGAAGAAATGGTCAATGGGATCGGGATGGAATTTCAAGAACAAGGTAAAGAAGTATTGAGTTCATTCTAAATATTTATCGACACAGGGTGAGGTTTTTAGTTTTACGTTGTCCCAACTGTGGATTGCTCGCATCAACCGAAACACATTGCTATTTTTGGACAAACAAAGCCTTGTAGGTAGATTCGCAGTCAAGAAAAAAAAATAGCTGTCAAAAAAATTCACAACAGCTGTCAAATAAATAGTCCATGATCCCGAATCTGTTTCTGCAGAAATAGTTAGTTTTTTTTGATAATTTGCCAAATCAATCCGACCCGACCGACCTGAGCTGATCGGAAAAATGAAACAGAAAAATGTTTACTGAGGGGAACATGGTTGACTTTGGTATAAAAATGTAGGTTTTCGAGGTCGCTGAATTCAAGAAAACATATTTCAGAGCCCTATCTATAATAGTTTAGATTTTCATCTGTGAAATGGCATTTTTCGAAAAATTGGAAATTTCATACTGTCATAGCTTCCGTCCCTAGCCTCGCAACCACCATTTAATTATATTATATTGATCAAAGTATCTCTGTGCAAAATATGAGCGATTTTAAAAAATCTCAATTTTTGGGTGAAAAATGAGCAATGGGTAAGATCCCCTAAAACCCCATATTCGCCAATAAAACAAAAATCTGGGAGGATCTAACGGTGTTATTGAATTGTAAGGTTGTTCGAGCCATTCGAATCTTCAATAAAAAAGCCAATGTGCGTATCGATGGTACCTTCCCATACCTTGTGTTGTGTGAGCTCGTGAACAAAACGCGAAAATAAAATATCGAAAGAAATAAAATTAGAAATTTCTTTATTTATAAGGGTTTTTTGGCCGGCTTCGTTATCAAAATGTGGGTTTTCGAGGTCGCTGAATTCAATTAAAATATTCCAGAGCTCTAACTATCATAGTTCAGATTTTCACAAGTGAAATGGCATTTTTTGAAAAATTGGAAATTTCAAACTCTTATTACCCTCCATCCCTCATGTCTAATCCACTATTTGTTTATATTTTGTTGATCAGCATATCTCGAAGTATCAATGTTTGATCAGAGGCGGATTAGCCATTAGGCAGAGTAGGCGACTGCCTAGGGGCCCCGCATCAGCTAGGGGCCCCGCGTGACCTGCGTGCCCCGTGAACGAAAAAAATTGAATTGAAAAGGGGCCCCATAAATTGCACTGCCTAGGGGCCTCCCACATGGTTAATCCGCCCCTGTGTTTGATACATGAACGATTTTGAAAATCTCAATTTGTCAATAAAAAATAGATCCGGAAGTTTCTAACGACGGTAATGATTGAAACAATTTTTTTTTCTGAAGAGGAATAAGAGCTTTACAGGGTGTTTCACCATAAACTGGACAAACATATACATATATATAGCCGCGTAGTTGACACCGAGAAAGTCATTTTTGCCTTATGACATATACCCCGTTTTCGACGCATAAGCGAGATACAGGGTGTTTGATGTCTACTTTAAGCAATATTCTCAATTTAATTGTATTGTAGAATTTCCCAAAAAAAAATCAAAATGGCGGAAAACCTGCAAAGTTGGAATTTTTTTTTTCGGTTGCCAATTTGAAAAGCATTATCTTAACGTAATCGATTTTCTAAGATTTTCCGTGAAAAATTTTTCTCAAAATTCGAACTCAAATTTTTTGTTACATGTCTTCAGTGAAAAAAAAATTTCGCCCAAAATTTGTGGAATTTTTCATGGTTGAACTATCTTTAATTCTGAATACTTGGGTGAAAACAGAATGAAAAAAATATCAATTGGTTTTCTTTTTGTAGCCTTCCGAAGATTACGCTCGGTGTACTTTCTTAATTTTTATTTGAGAAACTTGAGGCCGTACGAAGGTCAAAATTGTGCTGATGGGCTGCCAGAATGACTCGGATAAAAATATGAAATTATAAACCAAAAAATTTTTTTTTCAAAAAACTTTGGTAGGAATCGAACTCTACGAGTATGAATTGGATTAATTCTTATCCTATAAATCTCCGTTACCAAAGCAACACAAGTTAATCGAGAGTGTAGAGTTCGAATCTTAACAAAGTTTTTTGGATTTTTTTTTAATTAAAAAAAAAAAAAATTTTTTGGTTTATAAATTCATATTTCTATTTGGGTCATTCTGGCAGCCCAGCAGCACAATTTTGGCCTTCGTACGGCCTCCAGTTTTTCAAATAAAAATTATGAAAGTACTCCGAGCTTAATCTTTGGAAGGCTACAAAAAGAAAACTAATTTATATTTTTTCATTCTGTTTCCACCCAAGTATTCAGAATTGAAGATGGTTCAACCATGAAAAATTCCAAGAATTTTGGGCGAATTTTTTTTTCACTGAAGACATGTAAAAAAAAGTTGAGTTCGAATTTTGAAAACATTTTTCACGGAAAATCTCAGAAAATCGAGTAACTTGAGATTATGCATTCCAAATTGGCAACCGAGAAAAAAAAATTCCAACTTCGAAGGTTTTCCGCCATTTTGAATTTTTTTTTGCGAAACTCTACACCACAATTCAATTGAGCCCTCAAAAATACTGAGATGTGACCAGAAACCGTTATTTCAAATATCACGCATAACTCATCACAGTTCACAAAATATGGCTCAAAGTAGACATTAAACACCCTGTATCTCGCTTATGCGTCGAAAACGGGGTATATGTCATGAGGCAAAAATGACTTTCTCGGTGTCATCTACACGGCTGTATATGTTTGTCCATTTTGTGGTGAAACACCCTGTATATCGCATAAGAATTTCCTCAATCTAGCTTGCCCACAGAAACAATAACGAATCAAAGATTGTGAATTAAATAAGAAAAATAGCTATTTCTAGAATCAATTTTGTGTGTCCTTATCTCACCACCCCAGATTTCTTTACTAATTTTCTTCTGCAACAGTATAGATTTCTTTACATGAGAGTTATTCTTCGTTCTTTACCTGAAGTATAGAGGTCATGATGGTCTCTGATTTACTCGAGGCTCTCTGACTGTAATCCATAAGAATGTAGAAAACTTCTTGATTGTATCAGATAACCAAGTTGTTAATTATGTCTCGCAACTGATTAGAACCGTTTTTCCTGAATTGACACACCGAGTATTTTCAATTTTTAAATCCTCCAGAGGCACCCTATAAACGTTTCCAAAGTACGACATTTCATTCTTCCCAGTACTTACCCACCAATCGTTCCAATCTCCGTTGATCAGGGCCGGACCGAAGCTCCTAGCCGGATTCATATTAGCCCCTGTGTACGAACTCTAGAAAAACAACAATCTTCGTAAGGATCCATCTCAACTTCGAGAAAAGTAGTAAAAACAAAGAGTAGAAACAAGAGAGGACGGTCCACTCATTTTTCAGTGACACCTCAGAGTGGTTCTGGAGAGAGCTCTGTAACTCCCATTCAAGGTCTCTGCCTAGCCTTAATTGCATCAAGGAGTTACAGCTGTGCCCACACCCTTCACAGCTCGCTTCTAGGGTGGCATGCTCACGATCTTGATAATTTTGTCATAAGGAAGGTTCGGTGAGGAGTTTTACTTGGATGGGGAAGACCAAGCACTCTAATTTTTGATTTTTTCATCACCTCATGGTCTTATCTGTCTACCAGAAGAGTAAGAGGTGTCAAGCCTGAGTGATTTCCCTTCTTTCTACTCCTTGGTGACACCATCCATCATTTCATACTTACACAACCGGATTATCAATATGCGTTTCTATCTCAATAAATAAATTTTCTGTAACTTACTCCAACCATCGCCAAAACAGCTACTGCCAAACCAAGCCTGATGGACAGAGAGTCTACTTTGTCGGTGTTCCTGCAGTCCCACACAGCGGCGCAGAGCATGACCAGGATGAAGGTGAGGCCGAATTCGACAGCGACCCCTTGCCAGGGTTGGAGGTCGGGACTAAGAGGACCTGGCGAGCAGATGCGGGTCACGGTTCCGTTCACGAGTGGCTCGGTGGCTTGCAGAGGACTCAAGGCCTGAAACGCGCAATGAGTCATTTCAGAAACGGTCTTTCTCAAGACCTTTAAGACGGAATTACCTTGAGCAAGCCGAAGCCTCCGATGCCTCCCAGCATCTGTCCGATGAAATAGAGTGGAATGTGCATGACTGGAGTGTGGCCCAAGATGACCGCTGCTACCGTGACAGCGGGATTGATGTGGCTCCCTGATATATGACCAAAACACTGGAAAATATGTTAGCGTTAAGGCTGGTATATCCATCTACCTCTAAACTGTCATACAGCGCTACTGACAGGAATGCGGTTCGTGAACGTCTTTACATCTCTCAGTAGGAGAGAGTGACTGATAAATTTGTCTTAGAAAGTGGATTAATCTAGAGACCAGTAGGTGCTGTGAGTAAGTCCTTATTTGACAGAACCTTTTAGGATCCTAACCTAGTTAATAGTACGAGAGATGACGACCAAAACCATGTTTCATAGCCGCCGGGCTAAAACCGTGTAAAATCGATAGATTAGATTAGATGACCCTAGAGCCGACTGGTAAGTAGTAATACTCAGAAGTGTAGCATCTTCGCGGGGGGGGGGGGGGGGGGGGTCATTTCTGCTGTGTAAAAAAAATGGTCGACTGTCGTAAAACAGCCCGTCTGATATTGAAAATGTACATAGATTTTGTTATTTTATCACTAAAATTTGTGTTTTCAGACATTTTGTGCGTAGCGTTTGACCTGAGTGTATTTTCAAAAATGTCAAAAATCTGACCTAAGTGACTCATAGCAGCTCGGTTCATTTTTGTTTTAAATCATTCGTATGGATGCCCAAAATACGGTTTTCAGAAATTTTGAGTGTCGCCTATAACGAAAAAATGTGCCGGAGTCGCCCGGCAAAAACTCCGGCTCTCTTACTTGGCTACACTAGTAAGAGAAAGACATATGCGATCTTATCGAAAAGAAAAGAGATGAACCAAGTGTGTGGTCAACTTGTCAAAATCATATGGAAGATGTGAAAAAATATTTATGTGACCACAGGCTTGCTTTGCCCACAAGCTCTGACCACAAGGATTTGATGCGTTGAATATAATTCATGTTAGACTAATTTCTGAATTAAAGTCAAATATTTTTTATATATTATTTCATTTGAAATATGTATATCTATTTGGTGTTAGTGACTATAATCAAAAGAATTTCTGTGAAGTATTTCGGAAATTTCTCAAATTATTTTAGGGACTTGGATCAGAAATATATTAGAAATGATTTGAGATTGAACATCCCTCAGATTTTTGAGTTGAACGTTGAACTAATTCATAATACTTACCTATCTTTAATGAATATAATGCATACATTTTTGCTGAATAATTAGTGTTTTATTGGCTACAAACTACAAAAGTACGTATTATCATATCATTCTTCCAAATTTTCAATTAGTATAAATTTGGTAGCTACCTCAATTTCATGTTCAGTGCTAGTATTTCTATAGGATTGCGGCTATTCAGCATTGATTTCTTGTGCTTGTGGAAAGAAACTTGAATTCAGAAACATTAGATAAATTTGTGATGAATATGTGTATGAAAAAATTGAACGGTACCCCTGGGGTAAATTTACCTCAGGTTTATGCAACCGGGCTAAGTAATGCAAATTGAAAAGTTGTCTGATTAGTTACATGCTACATTCAATTTGTCTGATATCATTTTTTTCCACATCTGGGGAACGTATTCAATCATTGACGACGGATTTCAGACAGATTGCTATGAGTCACTTAGGTCAGATTTGTTGACATTTTCGAAATGCTATAAAAATGTAAGGCGATATGTTTTTTGTCTGAAAATTGATCATTCCACATCAATTGACACGACTTAACCTATAAAAATCATCAGGCAGGCTGCTGTAATTTTTTTTTTCATTTTTTATTTTTTTTATTGGTCTCCTGGGTACGCGCTACAATCTTGGTGTCTGAAAACTCTTTTATTGGTATCTCAGGGCTATTATCTAACTACATTCCGGAAATGAGACGGGCTGCTATGAGTCACTTATGTCATTTTTTTGACATTTTTGAAAATGCGCAGATCATACGCTACGCGAAAAATGTCTGAAAATCGCATTTCTGGGTACAGGGTCATAATAATCTATCGATTCCGTGCGGTTTTAGCCGAGCCGCTATGAGGCAAAAATATTGGTCGCCATCTCTCGTAGGTACTATAAGGGTTTTCCAATAAGAGGTGTTATTTTGAATAGTCCGCTATTTTGGTAAATGACACTTTTGAAGCGGTCATTTTTTGATATTTCACAAATAGAAACTACGCCATCAATAAAAATGTTACGATACACGATTCAACAACGCATTAAAATTATTAAAATTCACTATAAAAATGATGAAAATTTGGCAGAGACGGTTCGTAAAACTCGAACATTTTTGGGTCGTCGTGAAGCACCTTGTCAAGACGCAATACAGAAATTGGTGGAAAAATTTGAGCTGGTGGGATAAGTTAGTGATGTGAAGAATAAAAAACTGTGCACGTCGCTCAAGAAGAGTCGAGAATATTGCTGCTGTAGCCGAAAGTGTCGAAGAAACCCCAGATTTGTCCATTCCTCATCGTTCTTTGGAATAAGGCATTCCACAAAAGTCATTACATCGTATTTT
This sequence comes from Adalia bipunctata, assembly GCA_910592335.1. NCBI lineage: Eukaryota > Metazoa > Arthropoda > Insecta > Coleoptera > Coccinellidae > Adalia > Adalia bipunctata. Next base: position 25,293,104 of record OU342950.1, read on the forward strand.
GCATAAAGATTTGGTTAAAGTTAACACAAGAAATCAAGCCGGCCGATCATCAAAAACGTCGTGTCTTTGCTGATTGGGTCCTTAAAATGCATGAAAATGATCCGGAATTCCATCGAAAATCATCTTGAGTGATGAGGCCCATTTTCACCTCGGTGGCTTCGTCAACAAGCAAAATTGTCGGATCTGGGGCTAGGAAAACCCAAGAGTTATTGTTAAAAAGCCTCTCGGTCCTCAACGTGCGACTGTTTGGTGCGGTTTATGGCCCGGCGGATTCATTGGCCCTTACTTTTTCGATAATGAGGGTGGAGCAACAATTACGGTGAAAGGATTGCGCTACCGAAAGATGAATCGCCATTTTTCTTTAAATGTCAAAATAACACTTCTTACTTGAAAACCCTAGATTTCAATGGCCAAGAATTTGGTGTGAGCGGAACGAATTTTGTTTTGTTTCGTTGAGTAGTTATCAATGATGGACTTTGTTGGCAATGGATAGTGAATGCAATTAAATACATAAAATCACTGAAAATATTACAAGTTGTGTCGTGCAATAAAAATATACCAACGAACAACACCTTGGGGTTAAAATTCCCAAATCTGTTCAGATCTCCAGTATCTGTGAAAATAAAATAAAAAAAAAACAACAGGACCATTCACGTAATTTATCTCCCTTGACACTCGTACCAATATGTTTCTACCTGCTTCGAGAATACCCGGCGCTTATTATATTGTTTCATAACTCAAAAACAAACTTTCATATCTTCATGATGGAATGCAGTCCGGTGGCTTTTCATTGGCCATAAATCTCTCACGTGTTCAGCTCCTGGTAGCAGATATATCTTGTCCGATATATCGGATTCAAAATTGGTTTTATCTTTTTTTTTAATCCTCTACGTCATTTATTAGTACCATCGAGAAAACAAGTCTTTTAATCCTAAGAAACTCGTTAACCGCTCGTCAAAAGTTAAGGATATTGATTTAATTTGTGATACCTCTTGAATAACCGATTTCTTTTTGAAATAATAATTTAGAGAAAGAGTTAACGGCATTCAGACAATTTTTTGAAATTCCGGAAAAAGTTACCTTTCCCGGAATTCAATATTATGAGGTTCACCCATAGAACTTATAGTACATATGTACTAAAAGTTCTATGGGTTCACCTCATCATCATATTGGATTCATACACTCCGGTAGCTTAGAGGTAGAGAAACAAGTCCGGAAAACAGGGAGACGCATCAGGTTCGATTCCTGCTAGGTGTGTAACTTTTTCCGCAATTTCAATAAATTGTCCGAATGCCTTAATGGGCCGTTATACTCGGCCGACGGCACCGATTCTCCATTCAAAAAGTGCCATTCATTTTTCCAAGTTCACGCCCTCAATTTTCCACCTGAAAGCTTGATTTTTTTTTTAAATTCTCCTGGAATTTCAGACAGTTCTCTGCGATTGTCACACTTTCTGAAAATCTTTTCAGTATTTCCATCATTTTTTGCATTATTTAATCGCCTATCCAAAAGGATTTTTTTTAAATATAGAAAAATATAGAAATGATTTGTCGAGGGCACTCCAATGAATTTTCTAAAAAAAAATTGATGAACAATGACCGAAAAACGATTATGAAGTCAATTTTCATAGACTCTCAAATTCAACCCAATTTTTTCATGCTAAAAAGTAATTTTTCAAAGAGAAGAAATTGGAGTGATCTCAAGAGATCCTTTAACTTCAATTAAAAAAAAATCAAGCTTTTAGGTGAAAAATTGAGGGCGTAAACTTGGAAAAATGAAAGGCACTTTTTGAATGGAGTATCGGTGCCGTAGCAGATTTTTTCATGAGAAAGAATAATTTTATCAAAGAGAAGAAATCGGAGTGCCCTTAAACTTCAATTAAAAAAAAGTTAAGCTTTTAGGTGAAAAATTGAGGGCGTGAACTTGGAAAAATGAAATCACTTTTTGAACGGAGAATCGGTGCCGTAGCCGTCGGCCAGAGTATAACGGCCCCTTAACCCTTTCTGTAATCCTTATCACAGACGTTAAACCCATTCAAATATTAATTTAATCATATGCTGCCCAAATTATGGCTAATCCCGAATGATAAAATAACCCACCTGTACTGCTATCATGATGGCTAATCCGAAGGCGAAGGCAATTTTCATGGGGTCTGGTGAACTACCCATATTGGCACATCCCATACAACCTATGAATACCAGCATACCAGTTCCTAAAAACTCCGCGAAGCACAAAACGATTCTGTCCAAAGTACTGAGATTGTCATTGATGTAAATCTTCTTTGCTTTGGCTGAAAGAGAAAAAAGCTTGTCAGTAAAGATATGCGAAACATTAGTAGAGTATTTCGATCAGAAATTCACACCAAGTTGGACTAAAAACTAGGGCAATCAGAGGATAAAGGATAAAGGAAATAAAAATTCCTCACAAAGGCTAAGCAGTAGATGAAAATGAGAGAATCTTTTCGCACTTAGGTAAATGAATACGCAAATAGCCTATACCAACTTGAAAAATGAAAAACCTACAGGAGATTTGATCGTGTATTATTTTGTAGGTTTGTCAATTTTCCACAATGTGAAACAATTCCTTCAATAGTGTTTGAGATATTAGAAAAAACGAAAGATGTGGTAATTTTTCACACTTTTTCGTTCAAAAAGCGATTAGGCTAGTGCGACCAAAGGAGTTGGCAGATCTATTTACCACTATAATAATCATAATAAATGAAAACATTTGTCTGTATCTATCCCAACTGCGTTCACTATTAAGAAAAAAAAGGAAGAAAATAAAAAAAGAGAGGCTCACACTCAGAGGACCCAGGAAGCAACAAGAAAGAAAAACACTATTTATTCTGTTATTCTAAACTTATTTGTAGAATTGAAATTTTAAAGTCATTGTGAATCATTTATTTCTATTTTGTTTAAAGAGGATTTCGGAAAAATAGACTCAGGTTTTCTCCCTATTCGTTTAATCATCATTACATAGTACCTATAAAGCAAAGTCGATTTCGCAGTCTGTCCCTATGAACCTATTTATGCATCTTCAAAACTACGCAACGGATTTTGAAACGCTTTTTTTTAATAGATAAAGTGATTCAAGAGGAAGGTTTATATGTATGATACCTGCATAATATTGTAGAGAAACACTGATTAATTTACAGGTTAAGGTTTCTAATGTGATGTCGTAAATAACTATTTTTATAGTTTTGGTCCATGTAATAAGACACGAATTCGCGTATCACCCATGTTATTCTTACGGTAATATAGGAAAATGATCCTTATGGTTTTAGCGAAGTCGCTTTCGCTGTCTGCCCCTATGTATGCTTAAATCTTCAAAACTCGGACACGTCGATTTGTAATTTTAAATGCGCATATTTTTCAAGAAAATAAAATTATATAGGGTGTTCCATGCGACCGTGGCCAATACCAACTTTCTTATTTCAAATGCAACCCCCTGTATATTATTTATTTTTTGGATTCTTCAGAAAATTCTAGACATAATTCATGTACAATGTCCTATACCTATCTTCAACTTTTTCGGAAATATTAAGTGTTTTCAGATTTTTTACAAAAATTAACATTTTAAATGAAAATTATTTTATTTCACAAATTCGATACATTACACTCAATACTTATTTCCCCTTCACCTCTTGATATGAAGAAAGTAAGCAAAAACCATTACTGAGAAGAAATTAAAAAAAACAAAAACAGATTCATGGGCGCCCGCAGAAACTGGCAGGAATTTTTCTCAGGGGGGGCCAAATAAAGATTAGAGAGCAATATTGAGGGTATTGTGCTGTAAAACAATGAGGCCATCAAAATCACAGGGGGGCCATGGCCCCCCCTGCCGGCGCCCATGAACAGATTTGTTTATTCTCATAGCCTTAGTAACACGTTGTCTGTTTGCATGACAATAAGTGATCAGTGTAAGTGATATTGTCTTTTGAATTTCGATAACTGTACGTAATAATATTAGAAAAATGGTTCATTTATCAGGAATGCACAAAATAACAATTCTTCAAATGATTGGTTATGGAGATTACACACGGACACAAATGGAAGTTTCTCGCTTATTTCACGAAAAATTTCCAAATTTGCCGCCTATATCCCAAGGAACAATTAGCAAAATAGAAAAGCAGTTTCGAGAGCTTGGTCATGTAAGACAAATAAAAAAAATTGCTGCCAATGCAGTAAGTGATAATACGAAATTGGATATTATGCTTGAGTTTCAAGAAAGCCCACATAATTCTGTTCGAAAAGTAGCCCCGCTGTTCACCGTCAGCCACACGTCAATATTTCGAATATTAAAGGAAAGTAAGATGCATCCCTATAGAATGATGGCAACTCAGGAGCTCATAGAAGACGATTTCGATAGGAGAACGCATTTTTGTGAGCAAATGATGGCAATGTTAGATAACAATGTGATCCAATCAGAAAATGTTTTGTTTTCTGATGAGATTACATTTACACTACACTACATGGTCTGATGAGAATCCTCACTGGATGAGAGAAGTACATACGCAATATCCTGAAAATGTTAATGTTCGGGCAGGAATTGTTGGAAATCATATCGTAGGTTCCTTTTTCATTGACGGCAACTTGAATGGAGAAAAATATCTTAGAACTACTCCAAAATAATGTCGTACCAACTTTGATAAACTTATATCCTCATCCAGCAAATCCACAAGTTCCTGCCAAAATAATATGGTTTCAGCAAGATGGAGCACCGCCCCAGTACCAAATCAATGTCCGGCAGTACTTGAACCAAATTTTTCCAAATCGGTGGATAGGTAGGCGCGGATCGATAGAATGGCCAGCACGATCTCCTGATCTGACACCATTAGACTTCTTTTTGTGGGGATATGTCAAAAGTATTGTATACGAAACGAAACCCTTAAACTTAGACGACCTAAAAAACCGAATCACGCTTGCGATTAGATCAGTCACGCCTGAAATGTTGAGTAACGTTAGAAGACAATTCTACACCAGATTAGCATGTTGTGTTGCCAATACGTTCGCGGCGAGCATTTTGAACATTTCCCACATTGACATTAATGTTTTTTTTTAATAATTAAGAAATAATCAGTATTACTTATTAGGTTTTAAGTGTAGGATTTGTGAAATAAAATAATTCTTATTTAAAACGTTGATTTTTGCAATAAATCTGAAAACACTTAATACTTCCGAAATAGTTAAAGATAGGTATAGGACAATTCATGAATTGTGTCTAGAATTCTCTGAAGAATCGAAAAAATAAATAATATACAGGGGGTTGCATTTGAAATAAGAAAGTTGGTATTGGCCACGGTCACATGGAGCACCCAATATAATATTATTTTCTTGAAAAATATGCGCATTTAAAATTACAAATCGACGTGTCCGAGCGTTTTTCCCAACACGCCCTCATTTATTCGTTATCGAATTTATTCCATTTGGCTGTTACACTCTGTATGTATGATACATGCATATAATATTGTAGAGAAACACTGATGAATTTACAGGTTTCTAATGTGATGTCGTAAATAAACACATTTTTTTGCGCTTTCATTGCAAACGCTGACTGCACCCCACGAGATAAATCAAAATAATGTACTCGGTATTGAACTCCTAAAAAAGATCAACAAAAAACTCCGCGATGGTATATGTCTATCTCTTTTTTAAGGATAACCTAAAATAACCATTTTTTATCCTTTACATTTTACGGGAAGAAATGGCTTATTCAGGAAGTCCTTTTAAGCAATACAGCACTAATCCTTATCCAATTAAGTACCTTAAATACATTGTCCATTCAATATACATCAATATGGCTCTCTACAGCATGTAATTTAAATGAATATTTCCGAAGATATTACAGATTTAAAATGCAGGGACATAGCGGTGCGGCGCCGGCACTACCGTTGATTATAAGGATTGCATTGAATCCGTGCGAAGCCGAGGCTACCGATCCGAGCGTTTTATGGCCTTTTATGACATTTAATGAGCCCCCTACCAATCACAGAGACTCTTTTCGCACGTGGTCTCATAAAATGTCATAAAACGCCCGGATCGGTCGCCTCGTGGATGGCCGGCATAAGGTATATTTTCTGAAAATTTATCTGGATGGACACAAAATGGCGAAGGCAGCGGTACCGAGAACACTATGTTTACTCGACAAATACTGCAGATCAATTCTACATTATTAATACGTTACTTATTTCTGTACAGGTGTCTGAAAATGTGACTTTCACTAACAGACGGTAGAACACGTCAAAATAAACCATTTCGCAAATATTCACTCTCCATAAGACGTTTCTCTCAATTTTGGAGGCTTTGACGTTGTTTGAGGCGAAACCTCAATAGCAGAGCGTTACAACAAGAGATGTCTCTCTAAACTGCGCTGCGTCTGATGACTTTTCGACTTTGTCTTCTTGGATGTTCTAAACAGACGATTTTCATTAGGACAACTTCTACCCGATGTTAAGAAACGAAACACCTTCATCTTCAAAAACAAAAAACACCGTGAATTGTATAGCATTCTTCCCAGTGGCGGATTTAGGGGGGTGGGGCGAAGGCGGTTTCGCCCCCCCTCAGGTTCCGCGAGACACGAGGTTTTCGCCATTTTTAGTTTTCATATTATACCATGTAACCGAAAATTTTACTGTGATATTTTGGAATCGCCCCCCCCTCAGAAAATTCCTAGATCCGCCCCTGATTCTTCCAGCAGATCTTTAATCATAGAAGAAGTTCTCTTGGTAATGTTCCATTCGATGGCATCCAAGATCCAGTTTTCTATAATTAGCACGGATATCAAGACCATAAACTTTCCGCGAACATAGACGTGATCAGGTGTCAGCTGTGTCGATTGCCATTTCGCAACCGTTGCTTTGACAAGCCGAACATCTCGAAGCATAACCCGAAGAGGTAACCTAGATGTTTCGTTCTCTAGTCACATTCGCAAGGTTGGCGCCTCTGGATTTGCGTAAATATCGACCGAATCTGGGACATGATACGATTCTTGAAAAAACTTCATGAATTTATTCATCGAACGATCGGGAGACCGTATAACAATCGTTAATTTATCTGCGAAACTGCTTTATGAATGGATCCGCCAAGAAGTTATTACCTATAGTGGTGCAAAACCCGATACAACTTCCAAGAAACGATGTCGAAATATTTTGTATGTTGAGGCGTGTGGATCACGTGGATGACGTAATTGGTGATCATTCATTTCGAGGTGTTTGTTACTTAAAATTCTATGGTCAAGGATGGCTAATTGGAATTGGGGATTCGCGTGAGGAAGGGGTGGCCAACAGGGCGAATGAGTTTTCAAAACGCCTTGAAAGCAATATTAAAAACGAGTAGATAGTACAGTCCTTCAATTTGTTGTTGATGATTCATCATGGGTAAATGAGGAGTTCCGAAATGCACTGCGCAAAAAAATTAAACGCACATTATGGAAATCTCAAATTTATTCTACAACTGAAGGTGTTCTCAATGATAATTATTTTTATCAGAATTATGCATGCATATGTTATCCACTTTCAACGTTTTTCTTCAATACAGATGTTTTCTCCCAGCAGGAATAAAAAAAGATGATATTATCAGATTTTGAATGTATTGGCTCCATTCTAAAATCAGTTGTTCTCGATCAATTCTAGTGATCAATAGTTTTTCCTTCGTTTGATTTTCTACAATCGATCGCTATGCAACGCGAAACACGCCATTTGACCCAAGAGGAATGTGCCCAAGCGGTAGTTTTGCGAGAAGAAGGGTGGACATACACAACAATTGCAGAAAGGTTTGGAGTTTCCCATACAAGTGTGTCCAGAATGTTGCAGCGATTCAGGGAGACAGGTATGAATGTCCGAAGACCAGGACAGGGTAGACCACGGGTAACAAGTAACAACTGCCATTCAAGAACGTTACTTGAGAGTTTCTTCGTTGAGACAACGGTTTGCAACCGCTCGCCTCCTTCAAAATCAGCTTGAGCAAACTCATGAGGTGCAAATTAGCACTCAGACAATAAGAAATCGCCTCAGAGAATATGATTTATGGCCTCGTGTCGCGGCAAGAGGCCCAGCTCTTACCCCAGCCCATCGAAGGGCGCGTTTGGATTTTGCGAGAGAGCATATCCATTCGTAAGAGGCCGATTGGGAAAGAGTTCTCTTCACAGATGAGTCTAGATTCTGCCTCTACCATTGTGATCGACGTTCCCTTGTATACAGACGTCCACATGAAAGGTATGCTCAGTGCAATTTCCTGAATACTACTGGTTTCGGGGGAGGATCGATTATGGTATGGGGTGGAATATCTTTGACTCGCATAGACCTAGTGGTCGTTGATAATGGAGCTATGAATGCTGATAAGTATATAAGGAACATTCGTGAAGAGCATGTAGTGCCATTTGCCCCATACATTGGTGAAAATTTCATTTTTATGGACGATAATGCCAGACCCCATCGTGCGCGCATCGTTCAGGAGTACCTTGAAGAGGTTGAAGTCTCTCGAATGGAATGGCTCAATAAAAGGCTGATAAGTTCAGAAAATCATCCAGCTACTCTTAATGACTTAGGAATCCAACTCGGAGAAATCTGGGAAGGATTAGATCAGAAAATTTTAAGATCACTCATTTTGAGTATGAACCGCCGTTGCTGAGCTGTAATTAACGCAAGGGGTGGAAATACCAAGTATTAAATCACTTATCAGCATTTCAGTATTTTGAAAATTGTTCATTTCTCTTCTTTCACATAAGATTCGGTGAAATCCTGAATTTTTCTTCCATTTAATGTGTCTTGTTTCGTTCAAAACCTTCCCAAGAGAACATAAAAAATAAGTTATAAAGTCAATGTAGAGTTAACTTTCTTTAAAATTGAGATTTTCAGAATGTGCGTCAATTTTTTTGCGCAGTGTATTACAGTCGATAGTGATCATATTCATTCACTTTTATAAAGTATACCGGTTGGCCAAGATTTGGGTTTATAATGGATGGATATTCCACCCTGATGAGTCCTAATAGGACGAAACTGCAGTCGGTGCGATTCTCAGTTGACGTTGGTTAATTCGGTCTGGTAGGGTGAACAGTATGGGAGACCTAGTTCTTATTCACATTTCATTTGTCAATATTTATATTGGCCAATGATTTGTGTCTTATTTCTTTCAATTATAAAGTTTTTTTACTTGAAACTGACGCAGGTTGGCACTCGTGAAATATCGGCAATGTCAAAATAATTCTCAGAGACGTTGCCAATGATAATTTCTATTTACTCTTTCTTAACTTTGTGAATGGAATTAGTTCTTTTAAGGTTTGACTGTGACACAAGTTTCGTAGTACCTACCTAATATTACATTTTCATACTGGAGTATTTCAAGTTGTGCGAAATAGTATATTTCATTACTAGTCCAGAAAGTAAGCTTTTTCCGTGCGCGCGCGATGTGTTCCCGTGTGAGGCGGAGCCGAACACGGGAACTCGTGCAAGCACGGAAAAAGCCTTTCTGGACTTGTAATGAACGATATTTTTCATTACACCTCTCTGAAAACTATAACACGGGAAAAATTTTCAGCAGAAAGCATTTCGATATTGTGAAACAATAATTATTCAAAACACTGACATCTACTGTCACGCAATCGTTGCTCTGTGTCTCAGCATAGGAATCATAGGATGCATCTATGCCTCAGCGCACCGCAAAACTTTTTGCGGTGCGGCCGCACGGAAAAGAGTCATTTTCGATGTTCTAAATCTACATGTTTTGATACGGTTTTCAGTGCGGTGTAATGAAAAGGTATTTTCCTGAAATCGCTAGGAAATTTTGACATTCCTGACAAAATTTGTCATATAAAAAGTCAAGATTACCCAACTGTTAGGAAATATTCATTTCCTTACAGTTGTCATGTCAGTGTTCTACATAAGCATATTCGTACTTTTCTCTAGATTTCTTCGGCAATAATTCTAATGAAGCAGTATTCACTGCCTCAACCAGCTCTGGAGTAGTTCCAGAAAGGGAAAATTCATCATCACTTATCATTTTACACTGTTTTGTCTTCGAAAAGACCATCAGAAATTAAATTAATATTCGTCAAGTTTGACAATTCAGCATTAAGCGGGCTGCGGACTACGAGCTATACTATAATATATATTATAGCTTACATATTACATGAAAATCGCTCTAAGCAGAATAACATGTAACACCGCGCATTTATGCTATAATATATATCTATATCCCGGCGATATATTACGTATCTGCAGAGATATGCTTTGCGAGCGATATTTTAGAGTATATCCCACCTCCCACCTTACGTCTAAACCCCCGCGCCACGAATATGCAACTCAGTTTCAATAATATACAGGGTGTCCCAGAAGTACCGCACTTCCTTCAGGGGATCGAAAGTGAAAAATATTCTAAGCCCAAATATCCATGTTTGAAATTTTTTGATAACGTAGTTAATTAGTTATTAATTAATGAAAGTGACCAATGAGGAGCGCCCAACGTAGTAAACAGAGACTAGCGTCTCGCTCTCCCGTCCCCACTGCCTACTTATTCTTCTGTCGAGCGCTCCTGATTGGTCACTTTCATTAATTAATAACTACTTAACTACGTTATCAAAAAATTTCAAACATGGATATTTAGGCTTAGAATATTTTTCACTTTCGATCCCCTGAAGGAAGTGCGGTACTTCTGAGACACCCTGTATATTATATTATCGCTCGTAGTCCGCAGCCCGCTTAATATAATATGATATTATATCTCATCATAAAGCTGTAATATATATTATAGTATAGCTCGTAGTCCGCAGCCCGCTTTAAGGGCCGGTATTATAAAGGCCAACCGAGGATTCAACCGTTGCGCCAACAACCAAATTCCTCACTATCTGGTAGTTGGCGCACGGTTGAATCCTCGATTCGCCTTTTATAATACCGGCCCTAATACGTGCCCATAGTAACGCAACCAATTCCATTCCGAATCTCAAAGCTTCATTTATTTATGAATCGAATATAATTCGCGATTTTTTTCGAAATTGATTAAAATCTGTAGAATTTCAAACGATTTGCGGAAAAATAGTATGTTTACCTCGTAGGAAAAGCCACATTCCTGGACTCTGTGTTGCTAAGTCTCGGCTTACGCCTCGACTCAGCAATCTTCACAATCGTCCAGGAATGTAAGGCTTTTCCTACCCGGTAAACAATGTACTATTAAATGCCTTCTGTAGGCTTATTTCTAAGAGAATTTTGAAATGTGGGGAATTCCATAGGTCCGTCTATATGTTTAGGAGTTTTTCTGTTGGGTCATTCGAGTACTTTTATTCTTTTTTCGAATGAACTATCACAAAGTAACGGACTATTATGTCCATTATTTTTCAGTGAAATTTCAACACTCGATTCTTGATTTCCGTACAAGAAAATAGCATAACTGAATCTTCCAACCATGCATACCTATACAGGGTGTATTTTAAGGTGAGGCTTTTCTTTTGACAGATGGTAGAACTCATCAAAATAAGTCATTTTACCAAAAATTTTTTTTATGAATTACGCCCCTGTTTCGAGAAAATGAAGTTAGAATATTTTCTAGTTTCTAGGTGAATCTGAAAATTCCTCAGTCCGAACCTGCTTCCTCGCCTGCTCCTCCATAGATATCAACATCTCTTGTTTTTTGAATTTTGAAAAAATGTTGTTACGAATGCTGCTTCTATATTATCTGAAATAATATCGATACAAGTAACAAACATTTCAAATTTAATCAAAATTATTGAAAATATGAATTCGAAGAATAGCTGTAAATCCAACTGTATCAGTTACTTTACTACACAACCGAACTCGTGCTAATGGTAGGTAAACATTCAAGTAAACAATTTCTTCATTAAGAAAAACTGTGAGATTTACCTTGACCTCTTCAGAACGTTGATTCAACAAGTGTACATTCGTGAGTCCATCTAACCAAAGTAAATGATGAAAATAACCTCATTAATTATTCACGAACAATAATTTTACCGCAATCGGTAAACAATCTCACAAAGTCTTCGGAGAAATTCAAATTGAGAAGATGGGCATTATGATTCATTTTGATAGTGTGATAAAGTGATTAAATGACAATGACGTAAGCAGAAAAACCAGTTTCCACTCTAAAAATAGAAGATAATTAGAATAAAAGACTACAGGTTTTTCATATTTTCCACAAATCATTCAGATTCATTGAAATACATATATGCAATAATATATCTGCAAGTATTCCAAAACGTCTTCGTATTGAATTGAAATTGTTGAATGTTGAGGAATGCATTCAATAAATATTCTAGTTTTGATCGGAAAAAGTTATCAGAATTACGCGAACAAGTTGTAGGATCTTCAAAAATGTTTTACCGCGCTAGCTACGAATGTGGACAACCACGTAGAAGCTCCTAACCAATGGCGGATTTACGATTTCAGGGGCCCTACGCTTCAAAACTTTTGGGGCCCCCTCTGAAAAATTTTTTTCAAAAGGATTTTTTAGTTAAAACTCACTTCTTTAAAAACAAAACATAAAGTTTTTCAATAAAATACAAGGTATGTATATCAAAACAAAATATAAAATATGAATAAACATCTTAAAAAAAGGGAAAAATATCACAAAAATTCAAATACAAAATATCTCTAGAACATCATATCTGCAAATTTTTTATTGCGGCATCGAGATTAAGAAATAAATAAAATCATCACGAAAGATACAAGTATCGTAAAGCTGTAAATCAGTTACCTACAAAATAAAATTCCACTAGAAAAATTGTTTTTTTCTTATTTTAATATCAGCAAATTCTTTTATTGCAGAATCATAATCGAGACTGCTCGTTATATCACTTTCGACAGAAAGTATTCCTAAAAACTGCAATCTATTTTCTGTCATAACAGTTCTAAATTAATTTTTTATCAATGACAGTTTGGAAAATGAGCGCTTCGCTTCAAAACTTGTAATAGGTAGCGTTACAAATAACTTCAAAGCAATATATAAATTGGAGAATACTTCTATCATTCCCTCATCATATTATTTTCACCATCTCTAAACAACTAGTATTTTTTTTGGTTTCAAGAGTTTAAGATATTCCTTAAATTGAGATGCTTCGCTAATAATTCCCTCCTCAAGGTCTTTTTCATAATACTCCAAGAGTGTTTAAAAACTCTCCCTATCAATATTATCTTGCGAGAGAAAAAAATATGCAGACCTAAGAACTTCTGCACAAGTATTTTCCACTTTACACCCCTAAAGGAATCAACATCTTGTCGGCCGTTCTGCAGCACATTCCTAGATTTTAGAGGAAATGTCGACAAATTTATTGAATTATGATGTAATTGTAAACATTGGAATTCGGCCGCCACCCTTGACGAAATTTATTGCAGACAGACAAGATAATTAGGGACAGTATAGGTAGGCTGAATCTCGGATGGTGTGTTTTTTCCAATATCTGAGTTTTGCTCTGAGGCTTTTGTTATTCAATTGCGGTTCATCTGAATGTAATAATTCATAATTCACAAGTTGCCTCTGAGCTTCTTATAAAATATAGTACAGTCCGACAATTTTTTTTCACACTTACAGACTGAATTTTCATTCTAGAAAAAAAAAAATTCGATCGCTGGGGGCCCCTATGGACCTCGGGGCCCTACGCTGCAGCGTACTGAGCGTACCGGTTAATCCGCTACTGCTCCTAACCTCAGCTCAGGTTATTGCTTTTATGCATTTTCAACAAAACCCTCGACAAAATCATTTTGGGTCCAAGACTTTTCACATTGCGTGTATTTGAGCCTTAACATGGAAACTTCTTATCAAGTTTTGATAATTAGGTACAATAGTTACATGTAGGTACCCATTGTTTTCAATTTCAACGGTGAATTCTTATTCTCTCAACTTTTTATCGTGGAGACATTTAATGTCAAAACAACAATAAAAAAGGTTTGAATCAGATCGATTATTCTCAATTTATCTGTTATTTACAGAATGGTTACTTATGACCAAGACAAAACATATCCAATTTTTCATAAAAAATTCATTCATCTCAGAGGACGAAATCATTGTCTTATCTTCAATATTTACTATTTTGTAGGGAAATGCGAGAACAGATCAATTTCATTTAAAAAAACTTCATACTGAGGAGATTGTCATGCACCCTCAACGAGGAGGGAAGGGTGACTGCATTTGTTGAATAGCAAATATTTGTTTTTATTTAACCATCTAAAAGCTTCTGATCTAGCACCGAATCTTGGAATTGAAAAATTACAAATTTGGCACAGCCTTTTCAAGTAACAACAAACGTATTTGCCTATTCTGTAGCACACTCCTAATCATTCTATGTGGAATTATTCTAAATGAGAAGTTGATCCATGGTACTTCATTTCCAGAATACTAATTCCGTTGGTCCTTCAGAATTTGCGTTAAACCTGTTCAGAAATCTAAACTTAGATAACATTAGCATCACATTATTATATCGGAAATTTCCTTCATATTATTTATATTTTCGAGATTACATAATTTAAATGTTAAGTTTGCGGGAATGTAAAATTAGTTTTTCGGGCATATATTTCCTATAATTTTGCATTTTCTGTGATTTGTGAATATGAAACGCTTCGCTGAGTAAGTATGTGATCGGAGAAATAATCGAATTTTCATGATAGGACTTTTTTCCAAAAGAAATTCATGATAAAGAGACGGAAAACTGGAATAATCGAATTTCCTGCATAAATGTGATATTAAAGAACAGAGTTACCTAAACAATCACACGAATACAGGTCGTCTCACGAAGGATGTATTTTCTAAAGAAAAGTCCTCCCACTTATTTGTGCATTTATCATATTCTATAGATGTGTTCATTAAGGTAATTTTTTGTTAAAAATACTCTTATATATTCATTATTTATCATTCATTCTACAACACGATTGTAGGTCAATTTTCCAAGAATTGCATATATAAAATGACAAACTAATACGAAAGGGTTTGTCGAAATTTGTAATTTGTTCATTGCCATAAGCATGAAAGGTATATAAAATTCATTTTGAAATGTTTATTAAGATTATTTTTTGGTTATAAAAACCCTTATAAAATAAGCACAATCTGTAATTTATTTTTAATTCAGACAACGCCATTCTAGGTAAATTTCCCAAGAATTGTTTACAGAAAATGAGAAATTAATATGAAAGAGCTTGTCGAACTTTGTATTTTTTTCATTATGGTGTGAAAAAATTGATTTTTAAAGGTTTATGCAACTAGATGTTTATTAAGATTATAAATACCTTAAAATAATGACCAGTATCTATTATTTATTAACGCAATTGTATGTCAATTTTCCAAAGAATTGTTCACAGAAGGAAGACGTATTAATACGAAAGGGCTTGTCGATAATCATAATTTGTTTATTTTCCTAAGCATTTAGGTGTACTGAAGTATTTCTTCTAGAAAAATACCTGCGCAATAGGAGTTCCATATAAAATGAAATAAAAAAAAAATTTCCATGCGATTTCAATTCGATTGGAAGAAAAACCTCGCAGTTCAGAGCATAAATAAGGGCTGGTCTTACCTTTGGGTACAACCCCAGAATTCTGGATTTTCGTGATTTGCAACCCTTTCTTGGACCCCATGATCAGCAGCGGCGAAAAGGTTTGAGATTCCATTTTCACAACTCGAAAAAGTTCGGATTTTCAAGCACTATCAATGTTCGAGAGCTTTTCGCAGATTTGAATCGCGCAGAGTACGACCTTCACTTTTATAAACCCACACTAATAATGCCAACAAGTTTCATGCCACTGAAAATGCTTTGTTGTTAAACTGTAATGGAATTTAATTTTATATTACTGAACTGTTTGATCCTTCATCAGGCACAAAGTGGGGAGATAGGTGGGGTGGGAGTGGTAGTTTCGCATCTTCAATTGATTTTCGAGGAACTGATGACCGCTCATCAAGGAAAAAAGGACTATTGGATTTGTGGCATCCACAGTCGGTTGATTTTTATAGGGCGCCTATGATTGCAGGTACGATAAAAAAGGTGTAAAACATCGCAATAACGATTATAATGGGGTCTTGATAAGAGGAATATGTACAGAGCGTCCCAAATAAGATGCGCGTCCCTCAGTAACTAGCCACTAGCGACAATTCATTATTTTATAATTTAATTTTTATTAATCATCGAAACTTGAAGTGAAGCACACTGTAAATGGTGAAACTGAAAGATCTATGACTGAGGATCCCTGTATTTTTTATAAAACTTGTGATGAAAATGTCTACAGACCGGCGTTACTTAAATTTTATGAACTGCAATTCTCCCAAAGCGAGGATCATTTTATGGGTATGCACTCATAAAATTCACGAAAATCAAATTAGTCCAACCTTTTTCAAAGTTTTGACCAGTCCGACATTCAAATCAAGAATACTAGACAGACAGGGAATTATTTTCATTATGTCAACAGAACCTTCGTCTAGCAGATATATGTCCTTTTGGAAAACTTAACCTATGAGGAAATTAAAAAAATGGGTACAATGTGTGAAAATGAACTAAGTCTAAAGAAGAATCACAGGTCGCTTTGATTGAGGCACAGCCAAAATCTTTGGTGTAATTTTTCAAGTGCAAATACAATTTTAAAATGGACGAGCTGCTGGTAAAAATCTGCGAGGTTCTTATCTCAACGATTAGTTGAGAGGGCGTTGAGGTTCGAAGATGTTGACCTCTCAGGGAGAGGTCGTAACATAAAATTTGAAACCGATAGTTGATATTTGAACATATTTGGAAGGTTGTTTTGGGTGAAAATATATGTTGACGCCATCTATGCTCAGTGTCTCAACCTCAGTCGTCGAACATATGATATTTCTGGTGTTTCAATTTGAAGTTCATTATTTAATCATCGTTGCACTTACTGCAGAGGACGTTTGAACTACTTTCGATGAGTGGTACTTTTTGGAATTAAGTAGAAAGGACATTCATTAGAATGTTGAGTATTCAGAGCACTTATGCTAATCCGAACCGTTAGCAAAGTATCCACTGATGGGAATTTAATATGTAACTTTGATACGAGTAGATCGAAAAACCACTTCTTTGAAGAGGATCTTCCTTGAAAAATGTAGGTACTCCTATTCCTGGCTTAGAGTTGGTAGCCTTTGGCTAATAATATAATACAAATATACAGGATGTCCCACAGTAGATAGATAGTAAAATCACAAAAGGAGAAAACTAGAACTATTTAGAGACGGTTTATTTTTGCTACCTAAGTGAAAAGTTGAAGGCCTTTTTTGGATATTCGTTTTTCTCAGGATATTTATTCTTTTTTCAGTTGTATTTTCTAGCCATCAGTTTGCTGCACTAATTCTGAGACAGCCTGTACATATTTCCTCCACAAATACAAAGTTGGCGGAGTTTTTCAAGAATTTCTTATGTTTTGAATGGCAGCAAACAATGGTGCGCCTTCAATTATTCACAGGCAACGCCTTGATAAAGAATAAAGATCTCATACTGATAACTTAATGAAGGAACAGTCTAGTATTCATGAATACTTGAAGAGTTTATGTAGATAAACTACGCATGATGGAATTTTCCAAGAAAAATTACGTATTTTTTCATGCCATATTTCTTCAGTGGAAAATATTGTTGAGCAATTAAAACAAAGTAATAACTGATTGGGAATGAGCGACTCTTGAAGGTGAACCAGTCTCAATTGAGATAAAAATATGTGGTTGTCAATTGCAAAAAAAATCGTGACTTAGAACGTAGTACTATTTATATTTTGAAGTGATAAATGGGTTTTATTTTTTACTGAACATTAACATGTGGCCAAAATGATAAGAATGGATCTTTTCAGGAAAAACGTAATTTGAGAAGAAAATTGTGGCTCATCGTTGAGCTTTGAACGTTTCATTAGATGATACCGAGAGTTCAAAAAATCGTTTATCCTTCATTTTGAACGAATTCTGCTTTTGTATTCGTTTTTATTTCGAATTCTGCATAAATTTTCATCAACAATAATAAATCTAACAAGTTCTTAGGGAAGATTATTTCCATTCAATGAAAAATCATTAAATGATACCTATCCACGGTAGAAAAGGATCGACCAAAAGATCTGCCATTTCATTATTTCTCTTTCAAATTTACCAAGAACCAGGGTAGATGTCGCTGTGCTATGAGGGATTCATTTAGTACGCGCCACATAGATTCATAAAAAGATGACATCAGTAATGAGTTGCCTCAGCAGCACCAAAGAGTAGGACCTCTACTCTTTGGTAGCACTTTTATGAAAGTACTCTACTTCATGAAAAATGCTGCCGAGGTTTTTCAAGTCCAAAAGAAAAAGATAATTCACTCTGACGTCTTTGACTACGCGATTCGTTGACCTTTGAATCCTCCTGTAGTAAAGAGTAAGGTATAGTCGCCAAATAACGTCCCCTTTTTGTAAAATTAAAAAATTTAAAAAAATATAATGAGTAGAGTAATGAACAAAACATCAAACTTCAGATGAACGTTTCTTTATTATTTCAAACAATCAGAAACTGAATCAACTCACTTACTTTTTCTACAAAAACAGTTTTCACAAAAATTTTAAATATAAGAGTTATTTTGTTTGGGCTCCTAATTACGTCCCGGGGACGATATTGAGATCACAAGAATCAGTACGTAAACTGAAATTGTATTTCCAACAATAATAATCCTTAGTGATCATTATTAATATCTTCTCACTCACTCAGGCTTTTATTAATTATTATTATTATTATCCAATGGACAACGGTCTACATGCTATTGTCAGACTTTTTTACGTAATCTTTCAAAGTAGCTCTTGGAATATTAAATAATTTAATCCCTTTTTTATAACCCATTTCTTTAGCTCGTACAGCTTCAACCGCTTTTTTCATTGCTTCAGGATCCCACAACTTTCTCTTTGGCATCTAGAAATAAAGAGATCTAAATATCGTCCCCGGGACGATATTAGGCTCACGCTAGGGGACGATATTAGGAATTTGCCAATTATATGGTTATCCTTTATTTAACCAAAAACACATGTCATAACGTAAATTAAATTATAATCTATTCGAATCTAAACGAAAAGAAGAATTTTTGATAAATATTTCGTTTGCATAAGTCAAAAAGATCTATATTTGAACAGTAGCCATAATATTTCAATAAAAAACTCCCCTTGAACAGTCTCTTCTTTCTTTAAATATCTCAAGACAGGAGCTATATTTCACCGTCAAACTTTTGCAATGGCGGACTGACATATAAGTAACTTTAGATTCCAAGTATTAAAAGTAGATGGTGATACTCAGACAAAAAGAAACCTATGGGGACGAAATTAGGCTTGGGGACGGAATTTGGCGACTGTACCTTATCAGTTAATAATGTATACTTTTTATTGTCAGAGATTTGAATAAAATAAGTTCCTTCTCAGTAAGTGGATGACATCAACGCTTGAAGAGTGCCAATCCACATGGAGATTTTTTCTTGTGGCTAAAATTGAATGAAACAAGATATAGCAATTTCTCATTTTGCCAATG
This sequence comes from Adalia bipunctata, assembly GCA_910592335.1. Taxonomy (NCBI): domain Eukaryota; kingdom Metazoa; phylum Arthropoda; class Insecta; order Coleoptera; family Coccinellidae; genus Adalia; species Adalia bipunctata. Next base: position 25,312,561 of record OU342950.1, read on the forward strand.
GTACTGTGGAGATAATGAGAGAATTTGGACAATTTGATACTATGGGCCTATTTTGAAGACTATACGAGTTTCATTGACCAATTCCTGGTACTTTGTCGGAACAATTGTTAGAAAAATAAAGTGCCTTATTCTCTTTATTTAGATTATCAGAAGAAACTGTAACATTTTGAAGAGAATTTTTCGGAGAAATTCGTGTGATTGAAGGCAAAAATATCGACTTTTCCCGAAAGAAAAGCTTTCAGTAATTAGTCAATCTAACAGATGTTCAAGCCTTGTTGGCAGTCCACACACGGCACAGCACACCTCAATACGAACGTCATCTACTTACTCCGTCTCATTATCCAAAACGTATTTCACCACCGATATCACAGAATATTCGCGAATTAACTTGTCCAAACGATCACAGATGGCCGGTTTCTTCTTCAACCAACTTCGGAACTTTGGTCGTGATTTAGAATCAAAATCGCCTCTTTGCGCAAACTTGAATTCCGGACATTTCGAATGGGTAGAAGAACGAAATAGAAGACGGAATGAATGAACTTCCTCCATCGTATCTATAAGGGTCATCTCGAAAGTTCTCACGCCCGTCGGTCGTGTGAAATTTGCCCGTGAGATATTCTTCGTGACATTGAATATTTCGCCTATAATATTTATTTTCGAGGTTTTTTTTTTGACTTAATAAAAAAAATATCATTCACTGAAGATAAATTCTCTCAGTTTGCCTTTTTAGATACAGTAAAAACGATAGGTTTTGGAAGAAATGAATGGATGACCGCTCTGTCTACGAAGAAGCTCGCATTAGCCCTTATCTTCAGGTAAGTGCTTCTATAATTAGTTAGGAAGAAATTTGGATTCTCGTTATAATTTGCCTGTGAAATATTGGTGGACCTAAGCATCTGTAATTTATCTTCCGAATTCTAGACTCAGTATCTTCGGCCATAAGGGGGGGAGATTGCATTGTACTTACCGTTTTCGAAGAATCTCTTTCCAAAAACAAACTTTTCCGCCATCTTTCATTCACAAGACTCACGGTAGTTGGATTTTCAACCACAAAGTGCTTAACATGATTCAGAAATGACAATAAATGCATATAGTCGTATTTACTGTATCCTGTCTCGGAAAATTAAGATATTCGTCACACTTCTCTGTCGTAAAGACACTCTAGGAACTCCTAACCAAAGAAAATTGGCGTCTTCCTCTGAGAATCCTGAATTGTGTTTTAAGGATACCTCAGAATTAAACTGAATAATTGCGTTGTTCATGCAGAGTTAAATGTTGATGAATTAATTTAATCAACAATGATTTATTCCGCTTTTTTAATTCACGATGATTGGGTCACGATTCAATTTATAATTGAATCACCATTATATCATTGCAGAATGATTTGCGGTACTAAAAAGTCTTGTTGACACCCTACGTTTAAATTATTATAACATAAGATATATATAGATATCATTGGGACACCAACAAGAAGAAATCGGGAAAACACAAAGTCCAAGCCTCATATGATATTAAAATTTATTGGTTGTGGTTACACGTGTTTCGCCCTTACGAGCATCATCAGACCCAAAGAACTACAATCAGTTCCACACAAGGGCAAAAAATACGGCAGGAAAAGTCGATCGTCAACAACTCATCATAAACAAACAATGAAAATTGGAAAGTCTCTTTGAGAAAAAATGGATGTTTATTTTAAATTCATTGGGACACCTTGTATGAAGAATGTCTCATAAATATGGGTCAGAAATTTCTTCGTTTTCGAAATACAAGTTGTTAAACCTTTTTGGGCGAAGAATGATAAAGGGGTAAGACTCCCTAAAAACACTATATTTGCCATCACTTCGGAAACCCTGGAAAATCAAACACTGATATTCAACCAAAAAGGTCTTCAATCCTTTTGAATAATTCAGAATACCCATTTCGTTGATCCATGACACCTATACTCTGAATGCTTTGGGCTAGTGAACAAAACTCGAAACTGAAATTCAGAAATCATAACACTAAAAAATTCTTGACAAAGAAGGAATAATATATGGTCGAGTTTGATACCAAAATATAAGTTATCGAAAACGCTGAATTCAATAAAAAATAATCCGAGGTCCCATCTATCATAGTTTAGATTTTCACCTGGGAAATTGCATTTTTTCAAAAATTCCAATTTCAAATCGTTAAAGCTTCCGTTTCTGTGGTCCTATTCACATAACATTTGTATATTGTAAATCAGCATTGTCCAATATATCTCTGAACCACTGAAATCGATTTGAAAATACCAAATTTTTGGGTGAAAAATGATCAAGGGGTAAGACCCCCCAGTTACTCGTCACCAGGGATTTTTTGGAAATTCATACGCTGTTATTCGATGCAGAAGGTCTTCAACCTATTCGGATCATTCAGAATAACCATTTGGCTCATCAATAACGCCTGTAGGTTGAGAGCTCTCAGCTTGTGAAAAAAACTCGAAATGAATTTTTGGAAAACAAATAATTCAATGCAAAAAAGGACTATATGGACAAGTTTGGTTTCGCTATCTGTCATCGTTCAGATTTTCCCCTGCGAAACGGCATTTTTTCAAAAATTGATTTTTGAAATTGTCATAGCTCCTGTTGCTGTGGTCGTATCCAACTTCAGATTGTATAAGAAGTATAAGAAGTCAGAAGTATCTCTGGGAGTAATAAATTCGATTTCGAAAATTCCAACTTTTTGGGTGAAAAATGATCAAGGGGTAAGACCCCCAAAAACACTGTTATACTCGTCACCAGGCATTTCTTGGAAATTCATACCCTGTTATTCGATGCAGAAGGTCTTCAACCCATTCGCATCATTCAGAATAACCATTTGGCAGATAACGTCTAAAGGTTGCGAGCTTTGAGCTCGTGAACAAAACTTGAAAATGAATATTGCAAAATGCATAATTGAAATAAAGTGATGCAAAGAGGAACCTTATGGACAAGTTCAGTATCGAAATATGGGTTTTTGAGGACGCTAAAATTTAGCAAACTTATTCCACTGCAAAGTTGACATTTTATGAGATGCACATGAAAATCCATTGGGTGATATTCATTTCTGAAGCACTGTGTAATTCTTACGATGAAAATTGGTTTCAATGCATTTATTTGGGAATTGAATCTTTTCTGCAGCACAAAACTATTTTTTTTGTTTATCGTTGAATTCGACTCACATATTTCTAAAATCACTCCCATAATGAACTAATCCCGATCAAACTTCAGCCTTATCAACAAAATATTACTACGAACATAAAATCTATCGCGTATGTTCTCACTGATCGTGATCCTTGTTTCATTTTCTGAAAGGTAATATATTTCAGGAACGGATAACAATATACATGAATATTTGTCGCGTAAAAAAACTTGTTTTTCCTAATTAAACCTAAAGTTTCAAGAATAACAATGACTACAAATAAATAGGTGGGGATTGAGCTTTTTTCAACACCTACTGATCCGAGTTCTACCATTTCATAACAACTAATGGATTTCTGGGTATAATCAACAATTCATAAAGCACGAATCAAGGAAATAATCTATCCATCATTATCCAGTGGAAAAAACCATGACCGAATTGGCAGATTTTAGAATGGTTCTATTAATTGCTCATTATTTTTGTTATTGTGTTTCTCATTTTTATTATTAACCTGAGGGAATACTCTTAATTATTACATTGGAGATCTTCAGTCACCACAGAGATAATTGTCGAAATATACTCAGTGACTTTGAAAATGTCACATCCAAAAAGAATGATCTTTTGATCAAAATAATGCTATGACAACAATATTAATGGTTCATCTGGAATTATTGCTCCAGAAAATAAATTTCACAATTTATTGAGATGCCATATGATGCGAAGCCCAAAGTATGACATATCTTGCCTTATTTGAGTTGAATATCTCTAGAAAAGCAGGAAAATATTTGAGGATTTTCTTGCAAATTTCGACAAATCACCCTATATATCCCAAAAGAAAGACATAAGATCGATAAAACGAAACAACGTGATCGGAAATATAAACCAAAGCATCTAATCTTCCATATTCTCATAGGCGAATGATCTCAAGAAATGTTTAATCAACACAAATGAATCATAGTGTGTTATTTTTTTACTAGATTCGCCAAAATATTTTGAATTTCGCAGAACGATTACACAATTGGATTCGCGGAAAATGTTTTTAATATCCACAATGAAAGTAAGCAATAATAAGGTCATGGCTAGGAAACTTGATCTGAGAAGGTTGTGGTGCATTATTTCCAATAATAATCCTTGAAATTATGCTAGAAAAATTATACAACCCCTTATTAATTTTCACAATCAATTATTTCTCTTCAATGAATAATGCTGTTGACCTATCTTCTACTGATGCGAACAAAATAATGTGCAGCTATTCAAGTTATTAAACAAACACATTATGCATTTCTACAAGAAATAAAAAACTAATTAATATTCATTTTGTCGTTAAATGTGTACTCAATGATATCATTGGATCTGGACATACTTATGTCAGGTACAGGTGAGATATGTTCTATCTACGCTTTACGTGTAGAAAATTTCAAATTCTGTACCATAATATGTTGATGACCTCAAAGTGAATTGTTTGCTAATCATTTCATTCTATGTGGAAAAATATAATAAGATCTCTACTTCTATCAGAACGAAATTGACAACGGAGAACTTAATGAGTCCCCCTGTACATAGGTAAATAGGCGCTTTAAAAAGTACCGTTCTCTTCTACGAATTTAAATGCATACTTATTAGGAATTCCATATTTGAAACTTCCGACGTATAATTTTCCAATGAAATTATTCATATGATCTGAATAGAACATTGAGTCAACAAAAACCGATACATATTTGAAGAAGAACATTAATTGAATTTGTTAGAATTAGAAGTTCTTGCAATAAATGATGTGATGGATTGCATTTCAAAATGAAGTCTTTTTGTGTGCTGGTCATCTTCAAGTATCTGATAAAAAAGCATTGCCCAAAGTATCTTATGTAGAATGAAATGGATGAAGGATTTCTTGAACATCCATACGATGATATTCGATGCAGAAGGTCTTCATCAACCCTTTCGGATCATTCAGAATAACCCTAAGGCTGATCCATAACGCCTATAGATTGAGAGCTCTGAGCTTGTGTACAAACCTCGAAAATGAATTTTGGAAAATCAATAATTGAGAAAATTTTACACAAAGAAGGGCTATATGGACAAGTTAGGTATCAAAATATAGATTTTCGAAGACGCTGAAATCCATAAAAACAGTTCAAGTCGGTATCTAGCTCAATTTAGATTTTCACCTTGCGAAATGACATTTTTTTAAAATTAAAAATTTCAAATCGTCATAGCTTCCGCTCTCCTGATCTTATCCACGATTCTTTTGTATATTGGTAATCAGCATTGTCCAGAGTATCTCTAAGCATAATAAAATCGATATCTAAAATCTTAACTTTTTGGGTGAAAAACGACAAAGGGGTAAGGTTTTTCGATCTTGAAGTTTTACTACACATTCGAATCATGCAGAATACCCATTAGGCTGATCATTTTCACCTATTTTGAGCAGGGACGGGCCGAAGCCAAATTTTTGGTGGGGGATAGCTTCGAAAATTTTCCAACTGTGCATTAAATGATTAGAAAACGAATGGTTGAAGGGGGTGTGGTATTTTGGATTGCGAGTCAATGTTTTCCCCGAGAGCATTAAAAATATTTAGAAAATTTTGTAGTGTAGTTTTTTAATTTTGCATTACCAGATTAACACACTCCACACTACAGGATTACACAGCATCTGTTATCATTATTTTGTATGTTTCGATTTTTAGGTTCAATTCCGAAAAAAAATAAATGATTTATTCAAGTGTACTGAAAAAAGTCCACGTACCACACACTTCACTTTGAATCTTATTCGGTTCATTTTTGCGTTCTTGAGGGGCCGTTATACTTCGGCCGACGGCTACGTCACCGATTCTCCATTGAAAAAGTGCCTTTCATTTTTCCAAGTTCACGCCCTCAATTTTTCACCTGAAAGCTTGATTTTTTTTAAATAAAAGTTGAAGGATGTCTTGAGGGCACTCCAATTTCTTCTCCTTGATAAAATTATTTTTGAAAATTGACTTCATAATCGTTTTTCGGCGGTTGTTCATCAATTTTTTTTTGGAAATTCATTGGAGTGCCCTCGACAAATCAATTTTCTGTTTTAAAAAAAATTCCATTTGGCTAGGCGCTTAATTAATTCAAAATTATTGGAATACTGAAAAGACTTCCAGAAAGTGTGAAATCGCAGAGAACTGTCTGAAATTCCAGGAGAATTAAAAAAAATAAAGCTTTCAGGTGGAAAATTGATGGCGTGAACTTTGAAAAATGAAAGGCACTTTTTGAATGGAGAATCGGTGCCGTCGGCCAAAGTATAACAGATTTACGTGTTGAACGGAGATTCGATAGAATAAGAAAAAATACTAAATACTGCCACTGCCCGACCGAGAGCAAATTGGTACCAGATGGTTTTTTATGACACAGTCGATGCGGCCAAACTGAGAAATTCACAACTACCTTCTGAGGGATAACGTAAAAGATGAAAAATTGTTCATCTTTTCAAACACTTGGTAGCAATATCGGAATAAATACCATTTATTGCTGGTTATACACATTGCACATTGGGCCAAATCTGCCAAATATGTACCATAAATATACTCTAACAAGAATTTGTACAATTGTCGCTATTCTCTGCATGCTTTTGTCCGGATAAACGTGGGCTTAGTTCTACCCGTTTAATAAGCATTAATTTCAAAAAATTAATTTAAAAAAATGTCAAATTCATTCACATTTTAAGAGAACTTTTTTAGAAATATGTATTCCAACTCAATTGAAATCTTTCCAACAACTGCTTCAAAATTTTCACAACTGTTTTGTTCCAACTGCTTCGAAAATTTTTCCACAGCTTCGAAAATATTCCAACTGCTTTTAAAATTTGCCAACTCTGTACAACATAGGGGAGGGATCGTCCCCCCCATCCCCCCCCTCAGGCCCGTCCCTGATTTTGAGTGCTCTGAGCGTCTGAACAAAACTCGAAAATGAAATATGGAAAAAATAAAACAATTAAAATTCGACTCAAAGAAGGCCTATATGGACAAGTTGGGTATCAAAATATAGATTTCCGCGGACGCTGCATCTAAAAATGCTTTATGTCATTTTTTCAGAAATCAAAATTAAAAATTGTCAAAACTCCCGTTCCTGTGAAAGGAGTCACATAAAGTTTGTATGCGGTTGATCAGCATTGTCCATCTCCATCTCTATTCTCTATGTAGAATAAAATCGATAACGTATACTCCGTTCACTTTTATAAAGTATCCCGGTTGGCCAAGATTTAGGTTTATCGAGGTTTTTCACTTAAAACTGACGCAGGTTGGCACTCGTGAAAGTCAAAATAATTTCAGAGACGTTGCCAATGTGACACAGGTTTCGATCTCTGTGGTCGTCGAGAATCGAATCGCGTAGAAATCACGTTTTCCAAATTGAATTTTTGGATATTTTGGAATAATAAAACAAAACGAAAAAAATTAGGTGAAGAAGTTCAGATTTTCACCTGCGTAATTGTTTAAGAAACCGAAGTCCAAAGTTGGGAAGCTCATGTTCTTTGGATATCGGTAGCACTTGAAATTCGCATATTGTAAATCAGCATTGACCAAAATCTCTTTGAACGAAAAGTATCGGGAAAACACAAAGTCCAAGCCTCATATTGTGTTTTGTTTTCCCGATACTTTTCGTTGAAAATTAGAAAGTTTCTTTCAGAAAAATGGTAGTATTTTGACTATTTTCCTCGTCTTAATAGAACTTTCCAGAATACGTAGAACAAAGATGAAAGATCTGAACTGAACCAGAATGAGAGAGAAACAGGTATATTTCATGCGCAACTTGTGGGCAGCTTTAAAGATGCGCAAACCTTAGTGCGAGGGAGAAAAGAAAGAGAGAGAGGGAAGCAATGAAATGAGATTCTACTGGTTTTATCGTATTAAATCGTACCGTGACCGTCACTTAGTAACACAACATTGTTGAGGCATACTAAAATTTTGATTTTCGATAAACAATCAAACAAATAACATCCACGTCCAAAACGTCGACTGCGTAAAATAATAATATCAGCTGTCAATTGTCAACGATTTAAGGAGGGAAATTTTGACGACCAATAATATTCATTCTTAGCCCACAAGTGACGCGCGCAACTTTCACCTGCACAGGTAATTCTGGAAAGGTCTATTTCCACCAATCAGAAACGCGCAATTTTGAATTACAAATGGTTTCTAGATGGAAAAACTGTATGGCAGCAGTTTTTCGGGTTTACTCGCGGCAAAACCTGACAGTTGTTGTCACCGAAAATTGCAATAATTAAGTTTGCAGTTATTTGTGATTGAATAAATTACCTGTTTTCAGTTTTCAAATTAATATCTATGCATAATGCATCCAGAATAATCTGTTACTCATGAAATAGTCTAGTCGAATACCATTCGGGCATCTAATTTTTTCTGTGAAAAAAATCGAAAAAACACAATGCAAAGTAATATTTTGTAACAAAAAGCATTCGTGCAAGTGCAAAAATCCTCGTCTTCGACTCAGATTTTTGTTGCCACCAGCACTCATGCAGCATGCTTCTTGTTAAAATATTACTTAGCAACGTGTTTTTTCGATTTTTTTCGGAAAAATTGGATGCCCTTATGATATTACTTACGACTATTTCCCTCGTCCATTGAGTTTAAATATACATATAAATATATATTTAAACTCAATGCTTCGTCTTAATTCCCACCAATCAGAAACGCTCAATTTTGAATCACAAATGGTTTCTAGATGGAAAAACTTTATGGCAGCCGCTGTCAGCAGTTTTTTCGGGTTTACCTTCGGCAAAACTTGACAGTTGTTGTCAACGAAAATTAATAATAGATACATAATGCATCCAGAATAATCTGTTACTCATTAAATAGTCTTGTCAAAAACCATTCGGGCATCTAATTTTTCCTGTGAAAAAAATTGGATGCCCCTATGATATTACTTACGAAAATCTCTTTGTGCAAAGCAAATGCAATTTCAAAAACCCCAAATTGGCGGGCAAAAATCATCAAGTTTTAACGCTCTACCTCTCGACTGAAACATCCAACTATTCCATTTTTCAATCGCTGAAATGACCACAGAGGCGCCCATTTGAATTTCTCCACGGGGTCGTTGCATTCCATAAGAATAATGCGGGGTCAATGGCACCTGATCCAAACAGCCAGTCTTCTTCAGGCGCCGTCTGAAGACATCATCCAAACTGCTCACTTTTTTCAGGATGATTCAATGTCAACCTGTAGAGGCATCCTCAACTAGCAAGGCCTTCTGATCTATATAAGGCGTCCCTCACCAACATTAAATCTAGCAGTTTTTCACAGATTTGATGACTTGATTGATTAAGTAGGTGGAAATTTATTCGGAACATTTGAATCTTCGTATTTATGCAAATTTGGGAGATGATTCAGCGACTCAGCGATATACAAGGTGTAGGAAACGTGAAAATACTTTTTTAGAGTTATTATTTTGATTTCATTGGATTCACCAGCGGCGGAAGTCTCAGGAACGCCTAATTTCTGCTATAAAACACCATTTAAGAAGGGAGTGCTTGAAAACGCAAAGGTACTCCTGGTCAAATGTTCTTGACCATTTCCCTTGGACTATCATCTATCCAGGTTAGATTACACGTACAAATTTCGTTATTAATTCCTTAATTATTCGTCATATGTTACACAAGCCTCAGCATATCTCTCATATTTACTCAAACGCTGAATATCATTTGTAATAATTCAAGAGGATTTGGAAAAATAATATAGATTAAGGCTCATCTAAGCTACTGGAATTTTCGATAGCATCCTATTATGATAAACTTAGATATCAGATGTATATTCTGCGAAATATACACCTGATATACTTTTATTGCTATTGATCCCAACAATACGTTCAATATGTATTTTATGCGATGAGAATATTGGGTGATAAAAAAATAATTGGATTTCATTGCATTCCTGCAATTGCATTCCTGAGACAGAAAATATTCAATCGGGGTATAACTTTTCCAAGTTCCTGAAATAATCGAAATCGATCAAAATCTGGGCTCCTGAAAACTTCATCCTTCTGATGTTAAAGGACAGCTGTGATCATCCTGAATAGAAAATATTTCTGTAAAAGCTCTAATAACTAAGAAAGCTTCGGAATATCAGTGAAGTTGTTTGATCGAAGGTACTTAGAAATTCGATAAGAAAACCAGAAATTAAAATATTTTAGATTTTCTAGGGATTCTGATCTCATCATTTCAGTGAGGTTAGAAAAAATTACTTTGTATAGAATTAATCTTCTAACTATGTTTATACAGTGAACAGTGCCCTTCATAATTATGGATCAAATTCATTTTCTCCGAAGAACAATATTTGGCAACAAAATCCTGAAACTGGAAAATTTTGTTTCATTTTTACCAAATTTTTATGCATTTTTGAAGGATTTTTGTTGCATCCTGTGCCATCCCCATCAACTCTAAAATTTTTTGAATAGGTAAAGTGGGTCATGTGGTACTTTTTTGGCAAGGTCTTTGTATCTTCTTCACAGGCGAGCAGAAATTCTCAAGAAGAAATTTTTTTTTTTAAATTAGTTCATTAAGCTCATTTACTTTGAGACGATGGTACCTGATGAAATTTGTCACCGAATGAAAGTCGACCATTACAGTTTTGTTCATGCACAACTTTCAACGTCTTTCAACCCCCTCACGTGATTCATTATTTTCTCAAAGTAAATAATCATTTTGATAAATACGTGATTATTACGATCTCTATGTAGAAAGGACAACGTTGCATAGATATCTGAAAGGAAAATGACTTCAACCTAACATTTTCGAAATATACAGGGTGAAATGTGAAAGAATTTCATGGCCAACCGGGATACATTATAAAAGCGAATGGAGTCTACACAGAAATCGTTGTGTCAAGACATCTTAAAAAAATAAGTTCCTTAATTTCAACCAACTAATTGTTTCCGGATTACTTTTGTTTTTTTTTAAAGGCTTAACCAACCTCAACCCTTGTTAGATATGAAATAAATAAATAAAATTTGATTCAGCTCACCGCCTACTATGTTTCCGTCCGGTTGTTCGTCTCCAGGCGACCATTTTGCGACTGCAGGTTGGGGAGATTTCTCGACAGGAGTTACGGTGAAATGGCCATTTTGCATGTTGAAATGTTGGTCAAGGGCGTTCAGGATGTTGTAAACGGTAAGGACGGCCCTATAGTCGGACCGTTTCTGGTTCACCCTGTGTCTTCTGTCTCTGCGGTGTTTATGGTCCTGAAATCGAGAAGAATACTATCCAACTACAGATTGAGAAAATTTCTTTTTTTGGAGTCGTCCACCAAATTTTTTTTCGAATTTTCAAAAATGTCGAAAGTATCGAAGACTTCTACTTCTATTCTACTGAACCTAAAACATATTTTTCTGAACCGCCACAAAGTCCTCTACCCGGAGTTACCATACTATCCATTCGTTAGGCCACACCCTGTATTCTATGACAATTTAGAAAAATGCAAGAAAGGATTTTTTTAAGTCCTACCTACTTACCTATAGTTGCGATATGTTGGGATTGAATGAGAATCGAAGAGACAAAACCAAACAACATTTTGAAAATATTGAAAATTTCAGATTCACGAAAATATTAAACAGGAAGGACTAACTTTTACTGAATGATGAACAATTCATGTTCACATAAGAATCATTGATTTTAGTGACATCATAACCCTACTCTCAGTACTCTCTCAACCCAATTTCCTAAAAACTCAAATTTTGCACTGTTCTAATTTTTAGTCGAAACTTTTTGATTTAAGGGAGAGGGCTTGTATCAATGAGGAATTCCAATCGTAGTTTAGAGTTTTAGAGCAGTTTTCACAAATATTATGAACTTGTAAAATTAAAATTCAACTCGAAAATTTTCAACAGGGAGGACTCAGCTTTATTGTATGGTGAATAATCCATGTACAGGGTGGGCAAAATTGGTGCTACATGAACTAAAACATATGATACATTTCTGAAACGGGAAAAAATGGAGATTCTTTCTAAGTCATTTCAAACTACTGTTTCCATAAGAAAAATCACAACTTTATTTTATAACTCAGCAAATAAACCTCTTAGAAAAAATCGGAGTACGCCACTGGATTGCTATCAGAAAAGTGCCTGTATAATGTTTTTATTTCAACATCCTAGCATAAACAGAAACGGAGATAATGACCAAAGTTGAAATCGCCCAAATTTCAATTTTGGCCTGTAACTCGGAAACGAAAGAAGATAGAGGAATGCAGTTGATGGCATTATCAGTTTCTCTAAAAAAGAAGACCATAAGGTGCCATTCATTTTTCTCTATCTCCTCGGGTTAAAAAGTTTTAGTTCATGTTGCACCAATTTTGCCCATTCTGTACACATAAGAATCATTAATTTTAGTGAAATCATAATCCTACTATCTCAACCCAATTTCCTAAAAACTCAAATTTTGTACTGTTCTAATTTTTACTCGAGACTTTTTGATTGGATGAAGAAGGCTTGTGTCAATGAGGAATTCAAACCGTAGTTTAGAGATTTATTGATATTGGCAAAAGAAATTACGATTATTTCAAGCAGTTTCCCCAAAAATTCTAATATTGTAAAATTAAAATTCAACTCGAAAATATTAAACAGGGAGCACTGTGCTTTATTGAATGATGAATAATCCATGTAAACATAAGAATTATTAATTTCAGTGAAATCATGCTGCTATCTCAAGTCAATTTCCTGAAAACTCAGATTTTGCACTGTTCTAATTTTTTCTCGAGACTTTTCAACCTGAGGGAGTGTGCTTGAGGGAATGATGAATTTCAATCGTTGTTCATAGAATTATAGACATCGGCAAAAGAAAATTCCGATTATTTCAAGCAGTTCCCCAAAAATCCAAATATTGAAAAATTCAAATTCAACTCGAAAATATTCAACAGGGAGGACTTTGCTTTACTGAATGACGAATAATCCATGAAGGTACACATAGGAATCATTAATTTTAGTGAAATCATAATTCGAAAGAAAACTTGAATGACTGAACATGGTGTAGAAAAAATTATATGAATATGAAAATCTCAATATTTATTCATCCCATATATGTATTTGATTTTTCAAGAACATTTTTTCAGCTTTCCAAAATAATAGTACATTGTTTACCGGGTAGGAAAAGCCCTACATTCCTGGACGATTGTGAAGATTGCTAAGTCGAGGCGTAAGCCGAGATTTAGCAACACAGAGTCCAGGAATGTGGCTTTTCCTACGAGGTAAACATACTATTTTTCCGCAAATCGTTTGAAATTCGACAGATTTTAATCAATTTTGAAAAAAACCGCGAATTATTCCATTCATAAATAAATGGATCTTTGAAATTCGGAATAGAATTGGTTGCTTTTCTATGGACACGTATTAATGCTGAATTGTCAAACTTGACGAATATTAATTTAATTGCTGGTCTTTTCGAAGACAAAACAGTGTAAAATGATGAGTGATGATGAATTTTCCATTTCTGGAACTCCTCCAGAGCTGGTTGGGGCAGTAAATACTGCTTCATTAGAATTATTGCCGAAGAAAACTAGAGAAAAGTACGAATATGCTTATGTAGAACACTGACAAATGAATATTTCCTAACAGTTGGGAAATCTTGACTATTTCTATGACAAATTTTGTTAGGAATGTAAAAATTTCCTAGCGATTTGCGGAAAATAACTTTATTGGTATTATTGAGACGAAAAAGATAGGAATTTTCGTTTTAGACAGTTTTTGTTCAACATCAACTTGTATATTTCAATGAAAATCTTTCGCAAACATGACTTTTTATAAAAAAAGACCTATTGCTTTATACTTAATTTATTTGAATCCACTCACCATGGTGTTCCATTCGGAATACTAAGAATTCTTATCTTCAAATTTTCTACATCCTATTTCCATCCCCATAGCCCCAAGATAATCAAAAGGACATTGTTATGACACTAAACTATCCACGGAAAGACCCATTGGGGTAATTTCACGTTGATGGTTGGGTAGCTACATACTTTGACACCGTGTCCCCAACACAATTTGAATGCGATAGAATGAGGCAGCAGGGTTGTATTCAAATATATTCTTCAAGATCAGGGATTTTTTGAAGGGTGATGATGAAGTGTTGAACTTTTCAAAGACCAATATATTCCTTTCATCCGAATACTCAGGGAAAATTTTCGAGATCGACCTCACAATACGTGAAAAATGTGGAAAGGGTTGGTTAAGAATCTACGAGTTTGGTACACTCTGTACATGCGAAAAAAAGAATTTCATCACTGCACAGATTTCTTAGTTTTCGATGTATGAAAAATTTCCCACGTACGTTCACTATTTTCATAGCTGCGTGAACAATATTTGTCAGCCAGATTTGACATTTATGGTGCATCAGTGTGCAGGATGGAACTTTAAAATGGTGCATCCAGTTTGGTTTTAGTGGTTCTCAAGAGTTTTTCCTCAAGAAACTCTCGAAAGAATCTGATACTATATCATTATGTTAAACTCAGCACCTTGACCTTAGTTACGGCCGATCTTATTGCACCCCTGTGTATGAACCCTGCACGTCCTTCATACGAACATTAGTGAGATATACACGGCTAGTTAGTGTACAGTTACTTTTAGACGAAGAAATTTATTACCATTGAAAATGATTGATAATAAGAGCATTACAATCATTGATCGATTTTATCATCACCCGTAAGTTTATCAAGTTATATCGATAAAGTTCCAGTTAGACGAATCGAACTAAAGTTGAATGAATATTATTGAATCCTACTATAAAAATGGACATAGGATTGAAGGCGAGAAAATATACGGGAGCACCTTTATTTCCAAAGCACAGGTCAGTTTGGTGAGCCATCAACAATGTCATAAGTCATATAACGATACATCACTAAGTCAGGCAGATCTAAAGTTGAATAAACTCTCAGCGAGAGCAACCCAATATTCACATCAGCAAATCTACATTCGGTAAATGAGCGGGTACAGATGCGAATCGCTAATTCTACCTCTGTGCTCGTACCTCATTTTAAACGAATCATATTGCTGTTTTTCAATCCCAAATTTTACATAATATGCTGCCCATCCGGTGATACATTATTATTAATTCCAAATTGGGTAGTCCGCATTATTAGCACATCCCGAAGGAATATATTGAACGAGAAACCACTCTAATTATGAGGCATGGAGTAAGGCCCATCTCTTCAGCATGTACGAGTTCATCAACCATTTTTTTTCAATATTTCTTATTCCTTATTCCCACACATTGGAATAACGTATTGTCACTCAGATGGATAAGTGCGGCGACTCAATGTCCACCGCTTCTCCCACAGAGGGCGCCACCCGGAACTCTAACCTGCGAACCGCTATCCGATCGGCTTTAAGTCGAAGCACGCCCAGAGCGGGCTGCGGGTGCGGGGACGCGGGGTAACACTAAAAGTACGTCATTGGCAGGTTCCAGTCGTAATATCCAATTACCAATTAGATGAGTCTTATGATTGGAGCCGGGACGCATTTTTCCGTTCCCTATACAGTCAGCGCGACAGGTCGCTCTCACCGTATAGGAAATGGAATGCACAATGGAACACTCCGTTTCCTAGCAGATATGCGCGATGTGCTCACTGCCCTGCCCTGTTAGTCTTCTGAGTGCCGATGGGACAAATTGCAAATTATTAATAAAGTTTTCTTACTTTCTGTATAGCTTTATTAGGTAGAGGCTACCACATTTTTTTCTCTGTGAACATTTTTGTAGTCGCGGTTTTTTTTCAGCAAACCTCTCGTAAGTCGGCCATATTTTCATTTTTCTTGAATCAAACATACTCTTTTTTGTAAAATGCAATCATAAGAACAATCTTGGAGAAATGAGAAAACATGATTGTCTACCAACATAAACATGACAGATAATTCAAATTATTAATACCCTCCCGAATTTTTCAGAATTGGTTGATACAACCATATGAAGTATGAAAATGCAATTGTGCGACAAAAAAATTTGGCGATTTCCTTGTCCGACAAATGAAAAACGAAGATTGTTTGGGATAAAAATTTATCAATAATGTCTTTTTTTTCTTATTCTCTCTCCACCTTGAAAATACGTCGCGTTCATTCAAAAATTAAAGAATTCACTGCTCTAATTTGGTTATGAATAGACTATATGCATTCATCGGATATAACTTTGCTCATGTTACAAATAAACATTTGATTTTTTGAGGACCATTTAAGAAGGATGTGCTGAATACTATCATCCAGCTGTCCGACGAATAAAGTTCGGCAATTTTAGTTGTTGCCGATATAATATTCTCATTAGTGAGGGAGTTCTTTTTGTGCAAACATTTTAAAAATATCCGTGGCTTTAAAACGAAAAAGGAGGAAGTGGCATCCTTAAACTGTGCAAAATATTCTTGGCATCAAGAGAACATCATAATCACAAATATAAAGATGTCATTTTACCTGACGATTGGTGTGATACTTTTACTGGATACCATTCGTCTTGTTACAATGAATTCAATGTGAGGAAGAAGTTGCTTTTTTTATTAGATTTGAATGAAAATATCAGTAAACAATTTGAATTATACACTTTCAATCAAAATCAATAGTTTCATTTCAATAATAATCGAAAAAAGTTTCTGAAACAAAACCATTATATGCAACTAGACTAAGGATTTGCCGCATTTTATATGGTGGACAGTTGTTTTTTCTATAAAACGAATCTTTCTAAAATATAAATTCATTCTTGTCCGATAAATATTAATGAATTTAAAAACTCAAAAAACTCGTCGATTTTCATCTGTCGGACAAGAAAAACACCACATTTTTTGTCGGACAATTGCATTTTCATATTTCATATGGTTATATAAACCGATTCTGAAAAAATCAGGAGTGTATTGATAATCAAAAAAATGTGATTTTCAGTCATGTTTATATTGGTAGACAATCATGTTTTCTCATTTTTCACAGATTGTTTTTATGATTGCATTTTACAAAAAAAGAGTACGTATGATTAAAAAAAAATTAAAATATGGTCGACTTACGAGTGGTTTGCTGAAAAAAATCTGCGGCTATAAAAATGTTCACAGAGGAAAAATGTGGTAGACTCTACCTAATTAAGCTATACAGAAAGTATGAAAACTTTATTAATAATTTGCAGTTTGTCCCATCGGCACCCAGAAGACTAACAGGACAGTGAGCACATCGCGCATATCTGCTAGGAAACGGAGTGTTCCATTGTGCATTCCGTTTCCTATACGGTGAGAGCGACCTGTCGCGCTGACTGTATAGGGAACGGAAAAATGCAGCCGGGACGCATCAATTCGACGACTCGACGAGTAAATTAAATAGTAAATAGAGATTTCACTTTCAGTATTAATTTAGAAATTTTCAATTCAAAATTCTTTTAACGTCTAATGGGCTACGTTATGTCGAGGGCCCTGTATATGGAACTATTTTTCGACTTCCTCGAGTAGCATTTCAGTAATCATCATAATATTTGCTCACGTAGAGCGATTTCCTAGCCGTAAGCCGGTAAAAACCTGTGTCCATTATTTGTGTCCACTGAAAAATTTATTATGTTCAAACAGGATAAATGTGTTTATCTTTTTTCTGTCCTTGTGGCGGACAGAGTTTTATTATCCATTCGATGAATAAAAGGATTCTTTAAGTACTTCTCTTACCAAATAGGTTCATATGTTATTCCAGATATAATGTTGTTATAATGATTAATCATTATAACAATAAGGATTACATTAAAACAGAATAAATAAAGTTAATAAAAACGACACAAGGAAAAAAGGTTCAATAGACTTCTCATTATACCACTCATTATCATTGAACATAAAAAATTGGAAATAAATCTTGATTATGATGAAAAAAATTATATTCCTCTTCCATAGACAATCAAGAAACTGATCCATATCGGATTGAATACGAGTTAACCAAGTTTTAGCCCCTGGTTATGTACCCAAAAAACATAAATAGGTTCCACAAAGTTTACACGAAAGATTTGAAGCTGGAGATTTGAAGAGGTCTCATTCTTTATACAGAGTGTAACAGCCAAATGGAATAAATTCGATAACGAATAAATGAGGGCGTGTTGGGAAAAACGCTCGGACACGTCGATATGTTCCATGTTCCATGTGACCGTGGCCAATACCAACTTTCTCATTTCAAATGCAACCCCTTGTATATTATTTATTTTTTGGATTCTTCAGAGAATTCTAGATACAATTCATGCACAATGTCCTATACCTATCTTTAACTACACTGATGCGCAAAAAAATTAACGCACTTTATGGAAATCTCAAATTTATTCTACAACTGAAGGTGTTCTCAATGATAATTATTTTTATCAGAATTATGCATGCATATGTTATCCACTTTCAACGTTTTTCTTCAATACAGATGTTTTCTCCCAGCAGGAATAAAAAAAGATGATATTATCAGATTTTGAATGTATTGGCTCCATTCTAAAATCAGTTGTTCTCGATCAATTCAAGTGATCAATAGTTTTTCTTTCATTTGATTTTCTACACTCGATCGCTATGCAATGCGAAACACGCAATTTGACCCAAGAGGAATGTGCCCAAGCGGTAGTTTTCCGAGAAGAAGGGTGGACATACACAAGAATTGCAGAAAGGTTTGGAGTTTCCCATACAAGTGTGTCCAGAATGTTGCAGCGATTCAGGGAGACAGGTATGAATGTCCGAAGACCAGGACAGGGTAGACCACGGGTAACAACTGCCATTCAAGAACGTTACTTGAGAGTTTCTTCGTTGAGACAACGGTTTGCAACCGCTCGCCTCCTTCAAAATCAGCTCGAGCAATGAGGTGCAAATTAGCACTCAGACAATAAGAAATCGCCTCAGAGAATATGATTTAAGGCCTCGTGTCGCGGCAAGAGGCCCAGCTCTTACCCCAGCCCATCGAAGGGCGCGTTTGGATTTTGCGAGAGAGCATATCCATTGGGAAGAGGCCGATTGGGAAAGAGTTCTCTTCACAGATGAGTCTAGATTCTGCCTCTACCATTGTGATCGACGTTCCCTTGTATACAGACGTCCATATGAAAGATATGCTCAGTGCAATTTCCTGAATACTACTGGTTTCGGGGGAGGATCGATTATGGTATGGGGTGGAATATCTTTGACTGCTCGCACAGACCTAGTGGTTGTTGATAATGGAGCTATGAATGCTGATAAGTATATAAGGAACATTCTTGAAGAGCATGTAGTGCCATTTGCCCCATACATTGGTGAAAATTTCATTTTTATGGACGATAATGCCAGACCCCATCGTGCGCGCATCGTTCAGGAGTACCTTGAAGAGGTTGAAGTCTCTCGAATGGAATGGCCAGCAAGAAGTCCAGATCTCAATCCGATTGAGCAGGTTTGGGACAACCTCAATAGAAGGCTAAGAAGTTCAGAAAATCATCCAGCTACTCTTAATGACTTAGGAATCCAACTCGGAGAAATCTGGGAAGGATTAGATCAGAACATTTTAAGATCACTCATTTTGAGTATGAACCGTCGTTGCCGAGCTGTAATTAAAGCAAGGGGTGGAAATACCAAGTATTATATCACTTATCAGCATTTCAGTATTTTGAAAATTGTTCATTTCTCTTCTTTCACATAAGATTCGGTGAAATCCTGAATTTTTCTTCCATTTAATTTGTCTTGTTTCGTTCAAAACCTTCCCGAGAGAACATAAAAAATAAGTTATAAAGTCAATGTAGAGTTAACTTTCATTAAAATTGAGATTTTCAGAATGTGCGTTAATTTTTTTGCGCAGTGTATTTCGGAAGTATGAAGTGTTTTCAGATTTATTGCAAAAATCAACGTTTTAAATAAAAATTATTTTATTTCACTAATTCGGTACCTACATTACACTTAAAACCTAATAAGTAATACTGATTATTTCTTAATTATTAAAAAAAAACAAAAAAAAAACATTATTGTCAATGTAGGAAATGTTCAAAATGCTCGCCGTGAAGGTCTTGGCAACATGCTAATCTGGTGTAGAATTGTCTTCTAACGTTACTCTGATCTTACTGACTGATCTAATCGCAAGCGTGATTCGGTTTTTTAGGTCATCTAAGTTTAAGGTTTTCGTTTCGTATACAATACTTTTGACATATCCCCACAAAAAGAAGTCTGATGTAAAATTGTAAAAAATCTGAAAACACTTAATATTCCTGAAAAAGTTGAAGATAGGTATAGGACATTGTACATGAATTATGTCTAGAATTTTCTGAAGAATCCAAAAAATAAATAATATACAGGGGGTTGCATTCGAAATAAGAAAGTTGGTATTGGCCACAGTCGCATGGAACACCCTATATAATTTTTTTTTCTTGAAAAATATGCGCATTTAAAATTACAAATTTTTTGGTTTAATGTAGTATTTGACCTACTGATCAAAAGTGTCCATGGCCCCAACTCAATCCTATGACTAGTTTTTGAGGTACAGGGTGTTGAAGTTGAGAATAACCCACTTTCTTTACGCGTGTAAGTACCTCGATGGGCTCTATGGGCGAAAGATCGGGTATCTGGCCGGCCATGGCTAAAGATTCACATGGGTCGCTTCAAAAAAGTTTAAACTAACTCTGGCAATATGAGGTCGAGCATTTTCTTGCTGGAACATGGAATTCTCGAGCCGGTTAAGGTAAGAGAGATCATATGGCTCCACTTTTTCTTGAAGGTAACGCAGCGCTGTCATGTTTCCTCGAATGAAACTGAGGTTCACGTCTTTCTCCCCGACGTCGTCTAAACCTTCTTCGGCCATCATGTGCACCCAAGGAGAATCGAGATTCATCAGAAAAGACGACCTGATGCCATTCCACATTCCAATGTTGACGTTCTCTGCACCACTGTAATCGTTGCCGGCGATGCACAACCATCAGAGGTAACACAAGATGGGGTCGATAATGCTGCAGTCCAAAAGACCTTATCCGACGGTAAACCGTTCGGACAGTTACAGGATGGACTTGTTCTCCTAACCACTCATCAGCCAAAGATCGAGTTGTCGCAAATCGGTCTCTAATTGCCATAAGTCTTAGACGTCGATCTCGATCGTGCTCTAGGCATTTTGACAACAACTAAACATCGACTTTGGATCTCCTCGAACAGCTGGTTTGTTGTGAAATTTAAAAAAATTGCGAAAAACGACTTCATAATTCAAGTAACAAAAAATGTTTACATGAAAAAACCTTCACGATTTTTTTCTCCAAATTCAAAGATTCAGGTACTCCTTGCTATAAATACTATCTGTTTTACCAAAAAAAATTAAAATTTAAACAACTCCTGCTGGGTGTTGCAGTCTCTTTGTCAGTTAGTATATTCTGCTTCATTATCAACTCGAGCAATAACAGATATTGAAAACTTTAGAATGCAAAATTGACACCAAGTACTCGTTATAAAAAATCACTATAAACCACGCTGTATATGTGTGTTTCTAATGATTGATGCTTCTCCTTACCGATATGCTAATCAGGCAATAATAAAAATGGATGGAATAGACTACAAATTACTGCAATCGAAAAATGCGAGTATGTTACCGTGGTATCAATACCGAAAATAAATCTGAAGAAGAAAAAGACCATGATATCACCGTCCTTGCCCTATAAAATGATGGACTTGTCGCTTGTCGTAACGTACGCTAAATATGAATAAAATCGTGATTGGTTTGTGTTCTGAGTCATGATAATTCAAAGGTAGCTAACTTGTGGTATCTTGAACCAAATTACGAAGGAATATTTCCAAGGCATCTATACATATTATTTATGCGAGTGTAGGTTTGAAAATGGGTCACTGAAAGCACTGACGTGAAGTCAAAAGCTTTTGAGTTGAGCGCAAGTTGCTTTCACAATTTTTCGACCCATCAGAAGAAACTTTAAACTCTCTGCCTTAAAGAAATCAGCATGTAAATTAGATCCCATCAGCACGTGTCTAGTTTTTTGTCAGCTTTGTGCCAAAATTGTGTAACCAAATCAGGAAAGATAATTCGAGTGGTTTCCTGGATCGTAAACAGTATTTTCCCAAGTCAGAGAATTTGGTGTTTGCGTAAGAATCTCTCTTGAATCTTGATTGATGGATTCTGATTAAGATCAAGTGGCTTAATCCTCTCATGACTTATTGAAGTTGTATGTGATTTTCGAGGGCCTCGATAAGGATATTTGTACGCATTCTTCATTCGCAAATATTGTACATAGCTAAAACTTAATGATATGTAACTAAACTCACCGCGATAAGAAAAATCAGGACAACTCTCAAATTTTGATTTAAATTAGTTTTTGTCATAATAACAATAAATCGATTTTGATTAATTTTATTCAGTTTTTGCGTATTATAGTTTATATGTTGAAAGTAACAGGGAAATAAAGAAGTATTTTCCCCAAGACTGAAACACCCTTTTGAGTTATTTAGACGTCTAAGCTGATTATTCTTATCAATCCCTATTTTCTTCTTGATATCTTTCTCATCTTCAATTTCAAAAAATTTTCCAAGTTTAATAGTTATAGCGTTAAAAAATATGGTCACCTGAGTGCCAAATTAAGAAAAAACATGCCTGTTTCATTGAGATTGAGAAATGGAAAAAATAGACAAAATATGAAATTTGAGTTAGATCTTCGTTAAAAAAAAAACTATGCATGTTCCCCAAAAATCAAAGCTTCCATTCGATAGCGCATCTATCCAGGAATACTATCCAAAAAACACATTGAGAAAATTCCTCCATTTGAAGACTTGCCATCAAAAAGAGTGGCAAAAGGTGTAATTTTTTTGAATTTTCGAAAATGTCGTGTACCTGAAGGACTTTTACCGAACATAAAACATATTTTTTCTACAACCGGGCCTAACTAACTACTTTCCCGCATCGTTTTCGATTCGGAAAGTGTCACTTTTCCGCACTAGTGCGGGAAAGTAAATATGTGTTGAATTTGGGTATAATAATACCTTTAATATGAAATCTCTTAATCTACTTACTTATATATTTAGTTGAATATTTCAAATTATGCAGTTTCATCCATGTCAAACTAATTATTAATGCAGATTTCCGTTCGAAAATTATTGCATTTTCAAAGAGAACTTGACATCCTTCAAAAATTATGACTGGCATACATGGATCTGTGTATTTGTTTCTATGTCACGGTCTATGATTTTCCGCATAGAATCCCAAACTCCTTAATTAATGTGTCAAAACGAATATTCGAGTTGTGTAGAAGTTTTTTTTCATTTTATAATACGGTTGTAGAAAAAATATTGTTCCTATCTTGAGCGGAAAGTACTTTCCCGCACTCGATTGCTTGCCCGAACTCCGCTCCGCGTCGTTCGGGCAACGGCAATCTAGTGCGGGAAAGTACAACTTTCCGCCCTTGATAGGAAAATAACTATTTTCTACAACCGGGCCTAACTAACTACTCATGATTTTTAATTTTGTTATTTAAATTGAGGCCCTAGCAGAGTCCGGGTTACTGGAACTCTGATAATGAGGCCTTTTGTTGTCCCATATTGTGTGACTTTACAATAAATGGATTTATTATTATATATTATTATTATTACTTTCTCGCTTTGTTTTCGATTCGGAAAGTGTCACTTTCCCGCACTAGTGCGGGAAAGTAAATATGTGTTGAATTTGGGTATAATAATACCTTTAACATGAAATCTCTTAATCTACTTACTCATATATTTAGTTAAATATTTCAAATTATGCAGTTTCATCCATGTCAAACTAATTATTAATGCAGATTTCCGTTTGAAAAAATTATTGCATTTTCAAAGAGAACTTGACATCCTTCAAAAATTATGACTCGCATACATGGATCTGTGTATTTATTTCTATGTCATGGTCTATGATTTTCCGCATAGAATCCCAAACTCCTTAATTAATGTGTCAAAACGAATATTCGAGTTGTGTAGAAGTTTTTTTTTATTTTATAAAACGGTTGTAGAAAAAATATTGTTCCTATCTTGAGCGGAAAGTACTTTCTCCGCGTCGTTCGGGCAACGGCAATCTAGTGCGGGAAAGTACAACTTTCCGCCCTTGATAGGAAAATAACTAATTTCTGAACCGTTACAAAGTTCTCTACCCGCAGAAACCATATTATCCATTCTTTATCCCACACCCTGTATGCAAAACGGAGGCCATCCCAACCGAATTCACTTTATATGTTTTTTAACAAGGAAAAAAGTGCGGGCTATCCATTTATTTTTTTTAATCGATACCACAGGCGCCTCCAATTATCATGAATCAAATCTAAAAAAAAAGGTTCATAAAGTACCCAGCTCACCTAGTTACTGCACCTTGTCACGCCACAATAAACCGAAATGAAGCTGTTCCGCTTTTCCTATCACACCAGAAAAGTAGACTAGGAGCGACTGATTTAATCAGATGAAAGATGATTATCACGTTCAGGGCTTTTATTTTGGTAGGTATTGTTTGTATCGCCACTCTAATGCACGTTGACGTAGGTCATCCTGTAATTAATCAAAATGAGGGAGAAATAGAGCAATTAAATCACTATTGATCAGTGAGAGGTTACATGCTACAACTTCTGAGGATGTACCAATTTCGCTTCTACTGGTATTTCGAAAAATGTACCCACCAAAATATTCCATGAGAAGAAGGATAGCCAGACTGAAAAGCTCAACATATACAGGGTCTTTCACGAGGAACCTCACCCATATTTATACGGGAAACTACTGAACGTATTTTCATGAAATTCAGCACTTATAAGTATTTCACGATGCTGATGAAATCTAAAATATTTTCAAAGCATGAGCACCTCCGGTTTTTCCGGAAATGACGTCAACTTCCGTTTTTCAAATTAGAACACCATTTTTTTATTGCAGAAATAGATTCCTTAGAAAATTTCAAGTTATTTTGATGTAACATTTTTCAGTTTTGGTTGGAAAATTCTCTCTGAGCGGGAAAATTCGAAAAAAAAATCGAAAATAGAGCTCCGCTGAAACAAGAATAACTTCGAGGTTTTTGGATGGAAAATTTTCATTTTTGGGATTTTTCAAGATGTAAGATTGATGTATCCACTTTAAAAATCGAAATCGCGATTCATGATACAGGGGGTGAAAAAATCGCTTTCAAAGTTAGGGATGACAAAATCGTGAAAAATCAATTTTTTCAAATTAGAACCCCATTTTTTTATGGCAGATATTGAATCTACGTTAAAAAATAATGTGAGTGTATGCATCACACCCTTGCCCTAAAGTGGATATCAACTCAGAAAATATCCATTTTATTCTTGTTTCAGCGGAGCTCTATTTTCGATTTTTTTTTCGAATTTTCCCGCTCAGAGAGAATTTTCCAACCAAAACTGAAAAATGTTACATCAAAATAACTTGAAATTTTCTAAGGAATCTATTTCTGCAATAAAAAAATGGTGTTCTAATTTGAAAAACGGAAGTTGACGTCATTTCCGGAAAAACCGGAGGTGCTCATGCCTTGAAAATATTTTAGATTTCATCAGCATCGTGAAATACTTATAAGTGCTGAATTTCATGAAAATACGTTCAGTAGTTTCCCGTATAAATATTGGTGAGGTTCCTCGTGAAAGACCCTGTATACTGTTAAAAAGAAATCTCAGGAAGAGCCATCAAAGGCTCAACTCTACAAGCGCTAACTTAACAAAACCTACACCTTGGTCGGAAAATATGGCTTGACTGTATCGCTTCTGTCGCGCAAACATTTCCATCGTAATAATAGTCTTTGGGGCTTATTTCTGTATTTTGCAACAGTTTTTCGAAATTCAATCAATATAATATCCACAGCGAAATGGCCAAGCCGTACTTGTCGACCAAAATTTAGGTTTTGTTGAGTTAGGGCTTGAACAGTCAGGCCTTGCAGATCTGTCTTATTTTCACCAAAAGAGTCTACAGCAAATCGATGGAATTTTTAATTCAATAAGATAAATTTTTCCATAATCCCAAAAGTTTTTAATCAAACAATTCAGTAAGTTCCTAGACTGAAGAATAAGGACTAATTTATGTGATAACAATAATAATTTAGGTTTGAATGAGACCCTGTAAAGCGCTGTATCAGACAGTTTCATTGGAAAAAGCATGAAATAATAATGACCTTTGAATAATGAATTCAACAGAACATTATCCTGATTAAAAATCACACTTCAACCTTGACACTATTCGTACACATGCTACCAGTTTTTATTCTTCAAAACTTCAAAATTGGGTCACAGAAGAAAAATTTAAAATCGATTCTGAAACTTGTTTTTGCCGACACGAAAAGCGATCTAGAAATCACAACGATATAATTTTGCCAAATGTCAGAAATTGAGAGGTTTGGAGCCGAAAATGGTCTTGCACGATATTGTTGGACTCGCTGCTAAAGAATTCGTGTTATAATTCAATTATGTCCGTCTGTAAACACGATAACTCTGAAACGGATGAACCTAGAGATTTTCAGGGTGGGTTCTGATCTCGAATGACAAAGTTGAGTTCGTGAAAGGACATAATTCGACCAGGGGTTCCGTAAATATGGCCGTTCGAATGAATTCTAGCGAATTATTGAAAATAAATTCCCAATATGTCTGCACCTAATAACAGATACGTCATCATGGACTATTTATTTGACAACTGGAGTAAATTTCTTGACACAAAGTATGGCTTGAAATTGAAAGTCATTTCTTGATTCTACTGTTGGTCTGCTTTTAGTTTAATCAGTGTATCATATCTTTTCATGTCTACAAATTATGGAAAATGGAAATAAAACAAACAATTTTCTTGAAAATTTATTTCCTTGATGAATGATGATTAATGGCAGTGTAATGACTCTTTGTTTTGTGTGCAATTGAATATCATTGATAATTATTATGCGGCATGAAAAATTAATAATTTTCATGAGGTGATGCTGATGAGAGTTTTTTACAAAAGTGTTTCGAGCACATAATGTTTGAGATTTAATATACACATAATCTGATTCTCTAACACAATTCAAATCATCACAAATAAATAGATATTGACTTTTGCAAATTGATCTCATCTTCCCCAAAACCAATCGAATTTCTGTTTTGTATGGTGTGTCCAAAAAAGATGTGTTAATTTGAATTGTGGTCGAAGAACTACATTGGTTATTGGCGCAAATGGATTGAACACT
Organism: Adalia bipunctata; assembly: GCA_910592335.1. Taxonomy (NCBI): domain Eukaryota; kingdom Metazoa; phylum Arthropoda; class Insecta; order Coleoptera; family Coccinellidae; genus Adalia; species Adalia bipunctata. Next base: position 25,339,774 of record OU342950.1, read on the forward strand.
CAGTTCTAATTATATAGGTATTACCTCATAGATTCCTCACATTAAAATATGATAGGAATAAATAATAGTTGGTTTAATTCTTCACTATATTAGGTATTTTTTATTTCAATCCTTGTAAAAAATTCTATAAAAATTTTAGAATACGTTTTCACTCTTTTACCCATATGTGATTATCTGAAAAAGAACTGTTTTGATTTCAGTTCAGATCAGAAGAAAGTTTTTGGCAAATTATCATTCATCTCAGGATCATTGCAGTTTTTATAACAAATATTTTGTGAATTATACTTTTTCCATATATAATTATCGATTCTAAATCTTAGATACTTACTTATCCTTTAATTGAGTAAATATTGCTTAATTATCCTGAGATCTTCACTAATACAATACACACATTCGAGTTATGACATTTTAACTAAGCATTCTGGAAATAAAAATGTTTTGTGAACAAATATTAACTCTTCCATTCGATATAGACAACAATGGACGTATATCTGATCCAATAGAAGACAGGCACACAATTCTTCAAAATCAGTTCCAATCGAATGAAATCAACAGATAAAATATCACGAAAAATAAACGAAAACAAAAATAAATAATTTAATAAAAAAATTAACATTGTGCTATAATTTTAGTCTTGTTTGATTCCGTTGGCAGTCGGTTCCTCATCATTCTCGCTCTTGGAGATTTGATAATAAACCACCAATCGACCACAAAGCATGAAAAGGAACACCAGCGCCGGTGCTGTCCTCTCCATCTTGTCCGCTACCATGTAGTGGGAGTACACAGCCAACATCGTCATAAAAAGGAGGCAAACGTTTGCTCCATTTTTCACTTTATCTGAAAAAGAAGGATAGTTAAAGAGGATCTTTTCAGACTTGGATAAAGACCCAAATTGCCTATACTAAATTGATTAATCGTCATATTTGAAGTCTGTGAAAGGCATTTGGAAGTAGAGAACAAAATTTACAGGGTGTATTTTAAGGTAAGGCTTTTCTTTTGACAGATGGTAGAACTCATCAAAATAAGTCATTTTACCAAGAATTTTTTATATGAAATATGACCCTGTTTCGAGAAAATAGAATAGAAACTAGAATGAAAATAAGTTTAACGTCTGTAAATAATAATTAAGGAAAGATATAACGGCATGCAGACAATTGAATATTTTTGAAATTCCGGAAAAAGTCACACACCGTGCAGGAATCGAACCTGTCTCCCTACTTTCCGGGCGGGGGCTCTCGCCGCTGAGCTAACGGAAATATTCAATTGTCTGCATGCCGTTATATCTTTCCTTAATTATTATTTACAGACGTTAAACCTATTTTCTCTATTTCAGTATCGTAATGAGTTCATTACAGTGCTGTAACGAACTCATTACAGCACTGTTTTTAGTAATATTTTTCGTTTGGAGGTTGTCAACAATGACTGCCAATCCTATCAATTTTCAACACACGTCAATTTGGAAATGTCAATTTTCGTCAGTACACCAAATGCCAAGATACAATACAAAAGTCACTAGGATGTATAATCTGAATTTTTCATTGAATTTCAACAGTATTTCACGAAATTTGACTGTAAATAGAGAAAATATCGTCTAATACTCGTTGCAGAATGCAATTCCAACACTCATGCGTTCGAAAACTCGCTCCTTCGTCGCTCGTTTTCGAATTTCGCATTCGTATTGGAATAGGATCCCATTCTGCAACTTGTTTTAGAATATACCATTCTTGTATTATTCTCGGCTCATTAAATAACATCAGTGGTCGGAATCCGAAATCCGATCTAAAAACTGAAATAGAAAAATTCGATGACGTAGAGTAAAGGATAAGTGGAATCCCCTAACTAATGATGGTGAATCATTGCTCCCCACCTAGGAACCCCCCTCTCACTAACATATGAGGTGAACCTCAGGATATTGAATTCCGGGAAAAGTATCATACATTCCGTTAGCTCAGCTCGTTGGTATTTCTATGGCTCAGCGGCGAGAGCCCCCGCCCGGAAAGTAGGGAGACACAGGTTCGATTCCTGCACGGTGTGTGACTTTTTCCGGAATTTCAAAAATATTCAATTGTCTGCATGCCGTTATATCTTTCCTTAAGAAACTAGAATATTTCCTAGTTTCTATGCGAATCTGAAAATTCCTCAGTCCGAACCTGCTCCCTCGCCTGCTCCTCCGTAGATATCAACATCTCTTGTTTTTTGTCTTCTTATCTGACAAATTTGCAAAAAATTCTAGTGCGTAGAACAGGCCATTTGCCGCTTTTTATAAATTTTTTAAATTGAACATTTCATATAAGAAATTTTCGGTAAAATGACTTATTTTGATGAGTTCTATCGCCTGTCAAAAGGAAAGCCTCACCTTAAAATACACCCTGTATAACTTTTTAACAGCAGATGTTAAAAAAATTACAAATGACAGCAGCTGTACAAAAATTACAAATCACAGCAGCTGTCAAAAAGTTGACAAATGACAGCTGTATCTCGCAAACGCAGTAACTAGGCTCACGTGGCGAGTACATTGGGTATATTACTGCCATAGTTTCAAATACGAGAAACATTTAAATGCGGTATACGAGCTACATGTGTCGATAAAAACCATTAAAATATCGTAAACTGAAGATGATTATTTTCATTGACAATAAAAAGTGATAACAATCGCTAAAAGTAGACCGTTTGATATACACGCGGATTTTAAGGTGGTTTATTTTCGGAATTGTTAGCGAACATTTGACCGCAACCCATATCTTGTCAATGTTACGTACTAAAATAAACATGCATCTTCTTTTTTCCTCATATTGCGAACAGTTTCGGTGGCTGAGGTCGTGGAAAAGTTCACCTGTTGGAAGATTTGTCTCCCAAAAATCGGATTACTGCTTATATACAGGGTACTTCAAGTATCGTGGACTTGAAATCCACTTTGAAACGTTATTATTATACCGGGTGTATTTTGAGGTGAGGCTTTTCTTTTGACAGGTGATAGAACTCATCAAATTTTACCGAAAATTTCTTTTATGAAATGTTCAATTTAAAAAATTTATAAAAAAGCGGCATATGGCAAAATGATCTGTTCTACGCATTAGAATTTTTTGCAAATTTGTTAGATATGAAGACAAAAAACAAAGGGATGTTGATATCTACGGAGGAGCAGGCGAGGGAGCAGGTTCGGACTGAGGAATTTTCAGGTTCACCTAGAAACTAGAAAATATTCTAGTTTCATTTTCTCGAAACTGGGGCATATTTCATACAAAAATTTTTGTTTAAATGACTTATTTTGATGAGTCAAAAGAAAAGCCTCACCTTAAAATACACCCTGTATATTATTCAAAAATGTCATCAGTGTTGGCCTCGAAAAGGCGAATTCTGCATAACACAAGTCCTTAAATTGTTTATAACTCGATCATGATTGTGCAAAAACTTAACATTTATCAGTTTCCGCATTATTGTTTTCTATAGCTTAGAATTCGTAATGGAATCTTTTACAAGTTAGTGTAGACTATTTGTGTCTTTATTTAAAGGCGAAGAGAGCCTTAGAAATATAAAAAAATCTTGGATTATTCGGATCTTTCCAAATATTATACTTACGATTGGGGTAAAATGCCAATGCTATACCACAGAGGATTTCCATAGATCCAACAATGCGTCTATACCACTTTGAGGGTATTTTGAAATCAAACATTTCCGAAAATGGAAATACTTTAGAATATCTAACATATTCTTTTCTCTGAAAAAAAAAGTTTTGATAAAATGAATAATCTAGCGACAATAATAAGAAGGACTTTTGTAGCTTTTCTCGGATTCTGGAATGTTGATATGAACAAAATTACTCAAACTTCGAAGCAGAAAAGGATTCTTGTTTTTTTTGTTTGCCAACCACGAAAATAATAAAAAGGAACCGTATTTTTTGTCGAAACGGAAAAAATAAAATTACTTCGAAGAATTGTTTGGTTAGTTTAAAAAATACTAAAGAGTTAACTTTTGAAGACTGCTCCATCTTCAAATATTTGATAATTCCGTTTCAATTATAAAATATGTATAGACTTGGGACAAATTCTGTTGAATGAAAATAAACATTCATCAAAATAGAAAATAACGCGCCACATGACACTCATGCGATAGGAATTTGATTATTTTTCAATTCATCCGGTTATAGAATTTCAAAGTAATGAACTTCCATTTTCCATTTCACACTTCATTGCTTCCAAATATCCAAGCAAAATAAAATAACCATATTTCAGCCGTAGTTTTCAAATTATGGTCAGGAAAACAACATTTCGAACGGCTTTATTTACGGAACCCCTATTCGAATTTTGCCCATTAACGAAATCAATAGAGGCATTCGAGATCCGAACCTATCCTGAAAATTTCAAGTCTCTAGGTTTGTCCGTTTGGAAGTTATCGTGTTTACGGTCGGACAGAATTTAATTTGGTCAGTTCGGTTGTATTGCTAAATTTGATCTCATTCTATCATTTTCAGTACCGAGAAAATACATGAAAATAGTCGAAATATCAACCTATTCCGAACGAAAGGCTCGGATAAATCTAGGAACATTATCGCAATGTTAACATTGATATTAATTTTGTTCACTATTTGAAAAATTGGCTTACAACAATTCGGCAATTAAAATAAATTCCCTACAATGTTGCGAAAATATTTGCACTACCGAATTAGACAGGCATTGGGCCAAAAACCGGCAAACAGACGACTATTTTATTGTGTAACAATGCTAAAATTAATAAAAAAAATACTCACCAGATCCTTGTGTAAATCCTTCGATATGAAACTTGTCAGTTTGATGAAACCGACAAAAATAAAGAACAGTCCTAGTAGTACAGACAGAGATTTCAGCACAATAGCCATAGTTTGAATTTTTCGCTAAACACAGAACGAAAACAACTATTTTCCGAATCTTATTCAAATGTATTTATTTTTGTCACTGCCTTTTTTCATGATTTACGTTTATTTTTGTCAAAAACTCAAAAGCGAAGTTCGCATTTTCGCTACTCGTTAGGTTCTAAGAAAATCAATATCAAGCGCGCGCTTACTGGCCGTCCTAAAAATATATATCGTTCATATACAGGGTGCCCCGCCGTGAACTCCATCGATCGCTTTGGGGAAAAGCAAGGAAGGCTCCAATCATGATGTATACTTGCATCATGGCTCCAATATGCTTAAAATTTGCAGGTGGGTAACATTCGAATAAGTATGTATCTGAAAGTACAAAATTTCTTCAAGATTCTATGAATTAAGAATAAAGACATTATTGCAAAAATTACGAAACTAATCGCCCAATTCGGCTGGAAACTATCATGTATCTATGTGAATGAACTGGTCAACTGGATAAAATGAGTTAAACAGAAAAACATTATCATCATGTCATTGGAAACCAAGCAGCGTTAGGCGAATTCAGTTCCTGAAAGGGTTGTTGTTAAAGAGCTCAATGAAGTAATTTTGGAGAATTGAGAATTCTTTATAATCAGAACGTTTGCAAAAGTGGGAAAATGTGTTCCAAAACTCTCTTCAAATCGAGACAAGGCCCTTTTGTGACACATAATTGACAAGTGACATTACTAACCGTTGTTCAATTTAACCTCAATTTAAGCATTTTTCAAGATTTCTAAACGCTCAATTTGAATTTGTTCATTGTTTACAAACTAAAAACAAAGTTTTTAGATTTTTTACTGTTAAACCTTAAGTTAATTAAGCCCATTCATGACGATTTTACATAATAAATGTAATATTAACTGTTGAGGAATCTTTTTCCTGAAATAATATTTCCATTGATTGTAAAAATGGATGAGAATTCTATTTATGATGATCTTGCAACCCAAGGCGATCTTGGGGCATTAATTCATGATGTAAGTTGTTGTATACCCGATGAGAATATTTAATAATATATGCATTTCAGCTTCAATCAAGGAATCATGATCTTCAACAACATGTCACTTCACTAGAAGTAGACATTAGTAAACTGTGCGATAAAATTACTGAAATGAAAGCAGTACAAGATAACTTGACGAAAAATATATCAGAATTGTACAATACAGCGAAGCATGAATTGGAAAGAAAAGATCGCAGAATTGCAGATCTTCAGAGTCAACTTGACGCACTTATTTTCAAAAGACAAACAGCTCCACAACAATCAGGATTCAAACGAAAATGGGAAGGGAATAATTCAGAGGATAGTAGTAAACGGTCTTGTAATTATACTGAAAGTGAATTGAATAGAAAAAGTAATTATGACAGAAAAGTGGAGGAGACTCTTAAATCAAGCACAGAAAGATTGAATCCAGTGACAGATTTTCCTCCACAACCTGAAAATGATCCATCCAGAAATGTGTATTCAAGGGATAATAGTCATTCAAGAGACAGGAGAGATAATCATAGTACAGAAAAATGGGACAGTTTTAGGGATAATCATAATGAAACTAGAATCGATCAAAGAGATAGCAGATTGGAACATAGAGACAGCAGATTTGATCATAAAGATAGCAGATTAGATCACAAAAATACAATATTGGATCAGAGAGAAAGCAGATTGGACCATAGGGATATCAGGTTGGGTCAAAGAGACAGCAGATTGGATAATAGAGACATCAGCTTGGATCATAAAGATAGCCGATTGGAACATAAAGATAGCAGATTGAATCATAAAGATGACAGATTGGATTGTAGAGATAGCAGATTGGATCTGAGGGATAGTAGATCGGTTAATAGGTTTGATCATAGAGGCAATAGGGATGTCAGAAGGGATCACAGAGAGAACTTTAGAGGAAACAGAAACACTAATAAGAGTTACAGAGATAGAAACATAGATCAGAGAGGCAGAATTAATGATCAAAGGAATACCAACTGGGATCATAACAAGGGTGGTCCCAGGGAGCAAAGGTACAACAGCGGAGATAGAAGGGAAAACCTAGAGAAGAGGCCCTATGAGCAGAAAGATGTAACACGTGATAACAAAAAAATTAGAGGTCAATCATCTGATGACTTCAAATGCAATGATGTTCGGCAGATGGAATATCACTCCGAAAATGAACCAGTGTGAGCTATTTTCAATAAATTTCAAACCTGCTATCTCAAAAATAGAATGAGGAAAGTTATTTGCTTTTTGTTTTGATTTCTTATGTATGCAGTATGCACAATTTCATTTTTTACTGATAATTGATCAGCAAATAACTTGTCATTCAAATTTTTATTCATTTTTTTTATTATATGTTGAGTGATTCCAAATTTGAAATTAATAATATTTTATTTTGGCCATGTAAAATTTCAAAAATAAAAATTTTGTATTAAACTGAATTCTCTATTATTCCAATGTTTCAAGTACTTCGAATCATTTTGGGTCCCTATACTTTTCTCAAAGATTTTTGTTGTTTAATTCTTCAGTTCCTTTTCTATTGTCAAAAAAAGAAGTTAGAGATCAAAATTTTGGATACACCAAGGGCCGGTATTATAAAGGACGGTTCAACAGTTGCAACAACAACCGAATTCCTCACTAAAAATACAGAATCTGGTAGTTGACGCACGGTTCAACCGTAGATTCTCCTTTATAATACCTACCCTTAAAAGAATTCTAAATTTTGTTCTAACATCTTGAAAAATATCAATTCGAAAGTTTCTTTTAGTTTTTTTCATGAGAAACTTAGATTGTTTTCAGTAAAAATATAATGTTTCATCCAAGTTGTAAAAAAAAAGGTTTCAAATATTACATTTGAAGAACTGGAATGGTTATCAAAGATGTTGTTTTTTAGTCATTTTGTATATTCCAGATTTTCAGCAGCAGAATCATCTAATGAAACGGATACGAAGGAATCAAAAGAGGAAGGGGAACTTTCTGATGATGAGCAGCAAAAAAAGGCCCAGTTTGCGAAAAAAGAGAAAATCCCCAAGAAAATAATGAATCTTGGAATTAATCTACCATTTGACACTAAAAGAACATTCAGTGTGGACAAATTCATAGAGAAGCAAAGCAAAATGGGAAATAGAGAAAATAATGATAAAAATAGTACAAATCCGAAAGAGCAAGAGACTAAGAAATCCGAGAATATAAATGAAGAAATTCCAAAAAACAGAGTTCAAGTTGAAAAGGTGGAACCAAGGGATGAAGAAAGAAAACAGATGAAAATGTCAAATGAGGTAATTTTAACTGAAGAAAATCCTGTTTCTGATGAAAAATCAAAGAAAGATGATGTTGTTTGTAATGAAGAGAAGCATTCTTCTAAAGTAAATATTATTTCTCAGATTATTCTGCATGAAGGATTGGAGGTGAGCTAATTAGAAGATACAACACATAATTTTTAAAATTTTTCAAAAAAAGGGTATTCAAAAAGTATTTTAGGGAAGAATCCCTTAAATGGGCACTTCAAGACTTTGATTTTCTTTTCTTATATAGAATGTTCAAAAATTTATTCAATACATATATGATAATAACAAACTGTGTATCTATTTTTTTTAAATAATATTTTTGTTCCAGGCTCCACCGGCAGTAAGTACATCTAAACCTCAACCAGAAGAAAAAAATGATAGTCAGGGCAAAAAACAGGAAAATAAGGACAAAACCCTCACAACTGCACCGAAAATAGACAAGAAAAACAGGGAATCAAGAGTTCCAAGAAACCTGACAGACGAACTGAACATAAATTTGGAAAGATCAAGGAAGAGACAAGAGTTATTAGTGCAACTGTTCGGCTCTTCTGAAAAGAATTCCCGGATGTCCGACCAATTCAGTCCTCCCCATTCCTTCGGTTTGAGTCAAGACGGAGAAATACCCGAATTGAAATTATTTTCGAGTCCAGATACAGCAGAAATAAAATCGAATTCCGGTAGCTTCGATGTAACGCGACAAACAAATCCCGTGACTGAATTTCAAATATTCAAAACGAACCTTTCCAGTCTAGAAAAGTCTAATTCTTTATCTAGCATTAGCGTTCAAATTCAGTCACCCACGTCGAATACGAGTAGAGAAGTGAGTGAAATTGCACAGAAAAAAAAAGAGAAATCTTCACCGATGAAAAAAACTGATGCAATTTCGAAACAAACGGAATTATCTTCAGAAGTTCCGAAGCAATCTGAAAATCCAAAAAGTGAGGCAGTCGTGAAAGGACAATCAACGAATAATGTTTGTAATATGAGTATGGACTACCTTAACATGGATCTTGGACAATGTGAAGCTGAGGATTTTCCTAACTTGGTTGCTCTTTCGGATATATCGGACTTACTGAAAACCCCTGTTGAAGAGAAGAAATCTGTTCCAAAGAAATCTGTTAATCCGGTTGGAATTGGTAAGAATATCAATTTCAACAATCCAACTACGAATGTCTCTGTTGAGTCAAAGAAAATTAAGAATTCATCAAGTGTTGGTGTTCAGGAACCAAACAAAAAAACTCTACATGTAGACAAAAAGGAGGTTATCCCCCAACCGAAAGAAATAAGTAAAGTAACTGAAGAAAAAAAAATTGAGCACCCTGGAATTGATCCAAGTGTTCAATCCCGCCAAATAAGTGACCCACTTTTATCTCCTTCGCAAGATAATGTGCAAAATATGCCAAAGAAGTCATCAAATTCAAATGGAAGAGGGAAGGGTAAAAACACTATGAAACCTACAAAAACAAACCACAAAAAGTCAAATTCATCATCAAACATCGATACACAAACACAAAAACCAACTAAAAATGAAGAAGAAAAACCAATAATGCTATCAACCAATAAGGAATCGAAATCTTCACCTATGACCGAAGTTGAGGAATCATTAGAGCTAAGAGAAATAAAAGAATTCAACTCAAAGGAAAAAACTCCTCCAGCAGTAGTAGATAATAAAAATCATGTGGAAACAGGTGATATAGAAACAAATAAGACTAATACTTCTCCAAAACCCACAGAGTGTTCAGATATTTCCGATTTGCTATTAACACCCAAAGAAAAGAATCGGAAAAGCTCCTTAAGAAGATCTTCAAATTCTAGTAAAACGTGCAAGAGTAAAAATAATACAGACTCAAATAAACAGCCCGCGGATCCAACTTCTCAAAGTTCATCAGAAAAATCAAGTAATAAAGAAAGTGACAAGAAATCAAATCCACCAAATATGAATAAAATGGAAACTAGAAAAGCTTCAGTTGAAAAGGTGAAAGATATTCCACATCAAAAAGGGGCAAAAGCAAAAGCCCCCCCTAAGAAAAAAGTTGTGGAAATTGCAAAACCAAAAGAAGTTTCTGAGAAAGTTTCTACTCGTTCGAATATTAAAAAAGATAAAAGTGATGTTTGTACCATTCCTCCCTTGCCTAATGTAGACATGAAACAATGCAAGGATGAAAATCCCGTAGTATCAGCTACCAAACCACATTTAAGGGACATTCCCGAATCCAAAAAAGAAAATGTGAAAACTGTTCCAATGGGAGCGAATACAAACAAAATAGAAGACGGTACAAATTCAACTAAAGAACCTATTGGACCTGATGTTTCTAATTCATCATTGCAAACAACAAAAGCAAGCAAAGAAGTAGACGATGTAAATAAAAAACCAATTGTTGATAAAGAGCCTCCTGGCAATAATCTTAATAAATCGACGGAAAATAATACTTCAAACAACAGAAGACGAAGGTGTGCTATAAAATTGGTGTAATGGATTCAGTTATTCAATCAGTGACATAATTTTATTTATTGTTAGAGAATGCTACATATTTTTTCATACATCTGTTATAAACTTTTAGATACTGTTGTATGAAGTATTAAAACATTTTATTGTATAAGAACTGTTGTTTTGTTTATTAGGTCATTGTAGAAGAAAATAAAGATACTCTTGATAGAATTTTTTTAATGCTGAAGGATTTTTTGGGTTATCAAGGAAATATGAACTGATTATTAAAGTTAACAATCAATGCTTAAGGAAAATCAAAGAAGTGAAGAAATATAGATTTGCATATTCGACAAAAATTTGTGTGCTCAACACTTAAAACTAGAGGTGGCGCCTGAGGTTCCTGTCTTCTACAGTGACTGTATAACCACAGTGACGACAACTGGCTATAAAACTGTCAAAAGTCCGCCATGTTTTGTCGAGATGTTTTGGCGGTATTTTTGAATTTTACATCGGTAACTTACGGCAATATTTCATATTATAGGTCTCAATACTCTCAATTTCATTAGGAAGTAACATTATGTTCCATGAATTCGATCTAAGATATGACGTTGCAAATGAACTGAATCGTGCTATCTATTTTCCCGAAGATACAGATCGAAAATACTGGTTATCTTTAACTTCTAACTTAAATTATTATTCAGAAAAAACTGAAGAGCAACATACACAAGTGAAGATTATTATTTGCCAATAGTAAATTCATCTTGATTGATCAGTCATTGGCTTAATGGCCATAACTCTCGAAAGAAAATAAACAATAACAATCATAGATGGGTTAGAAAATCTGCGCACTGTCATTTCGACAAAACATGGCGGCCGACCAATAGAAAATGAGACACGAGTTGTCGTCACTGTGGTAATATAGCCACTGTACTGTCTTCTACAGTGACTGTATAACCACAGTGACGACAACTGGCTATAAAACTGTCAAAAGTCCGCCATGTTTTGTCGAGATGTTTTGGCGGTATTTTTGAATTTTACATCGGTAACTTACGGCAATATTTCATATTATAGGTCTCAATACTCTCAATTTCATTAGGAAGTAACATTATGTTCCATGAATTCGATCTAAGATATGACGTTGCAAATGAACTGAATCGTGCTATCTATTTTCCCGAAGATACAGATCGAAAATACTGGTTATCTTTAACTTCTAACTTAAATTATTATTCAGAAAAAACTGAAGAGCAACATACACAAGTGAAGATTATTATTTGCCAATAGTAAATTCATCTTGATTGATCAGTCATTGGCTTAATGGCCATAACTCTCGAAAGAAAATAAACAATAACAATCATAGATGGGTTAGAAAATCTGCGCACTGTCATTTCGACAAAACATGGCGGCCGACCAATAGAAAATGAGACACGAGTTGTCGTCACTGTGGTAATATAGCCACTGTACTGTCTTCGGAAAATAAGACGGCAACAGATAAAAACGTCACAAGACTTCGAATGGCTTATTCATGAAGATAGTGGAACTCAAGTTCCAAAAACTGAGCGAAGAGCAACAAGAGTTCGCAGAAAAAGTTATAAACGATGTTGTTTGAAGCATAGTTTAAGCATCTTACGATGCACATTAGATTGGTGCATTCTGCTCCAATTGTTGAATGCAAAACTTGCTTCTTTTAAGTTACAGAAGTTCAAGTATCTTCAGGTGTACATTTAAAACCGAAGATATTCTTGACAGTGAAAATTTTCAAGCTTTCAATTCGTGCGCCAGGAGCCTGATGAAATTGATGAAAATAGGAACAGTTAATGCCAAGAGATGAAACCGATTAATTTACGAATTCTCCACAAACTGACCTCATAACAGTTGCGTGATTATTGTTGAATTGCCTGTTGTAAAAGTGTTGGCTGATTTTCCAACAAAATCTTGAGTAAATCGTTCAATATATGAAAGGAAATATATTTTATTGCAGAATAATTGTTGTTTTTATTTCTTCAGTTAGATAAACTATCTATATAACCTTTTCATGAGAAATAGATTCGCTATTCATTGAAACTAAAGTTGGATGTTGGCAGCAGTGAAATGAAACGACGAAATGCATGCGATAAAAATCTGCGCGTGTGTGGCCTCCTTAATCGAGTACATATAAATCGCAGAAAACCAAAGATATTCTAGAATATCTTTGCGGAAAACTGATAAAACTGCGCAAGCGAACTGAACGCTAACCTGACAGATAGATCAGTTCCGATTTCAGTATTTCACTGATAACGTTCGAGTATATCAAAACTTTCGCGATGCTGTCTTCTTCATCGTATCGCGAATGGCTGGAGGAGTTCATCCAAATCTACCACTCGGAGCCGAGTTTGTGGAAGGTCAAGTCGAAAGAATACCAAAATCGAAAAAAGAAAGATGCCGGTTACGAGAGGCTCGTACAAAAACTGCGCGAGCAAGATCCGAAAGCGGACAGAGAAATTGTTCTCAAAAAGATCAACAATCTACGGTGCACCTACAGGAAGGAACTGAAAAAAAGTTTGGCTACCGAAGGATACGAGCCGAGATTGTGGTATTTTCATCTTTTCAGATTTTTGGACAGTCAGGACGATCCTGTGGATTCCTCGCAAGCGAGAGACTTGGATTCTTGTTCGGTTAGTATGGATGGATAGACAAGCCTTACTTTTTCCACTTTATTTTTGCATTTCGTGTAGTATTTTCGAACGGAATAAGATATTCACGATTTTCCAACGTAATTTCGAGGCCGATATTTATCTTGAAGATTGTTCGTTGCTTTTTCGATTTGCAGATGAAATCTGCGCTGTTGCCGTATTATATCTCGTCTTGTTTTGACGACTTTTAGGTTGGAAACCGAAGAGGAACTGTCATGGGCGTACCCAGGAAGCTCTAGGGGGGGCAGCTGCCCCCCCCCCTAGAGCTTAAAAATCCCTTAAAAACTCATGAAATAATAGCATAATATACGAAAATCAGTTCATTATTTCTATTCTGATTTTTTTTGCCCCCACCTAGCTCAAAGGCTGGGTACGCCCTTGGGAACTGATAACAACACATTCATAACGGAACAGTTACGAGGAACGAAGCGCCGAATTCTTTTCTTTTGAAATAACATGTTCAGATATTTCCTAACAAAAAACCTAATTTTGTCCGATTATTTCTGCAATTGAAAAGCCATATTCATCCCACCAAAATAAGTTCCTTCTTCGATTTTCCCGAAGATTAGTTTGTAAAAACTAATAATTTGTTCATATTTTCCTCGATATCCCAACAACATCTCATAAAAAAATTGTTTTTACACTAACCTAACCTTACTCTATTAACCTAGGTCATAGGATTCGAGGTCAATGACCTAATCTAAAATCTAACCAACTTCTATGATATTTCACAGAGCTTTTGAGAAGACAATGCCAGATTGTGTTGATTTTCTCTTTAAACAAGAACTCAGTACGTCCCCTATCGTTAACGGATGAACTGACGCAAGGGCACTAGTTTTGTTTACTTTTCGATAAAGGCGTCTAGGCGTTCCTCTTTGAAAATGCCGAACGAGTAGTTCTGATTGTCGCCGATATAGCGCTACCTCGCAGCCGGCGCGCAAGATCAACCGTTGTTCTGTGCCTCCAACACCCCAACGTCAGTCCCATGAAAGACGCTGACGCATGCGTAGATAGCGATAACCACCGTGATTTATTTACGATTTACTTATTAACAGGAAGGAATGGAAACAGGTGATGATTATGTGAAGACTTTCAGTGAATTGATGTAATAATAACCGTGTAGTGTCGATTTTATCAAATCCCAAGAGGATATTGTCCAGATAGAAACATCGCCACAGATAATCGCTAAGTATCATTTTATGTTTCATTAATTTCAATTTAATACGTGGTTTGTATCGACATTCATCATTAATATCCGAATTTTGTATTTCATTGACATTTATTTTCAATATGGACCGGTAACAATGAATTTTTAATAGAAACTGTGCGTATGAAATGTATGATTTCATGCTTGATGCTTCTTAAAGAATTCAATTTCATCATCATTCGAACTTTATAGTCTCGACAAAGTTGATAAATATTCTGAAAGCATTGTTATAACTTGTTTAGAGACCAGTGAAGGAATAATATTCGATGATATTTAATCCAGGGAAGAAAATTTTATCGGGTAAAAATGGGAATAACTCGAAAACGACGCTCTGTAACTTTTATACCATGGGAAATTTGAAATAAGTATTGATTGAGGAATATGCACCATTAATAAAGTGAACAATCAAATAAAATTCAGTTTATTTCAAATAGCGGTTACGAAGATATGAACAGAAAAGTGTTTTTTTATGTATGGTGTCTACACCCTGTATCTTTCAAACGAAACCGAATTTTGAAAAATGGTATAGGAAAAAAGTGTTTCGTTTGATGAGAGGAATCTACAGTTGAAATATATGTACAAGTCAAAGACTCACCCTGTATACATAAATTTTGTAAATGCTCAGAAAATACAATGTTTAGATATCGCAATTCCCCAAAATGAAATAACTATAATTCCTGTTGTGAAGGTCATTTCGACGTTAGTATTCTTTGCATAGAAATCATAATATATATACTTACTCATGGGCGCCCGCAGGGGGGGGCCAGGGGGGGCCATGGCCCCCCCTGAGATTTGTATGGCCTTATCGTTTTTCAGCTTAACACCCTCAATATTTCAATAATTTTTATTTTCCCCTCCCCTGAGAAAAATTTTGGCCCCCCCTGAGAAAAATTTCTGCGGGCGCCCATGTACTTACTTAGTATATACAGGGTGTCCCGTAAAGACCACGTCAAACGAAAACGGAAAGTAGATCAGAATGTGCTCTACCTGATGTGGAAAAATCGTTCTTATGAAAGTCTCACAGTTTTCGAGATATTCGATGTTTTATGAAAATGTTGAATTTTTTCACTTAAAATGCTTTCTCTCTTGCGGAAGCTACAATTGAATACTTTTCGAATCAGTTTTTTCCGTAAATATTGTTGAATGGTTACTTCAATTAATGCAATGAAAAATAGCTCAAAATATCATACAGGGATTCTGAAAAAAAAAAATTAAAATTCATGTTTTGAAGGAAGTGTTTTTTTGTACTGAATTCTATCTGACGTGGTATAAAAAAAAGACACTAGACCTTTTCTGCATATTACGTTGAAAAGTTGCCCATTTTGTGAGGATTCCGAAAAGGTAAAATACAGGTGAAAACAGTCTTCAGAAAAGAAGATATTGGAATGTTTATCGAAAATGAAGCATTTCTGTGAAAAACTGATTTTGTCACCTTTTCCACAAATCCTTCCATTTTGCAGATTCTGCTGTATCAATTTGGATAATTGTCTTGAAAAATGTCAGTTAGTTCTTAAATTACTTATAAAGTGAAATTATTCATTAATTGCAATGATATAATGTAATAACGCACAGGACCTTCAACATCAACCAATCTATTGTGAAGAAACTTTATAAAAATATCAATAATAAAAATTCATGATTTTTATTAGAGCAAATGCTCAAAATGACCACCCCCTTCGCTAATACATGCCCTGCATCTATTGAGAAATGACCTTTTCAAACCATACAAACTTCTCCCCGCTATTTTGGCTGCCGAAATACGAATGCGGTCCCTTAGTTGTGCTTCATCTCTTATGGGATTCGAATAAATTTCATTTTTTAAAAAACCCCAGTAAAAAAAATCCAGAGGATTTATGTCTGGTGAACGGGGAGGCCACAAAATTTCACCGCCCCTTCCGATCCACCGGTGAGGATATTTTTGGTTTAAATATTCCTCAACATGACGACTGTAGTGTGCTGGGCACCCGTCGTGTTGAAACCATAGATTACGTCGCATTTCCAGTGGTATATCTTCTAAGAGTGAGGGTACACTGTTCCTCAGAAAATTCAAATAGTTGGTGCCGTTTAATGATTGCGGCAATTCTGTCGGACCGAATATTTTTCCATCGTATATTCCAGTCCACAAATTCATCTTGCCTTATATTGTGCGGATTCTCGATGTTCCAACTATGAAGATTATGCAGATTGATATACCCGCTTTGAGCTCTACCATTCTGGTGGATACTGAAGGATTATTTTCGACTTCATTCAAAATGGTGTCATCCTCCACGATCGAAGGCCGGCCACTACTTTTACGACTCCCAGGAACTCTTCCTTCGACAATTGCATTATGGGTCCGGAAAAAAACTTCGGGATGTCGGCGATTGGGGTACCGCTCTGAATAAAGCCTCGATGCTGCTCTAGCATTAAGACGTACTTCTCCATAAATAAGGTGCATGTCGGCGTATTCTCTAGCAGTATACGAAACATTTTCTGTAGACATTTTACCCAGTAAACTGATACGCATTAACTTCCACTAGATGAAAATGAACGTTTCCATAGATACCTTAAGTACCTTAAGTTCGAATCATTGAATCGCATCACATCATATCGATGTTCGAGAGTTCTTCAGGCAAAGAAAAAGAAATAAAAATGCTCAGTCAGTGAATTGGCATCTTAATAACATTTTATTGATTTGTTGATTGATTATTTTCAGCAGGTAGTGCAAAATGAAAGTATTTATGGAAAAGGTAAAAAAATCATTTTTTCACAGAAATGCTCCATTTTCGATAAACATTCGAATATCTTCTTTTCTCAAGACTGTTATCACCTGTATTTTACCTTTTCGGAATCCTCACAAAATGGGCAACTTTTCAACGTAATATGCAGAAAAGGTCTAGTGTCTTTTTTTTATACCACGTCAGATAGAATTCAGTACAAAAAAACACTTCCTTCAAAACATGAATTTTAATTTTTTTTTTCAGAATCCCTGTATAATATTTTGAGCTATTTTTCATTGCATTAATTGAAGTAACCATTCAACAATATTTACGGAAAAAACTGATTCGAAAAGTATTCAATTGTACCTTCCGCAAGAGAGAAAGCATTTTAAGTGAAAAAATTCAACATTTTCATAAAACATCAAATATCTCGAAAACTGTGAGACTTTCATATAAACGATTTTTTGACATTAGGTAGAGCACATTCTGATCTACTTTTCGTTTTCGTTTGACGTGGTCTTTACGGGACACCCTGTATATTATGCAGTGGCGCAGCCAGAATTTTTGTTCGGGGGGGGCCCGACGTGAATATTCAACAGAATTTTTGTTCGGGGGGGGCCCAACGCGAATATTTAACTGTATCTACTGATATACAGGTAGAGAAGTTTGCATGCAGAAAAATCTCGGGGGGGGCCCGGGCACCTCGGGCCCCCCCCTGGCTGCGCCCCTGATATTATGATTTCTATGATTCTTTGTCGGTATCAGGGGGGTGTAAATCTCCAAGTACGGCCGAATTCACGCATCACTACCGCCACCTAGCGGTTGTTGCACAACTAAATTTCATGATTTTTTGGTTCACGCTTGACGCATTAACTGTCGACACTGTCGTATTTCGTATTATTATCATAGTGTAATAGGAGAGATAACTTGGAAGTAATAAAATGAATATCCTTTTAAAATTAGGACTTGTACATTTTCTTTTCCGTAATAATTCACCGGTATTTTCAACACCCTTCATTTTATTCGGGAAATCTCCCGAGAGAACGCGCAGTAATTTAATTGATCGATTTAAACTTCTGAAATTTAATAGCCTTGTGTTAGAAAAATTATTGGATCGTTTATCAAACCCACACAGGATCTCTGTCGAGACGTTAACGACCGAAATTGTTGATTTTCAGTTTAAGTTTATTTAGAGAACTAAATGATAAATTATAATTGTCCCACGAATTTGGTTGCAATTACTGCACACGATGACAGAGATAAAATTCAACGCAGGCATTGTTGAGAATTGTCACGTAGCATTTCCCGAGGTGGGAAGCAGAAAAAAATCTTTAATTTGATTGGTTCATAAAAACAAAGATGGAAGAAGTTTTGGTTTGATTGGTTTTGAAGTACTGACGAAAGAAAAACCTTTAATTTAATTGGTTTCTAAAAGGAACAAAGAATAAGGTAGTCGGGGAAGTTTCGGACGAAAGTGAGTTCAGTTATTCGGGAGACGAGAACGGCAGTTGCTGGTTAAACCTTAACGGGATAGGTTGCCAGGGCTCGCGAATATGGTTCGGGTACTAGGGTAGTACGGTTTCAGGGTAGGTACTTGAGTGTTAAGAAGTACGGTTTCAAAGTGGAAACGAAAACAATTAAAGTTGATTTGGAAGTTGCGGAGTAACTGCAGAAGTCTCAAACGGGGAGATTCTGAGTTGACTCGTTTGATATGTGTTTGATACGGTTTTAAGGAAAGTTTAAGAATTAATTTAGTTTCGTAGTTATTCGGAAGACGGCGATTGGATAACTCGTTGGTTTTTTGGTTCCTTTAAAAAGTTTTGATAAGTCAGTCTCAAGCTGGGACATATGTAAGAAGTGTTAAGTTGAAGTTAGTACAATATCTAAATTTATTTGGAATTATTTAAATCGCGTATCGTCGGTACATTCGGGAGTGAAGGTCAATTTTTGCGAAAAACGTGTGGGTGTCGAGTTTTCGTGTCTAATCTGTCTGTTTCAGGAAAGAAGCATCGTCGTAGAATCGTCCTCCTAGGTTCATCATTTTTGGGATTATTGGTACAGAAAAAAAGGTCAGATAAATTGTTTATGCTTAGCTTGCCCGCCCAAATTATATGTTTAGTCCAGAGTCCTGAAATCTTCTAAAAGTCATAGTTTCATAATTTTTTGTATCCTCGTTAAAGCGTATTATTATTTTTGTAATCACCCTTAAGTAGTCGAAGGTCTAAGTGGAGTTTTCTGTTGAGAAAACTCAGGTCCATTTGAAAGATCACGTGGAAACTATTGTTGAGTTTCCTTTTGTAAAATTAAAGTTTAAGAAGGATTATTTTCCGTCATATCATTTGGATATAGAAAATTCACCTTATACTGTAAATTCTTTCGAGATTGTTCATGATCATTATTTCTGGGGTCATTTTGACAAACCCTTTTCATTTTTGTTGATAATTTGAATTCATTTTTATATGATTTGGAATTCACATATAACTAACCAGTGTAAATTTGTTTGGGTTTGATTTGAATTTAATATACGTCTTAAATTTAATCTAAAAGGTTTCATTTATCATCCCTCTCCCTAGAAAATAATTTTAAACACCAAGACCTGACCCAAGTGCGTTGGGCCGATCCCACACTTTCTTCCGTCGGAAGAAAGAACTTCAAAATTTTAATTAACATCTTTTATTTTTCTTTAAGTAATAACACCCTTGATTGGTGGAAAGCCGCTCTTCTGTCCAATCACCAAGAGGGTGCTTTTTACATTTGGTGACAGCGGTGGGATGTGTTTAATTTTCCGGGGGAGAGTTTTTCTTTTGTAATACGTTGAATTTTCCGGCAGATAAAGTTTTTTTGTTTTCTGTATGTTGCATCAGTGTGAATATAAAGATTACTAGAGTTACATGTGTTAAATTTTCCAAGGGAGGTTTTTAGAGAGATTTTTGAGAAATTTAGAGAAATTTTGAGGTATAAGGAAATTTTATCCTGTTGTTTTGTGGGTGATCGACGTAGTGTATACTGACTTGTTGGAAGATTTCTGGATGAAGGTTTTCAGGTACCTATTGATTTTAATTTGAATTGGATTATTTTCTTTTGAATGTATACTTATGCCTACGAATTCGAGTTTATGTTTTAAAAATTGCGATTGGTAGGAACAGAGCTCAGGTTTGAATTAAAGTAAAGTAAAATTACTGATCTAAAGATTTTTGTTTTTGAGATATTGAAGAATTGAGTAAATACAGTTGGTTTTTCTTTGAATAAATTCAAGTTTTCTCTTCTTTTGAAATTATTATAGAACAGTTCATATTTCTGTGATGTTCTATCATTTTATGTGAAGGATTTTTGATAGAGCCAAGTTGATATCGAGGTTTTAAGACTTTAAAGAAGTTTTAGGTTCATTGCGGTTATAGGGAAAGAAGGTTTTCTTACAGGACATTTATTTTTCTCTTCCTGGACATTTTTTTTCTTTCAGGACATTGTTTTTCTTTTTCAGGACGCTGAATTTTCTGGTTGTTGAATGTATATGATAAAGTTTTCTGTTTCAGGAGGGTTATGAATTATTTTTTTGAATTTTTGCTTTAATTGATTGCTTTCAGTGAAAATATTGATTGAAATTTTTTGATTGATTTTCTTTCAGGGCGTATTGCGTGAAATTTTTTTTGGTTATTTTATCCACTGTTCCGATTGTTCGCGATTTCGTTTGACGATCGAAAAAGTTTGCTTTTATAAAATAATATCATTTGGTTTTGTTTTGAGTCTGACTTGGAGAATAATTGAACTTGGCTTTTTTCGCTCCAAGTCGACTTTGAAATTTTGGGAAACGTTTTGATAGAAGGAAAATTTTTAATTTTTTTTCAAGTTGGGTTATTTTGAAGGTTCAAGAATCGGGAAAAGTTTAAATTTGGTTAAGATTTTAGTAAAAGAGCCGCTGATCGTGACCTTTTGAGTTCCAGAAAAGTTAAATAGAATTATTCTTTATTTCAGGAGGTTTTGTGTATTTTTCTTTTTCAGGAATCCGACACTTGGTAATTTTTCTCGTTTTTCTTTGGGGTTGCATCAAATTTTTTTCAGAGTTTTCTTTTGAATTTTTTTTTTGGGTGTGTTGGTCTGTTTTTGAACTCGTTTTTAGGTGATTTGTTTTATTTTGGGTGTTTCGAGTAAGACTGTATGAATCGGAATTGTTAGGGTATCATTTTGCTATTTTTTTTTATTATTTGAGAAATTTAAAGTCGTGATTTTGAGCGTATTTCAGTCCTGTTGAAATTTAAAGTTGAAAATTTGGAATTATTCATTGATTTGGAAAGTAAATAATTTATTGAATACATTAAAAAATCATATTTTGGTTAAGTTAATTGGGTTTTGGTTAAATTTTTTTGAAAAATGGCTCAACCAGCTGGTGCATCCAACACGAAAGATCCCGCGGGTCGAATACCACCTAGATACTCGCTGGGTATGCTATCGACCACTTTAGAGTGTTTTTATGGGAAGGACGCGACCAGGTATTTTGAAAAATTAGAATTGCATGCAAAATTATACGGATGGGATGAGAGGGATATGCTTATCCTTCTCAAACTTAAGCTTGAGGGGGATGCCTATAATTTTTTCAAATCCGATGCCACCTTGGACATCTTGAGCTATAAGGAATTAAAGCAGAGGCTCGTTAAGAAATTTACGACAGTTAGGTTGCCGGGAGAAAACCAATGGAATTTGAGTCGATGCTATCAGAGTCAGGACGAGGATGTGTCCTCGTTCTGCACTAGATTACGCACGGTAGGAGCAAGTTTATTAAGCGAGGATCTGGCCGGAGCGTTAAGGGATGAAGAACCTGGAATAAGGAAGAAGAACCGGGACTTAATATTGAATCAGTTCAAGATAGGACTGAGAAGGGACGTGATGAGGGAAATTGGGATTTTGTTGTTGAAAGAGGAAAACCTGGATTTGGAAAAGGCGGAGGAATTAGTTAGGTTGCAAGAGATCACCAGTAGAATGTTGCAAGGGAGGTTGGCAAATATGAGGGTATCGATGGTTGACACCGAAAAAGTGTGTCAATTCTGCGACAAGGAAGGTCACACCGCGAAGGAGTGCAGGAGTATAAGGCAGAACCGAGGGAGTGGAGAAAGGAGTAATGCAAGGACATGTCACTCTTGTGGCCGGATAGGCCATTTCGCGAGGGATTGCCGGAACAATAGGCAAAACGGATCAATGACACAAGGCGCGTGTCATAGCTGCGGCCAACAGGGACATTGGGCAGGGGAGTGCCCTAGCAGGGGTTCGGCTGGATGGCGGGAGCCAAAGGTCGAATTGTTAAGGAAGGAGGATATAGAGAAACAAACCTGTATGGAAGGTGAGGAAGTAGAGGAGATTACCGGGATGGTACAATGGGGAAGGCAGGCTCTAGGAGGCCACTTCCCCAGGGAAGACTGTCATGAGGACAGTGGGAAAAAGGAACGTTTTTACGTGCAAGGGAAAGTCCGGGAGGACATTAAGGAAGAAGTAGTAAAGGTCGAAGCATTTAGGGAGTCCGGTACCCAGATCGAAGGTCCCTATGAAGTTAGGGATCTCATTAGGACTGGTAGGAGGAATACCAGTGTTAGCACCCAAACGGAGGGTGCAGAGGGAGCCGACAGCAATGGACTGTCGAAGGGTGACACCATAAGGGAATGGAATGGTGACGTCACCGGGACGAATAAGGAGGATAACGAAGGGGAGCTTCGTTGGGATCGAAATTCACTTTCGACACTGGGTACCGATGGGAACAGGAAGAAGGGCGGAGACTGCGCCAATGGATTAGGAACAAAGGTACACGCTAGGAGGGAGTTAACCATAGAGGAAGATGGTAACTGGGAACCCGAAGTTTTTCTGACGTCGGGGGTTACTATCCCCGCATATTCAGAAATGGTGGTAGAGGCCAAATTGAGGAAGGAGATAAAGGGGACGGACATAGACTGCGAACCCATGGATCTTCGATCTTCGAGGGCAAGGCGCCCTCCGGACCCAGGGAAGAACACTTTAGGAATACGGGTAGCGAGAAGGCAACTCTTCAATTGCCTTCCAGGAGAAATGAATCGACTCCTGCCCATTTCGTTAGATTCCAAGGATAAACTAGTCGGGAAACGGGTAGCGAGAAGGCAACTCTTCAATTGCCTTCCAGGAGAAATGAATCGACTCCTGCCCATTTCGTTAGATTCCAAGGATAAACTAGTCAGGAATACGGGTAGCGAGAAGGCAACTCTTCAACAGCCTTCCAGGAGAAGCGAATCGACTCCTGCCCATTTCGTTAGATTCCATGGATAAATTGGACCGGAATTCGGGTAGCGAGAAGGCAAGTCATCGACGACCTTCTAGGAGACATGAATCAACTCCTGCCCATTTCGTAGATTCCAGGGGCTCACTGGCCCGGAGAGCCACCGTCTGAAAAGGGTCCCTGTTCTGGGTTACGAACATCCCCCCCCCCCAATCACTTATCACTTTTCGAATTTCGAGGTCTTTAAGTTTTTTTTTTGTAGTTTCGTTTAGCATTAAAACAAGTCCAACTCACAATTATTAAAGTTGGTTTAGAATAATCTTCGGAGGGATCTTGGTAAGATTTGCATTTTGTATTCCACAACAAAGGCAAATAGGTATGATAAATTGAA
The DNA here is from genome assembly GCA_910592335.1 of Adalia bipunctata. NCBI lineage: Eukaryota > Metazoa > Arthropoda > Insecta > Coleoptera > Coccinellidae > Adalia > Adalia bipunctata. Next base: position 25,363,543 of record OU342950.1, read on the forward strand.
TTCGTGGTATTCTTCCTCGGATGATTATGAACGAAACATGTAACTTATCATAGGAGGACGAATAAGGGAAAATAAGGAATTCATGTTTTATGTTAAGTCATGTCTTAAGGGTGAACGGATCTTCATAATAATTAGAAAATTGTGTGAGTTTAATTTTTTTTTATGTTGTTGTATTTGTAAATTTTATGTAAAACAGGTTTCAAGAGGATCCAAATCAATTACCAGTATGGAAAAGGTACTGACCTAAGCCAGAGGAATGACCTTATTCGTAAAAGTAAAAAGTGCTGAAACGCTAATCGCGTACGCGTGTGCGAAGATAAACATTGAGATAATCGCGGCGTCTATACGCGAATCCGAATAAGTAACAATTAAACAATCTGTAGACCGGCAGTGGCGGCAGTTTCGAGATAACTTGAGTGATTACGCATTGCGGGATGCATAGACGTAGCTTAATCATGGCCGAGGGTACGATAAGCTTTATTTACCGTTTAAAAGTCGTGGAGAACACCAATCAATGAATGGAAAACGTCATCGACGTGTAGCAGAAATGGAGACTTTGGAGACACCGACGAAATGAAAGAATTGGCCCACAACATCGCCAGACAATTATGGGGATGGTTTACCTACATCACCTGTTCATGGACGAACTCATGGGATTTCCATGCGATATTCCGAATCACCTATATTATAAGGTATTTGGATATGAAATGATTCCGTTGGCCAGCCTGTGGAATACTTTGACATTTATTGGCCCGTGCTTCAACTACGTGGATTAGGAACCGATACAGGACCAGACAAGGGAACCTGGGAAGAAGTAAGGACGCAGAGGCGGACGTAGGCTACGACAACAAAGACGTACTACACTGAAAGTGAAAACGGAAATATGTGCAATGTAAGGGACATTTCTCGCGATATCAGATGGACTGTGCGCTACGCTAACGTAAACATTGACATCGAACTCGAAGTGCGAATCGCTGATTACGGTAGACTATATAGGCCGTTGTGTATTTTTGGAAGGTCGTTCTCGAGGCGAAGGTCAGTTCCGATTTCAGAGGAATGAAACATATGGAGATGGTCAGAGCCGGACTAAGGAAATTTTGTTGTGACCGCGAGTGAAATTTGGAATTCGAATAAACAATTATGAACTCCTAGGGAGAAGTGTAGTGAAAGGCAGGATTTGTTTAATTTTTCTTTTTTTGAAGGACTTGATTTATGAGCATTATGTTTTGCTGCATTGAGCCTTGAATTTTTTTTTGATATTGTTTGTCTTGGACTTGGACTAATTAGTTGAGTAAGAATGATATGTAGATTTAAGGCATGCTGCATGAGAGTTAAGAGTAAGTTTGGTATATTCGAGTTGTATAACTGTTTTTAACGAAAGACAAGGGACTATTGGACTATTGAGGAATAAGGGTAAGGGAAAAGTTATGGCAACCGATGCCAAAACTTTTTCAAAGGGGAGGATATTTGTAATAGGAGAGATAACTTGGAAGTAATAAAATGAATATCCTTTTAAAATTAGGACTTGTACATTTTCTTTTCCGTAATAATTCACCGGTATTTTCAACACCCTTCATTTTATTCGGGAAATCTCCCGAGAGAACGCGCAGTAATTTAATTGATCGATTTAAACTTCTGAAATTTAATAGCCTTGTGTTAGAAAAATTATTGGATCGTTTATCAAACCCACACAGGATCTCTGTCGAGACGTTAACGACCGAAATTGTTGATTTTCAGTTTAAGTTTATTTAGAGAACTAAATGATAAATTATAATTGTCCCACGAATTTGGTTGCAATTACTGCACACGATGACAGAGATAAAATTCAACGCAGGCATTGTTGAGAATTGTCACGTAGCATTTCCCGAGGTGGGAAGCAGAAAAAAATCTTTAATTTGATTGGTTCATAAAAACAAAGATGGAAGAAGTTTTGGTTTGATTGGTTTTGAAGTACTGACGAAAGAAAAACCTTTAATTTAATTGGTTTCTAAAAGGAACAAAGAATAAGGTAGTCGGGGAAGTTTCGGACGAAAGTGAGTTCAGTTATTCGGGAGACGAGAACGGCAGTTGCTGGTTAAACCTTAACGGGATAGGTTGCCAGGGCTCGCGAATATGGTTCGGGTACTAGGGTAGTACGGTTTCAGGGTAGGTACTTGAGTGTTAAGAAGTACGGTTTCAAAGTGGAAACGAAAACAATTAAAGTTGATTTGGAAGTTGCGGAGTAACTGCAGAAGTCTCAAACGGGGAGATTCTGAGTTGACTCGTTTGATATGTGTTTGATACGGTTTTAAGGAAAGTTTAAGAATTAATTTAGTTTCGTAGTTATTCGGAAGACGGCGATTGGATAACTCGTTGGTTTTTTGGTTCCTTTAAAAAGTTTTGATAAGTCAGTCTCAAGCTGGGACATATGTAAGAAGTGTTAAGTTGAAGTTAGTACAATATCTAAATTTATTTGGAATTATTTAAATCGCGTATCGTCGGTACATTCGGGAGTGAAGGTCAATTTTTGCGAAAAACGTGTGGGTGTCGAGTTTTCGTGTCTAATCTGTCTGTTTCAGGAAAGAAGCATCGTCGTAGAATCGTCCTCCTAGGTTCATCATTTTTGGGATTATTGGTACAGAAAAAAAGGTCAGATAAATTGTTTATGCTTAGCTTGCCCGCCCAAATTATATGTTTAGTCCAGAGTCCTGAAATCTTCTAAAAGTCATAGTTTCATAATTTTTTGTATCCTCGTTAAAGCGTATTATTATTTTTGTAATCACCCTTAAGTAGTCGAAGGTCTAAGTGGAGTTTTCTGTTGAGAAAACTCAGGTCCATTTGAAAGATCACGTGGAAACTATTGTTGAGTTTCCTTTTGTAAAATTAAAGTTTAAGAAGGATTATTTTCCGTCATATCATTTGGATATAGAAAATTCACCTTATACTGTAAATTCTTTCGAGATTGTTCATGATCATTATTTCTGGGGTCATTTTGACAAACCCTTTTCATTTTTGTTGATAATTTGAATTCATTTTTATATGATTTGGAATTCACATATAACTAACCAGTGTAAATTTGTTTGGGTTTGATTTGAATTTAATATACGTCTTAAATTTAATCTAAAAGGTTTCATTTATCATCCCTCTCCCTAGAAAATAATTTTAAACACCAAGACCTGACCCAAGTGCGTTGGGCCGATCCCACACTTTCTTCCGTCGGAAGAAAGAACTTCAAAATTTTAATTAACATCTTTTATTTTTCTTTAAGTAATAACACCCTTGATTGGTGGAAAGCCGCTCTTCTGTCCAATCACCAAGAGGGTGCTTTTTACAATAGTTTGTCTATGATTAACAGTTTTATATGATGATACGAAAGATCGTGCATGGTTGATATTGCTATATTAAACCTGTCAGCAGTGGAGATCACTGAGATCAGTGTATCTCCTTTAGCATTTTAGCAAGATACCATAGGGTGAATAAAAGGGCCTTTTCCGTAGCAACCTTCTTCTTTCCGCCAAAATGTATTGTTTCTTGTTCATGTTGCATTTTTATGCAATTAACTTCCTTTAACCCGTAACTGCTACCGACGGGGTCTATGTGACCCAGAGCATCCTTTTTCGCGTTGGGGATATATCTCTTCCGAGTAGGAGGGATTTGAGTTTCACGGTATTCTCCTAATTAAAAGTACGCTTCCAGTTACCGTAAAGTTTGATTTTGAATTATCTTCACGAATCGAGATATACGCACTCTTGGGTCAGATTGACCCGTCTGTAGTGAAAGTGTTTGTATTCATTTTTGGGGCAGGCAGGTAAGTATACCATATTTTGGTATGAAATTAATTTGTTTATGGTTCTCCATACTTTTATTGCTTCATTGGGACAATTAAATTGAAAATTGAATATCATTTCCACATTTTTTTTTATTTTTTGAATTTTATAGTTCGATATGTCTAGATCACTGTCTGAGGAGGAATTGGAAGACATTTTCAGTGATCCCGAATTCTGGGTCGATTGGGACGATACCAATCGATTGTCCTGAGGCGGATAATTCAAAGGAAGGTGATGGTGCTGTTGAAGATGATGAAATCTACAGCGAACATGATTGATGGAACGATGCTGATTGGGAACCAGCACAGGATCAAGATGAAGAATTCGAAGACTGTGAAAACACTGACCAACTAGAATCGGAAGGGAGGAATATGGCTGAAGAGGAAGAGGGTGATCGGATGATGAGTGTAAACATTATTGGTATGGAAAAGATCGCACTAAGTGGGCAAAGACAGCTCCAACTAGAGGTAGAATCCCTGCTAAAAATCTCCTGGGAGTTTTAGCAGGACTAAAAGGAGAGACTCGTCAAAATCCACCATCTACCCCTCTGGATATCGAGTACTATATCAATCCTCATCGGGAACTGAAAAAACTCGCTTCAATTACCCGAAAGAACTCGGAATTGCTTTGTACTCACCCCACAAGAGACGCCGTGTTTACAATAATCACAAACCACGCAGAATTCGTAGTCTGGCGGGATATTCTCGGAATCACCGTAGAAACTGCTTCAACATCAACTGATAATAGTGAAACATCAAAAAAAAAAGATATGCAAAATACCTAATGGTAAAAAAAACCGAAAAACCAGTACCCATTCTGCAAAGTGTAAAATACCAATGTGTCAACAAAGTGCTGTCAGATTATATCCAAATTGTGTTTGAAACTCGGTTTGAAAGAAATTTTGCAATAAAAATGAATTGAATAATAATAGCAAGGCACACACGAAAGGGAAATCTGTGAGATCTGATCCGCAGTCCAGATTTGTTACAGATCTGGACTGCGGATGGGATCGCTACCGCCGATCTGGTCTGTCGCGGATCATATATCTCAATGATCCCGACAGACCAGATCGGCGGGAGCGATTCCATCTGCAGTCCAGAACTGTAACAAATCTGGACTGCGGATCAGATCTCACGGATTTCCCTTTCGTGTGTGCCTAGCTAATGTTTTTCATTTATATTCTATAAATTGAACATTTTCCCTAAAAATTTGGCAAATTAATATATGGGTCACTGAGACCCGTCTGTAGCAGTTAGGGGACATCGATTGGTCTGTAGCAGTTACGGGTTAATAATAAATGGAATGATTCTCTGGTCATTCGAAAATGTAGGAAAAAATCATGGTCCAAATATTCCAAATATCTATCAATCCAATTTTCAAAATAATCGGTAATCCTCGTGTGCTTCTCTTTAAATAAGGTTTTTACGGCCATATAAGAGATATTCGCACTTGTATTATCTGTCAATAATAAAATTTTTTTAATATTCGATGAATCGGCATCATCCAATTCATCTAATAATAGGAGTGCTGCAACTGCCTTGCGTTTAAGCATATTTCAATTATTTAATTAACAATAATATATCGAGACTGTATCGTGTTATGGGCAAATCAAATTGTCAATTTGAATTGAACTTGAAACTTGACAGCTCGCCGATCAACCAACCGTTTCGAATTCGAATGGGTCGGAACCAACCGGAGGTCCGACGTCATCGTCTATGAACCGACCGGTCAACCATGAACCAACCGCAAAAGCCATTCGAAATCGAGTTTGAAATGTTTGAATATTTAAACCAGTTGTTTAGACAAGTGAGATACGCGAAGTGGTGGGGGGTCCGTCAAATTCGCCTCAACGTTGCCAGATCGGGCAGTTATTCCGGTATTTGAAGAATAGGTCAGTTCTTTTCTTCGCATTAGCATGGGCCTACCCAGGTAGGGGCAGGGGGGGATGGCAGCTGCCCCCCCCCCTTGAAAATAAAATGAATGTTAATTTTCCTGGCAAGTGGAAAATAAAAACGTGTTTCCTACTCATCTCAGGTATGAGCTGCCCCCCTCTAGCTGAAATCCTGGGTACGCCCTTGCGCATTAGCACTTTGAACTAAGCAACTCTGAATAAACTGTTAGAAATTAATTAACACCATTGTTTGAAGAGAACTTTAAACATTGTTAACACTCAATAATTTATTTTCAAATAGAGTTCGAGAATTTAATCGAAAAATGCGGAAGATATTTTCAGGTGACGTTACCTTCCAATAAATCGCCAATAAAAATAACTTCCAATTCCTGAACACGCAGTATAAATTGATAATCCTTATTCCTTTTCTACATTATTGTTTAAAGTTTAAACAATGTCTACATTATGGTCTCCACTCACGAGGCAACCGAATCGGAAACCAGCAACAAAGATAATGAAGGGCCATAAAATCCGGCGCGTGCCATTGCAGATGCTATGAGTTTCCATGAAGAACAGCGGAATTTTTGCAGTTGTGTCAGTCACTTCTACGAAAATTTCCGTAGAATTAGGGAATTTAGAAAGTTCCAACGGCATGTACTTCTTTTCAATACCGAACAAAATCGTACGTTTCGTAGGTACTGCGTTCTGAATTCCGTAGAAGTGGCAACGCTGGCAAATTCTAGCAATATAATCCGTCTACCTCTTGTCAAAACCCAAGCGGCACATTTTATTGGCCATGATTTATTGCAGATGCGGACCCCAAGTGTCCGATTCGGTATCCCCCGTGGATGAGCAATCTAATCTAAAAATCTAAAAAGAAACGGATTTGCACAATCTGGCAACAAAATCCGGTTTTGACACTGTTCGCGCATGCGGAAATCGGCCTCCAAATCTCACTTGTTTAAACAACTGGATTACACCCATGCTGTTTAAAATAAAAATATTCTTTTCAAATTCTGCTTTGTCAGCTTTGTGCATATTGCTAGTGTTGAAAATATTTACTGTGACTCCTTCAACAATGGCTCCCAGAATGTGTTGTGTTACTACATGTTTCGCTAAAAGTGATAAAAGGTATGATACTAGTTTTTGCTGTATTTATTTTGATGGTCACCCCAGATTCCTGTGATTTTAAATTTGTTTTTATTTTTAGATATCACATTCCCTCGAATGAGAAAGTAAAACAGGTCTGGCTTCAAAGAATCGGTAATGCTGAATTGTTCAATGTGAAATCAGTAAACTTAAAGAATTATGTGGTTTGTGGCATTCATTTCAGCACAGACTGCATACTTCCGGATGGAAAATTGAAGAAATTTTCATTGCCAACTCTCAATTTACCAGGTAATTTAAAACATTCCAATTTCATTCACCTTGTACATTTTTTCTCCTATTTCAGAGTATGTGAGTTCTGCAAACAATGAAGATATATTTTTTGAATATCATCGACCAACTAGTGTTACACCAGACAGAGGTAATCCATTAGTAATTTTAATAATTTACCTTCTCATTTCAGCATATTAACTGAAAATTTTTTTTAGATATTACAAGTGGAACAACTACTTTCACTGGAAATAGCCCTGAGTTGAAGGTTCTCATTCCTTCAAAGGTTTTTGGAAGAAAAAATCTCCCCCTAGAAAGTATCAGTGAAATAGCACATGAAGATGATTTTTTCCATGGAGTTGAATCAAGTGATGAACCAACAACTTCAAGTGAAACATTTCAATCTGATGTGACTAGAGTTAAGGAGTACCCAGAAGGTATTTAGTTTTTAGAAAACATAAATTCCTTGATTGAATTATTCTGAAATCAAATCACATCAATCTTTAAAAATTGATAATTTGGGAAATGAGAATTGCCAATCAACATTTTTTTATGTCTTATAAGGTCATTTTAATTTTCAGACATTATGAACGTAGATGTGCCATCAGGATCAAGAAAAGTCTCAGTTCCTAAGGCAACTTCCAGCACAAGTAGAAAAGGTAACTAAAATTGTGTTGTAGTCAGTTTCCAAGATTAGGAGATTTATCTCAAATTAATTGCTAATGATTTATTTTGAAATATTTTTACTTTCAGTGTCTCATGGCAAGCGGATTGCTTCTGGGAAAGAAATTTCTGTGCTGAGGGAACTCAGATTATTCAGGAGAATGGAGCGCCACGCTTCGTTGAGAAATATTTCCCTGAAAGAAAAACTTGAGGCCCTGAAAAAGGTGAAATATATTGAGAGCCTGAATAAGTTGAACAAAACAACACTTAATTTCTTCATATCACAACAAAAATATCAAAATTTAAAGAAAAGGGGTCGCAGATTTTCTATTGATGACAAAATTTTTGCTATTTCCCTTTACAAGCAGAGTGGTAAAGGATATAGATATCTATCTAAAATATTTAGTTTGCCATCAAAACGCACATTGATGGATATATTGGGCAATGTTCCATTCAAGTGTGGCATTTATATTCAGGGTTGGGATAAAGTTTGGCACCAAATTAATATCTTTAAAACGAAACAGGCGATATTTTTGAAATTTGGCAGCTGAGTGTAATGGACCACAATGCATCTGATGAGCATATTTTCATTAATGAGATACTTCCGGTTTAACCGGAAATGACAAAAAAAATTTTTATTTAAATGGGACAGGGTGTATATTTCTGCAGATTCTGAAAGTGCACCTTGTTTCGGATCTGTCCATATCGGGTTCCATGTAAAAATTCTCTGTGAAAAGAAGAAATTCAGTCTTTTTGTACATTTAAGAAAAAATCCAATCAAATAAATAAATCGTTGTTATTTGTATCAATAGTGAGAAATAAAACGAAATACTTCGTAGTAGATAACTCTTTCTGCTTTTCATGACGTATTTTTTATGAAAATCTATAAAGAGAAGAAATACAGGGCTTTTACTAGTAGAAAAAATTTATTGAAAATAATAAAAAAAAAATCATTTTAAATGTTCGAAGTGCTTGCCATTCACTCAGCTGCCAAATTTCAAAATTACCGTCCGTTCCGTTTTAAATATATTAATTTGGTGCCAAACTTTATCCCAACCCTGTATATATATATACAGGGTGGCCCACCCCAGACGCGGTTCTCATTTTGAGGCAGTAAATGAAGACATTTTGAAATTTTTTTTTCGTGAAATGTAAAAGGCAATCAGATGCACAATTTAAAATTGTTTTTACATATACAGGGTGTTCGATAACAAAGATATAGCAATACAGCAATTGACAACAATCTGTTTGTATTGAGCTCATAGAACTTATAGTACATGGAATGCCATCAGCCTTGCTGCTCAGTTTAAAAAAGTGGATAAACATCTCCAGTTGGAGGAATACTGAAATTTCCATATTGCCATGGTTACGACTTGTCATACAGAATAGAAACACAGAAATACTATGAATTTAATCGTCAAGATCCGATTCACTTGGCATTTCGGCAAACATTTCTGTGTTTATCTTCGGTGTGACAGGTCGTATCCATGGGAACATGGAAATTTAGTGATTCCTCCAACTTGTGATGTTTATCCATTTTTTTAAGCTGAGCAGCAAGGCTAATAGCATTCCATGTACTATAAGTTCTATGATTGAGCTACATATGGTATCCATGGATACATAATGACATGTCCCTTTCTCTTGTCCCAACCATAGAACTTATAGTACATGGAATGCTATTAGCCTTGCTGCTCAGCTTAAAAAAATGGATAAACATCGCAAGTTGGAGGAATACTGAAATTTCCATATTGCCATGGTTACGACTTGTCATACAGAATAGAAACACAGAAATACTATGAATTTAATCGTCAAGATCCGATTCACTTGGCATTTCGGCAAACATTTCTGTGTTTCTGTTCGGTGTGACAGGTCGTATCCATGGGAACATGGAAATTTAGAGATTCCTCCAACTTGAGATGTTTACCCACTTTTTGATCTGGTAATAGCATTCCATGTACTTTAAGTTCTATGGTCCCAACGCATGCGTATAGCGACAACTGACCCTGGATTTAAGGGGAACGATTGCCACACTTTTGTATACTTATTAGCCACTACGCTCAAATTCTATATTTATAATTCTATGATTAATCTGCATTTTCAAAATTGGCAACAGTTGTCAAAAGCGATTTCTGTGGTTGAAAATCGAATCGATATCGAATCCCGTCGAAAACGTCAAAAATTCACGTTTTCCAAGTGCAATTTTTGGATATTCAGACCTAAGAAAATGTAGAAATGGATGGCGAGAACGTTACCTTGATGTCTGAAATAGAGTTCCCCATTGACCCGACTTTTTTTATTCATTTCGTAAGCTATATTTTTCCTATTTGTATTACGAGTGAGTTATAGGCGTGGGTTATTATTACCTCACACTATTGGTTTATAGAGACTATTACAGATCAAATTCAGTTGTATAATGGATACATATTATATGGGAGTAGATAAAGAGTCTAGGCGCATGCGTCAAGCGTGAACAAAAAATCATGAAATTTAGTTGTGCAACAACCGCTAGGTGGCGGTAGTGATGCGTGAATTCGGCCGTACTTATGGCCGATTGCACCGTAGAGAAAACTGTAGATTAAATATAAAACCTCGATTAGTGTCTATGATAATCATATGACACTAATCGAGGTTTTGGATTTAATCTACAGTTTTCTCTACGGTGCAATCGGCCCTTCAGAGAGTTACACCCCCCGCTAGGGGGGGGGGGGGGGGGGGGGCAAAAAACAATCAGAATAGAAAAAACGAACTGATTTTCGTATATTATGCTAATATTTCATAAGTTTTTTTAAGGGATATTTGAGTTCTAGGAGGGCGTCCCCACTTTTCGACGCCCTTGGGAATATAGAATAACAGACTCTTTGATAATTATTAAGTCCGTACGGTTTCGATAACAGACATTGTCCCATTGTTTCATGTGGCAACACCGTCATCATTAGCATTTGTTTTTATTACCTGTCATAGATGCATCTGTCATTTTGTTGAATTGTAAACAAAATGCCAACTTTTGTACCGAATTATGTGTTTTTGCGGGGAGTTTTACTACATTATTTCAATATGAAGAAGAAGGCTGCCGAAACTCATCGTATTTTAGTGGAAATTTATGGCGACGGAGCTCTAGCTGAACGAACGTGTCAGAAGTGGTTTGCCCGGTTCAAAAGTGGCAATTTCGATTTGGATGACGAAGAACGTTCGGGAGCGACACCGAAGTTTATGGATGTAGAATTAGTGGCGAGGCTCGACGAAGATCCATCTCTTGGAGTCACTCAACCAGCCATTAGCCATCGTTTAAAAGCAATGGGTATGAACCAAAAGGTAAAAAAATGGGTGCTGTAGGAACTGAAGCCAAGAGAAGTAGAAGGCCTTTTTTTACACGAGAACAACTGCTCAAACGGCGTAAAAGAAAGGGGTTTTTGCAAGGAATTCTGACTGACCAATAAAGAATGGGTATTTCCAAAATGTCGGGCAACTTATGGTTACCCCTGCCATTCCTTATGATATTCGAAACTCCAGTTGTACTTCTATGCTTCTATGCTCATTTTCATTATAAAATATTCTGTTTATTAAGCACTAACCAAGAAATTTTACATTCCAGAACTTCTCCAACGAAATGGTAGATATTGTTCAGAAGCGGTACCAATGGAATGATTCCCCTTCCAGTTCTGCAGACTTGACTGCATCTTGTGAAAAAGATTCTACTCCTTCAACTTCGAAGAGAGCCAAATCAACAACTGTTTCTTCTTCCTCTTCTAAAAGAAGTGCCAGTGAGGCTTTCTCTGATGTTGCTACCAATTTTGACCAAGACGAAGATTTTAACGATTTATTTATAAAGATTGTAGGATTCAAATTTCGAAAACTGAGAGAAGGGCAAAAAGTGTTGGCAGAAAAAATTATAAATGAAGTTTTGTTTGAAGCACAGTTAGGACATCTTACTATGCAAACTAAGTTAGTGCATTCTGCCACATCTAACAATAATTCTCAAATGGGAGCATCCAACTATGGAATTTTAGAGGAGCAGATGTCACCTAGTGTAAATATCAAATCCGAACATAGTCTAGGTAGTGAAAATTATTTAGATCTTGGTGAATGAATTTGACCAATACTGAAATTGTTGAAACAGGATTTCGCTGAAAGAAGATAGTGTATGGTTATTACGCTTGTCATTGAAACTTATCAATAATTCGTCTGTGGTTCCTCGGAAAAATGACTGGTTCATGAATGTAGAGTGGACAATTTTGAATTGTACCTTGTGTAAATACTTCATTTATTTATTTATATTCACTTCACATACACTAAAGATAATTACAAAGACTTAATAAAAGAATACGATACTTTATTACCAGTATATATGCGACAGTTATTAAAATTCATTTAATAGCAATGAGAATATCTATTTGCAAAACTGGCATTTTCAGTTTTCCTTTCGCGACTTGATTTTAGAACTTCTCGTGACACCTACCTGTTTTTATATTGACCACACTAGACACCTTGCAGAAAACTTCATGGGATTAGTTTTAATTTGATGAATACCTGTCAGAGGGCGCTATTTTTTAAATGTTTCTTTACCAAGGTGGTAACAGGTTGCCAAATTATAACATCCTCGTCAATCCCTAATTGTAAATTATTTAGTAGCTCTCGGAAATTCAGGTTTTATTAGCTGTTACTTTCAAATTCAATCTAAATAAACTTTATTAACTGGTGAAGATCGCGTAGTATAGAGGTCGCCGCTAAGAATAGGTCCCTGTAAGTATAATATTCAACTCTACTAGATGGAGCCGGTGTCGACTCATTCATGTCCTTTCATTCTAATCTAACCACGAAGTCGGTTCCAGTGCGCCAACTAATGCGCAATAACAAAAAAGTTCGCATTCGAAACTTGAATGTTTTGATTGTTTGCGAGTTGCGAGTACTATACGCGTTTGTGAGGAACGTCTGTTTGTTGCTTCGTTTATTAAAATCCGCCTTATTTGAATGACAACAAAGTTTCCGAGAATATTATAATCGAGAAACGATCAGTAACTTTGGCTAAATTGTGAGGTGAAGTGATTTGAAACCTGTTTTTGGACGTGTGTGAAGTGTAATGTCTGTGAATTGTGTTACTCCGACTGCAATATCTTAGGTGTTCAATTATCAGGTAAGTCCAGTTGTTCAATCAAATTCCTGCGAATCTTGAGTCGTTAACATGGACGGACGCTGAATCTTGTAGGATTGTTGAGGATGAGTAATGCCATCGGATTCGAAGAACTTTAAACGTTACGTAGTGGTTAACAGGTAGGAGATGAGGTAGACATCTAGGTACGTAGTTATGTTGAAATCTTGTATAAGGTGGTCACATTTCTAGCGGTTTCGTTTGGTACGGCATGAGTCGGGTCAAGATCAGTTGGTTCTTTAACCACAGGACTGGAATTATTCACTCACACAAATGATACTTTGCATCCTTCAATAACGCCAAAGAGAAATATTTGATTTCATCGAATCATCATTCTCCGAATGGTACTCGATGAAATCAACGAGGAAGTAAATGTGAAACATTTTTAATCACTGATTCTGTTTATTCCTTCAGATCTTTAACTTTATGTTCACTTATTTAGAATAGGAAGCGGCGATTCATTGAAAATAAGCGCTTTTATTGTAGTACGTTGGGGCTCCTGAGTTGAATGATTGTTTAAATTTCCTTACACAATTCTAATAATTGTCGGTAAAAATAAGGATTAACCAGGTATGAGATAACACTGATATTCTTTAAGAAACATGTTTGTAATTACTCTTTACCTTTCATTGTCAAGGCTTTGAACTCTAATATCACCTTGTTTCCCTTAATGATTAATTTGAGTGTCATGAACGTAAGACCGATAAAGATGTAGAGAACAGTCTTTCAAGCTCATAATTTTCTGAATGTGTTCTGTTTATCACAACCCCAAGTTTAAAAGCCCTTCAAGTACTTGGAGGGCAAACACTTGGAATGAGAAATTTATGGTAAATGTTCATCTAGTTTGCTTCACTCAAGAATTACTTTTGATAGACTTATGCTGTATTTTTTTGGATCTTTAATCGTATCGTATTGATGTATAAAGCTATTCTATTTAGCTATGAAACATGGATTGATTGGTTTGTGAGAAATGACGAATTCAAATGTGATGTGACAGATTTGACGTTGAGACTGTTAAAATCGAGGTTAAAATGAATTTTGAGAGAAGGAAATTGTTTGATTTCTGTCTCGCTACAAAAACAAGAATAGTATTTCTATTTCGCACTATATACGTTATCGATTGCTGAATATCTATGGGAGTAGATACAGGATACAGTCGACACAGGTTGGTACTGTATATCGATTTCACACAACATCTGCTGTATACACATATATATTTACCAATTCTATACCTCAAAAATGTAAGAAAAACTGAGATTTAATTGTAAATAAAGGATTGTTATTACCTACAAATAAAGACAAAAATTACCTGAACCTTCATCGTTCCCTTTATAACTCGCTTTATAATAAAATTATTTCTGAATATACCTACATAATATTGATTCACTCTGTATAAATTGGACGCATGCTAGAGTGTCGATCGAGTACGTCTGCATGAATTAAAACCGAAATTAAAACGGTTTTTCAGAGACCTTGACCTCAGTTGCAACTTTTCTCATTCAAAATGGCACATTTCAAAGGTGAATAATGACGAATGAAAAAAATGAAAGGAGTAGCTTCTTGTGTTACCTTTCTGAGCCGGTTTTTATGCAGGAAGCACGTAGGGAGGACCCGAGATGCATAATATGAGCGTGCACAGGGTGTACCTTGGTTATTTGTCGTACAAGTTGATGTACTGAGATTTTTTGTAATGAATTATCATTGGAATGTTCAGTTCAATATTACGCATTCGTAGATCATAAATAGACGTAACAACATTCGTTCCATAAGAATTCATTACTAGGTACGTTCTTGAATTATCGACATTCTCATATTAACGATTGTTTACAGTTTCATGTACGTTTATTACAACGCTTTACCCATTCCAGAGTAAGATAAAATTGTTAATTGATGTCATCTTTAATCATAACACGTTCCATTTATTTTATGTAATCGTTATGGTTGGTAAAACATGTTATAGAACATATATTTTTAATTTGATCACCACTGTTTTTTGATACGAATACACAAATAAGATGCATCTTGCATCTGAAGAATTCTATGGAATCTTTGTTTTCATCTATGACCATCATAAAGAAAATATGTACTATCTCTATGGCGATTTTATTGACCATGGTGCTCTATGAAATGTCAAAATCTGGTACTTGCGATTCTGTGTATTGCATAGAGAAGTTGCTACGGTTTTGGTGCGAATTCAATTCATAATCCGGGGATTTCAAGAGATTTTAACAGCAATTTCTGGTTGAATTCCTGGGCAACTTCAAGAAAACGATAGGTGTTCTGTTTCTTGTCAATGCTTAGGACTGCCTTTTCGATGATCGACGTGGATACGTTCAGGATATCTGATACCGTTGAGAACTTCTCGTGAAAAGTTAAAAGGGTGTGAATAGAAATGTACGGTTCTTATAGAGAGGTTTATTTCTTATAAATACAATTATTTCAAAATCTAGAAATAAGAAGGGTTCAACTTTTATTAAATTAATTTCTTCCAACAAATTAATATTCAATAATGGCGTTCTCGCATCTTGTTCGAAGCTATGTAGGATATTTATATACTTCTACGTTTCATGCATGCTGAATGATATATTAAAACCATCAGCATTAAAATTACAAGGCTGAGTGAGTAAATCAGGTACGTTCATGGATTCTAAAACAATAACAATTAACATCGCGTTTCAATGAGAGGAAAACTATGATGAGTTGAACTGGCAGGTGCTTATTGTAATAAATACATACTTGTGCATTTTCTTGTTAGTCATTCTTCAATTTATATTGTACTTCCTTGGTATTGAGTTATTTAATAAACGAAGTAAAGTATTCTTATGATCATGTATTGATAATTATTGAGAACTGATCTTATATTCCAAATGGGGACTTTATTGGATTTTGTAAAATTAAAAGGATTTGTGAACGAGTTTGTGAATGTTTAGACCAATTAAATATCTATTAGAGGATTATTAACGGGCCGTATTTCCTCAGATACTTACCTATGATACGTATCAATAGTTATCAATATTAAAACTATTCGGGGTTTCCATGACCAGTCATAATATGATGTAGGTGGAATCTCGTGTGAACTAAATAATCAGTTGATTGTTTATTCATCATTTCGCCTATAAAAGATAATGCGAGGAATTCGCTTGGATTCATCCGATAGGAACAGCGAGAACTGAAGAGGTCGCAGAATTGAAAATACGAGATGTATTGAGAATGAAATCACGTTCTATTCGTATGCAAGCCGCTTATCTGCTCACTTTGCATTTTAGGAATAATCATAGAACATACTGTTTACCATTCGAGAGTGATTTATGTTCTACAGTTTACTTTTTGACAGGAAGTTTGGCAACTGATTTCATTTGTTTGATAACACTCGTCGGTTTCTTCGAAAACTAAACTAAATAGTTGATTTAGAATTAGTGATATGCAAAAAACTGCGTGAAACTTCAGATATGTACCTATTTTCATTGCTCATTTGTACAGTTAGTTCCATTGAAGGCGGTGAAATGGCAATTTAAGATTCTTGAGGGGTTTTCAAGATGCTTGAGAAAATAAACTGCTCCACATGAGTTAGGGATATTGACTTGAATTGCAAAAAAAAAATAGTTTAAATATGATTTTTGTGATGAAAATTCATATTAATATGATTTCAAGTTGCAAATTGATTTTAGCCTGTTCCAGCGTATACAGGGTGGTTAAGAAAAATCGAGTAAAATAACGAAATTTCATTCCCAGAGAATTCAAGCATTTTAAGACTATCAATACAATGTATGGCCTCCACGAGCATCTATAACAGCTTGACATCGAGCTTGACATCTTCTTTGCATACTACACACGAGGTTGTTGAACATTTCTTGAGGAATTCGGTTCCATAAACGGGGCAGAAGCTCTCTCAGATCATTTAAGGATTCTGGGGTAGGTTGATGATTATCTAATCTTCTTTGGAGCATATCCCATGCATGTTCTATGCAATTCAAATCTGGTTAGTGCGGAGGTATTGGTAAATGTGGAATACCAAGCTCCTCGCGCGCATTTTCAACTATGGCTGCACGGTGTGGTCTAGCGTTATCGTCTAGAAATTGAAAAGTTTCACCAATAGCAGCGTGAAAATTCGGCACAACATTGTCAATGACATGCTCCCTATAGTGTAAGGCGGTCATATTCCCAGGACAAATGTGTAGATCTGTGCTCCCGTTGAAACATATCTCGGCCCATACCATAACACTACCCCCTCGGAATGGATGGACTTCTTGGACATAGCGACGATTACGGGGTATGCGTGGGATTGTCCATACCCTTATTCTTCGAGAATCTGAAAATCGTCCATATCTGGATTCATCAGTGAAAAACACTACGCCATTGATCGTTCCAATTGATATGTTGCCTTGTCCATTCCAGTCATGAGCGTCAGCTCATGGTCACGTGTTAATGGAACTCCTCTCAATGGACGTCTAGAACCTAGATTCACCTCTCTCAAACATCGTCTGATAGTTTCGATGGAAACTTGGACCCCATCTGCATTTTGAAGAGTATTCCGTAGCATTCTACACGTAGATGTAGGGTTTCTTCTCGCCGAAACGGTGATGAAACGATCCTGAGCAGGTGTTGTTTTTCGTCGCCCACCAAGCCTTGGTCTTTCCAACACGGAACCTGCCTCCCTGAACCTATTCCAAAGTCGAGATATCACACTTTGGCTGACTTGGAGCCTTTCCGCTACAACAACCTGAGTTAGGCCACCCTGTAGCATTCCGATAGCCCTATTAGCCTCAGCGTTTGTTAATTTACGTCTTGGCATTTTCAGAAAACTCGTTTCAAATCGAAGCCGTTGATAAACTGACTTCATTTCAAAATAAGAACATTCATGAAGCATATTATGCAATGAACCAAACTTCAGAAAAAAGGCGACCAGATTGACGAAATGTCTCATACTGATTTTTATTGGATCGATTCAAGTTGTTATTGAGTTTTAAATGATTTTACAGCGATTTTCTCGAAGATTACATACTTTTAAAAACGATTGAATACGAAATCCCTATCTCTTGTGGAGCAGTATATATGGCTGGAATGTTTTATGTGGGCCACGCTGTAGTGAGGTGGGCCACTATCGACCTTGTACAAATGGGACCAAATGTTGTGGCGAATTGATTCTCCCCGATTTCTGATTTGCCCAACCATATCACCGGATTCTACCTGACCTATCTGAAGCAAACCGAGCATTCCTGAATGCCCGACATACTTCCACTATCCACACCTTTCCGGGCTCATTATTCGTGCTTCTAGGAACGAGCAGCGCTCGTCTTATAGATAAGAAAGTTGGTGGAATTTACTTAAAATTTCAGTCTCGGCACGTCCCGTGTTTTTCGAATAATTTACAATGTCGAGTACGTCGACTCGGTGCCTTGGCACTAAACGGATATTTACCGAGGCGTTTTCAATCCACGTCGGATTGAATTGTTTCATTGTTTACCTGTAAAGTTGTGTGACATACTTGGCTAGAGAGAGGCTTGGCAATAGGATCGTCAACGGATCATCTGACATTGATTTCGATGGGCACAGGCTGGATGCATGCAATTAACGAGCGGCGTGAGAATAAGTATTGTTTGTCGGAATCTGAAAAGAGTGCTCGGATCAATTGAAGTTGATACCGTTCCCGGGAAATGGATTTAATAGGTTCGAACACCGACCTGGTCCCTCCAAAGACAGAGCATAACCTTCGCAGCATGAATATTCGGTCGAGGCGATGACGTAGAAGCATGACCATGACTTCCTTCTTTTTGGATTGCTGTTAAAGATCCTTTCCGTCGTCTTTGAAACGATGGAACCAAACACGTCAAGTTGTTTTACTCAGAGCAACATCGTTCGACACTAGAACATATTATTAGCAGATTCCGCTGTCAAATGATCACTTCCGGATTCTGTGTGAGAGACGGCGTTTTTGCCATCTGCGGTCTGCTGGTTAATTAGCGTTCTGCGTCAATTAAATAAGATATTCTTCTCCATAATGCCGAGCCTTATTAATGTAATTGTTCGCTTTAACAATTCACCATGGGATTTGTATAATTTCGATTTTGCATCAACCCGGCTATTTCCCACGTCCGCTGTGTGCATCTTGCCGACTTTCTCTGTGTGTGTACAATAAAATGAGCGACTGAATAAAACCGGTTGCATCGGTTTCATTGCCAAGGACTTCTTATTCATTAAAAATCGGCGAGCTCCTTTCGGAGGATCGCGATTGGCGTTTCGCGAATAGGATAAATAATGGAGGTATGTATAATTATAGCGATAATAGTTTCTGAAATCACGGATATTCTCATCGACGTGGCAACGTGGAAGTTCATCAAGAAAATTCAAAGATTCACCAAACTTACTCTCGAACTATCTTTATTGAACTTTGAGGGCCATTTCATAGGACCGATCAGAATCTGAGCACTTTTTAATATGACTCCTCTTGAAAATTTTCTTCATCATCATACGATTTAGAATTGTATCAATTTGTTACAAAATGGTGGCATAACTGTACGTAGAAGGAGATTTGTTATCCACTTGATGCATAAAGAAACCATGAACCACACTAAAAATAAATTTCTCATGATGATCATATTGATTATTGACCAAATCATTGTTGGAAGCTTTAACTGATAATTTTTTACATGAAACGAATTTTTCTCAATGACAGACTGGGTTCATAGATTTATTCAGATGCATAGAAATAATAAGTTGAAGAACTCGTCAACAGATTTATGGAAAATTTTCACCACGGAAATGCTAGTCTTTATGGTGAATCTTGGCTGTTTCCAGATAGGGCCAAACTGTATGAATTTTATATTCTGAAAATGTCACCCTTCGTCCAAATTTAGGGTTGTGAACTTTCGAGCACAGAATGGGTTAGGTTCCTGGTTAAAAATAGCTTGAAAATCTTCAATAGTTTTCACCATAGAACTTATCGTAACATTCGGTGAGTTCTATGGATTCACTATTTTCTGTGTATCGAATACAATTGGGTGCTCTAGTCTAAACCGAGGTCTAAACGTATTGTCACAATTCCAATGAAATGATTAATTTCGCATTCTATAGATATTATAGAATGAATTGAATAAATTACAGCATTTTTATTTATTTAGTTCTTATAATGTTACGTTATCTTGTCTTGGAACTAAATTCATAGATATCATAGAACTCACAGTATTTTTTACCGAAGTCGTACATCGAAGTTCCATGAAGGATATTCATAGACACAAAGAGCTTAAAGAATTACAATTACTGAATTCTGTGCTTTTCATCCGGTCTTGATCGAATCCACAGAGAAATCTGCGAGCATAACCTAAAAACATAATCTATGCTAACTCTTCATTTACTCATTTCTTAATGATTTCCGGTGGTCTTGAGTGAAAGGAGACTGGGATGGTGAAATTATTGAATGAACACGTATAAAGACAAACATCGTAATTGAAGACCTTGATATAAATACAAGGAAAACAAAATACCACGTTTTTCTTGAATAAATATTGAACTGGTATATCCTCTTCGGTAAACAAACACCTGATATGACGATCTTTTGTATAAACATAAACAAACGATGGTCGCAAGTTTGGCGAACAAGTGAATTCGAAGGAAACGAACGTTAAAATGAATGCGGGACGGTAATTCTAAACAGAAAAGTGGTCATTCTCCCATTTTGAAAATAGCTGTTCTGGCGTTTCTAAATAACCGCAGCCGTCTTTAGAACAAGCCGTGATATGTGATGTGGCAAGTCCGTATTGAATTTTTCAGGTCTTATAATTCTGTAAACACAGAAATATTTCAGCAGTAATTTTATTGAAATACAGGATGTTTCACCATAAACTGGACAAACATATATTGCCGTGTAGATGACACCGAGGAAGTCATTTTTGCTTAAGACATATACCCCGTTTTCGACGCATAAGCGAGATACAGGGTGCGTTTAATGTCAACTTTGAGCAATATTCTGATAACTGTATTGAGTTATGCGCGACATTTGAAATAACGGTTACTGGTCACATCTTAGAATTTTTTAGGGCTCAATTCAATTGTGGTGTAGAATTGTGAAAAAAAAATTTCAAAATGGCGGAAAGCCTGCAAAGTTGGAATTTTTTTTCTCGGTTGCCTATTTGAAAAGCACATTTCAACGTACTCGATTTTCTTAGATTTTCCGTGAAAAAATTTTTCAAAATTCGAACTCAACTTTTTTTTACATGTCTTCAGTGAAAAAAAAATTTCGGCCGAAATTGTTGAAATTTTCCATGGTTGAACTATCTTTCATTCTGAATACTGAGGTGAAAATAGAATGAAATAATATCTATTGGTTTTTTTTTGTAGCCTTCCAAAACTTACGCTCGGAGAACTTTCATAATTTTTATTCAAAAAACTGGAAGCCGTACGAAGGCCAAAATTGTGCTAATGGGCTGCCAGAATGACCCGGACAGAAATATGAATTTATAAACCAAAAAAATTTTTTTCGAAAAACTTTGCTAGGATTCGACCTCTGTACGAGTATGAATTGGGTTTATTTTAATCTTATAAATTTCCGTTACCAAAGCGACGCTAGTGAATCGAAAGTGGAGAGTTCGATTCCCACCAAAGTTTTTTGAAAAAAAATTTTTTTGGTTTATAAATTCATATTTCCGTCCGGGTCACTCTGGCAGCTCATTAGCCTAAATTTGGCCTTCGTACGGCCTCCAGTTATTTGAATAAAAATTATGAAAGTTCTCCTAGCGTAATCTTTGGAAGGCTACAAAAAGAAAACCAATTGATATTTTTTAATTCTATTTTCACCCAAGTATTCAGAATTAAAGATAGTTTAACCATGAAAAATTCCAAAAATTTTGGGCGAAATTGTTTTTTCACTGAGTACATATAAAAAAAAGTTGAGTTCGAATTTAAAAAAATTTTGTCACGGAAAATCTTAGAAAATCGATTACGTTGAAATAGTGCTTTCCAAATTGGCAAGCGAGAAAAAAAAAATCAAACTTTGCAGGCTTTCCGCCATTTTGAATTTTTTTTTCAGAATTCTACACCACAATTGAATTGAGCCCTAAAAAATACTAAGATGTGACCAGTAACCGTTATTTCAAATGTCACGCATAACTCACCACAGTTATCAAAATATTGCTCAAAGTTGACATTAAACACCCTATATCTCGCTTATGCGTCGAAAACGGTTTATATGTCATGAGGCAAAAATGACTTCCCCAGTGTCGTCTACATGGCTATATATGTTTGTCCAGTTTATGGTGAAACACCCTGTATATGATTATCGGGAAAATCAATTTGTTTGAAGGCATAAATTAGTGGGAAAACGGGATGTTTGTCAAATCTGCCTTGAAGGCAAACATCAGTAAACCTATTCCATCTTTCATGGGTGAATGCTGCATAGATACAGGGTGCCTCTAGCTCTGCCGTCCCCTCCCAGACCACACCAATTAAATCTATTGTTCATTGCCCCCCATCGCCCACTATAGATGATTCAGTGAAGACAAACAGCCTCCGATTTCACAATAATTTGTACCCCCTATATCGAAAAGAACATGTGCGTTCTTTTCTGTCTTCCTCTTCCCTGCTTACTCCGACTGAGTGCTCGCCCAATGTCCATAAATCTGAACGGTATCCGCGAGAACTTTGTATACGAATTAGCCAGAATCAATCAACAAGGCCTATTTTTATCGCGTACAGGAAACGTGTTAACAACAGACTTGAGTTACGTTTTAACACGTCGTGAACAAATTCAATTCGGTGCCTGCAGTAATTGGCGTTTATTTGGGTTAGTCAATCAACAAGACGATAATTAAAACGTTAGACTAAAGCAGAAATGATGCAATGACAAGCCAGGCGGAAAAGTGTGCTTGTTCGAAATCCTGTCTCAATTGGGCACGGTGTATTTGGTCACTCTTTCGCTGGTCGACCCTGTATACAAATCGTGAAAGATGCAGAGATAATCGTTTTATTTATGGCTTGAAATGTTTATCGGAAGATGTACAGGAACCGGACGCTGAACCTCTATGACCGATTTCCTGCAGGTTGTTTCAATAATGGCAGACTAAATTTCGATGGTCAGTCAAGGTTAACAGTACGGAAGGGTTTGGACGGGGGAAATGTAAGCCGTAACGGTAGACCGATCGCCCTAGCCCTTCAGGAAGACGACATTTACGTCGTAACGTGAGAAAATCGCGATTCTCGCATTGAGAATCCAAAAAATGGAACATACGGTGTATTCTAGACAATCGACAGCGGTATTTGTGTACCAACAAATGGTAAGTAAATTTGAACAGGATGTCGAAAGACTTTCTGTGGAAATTTTGAATCAGATACACCGGCCAAAAGTGCGATCTATACATGATTTCTCAAGGACCTTTTTTAAAAGCGGTGAAAAGTCAATCGCCACGTATTGTACGAAGGGAGACCCACAAAAACCGAACCTGTGTTGTTCGGTTGTTCCATCGACCTTCCTTTAGATTCAGGTGATTTTCCATGTTTATTTGTTAAACCTTCTCGAGTCTTATCGTTTAATACATACAAGTGTTCGCCACTTTATTCAAATTCCGTACTATTTCGGCTCCGGCCTCGATTTAATGGGATTCGACGTAAATAAGATAAAGCGTAATTACTTACGATTGGAATAAGCCAGGTATAAATAGATCTTGGTATAAAGCACCAAAGATCCTTGAATTGCGAAGAATGTTTATTTCTGAACAAAAGGCGAATTTGGAACCAAAATCTCGAAGCTGAATTCACGAAACAAAGAAGAGTCTTTGACTCGTCCATTTTCAGTTGTACATTTTTTGATTACCCAAAAATGTCTAATTTCTTTCTGTGACAGATTCAGGATACACCATGGATCAAATAATATAATATGATAACGTAGAGATTTATTCAATTCAACCCTCTAACACCATGGCCACAGCAGTCTTCAAGACGGCTCTAACTTTAGATCTTTGTCTATGGCTAATATGTAGGATTAGAATAACGTGAGTGATGCCAATGATCCAGACGTTTTCAAATGATAAACAGTGGCGGTTGGTGAAAGTATATAGTGTTGAGGCCTCGGTTGAGGCACACCAGAAAGAAATTATTGTTAATTATGTTTTCGGACGAAGTTATTTCATACTCTAGCATTAAAATGTTCTATTTCTATTTTACGGGCATTGTCGATAATCAGCTTTTGTTTTCTCATGCTAGTGAGCTTGCAGTTCGATGAATTATGCCGAGCTCTTTTATTATGTAGCAATAGATCGCGACTCAAATTTTTCAAATCGCTTTTGACCAAACTCTGTCGGAGTTAGTATCAATTGCTGCGAATAAAATGCATGGCCAAAAAAATATGTAATTCATTCAATGTTATGTTATACTACCGGTAAGCCAGTAGTATTTGTTATACCATGTATTTTTAAATCCTCGTTTTGGTATTCACAGGGCATTCACTCAAATCTGGAATAATCTGGTATATTTGATTTATCCTCATAAGAATAATTCGAAAAACTTTGTTGATAAGCTGAAAAATTTTAAAAATCACAAGTTCTCGAGTGTTCACATCCAACTGGGCCATTTGTGACGTTCCACTTGGTCCCCACAAATCCATCTCGTCTTCGGGACTCGGATATTAATGGAATCTACTAACCAAATCAAAAGACTTTTCGAAAGATCTCATTCGAACACCGAGACAAACTAAAACCTTCAAGAATAACAGTTAAAACTCTTCTAACGAATCCAACCAAATTTGAAAGCTGAACCGAGTTCCTCATTGATCTGAATAGCGCAGAATAATTGCACCCTTCGCGAGGTGACATCTAGATTCGAGAGGCTAGCTTCAGACTCGACATAACATTTGGCTTTTAGGCGTGCGTTTTCTCGGGGGCCTGCCTCTGCGTTCACTGGGAGATGAGGACGAGAGATGGTTATACAGAAATCGTGAAATATGGAAACGTAGACCAAGGGCCGTATTTTCTTGCTATACAGGATGTTTCAGAATGAGGGACCGTAAATTCGGGAACTCAATCTTCAGATGATTTTATGACTTAAAGTCCTATGGACTATAGGTCCCTGACGCACAGTTTCTGAGATACGGGGTGAAATTAAAAAAAAAATTGGTTTCATGAAATTATTTTCTACACCGTACACGATTTTTTTTTTGCGTTTTGGTAGGTCATGAGTACGCTTTAAGACACATTTTTTCCTATTCAAAATGATGTTCAATTTTCACCAGTGGCGTCCGTACAGACTCCTGTCCGAATAAATTCGGTGAAAAATTGGTACGCCAATGATTTTTCTCGAATTTTAAATTATTTTCGTAATCACCACATAATTTACAATAAGAATGGTTTCTTGAGTTTTTTACCTGCGACGAATACTTTCTGAGAAAAAAAATAAAATGCAATTTCATCTAAGAGAGTTGGGAAGTTCCTTGTTTACTTTTAAAATCGTCTGGACACAGATTAAGGCAGCTTAATAAAATGCAATTTCATCATGTGTTTAAATGCGTACTCATTTTCATAATGTTTCCGTGAATTCGGGGTCCCAATCTTCAGATGATTTTATGATATAGAGTTCCTATGGACTATGGCTTTCTGGCGCATTGTTTCTGAGATACAATAAAAAAAAATGTTTTTCGAAATTATTCTCGGCACCTTACACGATTTTGGTAGGATATGAGTACGCAATAAAACACATTTTTCGAATTTCGTGGAAAAAGGTACGCCATTGCTTTTGATAAATAAAAGTTTTACTGCCTACCTACTACCTCTAAAACTAATAATGCAATATTGTTAAATTTAACAAGCAATAAGAGATCTTCACGAATGAACAAAATGGACCAAACCGAACTTTTTCTGATAGTCTCAAAACTCTCAAATGAATCCTGTAAAATGTTTTCGCTCCAGGTACTACTCTTCATACAAACGTCTGGCTTTTGATGCATTTCCGTCAGCAAGACCATACATGTGATGTATGTCTGCAAATTCATTTTTTGTGAAATTTACCATCCTAGATATTCTGTAAAATCAGCAGTCGAAATCAATCTTGCAAACGTCAAATATGAAGGCGTCTAAGCTGCCTTAATCTGTGTCCAGACGATTTTAAAAGTAATCAAAGAATTTCTTAACTCTCTTAGATGAAATTGCATTTTATTTTTTTCTCAGAAAGTATTCGTCGCAGGTAAAAACTCAAGAAACCATTCTTATTGTGAATTATATACTTACGAAAATAATTTGAAATTCGAGAAAAATTATTGGCGTACCAATTTTTTCACCGAATTTATTCGGATAGAAGTCTGTACGGACGCCACTGGTGAAAATTGAAAATAATTTTGTATGGGAAAAAATGTGCTTTAATGCGTACTCGTAACCTACCAGAACTAAAGAAAAAATCGTGTACGGTGTAGAAAATAATTTCATAAAACCAATTTTTTTTTTATTTCAACACCCCGTATCTCAGAAACAGTGCGTCAGGGACCTATAGTCCATAGGAACTTTATATCATAAAATCATCTGAGGATTAAGAGCCCGAATTTACGGTCCCTTATTCTGAAACAGCCTGTATAATGATGAGAAATAAAATAATAAAAGAAATAATGGAAATGATAAAATGAATAATTAGGAAAATATGAGATTTATACGTGTAATTTCCGACATTTATTGGTGAGGCACTGCCTCACCTGCCTCAAAGGATAAGCCGCCACTGCTGATAAACGTAACCAGTATGTGAGGACAACCATAAAATACGACCAAAAATACTTTTTCAACACAACAAGTTTTGCTACCAAGTCATCAAGTCATGTGTTGTGATGATACCAACCCTAAAAGGGTTGGATGGTTTCTTTTATCTGATGCCAGCTTGAAGGTACCAATCGAACGAATCCTCGCATTATCCATCTTTCAATGGGTCTATTCTTACGAAACTTCAGGGGGCAAAAGTTGCTCGTCAGTATTGACAGCCTTTCACCTTTCAGAACTGATCGTTGGAATACCCTGTATATAATTTCTTTCGCCTGAAATTTGTTGGGCCAATGGGAACATGAATGTATCCTCGTAACTGTCTTCGTTATCGTTCGTGTTTACCGATTTACATATAAGTATGTACTCGATTATACATACAATAGAGGTACAGATACAAAGAATAAACTCTGACATGAATGTGAATGAATGCAGAAAAAGTTCGGTTCGATCTCACTTAAAGAATCGTGAGAACATTTTTATGTCGGTTTTGCTATCGACCATTTTGGACGAAACGTCTTTGAAATTGAATGAAACAAATGAAGCAAAGTGACATTCACACTTTTTTCAAAATGGCTGCGATTACTGATTCTTCTTTTTCTTTTCTAGGACCTAAATGCATGGCAGTTCATTGGAACGCAGGGCCCTTGAAAGAGAGGCCCTGCGTAACGTCATCATCCAGTGGAACGCCAACAGATTGGACCTATTCGAGCTGTCGGAGCCAAATGAGGTAAGTCTGCAATTTTTAACAACCAAATACCAAGTACCTACAATAAAGATCAGTACGAAGAAATTTGCAACTGCATCTTAAAATCACCGAATTGGAAATGAATGGACCACGAACTCCACCCTGAGGAACACCAATTCATTTAACTTGTCCCAATTCGTACTAAAACCAATGCTGGAACGCAAATTTCCCTCGAATTCCTTCAATTTTGATAATTTTCGTTCCATGAATGAACATTTCATTATTTTTGACACCAGAGACATTCAGGTGTGTACCTGGTGATCCAGATGGGTTATGCCTACACAGCTCGTCGATTCGCGACAATGGGACACGTCTCTAAAGTCGTTAGACCGTGTTTCCCCAAGTCGGTTACGATTTTTTTCGCGACCAAACTGAATTTTTCGGTTCCCCTCGTAGGTAACAGGTTGAAACCCCTATTTACGACATCCGCATGCGGACGAAATTCGTCAGTTCAATGACGGGTATTGTTGACTGACGGGAAGGCAGCTCGAATCACGATACAGGGTGGGGCGATATAACTAGCGTATCGGAGTGCTTCCTCATTCATTCATCTATTTTATTTTCTTCTTTTATCTTATTGTATGCGTTATGATGTTGAGCGGCGGATTCAAAATGTGAGGTACAAATACAGGGTGTACCATAGTCCTATGACCTATACTATACTAAAATGGTAACTGAGTGGACCGGCCCGAGAGAATCTGTCCAAAAGTGGGTCCAGAAGAATCTTAAAATCGCAGCGAAGCTGCATTACGGTGAGGGGATTTTTATACGGTTGGAAAGAGGAATAATCGATTCTTACGTGGGTAGAATTTCGATTCTCTAGGCGAAGTAAAAGTATTTTAAAAAAATTCGTGAAAATCGCGAAAAAATCCGACGAAAAGGGCCATTTTGAACTCGATAAAACTTTTTTCACAGATATCCTGACCGTGATATAAATATACGGATCGAAAGAGGAAAAGTCAATGCAAAATAGCTTGGTATTCATATTTTCCATAATTTCCCCATTCCTTCAGGAAACTTGATCAAACTTCGACATTTCACCTATAAAATCACTCGAGTTCTACCAATGAGGATAACTACTTAAAAGGTAGATCTGCTGGCCTATACTAGTTTACATACTATTTCAAAGAAATGCTGCTGAATTCTCCTAATAATGCCTTTTTTTCCGAATTAGAATCTGCATTTTCTAATATGTTAAATAAATGACAGAAATAATTTTCTTTCAAATGGACCACACTGAATATGATTTCTATGGCATCCTAACTTGTGTGTATGATAGGAATTCAAGCGTGAGGGTGACTACATAATATGTCATCTTATGAAATGAAACACCAGGTAGCACCAGATTGATACCCTGCCTTTTTTACCTGGAGTTGTATAGTTTATATCATTCTGTATCTGAATTCTTCTCAGTTTGATTCGAAGTCGACGAAGAAAAGGAGACTAGATTCGACAAATGTTATTCAATTTTTTGAACGCTTTTGTTAATCCAACAATTGTAGGTTCAGAAATGAAAGAAAGCAATCAGTTTGTGGCGAAAATCGTTATTGTTGTAGTTCATTCGATGTTAATGTTGTTCTGGAAAACTTACCTATTGACTTCATAGACAGTTATTCAACTTGATCATGCTTCATTAGTACTCCATTTTGCGATTAATTAACCATTTTTCCCATTTCCTGAAAGAGCATTGTGTTTTATTTCGTATTAATGAATTCATGCAGAAATATTGCAATGCTTAACTGAAACTCTTGCATCAGTTTCCGTGAGTAGAAGGTGAAAGCTTTCAAATGACGTCTAATCACACCAAAAAAGTGTTTGAACAATTTTGCATGCTATCCAAACACTTTATCGTCAAATACAGTTTTGAGACACATTTTTTTAGTTCTATGCAACCCATTTCTTTTGTTGTCAAAAAAGTGAAATAAACGTTTGCAATATACGGGAGTCCCAACTAAAATGTGCGATCCTTATTTACACCTAGTCATACAATCGATATTCCCAAAACATTTCCGACTCCAATTTCCCTTCAATTTTGAATCGAGTATATTCCATGCACTTTTATAATGTATCCCGGCTGGCCATGACATTCTGGCACATTTCACCGTCTATATTTTGAACATTTTAGTCATTTTCCTGTCACATGAATAAGTAACGTTGTCCTTTTTACATACAGGTCGTAGTAATTACGTATTCATCAGATTGTTTATTTACTTTGGAAAAATAATGAATTTCAAAAATATTATGTGAATTCAATAATTTCAAAGAGCTGGCGAATGTCGAAGAAACTTTTTTCTCTGTTAATGCTGGAAATATTTCACGTATACATCAGGGTTGGGATAAAGTATGGAATCGAGTAAATATCTTTCAAACGAAAGAAACGATATTTATAAAAATTTGCAGGTAAGTGTAATGCAACAAAATGCATCTGATGTACATTTCTCTGTTGATAAT
Organism: Adalia bipunctata; assembly: GCA_910592335.1. Taxonomy (NCBI): domain Eukaryota; kingdom Metazoa; phylum Arthropoda; class Insecta; order Coleoptera; family Coccinellidae; genus Adalia; species Adalia bipunctata. Next base: position 25,393,343 of record OU342950.1, read on the forward strand.
ACAGGGTGTTTCACCATAAACTGGACAAACATATATAGCCGTGTAGATGACACCGAGAAAGTCATTTTTGCCCTATGACATATACCCCGTTTTCGACGCATAAGCGAGATACAGGGTGTTCAATGTCAACTTTGAGCAATATTCTGATGACTGTTGTGAGTTACGCGTGATATTTGAAATAACGGTTTCTAGTCATATCTCAGTATTTTTGAAGGCTCAATTGAAATGTGGTGTAGAATTTTGCGACAAAAAATTCAATATGGCGGATAACCTGCAAAGTTGGAATTTTTTTTTCTCGGTTGCTTATTTGGAAAGCATAATCTCAATGTACTAAATTTTCTAAGATTTTCCGTAAAAAAAATTTTTTAAAATTCGAACTCAACTTTTTTTTTACATGTTCTCAGTGAAAAAAAAATTTCGGCCAAAATTTTTGGATTTTTTCATGGTTGAACTATCTTCAATTCTGAATACTTGGGTGAAAACAGAATGAAAAAATATCAATTGGTTTTCTTTTTGTAGCCTTCCGAAGATTACGCTCGGTGTACTTTCTTAATTTTTATTTGAGAAACTAGAGGCCGTACGGAGGTCAAAATTGTGCTGATGGGCTGCCAGAACGACCCAGATAAAAATATGAAATTATAAACCAAAAAAATTTTTTTCAAAAAATTTTGGTAGGAATCGAATTCTACGAGTATGAATGGATTGATTTTAATCCTATAAATCTCCGTTACCAAAGCAACCCTAGTTAATCGAGAGTGTAGAGTTCGATTCTTACCGAAGTTTTTTGGAAAAAATAAAAAAAAAAATTTTTTTTTACAAATTTTTTTTTTATTTTTTCGAAAACAAAATTTTTTTTGTTATAATTTCATATTTCTATCTGGGTCATTCTGGCAGCACAGCAGCACAATTTTGACCTTCGTACGGCCTCCAGTTTCTCAAATAAAAATTAAGAAAGTACACCTAGCGTGATCTTTGGAAGGCTACAAAAAGAAAACCAATGGATATTTTTTCATTCTGTTTTCACCACAGTATTTAGTATGAAAGATAGTTTAACCATGAAAAATTTCAACAATTTCGGCCGAATTTTTTTTTTCACTGAAGACATGTAAAAAAAAAGTTGAGTTCGAAATTTGAAAAAAATTTTTCACAGAAAATCTTAGAAAATCGAGTATGTTGAGATAATGCTTTCCAAATTGGCAACCGAGAAAAAAAAATTTCGACTTTGCAGGTTTTCCGCCAATTTGAATTCCTTTTTGTAAAATTTTACACCACAATTCAAGTGAGCCTTCAAAAATACTAAGATGTGACCAGGAACCGTTATTTCAAATATCACGCATAACTTACCACAGTTATCAGAAGATTGCTCAAAGTTGACATTAAGCACCCTGTATCTCGATTATGCGTCGAAAACGGGGTATATGTCATAAGGCAACAATGACTTTCTCGATGTCAACTACACGGCTATATATGTTTGTCCAGTTTATGGCGAAACACCCTGTATACTTCTGGTTTAACCGGAAATGCCATCAGCTTCAACGACGAATTGAAATTTTGTCTTAGTATGCACGATGGCCACAGAGGTAGAGGTGCAATTCCTGTAGAGCCTCGAGAACAATTTAAAATTCTGCGATGAGCGATTAGCAGGATCTTTTTACAGGGTATCCCATTTTGGGCACTTTTACGGGATATCTCCGTTATTTTTAACGTTAGCGGGATGCGGTTTTCGCGACAGTGTGCTACTTTTTTGTGAAACTAAAGATAGTTTTTGCTATACAGGCTGGAAATGAAAATTATCACTTTTTAATCACCCCCCGTATCTCAGTTGTGCTTGAACTTTTTTTTCTGTAGAATCCAGTGGCGTAGTCAGTTTTTCGATTACACTTTCCGTTTTGGAGTTATTGAGCAAACATATGTTTTTTTAAATTGGACACCCTGTATATTATTTTTTATTCTTATTAAGCACAATCTCAGCTTTTCAGAAACATATTATTTTATGCATTTATTTTCAAATTATTTAAATTTTCAAAAAATTGCAAATTAAATTAAGTTTAATATGTATTAGATCATGTGATGTAGATATTATGTTAACATTATTTTCGATTTCTAACGAAATCTTGTCATTTATTTTTTGTTTTTAATAAACAGTCATGGCCTACTACTTAGTTATTGACAATTGAATTACAAAATCTTGAATTCTGAGCTTGGTTTGAAAATAAATGTATAAAATAATAAGTTTTTGAACAGCTGAGATTGTGCTTAATGAGAATAAAAAATAATATACAGGGTGTCCAATTTAAAAAAACATATGTTTGCTCAATAACTCAAAAACGGAAAGTTTAATTGAAAAACTGACTACGCCACTGCATTCTACGGAAAAAAATCTATGGGAATGCTTTTCAACCATTTCTCCAAGTTTAAGCACAACTGAGATACGGGGGGTGAATAAAAAGTGATACTTTTCATTTCCAGCCTGTATAGCAAAAACTAAGAGGGCTATGCAAAAACTGATTGCGCCATCTTTAGTTTCACAAAAAAGTAACGCTAACGTTAAAAATAACGGAGATATCCCGTAAAAGTGCCCAAAATGGGATACCCTGTACATTTCGGACATGAATCTCAGAAACATCCCATTACGTTTGAGAATATAACTCATTACAAATGAGTGATCCATAAACAAGTTTCATTTGAGTAGCAATGAAAATTCTCCGTTCACCGACCTCACAAAACACTAAACAGCCCGCAATTTGGTTTGCTGATTTTATCGGTTTATAGAAGAGATATAATTTCGAAGTATCAACACCGATTCACATCAGATAAAGCATTCTCTAGATCCAACTGGCGTAATGCCATCGATTTTACGATTTAACGTTGGAGCAATTTTTTTGATATGTATGTACTTCTATTCCAATTTACTCTTCCACAAAATGCTGCCTTCGTTTCAAAATGGAACACAATGAACGTAACATGTCGTATTTATAGTAACAGTAAATCACGATAATTCGTTTTTGCCGCAATTACTTCCAGCCAATTATGTATCGCAACATCAAGCTTGCGTGTCCGTATGAATTGACATTTTTACCGGCAATCAAAGAACGAAATCGCAACTGAATGCGGAGAAACTCTAAAAAGTTCAGCCACACTTCAGCATTTTTCATTTGAGTAGTTATGTGACTTTCAACAAACTTTCTAAACCTTCACGAAAACGCATATACAGGGTGACTTTTTAAGTGTTTCATTGGACGTACTCAAGATTCTGTATTTTTGTTTTAGAGTACAGGGGTCCCAAATTCGATGATCACTGAGAGCATCTCGAAAACCATAAGGGTTAGAGAAAAAATGTTCAAGGACTTCCTATCTATTTTTTTTCAGAATTTTCAATTGAATTTTGAAAAAAAATCTACAATAAATGTTCGAATTGTTTGCCTCCATTATTTATGCACTTCCGTCAACGCCGTATAACACCTCTCACGGCGTTGTGGATTTGCATAAATAATGGAAGCAAACAATTCGAACATTTATTGTAGTTTTTTTTTCAGAATTCATTTGTATTAAAGTTTTTATTCGAATCATGTTAGTTTTTCATCAAATCGAAATTTTCAGGAAATAATGTATCGTATTCTTTTCTGATATCTCTTTCATTCAAGAAGATCAGTTTATTCAAAAAAACAAACTAGACAAAAAATGAAAATGAAATATCTCCTTAGACCATAGAAATGGTCTAAGAATATCTCCAAATAAAAGAAAAATCCTTATATACAGGCTGTCCCAATTCGAGTGAAGACGAGAAACTCAGTATCTTTGAAACGGATCAGATTTTCGCAAAACCGGTTACAGGATGATACTCGATGAATCTGCGGCTAAGCAATGATGAAAAATATAAGGTGTCCCATTTAAAAAACTCCAACTTTTCTCTCTAGCACTTGAACGGCGAATAATTTTTCGGATCAGATGGAAGCAGCGTATAGGCAATAGAAATTACTAAAGAAAACTTTTTGGAATTTTCGTGATATCTCCAGCAGAAAACGAGATATAGCGAAATATTTGAAACAGCAATTTTTCAGAAACGCCCTGTAACTCGAGAACCAAATCATATATCTCGGATCTGTTTGCTGGCAATCGATTATTTCGAAAAAATCAGGAGTCCTTGAACATTTTTTCTCTAATCCTCATGGTTCTCGAGATGCTCTCAGTGATCATCGACACTGAGATTTGTGGGACACCCTGTACATGAACTTGAATTGTAACATTTTTTCAAGCGGAATCTACTTCCCAGTTCCGGTTCTACCGGAAACAAATGTAATCTTCGTTATTTCAAATACACCCTGTTCATTTATACATGTTTGAATTCTTTGTTCAATTCTGTACTGATTTGATGTATGACATGCGCAACCACTTCAAGTTATAGTTGAGTTAGTTTCGACAAAAGTACATAGTGACACAAATTAGTGTTTATATCTCCAAAATCCCTCATTGTAAAAATTTCTTTTTTCAACAAAAAATTCTCACAATGAGGGATTTTGGAGATATGAAAACTAATTTGTGACACTCTTTCTGTCAACAAATCTGACAATCGGGCTATAACTCAACAATCGCTTGGAGTGGTTGCGCATGTCATATATCAAATCAGTACAGAATTAAACAAAGGATTAAAAAATGTATATGTATACAGGGTGTTACATTTGAAATAACGAAGTTTACATTCGTTTCCGGTAGAACCGGAAGTAGATTCTTCCTAATAATATTTCACCATATTTCAAGTACTCTAAACCAAAAATACAGAATGTTGAATGAGTATCAGAATTCCTTCCTCGAATACGTCTGAGGAAACAATTAGAAAAATCACCCTGTATATACAGGGTTGGTTTCTCCCAAACTCTAAATCTGTCAATTATCATTGGAAAGGGGCTATAGGCAACGAATTTTGCACGTTGCTTTCGCTAGACTTGTGGACTTCTCATTCGGCTCAGTAGGACTAATTTCTGAAGCTCTTGTGCAAAGAGTCCTTTCAAAACCTCGATTAATTTAATATACTGATTCATACCAGCCTTCAGTATAGATAGAATAACTTATGCTCGCAACATTTATAGCCTCGACATCAAAATACAAGGTGTTCCTAAGTTTTTGAGAAAAAACTCCCATAAATATGCCTCAAACATTTCGTTTTCGTGAAACAAGGTGTACCTACCTACTAGGGAGTATTTGAGATAAAATAATGAAAACTGATGGATTGGACATCGGTCATGGCCGCCAGATCCCCAGACTCGAATAGTTCGGATTTCTTTTTGTACAGAGAATGGATTTACATAACAATTTTGAATTTTCTAAGGATTTCTAGAGAATCGTTCAGAATTATTTCTCGAAATCGGTTGCAGATACGACAAAACTTCAATAGACCATAATGTTCAGTATGGCGACAAGCTTCTCTTTACATTTTTTCAAACTCACAGTGACTCACCCCAAAAAAGGTTCTAGAGGAAAACTGGGGACACTGGTCAAGAAAAAACATCACTCAGTAGATTTGCAATCGAAATTGACATGTCAGAAGGTGTAAACCTTGAATTGAGATATCTATGTAAAATTTCAGTTGAGTATCTTTCGAAGAACAGATCAGCTTGGAAAAAACTCAAACTGCAGCACCCTGAATTCCTTAAATTTATGCGAGGATTCTCCCCTATTCGTTCGTACCTCCAATTCTGGTACACCCCGTATATCGAAGCAGTCTAGGAGATTTCGCATTCTACGAAAACGAGGAAAGTAGGTGAGGCAAAACTATCTAGGTTTGCGTTGTACTAGAGCAGACCGGACAAACGACTTCTCAGTCTGTCTTAATGAAAACTTTGCATCCGCTTTCACATTCACGTTTAAATGCCCGGTGTTTACCTGAACTAATTTCTCCTTCGCTCAGACTGCTCTGCGGAATTGACCATAACAGACTGGGCAACTTTGCCATACTCGAAAGAACGATAGGTTCATGAAGGATGTGAATCATTTTCGGTAGAGCTATTCAACATTTACATTTCTTGGTGTTTCCCATACCGAGAGGTTCCGTAAGCTCTTGCGACGCTTGACTTCTTGTCATTGACGGCGCCAAGAATCGATGACGAGTGATTTGCCGCCCTGAAATTCGATACTTTCGGATAAGCACGCCACTTCAAAACGCCCATTTCGTTCTTGAGGAACTGCCGAAATTCCAATTGAAACGATGAGAAAAGCGATACAAATGGATTAGGATTTGAAAGATGGGTTCGTCACTCGATGGGTTGAAAGGTTACACGGTAGATTTACGAGATTTGAGCGCGTTTAGCACTCAATTACAGTGTCAGAGGTTGAGAAATGCGTTTCTTTATCGATTCTTCACAAGGATATTTTATTTTTATGTCGAGCGATGTAGCGTTGAAATTCCAACAAGGCAATTTGAGAAATAAGAACGTAAATACACCACGTCAAGAAATTTACGCGCATTTTAAAAATCCCAAGTTTTGTTGGATTTCATTCGGAGTCCGGTTTCAGTGCTCAAAACCCTTGTACTATAGAAAGAGGAGACACAGCATCACATTAAGAAATTCGAAAATTGGTGAAGCCAAAATTTAGTCAGTTTTCATGGAGTGGAACTAAGATTACATAAAGGATTGCAATGTCACGGTTTAATGCCGTGGCAACATTGCAGAATCTAACTTTGAAAGTTCCAGTGGTGTGGAGTTATCGATATTGAAGATTGTAAATGAAATTACAAGTGTATCAACTCTTTTTGACGAATCCATACGATATTCCGAACATTTGAACAGATTCCGTGTTAGGTAAACAGAGTCAGCTAAATTCAGAATTGAAAACCAAATATTCCTTCTCTTAATATCAGACGGGGAGTTGAAAAGTGAAATTCTAAAAATCCAAGAATCTACGCCACTGTTTTTTAGAATGATAAGAGTAGAACGTACATGTAGAAACTCAAATCAGGATTCAAATAGTCTAATTTACCACAAACAAAACACATACGAACCATTTTTTCTACGCAATTTGCTTATAATATTCGGAAATAAATCAAAATCTCACTTTTCATTCGCAATGAAACGCGATATATCGCAATGACAACACTGTTCGAAACGTCATTCGTAACACAAAATTGAAATAGTGGTACGAAATTAATGAATGAACTGGCCACAGATTCAGAAAACGGGCCTGCCATAACGTGCCCATTCATTATGATACTTTAGTATATGTATTGTGAGGAATTCACAATATTTAAGAAACAAATACTAAATACATACATTACATACTCATTTCTGACATTCACGCACAAATGAGTAAATGAATTTCAATCTGAAGAACGTTTCATTTTGATTGATAGTTAATGTTATTAGCAAACTAGCTTGCCCGGCGAACTTTGTTTCGCCCAAATGATACTAACGGTGGATTCTACAAATCGTATTAACCAGTGATCAACGGCTTGGTTCTCTGATTTTTGAACTGTCAAATCAAGTTGATTCTAGTTCGAGCTCCGTCACCAGTCAACCGGTGATAATGCTTTGTGAAACCCACCGTTGCTATTTTTTCAAGCAGGAGATAAAATAGGCGAAATTGAAGTTCAAAATATACAAAATTTTGATGACATTGTTATTTGCATGAAAAGAATATGATATCCAATGATAGTTGAACATAATATTCATTACCCAAATTCGAAAACATGGAGAGAAAAGATGAAAATGGACAACTCACGATTGATGCAGATAGTCAAAATCCGATTTACTTGACATTTCGGATTTCACCAACTTGAGATGTTTGCCCCCTTTTTGATCTGGTAATAGTTTTCCATGTTATTTCAAGTTCCATGCAAATTATTCAGTAATTGTAAACAACGCCATCTAATCGCCATCTAACGGTGATCATATCAAATATATTACCTTCACGACTACGCTACAGTGTCTCGATAAGAGCCATTAACCGTAGCGACACCTAGTGGCCTTATTCAAAAGAAGGGGAAGCATTCCCTTCATGAGCATATTCTTCATCGAAGTTTTCAGAGTTTTAGTGTTTTTTGTAATAACCAGGCCGTTGACGAATCCATAAATGAAGTTTCATAACAAACAGTCCATCCGATCTCGAGTTATAAATGGTGTAACCAACAACTTTGTAGTGGTAGTACTTCCGTATTAGTACAGTTACCCAGTTTAGTTCTGATGATTTTGAAAATTGGCTTCACTATTTAATTTATTATTGAAAGCACCTCCACTTTCTATAGTTTGAGTCAAAACCTCATTTTCTGAGGCAATGAAATATTTTTATAATGCAAGACCACGAAACAAACAAATAGATCGATACCATGACAAACGCAAGAATATGACGTAGTTTCTGAAAAGTGAATTCGCAAATTCGTAAGCAGGTGCATCCAAACTGATCTCCTTTGTTCGAATTCGGACATGGGTCATTTCGCCCATGGAGTAACCATTGGGCGTGTAGTGAACCTATTAGCTTTTTCCCACGCTTCCCCTTTCCATTCCGTCGATTAATTTCTAAACAGTTCACTGCCTCTGCGATGAAGCAGGTGCTTCAATTTCATCAATTCGTAAATTAAAATGCTTTTTAGTGATGTAACGCACAATATCTGAATATTCTCGATGATTTGAATATCAATAACACCAATTATGATGATAACAGCTCTGTCAGGGGGCACAATAGACCTTAAGGTCGCAGTGGACTGTCCCCATTTTTACTATAACTAACACCAATTTAATCGCAATATTATGCCAAGTTCAGAAAAAATTGTACAAAATATGCGAAAATTCTCACTTGAGCCTACAAAAGCTCAATAGAATCAAGTATGCCATTTTGAACTGTCACATAAGGATTTCTGGCAACTCTGCCAGTAAGAAAGGGGCATTATCCTGCGTAATAGGAAGAGGCCTCTGACTCAAGACGTGTTAGAGCACTAAACATTGATCATTTTGAGGTGACGTCACGACAGATCCGCCATTTTGCGTGTGGGGCAAACAAACCGTTCCTCTCATTGTAAACAATAGAAAAGAACGATTTTTAAAGTGTGAATTATTTAAAATGCCGGCGTTTTGTTGTATTGTGGGGTGGTCTAAAAGGGCAGAAAGGGATCAAATTCGTTTTTTTAGAATCCCAAAGCCTTACAAAACCGAGAAGAAATGCTGGACGCCTTATCAAAAGAACGTCGAGAATGTTGGGTTAGGGCTTTAAGACGGGGCAATTTGAGCGATACATTCCTTAAAAATGCACGAATTTGTGCAGGTCATTTTGTATCAGGTAGGTAAATATTATCAATACATAAGAAATACAAAAATTATGATCCAAAATGTTGAATTTATAGTTAAATATGGTGTTGAAGTAAACGTTTTTTGTTCAACTTTTTAGGAGAACCAGCCAAACTGGAAGATAGAGATAGCCCCGATTGGGCCCCTTCTGTAAATATGGGATACATTAGCATCAAAACGCAGAATGGGCAAAGTTTAAAAAGGCATGTTAGATTGGTTAAACGTCAAACGAAACATCTAAAAATGGTCAGTACTACTGTTATAAAGTTGTAATCCCCAATCAATTCTTCATTTCCTTCAGGATGAAGCTAGGAATACTGCATTGAATATAGAACCCACAGCAGGTCCATCTACAAAAACCGAAGGAACTCCTGAACTGTGCAATGAACACGAAAGTCACAGGACTGCTAACATTCAAACAGATTTGACTATGGACCACTTAAACAAGCTCTTTGGAGATCTCAATTTTGCTAATCAGAAAATATATGCTTTCGAAGAAAAATTGAATGCATCAGATTTAAGAGAGGAGTCATTTAAGAACGATTCTAAAACATTGTATGTACTTCACTGGTTTCCCAAAAGCTGAGCTGATGTTTCAAGTATTTAACAGTGTAGCTCCCTACTTATCAAATAAAAGTGTTCTGTCTCTGTTTAATCAATTTATTTTGACATTAATGTAACATATCGATATGTATTTGCCAAAGTAACGTAAGTCACCAAAAACGATTTTGCAGAAAAAACGTGTTTTCAATTTAACCTGGTTAAACTTATTTAAATTGTGCAAAATTTACCAGGGTGATTCTTTGATGAATATAGTTAATTAAAAAAAAGAATTCTTAAAGTTTTTGTATAGGTTAAGTGGTTAGTTGATACTTACGTTACTCTACAGGATCAGAAAACTCGAAGTCTTGATCAAAAATGTAACGTAAGTTCCCAGATAGGTACGTCAGTTTAGCGGCAAATTGTAGCACTTAAATCATTATGGAAAGAATTGAAAGTTATCGTTAATTATAAAAAAAAAACACATAAAATAACGTTACAGAAATAAACTGACATTTTTTATTTAGGTGGATTTATATTGCGAAATACACTTAGAAATAAAAACCAAAAGAAATAATAAATTCATACTAGTAAGAAATACATATTATTTTTTATTAAGTTTCGGAGCTTTCATCCTCATTGTCATCCTCTGCATCACTCTCTGCTAACTCATCATGAACAGAAGACTTACATTTTACTTTAAAAAATTCATCGTGAAACCTGGCAGGTATGACATTGTTTTTGCAAAGTTTATTCAAATCCCTTCTTTTTAATTCGGACAGCTATTCAGAAACACCCTGTATACAGGATACATTCGCATTCCTGTAAATTTCTCACAGGCTTTCAGGTTATGACACAATAATTTGTAATAAAATAAACGAAATTGAATATGAAATGAAGTTTTATACATAATGTTAGTTAAGGTTGTGATATTTTTGAATTCTGACTACAAAAAAAACGCTCTCCGTTATTTTACTTACCTAAAATCAATAATTTTAGTCGATTGTAGCACGAACCTGTCACTGTCGTAAGCCAAACACTGACTGTGAAAAACGGACGTAAGTCACAGAAACCGCCCGGGACTTACGTTATTATGACGGTAAACAACGATAGCTTACATTACTATGGTGAAAATAGTGTTGAACTTTCGTTTCTTTGACGGGCATGATTGAAAAAATTCTGGACATACGTTTTTGAAATACTTAAAAATTAGGGTTTAAAGTATTTTCTAGGCTTACTACACTTTGGCAGTACCTTCTTAACAATAAAAGCTTTACGTTAATGGAAAAACATGATTTTCACCAAAAATGTCACTTACGTTACTTTGGCAAAAATGCATCGATATAGAAAAAGTTAATAAAATACGCAATACACACACTTAAAACTCGATAATACTTGTAAGCCTGTAGGGACTTGTAGGCCTTCATCTGTTGTTCAGTATAGAAACTGTGAGTTAGAATTAGGTAATTCACCATGTCCATAATGCTCACAGATGACAAAACACTCAAATTGCTGGTCAGTTCACTTGCACCAAGAGAATAGGGATCAACATTGTCTATAATTTCAATTTTAGAGTCGTAACGCGATTTTATATCTCCTTTAAAACATAGGTAGTATTCACTCCAAGCCATATTGTAGAAAAAGTTAATGAATTATGCAATAAACACACTGAAAACTCGAACTAAACAACTCAAAACTGCAGATCACAATGAAATTCTTATGGCAGACACGATCTTGTGTGCCCCACACGCAAAATGGCCGCTCTGTCAAAGTCACGTGACTCAAAATGATCAATAGGTATGCTGGATAGACCTGACTCTATGGTTATTGGGTCCAACCATAGACTCGAAAATTACAGGACTCGCAACCTTTTCATCGCCATCTATCGGGGTGATACACCAACATAAACAATGAATCATTATAAATGTGACTATTAGATGCCGCGGCTTTATTCTAACACCACGAACCTAACCTATTTCCAATGGTTCTCATGCGAGCATGCCGAAAAAAGTCACCACAAGATCTCTCATTCCGAAAATATGCTCATTTGATTACAGATTTCATTTCTTTTGATAACAGATTTCATTTCTTTCGATTTAAGATTTCATTTCATTCGAAGGGATCTGTAATTTTCCAGTCTATGGTTGGACCCAGAATGGCGGTTCTGGTATACTCCCCTTTATAGAGCCTTAGACGTGTAAGCATAGGCTGAGAATGCATTGAAGGCGAGAAAAAGTCCGCTAGAGTCTATGTCTCTTGTCATCATTTGCAAAACGCCAAACGTCAGTTATTATGGATCTCTATATGCGAACTCGGTGAAGGATGGAAAGCAACTGTATATTATTAAAGGCCCGTTGTTCGCTCAACAAGTCGCATTTCCCGCAAAAAAGAAGTCTTCGTCTTTGGTCGCGCTCCACATAACGACAATATTATTTATTCATCGTTTCAGCTTTTCATTTGCGTCGACCCAGAACAAGGTTTCTACTCTATGGCTTCTTACGGCATGTGTCGATCTATTTCCTTCATCGCTCACCTTGAGAAATGCACGCATACACTCGGTGACATTAGAAGTGTCTCATCCAGACGGAATCGTTTCCTCAACTTGACTATTTGGCATTATGATCTCACATCAAGAATAAAATGATAATAGCAGGAGTTCAAAACCTTGTTTGTGAAAAACACCTATACTCCATTCACTAAAGTATCCCAGTTGTCCAAGATTTAGGTTTATCAAGATTTTCCAATTGAAACTGACGCAGGTTGGTACTCATGAAATGTCAAATAATTCTCAGAGACGTTGCAAATGCTAATTTGTATTTACTCCTCTTGAATGGAGTTAGTTTTTTTAAGGTTCATCTATGACACGGGTTTCGTAGTAATACTACTACATATTCATACAGGTGTATTTCAAGTTGTGCAAAATGGTATTTAAATGTCTTGTGTAGGCTAATTTCTTGAGAATTTCGAAAAGTGGGGAATTCCATAATTCCGTCTGTTCGTTTAGAAGTTTTTCTGTCAGGTCATTCGAGTACTTTTATTCTGTCACAAAGTAACGGACTATTCTGTCCATTATTTTTCAGAAAAATTTCAATACTCGATTCTCGATTTCCGTACAAGAAAATAGCATAACTGAATCTTTCAACCATGTTTATACGTGAAATATTTCCAGTATTAACAGAGAAAAAAGTTTCTTCAACATTCGCCAGGACTTTTCTTTTCAAATTCATTATTTTCCAAAAGTAAATGCACATTTTGATAAATACGTAATTACTACAACATCTATGTAGAAAGGACAACGTTGCGTAATTATCTGACAGGAGAACGACTGTAACCTAACATTTTCAAAATATACACGGTGAAATGTGTCGGAATGTCATGGCCAACCGGGATACTTTATAAAAGTGAATGGAGTAGGTATACAGGGTGTATTTTAAAGTCAGGCTTTTCTTTTGACAGATGATAGAACTCATCAAAATATGTAATTTTACCGAAAATTTCTTATATGAAATGTTCGATTTAAAAAATGTATAAAAAATTTTCACCTTAATACTACTCTGGCCTGCATCTCTCTACATCTCTGCACCAGGTTTATGAACATACGAGAAGTTGGGTGATTTCTTAGCGGAAATCTTGTTCTGTACAGCTTATACGCTGAACTGGCATTTTGTTTTGATTCACCATAAATTAAAAGCATATCAACAAGTTCATTATTTGAATGAACGTGTGGCATCTTCGAAACATGAACACCATCGAAGATGCCCTGATCAGAATCGATATTCTGAGTCATGTTTGATAAGAAGACAAAAACAAGAGATGTTGATATCTACGAGAGGAGGGAGCAGGTTCGGACTGGGAAATTTTCAGATTCACCTAGAAACTAGAAAATATTGGTATAATTCATATAAAAAATTGTTGGTAAAATGACTTATTTTGATGAGTTCTACCATCTGCGAGTTCTTGTGGAGTTTGTGATGGATCTTATTGAGCCACGCTCTCTCTCTCTACTTTCGTGATGAACATAACGCATTTGTTTGGTTCCTTTGGAGCAGTTTCAATGGATTTCTTTTCGAATTTCTCTATGGAACAATTGGCGATCGCATGACCAAAAGTCGCGCCTTGGCACCGGAGACCGATCTTAGATACTACAATTCAACCTGTCCGAAGCGGAAGGCATGAAACGACCGGCCACTCTGGCGGTGGGGCTACGGCCATAAATACAGTGCTCGATCAAATAACACCATGAATTCGGATCAATCAATCGTCGGGTTACAACCTCCCCGTCCGAGATACATCTGAAGAAGCCTACGGTGGTTGTTCTTGGTCTTCTCAGTATCAAGTTCCTCCATTGTGGTCGCAACTCTTGAAGATGATCACATTCACTGTCATCCCATTCTCGTTTGTCTTCCTTCTCTCCGACATTAAAAGACTCGATACTTCCTCTTCATTATGACGATCCGATAACTGTTACCGTTTCTGATCGTCTGCTGTTCGTCCACTGACGTCACGCGCGATATCTTGATGTGTGGCAAGATACCGCTCGTACCCCTCGAACCTTGCGATGTGGACGGACACGAAACACGAACGACAGGCATGCGATCAATGACCCAAAAGATCATAGACTGAGGAAGGAAGACGTCTTGTTGATGACCCTGGCGACGCGAGCCACTGGAATTAGATTAACTCTCAAATTGCCCCTGATTATTGGTGTCCATGCTGGGGCATTCGAAGCTTTTGTTTATCCTCGTCGGTACTCACGTTCTTATTCGAGTTGGTGTTGAGTTTTGAAGATAACATTGTTGTTAACCTCGCTTACCAATATCTATCCAATTGTTGAAAATGCAAAAGCAAACTGTTGGAACGAATGAAATCATCAGATAACGAAGACCAATATAATCTGCACTGATTTTCCATTTTTTCTATGTTCTACTGCCATGCCATCTATACGTCAAATCGTTTGCTGTCATTGTTAATGACGTCTAATATCCCGATCCACGAATTTCTCTAAATACCTACGTTAACCGACAACATAAGTGAAACTCAAGACCTAACTTCGCCAACGTTAAAACTTTCGTGGAATTGTTCCAGTTATAAACAAACTTCGTGTTATGAACTCATTTGCCAGTCCTTTTGTTTTCGCTTCGAAAGGTATCGAATGGCACGAACGAAAACAATAGACTGGCGGTCGTCATCTTATCCTTTCAGACGAAAAATCGGTCTATATTCGGAGTTAGGCACAGACAGCCGAAGATATCGCGTGTACCTTTTGTATTTCGCTCTATGGTGACAGACCGTGGGCCATAGAGCGTAGAGAGAAATGTCGCAGACAGTTGGGGTCAATGGGACTTCTTTCGAGCGAAGAGCTTTCAGATTTGATCGATGAAAAATAATGAGCTCGGTTTCAATCTGAGTGATGGTGAAAATTCTTCATAAGGTTCTCAATGCCAAAATAAGATCTAGACTTGTTGAATGCCCTAACGGATCCCGTTCATTTTGGTCCTTCGCCAAAGCTGTAGGAAGAAACTTCACTTCCAGCTCGTTTCCCCCTCTAACCAAGGAAGATGGAACACTAGCAACGACTGCCCTGGAAAAAGCCAACATCTTCGCGCATTTATTTGCTGAAAATTCCACTCTAGATTCATCGGGAAAACAACCCCCGAATATAACATCTATTGACAGCCATATGCCCGAGATAACCTTTCGCCCACGTACTATCAGAAAGATTCTGTTTGGTCTCAACACCAACAAAGCCAGTGGATCCGACAAAATCCCACCGATTGTTCTCAAAAAATGTGCCCCCGAACTAACACCTGTCCTCTGCAAATTGTTCAACCACTCTTACAAATTGGGTGTTTTTCCATCCAACTGGAAAACCGCAAGAGTACAACCAGTACCTAAAAAAGGCAAAAAGACCCTACCTAGCAACTACAGACCTATCGCTCAGTTATATATTATTTCAAAGGTCATGGAAAAAGCCATCAACTTCGAGCTCATGAAACATCTGGAACACTCAGGAATTATCAACGATAGACAATATGGTTTCCGTCATCAGAGATCCACTGGTGACTTGCTCGCTTACATCTCACATATATCGATATGTATTTGCCAAAGTAACGTAAGTCACCAAAAACGATTTTGCAGAAAAAACGTGTTTTCAATTTAACCTGGTTAAACTTATTTAAATTGTGCAAAATTTACCAGGGCGATTCTTTGATGAATATAGTTAATTACAAAAAAGAATTTTTAAAGTTTTTGTATAGGTTAAGTGGTTAGTTGATACTTACGTTACTTTACAGGATTAGAAAACTCGAAGTCTTGATCAAAAATGTAACGTAAGTACCCAGATACGTCAGTTCAGCGGCAAATTGTAGCACTTAAATCATTATGGAAAGAATTGAAAGTTATCGTTTATTATAAAAAAAACACATAAAATAACGTTACAGAAATAAACTGACATTTTTTATTCAGATGGATCTATATTGCGAAATACACTTAGAAATAAAAACCAAAAGAAATAATAAATTCATACTAGTAAGAAATACATATTATTTTTTATTAAGTTTCGGAGCTTTCATCCTCATTGTCATCCTCTGCATCACTCTCTGCTAACTCATCTTGAACAGAAGACTTACATTTTAGTTTAAAAAATTCATCGTGAAACCTGGCAGGTATGACATTGTCTTTGCAAAGTTTATTCAAATCCCTTCTTTTGAATTCGGACAGCTATTCAGAAACACCCTGTATACAGGATACATTCGCATTCCTGTAAATTTCTCACAGGCTTTCAGGTTATGACACAATAATTTGTAATAAAATAAACGAAATTAAATATGAAATGAAGTTTTATACATAATGTTAGTTAAGGTTGTGATATTATTGAATTCTACAAAAAAACGCTCTCCGTTATTTTACTTACCTAAAATCAATAATTTTAGTATTTTTAGTCGATTGTAGCACGAACCTGTCACTGTCGTAAGCCAAACACTGACTGTGAAAAACGGACGTAAGTCACAGAAACCGCCCGGGACTTACGTTATTATGGCGGTAAACAACGATAGCTTACATTACTATGGTGAAAATAGTGTTGAACTTTCGTTTCTTTGACGGGCATGATTAAAAAAATTCTGGACATACGTTTTTAAAATACTTAAAAATTAGGGTTTAAAGTATTTTCTAGGCTTACTACACTTTGGCAGTACCTTCTTAACAATAAAAGCTTTACGTTAATGGAAAAACATGATTTTCACCAAAAATGTCACTTTGGCAAAAATGCATCGACGTAACGAATTCACTCTGAGGTAGGAATAACTGGCCCCGACTTGGGGAAAAAAGCGAGGCTATGGATCTGTTAAGGGTGGCCGTATATAGGTTGCGACTGGTGGCAGAGTGAATTAGCACTGAACAGGTAGAAAAAAGGATGTTTCCGGGATTCCTGTTAACCACAGAAAAAGTGGGTAAAGTCATAGACCAGGAAAGCCTATTCTACATGATTTTCACCAAAAATGTCACTTACGTTACTTTGGCAAAAATGCATCGATATGGCAACTATCTATCGAGAAATATGGTGAAACTATAGCCGTAGCACTGGATATCTCCAAGGCATTCGATCGAGTCTGGCATCAGGGACTCCTCGCCAAGCTTCCATCTTATGGCGTGCCCCCAAAGCTATGTTCTCTGCTAGCTAGTTTTCTCTCTAACAGATCTCTCCATGTAGTGGTCGATGGAGTTTCGTCTGACTACCCATAAATGCTGGTGTTCCGCAGGGATCAGTTCTGGCTCCAACGCTGTTTCTGCTCCACATCAACGATTTGCTGGAAGCAACTTCGTGTCCAGTGCACAGCTTCGCGGATGATAGTACCCTGCATACCGCCTTTTTTTCTAGGGCTCCAATACCAGCCCGCCAAATCAAAAACGAACGAGGAAGAAATGTAAACAACATGAATATGGACTTGGCAACAATTCTTGAATGGGGATCTAATAACTTGGTAGAATTCAACGCAAACAAAACACAAGCATGTCTTTTCTCTAGAAAAGCTGATCTTACTGTGCCCAGCATAAAATTGTCGGGAGTGACCATACCATTGAAGTCATCAATTTCGATGCTTGGCTTTGCTGTCGGCAGTAACCTTTCCTGGGAAAATCACGTGAGATCCATTGCTAAAAGTGCATCCCAAAAACTTGGTTTTCTGTTTCGTGCCAGGAGCTATTTCACCTCAGGTCAGCTGCTTATGATCTATAAGGCACAGATTCGACCTGTCCTGGAATATTGTTCCCATGTTTGGAGTGCTGCACCGAAACACACCCTAAAACTCTTGGATTCCGTACAAAAAAGGGCAATTCGTCTCGTCGGTGATGCATCGCTTACAAGCTCGCTCACTTCTCTGGAACACCGTAGAAAAGTGGGCGATCTGTCTCTATTTTATAGATATTTCCATGGGCGATGCTCTTCTGAATTATCAGCAATCGTTCCCCCTCTGGCAGTCTCTTCCAGACTAACCCGTCAAGTTAAGTCTTCACACCCCTTCGTGGTAACTTTGGAGACCTGCAGAACATCTCTCTTCAAAGACTCGTTCATACAACGAACAGCGAGGATTTGGAACACATTGCCTAGGGAGGTGTTCCCCGAGGCATATAACCTCCAGAAATTCAAGAAGAACACCAATTCCTATCTGCTTGCCCTTGGTTCTCACGATGTTCTCTGAACATTACAGGATATTCCTTTTCGTGAAAATCACAACATAAAAAAAAAAAAAAAACAAGATTTTTCTTTTAGTTTGATAGTTGAATAAGAAAATAGAACGAAACGTTCTTGAAACTTGCAGAGGTTAGGTTAGCCCGTAGAGTTTTTTATCAATCGAGATTCATATGGTCGTGTAAGGTAAGAAATCTCTCAATCCATATAAAATCAATTCTCACGAATTTTTTTTTCTTCAAAAATAGAGGTTTCAAGGTTCCACCCACTAATATCGAATTCATGAATGAACGACTCTAGAGATTACTCATGAATGAATCAGTTTATTCATTGAGCGAGATGTTAAATGACTGACTCGAATTATTAACCTATAAATAGGCAGAGGTCGAACCGTAATTGCAGAATTGAGGTTCTTCGGTCTTGTTGCAATGCAGCTGTTGCCTTCAATGTCCGAAGCTATAAAGACTATAAGGGGGAATGACGTTAACAATTTCGAAGGAATTTCCCGATGATTCACCCGAACAACAATAACTAAACAGCGATTTCTGTTGTCAAGATTCGGTAACTACATCCAAAATGTGAAATTTGTAAAGATTAGCAGAGTCACTTCCAAAAAAACGGATGGAACCAATTTCTCCTAGGCTTGTGTAAAAATCAATAACCTGAGAAAAATAAGGTTACTTACAGTTAATGAGATTCGACGTATAAAAGGATTATTCGAAAGTCCTTGGCCCAACGTATTCAACTGTAATACGAAATATTTCTCATATCTCCAATTATAGAAAAAAATAAATAGGATTATTTTCGATACTGAAATCTTGAAATACATTCATTACGTCTATGGATTAACGCAAAATGTAATAAACGTGGATTCAAATCGAATAAACTTCATTGAAATAATTCTTTATGTAGTCCAGAAGAAACGAAAATATAAGAAGATCCCTTAAATTGAAATGAAGCATGAGGATATTGCAATAAAAATCGAAAACATTAATATACAGGGTTGGGATAAAGTTTGGCACCAAATTAATATCTTCAAAACGAAACGGGCGATATTTTTGAAATTTGGCAGTTGAGTGTAATGGACCACAATGCATCTGATGAGCATATTTTCATTAATGAGATACTTCCAGTTTAACCGGAAATGACAAAAAAAAATTTATTTAAATGGGACACCCTGTATATTTCTGCAGATTCTGAAAGAGCACTTTATTTCGGATCTGTCCATATCGGGTTCCATGTAAAAATTCTCTGTAAAAAGAAGAAATTCAGTCTTTTTGTACATTTGAGAAAAAATCCATTCAAATAAATAAATCGTTGTTATTTGTATCAATAGTGAGAAATAAAACGAAATACTTCGTAGTAGATAACTCTTTCTGCTTTTCATGACGTATTTTTTATGAAAATCTATAAAGAGAAGAAATACAGGGCTTTTACTAGTAGAAAAAATTTATTGAAAATAATTTAAAAAAAATCATTTTAAATGTTCGAAGTGCTTGCCATTCACCTCCTGACAATATGCCAGTCTATCAACAAATTCTTGAGTAACTTTTCTCAAGACTTCTCCATGTATTAATGCACATTCATCAAGAATCCGTTGTCTCAATTCCTCTTTTTACAGATAATTTTTACATGGAACCTGGTATGGACAGATCCGAAACAAAGTGCTCTTTTAGAATCTGCAGAAATATACAGGGTGTCCCATTTGAATAATTTTTTTTTTCATTTCCGGTTAAACCGGAAGTACCTCATTAATGAAAATATGCTCATCAGATGCATTGTGGTCCATTACACTCAGCTGCCAAATTTCAAAAATATCACCCGTTTCGTTTTAAAGATATTAATTTGGTGCCAAACTTTATCCCAACCCTGTATATCGAATACTAGCGACCCGCCCCGGCTTCGCACGGATGCAATGCTGATACTAAATAATATATACCTACCTACTACAGAATGTCCTTCAGTAGTGCCGGCGTCGCACCGCTATGTCCCTGCATTTTAAATATGTAATATCTTCGAGAATATTCATTTAATTTACATGCTGTTAAGGGCCATATTGATCTATATTGAATGGACAATGTATTGCTTAAAATAACTTCCTAAATAAGCCATTTTTCCCGTAAAATGTGAAGGATAAAAAATGGTTATTGTGGGTTTTCCTTGAGAGATAGACATATAGCATCGCCGACTTTTTTGTTACCCTCTTTTAGGAGTACAATACCGGGTACATTATTTTGATTTATCACGTGGGGTTCAGTCAGCGTTTGCAATGTAAGCGCAAAATAATTGGTTTATTTACGACATCACATTAGAAACCTGTCAATTTGTGTTTCTCTACAATATTATGCAAGTATCATACATATTATTATAAACCTTCCTCTTGAATCACTTTATTAAAAAAAACCGTTTCAAAATCCGTTGCGTAGTTTTGAAGATTTAAGCATACATAGGGGATAGAGACAGACAACGAAAGCGCCTTTGTTTTATACTATGTAATGAAAATTGAAATTCAATTATTATTGCCTGCTCGATGAAAACAACTTGATTGTAAAAATATGGTTGCAAACAAGTAGAGCACCCAGATCTACATATTTCGTCATTATATTCTCAACGGTGAAAATCGGACGATTTTTTAGGCGAAATGTCAAAGTTTGATAAATTTTCCTGAAGAAATGGGAAGATAATGGAAAATATGAATACCAAGCTATTTCACATTGACTTTTTCTCTTTCGATCCGTATATTTAGTTAGATCACAGCCAGGATTTCTGTGAAAAAAGTTTCATCAAGTTTAAAATTGCTTTTTATGGCGGATTTTTTCGCTATTTTCGTAAAATTTTTAGAAATACTTCTATATGGCGTAGAGAATCGAAATTTCACCCATGTATGAATCGATTATTTCTCTTCTCGACAGTGTAAATATTTCTCCACTATATCGCAGCTTCGCTGCGATTTTAAGATCCATCTGGACGCACTTTTCGACAGATTCCGTCGGGCCAGTCCGCAGAGTTACCATTTTACTGAAGTATAGAATAGAATGATTCATTCAAAGTTTTGCCCATTGTGAGCTACATTTTTCCCATTTTTCTGGTAGAGTTGGAATTCATTTAAGGTAAAATTGTTCGTCTTTTGAGTCTTCATATGAGTGGAACTGCTGATGAGTAAGACCGTGCCATCGATCGGGACAAGTCTGAAGGTTCAATATTTGGGGAATACGGCGGGTGGGGTAGGACGTCCCATTTGATCGATGTCATGCAGTAGAATCACTTTATCGTGCCTCTGATCGTATTGTGGCCGATAACTCGATTTCGCACCAAATGGGACACCCTGTATACACGAATCAATCGTTATTCACCCAACGCTGAACGACGAACGACACTAAAAACCCGCCTCCTTTTTCAGGACCTCGAATTCCACGGCGTCATGCGCTTCTACTTCCAAGACTCGGGGCAGAAGGTGGCCACCAAGTGCATCAGGGTGGCCTCCGACGCCACCGTCGAAGACGTGATCGGCACCCTCGTCGAGAAGTTCCGACCGGACATGAGGATGCTGTCCGTGCCCTCCTACGCCCTCTACGAGCTCCACGAGGGCTGTCCGGAGAGGAAGATGGCCCCGGAAGAGAAGCCCCTCCTGGTGCAGCTCAATTGGCACGTGGACGACAGGGAGGGCAGATTTTTATTGAAGAATGTAGACGACAAAACGGTGAGTAGAAGGGTCTGGATTGACTCGAAAGAAAAAACACTCAGTAAAATCATTTAGTTCAAATATATCTGGAGGAACAACGCCCTCGAATTGAACGAATTGAAGCTAAAATACACTGCGCAAAAAAATTAACGCACATTATGGAAATCTCAAATTTATTCTACAGCTGAAGGTGTTCGCAATGATAATTATTTTCATCAGAATTATGCATGCATATGTTGTCCACTTTCAACGTTTTTCTTCAATACAGATGTTTTCTCCCAGCAGGAATAAAAAAAGATGATAATCGGGGCTATTCACCAAGCAAAGTTGTTATGGATAGCAACTTTGCTTAGTGAATAGCCCCGATTATCAGATTTTGAATGTACTGGCTCCATTCTTAAATCAGTTGTTCTCGATCAAAAGTTTTTCTTTCGTTTGATTTCCTACACTCGATCGCTATGCAACGCGAAACACGCAATTTGACCCAAGAGGAATGTGCCTAAGCGGTAGTTTTGTGAGAAGGGTGGACATACACGAGAATTGCAGAAAGGTTTGGAGTTTCCCATACAAGTGTGTCCAGAATGTTGCAGCGATTCAGGGAGACAGGTATGAATGTCCGAAGACCAGGACAGGGTAGACCACGGGTAACAACTGCCATTCAAGAACGTTACTTGAGACTTTCTGCGTTGAGACAACGGTTTGCAACCGCTCGCCTCCTTCAAAATCAGCTTGAGCAAACTCATGAGGTGCAAATTAGCACTCAGACAATAAGAAATCGCCTCAGAGATATGATTTAAGGCCTCGTGTTGCGGCAAGAGGCCCAGCTCTTACCCCAGCTCATCTAAGGGCGCGTTCGGATTTTGCGAGAGAGCATATCCATTGGGAAGAGGCCGATTGGGAAAGAGTTCTCTTCACAGATGAGTCTAGATTCTGCCTCTACCATTGTGATCGACGTTCCCTTGTATACAGACGTCCACATGAAAGATATGCTCAGTGCAATTTCCTGAATACTACTAGTTTCGGGGGAGGATCGATTATGGTATGGGGTGGAATATCTTTGACTGCTCGCACAGACCTAGTGGTCCTTGATAATGGTGCTATGAATGCTGATAAGTATATAAGGAACATTCTTGAAGAGCATGTAGTGCCATTTGCCCCATAAATTGGTGAAAATTTCATTTTTATGGACGATAATGCCAGACCCCATCGTGCGCGCATCGTTCAGGAGTACCTTGAAGAGGTTGAAGTCTCTCGAATGGAATGGCCAGCAAGAAGTCCAGATCTCAATCCGATTGAGCAGGTTTGGGACAACCTCAATAGAAGGCTGAGAAGTTCAGAAAATCATCCAGCTACTCTTAATGACTTTGGAATCCAACTCGGAGAAATCTGGGAAGGATTAGATCAGAACATTTCAAGATCACTCATTTTGAGTATGAACCGTCGTTGCCGAACTGTAATTAACGCAAGGGGTGGAAATACCAAGTATTAAATTACTTATCAGCATTTCAGTATTTTGAAAATTGTTCATTTCTCTTCTTTCACATAAGATTCGGTGAAATCCTGAATTTTTTCTTCCATTTAATGTGTCTTGTGTCGTACAAAACCTTCCCGAGAGAACATAAAAAATAAGTTATAAAGTCAATGTAGTAACTTTAATTAAAATTGAGATTCAGAATGTGCGTTAATTTTTTTGCGCAGTGTAGTTGGACGTAAAGTGGCGGCACATAGTAGCTCTGAAGGAACTATACTCTGCCGGTTCATTCTGTTAGCTATTCATTTACATACATCTGTAGGATATTCATTTCCCTCTGGTACTATGAATCATAGTCAGGGTTGGATTCGTCCAAATTAAAATAAAACACAACTGCGCCACTATGAACGGGAGAAAGAACTACAACTAAAAGTGGCTTTAATTCTTTCATTGACGTTGTTCCTCTAGGTATATTTAAACTCAGTGATAAAATTAAGACTTTCCATTAAAAAGTATCAAAACTTATCGTCCTTATTGGAAATCCCCCTATTATTGGCTTCCACTTCAGAACTTCTGGTATAGTTCAAAGATCATTCAGGTTATTTATTCCACTTTTCGCATTATCGCCACCTTAAATCTCGAACAAAGACACAAAAGATTTCTGAAACGATTGCTCTAATGAGGTCGGTTCTGGTTATGCCCGAGCACATATTTATTCAAATTTGTCATGGCCCAATTCCCCTTTTATTATACGTTCGCGACAAAGTCGTTGTCACTGTCCGACGATTCTTGAAAACCGTACGCAATGTTTCGAAAAAGGAAGAAACGAGTAATTTTTCTTGTCTTCGTGCAGGTTAACTCGATAGGCAACATGGACTCCAACGCCAGTTTCAGGCGGAAACTGTCCAAAAGGGAGAAAAAACAGTTGAAGAAACAGGAAAAATTGTCCAGGATGAAAAGTGAGAACGGTGATATTAACGATAAGCAAGATGGTGTAGCTGAGAAATTGTATACTGGTGAGTTTTCGAAAATATAAATTTTTTTTCTTTATTTTATCTTTTCTAATCATTTTTCTTTCAGAATTACCTGAAACGTCCTTCACAAGGTCGATATCTAATCCAGAAGCTGTTATGAGAAGAAGACGGCAACAGAAATTGGAGAAGAAACTGCAACAGTTCAGATCCAAAGATGGTGGACCAGACACAGGTAAACACTTATAAAACCTTAGTTCTGAAACCACTATACGCCACAATTTCTGAAACAAAGCCATATTTTGAAACAGACATTTCTCTAACTGACATACTAACTGACCGAATATTTTTCTATGATCGCAGGAAAAGCATAACCATCGAACTTAACAGTAACACCTCCCCTATCTCTATGGTAATAATACGATGAAGCATAGAAGTAGGTCTCTATTTCTATGCAGTGCCTGAGAGTTTTTCAAGCTAATGAATTGTAGGATAACTTAAATGCTGTTTAGGGCCGATTGCACCGTAGACAAAACTGTAGATTAAATCTTAAACCTCGATTAGTCTCTATGATAATCAATAGACACTAATCGAGGTTTTGGATTTAATCTACAGTTTTGTCTACGGTGCAATCGGCCCTGAATCATCTTATGATCATGAGATTATAGCGAATTTTTTCTTGCAGGGGGCACTTTGAAGATATACGGTGAAGCGTTGTGTAAAGACGTTCCCTACAAAACTCTACTGTTGTCCATCCGCGATTGTGCTGGTGCTGTTGTTCGGGAAATGTTGGACAAATACGGTTTGAGTAGGGCCGACCCTACTCAGTGGTGTCTTGTGCAAGTTAACGCAAATGCGAACGGAACAACGGAATCAGAATACGTACTGGACGACGATGAGTGTCCACTTTCCATCTTGATGAATTCCACAAATACAGGTAAGAGTTTCGATGACGATGACAGCAGATCGTTTTTTCAATATGACCATAGAGTCAGCTATCTTACTATCTCTGAGTTTACTACAGAACATAACCGATTCTCAAATGAGTCATAATCACGCTCTGTGGTTGAATAACGTTTTTATCCGTGGTACTCTGTCGATCCACCACCATAGAGATAGTTTTTTTACTATCTCTGTGTTCACTATAGAACAAAACCGTTCTCAGGTTGAATAACGTCGTAACAAAAGACCACTGAATATTTTCATCTTGTGAATGGGCTATTTCATTGTGCGTAAAACCGCGAGACGCGTTTTAAAAGCGTTCGTATAAGCATAGGAGCGCTATCTATACTCGTGAAAAGGAGAGTCATATAACGTATCGGAATACCCTGTTGGTTGAGAGCTTCAAGCACGAAAACCAGCTTTGGAAGTTCGCCGCTAGAGGGCTGTAGCGGTACCTATTCTCGAACGTTTCATTGACAGCATAAAAAATAAGATGAATAGGAAAAATGTGGAATCGATATGACGGAATTCAGTAACTAGGAGATTTATTGTCATGATACCGCTTGTCAGACTGTGAGTAACGTAGGTAAAGCTTGATAGACTTGATTTTTGCATCAGAAACTGTTGGGTAGAAAGGTGTACTTGCACATTTTCGCTCAGACAATGAGCCCAAAAGCACCTTTAGGTTGATATATTATTCATTCATCATTTTTCATTCGGGGAGTTCTATTCCAATAGTACTTAGGAGTTATTAAATAGTAGATATTCAAGATTTGACTTCTGATGTTGTCATGGTAACATGTGTCAATATTTGTTTTTGACAGGTGTATTTATTAGTTTATTGATCATTTGCTTGTAACAAATCATACTGCATGTTTTTACTATTTTGAAATTCGAGTTCAGGAGTAAGAGAAAAATATTTTTGAAAAGTACAGGGTGCTTGAGACGTGAACTGATGGATTTTTTGCCTTAGTATTCGACCATAGGTAGTCGGTAGTCGAAATATTTTTTTTGTATGTAATGTGAAATTTTAATGAAAATGGTATAAGAAGGTAAGGTTGGAGTCGTAGATGAAGAATCGTCATCAAATATTCCTTCTGTCCGTCCGTTAACTCGAAATGAAAACAAATATTTCTGAACGGAAACGGCTTTATTGTTTTTCAGAATATTCCTCATTGAAATAAATAAATTTTTGCATTGTTTTGAATCAATCTCGATCCGATTCCAATGCATCGACCACTTCTTCAGGCGTCGATAATGGTTAACCAGTCAAATTATTTTTGATCTGCGGAAAAAAGAAGAAACGATGTCGTTGTAGTGAGATCTTTCTCTGTGGTGGCATAGAACGATGTCTTCTATGTTCACTTCAATCACCGAGGGCTGCTAGATCTCTGAACAATTTGAGTGATATATCGGTTGGTTTTTCAAAATAGGGATTTCCGATATCTGACAGTTAATATCTGCCATTTTTGGCAAACAACTCCACACGTTGTTCTTTGAAATCCATCCTTCACCTCTGGAAGGTTCACGTAGGATTAAAAATCCACAACCTCACCTCCAGTTCATAGTTTACGTTCGTCCACCCTAAACGTCTCGTGCATACCAAAGCTCGTTCTTGGCCATCTTCTACGGCCGTACACCTTCCATAAGTTGCTCTCGGCGGCTGACTACCGCCTATGCGCCTCCTCCAGCGAGCGAGAGAGCCAAGGACCTTTGTCTCTGCACCTTCACGAAGAAGCCGACGAAAAGAAGACACCAACTTCAGTGTACAACCGACCCCGCTGGCGCATGTTGGAAATCGCGTCGTGCCGTTTATATCTTGGGTGCGTCGCACTCTGATCAGTGATCGGCCGTTTGTTGTCTATGGTATGTCGCGGCCCACAGAAATGAGGGTGAAATCGGTGGTTTCCAGACACAGAGTTCACTTTGGGAACGATTCCCTCGAACCGTAAGAAAACTGGATATTTTACACGGAAGATGGTTTCAACAAAATGATGGACTGGGGGATTAGACGTACGTATACAAATATTTGCTACCGGAAATGTGGGTCCTAATTAGGTTGTTATTGTTGCCTGGTCTTTGGTTGATCGTGTTTGTCTGTCTATGGCCCAGCCCACAGAAACGAGGGTGGAATCGGCGGTTTCCAGCCACAGAGTACACATTTAAATGACTCAGTTGGAGCGTAAACACAGAATAACCAGGTAACCTGCGGTAGTCATTCTGTGGCGTGAACAACCAGGATATTCTTCGAAAGTTGTTGTAAATAATACGATGTACTTGGGTTCGTACGTATAAATGAATACAAATATTTACTTCCGAAAACGAAGACGATTAACTTTGATGTTGAATGTTGTTGTTCTGTGGTCACTATGATGACTGTGATGTATGCGGCATTGTTTGACCGTCGTTAGACCTAACAACGTGAGTTGTTTCGTCTGCATTGTGTGTACGCTTGGAAAGGTGTATAGAGCTGTTTCTGCTTTGTCTTCATTTGGGTAGAGATGAACGTTGAAGATATCGCTCGTTTACATAAAGTCGTTGAATGCAGGTGTTTTTTTTGAATTTGTGGGCTCACACCTAGGACGTCCAGTGTTACTGGGTTTGGATCTTTCAAATTGTTGTTTAATTAAGGGGACCTGGTACACGTCCGAGCTCGCGAGCTTCCTTCAAAAATTGGGCTTTTTATTTCCATGATATCTCAGTTCGTATGCGGCGTAGAGCAAAAATTTTTTCTATAAATTAAAGCTTAATCATTTCTCTAGAATATGTTTTACTCGCTTTTCTGTTTTTCTTCGTTTATTAGGAAAAGACCTGGCTAGCTGTAATTTCATGAGAATCTGGACAAACGATTTTATTTCCATGATATCTCTGTCGATTCTCGGGAGAAATGTATGAAATTTCAGTATACATGCGGAATAATCTTTTGCAGAATGTGTTATTCGCTTTTCCGTTTTTCTGCGTATATTAGGCAGAAAACCTGGTTGACAATATGACCAATGATGTTCCTACTTTATAACTCATTTAAGAATTTAGGTGGCAATAAATAAAAAACTGATCAATACACATTCTGGAAAATATTATTCCGCATGTATACTGAAACTTTCATACATTTATTCCGAAAATTGACAGAGATATCATGGAAATAGAATCGTTTGTCCAGATTTTCATGAAATTACAGCTGACCAGGTTTAAGCTTTAATTAAAAAAAAAATTTTGTTTAGAAAGATCGCGTGCTCGGACGTGTACCAGGTCCCCTTAAGTCTTCAGAATTTTATAATGAGTTTTTATGATTAGATTTTAGAAAACACACTATTTAGTTTTATCCTAGAATTTTGATTTCGTTTACCCATAGAACTTACAGTAACAGTTACTATAAGTTCTGTGGTCTTACCTCCGATGTCATAGAGTTGTCAAGCGCGCACGCAACTGTTGACGAATAACCAAATCACAAGAAGCACAGGAGTCTGTTTTAATCGTAAGCTCTTGATTTAATAATAGAATCTTACGAGCGATCAAAATAAACGCGAATTTTTCATTCAAAAAGGACAACATCCGTCTGGTTTCCGCTCTTTGTCCACAATTTCTACTTTGTCCGATTAGTTACTTAAATAGAATATCTGCCAACACAGCACCGGATGCTTACCAAAATATCCTCTTTTATGTCTGGCTTCTTTAAATGGAAAAACATTTCGATGCACCTCCGGCAATATAGACCGTTTCCATGCAGAATATTCTCAGTTTTCCATTATCTCAACACACATTTATCAACACAAAAAACTTATTTTTGACAGCCCATAGCGTTCATTTGAAATTTGATTCTTGAAAATAGGAAGAAAGATAAACTTGATAATATGTATTTCGGTGGAATTCATAGTAATTGATGTGACAGGTGCATAGAAACCACAGAACACATGTATTTACGTGCAGCTTCGATGACTGAACATCTTACGTGCAGCAAGTGGAAGTGACATAGATAATCGGTTTCCCTACTTCTGTGTTTGGATCTATGTAATGACACAGATTTATCCACTATGCATCTGTGAAATGACGCTGATTCGTGACATAGATGCATAGAACATGGGTTGCCGTCATAGAATTTTCTTATGAGCGTTCATGGAAATTTTTGATGAACTACTAGACTTGTACCTTTCACAAATTTGCAAATATTTTTCGAGGAGAAAAATAAAAAATGATCCGGTTCCTTATTGCCTCGTAGTTTTCCGACCAGAGTTCGAATCCGCGTGCAGGCGAAATCCCTTGTTACCCGTTTGATTTTTACGAGTGGACTTTCGACATTTATAAGGTAATCGGTTCGAAACGGTCGATTACGTAATCGGATCAGCCGAACCGTGTCCTACCGGTGGATGCCCTCTATTCCCGTTGAACAATCCCGAATGACAGCCATTGTTTTCGATATCCGAATCGCCACCGAGGTATCGATATCGAAACTGCCATAGGATATTTCACGGAGCGCGGAGATAAGTTTGAAAACAAGCTCCGATCTTGTTGATTGCTTTTTTTTCCGCAATCGAACGGCGTCGAGATCTGAATCGAATAATTAGGGTACTTTCCTTCATTGTTCGTTTTTTATCTGATTCGATCGGAGTAGTTGTGGAAAGTAGGTATGTTGTCTTTGATGATGGTGATTAATGATTATAAGGCTTTCGTTGATGTTCGAAAAGGAGCTTCAAAGTTACTCAATAAGAGATATTAGCTTCAATACCGTCACTAAATCTTTTCATGATTTTTCTCTTGATTCACCCTTCTGACATAATATTCGAGATCCATAGAATTTCCAATCCAGTTTAATGTTCTTCTGTAACACTGGCACTGGCGCCAATTTTGGATTCGTGCTATTCTATTCCTAGATAATCGGAAATTCCTATCGATATTTCCCGGAAAAATTTCCACATTCACACTCTGTATGTGTGTGCGCTCGCAGCCAATCGCAAATTGAATGGCAGCAGAAACTTAATGGCTTCAATAATAGCATCAAAACGGCCAGCTAATGGATAGAGATCGAATTGGATTCCATCCTTTCTGGTGATATTCAAACTGATTATCGGCTTTTTTGATCCTATATAGGTCATTCTGTAGCCTTTCCTTACGTAATACTGCACGTTACAAATGGGATTTTGCTGAGTAAACTTCCGATGTTGTGGAATGATCGGGGATGCATTATGGACATCGGCATTATTTTTATGAGATGTTTGATGGCTCATTTTATGTGGATAAATCCTAACAAAGACGATAGATGTAATAAAGTTGTCGTATATAGGATGTGGCGTAATGCGTGTTTATTAAAAGTACCTCGGTTTCCGACATTTTCCAAAATTCAAAAAAATCACAAATTCTGCAAATCTTTTTGATGGCAAGGCTCCAAATGAAGGACCTTTTCAGTCTTTGTTTTTCGGATAGTTTTCCTGGATAGAGTGTATGTAATTTATAATTTTTGGGTCACATGCATAGTTTTCTGCAAACAAATTTCATGATTTGCTTTTTCTCAATGAAACATGACTGTTTCATTGAGATTTCTAAAAAAATATTGAAAACTCAAAAATAATCTACCGAATTCAAACGATCAGAAGAAGCGGGAAATCGTGTGACGTCAGTGGCTAGAGAGATTTTTGATTTGTTGTACTCATCATGACGTACTGCTGATATAAATAAAGATGACAGCATTGCCAAATCACCAAAAAAGAATTAGCCTGAAAAATCCCTTGCTTTCACTTTCCTAATAATATCATACATAATATTATATTGATTTTGGATGTTTTTCTTTTATCATCATGACAGTTTCATTTGTACTCCATGAAGCTTCATAATATCATTCAATTTACGACCTCCTGATTGAAGATCAAGAGAGTTCAAGTAAGCGGATAGGTGAGAAATTCAATTAAAAATAATTATCTCTAGTCTACACAGGTAAGAATTGGTATATACAGGCCGGTCTTCCAATTAAGGAAGCATTAATAACTATTTTCATTTTGAGAAGTACAATTTAGTGGTAAGAATAATTATTGATTTGGCAACTGTGTATAGGGACCATCTGCTCGTCTGTCGTTGACTTAACCTAGGAGTATAGAATATGGAGTATTGAATACTCCTAGACTTAACTGTAAGCTGTAAGAAACGCCATTCTATAGTACGCAGAGAAGACGTCGAAATGTCGTATAATGACAAATAAGAAGGTTTTGTTTTTATTTATGATTTGTAGGCGTGGTTGTCACATCAGTATTTGTTTTTTCAGAAAATGAGTATTATATCAACTTTAATGAAATTTAAGTTGTTGTATGACGACGTTTCAAAAACATTATAGTGATCACATCAAATATAATACGATTACTGAATATATTTATGAATAAATTCAGAGATTTTACTAAGACTTGACAAAAGCGGCGTGCCTCTCAGTTATTCTGGGCTTTATCCTCTCCATCACAAACTTCAACCATTCATATTACAAATTGAGCCACTGACGTCACAGCAGAGGGACGTTTGAATTCACACGTGTTGAAATCACATTTTCAATATCGAATAATTAATCAGTTCTTCAAAATTCGGTGGTTACAAATGTGTTATAAACTTCCCTTCATTACGTCATGTGGAGAAAAGTGCATATTTTGAGGTACCTACTGGAAATCCCCATTCCAGTATTTAATTCTACATAAATTCCTCTCACAATGAGTCCAGATTACAAAAGTACTTAAATTCACTTCATTACTTGAAATTTACTCGAAAATAAGGATTTCATAACTGTGGAATTCAATAATGAAAGAAACCGAAAGAAAATATCAATTTCAAAATATCAAATTTGAGTTTGAATATATCTAGGGGAACATCACCCTCGAAGGAATTGAAGCTAAAATTTTTGGCCGTGAAGTAGCGACACATAGTACATCGCTACTAATAATACTTTAATCTGTCAGGACAGTGTGGTCCATTCTGTTAGCTATTCATTTACAGAAATCTGTAGGTTATTTATTTTCCTCTAGTACTATGAATCATAGACAGGGTCGGATTCGTCCAAATTAAATATCTTCGTAACAAACGGTGTGAAAGGGAGATCATTTAGATATTTCGAATTACAATAATAAATAAATAACGCATTCGTGTCCAGCCCGTTTAAGAAATAGTGCTTTATAGTTCATCTACTCACCGCCAGATGCGAGGGTGAAAAATTTGAATTCTCTGAAACACAACTGCGCCACTAGAAACAGGCAATTCGTTCAATGACGTTGTTTCTCTAGGTATACTCAATGATCAAATCAAATTTCACAAAAGGTCTTCAAAGCGACTTCGAATTGCGTTACTGAATTCAGCTGATTATGAAGCAAGATCTCAGTGCCTGAGCTTTGAAACAGCCCGATGAAGATTCGCATTTCTGATCTAATGAAAATATACAGTAAAGCTTTGATGGAGGCATATAAGAAACGAACGTTACTTCTTTGTGAGATTGAGGAGAGATCTACAGAGTGTAACAGCCAAATGGAATAAATTCGATAACGAATAAATGAGGGCGTGTTGGGAAAAACGCTTGGACACGTCGATTTGTAATTTTAAATGCGCATATTTTTCTAGGAAATAATATTATATAAGGTAAATGAAACAATTTTTTCAGGAATTTGGACTTTAATGATTTCCGTTAAATTTCTTCAATTCATCACCAACGTTTCGGATCCAGTTGATCCTTTATCAAGGCTAAAAAGTAACGAAGTTCAATCAAATTGCAGAATCAGCCCAGGCGAGCAAGAACAAGAACCTACCTCGAATTTACTCTAATTTAACAAATATTTTGAAAGAACAAAGAACCATTATTTAAAACTTTAATTTATGAAGCATAAGAAACTTTTCTTTAAGAAGTACGTTGAGTGTGTCGAATAAGAAGTTAGGTTAGAATATATCTATTTGTCAAATTTAAATATTCTTTTTGTTAGTTTTCTTATCTCGAGTTCTATGATCTGATCATCCGGGCAGGAACCTGAACTCGCCCGTCTGAGCGTCATCTGCACTATATGAATCAAATCATATTATACAGAAGTCGAACAGGTTCAAAAAACAATTCACAAACAAATATTATACATCAAACAATTAATAAGTTAAAATCAAGAGAGAGAATTAACGTCTGCTGAATCTTCAGCGACACTTCGAGTTACAAACAGTAACAGTCTTTATAAACAATTTTAAAATTTTTTCTATATGCATGTGAACCATTAAAGTGTTACAACAGAGACACTCACCCCCCAAATAAGAATATTTATTTGTTCCAACTCACCAACTTTGCAATTTCATTGACATTTGTTTTAAAATGTATTCTTGATGAGAAATACAGTCAAAGTTAAATCATTCATCAGCCATTACTCTAAGTTATACTGTTATTGCTTATTAAGCTATCATAAATTTTGCTTAGATTTTGCGTATCTTCCCTGAAATTGACCGTATTATGTGTTCTGATATGAATCATTTCGCTAATTAACCTTCTGTTGTAATTCTGTTCCATATCCAATATTGTAACATTGTTGAAGTTAAATTTGTGTCCTTCTGTGTGAGTGTGTGCCGACTGTGCTGTTTTTTGTGCACTATCAAGTTTTTTTGAGTCATAAGTGTGTTGTCTAATTCGTTCTTGAAGCAGTTGTTTTGTCTGTCCTACGTAGCATTTTTGGCAATTAAAACATTCAATTTTATAAACCAGCTCTGATTGTTTCAAAAGAGGTGTTTTGTCTTTCAACTTGGTGTAAAACAATTTTTTACTATCTACTTTGTTATAAAACGCAGCTGTACAATTGTGTTCTCTGAAAATTTTATTGATTTTATATGACACAATTGGATAAAACACTAATTTGGAGAATTTTTTCAATGTGATCTGTGATGATGCTGTTTGTTGATGTTGTTTGTCCGTATTATTT
This sequence comes from Adalia bipunctata, assembly GCA_910592335.1. Classification (NCBI taxonomy): domain Eukaryota; kingdom Metazoa; phylum Arthropoda; class Insecta; order Coleoptera; family Coccinellidae; genus Adalia; species Adalia bipunctata. The sequence goes on from OU342950.1 coordinate 25,427,813, forward strand.
TGAGTGCCAATATTTGGTGTAGGATTTAATTGTTTCGTTTTACGATAGTTATTGATGCATGTTTTTACATAATGTATCGGATAGTTATTACTTATCAGTATTTTTGTGACTTTTTGAAGATTATTAACCTGATATTCCCCATCACTTAACACGACTGCTCTATTTATTAAATTCATTGCGATGTTCTTCTTTTGTGTGTGGTTGGATAAATAGTTTATGCATCTACCTGAATTTATTGGTTTCATGTACCAGTTACTTTTAAGTTTATTTTTATCTCTAATTACAACAATGTCCAAAAAGGAAATGCTAAAATTTGTTTCTCTTTCTATTTCTATTCTATTCCGAAACGTTGGTGATGAATTGAAGAAATTTAACGGAAATCATTAAAGTCCAAATTCCTGAAAAAATTGTTTCATTTTCGATAACATGGACGACAATTTCGATACAGATTATATAAGGTGTTCCATGCGACCGCGGCCAATACCAACTTTCTTATTTCAAATACAAACCCCTGTATATTATTTATTTTTTGGATTCTTCAGAGAATTCTAGACACAATTCATGCACAATGTCCTATACTCATCTTTAACTATTTCGGAAGTATTTAGTGTTTTCAGATTGATTGCAAAAATCAACGTTTTAAATGAAAATTATTTTATTTCACAAATTCGGTACATTACACTTAAAACCTAATAAGAAATACTGATTATTTCTTAATTCTTGAAAGAAAACAAAAAAAACATCAATGTCAATGTAGGAAATGTCCAAAATGCTCGCCGCGAACGTCTTGGCAACATGCTAATCTGGTGTAGAATTGTCTTCTAACGTTACTCAACATTTCTTCTCAGTAATGGTTTTTGCTTACTTTCTTCAAATCAAGAAGTAAATGGGAAATAAGTATTGAGTGTAATGTATCGAAATGGTGGAATAAAATAATTTCCATTCAAAATGTTAATTTTTGTAAAAAATCTGAAATCACTTAATATTTCCGAAAAACTTGAAGATAGGTATAGGACATTGTACATCAATTATGTCTAGAATCTTCTGAAGAATCCAAAAAATAAATAATATACAGGGGGTCGCATTCGAAATAAGAAAGTTGGTACTGGCAACGGTCGCATGGAACACCCTATATAATTTTATTTCTTGAAAAATATGCTCATTTAAAATCACAAATCGACGTGTCCGAGCGCTTTTTCTAACACCTTTGGCTGTTACACTCTGTATAATATCTCCTCCGACTGCCCGCCACCAGATCATTCCCAACGAAGTCTCAGCGATATCCTACGTGGAAATTCTCAAACAGGTCACACTGGCAAGCGAAATGATGATTCTTACGTGTGTCCTTGAGTTTGAATATACCTTGAGGAACAACGTCATCGAACGAATTGAAGCCACTTTCAGCTTCAATTCGTTCAAGGCCGTTGTTCCTCTTGGTATATTTAAACTCAATGCGTGTATTAAAAGTTTCGTAAAGACCCTGTGATAGAAAATTGAAAAAATCAAAAACTCGACACGTTACCGTCCGCATTTAGACATTCCGTACTCACGTACGGCACCAAGCGCGAATAGCGCTCTGCTATTCACCTGACCAATCTCACTTCGAATGCGAAACGGCGTATAATAATAATACCTAAACGTAATTCAATTGAAGTTCGGTATTTATCATTTTATTCATCTGATTGAAAGTGAAATTATTCCAAGTGATGAATGAATCTTTACTGGTAATATAGGTAGGTAATTTATATTCTGCAGCATCCAAATGGAATACTTTTGAGATGAAGAGTTATAAAGGAAGAACTTTTCAATTTTGAAGCAATGAAATGGAAACGTCTGATTTGAATGGAGTACAATCATTTCGTAATTTTCTAAACATGAAAATTCGATTAATTCAATCACTTTCCAACTTTCCATAAAAATCCGAGATACAATCATTGAGTTCAAATATATTTAAACTCAATGGTAGTATAGTGGGTTGGGTTACAGTTCAGACTAAAAACATCTCTACCTACCTAATTGAAAAATTAAATGGAGATGAGAATAGGTTATCAAAATATGAAAAGTAATCAACTGATATATCACGTGCGAGCGGAGCGAGGGCATTAATACCTACCTATAGTTCGATTTATTTTTAATCTTTTTTTATTGAACCTCTATATTATATGTGTAGGAAATCGTTGATACCGAAAGAAGTTATAAGCGATTTGTCTAGGGCTTGTTGAAAGAAACACAACATAGCGCTATTCGCGTTTGGTGCCGTACGTGAGTACGGAATGTCTAAATGCTTACCGTCCCCATTTCTTATCGGGACGCCCTGTTTGGTCGCAGTTCCTAATCGGCCGATGCTCTCATCCGTCGTTTTCGCAGCCAACGAACCGTACATCCAGCCTCCTGACATTTAAATCGAATCGCAAACGAAAGAATTGTGCATCATTAGGTTCAGCAGAGAGAGAGAGAGAGAGGGAGAGAGAGAACTCAGTTCGTTATATAAGGGCAACGAATCAAACAACATTAACTAGATAATTCAATCCGCCTAATTGGATCAATTGTAGACGAATTAGGGACGTTTGATTGCGTTCACCTCAACTGAACCCTGCGTGCCCTAGTCTGCATTAATGCAGTTAGCGTATATCTTGACAGGGGGATAAAACGGGCTCGCGATACGAAGATTTTTGCCCATTCACCTCTAACGAAAATCGGTGTTATTCGTTATACCCTTAGACCAAAGAAAGGGGAGACGCACCTTCCAATAATAGTGAAGCTAATTTTCAAAATTATCAGATATCAGAACTAAACTGGGTAACTGTACTACTACGGAATCAAAATGTAGTAGACATTTTTGCAACGTTGTGACGTTTTTTGAATTTTCTGAAGAATAAACTCTCAACCGAAATGAAAAGTTCTTCAGATTAACATTCATTTACTCATTTGTGGTTGAATGTCAGAAATGATTGCTTGTTTCTGAAATACAGGGTGTCCCAAATAAGAGTGACTGATTTTAAACTTAAATGCCCAGCTTATTAATTGCTCCATAGAGATGGGATTTTCTTTAGTTTCACTAGTTTATTGAAGAGTTTTTTTTAGGATTGGCTGGCCTTTCATCTCATCAACACAGGGTGTTTTACTAATGTTGGTCAAATTCAAAGGGGAAAATATGTATTATTTTAAATGGAACACCCTATAATTTTTGGACTCATTCGAAAGAGCAATCATTCTCCTTTCGAAAAATGTATAGTTTTCTATCTTGTTTCATTAACAACAAAGATACAGTAGTACATTTTTAATTAGTGGTTTTATACGAACGTTTTTTTATGCCAAAATGCTGCATATGCCTACCTTCTTCGTTCATGCAAAACTGTAAGCGACATTTTGTAACATGAGCTGATTTTAGGCATCATAATACGTTCATCTACTAATTAAAAATATACTACTGCATGAAACCTCGAATATCTTTGTTGTTAATGAAACGAAATATAGAAAACTATACATTTTTGGAAAGGAGAATGATTGCTCTTTCGAATGAGATCAAAAATTATAGGGTCTTCCATTTAAAATAATACATATTTTTCCCTTTGAATTTGACCAATATTAGTAAAACACCCTGTGTTGATGAGATGAAATGCCAGCCCAGCCTAAAAAAATCTCTTTGATGAGAACCCCATCTCTTTGGAGCAATCAATAAGCTGGGCATTTATGTTTGATATCACTCACTCTTATTTGGGACACCGTATATTATGCATCACTAGTTGGCCCAGCGAACTTTGTTTCGCCTAAATGCCCGAAATGATACTTAAGGTGGATTTCACAAAATATTAGCCATTAACCGTAGCGACACCTTGTGGCCTCATGCAAAAGGAGGAAAAGCATTTCTTACATAAGCAAATTTTTCATCGAGTTTTTCAGAGTTTTAATGTATTTTATAATAACCAGACCGTAGACGAATCCATAAATGAAGTTTCATAACAAACAGTCCATTCGATCTCGAGTTATAAATGGTGTAACCAACAACTTTGTTTTATATATATAGATTACATATTATAAAACAGAGTCGCTTTCGCTGTCTGTCCCTATGTATGCTTAAATCTTCAAAACTACGCAAAAGTCCGCGATGGTAGATATATGTCTATCCCTTAAGAATAACCCACAATAACCATTTTTTTTCCTTCACATTTTACGAGAAAAAATGGCCTATATAGGAAGTTATTTCAAGAAATACAGCATTACCCCTTTATCCAATTAAGTACCTTAAATACATTGTCCATTCGATATATACACGGTGGCCATTTGAAAACGAAACAGACGAGATTACAGACGAAATAAATTTTTTCGATAGAAATGCTCGGACAGGTCGATTTCTGTTTCGAGGGGGACAACTTAAGATGTAGGTTACGGACGCATAGCGCTTCAACCCTTGCTACTACAACCCTCACCCCCAATTTTTGAATAGGGAAGATGGGGTGAGTGATACCTCATTTGAAAGGTACTTTTAAAACTGATTTCAGTACAGTAATTTTTTTTTCATTTTATGCATTAGTTCTCGAAATATTCTTAACTAAGTATTTGAAAATGAAGTGGTGTTTTCATGGCATTTGTAGTGTTTTTTTGTGAAAAATCGACATTTTGATTAAAGATTTCCATGTCAGTGGATTGGAGGAAGGAAGCCACAGTCATGGTTGTTTTGAAGCTCAAAATGTCGATTTTTCACAAAAAAACACTACAAGTGCCATGAAAACACCACTTCATTTTCAAATACTTAGTTAAGAATATTTCGAGAACTAATGCATAAAATGAAAAAACAATTAGGGGAGAGTTCCTTTGAATTGGACGGCCCATGAACCGGACACTATAGTTTTCTACTACACCCGATAGTAATTGAGCATATTTTATGTAAATCCCATTTTCGCAACATTGAGCCACGTCTCTTGGAAAATGGCTGAATCTGTGGGTCGCGTCTTGTTGACGAGGCATGCATTGAAAAATCCGTTGCCGGTAAAGTAAATATGTACGTACATTTGCGAAGTGAATAGCTACGTTTCTAGTGACGATAAGTTGCCGATTTTTTCATATAAACATCAAGTGATTATCCCTCATCAGACAGATATGTTGAATCGTTGATATAACCATTTTTAGAAATTATATTTTCAGGTTTTTTATAAAAACCACATATCCCATGAATCGGACATAGAAAAATGACTGGAAATTGACGTCCAGTTCATGGGCTGCAATGTTTCCGATTCAAGGGAGATGTGAAAGTATGTTATGTAATTCAATATTTAACATGGGAAATACTGTATGTTTTCTCTGTTTGGTGCTACTAAATGATTTCAACTAATCTCCTAGAACTTTGTGACAGTATTCTCATGTTTTTGTACCATTGTCCACTTCATGGGAATGACTGTCCAAAACAAAAGCAACATCCCATGAAATGGACATTTTATGAAATAAACTTAGACCTATTTTTTCGAGTGACGAGCTTTACTTTTTCTAGCTTTTTCTGAAAAAGTGAATCCACAAACCTTATGCTCATATTATGACGGTACAATTTGAAACTTTTTCATTTGAAATAATATTTCACGCCAATAATAATTAAATTGTCCGTTTCAAGGGAACTCTCCCCTACTGTGCTGAAATCAGTATAAAAATACAAATGAGGTATCACTCACCCCATCTTCCCTATTCAAAAATTGGGGATGAAGGTTGTAGTACTTGTAGTAGCAAGGGTTGAAGCGCTATGCGTCCGTAACCTACATCTTAAGTTGTCCCCCTCGAAACAGAAATCAACCTGTCCGAGCATTTCTATCGAAAAAATTTATTTCGTCTGTAATCTCGTCTGTTTCGTTTTCAAATGGCCACCCTGCATGAATATGGCCCTTTACAGCATGTAATTTAAATGAATATTTTCGAAGATATTACAGAATACCGATAACACCACGCCACTGGACCTTTCAAAGTTAAATTCTGGAATGTTGCCACGGCATTATAAAATGATATTGCTATCTTTTATGCTATCTTCGTCCCACTCATTGAAAACTGACTTAATTTTGACTTCACCAATTCTCGAATTTCTGATTGAGATGCTGTGTCTCCTCTTTCTATGGTCCAAGGTTATACTCCATGGAACCCTTAATGCTGCTTTCAGCCGAAGGAAATTTCGTTATTAGGGAATGCTGAAACACTAGCATGTCGGTCTTCATCCGAGAGCCTCGGAAAACTGATTAAACTTCCCCGTTTTCGAATTAATGTCTCGTTCTTGACGTTTCGTTCCGAGAAGAGAACGTGGCCTTAATATTTCGTCTTTCGTGTACGGAATAGGATAGTCAGGTATTTTAATATTGAAAGAGGATACTCAGAAATACACCCCCTCGAATTTATACTAGCACATCCTCATCTCAGACCAAGTCGCCATTGATAACATCGCTGGTCGACGAATTGAGTTGGTCTTCAGTACATACTTCTGTGAGTAAGAATGTGCAGGGGAGTCCATTTAGAATCGTTCCTAAGACATCGACATGTCGCAGACCAAAACTTGGCGACTCGACCTAATTTCCATCAAAAAAACTTTAAAAGAGGACATTAGAAAAACACCTATTCGGAGTTATTAACTATAGTAGAGGCCCTAGATCTACCTATTAGATAGTTATCCTTATCGTTAGATCTCTGCGAATCGGGTGATTTTATAGGCGAAACGTCAAAGTTTGATCAATTTTCCTGAAGATATGAAAAAATTTTGGAAAATATGAATACCAAGCTATTTTGAATCGATCTTTACTCTTTCGATCCGTGTATTAACATCACAGCCAAGATATCTGGAAAAAAGTTTTGTCGTGAGTTATATCATAAGAGCATGCAATTTTTCCGAAAAAAAATCGAAAAAACACGTTGCTAAGTAATATTTTAACAAGAAGCATGAGTGCTGGTGGCAACAAAAATCCGAGTCGAGACGAGGATTTTTGCACCTGCACGAATGCTTTTTGTTAAAAAAATATTACTTTCTCGATTACTCTGCATTGTGTTTTTTCGATTTTTTCCAAAGGAAAAATTAGATGCCCGTATGGTATTTGACAAGACTATTTCATTAGTAACAGATTATTCTGGATGCATTATTTATGTATTATTAATTTTCGTTGACGACAACTGTCAAGTTTTGCCGCGGGTAAACCCGAAAAAACTGCTGACAGCTGCTGCCATACAGTTTTTTCATAAGTAATATCATAAGTGCATCCAATTTTTCCGAAAAAAATCGAAAAAACACGTTGCTAAGTAATATTTTAACAAGAAGCATGAGTGCAGGTGGCAACAAAAATCCGAGTCGAAGACGAGGATTTTTGCACCTGCACGAATGCTTTTTGTTAAAAAAAATATTACTTCGCACTGTGTTTTTTCGATTTTTTTCACAGGAAAAATTAGATGCACGAATGCTATTTGACAAGACTATTTCATGAGTAACAGATTACTCTGGATGCATCTATGTATGTATTATTAATTTTCGTTGACAACAACTGTCAAGTTTTGCCGCGGGTAAACCCGAAAAAACTGCTGACAGCTGCTGCCATACAGTTTTTCCATCTAGAAACCATTTATGGTTCAAAATTGCGCGTTTCTGATTGGTGGAAATTAAGACGAGGGAAATAGTCATCTAGAAACCTTTTGTGATTCAAAATTGCGAGTTTTTGTTTGGTGGAAATTAAGACGAGGGAAATAGTCGAAATTAAAATTGCCCTTTTTCCCGGATATATTCGCGAATTTTTTGGAAATACTTCTACATCGCCTAGTAAATCAAAATTTTACCCACGTATGAATCAATTATTCCTCTTTTCGACCGTATAAAAATTTCCTCACTGTATCGCAGCTTTGCTGCGATTTTAGGATCCTTCTGGAGCCTCTTTTTCGTCTTGTTTGTTGTAAATTAGACTATTTGAGTTCATACAGGTATGTTACACTCTTATCATTCTAAGTAACAATGGCGTTGAATCGAATACAAGAGCTCTCTTGGAGAGAAGAAATGGACTGCTGTATCAATTCTTATCACCACGAGAATCAGAGAATGAAATGAATGTATGAAATGGGAAATAAATACCACGAAATGAACACTGTAGAAAATGGTACTTACGGTTGGCCTGACTGGAAGAAATGTATCTGCTGGCTGTCTGGTTTCGTGTAATGTTGTACCGGGTAAAGTCCTTATATCACGTCGATATGTATTTGCCAAAGTAACGTAAGTCACCAAAAACGATTTTGCAGAAAAAACGTGTTTTTAATTTAACCTGGTTAAACTTATTCAAATTGTGCAAAATTTACCAGGGCGATTCTTTGATGAATATAGTTAATTAAAAAAAAGAATTTTTAAAGTTTTTGTATAGGTTAAGTGGTTAGTTGATACTTACGTTACTTTACAGGATCAGAAAACTCGAAGTCTTGATCAAAAATGTAACGTAAGTACCCAGATACGTCAGTTTAGCGGCAAATTGTAGCACTTAAATCATTATGGAAAGAATTGAAAGTTATCGTTTATTATAAAAAAACACATAAAATATCGTTACAGAAATAAACTGACATTTTTTATTCAGGTGGATTTACATTGCGAAATACACTAAGAAATAAAAACCAAAATAAATAATAAATTCATACTAGTAAGAAATACATATTATTTTTTATTAAGTTTGGAGCTTTCATCCTCATTGTCATCATCTGCATCACTCTCTGCTAACTCATCTTGAACAGAAGACTTACATTTTAGTTTGAAAAATTCATCGTGAAACCTGGCAGGTATGACATTGTTTTTGCAAAGTTTATTCAAATCCCTTCTTTTTAATTCGGACAGCTATTCAGAAACACCCTGTATACAGGATACATTCGCATTCCTGTAAATTTCTCACAGGCTTTCAGGTTATGACACAATAATTTGTAATAAAATAAACGAAATTGAATATGAAATGAAGTTTTATACATAATGTTAGTTAAGGTTGTGATATTTTTGAATTCTGACTACAAAAAAACGCGCTCCGTTATTTTACTTACCTAAAATCAATCATTTTAGTATTTTTAGTCGATTGTAGCACGACTCTGTCACTGTCGTAAGCCAAACACTGACTGTGAAAAACGGACGTAAAGCCCGCCGCAAATTGAGCACAGGCCACGGACAGGCGAGGCCCATGCGACGCGTGGCTTGTTTTGTATTACATGGTTTTCAATGGAGTGCCGCAAATTGAGCCTAGGCCACGGCCAGGCCGGTGCCAAGTCATTTTCGCGTGGCTCGCGCTGTGCTAGCAACACAGTTTTGTAGCCGTGGGTGCCCACGTTTGTCAGTTTATCTGCATATAATGTAAATAGATGGACGAACTGGAGAAATTCATCGAAATTGTTTAATCAATTCGTGAATCTCGCTAAACTTCTATTCAACTGAAAAGATTCCCTAAATACATTATCTGCAACTTCACTGCATAACTTAAACTCTCCATGACTCTTTCTTTTTCGTATGCACTCGTTTTACCTCTTTTTCTTCTCTTGCTTAATAAGTGTAATAACATCAATCTTTCCTCCTCCTCAGATTCAGATTCTAAATCGAGATGATCGAGTAATTTTTGCTGTTCATCCATCATATTGCACATCGGAAGACCTAGGAACTATGAATATCTGCATGCGAGCGTGACATCGCCTGTGCTCAATTTGCGTTACTCTTGAAAAACCTGTGCAGGTGCTTGGCATGGGCAGCACATCGCATGGACCTCGCCTGTCCGTGGCCTGTGCTCAATTTGCGGCGGGCCTTAGTCACAGAAACCGCCCGGGACTTACGTTATTATGGCGGTAAACAACGATAGCTTACATTACTATGGTGAAAATAGTGTTGAACTTTCGTTTCTTTGACGGGTATGATTAAAAAAATTCTGGACATACGTTTCCAAAATACTTAAAAATTAGGGTTTAAAGTATTTTCTAGGCTTACTACACTTTGGCAGTACCTTCTTAACAATAAAAGCTTTACGTTAATGGAAAAACATGATTTTCACCAAAAATGTCACTTTGGCAGAAATGCATCGACGTAACGAATTCACTCTGAGGTATGAATAACTGGCCCCGACTTGGGGAAAAAAGCGAGGGTATAGATCTGTTAAGGGTGGCCGTATATAGGTTGCGACTGGTGGCAGAGTGAATTAGCACTGAACAGATAGAAAAAAGGATGTTTCCGGGATTCTCGTTTAACCACAGAAAAAGTGGGTAAAGTCATAGACCAGGAAAGCCTATTCTAGTAGGAAACTATGTGGTGTCAGTAAACAAAAAATATGAATTTTGAACAGGCGTAGATTCTTCCATTTCTTGAATTTCACTTTTCATAAATTTCTTTTTGATATTGAGAGGAGGAAATTCACTTGTTATTTCATTTCCATTCCTATATACCGATAACACCACGCCACTGGACCTTTCAAAGTTAGATTCTGCAGTGTTGCCATGGCAGTATCTAATGATATTGCTACCATGTATGCTATCTCCGTCTCACTCATCGAAAACTGACTGAATTTTGGCTTCACAAATTCTCGAATTTATAAATGATATGCTGTCTCCTCTTTCTATGGTCTAACTAAGGTGTAGGTGTTTTACGAATTAGAGTCCTTTTCTCTCGGAACGAATTCACTCAATGAATACGAAACGGGTTCAGGCAGAGCGAACTGTCATAGGGTGGCGAACTGATGTCCGTGCTAAACGAAGAGGGGCGAACTGATGGCAATAGGGCCTTGACTAGATGGGAAAAGGGGGTTGGGTACTGGGTACATCTCCTAGAGAACTTCAGACCACAGAGTCGATGATAGTGGGCTCAAGATCGAGTCAAATGTCAAACAGCACGACACTCAAATGTAAACGAATATCCGCCATGTTTGTGCGAAAACGTGTTCTACAGGGTGCGGCACGGAGGATGGATGGTTTTAAAAAAATAATAAAAGCGTTAATTTTTACTCAAAAACAGATTTATTGACGGAATCAGATTCTCAAGGAAATAGCATTTGAGACAGTCAAGTGTGGAAAATCACATCAGGCATGTGGTGGCCGAAATCGGTGATGCAGTGCTGGAGGCGCTCTTGGAAGTTCGCGTAGACTCTCTCCAACATCGCTCTCTCAACTTGGGCAACTTCCACGCGAATAGCCCTTTTCAATTCGTCCAGAGTACGGGGCTTCGTCTCGTATACTCTAGCCTTGAGGTGTCCCCATAAGAAAAAATCGCATATGGATAAATCTGCGAAGAATGGCTTGTCGAACGCGTTCAACATTTTCAGGCGTTCGAACTGTTCGCACAGGTCCTCTTGGTCTTCTGTTGATCAGTTCACCACGTCTGCGAAGTGATTCAACCCAACGAAGGATGGTGTTTCGAGAGGGAATAGCTCTATTCCGATGAATGTGGAAATGGCGACGAAACTCACGCTGCACGACCGTGACTGACTCATTATTTCGGACGAAACTATCATAGGCGAAAACACGATGCTCCACCGTCCAAGTCTCCATGACGACAACTGGTAAATAAATGCTAGGAACACACGAGTCTAACGGCACCTTCCCCACTTCTCTCGTCCTCAGTGGGGGAAAGTTATGCCCATCTGAAAAACGTCCGCTCTCCGTGCCGCACCTTGTATAACCCTATTCTATTGTCGCCACTGTCTTGTATAAAGCCATTGTAACCACAGTTTGGGTCTTCTTTGTTACCGACCAAGTCCATTCGCAGTATGGACTTTGTTGTATTAAGTATGAATGAAAATAAATTAATTCGAAAAGAATTAATGGGTAAAAAAAAAGAACAGAGTGAAAACACGTGTTTCCGCGAGTAAACCAATTTCGTTCTTTTTCTTTGAGCGCATCCGCAGCCTTTTCCACCTTATCGTCTGTCGATTGCCTTTCTGACGAACACGCGTTATCGGATATGGGTTTCACGTTTCCGCAACTGTTTTGCCGCAGCGGCGTGCCGGGGGTGGGGGGAAGGGGTTCCGAACCTATAGACCTTCAATCGGCCGATTAATTTCGAGAGGCGTTTAAATATATTATTTACGTCGAGCTGGCGCGGTCGATTCCGCCGCCTCGACTTCGTATGACGTTGACGTTTCGTTCTCGGACGGCGTGTTTTCCTTTTGTTTCTTTGCCATTTCCGACGATCTTGTGTGTCGGGAAGTTTGTGAGACGGGAATATTTCGTTTGAAGGGAACTGAGTAAAGGTGTAATTTTCGGTTTTATGGTTTTGTTGTGAGGGAATTTGGTGCATGGAGTGAAAAAAAGTTCTGGATTTGTTGTGTTTAAAGGTAGGAGAGCTTTAAATGAATTTTTGTATTGTCTTCAGTTTGAATAATCTTTATTTCTGTAATTTGGAATTTGAGAATTGTTAACGATTCGAAATTATATGTCCTCAACTTAACTGCCAACATATCTGGGACTCATTGTATGTACTTAGAAAAATGAGTGCACTTTCCATAGCAAACTGTTTTTGAATCTGAACCTAGTTGAAGCTACTCTTCCACAAAATGGGCTTTCAGCATCTTCCTCATATTTTTTTCAGTTTAAAGTAGGTATTCATCGTTCTTATTCTCATTATTCTTGAATAAATTTAATAACTACAGTGTAAAAAAAAGTCCAATTTCTAAGCTAGTCAAACAAAACTGATGTCTGAGGGTCATTTTTCATGAACAAACTAAATGATGAACTTGATTGAATATTGACAGCTGTAATCGTTTCAGAGTTTTTGGGTATTTTTAGCAAATGTGCATTCTCGAAAAAATGCTGTAACCTTTTCCTGTCCATATTTCATCCTTATGCAAAACGTTTAGCGAAATGGCACAGGAACTGACGATCTTTCCCACAGCGGATTTTCTTCCAATTCCATGGGAGTCTCTGCTACGTTCTCTTTATTAGTCTCACAGCCAGTCTGGGAATATTCCGCAAAAAGAAAATCACCTTTACGGCGTTCTGCAGTGACATAAATCTGGAAAACAGACGTCATTGCGGCAGTGCCCCAACTGCCTCAGATGGGAATACACAATTAATTCAGAAGATCTAAAGTACGTAGAACACACAGAGGAATACGTTTCACACAAAGCCAGGATTGTTTGATGTTTTTGTTGGTTTCAACTTTGTTTTATTGATATAACGTAACGGATAGCAGCAAATGGAGGTGAAAAAGAGTAGTATTTCGCTTCAGTCGAAATACAGAATAGATTATGCTCAAACAGTACTGGGAAATTGTAAATAAAACAAAACTGAAAATAATGACTTTATAAATTGGATAGCAAAAAAACTGGAGATATGGAAAAATGCCAATACAGTAATTCATATAAGCGCATGGAACCAGTTGATGTACTGAAAACCCGATAATTGCTATACAGGGTGTTCTTAAATTGAAATTACAAACGAGGGGGAGATATTCCTTGCATAATTTAAAGAAGAAAAAGTCCCATAAACACACAGTATCTGCATTTCACAAGATATTCAACTGAAATTTTGCACAATCAGGAGTTAATACCATGTGACTTGCCAATTTCGATTATAAATCTATAGGGATATGTTTTTCCTGGATCACTGTCCCCTGTTCTTCCTCCAGAACTTTTTTGGTGAGCCACTGTTAGTTGGAAAAAATGTGAAAGGAAGCTTTGTTGTTATAATAAACTTTATGTTCGGGCTGCTTCATAAACACTTGATTCATGAATTCGTTTAGCGTCCATAATTGACTACTTTATTGGACACCACTTCATTGGACACCACTTTATTGGACTCAACTGTCATAGTCTTCTCTCGATTTTCCAATTTTCTACGATTCACACCACTTGTTATGGGCCGCATACAAATTTTCATAAGCTATTTAAGTGGGTAGGAGAGATTCTATGGCACTTGCGGCTAAATTTTTTACGCTTTCCTCTCCCGAACTATCCATTTTTTGGATTATTATGACGTTTGTCACAGAATTAAAGAAGTAAACAACTTTGTTCAGTGAGGGTGCTAAGTTCGGTGATGGTAAGAAAGGCAAGAGCACACTTAATGTTTCTTTGTAATCAAACGACGAATATATTGATTGCCATTTCGGAAAATAAAATGTCTGCATTGCAGTCAAACATAAAGCATTGTATGCAACTCGTACATAATTAGACTTATGGACTTGCCCAAATTATTGGCCTCGCTCGCTTTGCTCGCTCTGCCATAAACTTTTGGACTCGTCCATATAGACCTAATTAATGTACTTGTTACATAAATAGCTATTATGATCTCTTGTAGTTTTGACTTATCTGCTACCGATTTTGAGAACAATTTCATTGAACGATTTTCTCGAAATTCTTAGAACCTATTAACTAACGAAGAAACTGGAACCCAAGAGGTGTTAAAATTTTAATTTTTTTTTTGTGAAACATAGATAGATAGCAAGGAGAAAATGAAAAAAAGCGTGAAGGTGTTTTCATGTATACTCCATTCGCAATTAAAAAATCACACCTCTGGCCTTGGAAATTTGACACATTCCACTCTGTATCGAAGTTATGACGTTTTTCAAAAAATTTTTATGTTCCGAGTCAACACTTTGTTGCCCTTTCTACATTCTTAGCGTATTTCTCAGAATGTGAATGAATTGGAAAAGATGTGATGGACGAAAATAATTAACGTTTATCTGCATTGATAGAAAGGATTCCTTTTCTAGTTATTTGCATGAAAAGTACAAGAGATCACAGTTGAAATATATTTTTCGCCATGGAAAAAAATTGTATTGCTTTCACATAATTTTCATATGTATGCTTGTGAAGATTTAATGTTTATTATCCTCTTGAACTAAAAGTTCAAGACTTGACGACATTTTATTTATTTGATCTTATGAGTAAAATATTCTGATTGTACAGTAATTTATTAGATTAAAAACTATTCATACATTACTACCACAGTAGGTTTGTACAAATAAAATGGAATAGGTCAAACATATGCTTCACATTTATCATTCACCTGTTCTGAAATAAAACACAAACTCCTGGAATATGGAAAAAAAAACCGATGTCTGGTTCAATTAGCCTATTTCTACTTTCGGCAGAGGAATGAAAGCTCCAGTGACACATTTCAATTCATCGGAATCTGAATTCACCTACTGTGGAATGCAATATAGTCATATTTCTTCTTTTTTTAGCTTTTTCTACGTGTTTTTTTTCTGAAACTTGAAGACGATCAACAATAATCGTTTAGAGACCGATGATGGCCATCCAGAACCCGTTTACTTACGAAAATCGTGCAATTTCATTCTGCAAGTTCTTTCCTCATAATTCCTCGAAAATCCTACCGGAACCATATTTTCCGGTCGCTTTCGTTAGAAGATCGTAAAAGGAAGCCTTTTTTGTCCATTTACACATTCCAAATAAATTTTGAGCACTAAAACGATACCGAAACTAACCAAACTTCTGGGGGACCGGAATTTCGTTTGAAATCTTTCAAAACGGCCAGATACCTAAAAAACCTCGTTATCAAGTGTAAAAAGGTCGATTAGTACTTACTTTCGCTTCATTTATGCTTATATTATATCGATTTTTGGTGCAATTCAAATTTGCCGTTCGTACTCACGCCAAAACTCGTGAAAGGAAAAAATGACACTTGCACGAAATTTCTCATATCGACAGGAAACTTCTTGTGGACGACGAAGAGCGGAAAAATAGGCGATTTCCTATCGATATTTCGCCTCAAAATCGCCGATCGATTCGAACTAACAAAATGTGGCATATCTTTGATATTTTTACTTTGATGTGAACAAAGAAACTGGCTACGTCGTTTTGTCATTAACGATATTTTCTGTACGCGCACAGACTTTTCATCAGGTGCACCAACTACTGAAAACGAAACCATGACCTCCTATGTGATTAAATAAAAGTGAATGGAGTATATGTTTACCAGAAAAAATTAAATTTAAACAGCTCCTTCTGGTTGTTGCAGTTTTTTTTGTCGTTTAGTATATCGAAATTGTCATTAAAACCTAATTCTGAAAAGAAATCTACACTTTTCAAGTCTGGGGATGTGGAGATTTTGAACCATTTTCATTCCTTATAGCGAAATTATTCTATTCTGGGTGAATTGACGTGTCATAAATAGGTAGATATGAACGAGGGCCATATCTTTCGAGCGTTGTGTACAGAAACGATAAAAGACCCTTGTTTATGCACAAAGATACGGTTCATATCACAACTTCAAACAGAAAAGTCATTGTTGTGTACATCCAAAGCCTTCCCTTCTCCATTCCCACACTTGAGACCTATTATTATTAGGCCGACAATAAGTTGAAGAAGTATAGAATTTCCTGAACGAGCACGTTTTACTCTTTACCATTTTCCGTTTTATGAAGTGGGATATGAACTCGAAGCGATGTTGTTTTATGGGATGGAGTAGATTGTGTTGCTACTGTTCTGGTTCTGATCCTTCTTTGATGTATTCAATGATAGATGAAGGATTGTTTGGGACATTACGCAGTGAAAGTAAACTTTTCGAAATAAGATTTTTTCCTATAATATTTTCACCGAGATTAACTGTAAGACTATTTCCTCAATGCATTTTCTCATACCATCATACCATGCCAAAATGTAATTTGAAAATTGGATTGGATCTATGGTGCATTCTAAATCGGTCATAGAAAGAATGATATTGCTACGATATATTGTTTTTCACTTAATTGGGCTCCAATAAGGTTAGCTTAAATGAATTTCCTTTATGTATTCAGTAAGTTTTTTTAAATGGCTATAAAGGGTTTTCAAATGAGAGGTTTTATTTTGAATAGCCCGCCATTTCGGTAGATGTTACATTTGAAGCTGTCATTTTTTGACATTTGACAAGTAGAAACTTCGCCATTAATAAAAATTGAACGATACACGCTTAGATTATGTCGGGTATAAGACTAATAATTCGAAAACGCACTGAAATGATTGAAATTCACTATGAAAATGGTGAAAATTTGGCACAGACGATTCGTAAAAATTTTTGGGTCATTTTGAAGCACCTTTTCGAATCGAAATACAGAAATTGGTGGAAAAATTTGAGCTGTTGGGACAAGTAAGGGATGTAAAGAATAAAACCCGTGCATGTCGCTCAAGAACATCCAAGAATATTGCTGATGTAGCCGAAAGTGCTGAAAAAACCCAGGCTTATCCATTCCTCGTCGTTCTTTGGAATAAGGCATCCCACAAACGTCATTACACCGTATTTTACATAAAAATTTGGGTCTTGAGGCTTATAGAGTTCAGTTGACACAAGAACTCAAACCGGCCACAACCTCGTGTCTTTGCTGATTGGGTCCTTGTAATGCATGAAATATGAAAATGATCCGGAATTCCAACGAAAAATCATCTTGAGTGATGAGGCCCATTTTCAACTCCGTGGCTTCGTCAGCAAGCAGCAGTAGCATCTGGGGCTCAGAAAATCTAAGAGATATTGTTGAAAAGCCTCTCTATCTTCAACGTGTGACTGTTTGGTGCGGTTTATGTCGCGGTAGGGTCATTGGACCTTACTTTTTCGAGAATGAGGCTGGAGCAACAGTTACGGGGAATGGATTGCGCTATCTAGATATTTTAATGATTTTTATGGCCAGAATTCTATGGTATTGATCTGGACAACGTTTACTTTCAACAAGATGGTGCAACGTGCCACACAAGCAACGAAATCATTGATCTTTTACGGGAAAAGTTTCCGGACCGTGTTATCTCTCGATGAGGTGATCACAATTGACAACCGAGATTTTGTGATTTAACACCTTGAGACTTCTTCCTATGGAGCCATGTGAGGGGGAAGGTCTACGCCAAACGCCCAGTGTCGATTCAAGACCTCGAAGATGAGGCTATCGAGGACATAGGGAAGCTACTTTGCGATTTGGAAAATGAGGAAAAGGTTTCTCGACCTGAAGAATCTTCAGTTAGAAAAAATGTACAACTCAAAGACCCACCCTGTATACATATAACCGAGTGACTCAGAAGCTCAGTCAGACATGATCTAATTGAATTATCTACGATGACAACGTTTATCCATGAGGATTCCTTATTTCATTGGTCTCGATTTGACTGTGATCGTATCCAGTGAACCGAGAACATCGTTGGACTAACAAGATAATCCAGCCGTTCTATTTGTCTGATATCGATCCGGAACTTCGGTAGGGACGATTCCGGGATGTCGATGTCTCCCGTAAAGGGTAAAGGTAACACTGGGAATGAAAAGGACAGTGTTGTATTGCGAAAATTCTCCTTATTTCTGAGAGAGTTCGTCGTTTTCTAACACAGTTTCTTGTTGCTCATTTGGGAGCTATTGATCGTGACATATGGTTCCACCCGGACGGTGCCACATGTCATACAGCCCGTAAATATTGACGATCTTGCACGAGTGGGCTTTTGGTCGTGTCATTTTCTGATTTCGTGACACCAGAATTGGCCTCCACGCGATTGAACGCCTTTAGACTTCGGACTGTGGGATAATCTGAAGTCACAGGTTTATGCCAGGTTGAAAGCCGAAATTTCATTGATGCAGCAATGAAATACCATCTGTATTGAAAATTTCGTCAAAAGGGTACGCATATGCCAGCAAAGCATATGGAAATGTCCAAATGTATATTTTCTGAATCAGTAAATCTATATTATGAAACAGAGTTGTTGGTTACACCATTTATAACTCGAGATCGGATGGACTGTTTGTTATGAAACTTCATTTATGGATTCGTCTACGGCCTGGTTATTATAAAATACATTAAAACTCTGAAAAATTCGATGAAAAATTTGCTTATGTAGGAAATGCTTTTCCCCCTTTTGAATAAGGCCACTACGTGTCGCTACGGTTAATGGTTCTTATCTAGACACTGTAGCGTAGTCGTGAGGGTACTTTATTTGATATTATCGCCACTAGATGGCGATGTATACAATTATTGTATAATTTGCATAGAACTCATAATAACATAGAAGGCTATTATCAAATCAGAAAGCGGGTAAACATCTCAAGTTGTTGGAAGTTGGAACAGTGAATTTTTACCGAAATGTCAAGTGAATCGGATTTTGACGATCAGCATCAATCGTGAGTTGTCCGTTTTCATCTTTTCTCTATATTTCTGAAATGTTTTCGATTTCTGTTTGTGTAATAGATATATTTGCGGAAATAACTGAATCCAAAATTGCCCATAATTAGTAATTGACATATTATTTTTGTGTTTATGTTCTGTATGACAGCTCATATCCATGGAAAAGATGACAGGTGACATTTGACAGATGACAGTAGACATATGACATTTGACAGTAGACAGATGACATTTGACAGATGATAGATGACATCTGACAGTTGACATGAAATTGTGAGGTAATGATCGAAAGTATTCACATGAAGTTATGAATGACATACGGTTCACGAGATATTACGATGTGTCAGAGAAAGACAGAATCAGTAAATTATTTTTTTCTCAATATTGCTGCAAGGTTCAATTTCCATTGGCTCATTGCCCATATCGGAATTATTAGATATGTACCGAAATGACACGTATGACATTGCGGCGCCGATTTGACAGTTCAAAAATCTAACTAAGCCGTTTATCTCCGATCACTGGGGATTACGATATGATGTGAAATCCACCGTATCATTTAGGCGAAACAAAGTTCGCCGGGTCAGCTAGTATTTCAATATTTTGCTACAGAAAAATAGGTTTTATTGAACACTGAAATCTTACGCTTTCATTGAAACACCCTCTACTTCTTGATTATTCTAAATAAATTTGTTGGAAAAGATAGAGAAAAAATTTAAAATACAAGCTTTTATCATTCCGTCCAACCGAGGATATTTTCACACTCCCCATGTCATATACTGGAACTTTCGTACCAGGAATTCTCTATTTTCTGTAATTTCACGTGTTTGTCCCCACAAATGCTTGATAAAAATATAAATCTTCTGGGAGCTCTCATGTTGCTCTTATGAAGATAAAACCGTCAGCTCCAGGGCGAGAGAAATGAAAAGCAGATTGCCCTGTGGCATTTCTCCCTTTAAGGGTGAGTTTGCGGATGGAACAAAAGACGAGATGAAGTTGATGGGTTTTTTTCATTTCATACTAAGGGGGGGAAAATACTTTTTATGATCTCATTTCGGATAATATTCCGCTACGTATTGTTGTTGATATTTTCTCGTCGAGAATTTTAATAGAAAATGAAATCATGGAGGCATTCGAGATCTCAAACTAGCCCGAAAATTTCAAGTTTCTAGATTTCTACTCTAGGAGAGATATGGATCAGACGGACAGAATTGCATTTTACCACGGATAAGTAATCATCACATTTAACGAATGTGGAAAAAGTCTTTTTGTTACATGTTTTTGAAGTTAATAATCCAATAAGGTTGGTACTTGCTCAAAGTTGCCTTTAAGTTTCGTTCATTTCTTGGATTTTTATTCTTACTAGAAAAAATTGCCTACAATTTGAGACCAACCTCAATTCTTCACGCCAAGTGGATTCCGAGATATTGGACTTTGAAAGTTTTTTCCAGAAAGTTTTTCGAGCATTTTATGTAAATGAAATAATCATCCCACGTTTAAAAGTATAGGGGGGAAAACTATAGAGCCCTTAATTAGGTTCGATTTAAGCATAATTTGAAGTCTCTAGGAGTAATAGTTTTCGTGTTATGTGCCATTTCCTCATAATAATGACTATTTTCGGTATTTTGCACATAACAAGGGAACCATTGTTCCTTCAGACTTCCCTATGTCCTTAAATCAAACCTTATTAATTTCTCATTATTTTTCTTTCTATAACTTTCATTGTAGGATGAGTTTATCAGTCCATAAGTTCGAAGACTCAGACTGACTTTTTCAACTTTTTGAAAAGAATATCCAATTTTCCAAGACCAATATCTCGGGAAGTATCGCCCCCAAAGAATTGAAGTTGGCTCAAATCATAAGCAATTGTATCTAGTTTCAAAGTGGTCATGATGATTCATTCCTAAAAATGCACCATTCAGAAGTTTCAAGCCAAAAACTAAAAAACGTCCAAA
Organism: Adalia bipunctata; assembly: GCA_910592335.1. Lineage (NCBI taxonomy): Eukaryota > Metazoa > Arthropoda > Insecta > Coleoptera > Coccinellidae > Adalia > Adalia bipunctata. Next base: position 25,448,792 of record OU342950.1, read on the forward strand.
AATTTCAAGATAATCCAACCATTACTATGCAATCTTGAGTATTTTTAGGTTGCTCTAGAGTTCCCCATCCTTAAAACTCGTTTCCAATCGGGAAATAACAACTTCGAGGCATTTCCAATCTTACCAGAAAAACGTATAAGGGAAATAGCCTGAATGAATGAAAAATGAATGAAAAATGAATGAATTCTCTCATTGAAGCCGAATTCTGCAAAATGACATACCTAGGGGTTTCTTTAGCCCTCGAGAACAGTTAGAAAAAGTCCGAGTTAAAGACCCACTCGATGTGTTCTAAATATCAATCATTCCGTCAAGTATAGATTCAGAGAAAATTGACTTTGACAGCCGTAAGGTCCTCTTCAACTGAAATCCTTTCGAAACGCACGAACAGAAATGTAAAGGATTGCGTGATAAGTGCCCTTATCAAGAGTGGCATAAGAGGGAGGTAACATGTCCTCCTTTTCGCATTTCCCTTTGCCCCTTTTCCACATAACAAGATAGCCCTCGTTTTCGTAGCAGGTACTAAGCAGACGCCTGCAAACCATTCCTTGCATCCACTTTGATGGATTCGACAAATTTATTAGCTTCGACAAATTGGGACTTCCCAACTATGAGTGAGCTCCCGAGGGTCCATAATTTGTATTCTCCATAAGGACCGCTCGGATGGTGGCACCAAAATTGCGGAAAAATCCCAGGGGAGCATCGGCAAGTTTACGTGGAAGTTTCGGAGCGGAATATAAAGGACTGGGAATAAGGATTTGTTGAAGATGAAAGGAGTGCTCGTTGTTTAAACTTCGAAAGTTGGATTGGATGGGGATTTTTACCTTCGTCACCTTCCTGAATGATTTGTTACTTCGAGTTCGCAATTTTCACAGTTTTGCAGCGTAGGATAATCTGGAGCCTTTAATAATTCGCGTATTTGAAATTTTGATGTGTATAGTCGATCTGGAGTAACTTGAAGAAGTAATGAAAACTTTCACACAAATATTCCTTCGAAACCGGAAAAATATCAAAGGGACATCTGTGTGAAAGATTTTATGACTCCTCCAAGTAACTATGGATAGACTACACAGGGTGAGTCTTTGAGTTGTGCACATTTTTCTCTGAGATAATTGGAGGATAATTTTTGTGTAGGTATCGAACTAGGCATTTCGAAAATTAACTGAAGAAAACTTCGAATTTGTTGAGAATGTTGTGGAATCTCCTGATTTCTTGGATGTAAGTGATGGCGGAATCGCGTGATCACTCAAAATTAATTACGGTTTTCTTCAAGAGCTGCTTTTCATTACTGCTAAACGTTTATTATTCGAATTGAATGCGTAAAATCTTCATGATCCAATTATGGTAATATATTCTTTATGTTGACTATGAATAAAGTATGCAGTCAACATTAAGCACTCGTTAGGCATTAATGAATCATTTCTGTACGCTCTACAGGGTGGACCAAATAAATTTCGAATGGTCATTCACGTCAAATTTAATGGTGTCTGTATTTTTTCTAAATCTAGATAGATTTTTCGCATAAAACCAAATAAAATTAAGCAGATTTTTTATGCGAGCGATGAGGCACAAAACGTTTTTGGTGCTGTTTCTCTATGATTGCAAGGGTTGGAAGAAGCCACCCCTGAATCTTGTTTCGCAAGAAACATTTTCCATATTCACAGTTTAAAATGAAAAAATAATTTTGGGTATCTTGATCCATTCTTAACAAATAAGATCAATTAGGCGGAGGTAAAGTTGGCATTTTTTTGGGAACTGATACAAATAATAAATGTAGTGAAACGAACAATTTCAAACGTAGCACAAATTGAATATCATATTTAATAGTAAAAGGTACAAGGGGAAAGGCCAAATGTGACCAACTTTGTTGATAAATAATTTTTTTTCCAAAAACTGTGGACTTTGGCAAGAAATTACAAGTTAAGAATATATCAAGCTGACCATAATTGATTTTTTCACTGTAAATTATGAATATGGAAAAAACCTTTTCGCTGAATAAGGTTTAGGGTAGGATTTTTCTACCTCTTGCAATCAAAAAAGAACACCACTAAAAAATTCTTCAAGTGCCTCCTTGCTCTCAAAAAATGCCTGCTCAATTTTATTCTTGCCAGTCTTTTTATTTTTAAGAAAAGATGTTTTCGGGCCCCATATTTATGAGGCTGTAACTAAGCTGGGGGGGGGGACTTAAAAAAAGAAAAGTTTATACGAAAGACCCATCCTGTTTATTGACAAGGAATCACCCCCTAAAGTTTTTCGCTACTATTCACGTACAGTGTACACCCTGTAGTTTTCGTATTTTCTTGGACTGGATTAAGTGACAAACTTCAAAACCTTCCCAGAATCATACTTCTTGAGCATCATCATAAAAATAATATTTCTTTTCCGTACAAGCAAAACATATTGATTACGTATTCAACCAATTATGTCAGTTATTATCGGCTTTCCAAAAAAAATATTAATTTAGTTATTACTACTAGAGCTCAAAAATACAATACAGTGAATCAGTATGAATTTTTGGAAAAAATGGGATGAATGTTTTCGATCGGGATGTTGGGCAGTATAAGTTGGCCTTCCTAAAAATACAGGTTCTGTGGCACTGCGTCAACATGAAAATCATATCAACCATCCCATTTTTTCCAAAAATTCATACTGATTCACTGTATTCGGAAGTATCTTTGAGCTCTCAGTAGCAATAACATGATTAATATTTTTTTTTGGAAAGCCGATAAAAAATGATATAATTGGTTGAATACGTGATCAATATGTATTGCTTGTACGGAAAAAATATCATTTTTATGTTGATGCTCAGGAAATATGATTCTGGGAAGGTTTTAAGGTTTGCCAATAATTATTCATTCCGTTTTATTCCATTGGTTGATCTCTTTTTAACGTTCGTTAGTTTTTATTATGTTATTATTTGAATAAAAATTTCAGTTGCGATATAATTTGTCGTGTCTGCTGGATGCGGGAGTGAAAATAATCCTAAGTTTACTTTTAAGAAAATGTAAGGTATTCAATTATTGTCTACATTTGTGTTACATTTGAAAAAATCGAGAAATAATAATTTGAAGTTCTTCATATTTGAACCTGAATAAGGGACGCCCTATATATGATAGATTGATCGTTTAGGAACGGTGACAAGGCAAATCCTTCAATTAAAAAACTTTCAGATCAAATTCATGTTACTATCACTTCTGGAAATCGTCAGAAGATTTTTACTGAACTGCTTTTCCCTCACCTTTTAGCAGTTTTCTTCGAATAAGATCTGTTCCGTTGGAAAAATGTCCCCTTATATTTTGCGTCATGAAAGAGGTAAAGAAGGTCATTGAAAATATGTGAAAATACACTGCGCAAAAAAATTAACGCACATTATGGAAATCTCAAATTTATTCTACAACTGAAGGTGCTCTCAATGATAATTATTTTTATCAGAATTATGCATGCATATGTTATCCACTTTCAACGTTTTTCTTCAATACAGATGTTTTCTCCCAGCAGGAATAAAAAAAGATGATATCATCAGATTTTGAATGTATTGGCTCCATTCTAAAATCAGTTGTTCTCGATCAATTCTAGTGATCAATACTTTTTCTTTCGTTTTATTTTTTACACTCGATCAAGCGGTAGTTTGCCGGTTTTGCGAGAAGAAAGGTGGACATGCGCAAGAATTGCAGGAAGGTTTGGAGTTTCCCATACAAGTGTGTCCAGAATGTTGCAGCGATTCAGGTATGAATGTCCGAAGACCAGGACAGGGTAGACCACGGGTAACAACTGCCATTCAAGAACGTTACTTGAGAGTTTCTTCGTTGAGACAACGGTTTGCAACCGCTCGCCTCCTTCAAAATCAGCTTGAGCAAACTCATGAGGTGCAAATTAGCACTCAGACAATAAGAAATCGCCTCAAAGAATATGATTTAAGGCCTCGTGTCGCGGCAAGAGGCCCAGCTCTTACCCCAGCCCATCGAAGGGCGCGTTTGGATTTTGCGAGAGAGCATATCCATTGGGAAGAGGCCGATTGGGAAAGAGTTCTCTTCACAGATGAGTCTAGATTCTGCCTCTACCATTGTGATCGACGTTCCTTTGTATACAGACGTCCACATGAAAGATATGCTCACTGCTCAGTGCAATTTCCTGAATTCTACTGGTTTCGGGGGAGGATCGATTATGGTATGGGGTGGAATATCTTTGACTGCTCGCACAGACCTAGTGCTCGTTGATAATGGAGCTATGAATGCTGATAAGTATATAAGGAACATTCTTGAAGAACATGTAGTGCCATTTGCCCCATACATTGTTGAAAATTTCATTTTTATGGACGATAATGCCAGACCCCATCGTGCGCGCATCGTTCAGGAGTACCTTGAAGAGGTTGAAGTCTCTCGAATGGAATGGCCAGCAAGAAGTCCAGATCTCAATCCGACTGAGCAGGTTTGGGACAACCTCGGGGACAACCTCAATAGAAGGCTGAGAAGTTCATCTAGCTACTCTTAATGACTTAGGAATCCAACTCGGAGAAATCTGGGAAGGATTAGATCAGAACATTTTAAGATCACTCATTTCGAGTATGAACCGTGGTTGCCAAACTGTAATTAACGCAAGGGGTGGAAATACCAAGTATTAAATCACTTATCAGCTTTTCAGTATTTTGAAAATTGTTCATTTCTATTCTTTCACATAAGATTCGGTGAAATCCTGAATCTTTCTTCCATTTAATGTGTCTTGTTTCGTTCGAAACCATCCCGAGAGAACATAAAAAATAAGTTATGAAGTCTACGTAGAGTTAACTTTCATTAAAATTGAGATTTTCAGAATGTGCGTTAATTTTTTTGCGCAGGTGATCCATTAAAAAAATCATCCATTTGTTGAATAACATTTATCGGGGATACCCTGTATATCAGAAAATAATTTCCTGAGATGCAGAAATTAAGGTACAAGAAATTTACTTTCCAACGAAATGTCTGGTGCAGCGGCTATGGAAGATTTTCGCACTACTGCAGGACCCTGTTACCCCGTAGAAACGAATCATGGTTGATTCCAAAGGACCCTAATTGCACCGTGCAAAATGATCCTCCATCGGAATCCCGAGAGCGACACCAGTCGATAACTGTTTAGCCGCCGGGGTGGAGTCAAAGTCACCTCCGTCCATATCGACTCGAAACCGTATTCCCGAGCTCGTTACACACCTTCCGCCGACGTTCTTTTCCGCGGCACCGAGTAACCGGAGGAACACAGGGATGCGTAGTGATGATATACGTCGTTGTTGTCCTATAATTATCATCAGTCGCAATATTAGTCCGATGCGGGCGTCGAAGGGAGGTTCACCGTGCGATCGTGAAAGCGGAGACGGCTACGAATCGCGGGTATCGCTCGATTGGTTACGTACGACCGTGTTTTCTGGTCATTTCCGGAAGCGATGGATTGTGCTCGATTATGCGACGTGCCCGGCTGCGGTTCGAGTGTGCAGACGGCGTTTTTGCCGGTGGGATGTGCGAGATCGACGAGTCGATTTTTTTTCGATGAGGATGATCGATTTTGATGCGCGTTGGGTGGGTTTCCAGGGTTGATTGGGGTTTCCCAATGAGTACGATATCTCCTCAATTGAAAAGTATCGGGTCAAGTCGATTGGAAAAAAATTGAGTTGAAAATGATGAATAAAAGATCTATCGGTGTTATCGAATGTGGAAGTCGTTCGAACGATTAGAATCTTCCATAACAGCCATTTTACGGATGACACCCAAACCTCGAGTGGTCTGTGCTTGTGAACAAATATCGAAAAAAATAAAACGAGAAATTTCTTCATTTATGAGGGCTATATGGCCGACTTTGGTATCAAAATGTACAGGTTTTCGAGCTCGCTGAATTCAATAAACGATATTTCAGAGCCCTTACTATCATGGTTTAGATTTTCACTTGTGAAATGGCATTTTTTGAAAAATTGGAAATTTCGAACTCTTGTTACCTTCCATCCCTCTTGTTGTATTCACTATTTGTTTATATAACGTTGATCAGCATATCTCGAAGTATATCTGAGCAAAATATGAGCGATTTTGAAAATTCCGATTTTCGGTGAAAAATGAGCATAGGGGTAAGACCCCTAAAATCACCATTTTCGTCAATAAATCAAAAGTCTGGGAGGATCTAACGGTGTTATTAATCGGTATGTTGTTCGAACCTTTCGAATCTTCAATAGAAGCCATTAAGCTTGAGGGGTCTGAGATTGGGAACAGAACTCGAAAATTAAATATCGAAAAAAATTAAACTTTGGTATCAAAATGTGGGTTTTCGAGGTCGCTGAATTCAATAATAGTATATTCCTAAATCTAAAACTAGTTGCAGAATAGGCTCCTCTTTCAATGCGTATGCGAATTTCGAAAACGAGCATTCTGCAACGAATATTGGATGATAATTTCTCTATTTCAGTCAAGTTTTGTGGAAAACTGTCAAAATTAAATGTGACTTTTGCATTGTATTGGTGTGACTGTTGAAATTGACAGATCGTACGTTTTGAATTTTGAAATAATTTATAATTATGCATTAAATTCGTGAATTATGTTCGAAGAAATCGATTAAACAACTCCAGAATTAATATACCTGAAAAATCCTCATCCATGTATGAAAAAAAATACGAAGAACTTGTGAAGTGGCCTGAAGAGAATTAGGTTTTTTGAATTTCAGGTAATGTTTTGTTAGCGTATGTTGAATAACGTAGGTATTTATGAATTAGGACATATGAATGTTCTACATTATGGTGAACTCATTCAAGGGTACGCAGTATGGCTCAGAAATAGATAGATAAAACATTTCCAACGAGTATTGATTGACAAAATAGAAGAAAACTTTACTCTGTTCGAATGTAAGAAAGAGCAATAATAACATGTTTGGCGCATCGGTAGGAGGACCTTCGTAAAGTTTCTTTCCGTCCAGAGTCGAATCGAGGAGATTTCACACAATCGTTCAGAATTAACTCCATTCCATTTTTTTCAATTCTGTAATATTCATGTCCATGTTTGAAATAAATGTTGAATCGCAGGAATGTGGACAGAATGAAATACTAATCAGTTATGATTTTGCCGACGTTTCGGAACTATTTTGTTCCTTTCTCAAGGCTAGAAAAAGTATTTATTAATCATACATAAAAGACATACAACAAAGAATGTATACCTCATCATACAACTAATAAAACTTGTATTTAAAAACAATAATTAATGAGTCAAGAACGAACAACGGATCTAACGTATGACAGTCAATTGAATAAAAACAATAAAAACAAAGCAATGAAACTGAAGTTACATACTCCGTGGTATGATATATGCTGACACATCTTCACATATTCAGTCTCAGCCAAATTAATTTACCCCAACAAGCTAGTATACAGTGTGGAATAAAAGATAAAATATAAGGTGAATACACATACGATGACAAACACGAAACAACATGTGGAGACAAACAATTCAGAAATGTTATCTGTTAGGTGTTTTCATTCTGGATATCATGTAATCATAAACAGCACTCAAGTTGTTTGTATCCTCCCTATAATTCACTGTATTATTCTTTCTTATATGTATCATTTCACTCAAAATTCGTCTGAAATAATGTTGTTCGTAATCCAGAATAGATACATTTTCAAAATCAAATCTATGTCCCTCTCTGTGTGTGTGTTGTGTAAGGGCAGTTTTATTTTCGGCTTCTAAATGTCTGCCATCATTCTTATGTTGTCGAATTCTGTCTTTCAAACATTGTTTTGTTTGGCCCACGTATACCTTGTTACAATTTTGGCAAGGGATCTTATACACCAGATTGGACTGCATATTAGGAGGGGTTTTATCTTTTATGTTGGTGAAGAATTTTTTATTATTATCAAGGATGTTATAGAATGATGTCGTGCAACCAAAATCTTTGAATATGTTGTGCAATTTGTAAGATAATCCAGGGAAGAACGCGAGCTTGAAATACTTCAGTTTTACAGTCATCTCAGGTTGTGAGCTAATGTGTATGCTGTTCGTGGTATTGGTTACTGTATTGACGTTTCTACTATTGTTGGCAAGACAAACTTGATCTCGTTTGAGTTTGTAGTTGTTTATCACTTTTTTGATATAGTAAGGGGGGTAGTTGTTGTCCAAAAGTATGTTTGTTATCCTTGTAATATTCCGCCTCTCAAACTTTTTGTGGCTTAGTGAAAGAGCTCTGTGAGTCAAATTAGTAGCTACATTTTTCTTTTGTTGGAAGCTGTGATTGGAAAGAAAGTTAAGACATCTGCCAGAATTAGATGGTTTTGCATACCAATCTGTAATAATATTGTTGTTTTCTCTTATCACCATAACATCTAGGAAAGGTAGGCTGTTATTATTTTCTACTTCTATAGTGAATTTTAGTTTCTCATGAAATGAGTTGAACAGAATAAGTGTTGACTCTATGTGGTCTTCAGGTAAGAGTAGAAATGTGTCGTCAACATATATTTTTTCACGATGGGGATATAAAAATTCAGCTTATCGACAACATACTCGAATGCCTCCAACATAACCAACTCAGCAATATCAGGACTGGCAGGGGATCCCATCGCTGTTCCATCTAACTGTTTATAAAAAATATTGTTGAAAATAAAGTAGCTGCTATCGAATATAATATTAACCAACTTGATGAAACTGTTTTTATTTAATTCAGTGAAGCAACTTATATATCGCCATCTTTTTTCAATGCTCTGGACAACTAACGATTTTGGGATGTTCGTAAACAAGGACACAACGTCGAGAGATACCATCTTGTAATTACTTGGAACATGGATGTTTTTCAGTTCTTCAACAAAGGAGAACGAGTTCTTCACTTTAAATTTCGAAGACGAAAGGACATTACTTAAAATTCCGTGTAAAAATGAGCCTACATTATAATTTGGCGAACCTATGCAACTTACAATAGGTCTGAAACTGATAACTGGTTTGTGAGTTTTTCTCAAGCAGTATAATTTTGGAGGTGTACTGTTGTGTCCTTGTTTACGAACATCCCAAAATCGTTAGTTGTCCAGAGCATTGAAAAAAGATGGCGATATATAAGTTGCTTCACTGAATTAAATAAAAACAGTTTCATCAAGTTGGTTAATATTATATTCGATAGCAGCTACTTTATTTTCAACAATATTTTTTATAAACAGTTAGATGGAACAGCGATGGGATCCCCTGCCAGTCCTGATATTGCTGAGTTGGTTATGTTGGAGGCATTCGAGTATGTTGTCGATAAGCTGAATTTTTATATCCCCATCGTGAAAATATATGTTGACGACACATTTCTACTCTTACCTGAAGACCACATAGAGTCAACACTTATTCTGTTCAACTCATTTCATGAGAAACTAAAATTCACTATAGAAGTAGAAAATAATAACAGCCTACCTTTCCTAGATGTTATGGTGATAAGAGAAAACAACAATATTATTACAGATTGGTATGCAAAACCATCTAATTCTGGCAGATGTCTTAACTTTCTTTCCAATCACAGCTTCCAACAAAAGAAAAATGTAGCTACTAATTTGACTCACAGAGCTCTTTCACTAAGCCACAAAAAGTTTGAGAGGCGGAATATTACAAGGATAACAAACATACTTTTGGACAACAACTACCCCCCTTACTATATCAAAAAAGTGATAAACAACTACAAACTCAAACGAGATCAAGTTTGTCTTGCCAACAATAGTAGAAACGTCAATACAGTAACCAATACCACGAACAGCATACACATTAGCTCACAACCTGAGATGACTGTAAAACTGAAGTATTTCAAGCTCGCGTTCTTCCCTGGATTATCTTACAAATTGCACAACATATTCAAAGATTTTGGTTGCACGACATCATTCTATAACATCCTTGATAATAATAAAAAATTCTTCACCAACATAAAAGATAAAACCCCTCCTAATATGCAGTCCAATCTGGTGTATAAGATCCCTTGCCAAAATTGTAACAAGGTATACGTGGGCCAAACAAAACAATGTTTGAAAGACAGAATTCGACAACATAAGAATGATGGCAGACATTTAGAAGCCGAAAATAAAACTGCCCTTACACAACACACACACAGAGAGGGACATAGATTTGATTTTGAAAATGTATCTATTCTGGATTACGAACAACATTATTTCAGACGAATTTTGAGTGAAATGATACATATAAGAAAGAATAATACAGTGAATTATAGGGAGGATACAAACAACTTGAGTGCTGTTTATGATTACATGATATCCAGAATGAAAACACCTAACAGATAACATTTCTGAATTGTTTGTCTCCACATGTTGTTTCGTGTTTGTCATCGTATGTGTATTCACCTTATATTTTATCTTTTATTCCACACTGTATACTAGCTTGTTGGGGTAAATTAATTTGGCTGAGACTGAATATGTGAAGATGTGTCAGCATATATCATACCACGGAGTGTGTAACTTCAGTTTCATTGCTTTGTTTTTATTGTTTTTATTCAATTGACTGTCATACGTTAGATCCGTTGTTCGTTCTTGACTCATTAATTATTGTTTTTAAATACAAGTTTTATTAGTTGTATGATGAGGTATACATTCTTTGTTGTATGTCTTTTATGTATGATTAATAAATACTTTTTCTAGCCTTGAGAAAGGAACAAAATAGTTCCGAAACGTCGGCAAAATCATAACTGATTAGTATTTCATTCTGTCCACATTCCTGCGATTCAACATTTATTTCAAACATGGACATGAATATTACAGAATCTTTCATACCGAGGGGATTATTCGACGAAGTCAGAATGAATTATGGTGATGATGTGTGTCAAATATGTAAGAAATTTTCAAACCTTCATATCAAGCTGGCGTCGATGAAAAACCGCACAGTGTTTTTGTTACAATGCAGGAGACTGAAAGTTTACCCCAACCATATCAAAAATAATATAAAGCAAATATATTCGCTTCAACTTGAAGAACACCCATACACCAGAAAAGTAGCCTTCATTATGGAGAATTTTAAAAGATCAGTTCTGAATCTAGAGATTAAAATTACACTGTGGAAGAAGGAAAACATACAACAATCTATTGACTCTCTTATGAACATGTTAGAAACACTTTTAGACGAGCACACGTGGAGAAATATAAGACAATTCACAGAGCAGAAATTCGAGTTTTCTTTCCAAAGAATGAGAAACACCAACAAACAAAAACTGGAAAGATTACAACATATGCAAAACCAACCCATCACAATTAAAGAATGTGAAAAGTTCCTCGTTAATTACACTGAAGTAGAGATCCCTGAAGAAGCTCGTATCATATTAGGCATGGGACCAAAACATGGCATAGTACCAAAAAATGTTCCGATACCAGAACTAATCAAGGATGTTGAATGTTTTATACAGACAATACCACTAGAAGAGAATGAGAAGAATGTAGCCAGATCAAGATGTGCCAGAATAATTCAAAACTTTATTGATAAACCAAAAGCTCCAGACCCCCTCAAAATGTATTACCATATAACATCAAAATTTATCAGAGACAACCCTGACATTTTGGTGAGTAAATCAGATAAAGGTAATACAACAGTAGTTATGTACAGGGAAGAATATACTCGAGAAGTGAACAATTTACTAAGTGACAACCATACATACAGTATCTTGAACAGGGATCCAACAAAGAAAACCCAAGACAACATCAACAAATTTCTGAAAACACTCAAAGATGAACAAATGATAACAAAAACACAATATAAAGAATTAATCAGACACAACAGTACACCTCCAAAATTATACTGCTTGAGAAAAACTCACAAACCAGTTATCAGTTTCAGACCTATTGTAAGTTGCATAGGTTCGCCAAATTATAATGTAGGCTCATTTTTACACGGAATTTTAAGTAATGTCCTTTCGTCTTCGAAATTTAAAGTGAAGAACTCGTTCTCCTTTGTTGAAGAACTGAAAAACATCCATGTTCCAAGTAATTACAAGATGGTATCTCTCGACGTTGTGTCCTTGTTTACGAACATCCCAAAATCGTTAGTTGTCCAGAGCATTGAAAAAAGATGGCGATATATAAGTTGCTTCACTGAATTAAATAAAAACAGTTTCATCAAGTTGGTTAATATTATATTCGATAGCAGCTACTTTATTTTCAACAATATTTTTATAAACAGTTAGATGGAACAGCGATGGGATCCCCTGCCAGTCCTGATATTGCTGAGTTGGTTATGTTGGAGGCATTCGAGTATGTTGTCGATAAGCTGAATTTTTATATCCCCATCGTGAAAATATATGTTGACGACACATTTCTACTCTTACCTGAAGACCACATAGAGTCAACACTTATTCTGTTCAACTCATTTCATGAGAAACTAAAATTCACTATAGAAGTAGAAAATAATAACAGCCTACCTTTCCTAGATGTTATGGTGATAAGAGAAAACAACAATATTATTACAGATTGGTATGCAAAACCATCTAATTCTGGCAGATGTCTTAACTTTCTTTCCAATCACAGCTTCCAACAAAAGAAAAATGTAGCTACTAATTTGACTCACAGAGCTCTTTCACTAAGCCACAAAAAGTTTGAGAGGCGGAATATTACAAGGATAACAAACATACTTTTGGACAACAACTACCCCCCTTACTATATCAAAAAAGTGATAAACAACTACAAACTCAAACGAGATCAAGTTTGTCTTGCCAACAATAGTAGAAACGTCAATACAGTAACCAATACCACGAACAGCATACACATTAGCTCACAACCTGAGATGACTGTAAAACTGAAGTATTTCAAGCTCGCGTTCTTCCCTGGATTATCTTACAAATTGCACAACATATTCAAAGATTTTGGTTGCACGACATCATTCTATAACATCCTTGATAATAATAAAAAATTCTTCACCAACATAAAAGATAAAACCCCTCCTAATATGCAGTCCAATCTGGTGTATAAGATCCCTTGCCAAAATTGTAACAAGGTATACGTGGGCCAAACAAAACAATGTTTGAAAGACAGAATTCGACAACATAAGAATGATGGCAGACATTTAGAAGCCGAAAATAAAACTGCCCTTACACAACACACACACAGAGAGGGACATAGATTTGATTTTGAAAATGTATCTATTCTGGATTACGAACAACATTATTTCAGACGAATTTTGAGTGAAATGATACATATAAGAAAGAATAATACAGTGAATTATAGGGAGGATACAAACAACTTGAGTGCTGTTTATGATTACATGATATCCAGAATGAAAACACCTAACAGATAACATTTCTGAATTGTTTGTCTCCACATGTTGTTTCGTGTTTGTCATCGTATGTGTATTCACCTTATATTTTATCTTTTATTCCACACTGTATACTAGCTTGTTGGGGTAAATTAATTTGGCTGAGACTGAATATGTGAAGATGTGTCAGCATATATCATACCACGGAGTATGTAACTTCAGTTTCATTGCTTTGTTTTTATTGTTTTTATTCAATTGACTGTCATACGTTAGATCCGTTGTTCGTTCTTGACTCATTAATTATTGTTTTTAAATACAAGTTTTATTAGTTGTATGATGAGGTATACATTCTTTGTTGTATGTCTTTTATGTATGATTAATAAATACTTTTTCTAGCCTTGAGAAAGGAACAAAATAGTTCCGAAACGTCGGCAAAATCATAACTGATTAGTATTTCATTCTGTCCACATTCCTGCGATTCAACATTTATTTTTTTCAATAATCTATAGAACGTTGTTCTTTTGAAATTTGGCAAACTGTCGTCATCATTCACGATTTCTAGTAGAAATCGTTGGGATTTCATGCCGGAAAAAAACCGTGGACAATCCTTCTGGATAAGGTTCATATCCCTGAGGATTTTGAAACAATTCCTGCTAAGTCTCTTGTCAATAAATCAGGATGTCGTTTCAATTCTTTTCGAGAAATATTCAAAATTATCTCTTTCTCTTCAGCAGAGAGATGCGACCTTTTGGACCCTTTTCGTGGTGGTCCCCACATACTACCCTCAGATGCAGTATGTGGGAATTGCTGACTCGAATTATTGAATCATTTCTATCCAGTACCATCTACATTCCGTTCCGAGTACGAACCTGAATGATGACTGAAAACAATGCTTCAATGAGAGTTCAGTACAGTACTGTTTTTAGAACTGTAATGAACTCATGATACTGAAATAGGGAAAAAATATTCTAGAGCCCTATCTATCATAATTTAGATTTTCACCTGTGAGATGGCATTTTTTGAAAAATTGGAAATTTCCAACTTTCATAGCTTCCGTCTCTGTTGTATCCACTATTTGTTCCTATTGTGTTGATCAGCATATCTCAAAGTATATCTGCAAAATATGAGCGATTAAACAACTCAAATTTCGGCTGAAAAATGATCAAGCAGTTAGACAAATTGGTACCACCTGGGATGCCCTATATAAATTCCAACGATAGTTCTAGCAACCCACAAAATCACAGTACCCGAGTTCCAATAAAAAAAAATAGAAAATATTCATGACCACACTATTTATTGGATGAATTGGTCAGCGTGATACAACCCTTACAAATTGTGTACCTAGCAGCGATAAGCTGAACAAATAAATGAAACCTATTCGATGGTTTTCCAATCCTGTAGCGGAATTTCACCAAAATCCATTCATAGCCGACATGGTTGACAGTTTTCCACTTGTTCGAATCAATTTCCGCATTATTCTCATTATATAGAGGTTCGATAATTGAATGCAGATATGGGCGGTATTGGTTGCGAGACAGAAGAATCCCTTTTTGTTTTCGTTTGAAGCGTAACGAAATCTGTTTCGAATTCCTAGAATTTCGCGTTTCGAATCGATCACGTAAAGCGGATTTCTGACATCAAAGGTTTGGGAATCATCCATTCGTGTTTAGTTGCAATATGGCGGATGCACCGGTAACTTTGGCGTTCTCTGTTTGACCTGACATTCTCTGTACATATCTTTCCAATGCAATAATACAGGGTGTATTTTAAGGTGAGGCTTTTCTTATGACAGATCAAAATAAGTCATTTTACCAAAAAAAATTTATATGAATTATCCCCTTGTTTCGAGAAAATCTGAACATTCCTCAGTCCGAACCTGCTCCCCCGCCTACCCCTCCCTAGATATCAACATCTCTTGTTTTTCGTCTCCTTATCTAACAAATTTGCAAAAAATTCTAGCGCGTAGAACAGATCATTTTGTCATTTGCCGCTTTTTTATGAATTTTTCAAGTTGAACATTTCATATAAAAATTTTTCGGTGGAATGACTCATTTTGATGAGTTCTATCGCCTGTCAAAAGAAAATCCCCACCTCAAAATTCACCCTGTATTGCTGTATCAAGATATTTCTTTACCAGACATGTATGTACTCAGAATGCATGGGATAAAAATTATAAATTACCATTTTTTTTGTGTGAATATGATAATCAAGAAATTTCTACACAAAAATGCTTGAAATTGAAAGAGTCAAAAGAATATTGAAAAAATTCAACATCATCGAGACTGTTCGCCCAATTCGGCTGAAATTCATCATGTTATACAGGGTAACTCATCACAACTCGATCAATAACTCTTGGAAATTTTGGGCTAGAAGAATGATTATAAATTTGGCGGAATTTACTGTTATTATTTTTGATCGTATAGGATGGCAAACGCATTCATACCAACCTTGAAATTCTGATTTCACAATTCCTCACAAATTTTTGGGTTGTGATGGTTTGAGTTGAACTAGGGATCATGTTTTGAAAATTGTTTAAGATAAATGTATGATTTTTTAAATAGAATTTCCGGAGAATTTCCAAGTCTTCCGCAATTTCACGGGTCACTCTATAGGTGGCCCAAAAGAAACAGCGATTTTAGAAAATTACTTTTGAAACATGGTAGATGCATAGAATACTTGGTGTAACGACTCCTTACTAAAAATCGTGACCTAAATTTGTAGATCGAAGAGGCCTCGGAAGAGGCACTCTAGATTTCAGTACTGGGTGCTACTTCCGGAATAATCCGCAATATTTCGCGGTTGTGGCGCTACTGCCGCAATGCAAAATAGCGCGACCCCTTTCGAGAGAAATGAAATGAATACTCAGATTTCCGATCGACAAGAAAGTCTTAAACAAAATCTAATCAGTGCCAACACCATGCATTTATGAAACATGAATTGACCATATTCATAAGCATTCGGTGGCAGCTTATTGAGCGTTTTTGGGTTGGCAGCAATAATAATGTCATCACTGTCATTACTGATCTGAAATAGGCCCGCCAATTCATTAACATTTAGGATTCATTAGATTCTTCATAAAATTTAGGTGTACACAAGATGTACTTACACCTTTTTAGCATCCATTTCACCAAAAATTGTTTTTGCTCTATCAAAATTCAAAACGAATAGCACGTTCAAAAGTTGTAAACAATAATTGAAATCAAAGATAATTGACATTAATGAGGTTTGACATTGACATTGATGACAGATTGGTACCTACCCAAAGATGCACAAAAAGCTGCCACCGATAGCTAATGAAAATGGTCAATTAGTCCATTTATTTAAATGTCATGTCCTGAACCTTTTTTGTTAGACATTCACATTCTATTTGATAGTCTCCATTTTAAACTGAGCCTGCAACTCAAAATGTCAGATATTCCATTCAAATGGTCGATCATCAAAACTAATGATACACAATGGCAAGCTCTGTGGAATACAGGAACTTCCAGCACTGTTCATGACCGATGTCGTGTTTTTTTACCAAACGCTCATATTTAATTCAGTCGCAAATGAAAAATCGATAGGCGAAATACATAAAACAGAATTCACATCGAAATTAAAGAGCCGCTAAATCAAGATGGCGTCTAAATAATGCATCCAATGAATGATCAATAATTGACGTGGCCATGATATGAATCGTAGAGTTTACAATGTCATGTCGACCGAGCCCGTTTTAGTACACGTTTTATTACCCCGAACTGATGTGAAGCCTCAGTGAGCCGACGACGTAATGCTGGGATTGAGGAATTCCTACAGGCGATTGAGGAATTGCGAAGTTGAGATAATGCTAGGTGAGTAATGACAAGTCCAATTGTCCTATACAGGGTTTTCATTTCAAAACTTGCCACCCCTATTATTTCCATATATATATATTTTTTTTAAATCGCCGAGACCCGTCAATTTTGACGTATAAATTAGCTCTCCCCCTTTAACCCCGTACCCTCCAGAGCCACCCTTACAAAAATCTTAAATGAGAAAGGGGGTCGAGTGATACATCATTTTAAAGGGCTTTTTATTCTCTATATTTTGGCATATTATTTTTCAAATTTGGGTTTTGCGTTGCCGAGTAAGGCGTGTGTCAATTTGAAAAGTTCCCACCACCTATTATTACACTATTTTTATAAAACAGCAAAAAAATGAGAATATGATTTTCTTGTAACTCGACGATACATGGAAATAAATATTTTCGACAAAAATGTTGTTTTTTTATACGTCTGATAAGCGTACGCATACTTACTTACACTCTACGTACGAGCTCACTCGATGCATCAACGCGATCTTGCGCCTAACGCAACAAACCAACAACACCCAAATTTGAAAAATAATATGCCAAAATATAGAGAATAAAAAGCCCTTTGATATGAAGTATCACTCGACCCCCTTTCTCATTTAAGATTTTTGTAGGGGTGGCTCTGGAGGGTAGGGGGTTAAAGGGGGAGAGCTAATTTATACGTCAAAATTGTTCCCCCTCAAAAACAAAATTGACGGGTCTCGGCGATTTAAAAAAAAATATATATATATGGAAATAATAGGGATGGCAAGTTTTGAAATGAAAACCCTGTATACGTCATAACGCTGTTGCCGACTCTGTATCTTCGTATTTTCCCCTGCCACCCTTTGGATGTTCAACCTTCCTCGACCATGACAGATCGATGAATATACATACAGGGCTTCGTTCTACTGAAATTTGTTGAATAGTTCTATCAGCCGTGTAAATTTCGTTATTTTGTGGCATATGAAACAATTTCACCCAATCATTGCACTAAATTCATAGAACTTTCTATAAGTTCTATGACCCATTTGCATTCAGTGCAATTATCAATCACTATGACTACACCATTGAGTACGACGACTTCAGTAAATTTCGAAATGTTCCGTTTTGGCAATGCATTCACTTTTATAAAGTATCCCGGTTGGCCATGACATTCTGACACATTTCACCGTGTATATTTTGAAAATGTTAGGTTATAGTCATCTTCCTAACAGATAACTACGCAACGTTGTCCTTTTTACATAAAGGTCATTGTCATTACGTATTCATCAAAATGTTGGTTCACTTTGGGAAAATAATTAATTTGAGAAAATATTATGGAATTCAATAATTCCAAAGACCTAGCGAATGTTGAAGAAACTTTTTTCTCTGTTAATACTGGAAATAATTCAGGTATATAAACATGCTTGGAAGATTCAGTTATGCTATCTTCTTATACGGAAATCAACAATTGAGTGTTGAAACTTTACTGAAAAAAAAAATGGACAGAATAGTCCGTTACTTTGTGATGGTTAATTCGAAAAAAGAATAAAAGTACTCGGATAACCCGACAGCAAAACTTCTGAACGAACAGACGGACCTATGGAATTCCCCACTTTTCAAAATTCTCAAGAAATGAGCCTACAGAAGAATGAAACCTTTTTGCACAACTTGAAATACTCCAGTATGAAATGAGATTTCGTTGGAAAGTAGACCTCTTGTGAGGAAAAAGCAGTCCAGTAAAAGTCGATTTCCAAAAGCGAGAGTAACATGAATTTGAACTTAAGTTTTTTAATTGAAGGATTTGCCTTGACATGGTTCCTAAACGATCAACCTGTCATATACAGGGTGTCCGTTATTAAGGTTCAAATATGGAGAACTTGAAATTATTATTTCTCGATTTTTTCAAATAGAACACCCTTTATTTTTTTCCACAATGATGTAGAAAATTAAATACCTTACATTTTCTCAGAAGTAACCTCAGGATTATTTTAACTCCCGCATCCAGCAGACACGAAAAATGATATCGCAACTGAAAATTTTATTCAAATAATAACAATAAAAACTAACGGCCATTGAAAAGAGGTTAAACAATGAAATAAAATTAAATGAATAATTATTGACAAACTCCAAAACCTTTCCAGAATCATACTTCCTGAGCATCATCATAAAAATGATATTTCTTTTCCGTACAAGCAATACATATTGATCACGTATTCAATCTATTATATCAGTTTTTATCGGCTTTCCAAAAAAAAATATTGATCAAGTTATTGGTACTTAGAGCTCAAAGATACTTTCGAATATAGTGAATCAGTTTGAATTTTTGGAAAAAATAGGATGGTTGATATGATTTTCATGTTAGGGCAGTGCCACAAAACCTGTTTTTCAAGGAAGTCGAACTTATGCTGCCCAATATCCCGATATGAAACAAAAATTCTACTAATTTACTGTATTCGAAAGTATCTTTGAGCTCTAGTATCAATAACTTGATCAATATTATTTTTGAAAGTCGATAAAAACTGATATAATTGGTTGAATACGTGATCAATTTGAATTGCTTGTACGAAAAAGAAATATCATTTTTACGATAATGCTTAGGAAATATTATTCTGGGAAGGTTTTGAAGTTTGTCAATAATTATTCATTTAGTTTTATTTCATTGTTTAACCTCTTTTGAATGTCCGTTAGTTTTATTATGTTATTATTTGAAAAAAATTTTCATTTGCGATATTATTTGTCGTGTCTGCTGGATGCGGGGGTTAAAATAATCCTAAGGTTACTCCTGAGAAAATGTAAGGTATCCAATTGTCTTCATTATTGTGGAAAAAAATACAGGGTCTTCTTTTTGAAAAAATCGAGAAATAATAATTTTGAGTTCTTCATATTTGGACCTTAATAACGGACACCCTGTATATGACAGGTTGAACGTTTGGGAACCATGTTAAGGCAAATTCTTCAATTAAAAAACTTTCAGTTCAAATTCATGTTACTATCGCTTTTGGAAATCGTCACGAGACTTTTACTGAACTGCTGTTCCCTCACTTTTTTGCTGTACCGTTGGAAAAATGTCCCTAAGATTTTGCGTCATGAAAGAGGTAATGAAGGTTATTGAAAATATGTGAAAATATATGGGGTGATCCATTGAAAAAATCATCCATTTGTTGAATAACATTCATTGGGGACACCCTGTATATCAGAAAATAGTTTCCTGAGATGCAGAAATGAAGGTACAAGAGGTCTACTTTCCAACGAAATCTCTGAGATATCTGGTTCGGTAGCTATGGAAGAAGAACGCACTATTGCAGGAGCCTGTATAAACTAACCCGCAACGCAATCAGACAGAATCTACAAGCAGATTCTTGTAAACGTAAGTCAAGTTCAGTTTCGTTAAGTTCGACTGAAGTTTACAAAATTATACCTACTGCTATTGGATGAAAATACTCCTGAAGGTCTCATGCGACGGCATGTTCAATCAAACGTGTCAAGGTGGTTGAAGCTGTATAAGTAGTAAATGGTTGGTTTCCAATAGTGAAATACAAAGCTGCCCTGTATTTCTTTTCATGAACTGAGATCAAAACAAATATTTTTGACACCTGTCAAATATTTTTTGACACCTGTCAAATATTTTTTGACACCTGTCAAATATTTTTTGACAGCTGTCAAATATTATTTGACAAATGTCAAATAATATTTGACAAATGTCGACAGCATTTTCATCCTTAGTCTCACATATTTGTATCAAGGACGCTGACCCAATCGTTCGAAATCTCACAGTTATAACTTATTCATTTCGTTACAAACTGAAATTATCATCAGAGCTAGTGGTTGCGGAGGCCAAAAGCAATGCTCAGAGGACTTGCTTACGTATGCCACGCCAAAAAATTCAGGAACGCAACGTTCATTAAATTAACACGGCGTTCCTTCTCCTCGATATTCCCCAGCACGCGAACGTCGGATCCCGAACGCATCAAACTGCCAGGGAGCGACAGGCAGGCACTTTTCCTACGCCAATTCGCAACAGAATTCCGGGAAACTAATAGAAGAACTCTCTCCGGAGCCCGAGCACCCAATTTACCAATGCTCCGGAACATCAATCCTTATCGGCGAATAAATCTCGAAAAGGCCGTATCCCGTCCGTTTGTTATCCGATAAATCTACGAATTTGGACCGGGATAAGTACAGGAGAAACACATCAGAGTTCCTATGCCTCTGGGATTCACCTATATTGAGAACAGGATCTAGGGTATTCTTTGTGTGGATAGTAGGGTGAAAAATGTATAGAAAAATCAATGAGTTTATCGCTAAACACGATACCTCTGGCTGAGTGGAATTTTTGCAGCAAACATGTGAAAAAGAAAAAATTACAACGCAAAACTTAGAAGTAATGAGAGAAAGAATAAACGGCAAGCCGACAATTTTTCGAAATTCCGGAAAAAGTTACACACCGAGCAGGAATCGAACCTGCGTCTGCATGTTTGTCGGACGGGTTATTTCACCTCTAAGCTATCGATGTGCATACAATATTTCCCGGAATTCAATTCTTTTATATTCTATTATAAGTAATCTGATCACTTTTATAGCATGTTATGTTATATATATGTAATCACTAGCTGGCCCGGCGAACTTTGTTTCGCCTAAATGATACCTACTTACCGTGGATTTCACAAATCGTAATCAATTCACCATAGAATTTAGATCATAATGTCATCTGTCAAATACCAACTATCGAATGTCACCTGTCAACTGTCATCTTTTCCATGGATATGAGCTGTCACACAGAACAGAAACACAAAAATAATATGCCAATTACTAATTATGGGCAATTTTGGGTCCAGCTATTTCCGCAAATATATTTAATACCCAAACAGAAATTCAAAAACATTCCAGAAATATAGAGTAAAGATGAAAATAAACAACTCAAGATTGATGCTGATCGTCAAAATCCGATTTACTTGACATTTCGGTAAAAATTCACTGTTCCACCAACTTGAGATGTCTACCCGCTTTTTGATCTGATAATATGTTATCATAAGTTCTGTGCAAATTACTCAGTAATTGTATACATCGCCATATAGTGGCCTTCATGACTACGCTACAATGTCTAGATAACAGTCATTAACCGTAGCGACACCTAGTAGCCTCATTCACAAGGGGGAAGAGCATTTCCTACATATGCAAATTTTTCATCGAATTTTTCAGAGTTTTAATGTATTTTATAATAACCAGGCAGTAGACGAATCCATAAATGAAGTTTCATAACAGATAGTATATCCGATCTCGACTTATAAGTGGTGTAACCAACAACTTTGTTTTATATATATATATATATATATATATATATATATATATATATAGAGTCTATATATTGAGTCCTTCACTATAAACTCACAGCTGCCTAATATGCCCGACCTTACCTATATACTGATCCACAAAAGTTGAGAAAGTTGAGGCTGTTTCGAAAGTTACCATTTTTTCATCAATTATTCAAATATGAGAAATCTAAACTCATTCTTCTGCACATTTCTCTAAAACCTCCTTTTTGTCTTCTTCCAAGATGAATGATAACAAAGTTGTCCTGAGATATTGCTCTACATTTATTTACCCCTTCATTGGATTTCGTTCTGCATCAAACTGGAATATTTTCCGCATTTTCGATCAAAGGAATTCGCAGCTACCGCTTGTCTGGAATTTCTAATTAAGCATATCTGCATTCTGGGAAACAACAGGAAAATACCGAGACTGCGATATCGAAATGAATGAATTCTTCTGCAAATGTAAGTGGGTATCTCGAAAATGAAGAATTTGTGTTTTTCATCGATGGAAAACTATGAATATATACTGACAAAGAAACTGCAACACCCAGAAGGCGCTGTTTAAATTTCAATTTTTTTTTGGTAAAAAAAGATAGTATAGCAAGGAGTAAATGATTAAAATTTGGAGAAAAAAACGAAGGGTTACAATTTTCTTTAATAAAGTTGATAAATAATTTTTTTTCCCAAAAACTGTGGTCTTTGGCAAGAAATTACAAGTTAAGAATATATCAAGCTGACCATTCAAAGTTAGGGATGACAAAATCGTGAAAAATCCATTTTTTCAAATTAGAACCCCATTTTTTTATGGCAGATATTAAATCTACGTTAAAAAATAATGTGAGTGTATGCATCACACCCTTGCCCTAAAGTGGATATTAACTCAGAAAATATCCATTTTAGGGCAAGGGTGTTTAACGTAGATTTAATATCTGCCATAAAAAATGGGGTTCTAATTTGAAAAAATTGATTTTTCACGATTTTGTCATCTCTAACTTTGAAAGCGATTTTTTCACCCCCTGTATCATGAATCGCGAGTTCGATTTTTAAAGTGGATACATCAATCTTACATCTTGAAAAATCCCAAAAATGAAAATTTTCCATCCAAAAACCTCGAAGTTATTCTTGTTTCAGCGGAGCTCTATTTTCGATTTTTTTTTCGAATTTTCCCGCTCAGAGAGAAATTTTCCAACCAAAACTGGAAAATGTTACATCAAAATAACTTTAAATTTTCTAAGGAATCTATTTCTGCAATAAAAAAATGGTGTTCTAATTTGAAAAACGGAAGTTGACGTCATTTCCGGAAAAACCGGAGGTGCTCATGCCTTGAAAATATTTTAGATTTCATCAGCATCGTGAAATACTTATAAGTGCTGAATTTCATGAAAATACGTTCAGTAGTTTCCCGTATAAATATGGGTGAGGTTCCTCGTGAAAGACCCTGTATAGTAATTCACAAAATTCATACATATATCTTCGGTATCCACTATTTTGTAGAAAAATGCTGGAACAGGTCAATTTCAATTAATAAATTACTTAATTTTTCATGCATAATGGAGGACTTTCAAATGTCCTCTCTATGAGGGGTGGAAGCTGAATGAGGTTTTCAAATGGCGTTTAAACACACATGACAAGAACTCCTTTTGTCGAATCTTGTTTCAACCTCTCAATTGTCACCGAAGGAATTTATCATGAATAAATCCAGTTAATATCTAAAAATACACCCTTCACAAAAAGCCCTACTTTTAAAAGGCTCTATTATACTTATCGTATAAGCTTTATAAGATTTATAATGGTACATTCACCATTCAATAATATCTTGATTAAAATTGGATATCAATAGCATCAGCTTCGATAGCCGATATAACCTCCCTATTCAACTTCTTCGTCTTCTATCTCGATCTGGAATCTAGTTATAGAGTTCATATTGTCCGTTATAGGTACTCCTGAAGAATCGGAACCTTATACTCGTCCTATTAATTTTTAATCAATTGGTGGAATAGATGATTCGATACGCCTTCTCCGACTGAATAGGTAGAGTCTTGGGAAATTACCAATTTTCAGGAATAGTCATTAATAGAAATCGAAATCCCGGTTGCCAAGCATTCAATTATGTATAGCATAATATGGCAGGGTTTGATCGAATTTCGAAGGTATACCACAGTGAATTTACGTGGATTACACAAAGACGAATTCTTCGTTTTAATCATGCAGAATGTTTCATTAAAATCTTGAGTTTCGCTAAGCTTTCAGAAATGAGACAAACATTTTTTCTTGTGAGTGCTGAAGAGTGGAGAAATGGCAGTTTGTGAGCATGTTGTACCTAAATGAGTCGTCCTGTTCTAGGTACACTGTGGGTGGTTCATCTATAAAAATTATAGTGATCCTTATAGACCTCTCACATATACAGGGTGAGTCTTTGACTTGTACATATATTTTAACTGTAGATTCCTCTCATCAAACGAAACACTTTTTTCCTATACCATTTTTCAAAGTTAGGTTTGGTTTGGGAAATACAGGGTGTCGAAAATCCATGAAAAAAACACTTTTCTTTTCATATCTTCGGAACCGTTATTTCGAATTTTGGTTGAGTTTTTACTCTATTCATGGTGCATATTCCTCAATCGAAACATAGTAAATATCTTCCCTAGTATAACATTTACAGGGTAGTCGACTCATTAATACATGCTGAAACACCATAAAACCGCTTTAAAAAGATAAACGGTTCATATTTTCGAAAGAATCAATCATTTGCGAAACTAAAAGTATTCCTATTTTTTTTCAATAAAACGCGTCGTTTTCGAGTTATTTCCAATTTTACCTGGAGAAATTTGACGAAAAAATCATTAATTTCAAGAATAATCTTAATGCGTCTTTGAATTAAATATCATCGAATATTATTCCTTCTCTGGTCTCTAATCGAGTTTACAATGTTGTCACAATATTTATCAACTTTGTCGAGACTTAAATTCAAACGATGGAAAACGTTGATGTAGAGATATTTTGATAATAAAATCCAACAAATGTGGGAGATGAAATTGAACACCAAGGAGGATTTAATACGCACAGTTTTTATTGAAAATTCATAGTTAACGGTCCATATTGAAGTTAAATGTCGATGAAATACAAAATTTGGATATGAATGATGAATCTCGATACAAACTACTTATTAAATTGAAGTTAATGAAAGACAACATGATACCTGATAATCTTCACTTAATAATCACATTAGAACAATAATTCACTGAATGTATTCTGAACTTCACATAATGTTTACAGTTTGTTCAGAGACTCTGGTTTGTTATTGTTTAAAGTTGGCCTCCAGATAACCAATCCTTCGGTTTTTGCTCTACGCATGCGTGGTGAAGGTGAAATTTCGGGGCAAAGTCGATTTATGATGGAAACGGCAGAATTCATAGATAACTATGTTTCGTAAAAAATCCTTAACCTCAATGAAAATATAAGCATCTTCTGAAATTTCTGTGCAAACATTCGCAGAATCGATACAAATTAGATTAGGTTAGGTTGTTTAATAATAAATCTGAATAAAAAGTCTTTGTTCATGAGATTGTTTGGGAATTTCGAGGAAAATATGAACAAGTTATTACTGTTTACAAACTAATTTGCAGAAAAATCGAAGAAGGAACTTATTTTGGTGTGATAAATGTGGATTTTCAGTTGCAGATATAATCCGATGAAACTAACTGTTTTTGTTGAAATTATCGTGTTTGCAACATTTTTATTCCAATAAGGTTAGTACTTGAGTATTCCCTAAATGTATAAACTCAATTTCTATCGAGAAATATGAACTCTGACTCAATTCCACAGTATCATTTCAGGAACGTAATAAGCCCAATTTTTTTTCAAATGGCTATATCTTTTCAACAGAGCAGAATTCGAAAAATGAAAAAAAAGTTTTCTTTTGGCCTCATGAATCTACAGTTAAAATGTATGTATAGGTCAAAGACTCACCCTGTAGATCAATAAAAATGAAAAAAGCTGACTTACCACGGATGGAAATTGCCGGAAACACTTTGAATTTACGAGCGATATCAACTGCCACCGAAAATTAAAAAAAACCGCCCCAATCAATAGAGTGCCCGATCGAATAAGTTTTAAAACGTTGGCATATCGCTCTAATATTCGATGGAAAATTGATTGGATATTTACTGAAAGCTTCCAATCTGTCGAGGATGCGGTTTTCGATGTTTGTTCCCCGGCGAACGGGCAAATTGAATATACGGGGTGGATAAATTAATCGAGTGAGCTGTTTTCGATATTTTTTCAACAATTTCCCGAAATATTTTGCAGAAATTTTGGCTATGAGTTACCAATATGGCGTGTATTATTCACGTTTAATGAAAAACGTCCCTTTCATACAAGGATGATCGAAATCCGAGGCTTTTCCGTGTTAGAAGCCATGTACAGGATGTTCCATTTTAATAATAGAAGTTGATATAAGCGGCAACAACTCTGAAAATATTCCGATCCTTGCTTACATCACAAAGTTGAATCGAATATCCACAATAACATAATAGTTTCCGTTAGAATATACATTTCACCCTGCACTTACCCCTAATGAAACTACGGAATATAAATGCGGAATTACATGATAGAACGCAACACTCACCCTAATGTCTTTTTGATAAACATATTCATTTCATAGGACGAAGTGGGATGATAGGCTATCGAATATACCGAATCGATTTTGAATTGTTACACGTGGTCTAACTCTCTGGGGATTATTCTGTTGTTTCAGAACAAAACAGCGTTCGCTTATACAGGGTGCCACAGAAAAGTTGTAAAAACTTATGTGGATTGAACTAGTGATAATACGAACTGTTGAGGATTACCCCAAGGTTGCTTCTGAAGAAATGTGAAGAATTCAATTCTCTGCATTATAACGTGTGGTTTTCTAAATATTTTTTGGCAACACTGATTTTGACCGCTTACGCACGGTTCGTGTTTTGTCATTGTCAAAACATCTTCAGTTTGGTCTATTATTTAATTTTTACTTTTCTTTACATGTCTTCAGTGAAAAAAAAATTCGGATAATTGTTGGTGTAATCTTTGGGAGGCTACAAAAAAAAAACAATGGATATTTTTCGATTCTGTTTTCACCTCAGTATTCAGAATGAAGAATAGTTCAACCATGAAAAAATTCCAACAATTTTTTTCACTGAAGACATGTAAAAAAAGGTTGAGTTCGAATTTCGTAAAAGAATTTTTTACGGAAATTTAAGAAACTCTAGTACGTTGAAAATGTGCTTTCCAAATTGGCAAACGAGTAAAAAAATTTCAACTCTGCAGGTTTTCCGCCATTTTGAATTTTTTTCTCAGGATTCTATACCACATTTGAATCGACCCTTGCAAAATACTAAAATGTAACTAGAAACCGTTATTTCAAATGTCACGCGTAACTCACCACAGTTATCAGAATATTGTTCAAAGTTGACATTAAACACTCTGTATCTTGCTTATGCGTCGAAAACGGGGTATATGTCATAGGACCAAAATGACTTTCTCGATGCCATCTACACGGCTATATATGTTTGTCCGGTTTATGGTGAAACACCCTGCATATCAGGGTGATTTTTTTAAGTGTTTCATTAGAAGTTTTCGAGGAAGGAATTGCGATACGAATTTAAAATTTTGTATTTTTGTTTTAGAGTACATGAACTCAATTTGTAAAATATTTTCAAGCGGAATCTACTTCCGGTTCTACCGGAAACGGATGTAAACTTCGTTATTTCAAATATAACACCCTGTATATTCATACATATTTGAATTCTTCGTTTAAATCTGCAATGATTTGATGTATGATATGCGCAACCACATCAAGCGATTGTTGAGTTATTGCCTGATTCTCAAATTTTTTGACAGAAAGATTGTCACAAATAAATGTTTATATCTTCAAAATCCCTCCTTGTAAGAATTTTTTTTTGCATCAGCGAAACAAAAGAAAGTACGCTGATACTGCTTCTTGTATTAATTATGAGGAAATATTATACAGGGTGCCTGAAACAGGGCTTCAAAATAAGCCTCAATAAAACTATGAAATCTCATTTTTTTCAAATGGGAACCATATAATTTTATAATTCCGATCGATTGCTCGTCAAAAACTAGTTAGAGAATGCCAAACATTTCATGACTTTAAAATGAGTGGTTTCGCCGTTATCGAATAAAATTCGAATTAAAGCCTAAAGCCAGGTTTTTTTGTCTAAACATCAGGTTTATTAAGATAATTTTCATGTAGGCTATGTCAATAGTAAGAATATGTCAGTTTTAAATTACAATTCCTTCATTTAGTCATCATTCATTATCTGCTCTGTTCATTTGTCACATTCGCCGCAAATAAAGAACGTTCTAGTGTACCTTATTATTATTATTGCTTGTATTGCATAGTGCTTGAACAATAAAAATAAGTAAGAATGACAATTCATAACATGGCCTACTTTGAAATAGACGAGCATACCACTGAGTTTGACTGATGGGACAAACCTGGATTTATTCGTGAAATTCTGTCAAATTCAGTATAATGCTCGTCTATTTCAAAGTAGGCTCTATTAGGAATTGTCATTCTTACTTATTTTTATTGATCAAGCACTATGCAAAACAAGCAATAACAATAAGGTACACTAGAATGATACACATATCAAAAGTTTGTTCTTTATTTGCGGTGAATGTGACAAATAAACAGAGCAGATAATTGATGATGACTAAATACAGAAATTTTAGTTTAAAACTGACATATTCTTACTATTTGCATAGCCTACTTGAATATTATCTTGATAAACCCGATGTTTAGACAAAGAAACCTGGCTTTAGCCGTGAAATTCGAATTTTATTCGATAAAGGCGAAACTACTCATTTCAAAGACATGAAATGTTTGGCACACTCTAACTAGTTTTGGACGAGCAATCGATCGGAATTATAAAATTATATGGTTCCCATTTGAAAAAAAAATGAGATTTCATAGTTTTATTGAGGCTCACTTTGAAGCCCATTTTCAGGCACCCTGTATAATATTTCCTCCTTATTTATACAAAAAGCAGTATCGGCGTACTTCCTTTTGTTTCACTGTTGCCAAAAAAATTCTTACAATGAGGGATTTTGAAGATATAAATACTAATTTGTGACAATCTTTCTGTCAAAAAAATTGAGAATCAGGCAATAACTCAACAATCGCTTGATGTGGTTGTGCCTATCATTCATCAAATCATTGCAGAATTAAACGAAGAATTCAAATATGTATAAATATACAGGGTGTTACATTTGAAATAACGAAGTTCACATCCGTTTCCGGTAGAACCGGAAGTAGATTCCGCTTGAAAATATTTTACAAATTGAGTTCATGTACTCTAAAACAAAAATACAAAATTTTGAATTTGTATCGCCTCGAAAACTTCTAATGAAACACTTAAAAAAATCACCCTGTATACAGAACAATCCATGTGAAAAATCTGTTTGTTGAATATCTTTTTTGAGGAATACCCTGTGAAGGTCTCAAATCACAGTTTGTGTATCTTCTGCAAAATAATGATGATTACACGATGAATTGGAATAATACGAGGATTCTGATAATATGAAGGGAAGACTTGCATTTTACCGAATGGAGAAAGTAATTTTTCCAGGCTTTCAGTCTCATCCTTCACTCTCCAGTTTGTTATTAAAGCAGATGAAAATCTGATAAAAGACCCCAAGGAACAAAAACTCTGCCTTTCTCGTCTTCTAAAGCATGAAGGATGAAAAAACTTTGATTATGTGCAATTTATGGGCATTCATGGAGAGTTGGAAATAACAAGCACAGTCCTTATTCTCTCGTCTTCCAATCTTGTCGAATAAACTCCCGAAGTTTTCCACCGATCTCCTCGAAAATCTCCGATTTCCTGGAAACTCTGAAAAACACGTAAATTGGCCCTCTTTTCTCGGCGACGCCAGTCACTCAAAACGCCCACAGACAGCGTTCTCGGGGAGGCGTATAGAGTGAGAAAATCCGCATAATGCCGAAATATTTCGAAATTGGTAAACAGTGATCGTTTAGCATTCCGATGCATACATTTCTACTCTCCGTTTCTGTGAACTGGATTTTATTTTTACATCTCCCACGTTTCGTGAAAGAGATTTCGGCTCGGGCTCGTGAGTCGATGTGAAATTAAGAGGTGTTGGGGTGTTGATAATGAAATGGCTGAAGAATCTGGGTATGTGGATTTGGATGTTTTTGCTTTGTTCGTTTGTCTGCGGAAATCTGATACGTGTTGGTGTTTTTTTGGTGCGTTAGTCCGTCAAAGTACGGATCATAGGAAGAAACATGTTTACTGGTACTGAATCATCGTCGAAAATAGAACAATCTGCTTTATTCTTGTTTTGATGCATCGCAAAATTGGTTATTCTGCATAACTTTATGGCAACTTATAAGCTATGATCAAAAAATACCCCTGATCCCGTTATATTTTTATCCGACTCTGTCAGAAGGAGGGTAATCTTTTCGAGTGTAGGTATGTATGTCTATTTCTTTTTCACGCTCTACAGACCGAACGGCTTGATAGATTTCCACATAAACTCGACAAACATATAAAGCCGTGTAGACGATACCGAGGAAGTCATTTTTCCCTTATGACATAAAGCCTGCAAAGTTTTTCTCAGTTGCCAATTTGGAAAGCACTATTTCAACGTACTAGATTTTCTAAAATTTTCCGTGAAAAAATTTGTTCAAAATTCGAACCCAACTTTTTTTTACATGTCTTCAGTGAAAAAACAATTTCGGCCGAAATTTTTGAAATTTTTCATGGTTGAACTATCTTTGATTCTGCATACTGAGGTGAAGACAGAATGAAATAATATCCATTGGTTTTTTTTTGTAGCCTTCCAAAGAATACGCTCGGGGAACTTTCATAATTTTTATTCAAAAAACTGGAAGCCGTACGAAGTCCAAATTTAGGCTAATGAGCTGCCAGAGTGACCTGGACGGAAATAATGAATTTATAAACCAAAAAAAATTTCTTCAAAAAACTTTGGTGGGAATCGAACTCTCCACTTTCGATTTACTATAGCGTCGCTTTGGTAACGGAAATTCATGAGATTAAAATAAACCCCATACTCGTAGAGAGTTCGAATCCTACCAAAGTTTTTTGGAAAAAATTTTTTGGTTATAAATTCATATTTTTGTCCGGGTCATTCTGACAGCCCATTAGCACAATTTTGGTCTTCGTACGGCTTCCAGTATTTTGAATGAAAATTATGAAAGTTCTCCGAGCGTAATTTTTGGAAGGCCAATGGATATTATTTCATTCTGTTTTCACCTCAGTATTCAGAATGAAAAATAGTTCAACCATGAAAAATTTCAAAAATTACGGGCGAAATTTTTTTTTTCACTGAAGACATGTAAAAAAAAAGGTGAGTTCGAATTTTGAAAAAAATTTTTCGTGGAATATCTTAGAAATAGTGCTTTCCAAATTGGCAACAGAGAAAAAAAATCAAACCTTGCAGGTTTTCTGCCATTTCTCTTTAGATTAATATGGTTTATGGGAGTGAAATAGGCTGTGTTTCTTTCTGAAGAATCTTTTTTCTCTCTGGAAATACTGTTTACATGATTGGAATCGAAGGATTTTCCTCTTCATTGGCGTTTGCTGGCCAACAGTTCGGTATAATTGAGGATGATGCACTTCCTTTTCGTATGTCTCCGAAAGATCTAGAAAGGAGTCCGCGACAGCATTTCTTTATTTCCTAAGGATAACTCACAATATCAAATTTTCATTCTGGAAAGTTAATCGATAATTTGCTTCATTTTCGATGTTCGGACTGACATAGTAATAATTTTCCTTGAAATTACTATGATCGTGACCTAAGGCATACAATTCAGATCAAAATTGCCTTGAACACGATACAATTCGGAAGTTTTGGTTTCGGAGTTGTGATAGGTTTCATATAATCAATTCCAACGATCCTCTCGAGTCTAGTCGTAGGGCCACGTAGCCTGATGTAAAGTTCACGGCATCTAAACTCCAAAGCTGTTGTGCATTAGTTTGTACTTCACAGAAATTTTACAGAATGTAAGTTGAAGATAACTCAATTCGATCATTCCTTATTTTCTAATGCATACTTCTATTTCGTATTTACTGTATAGTTTTCTTTTTTCACTTATCGCCACTGATCGATTCATTAAAAAAAAAATAGAACCCTTACTGCAAAATCGAAGTAATCGGGAAGTTTCACCATACTTTAAGAAGGATTTCCAGTCAACCCAATCAATTTGTGTAGAAAATGCATGTCTTTGAGACCAAAGAATAATATGGCAGCGTCTGGTTCCAATGAACCACAGAATTAAATGATTACTTCAAATTTGAATGAAGCGTTAGCGTTTTCCTTCAATCTCAATTGGCGAATCCAAAGATCAAAACGCCCTCTTTCGTCAAACATTCCAAACTAGAAAATGAGTATTATTTTGACATCTTGTATATTCTGCGTGCTTTTAAGCTGTACCTAATATTTTATTTCATATCCAGGTTTTTGTGGAGAATATTTCGAAGTTTTCATTGTTTTTGGGCAGATTAATTACTTAATTAGTATTGAAATAAAAATAGTTGAGAAGGTTTTGATATCAGTGTTATTCAGTTAAA
This sequence comes from Adalia bipunctata, assembly GCA_910592335.1. Taxonomy (NCBI): domain Eukaryota; kingdom Metazoa; phylum Arthropoda; class Insecta; order Coleoptera; family Coccinellidae; genus Adalia; species Adalia bipunctata. Next base: position 25,481,715 of record OU342950.1, read on the forward strand.
ATACTAACAACGAAATTCTCGAACTTTGGGTAACAAGATGTTGATATTTTTGTTAGAGAACTTTTAATGCAGGTTCAACCAGTAAAAAAGGTATAATTATCAACGACAGTGTTATGGAATGAATCTTCTTATTTCAAGGAACTGAACTGGGACCAAATTTTTCTGTAAGGAAAACATTAAAATCATCTATAATTAAGGGCCCTGAAAAAAAGGGAATCAGAAACGATTTATTTTTTTCTGATTGATGAAGAGATGTATGAGTGTATAAAGATAAAAATAATAAAAAAAATATTTGATAAGTATTGAATGAATGAAAAGGATATTCCCCATCATTTTTGGTTATTTTGTAATATTTCCACCATCAAAACGAACAAATATTTTTGTGTTTTTTCATTTCAGTATGATGGAAGTTTATCATTTAGTTAATCTAACGTCTCTCATTTTTGTTTCAGAATTTACCGTTTTTTCGTTGATAATATAAAAACAATGTGTTGTTTTTCACAATATTTATGAATTTTAGAAAAGAAGATTGATTATAAAACAATGAGTGCGCAAAGTACTATGAAAAAAAAAACAGTTTACAATTGTAACTGTTGTTTTGCAATTGCTTTTCAAAGAAAAGTAAATGCACTGCATATTTAGTAAATGTACTGAAAGGTTGCATTCAGTGGCCAAGTTCTTTGAGGTATTAATGAATATGCCACTAAGCTTAAAGAATTTCCAAGATGTTGAAGTGATCGTACTGAAAATCCAGTACAAAGATATTCATGCGCATCATGCCGCACATTACAAGGGAATGCAGACCATAAAGTTTATGAAAGATGTAAGTCCTGCTGGACTCATAACATTTGTATCTTATTGTTATGCAGGCAGAAGTTCAGATAAGGCAATATTCAAACAGAGCAAAATCATCGAAAAGTTAGGACTCTTCGAAGATTAAGTGACGGTTGACAAACGATTTCTAATAGATAATTTTTGTGAAAGTCATTCTATGCGATTAATTAACTTTTTCACCAATTGAATGTTTCATGTCATGCTTAATCTTCTGTTGAGGTTCTTGTAATTGTTAATGAGCAATTTTGGATTGTCATTGTTTGTAATATGTTTATTTTCATGCAAATAAAAAACATTTATAACAAAAGCAATCATTTATTTTCGCAAATTACAAGATGCATTTGTGTGAAATAATTATGTGATTTTTTCAATTAAATTCCTTGTGAAAACTTCATTAAACGATACGAGCACAAGAAAGATTTCGAATGACTTGAATATAATGTGAAGTCACACATGATATTATTCACTTGAATTAAATGAACACGACACAACATATCCAGAATCTATAATATAAATGCACTGAAAGTCCACACAAAAACATCCAAGAAAGACACCTACAATAAACTGTTTCACATTATTCAACATAACTCCAGAAATCCGGTTTATTCACCTGAATTTAATGAATTCGACACTACACTATCAATAGTATCAATATTCCATTAATTCACTTAAATTATCCAAATGAATACCACAAGATCAAAGATAAACACTTGAAATAATATGTTTTACATAGTAAAACAACGTAGCTTTAGAAAAGAGTACTCGTTTTCCTCCATGTTTGTTTACAGTCAGCAGCGCCCTCATCGGTGGTCGAAATCGCCAATATCAATGTGAATTCTGCTTGTAAGAGTTATAAATAAATATACTTTAAATATGAACGATTCATACGTGGGTGAAATTTAGATTTGCGATTTGCAGAGATCTACCCATAAGGATAACTACTTACGAGTCTTTAGCCTCCAAAATAAGAAACGTATACCGCCAGATGGCAGTGCAGTGCATTAATTTTCATTTATTGGATTATTCAGCTTTAGAAAAAATGTTGCGGCGCAGGGAATATAACAAGAAATCCTACCCTGAACTAGACCTCACACTGGCTGTATAACTCTCTCTTTCCTTCACCAGTCATCTGGGAGGAGATACCTGCGGGGCGTGTCATTTGAAAGAAATTCAATTCCATGTTAGAATCCACAATTGTAAGAAACAATTAATCTTCACTTATCGACGGCTAAAACAATCCTTAATAAATTGTCGTTGATAAAAATGGATATTTATCATTTCGAATAGAAAAATTCAAGGAAATAAATTTCGCGAAAGCAACACATTGTTGTAATATTATGTACAAGAAAACGGTAAATTCTGAAAGAGAAATGAGATAGAAGTTGGATCAATTAAATGATAGACTTCAATACTGAAATGAAAAAACACAAAAATATTTGTTAGTTCTGATGGTGGAAATGTTGAAAAATAACCAAAAATGATGAGGAATATCCTTTTCATTCATTCAATACTTATATTTTTTTATTATTTTCATCCTTATACACTCATACATCCCTTCATCAATCAGAAAAGAATAAATCGTTTCTGACTCCCTTTTTTCCAGGGACGTAGACCCTTAATAGGAAGATCTAGGGGCTAGTATACATGACATAAATAATGACATCTGTCAATTTCCTAGTATTTTCGATCATGTCATTGTAAAACAATCCAAATTCATATCTAAATTTTCGTAGAATCTCTGTTTGGTGAATCTCTTAAACGCCATCATGAGCGAACCATAAGGAAGAGTCTATTGTTACCCGGTTTAAAATTAACCTGAAACGCTCCGGACAACGAAGGGTAGAGCATAATAGAGCCTCGTTAGGGATTACCGTAAAATAGTGTGTGTTTAATGAAGACATGACATTTCCTCCATTATCCCTCGTTTGCCGATACAGCCAGTCTTATAATGGTTCAAAAATAATCACTTCGAGGGTTCGGGGAAGTTGTCAGTCAGTAAGGCAGCCTGATTAATCGCCTGGGGAACTATTTCGGTGGACCTGACGATATGAGGTTCCTCTGAAGCTTTCCGTATTGCACAGAAACTCTTTGTTGAATCTCAGATTATGTCCACTTTTACGTTCATCTGTACGTCATTGTCACCGACCAATCGTTGTTGGTCGATTCGATACAATCTTGATCTGATCTTTCTTCTTCTCTGTTTCAGGATCAATCATGTTCCACGTGAGGAGGAGACCCGCAGACTGCGCACCGCGCAAGAGGAAAAAGAAACCGGGCGCTCTAGGTGCGAACAACAACCCGAGGGACTCCAGGGAGGGTCAGGCTCCACTCTTGGTGGAACTTGGACCAGATGGCTCGACGCCGCATCCCGGCGACACAGCCAGGACCATCAGGCTGAATACGGAAGTCATGGAGGTATGAAATACTTGGATAATTCGTCGTAGGTTTGCAATGATTATGTTGCTTAGATTGCGCACAATTTCGGTTGGAAATTTACGTAGAAAAAGTCACATAACTACGGGAATTTCAAAGCCTCTGCACGTCATATGGGCCTACCACACGCTCAAGCTTCACGACACTTCGGCTTGCGCAGGCATCTCGTACGTAAATATTGAACACAACAGTTGCTACCACACGGCACAGTTAAGTAGGTGCAAGCCTCATTCTTTTACGAAGTCGTTGACACGATAACAAAACAATGCGTCCGAACGAAAAACTATTGCGCAAGCCGGGCTTGCACAGGCAAAATTTCAAGCAGGTCGAAAATTACTCAAGCCAAGCCGTGGAGTTTGCGCGGTACACAGATTTCCCAACCACAAGCTCAGTGTTCAGTGTTCAAGCCGGTTTGCGCAAGCAAAAGTGTGGTGAAGCTTGAGCGTGTGGTAGGCCTATTAGGCATGCCTATTATACAGGGTGTCCCACTAGTGCCGCAGCGGACGATATACGCGTAACGGTCTGAGATTGGCAAAAATTTTTGATGCAGACTTGATATACACCAAGAAGAGCACAACCTAAAAATATTTTCGAATATATCGGGTGGCCCACAAAAGAGGAATAGCAGGTGACTTTGTTTTTTCAAATGGGACACCCTATATTCAACAGTGTTTTTCAATTCTCTGAAACTTCCTGCATGCTTTCGTATACTTTTCACATATTTTTATTCGACAGTTTTCGAAATATTGGCCATTTTGACAAAATAATGATACTTGTAGAGGCTATGTTATACAATTATATTTCACGAACCCTTGCACATACCAATAACAGTTTTATATGGATTGAAAGACAAGACTTCAAAGTATCCTACCCAGCTATAATAAAGCATCTTCAGCATACAGAGTGTTCACAAAAAGACTATCAACATGACGAATTTCGAATCGATTTTTCTTCATTTTTTCAAATGCAATGCATATAATTTTTTTTCATCATTGTAATCACCATTCATTTTACTTCATTTTTTGTCAAATACATGATATGCATATCTCTAACGGAATAGGAGTTTTAGGCGCTTTTTCAAAATGTTTCCCTAAAATTCACATATACCTTCGAATTCAAATAGCAGATTTGGCTTTTCTGTGGTTATTGAGAACTGTCAAATTATTCAACCCAGAATTAGCATTATTGAAGCTTCAATTCATATTATAGCGAAATGAGGAACTAGAAGGTTTTGATGTATCTACTCAAAAATGTGATGAAATCAGTTACTGAAGACAGAAACTTGCTTTCTGTACCCATTTTTCAAAATACATTTTTGATAATTTTCTATGTTTCTACTTGGAACGTCGAATCTTCCAAAAATTTCAAACAAGCTTTGAGCTTGCGAGCTTGAAGATCTGCGTGCGTGCCTGTGAAACTTATGAATATAATTTTTCGAAGAAAGTTGTATAAGGATAAGAGCGGGCACTTTTTTGTATCCTGAAGTTTTGAAACGCGTTTTTTTGAAGCATTCATAACTTGTACATTCAAACTTATTGGTATTTTTTGAATTTTTACATCATTGTGTGAGTATTCATCCAATCCGTAAAAACTATGATGATTTGAATTGAAGCTGCAATGATGTTAATTTTGAATAGAATAATTTGACAGTTCCCAGTAACCACAGAAAAGCCAAATCTGCTTTTTGAATTCGAAAGTAAATGTGAATTTGGAGGAAAAACTCTAAAAAATCATATTCCGTTAGAGATATGCATATCATGTATTTGACAAAAAATGAAGTGAAAGGAATGGTGATTACAATGATGAAAAAAAATTATATGCATTGCATTTGAAAAAATGAAGAAAAATCGATTTGAAATTCGTCATGTTGATAGTCTTTTTGTGGACACTCTGTATGCTGAAGATGCTTTATTATAGTTGGGTAGGATACTTTGAAGTCTTGTCTTTCAATACATATAAAACTATTATTGGTATGTGCAAGGGTTCGTGAAATATAATTGTATAACATAGCCCCTACAAGTTTCAGTTTTTTGTCAAAATGGCCAATATTTCGAAAACTGTCGAATAAAAATATGTGAAAAGTATACGGAAGCATGCAGGAAGTTTCAGAGAATTGAAAAACAGTATTGAATATAGGGTGTCCCATTTGAAAAAACAAAGTCACCCTGTATTCCTCTTTTGTAGGCCACCTTATATATTCGAAAATATTTTTAGGTTGTGCTCTTCTTGTAGTATATCAAGTCTGCATCAAAAAATTTTGCAGAACGCAGACCGTTACGCGTATATCGTCCGCTGCGGCACTAGTGGGACACCCTGTATATGACGTGAACTGATCGATCTCTGCAAATCGTTCTTATCGTGAAACGGGCGTTGAAACTGTCAGCGGGGTGATATTTGAAAACGAATTACACTTTTATAAAGTATCCCGGTTGGCCATGACATTCTGACACATTTCACCGTGTAAATTTTGAAAATGTTAGAGGTCGCAGTAATTACGTATTTATCAAAATGTTTATTCACTTTGGGGAAATAATGAATTTGGAAAAATATGTGAATTCAATAATTCCAAAGTCCTGACGAATGTTGAAGAAACTGGAAATATTTCACGTATATTATCATGGTCGGAAGATTCAGTTATGCTATTTTCTTTCACGGAAATCAAGGATCGAGTGTTGAAATTTTACCGAAAAATAATGGACAGAATAGTCCCTTATTTTATTAGTCCCTTTGTGATAGTTCATTCGGGAAAAAAATTAAAGTACTCGAATAACCCGACCGAAAAACTTCTAAACGAACAGACGGACCTTTGGAATTCCCCACTCTTCAAAATTCTCAAGAAATAAGCCTACAGAAGACATTTAAAGACCTTTTTGCACAACTTTAAATACACCAGTATGAAAATGTTTTCTACCACGAAACCTGTGTCACAGTCAAATCTCAAAAGAACTAACTCCATTTACATAATTAAAAAAGAGTAAATAAAAATTAGCATTGGCAACGTCTCTGCGAATCATTTTGTCATTGCCGTTATTTCACGAATGCCAACCTGCATCAGTTTCAAGTCAAAAACTAAACCTAAATCATGGCCAAACGAGATACCATAATATCTGCCAAATGGCTTCCTCTTGAAGCTCTACAGACGTCCACTCTTTTATTAAAATTTTCAATGACATTTTGAAATTATTGAGGCTTTATCTCACGAATGACACGAACAATTTCATCCATTAGTTCAGGAATCGATTGTGGATTATTCTTATAGACCTGGCTTTTCACATAACCCCAAAGAAAATAGTCCAACGGTGTCAAATCACATGATCTTGGTGGCCAATTGACATCACCGTTTCTGGAGATTATTCGTCCAGGAAATTTTGTGTCTCAATAAATCAATTGTGTCATTTGCAAAGTGAAGTGCAGCGCCATCCTGCTAAAACCAAATGTCCTCTAGATCAATATTCATTAATTCAGGCCACAAAAATTCGATTATCATCCAATGGTATCGATCACCATTGACAGTTACAGCTTCACCAGCAGCATTTTCGGAGAAGTAAGGTCCAATTACACCACCTGACCATAATGCACACCTAACAGTGACTCGTTTAGGATGCGTAGGTTTCTCATGAATAATTCGTGGATTTTCCTCGCCCCAGATACAACAATTTTGTTTATTAACATAGCCACCAAGTTCAAAACGTGCCTCATCGGAAAACATGCTTTTTTCGAGAAAAATCAGCTGATTGTTCATTGATGAAATTGAAAAATAAACGACGTTTTGAATGATCTAATGGCTGTAGTTTCTGTGTTATTTGAACCTTATATGCCTTCAGAGCTAGATCCTTGTGTAAAATACGCCATGTTGTGGACCCACTGAGTCCAACTTGTGAACGTCGTCTTATGGACATTTCAGGGTCTTCAGCAACACTTTCACAAACCAAATCAATATTTTCTTGTGAACGACCACTACGATTGAATTTTCCTTTTTTTGGTCTTCCACCGAACTAATCCCTTGAAATTTTTTGATGATTCGACCGATACCATAAAATTCATGTAATTGTCTAAAAACACTCATCACAGAACGCTGATTTTCATAAAATAATTTAACAATTTGAACTCGTTGTTGTATCGTGTACGAAGCCATTTTTATAAATATCATACATCACACTTCTTAAATGTCAAAATACTTATCTTGTATTTTATTTATTCTTAAAGAATTCGCGCAATTTGTAACACCCTTTATCTTTTAGAAATTTTCTTTATATTCAAAATATTTACTTAAAAGCAATATTTTTTCAATGTATACCTAACAATATCCATTAAAAAATAAGAAAAGTAATAAACTATGGTGGTATGGAATAAATAATGTCAACTAAAGAAATTGGTTCTTAAAATGTGAAACTCGGTGGTACTCAGAATAAGAGAGATAGACCTAACATATGTGATATATCTATATTCAAAATTAGGGAAAAAAGAGCCTGCCGAATATAGAAAAATATAGGTACAGGGTGTTCCATTCGAAAAAATGCAGTTGCAATCAATACCTATGTTGCCCACTCTGTATATATTTCATTTTGTGGAATCATTTTAAAAAACATTAGTCTAGCACTAGCAATAGCCGAGTATCTCACGATCTATATACATATACAGGTCGATCGTTCACAGCGAAATAATTCCGATGCTAATTGCTTCGATAATTAACACACACAACTGGTATGTTATGGCGATGAGATGTTATAAACGCCGTCGTTGTGCTTCAGAATAGGGGTCCAATTACGAATGATTACTGAGGCTGTTCAGTGGCCTCTCCAAGACGTCCCTCGGGATGTGCCGGTGTCCAGTGTTTGGACGATGGGAGATAAATTTTAATTGAATCTAAATGGGCTCTCGATTCGATAGCGCTGAAACGGCAGAGGCGCAGATAAGTAGATAAAGGGTATTTCAATAAGAGCTATCAGCTCCACGTTATCGATTGCATGTATCCATTTATTGAACCTCCATTGGATTAGGACTATGCCTTATTTTAGATTCACCTTTGCACTCAGGTACACTCCACTTCAATTCAATGAACACTACAATGTTTTATTCAAGAATTATACCCAACTATTTTCTCAACGACAACAGAAAATGAAGGTAAACAGTGAAGTAACCTCTACAGCTTTATTTCTGTTCTGTTGTTGACAAATTTGACTACGGATCTCTTGCTTGGTATCGGTACTAAAAAAGAGGTTCGAGGTCATGTAACCTGCGTGAACCTAGTCTGTTAGTAACCATGAACATTACACGGTAGAACAACGTGTCCTGATTTTAAAAAAATGCAGTAACGGTGAATGGCGAACGTTATCGTTGCTATGAGTTTCTTTTGTCTTATTTGGGAGCTATTGCTCTTGACGACATGTGGTTTCAACCACATTGACGATCTTGCACGAGTTTGCTTCTGGTCGTGTCATTTTCCGATTTGGTGACTAGAATTGGCCGATTCAACACCTTTAGACTTCTGGCTGTGGGGTTACCTGCTATTCTGTTAATGCCAATAAGTCCGCAACCATCGAAGCGTTGAAAGTCGAAATAAGACGCTATAGCAATGAAATACCACCTCATGTATTCAATAACATTATTGAAAATTTTGTCAAAAAGTTACGCACATGCCAGCAAAGCCGTGGCGGCCATTTTCAAGATATTTTGTTTCATACCTAATTCTCAAATATATATTTTCTAAATCAGTAAATATACTGCTCCACAAGAATTAGGGGTATCGTATTCAATCGTTTTTAAAAGTATGTAATCTTTGAGAAAATCCCTGTAAAATCATTTAAAACTCAATAAAAACTTGAATCGATCCAATGAAAATCAGTATGAGACATTTCGTCAATCTGGTTGCCTTTTTTCTGAAGTTTGGTTCTTTGCATATGCTTCATGAAATGAAGTCAGTTCATCAACGGCTTCGATTTGAAACGAGTTTTCTGAAAATGCCAAGACGTAAATCAACAAACGTGGAGGCTATAATAGGGCTATCGGAATGCTACAGGGTGGCCTAACTCAGGTTGTTGTAGCGAAAAGGCTCCAAGTCAGCCAGAGTGTTATATCTCGACTTTGGAATAGGTTCAGGGAGACAGGTTCCGTGTTGGAAAGACCAAGCCTTGGTGGGCGACGAAAAACAACACCTGCTCAGGATCGTTTCATCACCGTTTCGAGGAGAAGAAACCCTACATCTACGAATAGAATGCTACGGAATACTCTTCAAAATGCAGATGGGGTCCAAGTTTCCATCGAAACCATCAGACGACGTTTGAGAGAGATGAATCTAGGTTCTAGACGTCCATTAAGGGGAGTTCCATTAACACGTGACCATAACGTCAAAGACTGGAATGGGCAAGGCAACATATTAATTGGAACGATCAATGGCATATTGTCCATTTAACTGATGAATCCAGATATGGACGATTTTCAGATTCTCGAAGAATAAGGGTATGGACAATCCCAAGCATACCCCGTAATCGTCGCTATGTCCAAGAAGTCCATCCATTCCGAGGGGGTAGTGTTATGGTATGGGCCGGGATATGTTTCAACGGGCGCACAGATCTACACTTGTCCTGGGGATATGACCGCCTTACTCTATAGGGAGCATGTCATTGACAATGTTGTGCCAAATTTTCACGCTGCTATTGGTGAAACTCTTCAATTTCAAGACGATAACGGTCTAGCACCGTGCAGCCATATAGTTGAGAATGCGCGCGTGGAGCTTAGTATTCCACATTTACCAATACCTCCGCACTCACCAGATTTGAATTGCATAGAACATGCATGCATGGGATATGCTCCAAAGAAGATTAGATAATCATCAACCTACCCCAGAATCCTTAAATGATCTGATGGAGTTTCTGCCCCGTTTATGGAACCAAATTCCTCAAGAAATGTTCAACAACCTCGTGTGTAGTATGCAAAGAAGATGTCAAGCTGTTATTGATGCCCGTGCAGGCCATACATTGTATTGATAGTCCTAAAATGCTTGAATTCTCTGGGAATAAAATTTCGTTATTTCACTCGATTTTTCTTAACCACCCTGTGTATACGCTGCAGCCCTACAGGCTTGAATTAATTTGCGACTTGATATCATGAATTTCAATATGAATTTTCATCACAAAAATCATATTTTAACTATATTTTTTTGCAATTCAAGTCAATATCCCTAACTCATATGGAGTTTATTTCAATGCTTCGCTACAGAAAACCATGTTTTATTGTACACTGAAATCTTGCGCTCTTATTGAAACACCTCGATCATTTTTGAGATCTTCAAGAAGCTCCTTGAATTTTTCCTAGAAATTATATTCTATCGGCTTCCTTCTGCTGCCGATTAAGATATAAAATGACCATTGTCTACGTGAGGATATGGTGGACATTCCACAACATCATCCGGTATCGCATATGCTTCCATCTTTCATCGAACACTGTTGAATATTTTCCCTCCATTCCTTTCTGTTCACAATACACTATTTGAATTCGAAATAAGAGAATAATTCATATCTTGCCCACATTCCAAAGAGAATAAAGCATTAGTTCAATGTTCGTGGTGCTATACAGAGCGTCCGTGGAAATGTTGCCAAGCAGAAGCTGGATAAGTGTAATTGGTTCTTCGAGCCGGATGCAAATTAAAAATCCCCCTGTAGATTCAATGTTGGTGCATTCACATCTACGTGTACGTCGATGGATTAATACCTTACAAAAATAGACGTTTTATTGCTTTTTGCGCTCAAACCCCTCAAAATACCGTCTTGGGGATCGTGATTGCTTCCAGAACGGATATAAACTTAATTTCTGTTCCTGTTCACTGTATCATTTCCATTTCCGGCGCCACTGAGTACGCCCGTAGTTCTCCTCCATATCCCATAATCTTTACATGTTTACATCCGCCTGGGAGTTTTCTGTTTCACTACTTGTCCAGTTCCAAGCCAGTAAGTCGGGGGACTATTGCTGCTTTGGTATCTTTGTCACGACGTTCGTGTACGGCTCATTTTATGTCGGAGAGTATTATTGTGCCGCAAATGTCAAATGGGTTTACGTGAAGCCGGGTTGAGTTCGAGTTAACGAAGTTGTTATAGTGCGCTCTTACTGTTAACGGTTTGCCCTGGTATAGAGATTTTGGGGTTGCTGAGTCCACGCAGGTGGAGGGTTTGGTTGTTTTTTGGGAATGGCTGGGTTGGTATGTAATTGCTTTATCTCTTTCTGATTTGTATTTTAGTATGCAGGGTGTTTCGCCTTAAACTGAGCAAACATTAAAAGTCGTATAGATGAGATCATGAGAAATATTTTCTATTTACGATAAAAATGGTCTTTCTTTGTTAACAAACTCCAATTAGGTAAGAAAATAATTTTCCAGGATGCAGATATCTGAAATATACTCCATTCATTGTATCCCGGTTGACCATTTTGACACAATTCACCGTGTTTTGGAAATGTTACGTTATAGTCATTTTCCTGTCAGATAACGCAACGTTGTCCTTTTCACATAGGGGTCGTTGTAATTACGTATTTATCGAAATGTTTATTTACTTTGGAAAAGTAATGAATTCGAGAAAATATTATGTGAATTCAATAATTCCAAAGACCTGGCCAATGTTGAAGAAATTTTTTTTCTGTTAATACTGGAAATATTTCACGTATACAGGGTCTTTCACGAGGAACCTCACCCATATTTATACGGGAAACTACTGAACGTATTTTCATGAAATTCAGCACTTATAAGTATTTCACCATGCTGATGAAATCTTAAATATTTTCAAGCCATGAGCACCTCCGGTTTTTCCGGAAATGACGTCAACTTCCGTTTTTCAAATTAGAACACCATTTTTTTATTGCAGAAATAGATTCCTTAGAAAATTTCAAGTTATTTTGATGTAACATTTTTCAGTTTTGGTTGGAAAATTCTCTCTGAGCGGGAAAATTCGAAAAAAAAAATCGAAAATAGAGCTCCGCTGAAACAAGAATAACTTCGAGGTTTTTGGATGGAAAATTTTCATTTTTGGGATTTTTCAAGATGTAAGATTGATGTATCCACTTCAGAAATCGAAATCGCGATTCATGATACAGGGGGTGAAAAAATCGCTTTCAAAGTTAGGGATGACAAAATCGTGAAAAATCAATTTTTTCAAATTAGAACCCCATTTTTTTATGGCAGATATTGAATCTACGTTAAAAAATAATGTGAGTGTATGCATCACACTCTTGCCCTAAAGTGGATATTAACTCAGAAAATATCCATTTTAGGGCAAGGGTGTGATGCATACACTCACATTATTTTTTAACGTAGATTCAATATCAGTTATAAAAAAATGGGGTTCTAATTTGAAAAAATTGATTTTTCACGATTTTGTCATCCCTAACTTTGAAAGCGATTTTTTTCACCCCCTGTATCATGAATCGCGATTTCGAAAGTGGATACATCAATCTTACATCTTGAAAAATCCCAAAAATGAAAATTTTCCATCCAAAAACCTCGAAGTTATTCTTGTTTCAGCGGAGCTCTATTTTCGATTTTTTTTCGAATTTTTCCGCTCAGAGAGAATTTTTAAACCAAAACTGAAAAATGTTACATCAAAATAACTTGAAATTTTCTAAGGAATCTATTTCTGCAATAAAAAAATGGTGTTTTAATTTGAAAAACGGAAGTTGACGTAATTTCCGGAAAACCGGAGGTGCTCATGCCTTGAAAATATTTTAGATTTCATCAGCATGGTGAAATACTTATAAGTGCTGAATTTCATGAAAATACGTTCAGTAGTTTCCCGTATAAATATGGGTGAGGTTCCTCGTGAAAGACCCTGTATACTCCATTCATTTTTATGATGTATTCCGGTTGACCATTTTGACACAATTCACCGTGTATATTTTTAAAATGTTAGGTTGCAGTCATCTTCCTGTTAGATAACTACGCAACGTCCTTTTTACATAGTGGTCGTTGTAATTAGATGAGTATTTTTCAAAATGTTCATTCACTTTGGGAAAATAATGAATTCGAGAAAATATTATGTGAATTGAATAATTCCAAAGAACTGGCGATGATGAAGAAACTTTTTTCTCTGTTAATGCTGGCAATATTTCACGTATATAAACATGGTTGGAAGATTCAGTTATGCTATTTTCTTGTACGGAAATCTAGAATCGAGTGTTGAAATTCCACTGAAAAATAATGAACAGAATAGTCCGTTACTTTGTGATAGTTCAGTGGAAAAAAGAATGAAATTACTCGAATATCCCGACAGAAAAACTTCTTAACGAACAGGCGGACCTATGGAATTCCTCACCTCTCAAAAATTCTCAAGAAATTATCCTACAAAAGAATGTGTCATTTTCTAAGATATTTGGACTTACACAGTAATTCTTTTCCTTGAAATTATTATGATCGTGACCTAAGGCATTCAATTCAGATCAAAATTGTCTTTAACACAATACAATTTGGAGTTATGATAGGTTTAATGAAATCAGTTCCAACAGTCTCTGAAGCTTACAGAATCTGAACTCCAAAACTGATATGAATAAATTTGTGCTTCTGCACAGAAAGTTTTGGAAAATTGATTCTGAATCTAGTTCGATCATTCCTTATTATCTTGAATTTTCAAGCCCGAAATTAACAAAAAATAAAAAACTCTACTGCAAAAAGATTAAACCGAAAAGAAAAAACAAGATCTATACTTAATATAGTATAAGCATACACAAAATTATTTTGATTGATTATAGGTATTGTTTTTTCTTTCCAGTTGAATGTTTTCGCAGTCTAGTTTTTGTTTTTTTCTATAATAATATAATAGAGAACTTAAGGCTCTTCATCCTGGTTAACATTATTTGAGATCCACTTTTTTTAGATTACGAAAGCAAACTAGCTGTTTTTTTCAAGAAAAAAGCAAGTATATTTCATTGGATTGAATTATAAGTGGAAATACTGTAAGAATCCACGTAAACCATAGTATTTAGCCGATAAATTCTCATTCACTCGATTAGCATTCTTCCAAAGAATGAAGCATCTGGGAAAGCTATCAATTATATTGATTAACTGTGCTTTTCAGCAGTTTTGGGATTCTAATGATGTTAATTGATGTGAAATAGAACAGTCATCAAAGATCTACTGTTTTATCGATTCATTAAGGTAATAATTGATTGTTGGTCGACATAACTTCTCATCATTACAACTCTGTCGTTTCATGGAGAATTCTTCACAATTTGCTGATATTTCTCGAATATACAGGGTGGCCAAGAGATTGACGTCAAAAAGAAAAAAACAGGTCCCTCGTGTCATGGGCTATTCGAATCACCCCCATGTATGTTATGCGATTTTTCACGGTTTTCGAGTTATGAATTTTTTTATGAACTTTGAGAATTTTCAACTCGACCATTTTAAGAAAGATATTAGAAAAAAAGTACAAGACTTCTCTGTGAAATTCTTTTGTAACTTTATCTCCATGAATTGTACTTTTATACATAAAATAACCAGATTCATAACTTTGATAAAAATTATGAAAACGTTGGTCTCGAGTGAAAAAGTTACGTGAATTGGATTATGATCTGAATTTTCGAATCAAAATTAAAAATGTGAAAAGGCTAATTCACGGTTTCTTAGAATGCTTAAAAACTGCACTTAACAGTCAGCTTCTAGAATCATTGATAAAAATGGCACTTAACACTCTACTTCTGCTAGAATTAGCCTTCAAAGTCATCGAGGTGGAAAAAATCAAAGAAGTAGACATATACTACAAAATTATTTTTTGCCATTTTAAGATTTTTCTGATCAAGTTATGATAGAAAATGCTGAAAATTAAAGGAAATTAGCTTTAGATGTTGGTTAAGGAAAGTTCTAGATAAAAAAAAGAAAAAGGTATGGCAATAAATCACACAAAGCACCCGAACAGATGGATCGGACGCAGCGGACCAATCAAGTGACCACGTTCACCTGACCTTAATCCCATCGATTTTTTCGTTTGGGGTTATTTCAAAGAAATTGTTTACGCTAGAGTATGTTCGAGTAGTTAGTCTATGGTTCGAGTGAAGACGAGCTGCTACTGAAGTTAAGATAAGCCGAACGTGTGCTAAGAGAGAATAGGGCAGGTTTTATGCGATTGAAAGAAAATTTTCTAAGAAGGTGTAGAATGTGTATTGAGGCTAGAGGTGGCCACTTCGAAAACCTACTGTAAATTTTATAAATAAATTTCTTTTTATTCACATCATGATGTGTGATTAATTGCCATTACCTTTTTCTTTTTTTATCTAGAACTTTTCTTGACCAACATCTAAAGCTAATTTTCATTAATTTTCAACATCTTCTATCATAACTTGATCAGAAAAATCTTAAAATGGCAAAAAATAATTTTGTAGTAAATGTCTAGTTCTTTGATTTTTTCCACGTCGATGACTTTGAAGGCTAATTCTAGCAAAAGTAGAGTGTTAAGTACCATTTTTTATCAATGATTCTAAAAGCTGACTGTTGAGCGCAGTTTTTAAGCATACTGAGAAACTGTCAATTAGCCTTTTTATATTTTTAATTTTGATTCGAAAATTCAGATCATAATCCAATTCACGTAACTTTTTCACTTGAGACCAACATTTCCATCATTTTTATCAAAGTTACGAATCGGGTTATTTTATGTATAAAAGTACAATTCATGGAGATCAAGTCACAAAAGAATTTCACAGAGAAGTCTTGTACTTTTTTTTGAATATATTTTTTAAGATGGTCAAGTCGACAATTCTAAAAGTTCATAAAAAAATTCATAACTCGAAATCCGTGAAAAATCGCATAACATACATGGCACGAGGGACCTGTTTATTTCGTTTTGACGTTAATCTCTTGGCCACCCTGTATATTCATCTAAGAAATTCATCATGTTTCAGAGTTTCCATTTGATGTGCCACATGAAGAAGATTCTTTGTAATTCTTCACTCAAACTTTTACTGTACAAATCCGTTTTCTGCGGCGGAACCCTAAAAATATGCATATTTGCATCCGCAACATCTAAAACTTTATTTTCCTCGTCATCGAGTTCCAAAACATCCCATATAAGATTTAAGAGTACGTCTAGTACATCGCCATCGATTCTCACCACTTCCATCCACTTTAAAACCCCCAAAACTCGATAAACTCCATTAGTCCGTGCAAAGTTCGACCGGCTGTCCAAAGTTACCCGAAGAAGTCGCTACAACTTCTATCTAGTTTATTTGGACGGAAAAGTTTGCACTCGCAGTGGCGCCTAAATGCCCACACCCACGCTATGTTTTCTTGGAGAGACGTCAAGTTCCGCTTGTCATTATCCGCTTTCAACCCTTCAAGAAGATTTTATCTTGGGTTCTCGTAATTCGCTTTTATTATGTAATTCAGAAAATAAAATGGGCCTCTAACGACTGTGTATGGTTAACGTGGACGATGCGGTTTTGTTTCGTGATTAGCTGGCTTTTCGTGGTTTCTTACAGTCTCATTATTAGAGATTAAGCAAGCTTTTAATCATTATTCATCCAAAACTGTATCTCCTAATCCATCTAGTCACACAAATATTCAAATAAAATCCTACATTAATGCAAACATTGCAGAGGAAGTTCAAATACGACAGCCGTCAATGAGACAACACAAATTTATTTGCTGATTACTCGACTTGATGACAATGTTTAAATACCAATGTCTATTTCCCATTCGTTACTGGTGTGTAACTGTCGGATGCTTTCAAAATTGCTCTAAGAAAAAAACGATAGATTCATATGAGTCATTTGAAAAAAACTTCTATTACGAAAACCTGCAAATTATAAACAGTTTACTGTTGAAAACTGTGTGAATAATGCCAAGGTTTGTAGGCAATGTATCATGCCAACTGTAAATCAAGAAATTATTCGAGAAATTATGACATTATTCCACAATTCATATTTCAGTATTTTTAAGATAGGAAAATTTCATATTTTTAGAGTTAAGCATATCTGTAATGTTCTAATTAGTGGGAGAATTCATGAAAAAGTTGTTCACAATTCAAAATGAACGCATTTTTGACGCATTATACAGGGTGTTTTTTAAGTTGAGGCTTTTTTTTTGCCGATGGTAGAACTCATCAAAATAAGTCATTTTACCAAAAATTACATTTTTTAAATTGAACATTTCATGAGGACTGAACGAGAATAAATTCGCTATCACAAAAACGCTTATATCGTTTGAACCACAAGACCGATTTCGAAAATCAAACTCATTTTCGAATCATCTTCTAATTCTAATGAAAACTGTTTTTACAATAAAAAAACCAGAACTATTTTTTACAAAATTCATGGATTTTTTCTGGAATTCTTTCCATTATGCTTCTTATAGTGTTCTCAGTCACTTTCTGGGATGCTGTCTTCCACTTTTGCTTGAATTCCGCTGATGTTTTCGTTAATTTCTTAGTCTTCTTCAATTTTCTTTTTACCAGGGCCCAATATCTTCCGATTGGCCTGAGTTCTGGGCAATTTGGTGGATTGGCCTCTTTGGGGACAAAAACCACCTTATTAGCTTCGTACCATTCCTTGGTGGCCTTGCTGTAGTGGCATGAAGCTAAATCTGGTCAAAAGATTGTTGACACATCGTGCTCACGTAAAAATGGTAAAAGTCGCTTCTTCAAGCATTCCTCGATGTATATCTTCGTGTCAACAGAGCCTTGGCCAACGAAAAATTTGCTCCTTTTCCCAAAAGTGCAAATTGCTTGCCAAACCAGGAATTTTTTAGGAAACTTTGCTTGTTTCTTCACACGAAATTGTTCGTCAACATTTCCACGAGAATCTGCAGTATAAAATTCCTGATCAGGAAGTTGCGAGAAATCAGCCAGGACAACAGGAAAATTGTTCAAGAGATCTTTTTTTAATTTCTTTGCTCTTGATTTCGCTTCTTGAATCTTCACAGCGTTCCTGTCTGGCACTTTCTGCACTTTGTATGTTCTAAGCCCACAACTCGCTTTGATTTTCTGAACGGTTGACTGCGAACAACCCACTATTTGGGCCACTTTCTGTCCTGAAAGGTTAGGATTCTTCTGAAAAGGGCTGATGGCTTTCTTCACTTTTTTTGGGCTATGAAACCCCTTTTTCCTCCCGGTTCTTTCCTTGCGGTTAATTGTAAGATCCTCGTTGAAGCGCTTAACAACTCTTGATACCGTTTCCGGACGAACGCGAGCCTCTTTTGCGATTCTTTTGAAGCTCCATTTTTGATTATTTTGAAAAAGTTTCACTATAACTTCTCGTGTTTTCACTTCGCTTGACATTTTTGCGACAGAGAATTGGAATATCTATAAAGTAAATTACAGTAGCTTTATACAGGACAGTGGCGACAATAGACGTTCACGTTTTGATTGGTCGGACTGTTTTCGACCACTAATGGCGGACTTTCATTGATTTGTTGTCATGTCAAAGTCTATAAAGCTTAAAATCGAGTCAAATGTCAAACAGCACGACACTCAAATGTAAACAAATATCCGCCATGTTTGTGCAAAAACGTGTTCTATGACCCTAGTGTCACCACTGCCTTGTATAAAGCCACTGTAAAGTAAATGTTCCACATGTTTCATAACAAAGCTAACTATGATCAAATTTTGATTTTTTCTCAATTGGTTCAAGAGATATGGGCGTTTTTGTGATAGCGAATTTATTCTCGTTCAGTCCTTATAAGAAATTTTCGGTAAAATGACTAATTTTTATGAGTTCTATCAACTGTCAAAAGAAAAACCTCACCTTAAAATACACCCTGTATACTCCATTCACTTTTATAAAGTATCGCGGTTAGCCATGATTTAGGTTTATCAAGTTCTTTCAGTCTTTCACTTGAAACTGACGCAGGTTGGTACTCGTGAAAATCAAGCGACAGTGCCAAGTCTACTTTCTATTTACTCTTTTTTAACTTTGTGGATGGAGTTAGTTCTTCTAAGGTTTAACCGTTTTTATGTACGTGAAATATTTCTAGTTTTAACAGAGAAAAAGTTTCTTCAGCATTCGCCAGGTCTTTGAAATTACTGAATTCACATAATATTTTCTCAAATTCATCAATTTCCCAAAGTAAATGAACATTTTGATAAATACATAATTACTACGATCTGACAGTGGAATGACCATAACCTCACATTTTCAAAATATACGCGGTGAAATGTGTCAGAATTTCATGGCAAACCGCGATATTTTATAAAAGTGAATGGAGTATATGTTGTCAGATGAAACAATGTAATAATCAACTAGAAGCGTTATCTGTTATCAAAACCTGACAAACTTATTCATATTCCTGACGCACTAACCGAGCTATGTGGAGGGCCACCATCTTGTTTGGAGCATAGGTTCTGAACATTGTTCTCCACCAGCCTCAATTATTTGTGTTGATATCTCTGAATATCTTTTTTTTTTCTTCCAGGTCGGCTCTGCGAACGGCATAGCCCTCCAGCTCTACGGCCCCCATATTCAGCCCCGCCACTGCGTCATAACGAACTCGGACGGTGTAACGTCGCTTACGCCATGCCACGCGGACGCCCACACCTACGTCAACGGCCAGAGGATTCACCAGACGACGATACTGACACACGGCAGCTTGGTGAAGTTTGGCAACAGCAACACCTACAGGTTTCTGGATCCTTCGCAAGAAGAAAGGACGAGACATTCGGGCGTCATGCCCGATTCTACTAGCAGGATATACGAAAGGTCGGTTGATTTATAAGATAAGAGCTTGGATAAATCTGAAATTAGTTGGATTTTATCGTCACTGCCTTGCAATTTTGCTACGGCTGCCATAACCTCAAAAAGATTCATCTATAATAAAATAATATTGCAGAAATCTGCAAGAAAAACTGGTTCGTTCAGGGATAGTTACATAGAGGGCGTGATAGTCTTAGGTATACTGTAAACTGTCCGATTGTGAACCATATCAATTGTGGGTCCAATGAAAAAGGGTGGTCTTTTTGAAGTTATGGCATCCTTTTCTCATTTTATTGCATCTTTATTTTGATTTTGCTTTTGTCGCATGTGCAGCAAATCTACTACTAGACCTCAAAGCCCATCTGAGAGTAATCAGAGAAATATCGTTGAGACAACGTTTGATGTAGAGGGAAACGTTGAGACGATTTCCTTAGCTAGTGGTGCTAAAGAAGACAGTAGATCAGTCGGGTCGTCTTCAGAAAACAGGTCAGTACTTGAATATTTTTCCCGCTTTCATTGTTCGTGCATATTTAAGTTCACTCACACCTAACATTGATGTTTTGGAACGCTTCGAAAAATCCTGCATCCAAACTTATATAGAATATGGAATCGCCCAGTAATTACTCCGAAACCATTGCTCCGATTTTCATGGCTTACTTTGATTACAATATTTAATATTTTGGGGTCGCTGCGTTCAATAAGAAAATACCTGGCAGGATCTATTGGTGTTATTGAAAGTGGAGGTGATTCGAATCTTTCATAACAGCTATTTTGCGGATAGATAATGCCCATCGACAAAACTCGAAAATTAATTATAGAAAGAGTAAAACGAAAAAATACTTCACTGATAAGGAGAAGGTTGACCTTAGTTTCAAAATGAAGGTTTTCGAAGTCGCTGAATTCAATTAAAATAAATCCAGGACTTTTAGATTTCCTCCTGTCAAGGATCAAAAAAGGAAATTTCAAACTGGAAGTTTAAGTAGATTGAGCGCTCCAATAAGAGATCTTATATAAGTTTGGTTTATGCGATTCTCTTTATTATTTGTTTGTTCATTATAATTTTGCTGACTATCTCATTATTTTTGCAACTACATTTTCGTAGAATATCCGCTCTAATGTTCAGGTCCTTTTTTAGAGTGAGCGGTTTGGATCGCTATCAGAGAGGTCAAGATCCCATTTTACCGGCCGTCTTAGAATTTCCCGAAGAACCGCAAGAGCAATTTTTAGCACGAGTGATCACGCATTTAGATGTGACGACCCCTACTTTTCGGCTAGCCCCCGCATACACACTGTACCTTTGCGCTAGATATAGGGCGTCGACCCATTACAGACCCGAGCTGACGCCCATGGAACGCGCCCATAAGCTGACTTTGCTGCTCCAGCACGCTGCGATGCTCATAAGGTAGGATTCTTTACAGGTTTTCAGGCCATGCGCATCCTCCTTTATAACAAACCGTGGAATGTGGAAATGGCAACGATGATCGTTAATTTGAGACATTGGTTCAGAGTATACTCATTAGATATGCCAATACAGCGTTGCCAGATGATATTCCGCGGCTTGATATAGAAGAGGGTGTGGATTATGTATGCTTTCAGTTCCGAATATCATTTCTCAATTTTCAAGGCACACAATCCAGGATAGAAGCACGGAGATCACGTCGCAGGCCTTCTGGTTGGCCAACGCCAGCGAATTACTCCATTTTCTTAAATCGGACAGACACGTCAGCGCGTTTTCCATACAAGCCCAAGATACCCTTGCCGATGCCGTTCAATTGGCCTTCAAGAATCTGGTAGCTTGCTTGACGGACGAACTGAACGGAGCCTTGAGCTTCTTCGTGACGATGAGTGGAGACGACCATCCGAGGGAGGTGATAAACGTCTTAAGCAACGCCATGAACCTCATGCGGAAGTGCAGAGTGAACGCGGCACTGACCATCCAGCTGTTTTCGCATCTGTTTCATTGGATCTCGGCCAAGGGACTGTACCACATAATCAGCAACAGCAATCTTTGCACCAGGAACTTTGGGCATAGGATGTTTAACAGGCTGAGGAATCTCCAGGCTTGGGCGGAAAGTCAAGGTTTGGAACTGGCGGCAGAATGTCATCTGGCGAAAATATTGCAGTGTGCTCATTTACTCCAAGCTCCGAAGAGTTCACCAGAAGATCTGGCTAATTTATCCGCGGCTTGTTTCAAATTGAACTCCATGCAGTTGGGGGCTTTGCTGATGCAGTACAAAGGTTTGTGAAGATTCTATTTGAAGCCAGCATTCTATTTTTATCGGAAAGATTGTTTTTTTTACAATTGTTTGCGTTACAGCCGAACCAGGCGAGAAGATAGCACCCCCTTCGCTGTTGGAGCAAGCTTCCAAAGCCGCTGAAAGCGTGGCAGACGAGTTGGCGAGAGCTGAAGGTCGAGAAATAACCTTATACGACGACCCTGCCCCACCTCTGCAACTTCTTCTACCTGACGATGGATTCAGCTGCGATGTGGTCCAGGGCGTTCCTCCTGGCCTGGCGGACTTTCTGCATCCTCTCCAAGCGTCTGGGTTGTGCAGACTGGCAGCCCAACCCTCCAGCTCCGGCCATTGGACGGTCTACATGAACGTTCCAAGGTCACCGAGCGCTCTGAGCAGCTCCCAACCAGAGGTATGCATAAAATAATTCTTGTTGCTTTTGTCCGAAATCTATCTTTTATTTTCTTTCATTACCTCTTAATTCTAGGCATTTCTATTCTGTTTTGTTCCAGGTGCAAGTGATCCGTTTGCACAAAACCGGCGGCGGCATGGGTCTGTCCATAGTGGCGGCTAAGGGGGCTGGCCAAGAGAGATTGGGCATTTACATTAAATCAGTGGTACCTGGAGGTGCGGCCGACAGGGATGGGAGATTGGCAGCTGGTGATCAGTTGCTCTCGGTGGATGGACAGTCTCTGTTGGGGATCACCCAAGAGAAGGCGGCCGAATTTTTGGTCAGAACCGGCAGCATCGTGACTTTGGAGGTAGCTAAAGGTGGCGCTGTTCATCACGGATTGGCTACTCTGTTGCAGCAGCCAAGTCCCACTCCTCATAGAGGTGAGATAATATTTAACTGTTCTTTTTAGGTTATGCGTGCGATTATTCGGATTGTTCATCGAAATAAGGAATTGTTAGTTTATTAGCGTCCACATTATGGAAATTTATTGGTATGGGAGGCGGAGGCTCTCTGCTGTCGTTTCTTCTGCTGCAATTTTTTCAATCGACCCAGGATCACAAGTTTCTTTTGGAGGAAGAGTTATTTCTTTCGATTTTACTCGAACACTCCAAAGAAATGGTTTAATATCATTTATATATTTCCTGTTGGACGTAATGAAATGTTTCTGATGCTTCAACGATTAATACCTTGGAATTCAATATTTTGCGATGAATTCATATCATATTCGAATTCCACAAAACCAAACTCATATAGGGTATTTACAGTACTTACAGAAATAAACGATGACGAAGTAAATGTTGTACAGGGAGTTTTCAACAGTGAGTCTTTTACCCACAATGTAGAACTCTTATAAAAAAATCGCTTCATTTTTAGAAAGATTCCTGTTCCATCCCTCATTCTCTGAATGTTTTGGGCCAGGAAACAAATTACAATTCCAATAGTCAGGCTTCAACCTTCAAGGTCGCCGTTCAGAGCGCGTAGGAAAACTCATCCGATAGAGGCGCCACCGTGCATTTTATGGAATATCTCCATAGAGCTCACATTATGTCTATAAGTTCTATGAATATCTCTCTAATTATGAATGAAAAGTACAATGGCGCTCTCTATCCGAAAATCGCTCAACTATGAAATTAGTGAGTAAAGCACGAACTTTTTCCCGCTTCTCATTTTCTCTATTTTTCAAAGAAGAAAAATGAACTGTTGAAATGCAATTAATCTCAATCATCTCATTAAGAACTCCAATCCTTTCTGAGTTTACCCACAAAATTTCAGTTCTCAAAGTGAAACCATTTTCAAATGCAACTTGAAATAAAAACACATTACATTGAACGCCCATCTTAATTGGATTTTTCAATCATGACAAAATGGTAGGTTATGTTATAATAACATGCCGCACATGTTATATTAAGGCTCTATAAAGGGGAGTATACCAGAACCGCCATTCTGGGTCCAACCATAGACTCGAAAATTACAGATCCCTTCGAATGAAATGAAATCTTAAATCGAAAGAAATGAAATCTGTAATCAAATGAGTATATTTTCGGAATGAGAGATCTTGTGATGACTTTTTTAGGCATGCTCACATGAAAAATATTGGAAATAGGTTAGGTTCGTGGTGTTAGAATAATGCCGCGGCATCTAATCGTCAAATTTATAATAATTTATTGGTCTTGTTGGTGTATCACCCCGATAGATGGCGGTGAAAATGCTGCGAGTCCTGTAATTTTCGAGTCTATGGTTGGACCCAATAACCATAGAGCCAGGTCTATCCAGCACACCTATGTTTATAGTGCTCTAGTTATATCACAGAGCGTGGAAAGAGAAACATGTCATCGGAGCATCGAGCTACATTCAGTTTAAGTCATAGAGTGTTCGTACATTAGATCTACGTCATAGAATTTCAAGGTAGATCTGGCCTCAGTATATTATAATGTGGAAATGATTTTTATCCGAGAACCAATCATGATTGGGTCGACCCGATTGGGTGACCTACGAATTTGAGGAAGATCTCAAAAGCTTCTATTATTTTGATGATCCAAACAAAACTTGCCGGTGAAAACAACATTCTTTCATATGCAATAGACCAGTCCAACAAAACAGCTGATCACCTCTTCAAGATGGCTGCTGGGAGCAAACAAATAGAAATTTTATAGAATTTCACAATGCGAAGACGTCTTCTGCTTCCCCAATTAACCACACAACAAAATAGTAGCAAGCTTTTATACGACAAAAATGAGGCAATTGCGTGAAAAACACACGGTAAACAATCGGTTTGTTGTTTGTTTGCTCATTGCTCCCAGCAGTCACTTAAACAGCTGATCGTGACAGATCGTTGGACTGGTCTATTGAACGTTTCTGTCAACTACTGAGTGCTTCCGTATGAATTTGGTTGTTTGTATTTCATAATATAGATGCATAGAAATACCTGGTGTAACGACTCCTTAATAAAAATCGTGACCAAAATTTGTAGATCAAAACGGCACTCTAGATTTGAGTTCTCGTTTTACTTCCGGAATAATCCGCAATATTTTATCGGTCGTGGCGCTACTGCGGCAACGGGAAATAGCGCGACCCCTTTTGGGAGAAATGAAAAGTAGTTCAAGAACTCAGATTTTCGATCGACAAGAAAGTCTTGAACAAAATCTAATCAGTGCCAACACAAGACATGCATCTATGTCATAATTAACCATAATTTCCAGAGTACTGATTTTATTTGAACATCTTTTGCAGCTGTAATCTGTATCTCTGGTTATTTCTGTAAGGATAAATACGATTTTCTTCTAAATATTCAGAATGAAAAGAAATAGAATTTTCACCATCAAACCAACATTTTTGAATGTTTATTATTTCTTTCCATTCCGAATTTTCCGTTTTAAGCCAGAATATTCCGCATATAATGCAATATAGCGCTAGTTTCCTTGCTCATCCCAGTATTTCTCTCACACATGCAGCCTCGGACATACACTCCTTCGAACAACACTTGGGGGGTTCCCAGGAATCCCTGTCTAGTCTCAACAGCTACCAAATTTTCACCCCTCCAGCCTCCAGGCCAAAAAACAACGTATTCTTCAATTCCGCCGACAATTTATACAAAAAACAAAAATGCAAACTCACAATACCCCGCATCGAGATCGAATGTGATCCGGTATTCAGCGTGCAAGTGACAGACTTCAGCGAGCCGTGCCCCAAGAACGTCACACTCACCTACGACGAATCAGGAACCAATTTAAAAATTAATTTACCGAACGAAAACGATACTAATAAATCTTGGAGGGATAAAACTAACGATTTTGTACAGAAGAAGAGTTACTCGATTGAAGTCAACGAGATCCCAAGCATAACCATCGATTCGGTTAACGAAGCCGACAAATTTTTGAGCATAAGAGCCAGAAGAATGAAACAGCAACGCACTCTATCGAATTCTCTACAGGATGTATCGAGTTCCACTTCCAGCATAAGCAGCTGTGTGCACGATTCCCATTTAGACCTCAGCCAACTGGATGGCGAATGCGCTTCGTCTTCCAATAAAAACTGGAAATCTCCGGATGAACTGAGGTTCCGAAAATTGACAGACTCCGAAAAGTACGACTCGAAAGCTGTCAGTTTTCCTGAACTCTGCAAGATTAAAGGAATGCCCAGTAGGAGTCATAGCGTGAGCGATGAACATCTCAACGATAAATTGACAGAGTACGAGAGACTGGAGATACTCAAACTTCTCCAGGACTGGAGTCTCTACGGTTCAGATTCCAAGTGTGACTTTAATATTTCGCTGGATAAGAACGAGAGGAGATCTTCTGAGAT
Organism: Adalia bipunctata; assembly: GCA_910592335.1. Lineage (NCBI taxonomy): Eukaryota > Metazoa > Arthropoda > Insecta > Coleoptera > Coccinellidae > Adalia > Adalia bipunctata. The sequence goes on from OU342950.1 coordinate 25,508,127, forward strand.
TACGTCTGTAAGGAATTCGAGTAGGAAATCGAAAGATTTTAGTGAAAGTAGGACCAAGTTCAACTCAGAACCAAATTTATCACCTGTCAATTCTTCAAACAACAAAGAAGGCTTTATAGTTGTTGCTAAATATAATTCTGAAGGAAATTTGAGTAGTAGAATTAACAAAGATTTATTGCATAAATGCAAATTTAGGAACTGCATCTTTAACACTGACACGAATTCAGAATTTGGGACCAAAAATACAGATCAAATCGAGGACCAAAAAGAAACAATTGAAACAGAATTAAAGACTAATGAACAAATGAAAGAATCATGCCTTAGTAACATAACAAATCTTCCTAGAAGAATACGTAAAATGGACGAATCAAGCAGGAGAAACAGCGAAATATTGCAGACCAAAACGTTCAACAGTCAATTGGTCCGATGTGATAGTTTAGAAAGATTAACTCATATCCAAAATAATATAAGAAACAAGAATGCAACCCACAAGAAATTTCCAGATTCCTACATAGTCAGGAAGAACAGCGTTAAGGGCAGTTCGCCAAAGTCTAAGAACAACGAGAATCAGAACAAAATGAAGAAAATGGTGGTGTTTGAAAAGAAATACATACCCAAGACTTGGAAAAGTTGTTCCGACATAAAAACTAAGAAGACTGTGAGAAAATGTTGTAAACTAGCCAATAAATCTTGTCCTGTGATGAACGGGCAGGAGGAAGAGCCGAGGAAGGCTTCGAGTTGCGCCGATTTCGAACAAGACGCTTTGGAACACGCTGCTAGGTTAGCTGAATTGAAGAGTATGCGCATTGGCGCTTTTAATCGTAAGAGTACGATTATGAATGTCGCACACAAGCATAATTTTTATTCCTTTCTATTTTTGGTATCACTCATATTACAGTGCAGCTTTTCCGATCGAATTTTTTGAATTGAAAGAAATCTATGAAAATATCTCGATAGCTTGGCTCATAACCTGTCAAAAATATAAAGTTCGTTTTGTGAAGGGCTTATTGAGGTTGCCTGGAGTCTTCAACTTGCATCAGTGTTTTTTAGATGATTTCTACAGGGTCATTCTTTTTTAACCTCACTCAAAGTTATGCAGAGAACTACTCAAGATGTTTTCTTGAAATTCATTAGTTATTTGAGTTATGAGTTATTTGAACTTCAAGCCAAATATTCTCAATTCAGGGTGATCATAAAGATGGTCAAGACATCTTGTACGTTTTAAGCTCTGAGCTTGATGAAAGAATACTTTAGAGAATTCACAAAAAAATGCACAATCTCGATTACAGTTCTCATCATTCATTCATAGTTATTTCGAACAGAAATTCATATTTTTTTATGACAAAAATACAATTTACAAAACTTGACAAGGGGTCTACTAGACAAAAAAGTTCACTTTGAGAACCTAGGCAATTACAAAGAACCCGTAATACCGTATCGCATTTACTGAACATACATTTTGTGGTATTCTAATAGGTCATGAATCTAGCTATGAGCAATTTGCGAGATGTTCATGGTACATCTGGTATGAATATTGGAAAATTCAGCTTTTCTTCCACGGTCATATATCAGTAGAGTTACTTCTCTTGGAAGAGCTGCATTTGTTGGCTGTACGATGTGTTTGTGTATACTCGATGTTATTTTATTTCTGTACATATTTAGATGCTTTGATATTCTTTACATTCTAATTGTTAAGTTGCATTCTAGATGAATTCCATACAAGCTTATTGAACCTAGATGAATCTGCGTCACTCTTCTTTCCTCTAATTTTGTCTGTCTCGTTTTTTCTTAGGGCCTCGACGAATGTCTGAAAGAGACCTCCCCTCGAAGGTAGATTCAGAACGTACAATTCCTTCTTCGAAATCGGTGCCAGCTCTTCATCACATCTCACCGAATTCCGAGCAGACCCGACCTAGCCACGACGTCTTCAATCCCGGTTACAGTAGAACATCTTCCAATAATAGTATTAACACGAATAGCGTAGCTCAGATGCCCCAGAATGCACCGATAAACAGCTCGGCCTTGAGGAGCCGTTCCACGCACAACTTGCTTCAGCAGGACAACGGCTTCTACCAGAATCTCAGCGTCTACAGAAACAAGATGCCGAGTCAACTGGGAGACAGGTTAGAATTTTTTCTTTTTGGGGTAGTGTTAGACTGTAAACAGGGTTTCGCACGAATATATAATTTTTTCATTTCATTGAACCGCTCTTTTTCAGAACTTCCGCCTTGAGAAGCTCGCAGAACTCCCTGCAATCCTCGAACAACTCCCAAAGACCGGCCTCGGCCTACTATCCCCCGCCCAACACGAACACCCAGAGTCGTATGAATCTACATCAGTCGATACCGAATCTGAAAAGCCCTCCCTCTATGCACAGACTCCTACAAAGCGAAGACACTAGATCTGGCTCTTTCCCCAACGTCAACCACCAGCAGCAGTACCCCCAAAACTCGTACCAAGGCAGCCCACACGCGCCCGGCCAAAACTACTCTCCCGGAATCAACAACTACAACGCCAGACACGAAGAAGTCAACAACAAATATTTCACCTACGCGGGGAGCTCGCATCCTGCTCAAAGTCACGGCAATTCCCATTTTATGGGCAACAATCTGCATCAGCCGTTGAACATTCAGGCCAACGGACATCGACACGAAGAACGTTACGGGAATAACGGCGCCGGTTTGCTGAGAGAAGACGTGTTCCGGCACTCTCAGGGTCTTAGGCAGGACGACATGATGAGGTATCCCAGCGTGTCAAACATTCGGCTGTCTGAAAGCCAGATGCAGCAAAATAGAATGCAGGAAGATTTCAACCGTTTGAACGAACTGAGAGCCTCGAAAAGCGAAGATATGTTGAAGCATCACATGAACAACACGTACCACGGCGACATCATGAGCTATGCCAACAACGGGATGAAAAGTCAGGAGAATAGCATGAAGATGGAGTCGCCCCAACTGCGACAAAGCACCGATATGTTACATCACAGATACAACAACGAGCAGATGAACAGCCTGAGAGGCCAGGCTAAGTTGGCCGAGATGGGGGAAGAGGTGAGGAGGCGGCAGAATAGGGTTATGCCGCCCTACGCCCAATCCGCTCAGTCCCCGCACTACTCGAACCAGTATCACAACCAGAGCGCTCCTTCGTACAACAATTCCCCCAACTTCCAGGCGAACATGATGCATAACACTCAGAGCATGCAGAATCTGAATCTGAACAGTTCGAATTATCCCTTGAGTCCTACGTACAGTAATCACAGCGGTAACGTCCCTTCGTCGCCAACTTCTTACAAATCTCCTCCTACTTCTTTGTCGTCGAAGATTATCAAGAAGCAAGAGGAAATTCCTGAGCTGCCGCCCACTAGTACACATCCTCTATACTCTGCGAGTGCGCAGGATCCACCCAAGATGTCGTTTTATCCGGCCAATCCTACGGGTGAGTGTAATTAATTTTTTTTTTGTCAGCAATTCTCATGATGTTCCGTCTACAGGCACAACCAACAAAACACCAAAGGATCCTTGGGCCAGGGAAGAACAAGAACGACAAGCTGAGGCGAGGAGAGAAGCAGCAAGGATCTGGCAAGAGCAGCAGATCAAAGAGTTGCTCGCTCTATCTCACAGGAATCCACAACAAGAGGAACAACTCAGGGTGTTACAGTTGGAGAGAGAATTCCAACGGAGGGCCTTGGAAGCCGATCAAGATGATGAGGACACCGAGAAGGTATGTTTATTGAAGAAAAAGATTGTTTTTCAAATAATCATCGAAGTTTTTCGTGTCAAAATATATATATTCCAGTTTCAATTAAATCTCATTCGTTTTAAAAATGTTTCAATGTTCGAATGAACACGGAAATAAAAGATAAATAAGCATTAAATACTTTGAATTATTCCGACTCACGGTTAACATTCCTCGGGTGCCAATGATTTTCTGACCATAACCTCCCCCGCAGGAAAGTCTCTCCTCACACATGCCGCAACCCGTTCAGAGTCAGACGCAAGTGACAACGTTGCAAACGTCAACGGTTACTAGTCGGGCGGAAGCCCCGCCCACCTCGATCCTCAAGCCCGGCGGTATCGGTGGTACCGGACCCCCTTCGAGCGGTTCCGAACACAGTCAGAACTCTCCTACGGAAATCGCGGCTCCGCCGCCCCCCGAGAGAGGGTCCAGTTTCGCCGTGATGTCGATGAGGGCCAAAGAGAACACCAAGCGGGTCTCTTTCAACGACACAAGCCCCACCACTCCTCAGGCACCAAACACTCTTCATTTCGATGAGAGCATCAGAGAAGATCCCAACGTAAGTACAGTTTGATAAATTCCTCGTTCATGTCTTAACTGGAAACAGACAGCAATTAGGCAATCCAACGATCTGTCAATTATTTTTTGAGGTTAGTGCTGGTGGTCAAACATGATGTTCAAATGTTCTCTTTTGTTGTTTCAGAGCTTCATCCGCCAAGCTGAGTCAATGTTGGCATCTCCCACCACACCGACCTCACCGGGCGGCGTTCTAAACAACACGCCCGGCGTTATTGGTGCCCAAGAAGTGTACAAGGATCCGCGTGCCAAAAGGTTAGCGGAACAGGCCCAGCAGAAAAATGTTGCGACTCCTGTTCCGGAAAAGCTTTCGTTCAAGGAGAAAATGAAGATGTTTGCCATGGAAAGCGGTGAGAACAGCTCTTTCAAAGATAAAAGTAAGATCAGTAAGGCACAGAGAGAGATAGACAGTTTGGGGACTAATCAGAACCAGTCGGGAATGGTGCATTGATGAGTTGTTGTCAAACGTTAATTTTACGAAATATTTATTTGATGTATGTAAAGAACTCGATGATAATTCGCGAATCTCTTTCAACCTCCTATTTCAAATTAAAAAAAAATAAGAATTTTCCATTTTAACAGACCAAATATTTGAAAAAATCTTGAAATTAAAGTTCCTGCATTGAAGTCGTATCTTGAAATTTTTGGACCAACCTCGAAATATTCAACACAATTTTTAAGATTCCATATCTCTGAATATATCTTTCATAAATTGTAGATTTCCAAAATATTGGTGCGAAAAGTGTGATAAGTTAGTTAGGTGCAAAATAATATCGAAATAATTATTTAGACTTAAAATTTCCAGTAAAATTATATCAAAATCGTTCAATCGTGGATATTTCGGTATTCAGAAATTGAATCATTACATTCTAAGTGCCCCAGATCAAGTACCTTTAGCATATACAGGGTATTCTAATTAATGTGTCCTAATAGCAGCTTGAAGACCACCGACATGTTTTTGTTCTTTTACTGATAATATTGGCGAAGTTTTCAATACATTCAAGTTAACTCAGAAAGGAATTAAATAGTGTCGAAAAGAGAAAATATAAGGCTGTCTCTTCCGAGATAATTACTAGGTCACAGTTCTTGGAGGATCCTAAATACTGAGTGGATATTTCATGATACTGAATTTGATGGGGTAGCCCTACTTGAATTGCGAGTATCTTTCTAGATTTTTGATGTTGACCAGTATTCACCCACACTGAAGTATAGTTTCCAATTATACTTGCAAATGATAGAAAAATTCTTACCGTCCAAGTTGCAGCTTTTCATTGTACAACGAGGCCAATTTAAACTAAATTAATCGATTTCTTATATCCTGATTATGTAGAGAAAATTATATGGATTTGACAAAGAAGTGAATTTAATAGAGTTTATTCCTTTGATAGTTATATTGTAACATAATATAGAGATTATTTTTGTCGTTTTATATATAAATATACCTTTCTAAATGATAAGAGCAATATATTGCACATAATAAGGACCAATGTTAATATTATACATACAAATATTCCTACAATATTATATTCTTATGACATTCCCATATCATCTTGTCCTTTGAAAACTTTATTATTTTGGAACCTTCTTTTTTATTTCAGAATTTTGTTGATATATTATAGAATATTCTATGAGCAATATGTATATTCAATTATAAAATTAGATGATATAGTGTATATAACATTGTATATTGTAGGTTACACTTATTTTATTGCCTCAGATTATAGTTCTTTTCAGGCTTTCCTTTCAAACTTATTGTTCTTTATTCTCTGCGAGAACACAAATATATATTAAATGAAGCATCTACTTGTTTCCTCTACAAGAATTCTCCTGTACCCATCTCCAAAATTTGAGGTTTCATAGCAAAAACCGTAATTATACAAAAAAAACTTATCTCTATAGGTTCACTGGTTCAAGAGGCGTCCCAGGGTATTTTGATTGCTAAATTAACGTTCCCCAAACGTGTATTTTCTGTAGTGGAAATATACCTCAACATGTATTTCCAGCAAAGTTATTCCAAAGAATCATAATAATACGGCAGAATACTGGAAACTGCTTAATTTCAGCTTAACAGCTCCTGCTTTGTTCCAAATTTTCTGTAACGCCATGTTAGATACGGAAATAAGTTGATGTCAGTGTAAAACAAAGTAGAAAACATTTTGACACTTGATCTATACGAAAAGAACCTTTAATACGGCCCTCTGTTTATTACAAAATTTCTGAATACGGTTCTGTCTCCCATATGTTCATAGATGAATAGGAGAAATGTACAGTACAACAAACCTTGAAGGGAACTTCGGCAACGCCGTATTTATTTCTCCAAACGTAATATTTTGTACTTTTACCAAAGTAGGTATTCTTCGTCTGGCGACTAATTCCCAGCTTCAGATGAAATCACCCGATGGACCCAATTTATTAACTCATAAATAATATCGTAGTTTCGTCACAGGATTTTCTCAGATTAAATATGCTGTCCACCTTTTCGACATATCTCTCGGTATCACTTCGAGAGGAGTTTCAGATTTACATTTTTTGAATAAAGATCTACTCAATATATTTCATCGTCGTTTTTCGAGTGACAGTCGATTTAATTATGAATGAAGGAAATCTTCTGCTATTCTAGCGTTGCCTTGTTGACTATATTTCATGGCTTATTATAAAGGAGCAATATTATTGATCTGTGGGTGCAATCTTGTATATAATATGTGTTTGTGGTTTAACCATAGAATTATGTATATCAGATACTCTATGGTTTAACTTTAACCTAGTGTTGACTGTTGAGGTTATTTAACGTTCAAAATTCAAAACAGGGTGAAGAACGTTTGAATTCAGTTGATTTGTGTTTAAGTATTATCGGAAAAATTTGTGAAGTGTTTTATGGAGATGCATGATTTGTTATATAAATCTGTCTGTTAGTTATTCAGTGCCATATACGAATTTTAAGAATTCTGTCGCCCCCAGTACTCAGACTTCGAAGCCTTCAGTTGCTGTATTCCTGTATTACTCAGTTCGCAGTATGGATGATAATATAGTCATTAAGACAGAAATAGAAGATGTCGATACCATTGAGCAATTCATTGATGGCAATCACATTCATTTAAGGAAAGATTATTTACAAATTGTTGAATCTGCTGTGAAATCCGAAATCAAAGATAGGTGAGTATTTCTGAATTCCTCTTGAAATGAGTGAATGTATGAAAGATTTTTCTTTATGATGTTGCATCAAGTCAAATTAAATTATTTCAGTTTAATGTGCAATTTCCCATTGATTCAATGAAGTAATTTTTGTTTAAGTATGACCCCCTGTGGACTTCGAAAAACAGAAATAGACGATGTTGATATCAAAGACCTAATTGAGAAGAAAATTTTCGGACAACAGGAATATATGGATGATTTCTCCACTATGAAATCCAAAGCTAATATTAGGTATGTCTTAAAATAGATTTGAATTGATGGGTAGTTTAATAAGATGGAAATTTTTTCAGTATGGTTGACATAAAAAACGAGGCAGAATATGTGGACAACCAGTTGATCTTAAAACAATTCGAATATTCTCCAAGTGAACCCGATCATTTGAACCTGATACAATACAAGTGTGACAAATGTAATTATGTCACAGATCAAAAGGAAGATCTCAAAAAACATATACAATCTGTCCATTTGTACCAGTGTCAGAAATTGAATTATACTGCAGGTTGGAAAGTACATATAGAAAGATACATAGATTCTTTTCATTTGAAAATAAATCGTTATAAGTGCCATCTATGCGACTATGCTGCCCGTGAGAATGTTCATCTCAGAAGACATATAAAGTTTGTTCATTTGAAATTAAAGCAGCATCAGTGTCATCTATGCGGTTATGCTTCAAGTGAAAAATATAATCTCAGAAGACATATAGATTCTGTTCATTTGAAGTTTAAGCAGTACAAGTGTCACACATGTAATAACACTCTAAGTTTGAAAGAATATCCCAAAAAACATTTAGAATCGGTTCATTTGAAAGTGGAGCGATACCTGTGCCTGAAATGTGACGATGCTGCATATTGGAAAGATGATTTAAAGAAACATAAGAATTCCGTTAATTTGAAAACACAGAGTTTTGAGTGCCCCAAATGTGATTATGCTTCGAAGTGGAAAGGAGACCTAAACAAACATATAGATGCTGTTCATTTGAAACTGAAGAGATTTCCATGTAACAAATGTGATTATGCTTCAAGTAAAAAAGCAGGTTTAAAACAACATATGGATTCTGTTCATTTGAAACTGAAGAGTTATCGATGTAACAAATGTGATCATGCTTCAAGTCGAAAAGGAGGTTTAAAACAACATATGGATACTGTTCATTTGAAACTGGAGAGATATCGATGTAACAAATGTGATTATGCTTCAAGTAGAAAAGCAGCTTTGAAACAACATATGGATAACATTCACTTGAAAATAAAGAGTTATCAATGTAACGAATGTGATTTTGCTACAAATTGGAGAGGAAACCTAAATAAACATATCAATGCTGTTCATTTGAAACTGAAGAGTAATCAATGTAACAAATGTGATTATGCTACAAGTTATAAATCAGACCTAAGAAAACATATCAATTCTGTTCATTTGAAAGTGAACAGTAATCAATGTAACAAATGTGATTATGCTACAAGTTATAAATCAGACCTAAGAAATCATATCAATTCCGTTCATTTGAAATTGAATAGTTATCAATGCAACAAATGTGATTATGGATCAAGTAAGAAGGGAAATTTAAAAAGACACATGGATTCTGTTCATTCGAAAATAAAGAGTAATTAGTGTGCCAAATGACAGGTTGTTGGAAACTAAATATAAAAAGACATGGTGGTTGTGTCAATTCAAAATTGAAATGATATCAATGACACCACACCTATGTTTTTATGCTGCAAGTTTTGGAAAGGACAGAAATCATATAGGTTATGTTTATTAAACCTGCAGCAATGTCATAAATTATACTATTGGACAGATGTGAAACGTACTCTCAGAAGATCACTTTCGTACAGTTTCACAATTCTGCTGTGATTTACATTGAATTATATACATTCCTTCTTCTTTGCCAAAGACTGTACAATATTGCAACCAACTGAAAATGCTAGAATGTTATAATTTTGATTTTTTTTATTTATATTTTTATTGCTAACCCCAAAATAGCAATTTTTACATTTAACTTATATTCAACAAAAAGGTAAAAAACATAACATAAATAGCAAGTGTTTTCAAATAAATAAAGATTTTTCATCGAAATGAAATAATTGTGTTTTCCTCAATCCATTGATTTGATGTTTTGCTTGAACTAGCGACGAATTTTTGTATCATCAACGGCAACTTTATTCCTCGGTATGGTGTTGTATGCTCGTACACTCGCATATAACGGTGAATTTTGAGCCTTTAGCGTCCTGGAGTAAACATTTCTTAGACTTTGAGCGTTTCTCACATCATAATTGTGGCAATCATTGACATGCTTTATTGTCAAGTTGGATTTTAGCAGTTTATTCTTGATATTTTAGATGAATTTAATCTGTGCAAATGTTTCAATTTTCTCTATTTTCCAAATTTTTGTTTGCTGATAATCTTGATGAGTTGGTGTGTAGTAATCGATCTCATATATTATTTTCTCTGCTTTATTTTGAATTGTCTGCAATTTGGCATTACAAATCGGCCGACTGGGAAGGGCTTCGTATGTTTTTCTCAGCGTTCCCATGGAAGAGAGCTTGTTTCTCCTCAGTAGATCCAACAGAATGTGCCGAGACAATTTCTGAAATAATTATGTAGGGGATGCAAACTTACATACCGAACACAGCAAGAAGAACATTATCTGATAAGACCTGGTTTAACAAGAACTGCTCTAAAGCTGTCGCTTCCAAACAGGCAGCATTCCATCGATGGCAAAAAAATCCAGGCCCTGAGACTAGAGCAGAATAATAATAATAATAATAATAATAATTTATTGATTTCCCATATATACAAACATGTAGAAAGGAAAACAGGTCAACCAAAAAGAAAAATTTTAAATATTCGCTGCAATATCCCTACAATAATATTCCTCGATATTGTATGGCTCAAGCATTAAAAGAAAACGATATAGAGTCTTCCCGAAAGACACATGACCATATAATCTTTGAATTTCTACTGGTAAACTGTTAAACAGTTTAATGCCCATGTACAATGGTCCATTCTCAGTTAAAGACAAAGAATGCACCGGAAAAACAAATGGGTGCTTTCTTCTAGTATTATTTACATTTAAATGACTACAGAAATAATGCTGATGTTTATGCATGTACATCAAGATCTTATATATGTACAGTCCATAGATAGTCAAAATGTTATTTTGCTTGAACTTATTTCGACATGATTCTCTGAAACCCAAACGAAGTATTACTCTCAATGCCAACTTTTGTGTTTTCATAATCTGATGCGATCCAGAACTGCTACCCCAAAAAATAATACCATAACTTAATTGCGACTGGAACATAGCATAGTAAACCGTTTTTAATACATCAATATCCACCTGATCTCTAAGAACCCTCAAGGCATAAATAACCGATTTTAATTTCTTATTAGTTTCTTCAACATGGATATGATATTTCATGAAACTATCCATATGAACTCCCAGAAACTTAACACATTCGCTGATTGATACTTCATTGTTACTGTAGTTTATGCTTGCTGGATAGCTACGATTGTTTCTATCAGTCTTAAAAATAATACATTGGGTCTTATCATTATTAATTACTAGCTGATTTTCAATACACCATTCATTTACTTTATCCATAGCATCCTTAAATTCCCTTATACCGCTCAGAATATTCAATGCAGAGATGATGATATCAGCATCATCCGCAAACAACAGAGACCTGATGAAACTAGAAAAGAAGATGCTAGGGAGGTCATTGATGAAAATAATAAATAGCAGTGGTCCCAAGATACTGCCCTGTGGCACGCCCAACTCGATAAGTCTCTCAGAAGATAAGTAGTCTCGACTTCCATTAGAAACAAGGACTCTTTGTTTTCTATTCTTAAGGTAGCTCTCAATTAGTTCAAGTTGCTTGTCCCTTATGCCGTAGACACTTAGCTTGTAGAGTAATAGTTTATGATTTACACTATCAAATGCTTTGGCCAAATCAAGCACGATAGCTATGGGAACTTCACCTTTCTCAAGTGATTCCAAGATCTTGCAAGTGAGTTCAAAAACAGCAGTTTCAGTACTCTTTCCCTTCATAAAACCATGTTGGCAGCTTACAAAAACATTGAATTTCCGAAAAAATTTCAACAATCTATTGGCCAGAACCTTCTCAAACACCTTTGCGAAAGAAGACAGGAGACTTATGGGCCTATAATTAGCCAAATTATCCTTTGAACCTTTTTTAAAAAGAGGCTTTACTACAGCCACCTTAAGATCATCCGGAAAGATACCAGACTGAAAAGAAAGATTCATAATATGGCATAGTGGATCCATTATGCTCTCCAAACAATGCTTGATGACACTCATCGGAATCTGGTCGTGTCCATATGATCTCTTATTTTTCAACTGTTTTACGGCATGATAAATATCCGATTTTTGAACTTCAAACATAAAAAATGATTTTTCCCTACGTTCAAGTTCTCTGTTACAAGACTTCGGCAATTTCGAAACCAGATTAGGTGTTGCCGTAACAAAATGTTCATTAAACCTCTCTACAACCTCTGAAACATCCCCGCCAATCTGAAAACTGTTTTCACGAGATTGACCTGAAATATTATGAATAACATTCCAAGTTGCCTTGGATTTGTTATTGGATTTTGAAATTTTGTCGCCATAATATTCTTTTCTTACTTCACAAATCGTTCTATCATATTCAAATTTCAAATTTTTATAAGCATTTCTAAATGAAGAATCTATCCTAGAAATGACCAACAATATATCCAGTTGATGTTTTAAATTTGCTACTTTAGAATTATTGAACTTAGGTTTTGAAAGTTTGTTCTTGGCCTTATATAGTCTCTCCTGGAAATGATTTTTGAACAGAGAACAAAATCTCTCTGAGAATCTATTCCATAAGTTGTTTACGTCTTCTTCCGTGGAATGAATAATGTCATCCCAGTTTTGATCAGATAATAGCACATTGAAAGAATTTAGACTGTTTTCATTAATCTTTCTTACCCTAAATGTTTCCTCAGTAGTGTCCAACAACTGCCGAATTCTGATCCTCTGACCACAATGATCAGACAGATGAGCCTCAAAAACAGAGGTCTCACAACCCTCGAAATTTGTGAGGATATTATCTAAACATGTTGACGATGTTGCTGTTATTCGTGTCGGTTCATGTATTTTAGCTTCAAACCCAAAGCTCCCAATCAAATCAAGAAAATTTTGAGCAGTATCACTCCTCACCAAAGTATCAATGTTGAAATCACCTAAAACAACAATTTTAGAATTTTCCCTTATTGCAACATTTAAAATGGTCATGAGTCTTTCGAAGAAAAGATCAATATCTGCCAGTGGTAATGTACCAGGTCTATAAATACAAACAACTATTAGTTTTTCAGAACATGAGTTCAACCGTATTGCCGAACATTCAATGACATTTGAAATACTAAGTTTTTCCAGATCATATCTTACTGTAAATTTGATTGATTCTTTGCAATATAGAGCGGAACCCCCATGTAAACCCTCCTCTCTGCAAAAGGCAGATGCTAGTCTATAGCCTTTAAAATTATATGATTTTAGTCGTTCAAAAGATTGCCAATGTTCAGTCAAACCAAAAATTTCAGGATTTTCTGACTCTAAAAAATTACAAAATTTAACAAATGAGGTGGTAACACACTGAATATTTTGATGTAACAATGTAACGTAAGAGTTTAACTTGTTACTTGTTGTACAATTGAATTCTTGTGAAAAAAATTTCTAAAACTGAAATCTCGAATCAATACACCATTAGGCCAGAATTCCGCATTCATTATTTTTTTATACATTTCTTCAGATGGAACACCTACACTGAAAGACGAATTACTGCCCTTTGAAATCAACTTCTTCACTTCAACAAGATCTGAACCTAAACCAGCAATGACGTATTCTTTAATTAAACGTTCTTCAACATCCTTTCCAGCGATTCTTCCCACATATATCCACCTTTTCTGAGGAACTCCAGAAAAAGACGATGTAGTACCCTTACAAATAATTCCTTTGGATCGTAAAGATTTCTTTCTCCTATTCTTAACTTCAGTCCATTCATTTTGTGACAAATATTCCCGTTTTTCTTGGGACATTTTTATTTCATCATTTTTAGTTGGGCCTGAAAGTTTCAGTTCCAGAGCGTTTGATTTTTGTTGTTGTTGACCAGAAGTGTCAGGTACATTCTGTGTTCGACGCATCGGCAACGCAGAATCCAAAGAATCAGAAATAGCGGCTATATTCACGATGTTTGGTCCCGGAGCCAGCACTTTTTTGGTGCTGTTTACATGTATTCCGTCTTCATATTTACCAAGACTGATGACATCCTCCATTTTCTTTCTTTGCGCAGTCTCCAATGGATTTTCCATAACCCCCGGATTGTTATGCGTCACGACCATGTTTAGCGATTTGTTTATATTATGATCGCCTGATGTAGCATCTGGTCTGGACTTACTGGAAACCGCTCTCTTGAATGATTTCGGTGCATTTGACCTATCTGCTTCTCGATTGTTTTGGTTTTTTTCTTGGTTTTTTCTAAGGCTTTTATCTTATTTCCTTGAGATAAAATTTCCTTTTCTAACATTGAAATTTTGTAGTTTAACAATGCATTGTTATCATTCATTAATTGATTCTTTTCCTCCAGTTCTTTAATGATTCTGGACAGAAACTCAATTTGAGTTGTTTGATTTGTTATTTGAAACTTATTTACCGGATTTAAATCCACTTCAGCAGACTCCATCCTCGCCGCACCTCCATCCAATTCTTCATCGGATTGAATTGCACAGCAAATAATGGATGATTCACTGATGATTTTTATACTTTTCAGCCGGGCCGTACAACTAGGATGAAATATTTTAGAACATACTTCACATTTAATTGATTTTACGACATTTCTACGGCAATAACCGCAGAGCGCATCGTTAACCACCTTCTCGCTTGACATCTTGTACTATGTGGAGGCTAGAGGCATATGCAATGAGACAATCAAATCTTCAAAAGATGCTCACAATGCCAAAATAAGATCTAGACTAGAATGCCCTAACGGATCCCGTTCATTTTACTCCTTCGCCAAAGCTGTAGGAAGAAACTTCACTTCCAGCTCGTTTCCCCCTCTAACCAAGGAAGATGGAACACTAGCAACGACTGCCCTGGAAAAAGCCAACATCTTCGCGCATTTGTTCGCTGAAAATTCCACTATAGATTCATCGGGAAAACAACCCCCGAATATTACATCTGTTGACAGCCATATGCCCGAGATAACCTTTCGCCCACGTACTATCAGAAAGATTCTGTTGGGTCTCAACACCAACAAAGCCAGTGGATCGGACGGAATCCCACCGATTGTTCTCAAAAAATGTGCCCCCGAACTAACACCTGTTCTCTGCAGATTGTTCAACCACTCTTACAAATTGGGTGTTTTTCCATCCAACTGGAAAACCGCAAGAGTACAACCAGTACCTAAAAGAGGCAAAAAGACCCTACCTAGCAACTACAGACCTATCGCTCTGTTATCTATTATTTCAAAGGTCATGGAAAAAGCCATCAACTTTGAGCTCATGAAACATCTGGAACACTCAGGAATTATCAACGATAGACAATATGGTTTCCGTTATCAGAGATCCACTGGTGACTTGCTCGCTTACGTCTCACATATATGGCAGCTATCTACCGAGAAATATGGTGAAACCCTAGCCGTAGCACTGGATATCTCCAAGGCATTCGATCGAGTCTGGCATCAGGGACTCCTCGCCAAGCTTCCATCTTATGGCGTGCCCCCAAAGCTATGTTCTCTTCTAGCTAGTTTTCTCTCAAACAGATCTCTCCATGTAGTGGTCGATGGAGTTTCGTCTGACTCTCTACCCATAAATGCTGGTGTTCCGCAGGGATCAGTTCTGGCTCCAACGCTGTTTCTGCTTCACATCAACGATTTGCTGGAAGCAACTTTGTGTCCAATGCACAGCTTCGCGGATGATAGTACCCTCCATACCGCCCTTTCTTCTAGGGCTCCAATACCAGCCCGCCAAATCAAAAACGAACGAGGAAGAAATGTTAACAACATAAATATGGACTTGGCAACAATTCTTGAATGGGGATCTAATAACTTGGTAGAATTCAACGCAAACAAAACACAAGCATGTCTTTTCTCTAGAAAAGCCGATCTTACTGTGCCCAGCATAAAATTGTCGGGAGTGACCATACCATATTACCATTGAAGTCATCCATCTCGATGCTTGGCATTACTGTCGGCAGTAACCTTTCCTGGGAGAATCACGTGAGATCCATTGCTAAAAGTGCATCCCAAAAACTTGGTTTTCTGTTTCGTGCCAGGAGCTATTTCACCTCGAGTCAGCTGCTTATGATCTATAAGGCACAGATTCGACCTGTCCTGGAATACTGTTCCCATGTTTGGAGTGCTGCACCTAAACACACCCTAAAACTCTTGGATTCCGTACAAAAAAGGGCAATTCGTCTCGTCGGTGATGCATCGCTTACAAGCTCGCTCACTTCTCTGGAACACCGTAGAAAAGTGGGCGATCTGTCTCTATTTTATAGATATTTCCATGGGCGATGCTCTTATGAATTATCAGCAATCGTTCCCCCTCTGGCAGTCTCTTCCAGACTAACCCGTCAAGTTAAGTCTTCACACACCTTCGTGGTAACTTTGGAGAACATCTCTCTTCAAAGACTCGTTCATCCAACGAACAGCGAGGCTTTGGAACACATTGCCTAGGGAGGTGTTCCCCGAGGCATATAACCTCCAGAAATTCAAGAAGAACACCAATTCCTACCTGCTTGCCCTTGGTTCTCACGATGTTCTCTGAACATTACAGGATTTTCCTTTTCGTGAAAATCACAACATTAAAAAAAAAAAAAAATTTACTAAATAATTACCCTGGCATGTTTCCCCAACAAGGAATTAGATATCTGAGATGAGGTGTTATAAATGAATTATACAGGGTGTATTTCAAGGTGAGGCTTTTCTTTTGACAAATGGTAGAACTCATCAAAATAAGTCATTATACTAAAAAATTTTTATATGAATTAGGCCCCTGTTTCGAGAAAATGAAACTAGAATATTTTCTAGGTGAATCTGAAAATTCATCAGTCCGAACCTGCTCCTCCGTAGATAACAACATTTTTGAATTGAACATTTTATATAAGAAATTTTCGGTGAAATGACTTATTTTGATGATTTCTACCACTTGTCAAAAAAAAAGCCTCACCTTGAAATACACTCTTTGTTGTGATTATTCACATCAATTTGAACGAAAGTTGAGGCATATATCGAAAATTACTGAATATGGTTTGTTGACTCACTTCCTAATAAAAATACCGTATCACTACAATATTCTTTATTTCGGATAGACTAAATAAAATTTTAAGAATATTTAACAGTATATTTACAAGAATAGAACATATATTCACGTGGAAAATGGAATACAAATCTCAAATTAAACATTTTAGAACCTTATTCATTGATTTGAGTTCAAAATAAATTATGGAAATTTTCATTAACGTTCTCCTCTTTTATATACTCCATTCACTTTTATATTCCCGGTTGCCCATGACCTTCTGAAACATTTCACATTTTCAAAAATTTAGGTTACGAAAATACTTTTTTAACTGAAGAATAATTGACAGAATAGTCCGTTACTTTGTGATAGTTCATTCGAAAAAAGAATAAAATTAATCGAACAACCCGACACTAAAACTTCTAAACGAACAGATGGACCTAGGAATTCCCCACTTTTCAAAATTAAAAATAAGCCTGCAGAAGACATTGAAGTACCTTTTTGCACAACTTGAAATACTCCAGTATGAAAATGTAGTAGTACTACGGAACCTGTGTCACAGTTAAACCGTGAAAGAACTAACTCTATTTATGAAGTTAAAAAACAGTAAATAGCATTGGCAACGTCTCAGAAATATTTCACGAGTGCCAACCTGATGAACCTAAATCTTGGCCAACCGAAAGTGGATGGAGTATATGCCTCTTCATTTTGAATCGATAAAAAATATAATATTGCACTTTCTCATCTCAATCATGGGTATCTACCATCTTCAACTTCAATGATTCATATTATCCGAACTAAGAGCTAAGGACGTTAAAGCGCTCCTTCGTCCTGGGCTAACTCCTAAATTTTCCCAATTGATCCATGACAAACGGGCAGTCAAATCTGAAAGGAACATATTGAAATTTCTTATTCAGTTTTTTATTTATTTTTGACATTAATACGTAAAATCTACAAGGAGATTAATTTTATTCGTCCTGAGCTTTCACTAACTTACCGCTTGTGTTCCAGTTAGCTCTATCTGCCTTGATTTCACCCCTCAAACATCTTTCTACATATGTTAGGGGATCACAGTCAGCAGTCAAGACCTCTCGCAACAAGGCTATGTAAGCTATGGCAAGCCTTAGTGTATCTATTTTGCTCAATCTTTTCTCATACGGAAATGTAGGTACATGCATTCTCAGCTCGTCGAAAGCGGAGTTGATACTGCTGCAAACCAATGATTATTAGACATTTACAAGAACCTAAACACTATAACAATACAGAGTGTTGTCAAAGGTTAATCTTCTTTTCAAGAGAAGGTAGAACTCGTCAAAATGAATTATTTCACCAAAACTCGCCTATATACAGACTGTTTCTAAATTCAGATTGGGAAAGGGGTGATAATTTGGATGATATATCAAGTCCCACAAATATGGATCTACAAACGCTTATCAAGATATCAGCATGTGGAAAGCAGAAAAAATCTTGAAAAAAACTCAAACTTTAACCCCCAGTAAACGAAACGTTTGCGGTCCCATGTTTACGGGACTTTTTCTCTTCAAATTATTAAAGACTCTCCCCTCTTCGTTTGTACCTACAATTTAGGAACAGCCCAAGGGCGTAGCCAGGAATTAATTTCGGGGGGGGTTTTGAAATTTCGGCAATTGACTTTGTAAGTGCCGGGAATTGTGAGGGTCGCTTTCTGTAGCAAGTATTGAACACTGAAAACATTTCGGGGGGGGTTTGAACCCCCAAAACCCCCCCCCTGGCTACGCCCTTGGAACAGCCTGTATATTTATAGGAGGTGTCACGCTGAGGAAAGCTAGGTCAAAACTAGTCATACAAAATTTAAAAAATATATGAAAACGCAAACTACCTACAGTCAATGGGTGCGAAGGACAACCAAAAATAAAACAGAAACATCAAATAAAGCACAAAACTCAGCAAGACAGGTGTACCCGGTGGGTCCAATAGCAGACCTCAGCATCCGTTTCCTTTCCCGGATGTTGGCTGCATGTCGCTGTATCCTATACGGAGAGGAACCGTAGTAGTCTCCTGTATTCGACATTGGGTTATTTCCGGTACAGTGGCTGTTATCTTGAAACAAAAAAAATCATAGACAACTTCTTTTGATAGAATCAGTACAATATTGGAGGAACACAACTAAGACAACTGAACACAAGAAACCAAGGGAATATTGATTCTGTAAGTGCCAGTGTAACAAATAGGTTGAATAATCGACGTACTTATTACACAAGGTTTTAGGCTTTCGAGAGTTAAAATAAACTGCTCCACATGAGTTAGGGATATTGACTTAAATTGCAGAAAAATATTGTTAAAATAAGATTTTTGTGATGAAAATTCATATTAATATGATTTCAAGTTGCAAATTAATTTTAGCATGTAGGTCTGCAGCGTATACAGGGTGGTTAAGAAAAATCGGGTAAAATAACGAAATTTAATTCCCAGACAATTCAATACAATGTATGGCCTCCACGGGCATCAATAACAGCTTGATATATTCTTTGCATACTACACACGAGGTGATTGAACATTTCTTGAGGAATTTGGTTCCATAAACGGGGCAGAAGCTCTCTCAGATCATTTAAGGATTCTGGGGTAGGTTGATGATTATCTAATCTTCTTTGGAGCATATCCCATGCATGTTCTATGCAATTCAAATCTGGTGAGTGCGGAGGTATTGATAAATGTGGAATACCAAGCTCCTCGCGCGCATTCTCACACCGGGGAAGTCATTTTTGCCTTATGACACATAGGTACCCCGATTTCGACGCATAAGCGAGATTCAGGGTGTTTAATGTCAACTTTGAGCAATATTCTGATAATTGTGGTGAGTTATGCGTGACATTTGAAATAACGGTTACTAGTCACATCTTAGTGCAAAGAACAAAGATGTAAATTCAAACTGTATCACAGTGCTCAGCTCTATCGCATAAATTGAAGTCCAAACCGTTCTACAGTAAAGGTTTCACTCGGTTCCAACAGCAACCTGATCCCACCAAATACACATCATAACATTCTTAGCGTGAATATTCAGTCGAGAGGACGACGTAGAAGCATAACTGGGCAGACCCTGACTTTTTTTTCTTCGGGTTGCTGTAATATACTCATCATCCGTCACGATGCGATGAAGAAAACCCTTCATTTTTCACTGCTTCAGCTGTTGTTCACAGGCGAAGAAACGAAGTCCAACGTCCCTTGGCTTCAATTCATAAAGAATTCAAGTTCCTTCTTTTTCAATAATTCCCACCGTTTGGAAATGGCTTGGCTGCAAAAGCTCTTCTTGTGGTTGGCACGGATCCTCATCGACAAATTCCTCCAATTCAGCGTCATCTACAGTAATTTGCCTTCCTTCAAGCGGACGGTCGTCATCAAAGAAATCACCGTCTTTGAAGCGTCGGAACCAATCACCGCACGTTGTTTCACACTTAGAACAGCATCTACCTACGTGAACTTTTTGAAGCTCCCGATAAGCATCAGTGACGTTTTCTTCGCATGAAAGGAGAAAATCAACCCGCAAATGACTATCTACCATTTGGCATAAAATCATATTCGAAAAACATAGATGCATAGAATACCTGGTGTTGGCACTGATTAGATTTTGTTGAAGACTTTCTTGTCGATCGAAAATCTGGATTCTTGAACTACTTTTCATTTCTCCCGAAAGGGGTAGCGCTATTTTCCATTGCCGCAGTAGCGCCACGACCGATAAAATATTGCGGATTATTCCGGAAGTAAAACGAGAACTCAAATCTAGAGTGCATGCCGTTTTGATCTACAAAATTTGGTCACGATTTTTAGTAAAGAGTCGTTACACCAGGTATTCTATACATATCTATCGCAAAACCAAAGGTATATGACGTCAGTTGGTTTACCATATGGCTAAGCTTGATTCATGACTTTTTGGATGAGTCAAAATCGAACAGCACTCACTGCCGGAGCCAACTATTGACAAACCGCGGGAACTTAGTTCTGCACCTTATAATTTGTATTCAATTTTGAGTATACTCCATTCACTTTTATCATTGTTTAAGGAGAACAATGCTTTTATAAAGTATCCCGGTTGGCCACGATTTAGGTTGATCAAGTTTTTTTTACTTCAAACCAACGCAGGTTGGCACTCGTGAAGGTCAAAATAATTCTCAGACGTTGCCAATGTGATACAGGTTTCGATCTCTGTGGTCGTCGTAAAAAACGTCAAAAATTCAATCTTTCCAAATGCAATTTTTGGATATTCAGACCAGAGGAAATGTAGACTAGAAATGAATGGCGAGAACGTTACCTTGATGTCTGAAATAGAGCTCCCGATTTATCCGACTTTTTTTTATTCATTTCGTGAGCAATTTCATTTTTCCTATTCGTGTTAGAGTGAGTGCTTCTCATACGAAAAATTATTAGAGTGAGTTATAAGCGCGAGTTATTATAACTCACGCTATTGGGACATTGGGTTATAGGTACTATAACAGCTCAAAATCAGTTGAATAATGGATATATTATTTTATGGGAGTAGATAAATGAAAATTTTGATAAATACCTACGTAATTAATTTATATGAAGAGAGGGCAACGTTGCGCAGTTATCTGACAGAATGATGAGTATAACCTAACATTTTCAAAATATACACGGTGAAAATGATGAAATGTGTCAGAATGTCATGGCCAACCGGTATATACTTTATAAAAGTGAATGGACTGTACATTGTATTCAATTTTAAATCCTTCACATTCAATTGCTCAAGTTTTTGATGGATTTCTTTGTAATCATCGATACTTACCATTGTTGTGGTGAAGTGTGGTAAGATAATGGTGTTGAAGTTGCGTGCTAGAAGCTGTTGATCTGTTGGCAAACGCACAACTTGGCAGATCTGTTACCTCATCTTCGGATAATTCCCCAGCACTGTATCCTCCAAATTGCATTCTGCTTAATAAAAAAAAAAAAATTCGCCATTAATCCCTGACTATTTGGAGAGATTGAAGAAAATAGACGAAGAGGCGAAGAGGGTTTTAACTTCAAAAGTGAATATTTTTTTCGCAGTCGTTCAAATAGTCAAAAATACTGATGTGCACTGGTAAGAGATTTAGAGCAAGTTTTTTTTTAAATATGACGAAACTTTGAAGGAAGAACCCTTAACTTTTTTAAAAGCTTTTATTTAACTTGCATTGTAGGTATGTATGTAGTATGTACCTATGTATGTATGTTTGTTCGGGTGGAATCTTGCATTCAGTTTTGAAGCAGATATCTTTAACCGATAAGTTAGTTTGGATGACAATACACGATAAGTTTTGTGACGTCATTCCATATCCAATATGGCGGACCATCCAAGATGGCGGAATAGTTTTTCGTGATGCATTTCTATAATATGGGTATCAAATGAAAGAGCTTGTTGAGAGTAATTCGAAAAATAATGTGACGTCGTCCTATATCCAATATGGCGGACCATCTAAGATGGCGGAATAGTCTTTTGTGATGCATTTCTATAATATGGGTATCAAATGAAAGGGTTTGTTGAAAATAACTCGAAAAATAATGTTGACGTTATTCTGAATGCAATATGGCGGAACATCCAAGATGGTGAAATAGCGACAACTAAAAAGTAAAAAATAAATTAAAATAAAAAAAACCTTTAAAAAAAAGCTTTCATTCAAATGCTCTAAAAAGAAAAAAATAAAATTTTCCTTTTAAATTTCAACTATCAACTCATAACTTCATTATACACAATTTATATGATCATAAAAGCTTGTCGCGATGTTTGCGTTAGTACCTATAAGTATTTAATTAAACTGAAAAAAAAATCAAATTTAGCAGATTAAGATACTCAATTGAATAGGTACTAGTTAATCGCGCGACAAGCTTTTATGATCATATAAATTGTGTATAATGAAGTTATAAGTTGATAGTTAAGATTTAAAAGAGAAATTTCATTTTTTTCTTTTTAGAGCATTTGAATAAAAGCGTAAAAGGTTTTTTTATTTAAATTTTTTTATTAGAAGGGTTATATTATATATTTTAGCAGATTCGACCACGAAGTCTCAATCAGTTACCTCAGAATAAGAAAATAAAAGAAATTGGGGAGAAATGATAAAGCCTAACAATGAGTTTAACTTACGGGGACGATGAAGAATCTGGAAGTTGTCCTCTGCTTGAACTCATCTTTTGTCACTCACTTAGTTTCTTAATCAACACATTTATAAATAACAAATGTTCCAAATACACAAACTCAATTGCACTTCTTCAATTCTATCACAAAATTTTCAAAAATATCAACTACTGAACGTTCTACCCCAACGATTCGTTGACTATGAAACCGGAACATCCCTAGGGACTCAATTTATACAAGAATAATTCATTATAAATACTTCTTGAATCTGTTCGAAGCTCACACCCTGTTTTATTCTTCCTGAACGTTGTGTCCTTTTGGCTGATACGTATAAAGCCGATTGTCCGATGCACTGACTTATCGATTAGGGGTTGTTCCACCCTCTTGTCGACCAATGAGAGCCGCGTTTAAAATTGCTTTAGGTTGGCTATCACCGATTGGTCTCTGCAAGTAATAGCTGCTGGTTTATTATGGAAGTCTGTTTTTGACGGGGCATGGGGATGTTCAAAGAGGCTATCAAGTGCAGATATTTGGCGGCTGGCCGTGCTTACTAACCCTTAGAGGACTTTGAAACATAGAGTAGAGTGTAAAATTATTTTGCTATTTTGCGGAAATTCTTAGAAAATCGATTACATTGAATGAGAATGAATAGCTTTGAAGAAATTTTAAAAACTTACCCTGCCACTCAGAGGGTATTTTACTAATGGGGGATTTATACTTACATTTTGGCCTGTCTTGTCGCCCTAAGAGACAGCCAGGATGGTACTCGGAACGGACTGTGGATGGTACTGGATAGAAATGATTCAATAATTTAAGTCAGCAATTCCGACATTGGAACTTTTTCATTAGAAACTCTAGTGCAAAATTTCTGTTATGATTTGCAACTGTCATAAACATTTTATATCCGACGTACCCTATTTTTTTATTTTGTTTTGTTTTTGTATTATTATCTACTGAATAATTTCTTTTTCGGATGCTCCAGATTGTGGCAAGGTAATTACAGAAAACACCAGAGTTTTAGAGATTTGGGTCGGAATCTTGCAAGATTCCGACAAAGTAATTCCGGGAAACACCAGATTTGGATCCTTTTTCCCTAATGGGTGAAAGCCATCTTGATTTGCATAAATATCGAAGTTTTCAATTGACAAGACTCGTAAAAGATCTCTGTTCAAATTTGAAATGGTCATTTACGTGTAATATCCGAAATATATTTAGTTTCGGTCCAAAATTTTTTATTATTTTATACGAAACTCTTTGTCGGCTGCTCAAGATTCCGACAAGGTAATTCCGGGAAACACCAGATTTGGGTCCTTTCCCTTAATGGGTTAAAGCCATCTTGATTTGCAATTTGCATAAATATCGAAGTTTTCAATTGACAAGACTAGTTAAAATACCTAGAGCTACTGTGAAGGTCTAGCTGTTCAAAGTGTTTATAGATTTTGTTGTGAAAAGTGTATTGTGTTGGAAAATCTTTTGACAGTCAAAGTGTATATTGTGTTTATAGGACAATGTCGAATTCGGAAACGGATACTGCATCTGAGGGTGATATGTGGGGACCACCACGAAAAAGTTCCAAAAGGTCGCATTTCTCTGCTGAAGAGAAAGAGATAATTTTGAACATTTCTCGAAAAGAATTGGAATAACATCCTGATTTATCGAAAAGAGACTTCGTAGGAATTGTTTCAAAATCCTCAGGGGTGAATGATTCAGCTGTATTCAGAATTCTCAGAGAATATAAAGAGAATAAAACATTGACGCCACCTAAGAGGAGAGCCCAGTCGTTAAAAATAATCGATTCGGTTGACGATTAAAACTGAACGATTGAGTGAAATCTCCTCGATTCGACTCTGGACGGAAAGTAACTATACGAAGGCCCTCCTCTACCGCTGCGCCAAACTTGTTGTTATTGCTCCTTCTCACATTGGAACAGAGTATAGTGCCACAGAATAAGGTCTACCTTATACTGTGCTAGTGCGTTAAAAAGTTTCTATTCTAACACTCTGAAGATTCGAAAAACAAGAACAAAATGAAGACTTAATCGTCTTCAAAAAATCTCATGAAGCAATTCCCATCACTTCAAGATTTAAAATAACGGGAACACAATAATCATCATCCACCATTAAATGATGTTAGCAAACAAAAAGTAACAATACATAATAATACGTTTCCGCTATGTTCCCATGGGGTCGCAGTCAGCTTCCCCTTGGAAGTCCCTTCAAAACTAGGGCTATAATATGTTCAGGCGATAACCGCCAGCACAAAGCATCAAAGCATATTGACAATACTTATGGAAGTGTGGCTTACCAATTAAGGGTACTTAGAATAGGGGTGGCGAGCTTACGTCAATGCAAAGAGGGTTTAAAAATAATATGTTTATAAGTGTGACGAAATTATTATGTCGATTGAGCTGGTTTTTATCTGATTTCGTTGGGATTTGACCTTATTTCTTTTCAGAAGGTTGGCATACTGAAAAATTTAATTAATATAAGGTGCATACTTGGGTTTAGGAGCTTGTGAGCACTACTTCAACCATTTTCGCACTAAGAAAACAATTTAAATTTTTTGACAGCTTTCAAAAAATTGGCAGATGTCAACAAAATTAACAGCAACTATTAAAAAAATCGAAATTGATACTGGATCTTTTTATAATTCGCTAAAATTCAATATACAGAGTGTAACAGCCAAATGGAATAAATTCGATAACGAATAAATGAGGGCATGTTGGAAAAAACGCTCGATTTGTAATTTTAAATGCGCATATTTTTCAAGAAAATAAAATTATATAGGGTATACTATGTGACCGTGGCCAATACCAACTTTCTTATTTCAAATGCAATCCCCTGTATATTATTTATTTTTTGGATTCTTCAGAGAATTCTAGACACAATTCATGCACAATGTCCTATATCTTAAACTATTTCTGAAGTATTAAGTGTTTGCAGATTTATTGCCAAAATCAACGTTTTAAATAAAAATTATTTTATTTCACAAATTCGATACACTTGAAACCTAATAAGTAATACTGATAATTTCTTAATAATTAAAAAAAAGCAAGAAAAAAACATTGATGTCAATGTAGGAAATGTTCAAAATGCTGTTTTGTTTTTTTTAATTTCTTCTCAGTAATGGTTTTTGCTTACTTTCTTCATATCAAGAGGCAGGGCCGTATCTAGGGTGTGGCCAAGTGGCCCCCGCCACAGGCGCAAGGTCCGCAGGGGCGCCAAAAAATATCAAATGAAAAAAACATGTGAGCGCCAAAAAAATTCAAAGAATAGAAAATAGAAGCGCCAACAAAATATTCGAGATAACATGTCACGGTTTTCATGTATACGCCAAAAATATTTTTTTGCGTAAGGAGCGATGTCGCGACTCCGCCAGGTAGGATGTGAAAATAAAAATAGGTAAATATCCATAGGTTAGGTTAGGTTAGCACGGTGGTTCGTAAATATCCATATTATTGTGTATTATTTTGAATTTGTGACGAAAATATCTGAATAATATTATTATTCTGGCTGAAGGACCCAAGGTCGATGGACATTTGCTCTGCAATAAATAACAGTTATTATTATTTATTATTATTCATTATTATTTCATTAGAAGTTTTCGAGGAAGGAATTGCGATACAAATTCAAAATTTTGTATTTTTGTTTTAGAGTACATGAACTCAATTTGTAAAATATTTTCAAGCGGAATCTACTTCCGGTTCTACCGGAAACGGATGTGATTATTTCAAATGGAACACCCTGTATACTAATACATATTTCAATTCTTCGTTTAATTCTGCAATGATTTGATGTATGATATGCGCAACCACATCAAGCGATTGTTGGGTTATTGCCTGATTCTCGAATTTTTTGACAGAAAGATTGTCACAAATTAGTGTTTATATCTTCAAAATCCCTCATTGTAAGAATTTTTTTTTGAAACAGTGAGACATAAGAAAGTACGCTGATACTGCTTCTTGTATAAATTATGAGGAAATATTATACAGGGTGCCTGAAACAGGGCTTCAAAGTGAGCCTCATTAAAATTACGAAATCTATTTTTTTTCAAATGGGAACCATATAATTTTATTCCGATCGATTGGTCGTCCAAAACTAGTTAGAGTGTGCCAAACATTTCATGTCTTTAAAATGAGTAGTTTCGCCGCTATCGAATAAAATTCGAATTTCACGACTAAAGCCAGGTTTTTTCGTCTGAACATCAGGTTTATCAAGGTAATTTTCAAGTAAGCTATGTCAATAGTAATAATTTGTCAGTTTTAAACTAAAATTTCTTTATTTAGTCATCATTCATTATCTGCTCTGTTTGTTTGTCACACCGAGAGAACAATTTCTTCCAATTTTAGAAAATTTCTTAGCTTGAAAGAAAGATCGACTTTAAATACGGCGCAAGAAATATCGTTGTAGAGACAAAGATATTATTTCTTGCCATACTACAAAGAAACCTGCTTAGATATTAACAAATATCTCACATTTACGTGAAGCCAATATTTCTTTATGTGGAATAAATTATTGATTTGTGTTGAAGTTGAAATTAGTTCATGCTTATCAAGTTACTTTGATACCAATTCATAATATCTTTCGAAATAAGAAACCATTTATTGAAAT
The DNA here is from genome assembly GCA_910592335.1 of Adalia bipunctata. Taxonomy (NCBI): domain Eukaryota; kingdom Metazoa; phylum Arthropoda; class Insecta; order Coleoptera; family Coccinellidae; genus Adalia; species Adalia bipunctata. The sequence goes on from OU342950.1 coordinate 25,535,610, forward strand.
ACAACTGATACTACATCATCATAAGAATATGGTTACTTTGACAATAAAATATATTTATTTATTCAAAAGTGGGTATTTATTTTACCGAAAATAATATTTCTTCGGAAAAGACTATATATTTCTAGGGAATATGAAAGATTTCTTAACTGTTATTGAATGATTGTTAATATAAAAAATAGTCAATTAGGAATTAATGTATTGGAATTCATGAATACATAGTATTCTTCATAGTTCAGAAATCAAATATTTGTCGTAATTATCTCATGTTATAGTATTGATAATTTTTTTTAATATTGAACAAATAGCATTATTGTTCCTGAAATAGTACTATCAACTGTATTAGCTCTTATGTTATGATATTTAAAATTATGAAATATTGCATAACTGTTATGTATCATTAGTTAGTTCTTCATAAGATATTTATTAGGGGAAGAATAAAAATTTATTATGGAGTGAACAGAATGTATTCATTGCAATATCAGAAACATCATGAACATGACAAAAAACATCATTCTTGGTGGAAGGCGCCGGAGCAGGTCTGGGAGGTTCCGGCATACCTTCAGACGAAAATAAAAGCACACTATCAGCTGATTGGTTGATTCTGAAAAGAATTAACTGGGAGTTGAAATTTGTCAGCACCAAGTTGAAATAACATAAAATTTCAGTATAAAAAACTTCCCATCTATATTATCAGAATTTTGTGTATAACAGGCACCATAACAGATAATATTTTCATTTTGTACAGCCTTGAGAAAGTTATGAAAATGATCGATAGCTCAGATGTATGATGTATAAAAGTGAAATACAGATCCTTCAAACCTGAATATTTCTACAATCTTCTACTTTATAAAAAATCACGTTCAATGAATCTATTTTCTAGTTTCCCACAAATAATGAATATACATTTATTGCACTGTTAAGAATGGATGATATTTAAAAAATTTGTGTAGGAAAAATTTTTGTGTGATCTATAGTCAAAAAGAAATGAAAATGCAATTTTGAATCGAATGAAATGAAACTGAAATTAGCTCGAAAAGCATCAACTAAAGGGATATCTTATCAGAGAAACTTGCTCATTCATCAAAATATATTAATATTGTGGTTTCATCGTAACCCCACGACTCAAGAATGTCTTCCATTTCACTGAAAATGTGATGGAAAGCACGACCACCTGAAATCTTATAAATTAAATGAAAACAATAGCTCACCTTTGAGGAATTATTATATGTGTATAATCCGAAGATATACTCTCCCTCTATCTTTTAATATGTGCTTGGCTGATCATACATGGAACAAACTGTTTTTTTACACTACATTAGATCCATCATGCTTAAATTTCACGAATACAATATTATTCAGCTATCCTCAGACTTCAAGCAAATTTTTTTTAACTTTATAACACCACATCAACACACTTAACGTCAACTTTTCACAATTTTTATAATTTTCATGAGACTTTTGGTAACGAACTAACTTTTGATGATTTATCGTCCATATTGACGCCATTCTTCATTAGGTACAACTGATCTGAACCCTTCCGCGTCTTTGTGAGCCGAAGACATCGGAAACAAACGAAGTGGAACGGTTAAATTTTCTTTATTCATTGTTAAAATATCACTTTCTGGTGAAGAAACATAATTTACCAATAATATTATTTCTGCATTTCATATCTTCTAGATAGGGTAAATGTAAAATAATCATATTTTGGAGAGAACTCAAATTGCTTAACGTCCAATAGTTATTTTCTTTGGGTGAAAACTATCAAATAGATATTTTCTCTCCAACAAATATGGTTTAACAATCACAATGTACAAAGTAGGCAGCAAGTGATAATATATTTATGGCAAAGATATAATTGATTATTCTGGAAGATATTATTTCTTTCAATAGAACGACTTGCTTTACTGAGAAATATAGCATATTCAACACAAATAAATGCCTTCTAAGAAATAGTTTATTCATTGGAACAATATTCATCTTCTCCGAGTTACCATCATATATTAAAGCCAAAGAGCATTTATTGATTCATAAGAAATATCACTCGAAGAAACCAAAAATGTAACACCAAAGATATTCTCTCTGTGCATTGCCGCAAATAAAGAACAGACTTTTGATATATATCATTCTGGTGTACCTTTATATGGTCTCCCGCAGGGGGGGGGTGCAGAAGAGGCCATGGCCCCCGCTGAGATTTGTATGGCCTTATCGTTTTTCAGCTTAACACCCTCAATATTTCAATAATTTTCATTTTGCTCCCCCTGAGAAAAATTTTGGCCCCCCCTGAGAAAAATTTCTGCGGGCGCCCATTGTGCCTACTTTGAAATAGACGAGCATACCACTCAATTCGACAGGATTTCATGAATAAAGCCAGGTTTGTCCCATCAGTCAAATTCAGTGGTATGCTGTCTATATAAAAGTAGACTATGTTAGGAATTGTTATTCTTACTTATTTTTATTGATCAAGCACTATGCAGAACAAGCATTAATAAAAAGGTACACTAGAATGATATGACAAAAGTCTGTTCTTTATTTGCGGCGAATGTGACAAATAAACATAGCAGATAATGAATGATGACTAAATAAAGAAATTTTAGTTTAAAACTGACATATTATTACTATTGACATAGCTTACTTGAAAATTACCTTGATAAACCTGATGTTCAGACGAAGAAACCTGGCTTTAGTCGTGAAATTCGAATTTTATTCGATAACGGCGAAACTACTCATTTTAAAGACATGTAATGTTTGGCACACTCTAACTAGTTTTGGACGAGCAATCGATCAGAATTATAAAATTATATGGTTCCCATTTGAAAAAAATGAGATTTCGCAGTTTTAATGAGGCTCACTTTGAAGCCCTGTTTCAGGCACCCTGTATAATATTTCCTCATAATTTATACAAGAAGCAGTATCAACGTACTTTCTTTTGTCTCACTGTTTCAAAAAAATTTCTTACAATGAGGGATTTTGAAGATATAAACACTAATTTGTGACAATCTTTCTGTCAAAAAATTTGAGAATCAGGCAATAACTCAACAATCGCTTAATGTGGTTGCGCATATCATACATCAAATCATTGCAGAATTAAACGAAGAATTGAAATATGTATTAATATACAGGGTGTTCCATTTGAAATAACGAAGTTCACATCCGTTTCCGGTAGAACCGGAAGTAGAATCCGCTTGAAAATATATTACAAATTGACTTCATGTGCTCTAAATCAAAAATACAAAATTTTGAATTTGTATCGCAATTCCTTCCTCGAAAACTTCTAATGAAACACTTAAAAACATCACCCTGTATATGTATATATATATTTAGTTTATTCAAAACTAAAAAAAAAATTTGAAACATGATGAAAAAAATCTACGCCAATTTGGGGGCGCTGAAGAAAATCTTGCCACAGGCGCAGTAGTACCTAGATACGGCCCTGTCAAGAGGTAAATGGGAAATAAGTATTGAGTGTAATGTATCGAATTTGTGAAATAAAATAATTTTTATTTAAAATGTTAATTTTTGTGAAAAATCTGATAACACTTATTATTTCCGAAATAGTTGAAGATAGGTATAGGACATTGTATGTACATGAATTATGTCTAGAATTTTCTGAAAAATCCAAAAAATAAATAATATACAGGGGGTTGCATTTGAAATAAGAAAGTTGGTATTGGCCACGGTCGCATGGAACACCCTATATAATTTTATTTTCTTGAAAAATATGCGCATTTAAAATTACAAATCGACGTGCCCGAGCGTTTTTCCTAACACCCCCTCATTTATTCGTTATCGAATTTATTCCATTTGGCTGTTACACTCTGTATGGTTCTGGCAGACTTATGCCATCAAAAGATGCCATCAGTAGAATGCTTCCATGATGAATGTTTACAGAATCTGGGGGATGCAGATATAGATGGATAGAAATCCTGAAGGTGTTGTCACTGATTGGATTTTGTTTAGTTATTCTTGTCGAACGAAAATTTGAGTGTTTCATTTTTTCATTTCTCTCGGAACTGAGGGTTACTATAAGTTCTATGCTCTATGCTATTGCCGCAATAGCGCCACGACCGTGACGGTATTGCGGATCATTCGGGAACAAGACCAAATAGGTACTACAATCACAATCATTGTTTAAACAAAGCTACAATCAAGAGTGCCGATTTGATCTACAAATTCTGGTCACGCTTTTTTGTTAAGAGTCTTCACACACCAGGGTTTCTATGGATCCATTCTTGACAAAAAACCAATACCAACATTCAAGCAGGGGCCCTGAACTGAAATGAATTTAATGTAAATGTCTCGGGTAGTTTTCCGTTTAATTTTCGATCGGGTTAAAAAAGAAAAGAATGATCCTGATGCTGCTGGATGTTGATTACCGTCATCGAAAATTTCAGTAGTGCACTCTTGCATTAAATTTCCAATTACAGGGGACGACAAATAAATATATAGCCTTGAAACTAACTACTGGTACTTTCCCCGGAAATTAGTCGTGTCGTGTGGGTGTGTCATTTTCAGCGCACACTTGGACAGCGTAACGCATGTGATGAGATTGACAAATCATCTTTCATCGCTGTGATTTGAAGGAACGCACGCGACCTGGCACGTGCAAACGACGAGAGGTCCCACTTACATGTGTCAAACATGGTTTGCGACCACGAACGTTCGCTGTTCCCGCAGGGGATGCTGGGTCCAAAAGCAAGGGCGGCGTAAAAGATTGGGCTCAGGTTAGAAACCTGAAAACAATGTTCATGATCATTTTTTTAATAAAAAGCTCTTTCTGAAGAGAGCGTTTTGAAATATATTTCGCACATGATAACACCATAAACTGTCAAACGCAGTTGAACAGGTTTCAGATTCGTCAAATTGAATTCTTCTACGTAGAAATCATCATTAAACCAATCGTTGTTCCAGGTTGTTGTATCTTCGAGCACTCTAAGGATTCATATTTTTTTGAATATTATACAATAAAAGTATGTCGACCTTTGTGGAAAATTTCACTCGTGTATAAATAATCAAAAGATTGTTGCCAAATCATTCAGGTTTTAGTTCAATATAGGTACACCATTACTGGAGCCAGAATCCTGGGGACATGTTCTCACATAATGAGCGTACTCTGGATTCTTGGATACGACATATGCGAAATATGTATTAAGTACCCCTCTACTCAACCCTTGAATTATATCTTGAATGCAGGAGTGATTTTTCCATGACTTTTTTTAGTTAACTGTCCTGGATTATATAGTGGTGTAACAAATATAAAGCTAAAATCTTCAGTCTCTCAAGTGTTAAATCTTTCAATTGTTTAATCAGTCGTGTTTATAACCCAACCCAGCAAACACAACATACAGCAACTGTACAGATACTGCGTTACAAGTGCCACCTGAATGCAGCACATGAATTGTTGTATTAAAACTGCACAGTTTCTGTATTGCTAATACTGCATTTCAAAGAATGCAGTATTTGAAGTACAGTTGATGTACAGTTTTTGTGATGTAATAACTGCAAAAGGTCCAAATGCTTTGTTGCTAGGCACCGCATCGTACGGACTCCGACCTATCCCAAGATGCCCCCATCGTGGGATAGGTCGGAGTTCTTACTATTCGGTACGGTGTCTTTACGTTAGACGCCATATTTCATTGTTTAGCAAGTTAGTGTAGTGGTTGGGAGGTGGCGTAAAGATTAGTGAAAGATAGAATATTGGTTTTAGCGCCTTATGAAATTTTCAATTATTGCTCAGTTACATTTCAATTGAACGTTTTATTGTCCGGTTTTGAATGTGTGCAGTGTATTCACCGTATTGAAGCAAATATATCGAATTTGTGTGAAAGGACACAAAACGTACCAGTAGGAGGAAATGGAAATACGACTGAATCGATGTACGATTTGGAAACGTTAGCAACACTAAACCAACTTGAAGAGTTTGGGCGGAATCTTGAAGATATTCAATTCTTCTCAAAAATTGTAAGTGAATGTTTTCATAACAAACTTCTTTCCAATAGATTTTTACGGTTTCTCACTATAAATCTGCCATTTTTTATTGGGGTTGTGTCGGGAACACAAATCAATTAAAAGAAATTACGTTCTCAGAGTATCAGGCAACTATCAATATAAACTATGCGTTGTTATAGATTCCAAATATCCAAATATGTATACCAATTTTTTTATTTCGTTTAGTGTGTGACTACTTTCAGTTCCATTATTAATTTTTTTTAGATTGATAGTCTTGGGATTATAGGAGGAAACATCCTTTCTAAAATTCTATCAAAAGAATTGGGTCATAAGCTCAACTGGACGGGGCGCCAGCAGAAAGTGGCATTTTCGAAATTTTCCAAAAGCAATTTTAGGTATTATATTGCCACAAGGTAAAATTCTTTTTTTCTTACCTCATATTCCTCCTATTTTAGTAGCCATACGAAGGAACAAGGGCTGCGAAAATGCCAAGCAGACTGAAGTTGAAACAACAATAAAAACATGTTGGAGAAACCTGTATGAGAGATGAAGGAGGAGCAGCCAAACCCAAAATGTATAAACCTCCGAAGAAAATTGGTTTTTTCATATTTTGTATCCTGTTTCAGTTATATATTTTTTTGTTCAATATAGAATTTCTTTTTAAGCTTACTTTTCATTGGATTTTACATCAAAACCGAAAATAATAGGATCAAGATTATTAAATTTTCAGCTTTTTTCAAAACTTTTACATATTGAATTCCGTAATCACATTAAAAGTTGCTGTACAGTACAAACTGCGTTTAGTATGCAACCATTGTATAGCGTTGCTGCATTTCAAATGCAGCGAGGCTGAACAGTTTCTGTACAGTTACTACGAAACCTCGCTTCATATGAATTGCAGCAACGCTGCACAATGGCTGTATATGAATGCAGTTTGTACTGTACAGTAACTGTACAATTCAGCGGGACATATACGGTCCGTTTCGATACAGTTACTGCATTACCATCGCTGCAGTGAAGTGCAGCAACGCTGTACAAATTTTGTACAGTTCCTGCGTTTCAGTGTTTGCTGGGAATTTCAAGATTGGAATTAATAGATTTCATATTTTGTGCTAATACATTTTTATGTAAATTGTTGATGATTATTATTTCAAGTATTGGTGTATATTGAACTAAAACCTGAATGATTTGGCAACAATCTTTCAATTATTTATGCACGAGTGAAATTTTTCACAGAGGTCGACATACTTTTATGGTATAATATTCACAAAAATATGCATCCTTAGAGTGCTCGAAGATACAACAACCTGGAATGATAATACTGTTTTTCTATATAAAGAGATTTTGAGATAGCGAAATGAGGAGATGAGTGACACCGATTTATGTCCATCCTGTACATTCCTGAATAAAAACACCTTTGGACCGACTGTCAATACCTATCATAATAATTATACTGAATGAAAACCTATATTCCTTGACAGCAATCTCAACTACAGACAAGTTTTAAAGAAAAATTGTATGAAATCCGAATTTAAACCTGAATAATTTTGCAACTGTTCTTTGTACATCAATGAAACTTCCTACAGAGGTGGACATACATCATGGTATCATATTTTGAAAAACTCTGGGTGGTCCCAAAGTCACTAACAAAGTTACATTCAGTTACTTATATAGCTTCATGGAACAGCCTGTATAACGAAACTTAACGTGGTGGGCGGTGTTTGGATATCTGTGATATCTTGTTATTCAGAACCCAAGGCATCATGATGAAATTCTGAAAATTAGAAGAATTATCATCAAAATTTAAAGATTCATTTTTCCGTAGTTGCAATTTTGGAACGCCCTATAGAACAAACCGGATGTAAGACATTCGTGAAAATCTGATATATTGTTCTCAAGGTTGATATAAAATAATATGTAAAAATGGGAAAAATTCACTGGACCCGCTTTTCCTAAGTAAGTGTGCGGGGTCCTTTAGATTTTTTCTCATTTTTCTTGTTTTGTCTCTTCCTGCATGAAGCAAAAAGTACCCAAACAAAGATTTTCTATAACAAGCTATAATTATAATAAAAAAATCATTTTTTTAAGACAAGCTTTTATATAATAACAACACTCATCCGCCGTTTCGAAGCAGCCATCTTGAATTCCTCAATTTTGAAAAATCGTAATTTCCGACCCAGAAAACCCCCAGATACCAATTTTGAATAGAATCGGATCATAATTACAAAACTCGTCCGCCATATTGTAGCCGCCATCTTGAATTTTCCAATTTTGACGGAAGAATCATCATTGTCGAACCCACAAACCCCCAGATACTAATTTTGAATGCAATCTGATGATAATTACAAAACACATCCGCCATTTTGGAGCCGCCATTTTGTTTTTTTTTTCTATAAAAAATATTTCATGATGCATTGTCACCACAATTATGTACACCTGCGACCTGCCAAATTTCAAATCAATCGGACGATTAGAAGTGTGTCATCTTCAACTTGCAAGATTTGATTACAGACAGACAGACAGACACCGGGACAGGTGAAACTAAACAAGCTATAATAAAAAAATCATTTTTTAAGACAAGCTTTTATGATAACAACAATCATCCGCCATATTGAAGCCGCCATATTGAATTCCTCAATTTTGAAGAATCGTAATTTCCGACCCAGAAAACCCCCAGATACCCTATTCGAATAAAATCGGATCATAATTACAGAACTCGTCCGCCATATTGTAGCCGCCATCTTGACTTTTTCAATTTTGACAGAAGAATCATCATTGTCGAACCCAAAAACCCCCAGATACTAATTTTGAACGGAATCGGATGATAATTACAAAACTCATCCGCTATTTTGGAGCCGCCATTTTGTTTTTTTCTATAAAAAATATTTCATGATGCATTGTCACCAGAATTATGTACACCTTCCAAATTTCAAATCAATCGGACGATTAGAAGTGTGTCATATTTAACTTGCAAGATTTGATTACAGACAGACAGACAGACACCGGGACAGGTGAAACTAAATAAAAGCTTGTAATAGAAGCTTTTAATTTAAAATAGAGGACAATGTTCATCTCATTTCCAGAGCATATTCTGCATATTTATTGTTTATTTCTTGAGAAACCTAGGAGTGTGTGTGTACATTCATTATCGACGCTTTTTTTCTTCGTCAGAATCACAGCCGCCACCCCTGCCTTGAATACAGAGGAACGCACGCTCGGCTCTCGCAATGGTACACGGTTTTTCGTGAACGCGAACCATAAGCCCATGCACCGTCGATTGTTATCCCTGCGTTCAATTGTTCGGAAAGATAAGCCGTGTGGATTTGTTTGCAATGAATTCGTTCTGGTTTTGATAGAGGTTTTGAATTATTTATCTGTTTGGTTTTTCTGGCGGTCCGAGTGCGTGTGATCCTAATTCAATTTGGAGCCGCATTTAAGCCGCTTTATTGCGGAACCGCTCAATTTGTTTTTCTCACGTGGTGCCGCTATTGTATATTTATTATGTTTTTGTTTGGAGCGTGATGGACATTTACATACCATTATTTCGGGAAGAAAATTAATATTGATTGTTTCCACGCACTAATTTGACTTTCGAAACTTCGTATCATAGGCGTTTAACGATTTTGGGGATAATAAATAACTCAGCATTATCACAAAAATCATCCATCCTCCCAAACTAAAGGGTGTTCCAAATTGTGCGGCTAATCACCGTTTCTGGAGATTATTCGTCCAGGAAATGTTTGTCTCAATGAATCAATTGTGTCATTTGCAAAGTTAGTTATAGCGCCATCCTGCTGAAACCAAATGTCCTCTAGATCAATATTCCTTAATTCGGGCCACAAAAATTCGAAAAAAAAAATATAGTTAAAATAACTTTTTGTGATGAAAATTCATATTAATATGATTTATTGATTTCAAGTTGCAAATTAATTTTAGCCTGTAGGTCTGCAGCGTATACAGGGTTAAGAAAAATCGAGTAAAATAACGAAATTTTATTCCCAGAGAATTCGAGCATTTTAAGACTATCAATACAATGTATGGCCTCCACGGGCATCAATAACAGCTTGACATCTTCTTCGCATAATACAGGTTGTTGAACATTTCTTGAGGAATTTGGTTCCATAAACGGGGCAGAAGCTCTCTCGGATCATTTAAGGATTCTGGGGTAGGTTGATGATTATCTCATCTTCTTTGGAGCATATTCCATGCATGTTCTATGCAATTCAAACCTGGTGAGTGCGGAGGTCTTAGTAAATGTGGAATACCAAGCTCCTCGCGCGCATTCTCAACTATGGCTACACGGTGCGGTCTAGCGTTATCGTCTAGAAATTGAAAAGTTTCACCAATAGAAGCGTGAAAATTTGGCATAACATTGTCAATGACATGCTCCCTATAGTGTAAAGGCGGACTCCCACTACTCGTATATTTGGCAAATACGCAATTATTTGCGTACTTGGCAAGTAGACGAAGTTTCGAATTTGAATGACAAGATTGACAAGTATTGGCCGAATGAACCACTCCCACTACATGCCAAATATAGGCAAGTGGCAAATATTTGCCAAATACACGAGTAGTGGGAGTCCGGCTTAAGGCGGTCATATTCCCAGGACAAATATGTAGATCTGTGCGCCCGTTGAAACATATCCCGGCCCATACCATAACACTACCCTCTCGGAATGGATGGACTTCTTGGACATAGCGACGATTACGGGGTACGCGTGGGATTGTCCATACCCTTATTCTTCAAGAATCTGAAAATCGTCCATATCTGGATTCATCAGTGAAAAGGACACTACGCCATTGATCGTTCCAATTGATATGTTGCCTTGCCCATTCCAGTCTTTGACGCTTATGTGTTAACGGAACTCCTCTTAATGGACGTCTAGAACCTAGAATCTAGATTCACCTCTCTCAAACGTCGTCTGATGGTTTCGATGGAAACTTGGACCCCATCTGCATTTTGAAGAGTATTCCGTAGCATTCTACACGTAGATGTAGGGTTTCTTCTCGCCGAAACGGTGATGAAACGATCCTGAGCAGGTGTTGTTTTTCGTCGCCCACCAAGCCTTGGTCTTTCCAACACGGAACCTATCTCCCTGAACCTATTCCATAGTCGGGATATCACACTTTGGCTGACTTGGAGCCTTTCCGCTTCAACAACCTGAGTTAGGCCACCCTGTAGCATTCCGATAGCCCTTTTAGCCTCAGCGTTTGTTAATTTACGTCTTGGCATTTCTAGACAACTCGTTTCAAATCGAAGACGTTGATAAACGACTTCATTTCAAAATGAGAACATTCATGAAGCATATGCAAAGGACCAAACTTCAGAAAAAAGGCGACGAGATTGACGAAATGTCTCATACTGAATTTTATTGGATCGATTCAAGTTGTTATTGAGTTTTAAATGATTTCACAGCGATGTTCTCGAAGATTACATACTTTTAAAAACGATTGAATACGATATCCCTAACTCCTGACAATTCTTGCTCCGTTTTTCTTCAGAAAATTTTAATGGGGAATAAGGGTATATTCTATGCATCTTCACTCATCAAACGCCACAGTGACGTTTCACTGTGGGAATAAGATCAGTCGACTCGGACATAATAAATTTTACCATAAAATCAACCGCTTAAAACATTGACAAATGGACTGTGACAGATTTGTCGCCGCTCTCTCTCAACCTCAACCCTCTTTCGAGGGCTTCAAGTAGCCGTGAAATTGTTTCGTCAACGATGCTGTTGACACTTCCTCAGAATTGTTCCGCCCACCCCTATACGGGACGCACGTCGAGGCCACACGACCTCCCACCCCATGGGAGATTCAGTGTGCCGGAAAATTTGACCAGCTATTAGGGTGCATTTCCATATGCTCCGATTTTCGTGAAGTCATGTTCACACAGTCGGGAGTCGAAAAAGGAAGCGGTTTTTTGGACAAAAATTTTCCGAGAAAATGTAGATGGAAAATGACGTATATTCGTCATGGACGATTTCTTTGATAGCTGCTGTCCAATTTTTTTTCACAGCTACTGTCAATTTTTTCGACAACTGTCATATGACAGAGGTGTCAAAACTTTTATTTAATCACATAGGAGGTCATGGTTTCGTTTTCAGGAGTTGGTGCACCTGATGAAAAGTCTGTGCGCGTACATAAAATATCGTTAATGCCAGTTTTTCTGTTTACATCAAAGTAAAAGTATCAAAGATTTTCCACATTTTGTTAGTTCGAATCGATCGGCGATTTTGGGGCGAAATATCGATAGGAAATCGCCTATTTTTCCGTTCTTCGTCGTCCAGAAGAAGTTTCGTGCAAGTGTCATTTTTTCCTTTCACGAGTTTTGGCGTGAGTACGAACATCTAATTTGAATTGGACCAAAAATCGATCTATAAGCATAAATAAAGCGAAAGTAAGTACTAATCGACCTTTTTACACTTGATAACGAAGTTTTTTAGGTATCTGGCCGTTTGGAAAGATTTCAAACGAAATTCCGGTCCCCCAGAAGTTTGGTTAGTTTCGGTATCGTTTTTGGTGCTCAAAATTTATTTGGAATGTGTAAATGGACAAAAAAAGGCTTCCTTATAAGATCTTCTAACGAAAGCGACCGGAAAATATGGTTCCGGTAGGATTTTCGAGGAATTATGAGGAAAGAACTTGCAGACTTGTAATTGCACGATTTTCGTAAGTAAACGGGTTCTGGATGGCCATCATCAGTCTCTAAATGATTATTGTTGATCGATTTTACTTTTCAGAAAAAAACACGTCGAAAAAGCTGTAAAAAAAAAAGAAATATGACTATATTGCATTCAACGGTAGGTGAATTCAGATTCCGATGAAATAAAATGTGTCGCTGGAGTTTTCATTACATTGCCGAAAGTAGAAATAGGCTATATTGAACCAGAATGGCAGAATACATCGTTTTTTTCCATATTCCAGGAGTTTGTGTCTTATTTTAGAACAGGTGAATGATAAATGTTAAGCACATGTTCGACCTATTCCATTTTATTTGTACAAACCTACTGTGGTAGTAATGTATGAATATTTTTTTAAGTAATAAATTACTATACAGTCAGAATATTTTACTCCTTGTTCATAAGATCAAATAAATAAAATGTCGTCAAGTCTTGAACTCTCAGTTCAAGAGGATGATAAACATTAAATCTTCACAAGCATGCATATGAAAATTATGTGAAAGCAATGCAATTTTCTTCCATGGCGAAAAATTATATATTTCAACAGTGATCTCTTGTACTTTTCATGCAAATAACTAGAAAAGGAATCCTTTGTATCAATTCATATAAACGTTAATTATTTTCGTCCATCACATCTTTTCCAATTCATTCACATTCTGAGAAATACGCTAAGAATGTAGAAAGGGCAACATAGTGTTGACTTGGAACATTAAGATATTTTGAAAAACGTCATAACTTCGATTCAGAGTGGAATGTGTCAAATTTCCAAGGCCAGAGTTGTGATTTTATAATTGTGAATAGAGTATAGATGGATCCTTTTTTACATAGAACGGTCTCAGAGAGCGTCAACTCGGTTCGAATCACTGATCGAGAATCCGTGGGCCAATTCTATTTGGTCCATCCGTCCGTCTGAAGTACGTTATCATGGGCGATTTTTTGACATCTGCTGTCATTTTTTTAATTTATGGGGTTTATTGTGTTCTACAATTCTAAATTAATTCACTTGCCCCACCCTGTAGATGGATTTGGTAGTGTATAGAATGGAAATAAAACTTCAATCGGAACAGTATTCACTTAACAATTTATTCAATACGGAAAATAATATTTTCATGTTTCATTTCTATTTATACACATTAAGATCTAAAAATACACGTCAGTCCTTTTTGTATGCTACGTAGGTACGATTTCCACATACGTAGCGGGGAATATACCAACATTACCGTTACACTCTCCCAGCCACCACCCGTCCTCTTGTTTCCTGTAGACGGACAGCTGATCCCCCGGATTTAACTCCAATTCATCGGTGAAATTCGGCGTATAATGATAGAGTGCCTTGCACTGAGCTACTGGCTGAACTATGTTGTCTTCGGTTCCGAATTTAGGGTCACCCGAACTGCTGCATTGCGAAGAGAACTCATCTGTGGAAGAACATTTTTCTACGTCATTCGTCAATATCGAAAAGATGGATACTGTTGAAAATTCATTGAAAAACACTTTTTTTGAATGAATCTGGACTTACCGAAGTCCGAGTCGTGTTGGTTAGAATTACCATCCCCAGCTCCTCGATCAGACCAGTCGGTTCGATCCTCGATCTCGTGAATCTGCGTTTCAAATTTCGCTGAATTCAGAGACTTCTCACTGACTGGACTTCTGTTACAATCAATCAGCTCTTCTCGCAACCACTGTGGAACCTAGAACAATGAATCCCTGTCAGTTCCTGCAATCGTCAACATTCTTTCCAACGCGGTTTTCTCGCCCTGTATACCCATACTCACTTTCAAAACGCTCTGCTGCAATCCTGATTTATCCCTAGTTATTGTTATGTGAGCAGCCAGCGGATGCCCAGTTCTTGGATTGCTATCTAGCTCTGCCAATGCATTCTGAACTTTATACCTCGTTGCTTCAAAGTAAATTAGCATAGACTTAAACTGAAAAAAATTTGAACATAACAGATATTAGGAGTGTACACACAGAAGAAAAACTTTATTGCAGTAATAACAGGGCCTTTTATTCTGGGTTTAGGACTTACGAGGATGTATTGATATCTAGTTAGCCTAGGCCAGTTCCATGCATAAACAAAATATTGCGATACCATATCAACGCACAATAACTTATTAGAAGTGTCAGTGTAGAGTTCGACGTCAAAAAAGAAAAGCAGAGTTACGCAAAAAAGATGTCCACCGAAATTGTAAAAATCGAAAAATTGGAGTATCGATGAGCCATCATCAAGTACCTGAATTTAAAAGGGTTGAGAGGTAAGCAGATTTACGAAGATATGCTTAATACCCTTGGTGATCAATGTCCTTCATATGCGACCGTGAAAAATTTGACTGCAAGCTTCAAGAGAGGTAAATTTTACATTGAAGATGATGACCGATCGGGAAGGCCAGTTTCTATGTCAGTCCCCGAAAATATCGATGCAGTTCATGACATAATTTTGTCAGACCGTCGAATTGGGCTGAAACAAATATCTGAAGCACTGAAGAATTCATACGAACGCGTTCATCATATGGTTCACGTCAATTTGGACATGAGAAAAATTTCTGCAAAATAGATCCCCAAATGTTTGAATGTTGACGAAAAACGTGCAAGGGTAGAAACATCGCGTTCGATCTGTGCTCGATTTGAAAACGATGTAGACTTCTTGGACCAAATTGTTACTATGGATGAGACTTGGGTACATTTCTACGATCCAGAAACAAAGTAACAATCGATGGAATGGCAACACTCTGATTCTCCAACTCTCCAAGACTTAAGAAGTTTCGTGTCCAAAAATCTGCTGGAAAAGTTCTTGCTTCAGTTTTTTGGGATTGCCATGGAATAATCATTATTGATTTTTTGGATAAGGGTAGAACAATAACTGGAGGTTACCATTCGACATTACTGACCACTGTTCGGAAAAAATAGAAGAGAAAAGACGCAGAAAGCTATCCAAAGGTGTTCTGTTTTTACAGGACAACGCCCCAGTACACAAATCTCATGTTGCCATGCAAAAAATTCGTGATTTAGGATTAGAATTAATAGAACACCCCCCTTATTCACCAGATTTGGCTCCGTCCGACTATCATCTCTTTCCTCAACTGAAAAAAAGTTTGAAAGGTCCTAAATTTTCTTCCAAAGAGGAGGTAATAAAAGCTGTGGAGGACTGATTTGCAGAATTTTTCAATATATCCTCGTAGGTCAATATAGATGTAAAGGGTTTTCTAATAAGATGTTTTTTTGAATAGCCCCTATTTCGGCAGTTCTAACTTTGGAAGGTGTCATTTTATGACATTTGACAAGTAGAAACTACGCCATTGATAAAAATGGTACGATACACGCTTCAACAACGCAATGAAATGATTAAAATTCACTAAAAAAATTGTGAAAATTTGGCAGAGACGATTCGTAAAACTCGAACATTTTTGGATCATCTTGAAGCACCGTTTCGAATCGCAATACAGAAATTGATGACAAAATTGGAGCTGCTGTGACAAGTTAGTGATGTAAAGCAAAAACCCGTGCACGACGCTCAAGAACAGCCGAGAATATTGCTGCTGTAGCCGAAAGTGTGGATGAAATCCCAGGTTTGTCCATTCCTCGTCGTTCTTTGGAATTAAGCATTCCACAAACGTCATTACACCCTATTTTGCTGAAAATTTGGATCTTAAAGGGTTGTTTATACTGGCCCGTAACTTAAACTTTTCCCTTACCCTAAGAGTTGAAACATAGAAATTTCATGCTATGGTTTATACTCGAACTTTAACTTATTCCCTTACAGAGAACTAATTTTAAGGGCATAAGTTACGGGCCAGTATAAACGACCCGTAAGGCTCATGAAGTTCAGTTAACACAAGAACCGATCATCAACAGATCGTGTCTTTGCTGATTAGGTTCTTGAAATGCATGAAAATGATACGGAATTCCTTCAAAAAATCATATTGAGTGATGAGGCCCATTTCCACCTAGGTGGCTTCGTCAACAAGCAAAATTGAAAAAGCCTCTCTATTCTCAACGTGTAACTGTTTGGTGCGGTTTCAACTTCATCAGCTGAAAATTTCGTTAAACTCACATGATAAAGCTTTTCAGTGAACGTGTTCTGAGAATCCTTAGCTCCAAATGTTGGATTTTGTTTGATGGCCTTCGACATGTTTTCTACGCCCGTTTTCTGTTTCCTCTCGCAATCTATATCCTTCCTTATCACGTTCAGAAGCTCCACCAGGGCCTGAAAATGCAATTGACGATATAGGACGTTTGTGCACCAAAGGAGGATAAGTCACCTTTTTGCGCCTTTCTCTGTTCATGGCTAACGTGATGTGTTCGCAGTAAAAATCGGGGAGGAGTTGTTCCGAAGCTTGCAGGGAGGTCTGTCTCAAGTTCAAGAAGGTGGTTAAGTCTTTGGTCGGTTCACTTTGAGCGACCGGTAGCTTCAAGCGTTCCGTTATCTGAAACCAAATTATTTAAAGGCGAATTCTGTCAAATCTGTTTAAAGATATGGTCTACTATTTACGGGATGTGAGAATTGAATTGCAATGAGTAGGCTACCCCTCCTATAATTGAATATAGACCATAGAGCGGATGAACGGTGATTCTATGTTTCTTTTTCTTAAGAGGGGTCTATACCATTCGACGTTCAGTTCAAAACGCGATTCGGGATTTCTCACGATAGGGACCACCGATTTATATGGGGTTTTCACTATTATTCGATTTGAATAGTTCTTCGTGTCGGAAAGTTCATAATTTTTTTTTTCGTCGAGTGGAAAAAAGTTAATGTTTTTTTTTCGACGAAAAAAAAAAGTTATGAACTTTCCCACTTGAAGAACTCTTCAAATCGAATTATAGTGAAAACCCCATATAAATCGGTGATCTCTATCGTGAGAAATCCCGAATCGCGTTTGAACTGAAAGTCGAACGGTATAAACCCCTCTTAATAGTAAAGTTTTTTATCGAACTCCAAACCCGATAATCCTTTTTATTATTTCTTTTTCTTGTTTACCGAAGAAGTCTAGTTGCAGTAGGTATAAATAATAAATTTGATATCATTGAATATATAAAATTTGAATTCTGAACACCCTCAAAATTGTGTTTTAATCTTACCTCGCTGAGCCTTGGATTGAGTTCGGCACTATGATGCATGTAGGACTCCAAAGCATTCTTCAGGCAGTTCAACCTCTCCTCTTCCAACGATTGAAATGTGTCGACTCCTCGAAGAACGGCCGATTCCCATTCTAGTCTGAATCGAAGCTTATCAATAGAGAAAAAAGCACTGATGATATAAGTCAGGTGCTTTTGAGCGCTAGTTCGTCCACCTTGTAGGTAGTTTCACATCATTTGGTTCGAGAAAGTAGGTAATTGAAAAAAGTGACAGCTGTCAAAAAATTGACAGGAGCTGTCAAAGAAATCTTCTATGATCTCGGATCTGTTAGAGAATTATTAAAATCTTTTTTTCGATAATTCGATAGAATTCCATCGAACCCGATCGAAATCGAACCCACATCAGTTTTGAAATTACCAGGCAAACTAAATTTCAAACGACCATATTTTCACGGACGGAACCCCTAGTCGAACTTTTCCCTGAAAATTTTAAGCTTCTAGATTGGTGCGTTCGACAGTTATCGACGTTATCGTGTTTGTGGCCGGACGGACGCAAATGAATTTGACCAAGTATTCGTCATCTGTGGGTCGTTTGAGACCATTCCTAGCTCAAAATTCGAACATGTCGATGAAATGACATAATAGAACGAACGCTCAAAAACTTTTTTTTGGACAATGTTTCTTACCTTGTTCTCTCTGCTTTAACGCACGTGTCGTAATATTCAATATCGGCTTTCTTGGTGTTTTCTTCAGCTTTACGTCTCTTGCCTTCCAACTGTGAATGAAAAGAGAATATTTCCTCCTTATCGCTATTTTATATTTCAATAAATAGTGAGGCAGCCTTTATGGACGGATCGAATTAATACAGAGTGTAACAGCCAAATGGAATAAATTAAATTCGATAACGAATAAATGAGAGCGTGTTGGGAAAAGCGCTCGGACACGTCGATTTGTAATTTTAAATGCGCACATTTTTCAAGAATATAATATTATACAGGGTCTTTCACGAGGAACCTCACCATATTTATACGGGAAACTACTGAACGTATTTTCATGAAATTCAGCACTTATAAGTATTTCACGATGCAGATGAAATCTAAAATATTTTCAAGGCATGAGCACCTCCGGTTTTTCCGGAAATGACGTCAACTTCCGTTTTTCAAATTAGAACACCATGTTTTTATTGCAGAAATAGATTCCTTAGAAAATTTCAAGTTATTTTGATGTAACATTTTTCAGTTTTGGTTGGAAAATTCTCTCTGAGCGGGAAAATTCGAAAAAAAAATCGAAAATAGAGCTCCGCTGAAACAAGAATAACTTCGAGGTTTTTGGATGGAAAATTTTCATTTTTGGGATTTTTCAAGATGTAAGATTGATGTATCCACTTTAGAAATCGAAATCGCGATTCATGATACAGGGGGTGAAAAAATCGCTATCAAAGTTAGGGATGACAAAATCGTGAAAAATCAATTTTTTCAAATTAGAACCCCATTTTTTTATGGCAGATATTGAATCTACGTTGAAAAATAATGTGAGTGTATGCATCACACCCTTGCCCTAAAGTGGATATTTTCTGATCTAATCGCTAGCATGATTCGGTTTTTTAGGTCGTCTAAGTTTAAGGGTTTCGTTTCGTATACAACACTCTTGACATATCCCCACAAAAAGTAGTCTAATGGTGTCAGATCAGGAGATCGTGCTGGCCATTCTTTAGATCCGCGCCTCCCTATCCACCGATTTGGAGAAATTTGGTTCAAGTACTGCCAGACAGTGATTTGGTAATGAGGCGGTGCTCCATCTTTCTGAAACCATATTATATTGGCAGGAACTTGTGGATCTGTTGGATCCGGTATAAGTTTATCAAACTTGGTACGACATTATTTTTGGAGTTTTAAATATTTTTCTCCATTCAAGTTGTCGTCAATGAAAAAGGGACCTACGATATGATTACCAACAATTTCTGCCCAAACATTAACATTTTCAGGATATTGCGTATGTTCTTCTCTCATCCAGTGAGGATTCTCATCAGACCAATAGCGGCAATTTTGACGATTAAACATGACCGTGTAGTGTAAATGTACTCTCATCAGAAAACAAAACATTTTCTGATTGGATCACATTGTTATCTAACATTGCCATCATTTGCTCAAAAAAATGCGTTCTCCTATCGAAATCGTCTTCTATATGAGCTCCTGAGTTGCCATAATTCTATAGATCTTACTTTCCTTTAATATTCGAAATATTGACGTGTGGCTGACGGTGAACAGCAGGGCTACTTTTCGAACAGAATTATTTGGGCTTTCTTGAAACTCAAGCATATTTCGTATCATCACTTACTGCATTGGCAGCAATTTCTTTTTATTTGTCTTACATGACCAAGCTCTCGAAACTGCTTTTCTATTTTGCTAATTGTTCCTTGGGATATAGGCGGCAAATTTGGAAATTTTTCGTGAAATAAGCGAGAAACTTCCATTTGTGTTCGTGTGTAATCTCCATAACCAATCATTTGAAGAATGGTCATTGTATGCATTTCCGTTAAATGAACCATTTTTCTAATATTATTACGTACAGTTATCGAAATTCAAAAGACAAAAGCACTTACACTGATCACTTATTGTCATGCAAACAGACAACGTGTTACTAAGGCTATGAGAATAAACCAATCTGTTTTTGTTTTTTTTTAATTTCTTCTCAGTAATGGGTTTTGCTTACTTCCTTCAATTCAAGAAGTAAATGGGAAATAAGTAGGTATTGAGTGTAATGTATCGAATTTGTGAAATAAAATAATTTTCATTTAAAATGTTAATTCTTGTAAAAAATCTGAAAACACTTAATATTTCCGAAAAAGTTGAAGATAGGTATAGGACATTGTACATGAATTATGTCTAGAATTTTCTGAAGAATCTAAAAAATAAATAATATGCAGGGGGTTGCATTTGAAATGAGAAAGTTTGTATTGGCCACGGTCGCATGGAACACTCTATATAATATTATTTTCTTGAAAAATATGCGCATTTAAAATTACAAATCGACGTGTCTGAGCGTTTTTCCTAACACCCCCTCATTTATTCGTTATCGAATTTATTCCATTTGGCTGTTACACTCTGTATATAAAACGCGTGAATGAGTTGAAGCACCATAGAGAGTGGATTGACCACTGAGTTCTAGATCTTCTTCTCGGTTACAGGGGTATATCAGGCAAAATATGAATTTTGTGGTATTACATAGAAAATAGAGTTCATTACTCTTAGACCATAGAAATAGGAGACATAGCATTTCATTAATAAATTCGAGAATTGGTGAAGCCCAAATTAAGTCAGTTTTAAATGAGTGAAACGAAGGTAGCATGAAGGATAGCATAGCAATATCATTAGTTACTGCCGTGGCAACATTGCAGAAATGAAAGGTCCAAAGGCGTGTTGTTATCGGTATTGAAGAAGGAAATAAAGTTACAAGTGAATCAACTCTTTTTGACGAATTCATACAATGTTCCTGACATTGGAACAGATTTCGAGTTAGGTTAACAGTCAGCTAAATTCAGAATTGATAACCATGACTTTTCCGATACAAAATTAGGTAGGATGTTCTTACCTTTGCATTGTCTCTCTCTGAAGGGATTTTTTGAATGTTTCCTAGGTGGATTAAGCTGGTACTTCTCGATAATCTGAAACGTTTACATTATTTAAATTTTTTTCAGAAGATGGCCTTGTGAGTTTTTTATTCCAAAGGACTGAGTGATCTTAAAATTCTGCCAAAGGCGACCGATCCATCTTTTTGTTTATCTTTCGTTCAGGAATACCCTCACATGGGTAGTAGAGCTATAAATTTGAAACCATATGCTCAAACTCAAAGAGATGCCTGTCTAGGGGCATGGATATGTCGTCTTTTACCGATCCTGTGGCCACCTTGGTCACCAGAACTCAATACTTCGGATTTCTTGAATAGTATTTTCATTGTTTTTCTACCTATCCACATACCTCGTGTTATCGATAAGAGCGGCATCCTGCAGCTTCTCGTTCTCCCTCGCGCAGATATGGCTGCTCTTCTTATTTTTGGCCTCGTTCTGTCGCAAATCGCCCAGAGATTTCGCCGCCCTGTCTACCGAGTTCTCCGCCAGCTTCCGGCACTTTTGCTGGCCCTCGGACATCGATTTCAGGGGCTTGGCGGACTCCTCCAGGAGCGCCGCCCCCAAGACGCGGTGGCTCTCCGCCCGCGCCTCCAGCTCGTGGGCGACGGCTTTCCAACCCTCGTTCAAGGTCCCGACGCCGTCTCTGCACACCCTCGTCAGTTTCACGCTGAGTTTTGACAGGCTTTTGGCGTAAGCCGATTCCGCATCGGCCCTGTTGAGATTTTTTTTAGTAACTCGGAAGATATACGAAGTGTAACATTGAAAAGGAAGCATTTTTTAGTGGAAAATCAGGGTTTGGGAAAATCGATCGTAGGGGAAGTACGTACAAAATGACATAGGGTTTTATTTCAGCGGCATAACTTGTTACTAGTGAATCACAGTAATGTCATATTCTACACCTATGATCTTTGGTCCTTTCTTCACAAAATCTAATCAACCTTTATGAAATAAAAGTACCAAAAAATAAAATATTCCTAGATAAATTGGGATGAACGAAATTCATTTTGTCCGAATGTTATGGACAAAATGACATACAGGGTGATTTTTTTAAGTGTTTCATTAGAAGTTTTCGAGGAAGGAATTGCGATACAAATTCAAAATTTTGTATTTTTGTTTTAGAGTACATGAACTCAATTTGTAAAATATTTTCAAGCGGAATCTACTTCCGGTTCTACCGGAAACGGATGTGAACTTCGTTATTTCAAATGGAACACCCTATATATTTATACATATTTGAATTCTTCGTTTAATTCTGCAATGACTTGATGTATGATATGCGCAACCACATCAAGCGATTGTTGAGTTATTGCCTGATTCTCAAATTTTTTGACAGAAAGATTGTCACAAATTAGTGTTTATATCTTCAAAATCCCTCATTGTAAGAATTTTTTTTGAAACAGTGAGACAAAAGAAAGTACGCTGATACTGCTTCTTGTATAAATTATGAGGAAATATTATACAGGGTGCCTGAAACAGGGCTTCAAAGTGAGCCTCATTAAAATTACGAAATCTCATTTTTTTCAAATGGGAACCATATAATTTTATATTTTCGATCGATTGCTCGTCAAAAACTAGTTAGAGTGTGCCAAACATTTCATGTCTTTAAAATGAGTAGTTTCGCCGCTATCGAATAAATTTCGAATTTCACGACTAAAGCCAGGTTTTTTCGTCTGAACATCAGGTTTATCAATGTAATTTTCAAGTAAGCTATGTCAATAGTAATAATATGTCAGTTTTAAACTAAAATTTCTTTATTTAGTCATCATTCATTATCTGCTCTGTTTATTTGTCACATTTGCCGCAAATAAAGAACAGACTTTTGATATATCATTCTGGTGTACCTTTACATGGGCAGGGGGGGCAGAAGAGGTCATGCCCCCCCCTGAGATTTGTATGGCCTTATCGTTTTTCAGCTTAACAACCTCAATATTTCAATAATTTTCATTTTGCTCCCCCTGAGAAAAATTTTGGCCCCCCCCCGAGAAAAATTTCTGCGGGCGCCCATTGTACCTTATTATTATTATTGCTTGTTTTGCATAATGCTTGATCAATAAAAATAAGTAAGAATGACAATTCCTAACATAGCCTACTTTGAAATAGACGAGCATTTTTAAACTAAAATTTCTTTATTTAGTCATCATTCATTATCTGCTCTGTTTATTTGTCACATTCGCAGCAAATACAGAAGAGACTTTTGATATATCATTCTCTTCATTATTATTGTTATTGCTTGTTTTGCATAGTGCTTGATCAATAAAAATAAGTTGAAATAAACGAGCATTCCACTGAATTTGACTGATAGGGACAACCCTGGCTTTATTCATGAAATTCTGTCGAATTGAGTGGTATGCTCGTCTATTTCAAAGTAGGCTATGTTAGGAATAGTCATTCTTACTTATGTTCATTGATCAAGCACTATGCAAAACAAGCACTAACAATAATAAGGTACACTAGAATGATATATCAAAAGTCTCTTCTGTATTTGCTGCGAATGTGACAAATAAAACAGAGCAGATAATGAATGATGACTAAATAAAGAAATTTTAGTTTAAAACTGACATATTATTACTATTGACATAGCCTACTTGAAAATTATCTTGATAAACCTGATATTCAGACAAAGAAACCTGGCTTTAGTCGTGAAATCCGAATTTTATTCCATAACGGCGAAACTACTCATTTTAAAGACATGAAATGTTTGGCACACTCTAACTAGTTTTTGGCGAGCAATCGATCGGAATTATAAAATCATATGGTTCCCATTTGAAAAAAATGAGATTTCGTAGTTTTATTGAGGCTCACTTTGAAGCCCTGTTTCAGGCACCCTGTATAAAATTTCCTCATAATTTATACAAGAAGCCGTATCAGCGTACTTTCATTTGTCTCACTGCTCCAAAAAAAATTCTTATAATGAGGGATTTTGAAGATATTAACACTAATTTGTGACAATCTTTCTGTCAAGAAATTTGAGAATCGGGCAATAACTCAACAATCGCTTGATGTGGTTGCGCATATCATACATCAAATCATTGCAGAATTAAACGAAGAATTCAAATATGTATAAATATATAGGGTGTTCCATTTGAAATAACGAAGTTCACATCCGTTTCCGGTAGAACCGGAAGTAGATTCCGCTTGAAAATATTTTACAAATTGAGTTCATGTACTCTAAAACAAAAATACAAAATTTTGAATTTGTATCGCAATTCCTTCCTCGAAAACTTCTAATGAAACACTTAAAAAAATCACCCTGTATACCGGCAATAGGCAACTGTATTTTTCTACTTATAGTTACAAAACTACTGACAAAGTTCACCAACGAAACGCTTGGTTCTTCTAAGAACATCAGCACAAGATGCGTGAGCCCAATGCAACCAATGCATGCATCGTAACCAGTCTTTTCCAGTGCTAATCCTGGAGAAGACATGGTTATTTCCCGATCTGAATCGGGAAAAATGTCATAACATTAGACAGATGGACAGTCGTCTTCATCATCTCGAAAGTTGCTAGAAACATTTTCTTCTTCATTGTCTTCTTCAAATAATGACCTATAGGGGCGTGTCTCCTTTTCTTTGGAGGAGGTATGGGCTCATTTTCTGATTTGATTGCAATCATATTAGGTGTAGAAGTTGAAACTAAGTACGTTTATCGAGCCTTCTGTTCACGTTTGCCTTGTCCACATATGAATCGTCCATTAGGGATTGGAGACACCTCCTCATAGGATCATCAATGCATCTTAATCTATTAAGATGCATTGCCTTCATAAGCCGCAGATGAATATTTTGTAATGAATATGTTAAGATAATTCCTGGCTCTTTGTTTGCTGATGGAGCCTGGGATGAATGGTCTCGGTGTTGTCCGGTAGATACGGTTAATTCAGCTGAAATACCTATGTCATTTTGTCCGTTCACTGTATATTATGTCATTTTGTTCATAAAGCGTTTTAAAACTGAAATATATCGAATTGATACAAAAAGTATGTTCAACATAAAAAAAGCTTCGTTAATACAATGACAAATAAGTAAAGTTCGAAATGAATGCAATATAAATGAAAAGAAATGATGAAAACTGGCCATTTGACGCAAAAAAAAAACTCGTGACCTATTTTTTTCTGTTATCACTCATAACGGCCGAATGAACAAGAGTAGCAGCAGTAGCTCCTGCGAGTTTTCAGAGGTTAATTGAACCCACTCGGATCGTGTGATTTGGTAGGAAGTTCCGCATTTGATACCTCCAAACTCAAATCATGATGCCTATGTCATTTTGTCCATATATGTCGTTTTGTACGTATTTCCCCTATCAGTTTGTCTGGGATCTCCGGTATTTGCTTTCTCATGAAAAAAAAAATCAAAAACCTCGAGTCAAAAGTGTATATTCCTACTGTTACTTCTAGCTCAACCGAGGTCATAAAAGAAATTCAAATCGCCTAGTAAAAAAGCGAAATATGTTGCAATTTTCTGACGAGGTGTAATTCTAATTGTATACAGAAGAACTGCTTTAAGTATACACCAACCTTATCTACATTTTTCTCAGAGATATTGCGATTTACACGCAAACGCTCATTGTAAAATGTAAATGATAAGGTCTACTAGTTTGGGCCTTCAGCTTAAGATTAAATAAGCAATTCAGTTTGTAATAACTTCAATTACCTGTCTTGTAATATCGTTGCCAATTCCTTGCAGAAATCACTACCATGTTTGACGTATCTTCGGAGATCCTCGAATCCATTTTGCCCCTGGAAAAATTGCAGTTTTTGAATTTGAATCTAATAAATGAAAAAAAATTGTCCTTAAATAGATGAGGTATACGAAATCTCAAAAATACCAAACAGAAAATTAAAACAGTATGCTTGAAAATAAGAAAAAAGTATAAAATTTATCTTGACCTTTCAATGGTACGATAATACAGTACATAACGGGTTTTCCAATAAGAAGTGTTATTTTGTATAGCATGCTATTTCGGTAGATGTCACTTTTGAAGCTGTAATTTTTTGACATTTTACAAGTTGAAACTACACCATTAACAAGCTATAATGAAAAAATCATTTTTTAAGAAAAGCTTTTATAATAACAACACTTATCCGCCATTTTGAAGCCGCCATCTTGAATTCTTCAATTTTGAAGAATCGTAATTTCCGACCCAGAAAATACCCAGATACCAATTTTGAATAGAATCGGATCATAATTACAAAACTCGTCCGCCATATCGTAGCCGCCATCTTGAGTTTTCCAATTTTGACAGAAGAATTATCGTTGTCGAACCCAAAAACCCCCAGATACTAATTTTGAATGGAATCGGATGATAATTACAAAACTCATCCACCATTTTGGGGCCGCCATTTTGTTTTTTTTTCTATAAAAAATATTTCATGATGCATTGTCACCAGAATTATGTACACCTGCCAAATTTCAAATCAATCGGACGATTAGAAGTGTGTCATATTCAACTTGCAAGATTTGATTACAGACAGACAGATACTGGGACAGGTGAAACTAAATAAAAGCTTGTAATAATAAACAAGCTATAATGAAAAAAACATTTTTCAAGACAAGCTTTTATGATAGCAACACTCTTTCGCCATTTTGAAGCCGCCATTTTGAACTCCTAAATTTTGAAGAATCGTAATTTCCGACCCAGAAAACCCCAAGATACCAATTTTGAATAGAATCGGATCATAATCACAGAACTCGTCCGCCATATTGTAGCCACCATCTTGAATTTTCCAATTTTGACCAAAGAATCATCATTGTCGAACCCAAAATCCCCCAGATACTAATTTTGAATGGAATCGGATCATAATCACAAAACTCATCCGCCATTTTGAAGCCGCCATTTTGTTTTTTTCTATAACAAATATTTCATGATGCATTGTCACCAGAATTATGTACACCTGCCAAATTTCAAATCAATCGGACCATTAGAAGTGTGTCATATTCAACTTGCAAGATTTGATTACAGACAGACAGACAGACACCGGGACAGGTGAATCTAAATAAAAGCTTGTAAAATGAGAAAATTTGAGGAAGAGGGTAACTAGAGGATAATGGATCTAGAAATAACTTACAATCGTCAGAATCGTTTCGACTGCTGTCATTTGTTTTCTGTTAACGCAAAGTTTTGTTTTCACCTACTGGACCCACTAAAACTTATTTCAACGATACCCAATGGTCAACTATGAACTTCGTTGATTCGCATTCGAGAAACTCTACTTCAACTGAACGACTTCTAGACTGCCTATTCTCAATTCAGAGAAGGAGATGACGAATCGTTCTTTATTCGACCAATTTTTACGAAATTGATTCACACGATGAGGCTGTTAATCTCTAGACCTCTCACCTTTAATTTCACCAAATTAACCTGAAGCATTTTTGCGGATAGCTGACAATGGTTCCAATTTTTAATTGACTATTTCCCTCGTCTTAATTTCAACCAATCAGAAACGCACAATTTTGAATCACAAATGGTTTCTAGATGGAAAAACTGTATGGCAGCAGCTGTCAGCAGTTTTTTCGGGTTTACCCGCGGCAAAACTTGACAGTTGTTGTCAACGTAAATTAAGAATACATACATAGATGCATCCAGAATAATCTGTTACTCATGAAATAGTCTTGTCAAATAGCATTCGTGCATCTAATTTTTCCTGTGAAAAAAATCGAAAAAACACAGTGCAAAGTAATATTTTTTAACAAAAAGCATTCGTGCAGGTGCAAAAATCCTCGTCTTCGACTCGGATTTTTGTTGCCAGCTGCACTAATGCTTCTTGTTAAAATATTACTTAGCAACGTGTTTTTTCGATTTTTTTCGGAAAAATTGGATGCACTTATGATATTACTTATGAATAAAAGTCCAATCGACTTAGTCTCAAATGATGTCAGAATGGCTTTTTAATTTTTCGTAAATCCAGCCCTGGATGTTTGCGAGATTATGACTGTATCGGTTGGAAAACATGCGTTTGGAATATCAAAAAAATATACAGTCTTTATAATACTGAGAATATTGTGGGGAGAGCAAAGAAAATATAACGTTCTTAAAATTTGCTCATTAATATTGATGTTCTCAACTTATAGCTGATTAGAAACAAAAACGTGTACCAAGGGAATTAGGCGTACTTATTACCATGATCACACCTCGGATCACACACAACAACAATAAATTTTCATTTGATTTTATTATTAGCACAAAACATAAAATTATATGGGAGAATGTTTACTTGCCAAGTTCACTTTGGCATGAAACGATGAAACAATATTCTAATCAGAATATGCAGCATTATCTATTTGCGATTAGCTTCCCACATATTGAAATTTTTGTTTTACCACTGCGACATTTTTTCTGGAGGCCGCATACAAGCATTGCAGATTGATAATATTTCAATATCAAGAGAACGAAATATAAAATTCAGTGAAATATTCATTATACAAAGAGACATAGAAAATAGAACACCTAGTCCTAATGAATCATTGCACCATTTTTTATATAGTATATACATTAATGAAATATACAGGGTGACGCATTGAAAAGTAAACAGAGTTCTCCTCCTGCATTGTCTCTTTGCAATTGGTAATCATCTTAAACTCCTGATGGTAAATTGGGTGATATTTCATTTTCGACGTCGAATATTACGCAAACGAATAATCAAATCTCAAAATCATATTCAGAACATTCAATATCGCACGACCCATCTTTTCTATTCAAATTCAAGGGGATGAGGTTGCCACATAGAGTAATGAAAATACAGGGTGGCCAAGAGATTGACGTCAAAAAGGAAAAAAACAAGTCCCTCGTGTCATGGGCTATTCGAATCACCCCATGTAGGTAGAATTTTTTTATGAACTTTGAGAATTTTCGACTTGACCATCTTAAAAAAAGATATTAAAAAAAGTACAAGACTTCTCTGTGAGATTTTTTTGTAACTTAATCTCCATGAATTGTACTTTTATACATAAAAAACACATATCCGTAACTTTGATAAAAATTATGGAAATGTTGGTCTGCATGGTCTCAAGTGAAAAAGTTAGGTGAATTGGATTATGATCTGAATTTTCGAATCAAAATTAAAAATGTAAAAAGGCTAGTTCACGGTTTCTTAGTATGCTTAAAAACTGCGCTCAACAGTCAGATTTTAGAATCATTGATAAAAAATGATACTTAACACTCTACTTTTGCTAGTATTAGGCTTCAAAGTCATCGAGGTGGAAAAAATCAAAGAAGTAGACATTTACTACAAAATTATTTTTTGCCATTTTAAGATTTTTCTGGTCAAGTTATGATAGAAAATGCTGAAAAATTTATGAAAATTAGCTTTAGATGTTGGTCAAGAAAAGTTCTAGATAAAAAAAAAGAAGAATAAAATAAAATAAATCACACATAATAATGTAAATAAAAAGAAATTTATTTATAGAAAATTTACAGTAGGTTTTGAAAGTGGCCACCTCCAGCCTCAATACACATTCTACACCTTCTTAGATTTTCTTTTAATCGCATAAAACCTGCCCTGTTCTTCCTTAGGACACGTTCGGCTACCCGAACAGATGGATCGGACGCAGCGTACCAATCAAGTGGCCCCCACGTTCACCTGACCTTAATACCATCGATTTTTTCGCTTGGGATTATTTCAAAGAAATTGTTTACGCCCGAGAATGTTCGAGTGAAGACGAGCTGCGACTGAAGTTGAGAGAAGCCGAACCTGCCGAACGTGTCCTAAGAGAGAACAGGGCACGTTTTATGCGATTGAAGGAAAATTTTCTAAGAAGGTGTAGAATGTGTATCGAGGCTAGAGGTGGCCACCTTGAAAACCTAGTGTAAATTTTATAAATAAATTTCTTTTTATTTACATTATGATGTGTGATTTATTGCCATACCTTTTTCTTTTTTTATTTGTAACTTTTCTCGACCAAAATCTGAAGCTAATTTTCATTAATTTTCAGCATTTCCTATCATAACTTGATCAGAAAAATCTTAAAATGGCAAAAAATGATTTTGTAGTAAATGCTAGTTCTTTGATTTTTTCCACAACGATGACTTTGAAGGCTAATTCTAGCAAAAGTAGAGTGTTAAGTACCTTTTTTTATCAATGATTCTAAAATCGGACTGTTGAGCGCAGTTTTTAAGCATACTAAGAAACCGTGGATTAGCCTTTTTACATTTTTAATTTTGATTCGAAAATTCAGATCATAATCCAATTCACGTAACTTTTTCACTTGAGACCAACATCCAACATGTCCATAATTTTTATCAAAGTTACGAATCTGGTTTTCTTATGTATAAAAGTACAATTCATGGAGATTAAGTTATAAAAGAATCTCACAGAGAAGTCTTGTACTTTTTTTAATATCTATTTTAAGATGGTCAAGTCGAAAATTCTCAAAGTTCATAAAAAAATTCATAACTCGACAACCGTGAAAAACCGCATAACATACATGGGGGTGATTCGAATAGCCCATGACACGAGGGACCTGTTTTTTCTTTTTGACATCAATCTCTTGGCCACCATGTATATGATGATGAATTTTATGTAAAAAAAGAACAAACTTGGAGCTACAAAATCTGGATTTTTCTATCAGAAAGGAACTTTGATTCCTCCTCCATGTGACACCCTGTATAATTCATTGAAGTTTCGGAGACTAATGAAGATATGTCAAAAAACTTGAAACAATTCGAAAAATCATAGCACTATATGCACCGTTTTAAATTTAAAACTCGCTGCTAGGTCTCCACACTGAAGCACCATTGTCAATTATTGTGAGTGACCTTTATCGGTATGCGCTCGATGGCCATTGATCAAAAGGCAGACACCGGTACCTGATCAATTCGAAATATTTAGTAGGTATGCTCTAGCGTTGACCGATTACGGTCCAACTTCCGTATAATATCGGACATAAAAGGTGTAAAGTCCTATCCGGTGTTGCAACAACAACTTCTGTTGAATCCACAATGCATTTTATTCAAATCGACGGAAATAAAAATAAACTGACAGTCTAAAGTTAGGGATAATGAAATAATTTGAGTTTTCTCTTCATAAAACAAAGATATACACAATATGTGATTCAAAAGTCACACTCTCAAGAAGTACATCCAGAGAAGCCACAAGTGTGCTTTTATTGCAGCCCCAAAACTACAAGAACTACGAAAAACTCATTTGGCTGTCTGCCTTTTTTAAGAAAAAAATAAAATCCAGTACTTTTTCTTTCTCTAATCCCACAGAGTGAGATAGAAAAATTGCCAATCTTCACCATCATCTTTATATTCCTTTCGTTGAAAAATAAAAAAAAATGATAGGAAGTTTAATACAGAAACAACAAATTCCAAATCATTATTCCTATCCGAGTATGCTGAAAAATCCCACCACGATAAGTGACTAATTTCCACATACATGACTTCAATTTGTCTGTGCCGATTGACTAAAACAATAAACAAATATCTAAACTCTGTAGTAACAGATAATGAAAATTCAACTTACGGCTGTGATCTCAAAACGAGATAATCGAAAACTAAGAGAACGCCTCACTTTCGTAGTAGTGTTCTCAATTGGCAAACAAGACATTATATTTTCGCAGGTTAAATGATTAACCTTGTGCTTTACATCATATGGTATCACTTGAACACACAAAAATGTCAAAACGAATATTGTGGACGACTTTATCTGAAAATTAGACAGATAATAATCAGATAAACTATATCAGTGAATTTCCGCTTTTGGAAAACGAAGTAGAATAGTTCATTCCTCTCAGATAGAAATTCTGAAAATTATTTTTGTCGCCAAAATTATCTCCGAATTACTCATTTCGAATGAAAAATCATAATAAAGAATAGTCCAGTTAAAAAGAAAAAAATTGCACCGATAAATTGAAAAGTGGTAATACATATTTTGGGGTAGAACACTTAAACTGATTTCAAGGGTTGGAGTTTCTTGCAAAGGTGAGAAATACACTGCGCAAAAAAATTAACGCACATTCTGAAAATCTCAATTTTAATGAATGTTAACTCTACATTGACTTTATAACTTATTTTTTATGTTCTCTCGGGAAGGTTTTGAACGAAACAAGACACATTAAATGGAAGAAAAATTCAGGATTTCACCGAATCTTATGTGAAAGAAGAGAAATGAACAATTTTCAAAATACTGAAATGCTGATAAGTGATTTAGTACTTGGTATTTCCACCCCTTGCGTTAATTACAGCTCGGCAACGACGGTTCATAGTCAAAATGAGTGATCTAAAAATGTTCTGATTTAATCCTTCCCAGATTTCTCCGAGTTGGATTCCTAAGTCATTAAGAGTAGCTAGATGATTTTCTGAACTTCTCAGCCTTCTATTGAGGTTGTCCCAAACCTGCTCAATCGGATTGAGGTCTGGACTTCTTGCTGGCCATTCCAATCGAGAGACTTCAACCTATTCAAGGTACTCCTGAACGATGCGTGCACGATGGGTTCTGGCATTATCGTCCATAAAAATGAAATTTTCACCAATGTATGGGGCAAATGGCACTACATGCTCTTCAAGAATGTTCCTTATATACTTATCAGCATTCATAGCTCCATTATCAACGACCACTAGGTATGTGCGAGCAGTCAAAGATATTCCACCCCATACCATAATCGATCCTCCCCCGAAACCAGTAGTATTCAGGAAATTGCACTGAGCATATCTTTCATGTGGACGTCTGTATACAAGGGAACGTCGATCACAATGGTAGAGGCAGAATCTAGACTCATCTGTGAACAGAACTCTTTCCCAATCGGCCACTTCCCAATGGATATGCTCTCTCGCAAAATCCAAACGAGCCCTTCGATGGGCTGGGGTAAGAGCTGGGCCTCTTGCGGCGACACGAGGCCTCAAATCATATTCTCTGAGGCGATTTCTTATTGTCTGAGTTTGCTCAAGTTGATTTCGAAGGAGGCGAGCGGTTGCAAACCCTTGTCCCAACGAAGAAACTCTCAAGTAACGT
This sequence comes from Adalia bipunctata, assembly GCA_910592335.1. Lineage (NCBI taxonomy): Eukaryota > Metazoa > Arthropoda > Insecta > Coleoptera > Coccinellidae > Adalia > Adalia bipunctata. The sequence continues at coordinate 25,568,890 of OU342950.1, forward strand.
TCTTGAATGGCAGTTGTTACCCGTGGTCTACCCTGTCCTGGTCTTCGGACATTCATACCTGTCTCCCTGAATCGCTGCAACATTGTGGACACACTTGTATGGGAAACTCCAAACCTTTCTGCAATTCTTGTGTATGTCCACCCTTCTTCTCGCAAAACTACCGCTTGGGCACATTCCTCTTGGGTCAAATTGCGTTTTTCGCGTTGCATAGCGATGGAGTGTAGAAAATCAAACGAAAGAAAAACTATTGATCACTAGAATTGATCGAGAACAACTGATTTTAGAATGGAGCCAATACATTCAAAACGTGATAATATCATCTTTTTTATTCCTGCTGGGAGAAAACATCTGTATTGAAGAAAACGTTGAAAGTGAATATAACATATGCATGCATAATTCTGATAAAAATAATTATCATTGAGAACACCTTCAGTTGTAGAATAAATTTGAGATTTCCATAATGTGCGTTAATTTTTTTGCGCAGTGTATGTTTATTGTTTTCATTCCTTTCCACAACAATTATTTGTTCAAACAGAAAAGAGATTTTGCTTTGGCTGACACAGGGTCTTCATTCAGTCAACATTCAAGTAGCCTTGACCACAGTACCTACAAACCCTTACCTTCAAGTAAACCGGAGTACTTATCTTCCCAAACCTCGACCTGATCAAACCAACATCACCAGCACCTGAACAATTGGGTTCACTGTTCTCTTTATCACTACAACGACTGTCACTACGATCACTAGTATTCAACTTATACTCGATATCACTGGCTTTCAACTCTGTCCTAACCGGCGTGCTAGAGATCCTCGCGAGATCCTCGTTGGAGTTCCTCATGGAACTGTTTGTGGACCCCCTCTTTTTATGGAAGAATTTACCGGTACTTCTGATCATGCCCTTGCACTTCATCCTCGAGTTCTTGAGCATCTCGTCCAGGTTTATGGTCAGTTTGGGTTTGTCCTCGAAGGCTCCCACCCTTTGAAGAGCAGCCTGGTCGTTCATTATGTTATTGAATCTTGTTTTCAAGGTTTGGAGTCTGCCTCTCGGTTTTTTGAGGAAGCTTTTCAAGTGTCCTCTTTTCTGGATATTCTCTTGGTTCGCGCAACCGTTGGATGGTTCGCAAGGACGCTTGCTTCGATCCGGGTTTGGACTTGAACGGTTGGTTGAGAAACGGTCGATACTGGATGAGTTTGACATCCTTGCCAACTCTATGTCTTCGGCTTCGAAATCTTTGAGCGATTGGGACAGTCGGTTTCTTTTAAGGCATCTGGGTACTTTATAAAAATTTTCTGCGTCATCGTCGTCTTTCTCTAAAACCCTTAGTACATTAGGAAAACTTTCGCATTTTTTCAAACCGAAAGGCGATTGGAATAGCTGCTTGCTCAGTTCTATAGACGTGGTGCTGATAAATTCTTGGGAGGCGCTTCTGGATTTGCTCTTTTCCAGCAGTCCTGCCCTCTTTGGTTCTCCAACGTGGTACGTTGGGTTGTCACCTTCCCCTATATCGATATCCACTGCTGTCATTATGATCTTCACCTCGCTTCTAAGACGGGGAACGGGTGTGGACGTCCTGGTATTCGAGAGTTCTTGTGTCGACTCGTTTGCTGATGTTACTGAAATGACTACTTTACATTGGTGCATACTGATTAAAAAAAATGAACGTGAATGACACGAGTGACGTGAAAATTGGCAGGAAATGAGCTGGTGAATAACATGAGAAGTTTTTCTTTTTCTTCTTCAACAAAAAGTATCGCATAATTTTGGGAAATATGTATGAAATGTTAAGAACATGATCTTCTTTACTGTATTTGATTGGACATTTTTTATATGAGGCATAAGGCGGAAATATTTCTACCGATCTCTCTTTCACGACTTTTGATTATGCTCGTCCTGTTTATGGAAACACCCTGTAGAGTTTTCAGTCGATAATAAGCCTTCCACAAGAGATAGATAAGAGCTAGAAGTGGCAATATTGATCAACTATCCTAAAAAATGAAAAAAGTACCTACTAATTATACTCCATTCACAATTATAAAATCACAGCTCTGGCCATGGTTTCGTTTTCAGGAATTGGTGCACCTGATGAAAAATCTGTGCGCGTACATAGAATATGGCTAATGACAAAACGACGATGCCAGTTTTTCTGTTTACATCAAAGTAAAAGTATCAAAGATTTTCCTCATTTTGTTAGTTCGTATCGATCGGCGATTTTGGGGAGAAATATCGATAGGAAATCGCCTATTTTTCCGTTCTTCGGCGTCCAGGGTCCAGGAGAAGTTTCGTGCAAGTGTCATTTTTTCCTTTCACTAATTTTGGCGTGAGTACGAACGGCAAATTTGAATTGGACCAAAAATCGATTTATAAGCATAAATAAAGCGAAAGTAAGTATTAATCGACCTTTTTACACTTGATAACGAAGTTTTTTTTAGGTATTTGGCTGTTTTGAAAGATTTCAAACGAAATTCCGGTCCCCCAGAAGTTTGGTTAGTTTCGGTATCGATTTTGGTGCTCAAAATTTATTTGGGATGCGTAAAAGGACAAGAAAGGCTTCCTTATACGATCTTCTAACGGAAGCGACCGGAAAATATGGTTCAGGTAGAATTGAAATGTGTCACTGGAGCTCTCATTCCTTTGCCGAAAGTGGAAAAAGGCTATATTGCACCAGAATACATCGGTTTTTTCCATATTCCAGGAGTTTGTGTCTCATTTTAGAACAGGTGAATGATAAATGTGAAGCATATGTACGACCTATTCCATTTTATTTGTACAAACCTACTGTGGTAGCAATGTATGAATATTTTTTAATCCCATAAATTATTATACAATCAGAATATTTTACTCCTTGTTCATAAGATCAAATAAATAAAATGTCGTCAAGTATTGAACTTTCAGTTCAAGAGGATAATAAACATTAAATCTTCACAAGCATGCATAGATGCATATGAAAATTATGTGAAAGCAATGCAATTTTTTTCCATGGCGAAAAATAATATATTTCAACAGTGATCTCTTGTACTTTTCATGCAAATAACTAGAAAAGGAATCCTTTCTATCAATTCATATAAACGTTAATTATTTTCGTCCATCACATCTTTTCCAATTCATTCACATTCTGAGAAATACGCTGAGAATGTAGAAAGGGCAACATAGTGTTGACTTGGAACATGAAAATATTTTGAAAAACGTCATTACTTCGATACAGAGTGGAATGTGTCAAATTTCCAATGCCAGAGCTGTGATTTTATAATTGTGAATGGAGTTTATGTATCTAGCGGGAGATTTTTCAACTATTTTTTTTGGCCACACTGACGCAGATTGGTACTCCTGAAATGTCAAATGATTTTCAGATGATATGTTGCCAATTTCTATCTACTTCTTTTCTTTTAAAATGGAGTTAGTTTTTTTAAGGTTTAACTTCGACAAAGGATTCGTAGTAGGTGCTACTACTTTTTCATACTGGAGTATTTCAAGTTGTGCAAAAAGGTATTTAAATGTCTTCTGTAGGCTTATTTCTTGAGATTTTTGAAAAGTGGGGAATTCTATAGGTCCGTCGGTTTGTTAAGAAGTTTTTATGTCGGGTTATTCGAGTACCTACTTTCATACTTTTTTCGAATGAACTATCGCAAAGTAACGGACCAATCTGTCCGTTATTTTTCAGAAAAATTTCAACACTCGATTCTTGATTTCCGTACAAGAAAATAGCATAACTGAATCTTCCAACCATGTTTATACGTGGAATATTTCCAGTATTAACAGAGGAAAAGATTGCTTCAACATTCGCCAGGTCTTTGGATTTTGGAATTATTGAATTCAAATAATATTTTCTTAGATTTATCATTTTCCCAAAGTAAATGAATATTTTGATAAATAGATAATTACTACAACCCCTATGTAGAATGGACAACGTTGCCTATTCATCTGACAGGAAAATGACTATAACCTAAAATTTTCAGAATATACACGGTGAAATGTGTCAGAATGTCATGGCCAACCGGTATACTTCATAAAAGTGAATGGAGTATATAAAAGAGGAAACGTCGAATGTTCAGAGAACATTTATGAAAATTTCCATAATTTATTTTGAACTCAAATCAACTAATAAGGTTCTAAACTGTTTCATTGTGCCAATTTGAAATTTGTATTCAATTTTCCACGTGAATATATGTTCTATTCTTGTATAATATACTGTTGAATATTCTTGAAATTTTATTCATTCTGTTCGAAATGAAGAAAATTGTAGTGACAGTATTTTTATTAGGAAGTGACTAAGTGAGTCAACAAACCCATATTCAGGCCAACCGGGATGCATTATAAAATTAAATGGAGTATACAGAGTGTAACAGCCAAATGGAATAAATTCGATAACGAATAAATGAGGGCGTGTTGGGAAAAACGCTCGGACACGTCGATTTGTAATTTTGAAAGCGCATATTTTTCAAGAAAATAATATTATATAGGGTGTTCCATGTGACCGTGGCCAATAACAACTTTCTTATTTCAAATGCAGCCCCCTATATATTATTTATTTTTTGGATTCTTCAGCGAATTCTAGACACAATTCATGCACAATGTGCTATACCTATCTTTAACTATTTCGGGAGTGTTTTCAGATTTATTGCAAAAATCAACGTTTTAAATAAAAATTATTTTATTTCACAAATTCGGTTCATTACCCTTAAAACCTAATAAATAATTCTGATTATTTCTTAATTATTAAAAAAAAAACAAAAATAAACATTAATGTCAATGTAGGAAATGTTCAAAATGCTCGAACGCGAACGTCTTGGCAACATGCTAATCTGGTGTAGAATTGTCTTCTAACGTTACTCAACATTTCAGGCGTGACTGATCTAATCGCAAGCGTGATTCGGTTTTTTAGGTCGTCTAAGTTTAAGGGTTTCGTTTCGTTTCGTATACAATACTTTGGACATATCCCCACAATAAAATAATTTTCATTAAAAATGTTAATTTTTTTAATAAATCTGAAAACACTCAATACTTCCGAAATAGTTAAAGATAGATATAGGACATTGTGCATGAATTGTGTCTAGAATTCTCTGAAGAATCCAAAAAATAGATGATATACAGGGGGTTGCATTTGAAATAAGGAAGTTGGTATTGGCCACGGTCACATGGAACACCCTATATAATATTATTTTCTTGAAAAATATGCGCATTCAAAATTACAAATCGACGTGTCCGAGCGTTTTTCCTAACACCCCCTCATTTATTCGTTATCGGATTAATTCCATTTGGCTGTTACACTCTGTATGATCTCTACTTCAGCAAAATGAAAGATACTGAAGATGAACGCGTAATGATCACACCTCAAAATGACGGTGTTTTCAGTGGCTCACTCTCTTAGCCCAAAATTTCGAAGAATTATCGACCGTTCGAGTACCTACTATTGACCATTCTGTTCATCACCCCATCTCATTCACGAAAAATCGAACAAAAATTCAACCCCAAATTACCTGGAATGGGGGTGGAATGCCTTGGAAGATCCCCACCATCTCCGTTCACATTCTCGTACGTATTGTCCTCCTCCTCGTGATTCCTCACGTTTTTCTCGAAAAACTTGAAGCTTATCCGAGGCACGTCATATTCCGACGCTTCCGACTGCAAAGTCTCGTCCTCCCTCTTCGTCAAATCGATATCTGCGTACACCCCGCCGTCGACGTCGTCATCCAAGTCTTCGCCATCCGAAACGGTCTCGACCATCGAAGCCCTGGCGTCGTCAAATCTCGAATCGTCCTCGACGCTGTCGTTGAAAATCCCCGCGGATACGGTTCTGGTTATCTCGTACTCCTTTTCCGCCTCTTGGACGTCGTAGAATCCCGACGATCTAGGGGTGCTGGGGCTTTTTTGACGGGACGTGAGCTTGTCGTTGATTCTCTTGTACAACTTCTTCATAACTGCGCGTAGCCAGGTTGTTAGGATGGTGTAGCAGTCGACCAAAATTGCGTAGCATGAAATCTGTGCGAGTTGGAAATGAATTTTCGGAAATAGGGAGAATGTTAACGTGGAATGTAGAAGCATGTGATGGTTCAATACTATTCTAAACTATACTAAAATGGTAACTCTGTGGACCGACCCGAGGAAATCTGCGATAACGTGGGTCCAGAAGAATCTTAAAATCGCAGCGAAGCTGCGATGAAGTGAGGAAATTTTCATTCGGTCGAAAAGAGGAATCGATTCATACGTGGGTGAAATTTCAATTCTCTGAGCGATGCCAAAGTATTTTTAAAAAATTCGCGAAAATTGCGAAAAAAATCGGCCAAAAGGGTTATTTTAAAATCGATACAACTTTTTTCACAGATATCATGGTCAAGATGTAAATATACGAATCGAAAGAGGAAAGATCAGTTCAAAATAGCTTGGTATTCATATTTTCCATAATTTTCCCATTTCTTCAGAAAAATTGATCAAACTTTGACATTTTTCCCATGAAATCACCCGATTTCCAGAGATCTACCGATAAGGATAACTACTTAATAGATAGATCTAGGAGCTCTACTAGTTTTTACTCTAAACAGTTATCAAGCAGTATCAGTAGAAATTAAATAGGATGTACAGGGCGCCCCAAATTCGTAGCGGCACTTCTAGGTTATGAGTGAAGATGGAGCGATACCGTTTTCTCGGCTCCTTGCCACTCTTTGATAGAACCAATGACACCAGGAATAGCTCTATAGCAGTCATAGTTTTTGTACAACTGGGTGATTTCCCAATTTAGCCATTTTCAGAAATGAACTGGATATTGCGAAATTAGTGAAATAGTTGAAACGGGTATTTATAGCCTACAGTATTTGGAATATTGATATAACTTTCCATTTTTTTTAATGATGTACCCTGTATTTTTTGTGCCAGTCATTGAGAGCTTTCTTAAAATTTAACACAGTTTTTCCCAGTTACCTTTGACTGGCAAAAGTGACGAAAAAAAAATGGTGTCTTTATTATCGTTATTCAGTTATTGGGAAAGTTTTACGCATGTAATTTTATTGATTTTGGTTTTTTCTGATCATTTCACATTGAAAATTTTGAGAAGGTGGATTGGACGAGGTGGACAACAGTCATGGCTATCCAGATCATCAGACTCAAATAGTTTAATTTTTTTTACATTAACTTAGTATTTATGACAAAGATTTCGAGTGAATATTTTGATTTTTTTTCTCGAAATTGGTAGCAGATCCGACGAAACTACAAGAGACCAAAAAGTTTAGTCTAACAACAAAGCTTCTTCATTCTTTTTTTCAAACTACCAGTGGCTCACCAGAGGAAAGTTGTGGGGGACAACAAGGGAAAGTGTTAAAAAAAATATCACCCTGTAGGTTTGTTATATCTTTGCCAATTTCCAGTTGTATGTTGGATATCTTGTGAAATGCAGATACTATGAGGATAAATCTTGAAAAAAATTAAAACTTCAATCTCGAAAACGAAATTTTTGTAGTCTCATATTCATGAGACTTTTTTTATTATTATTCAAGGAATCTCCCCTTTTTTTCGTACTTGAATTTCAGGAACATCTTGTATTGATCAAAACTAAAATAGTATGCCACTGATTAAAAAAAAATTTTTTTAATAATCGTCTCATAAAAAGTTTCCTGAGTTTTTTCTCTGAAACTCGCCCTTTCTGAATGAAAAGAAGAAAACTGTTCTAATGGGCTTTTAAATGTTATTATATATTTAAATCCATTAATACTAGAGAAACAAATTGGGATGAAAAAATGAAATTCAATATACAGGGTGTATTTTAAGGTGAGGCTTTTCTTTTGACAGATGGTGGAACTCATCAACATAAGTCATTTTACCAAAAATTTCTAGATGAATTATGCCCCTGTTATGAGAAAATGAATCTGGAATATTTCATAGTTTCTAGGTGAATCTAAAAATTCCTCAGTCCGAATCTGCTCCCTCGCCTGATCCTCCGTAGAGTGTGTTGAACAGATCATTTTGCCATATGCAGCTTTTTTATAGATATTTTAAATTGAACATTTCATAAGAGAAATTTTCGGTAAAATGGCTTATTTTGATGAGTTCTATCACCTGTCAAAAGTAGAGCCTCACCTTGAAATACACCCTTTATAGTTAATATCCATAAAAGAGCATATTTTCCAACATCAACAGTGGCGTACGTACAGTATTGTTTTCTTTAAATTAAACACCCTGTATTTTCTACGCATATTTTCCAACACGATAGAAGTTTTCAACATAAATGCGTACGGTATTGTTGTATTTTCATTGAAATTTTCTTATCCTGTGCATATATATATATAGTTATATAGTGAAAAGGGGTTACAGTTCACTGCCACGTTAAGGTCTATTGTGCCCCCTATCAGAGCTCTGCATACACCCTGTGCATACACAACTTCTATAAGTATGATTTTTTAGCTTGATTAATATTGACTGCTTATTTTAATATTGGCTGAATATGGATATTTTTTGAAAGTTAAGGAGATATGTAAATGGATTATTTCATTTATTTTTTTGTGCGGCAAGAAATTTTCTCCATTCGACCTATTTGACCGCTGAGGCAATTTTTAAACACAATGACGATGTAAGAGTAAGGTTCATTAATAATCTCTAATGATTTGATATGCTCTTTAAAATCTAAAGTGCGATGTGATTCTTAAAAAAATTATGTTCCACCTACTTTCAGTGACTCCATTTTCCTTCCTGGTCAATCTTCATCATTCCAAGCACAAATAACGAAATTTCAAACCGAAACTTCGAATTTGACCATTAAAGCTCGACAAATCGATTGGAACTGTTCGACTACCAGAGAACAAGTACTCATTTTCGATAATTACCTATTTCTGACGTTTACTTAAAAAAAAAACACGTGAGTGTTGTACTTTTCCCCGAATGACTTCACATAAAATGACGACGAGTGAAATAGTGTCATTTGCTTCAAGTTGGATGAAGAGAGATATGCAAACACGACTTGATGATGAGTTCATCTGGTCTATGTGTGCGGTAGTTTTGTACCAATATAATCTAAACATTGAACAACGGAAGGTCGATACAGGATAGTCATTATGTAATGTGTAATTAGATTATCTACCTATTCTCTATTGGGAGAGGACACTCTGTTATGTAAACAAGCTATTTTCTTGAACTAGTTATAAAGGGTAGGCCATGGCAATATTTATTGCAAATTTGGTTTCTTCTGTAGAAACCACTGCTCTTTCGATATGGACTATCTCCAGCCCTGGAGTAACTATTGCCACTTACATAAAAAATTCTAACAACATTGATATTTTTTTCTCGAAATCGGTAGCAGATACGAAAATATATTGAAAAATTGTTAGCCTACTATAGAACCAAACAAAATTTCAATGTCAAAATACTTTATTACTCAACATGTTCTCCTTTTAATTGAACACATATGTATATTGCAGCGAACCTGCAACGTCTCTAGACCTTCCAAAAAAATGTTTCTTCTTGGTCTGCAAACCAGTCCTCCACAGCATTTATACCCTCCTCGTTGGAGTGAAATTTACGATCTTTTGAACTTCTTTTTCAGTTGAGGAAAGAGATGATAGTCGGACGGAGCCAAATCTGCTGAATAAGGAGGGTGTTCTGGTAATTCGAACCCTAAATCACGAATTTTTTGCATGGCAACATGAGATTTGTGTACTGGGACGTTGTCCTGTAAAAACAAAATACCTTTGGATAGCTTTCCGGGTCTTTTCTCTTCTATTTTTTTCCGAAGAGTGGTCGAATAGTAATCTCCAGTTATTGTTCTACCCTGTTCCAATAAATCAATCATGATCATGACAATCCCAAAAAACTGAAGCAAGAACGTTTCCAGCAGATTTTTGGACACGAAACTTCTTAGGTCTTGGAGAACCAGAGACCAGAGTGGCGTCATTCAATCGATTGTAGCTTTGTTTCTGGATCGTAGAAATGTACCCAAGTCTCATTCATATAGTAACAATTCGGTTTAAGAAGTCTACATCGTTTTCAAATCGAGCACAGATCGAACGCGATGCTTCTACCAATGCACGCTTTTGGTCAACATTCAAACATTTGGGGATCCATTTGGCAGAATTTTGTCTCATGTCCAAATTGACGTAAACTATATGATGAACGCGTTCGTATGAAATATTCAGTGTTTCAGATATCCGTTTTAGCCCAATTCGACGGTCTGATAAAATCATATCATGAACTGCATCGATATTTTCGGGAACTGACACAGAAACTGGCCTTCCCGATCGTTCATCATCTTCAATGGAAAATTTACCTCTTTTGAAGCTTGCAGTCCAATTTTTCACGGTCGCATACGAAGGACATTGATCACCAAGGGTATTAAGCATATCTTCGTAAATCTGCTTACCTCTTAACCCTTTTATTCAAAAGGGTATCTACCTGCATTTACAGGTACTTGAGGATGGCTCGATACTCCAATTTTCCGATTTTTACAATTTCGGTGGACATCTTTTTTTTTAATGCTTAACTCTGGTTTATTTTTTTGACGTCTAACTCTACACTTCTTATAATGTTATTGTTCGTTGATATGGTAACGCAATATTTTGTTTATGCATGGAACTAGTCTAGGCTAACTAAATATCAATACATCCTCGTACTACAAAACTATAAGTGATCATAAAGTTTGGTATAACAACAACGCTTCTTTTGACATTTTTTCAAACTAACAGTGGCTCCCCAAAAAGAGTTCTGGAGGAAAACATGGGACAGTGTTCCAGAAAACATATCGCCCTGTAGATATGCAATCGGAATTGGCATGTCCTATGGTGTGAATATCAGAAACTATGAGAAAAAAACTCGAAAAAATTCAACATCCTGAATTTTGAGAACGCAACTCTTGCGGACCTAAGTTTATGGAAAATTATGCAAATAATCTTCCCTCTTTGTTCGTTCCTCCAATTTAGGAACATCTTGTATGAGCACAAAAAGTCCGAAATTCTCTATTGAAAAATTATCGATCAATCAATGATTATTTCCTCATTTATTTTTTACAAACAGGAAAAAGAATCAAAATAATATATAGAATGAAACACGAAAACATTCATATCTTCAGGAAATAGAATGTTTTTCAGATCATGAGGAAATCTTTTTTTCACAATACTGAATAACACAGTACGATGATTTCTCCAAATATAATTCACGAAAGGAGAATCAACCTCAATATTCATCAAAATCAATTAAAGATCGATCACATGTTCATCTGTCAACAACATAAACAATGCACATAAAATAATGAAATCGTGAAAAAAACATACTCGATCATTTTCATTTCTTCAATAAATAATAAACCATCACACCCTCCTACATTATGTCAACAAAAAAAACATGAAAAAATCACAAACCAATTACCCCCAGATGTAGAAAGCAGATTCACAGGTTCAAAACGAAAACCCAACAAATGACATCCTTCGCATACACTTCAAATATTCTCGTCCAAAAATCACGTCAGGTCACATCGTTCAATCCACACTTCAACGAACTGATCCACTTGTAATTAAAACATCCCGCACTGTTCTAAGAATGGTAAGATACTGACTAAGATTAAGATACCAACGCGGTGTTACCTCAGCTTCATTTTAATTCCATTCTACGCTCCTGCTTCTAAAATTAACACATGGCAGATACGACTCTGTATATCCGTCCCTATTTTATATCGAACCGAAAACTATGCGATTCGAGTGCAGGGAATGACGCTAATTGTGACAGTTTTCCGGTGTGAACTTTCCTTCCGAATAGCAGGAAAAAATTTACACAATTTTTTGTTTTCCTCGAAAATATCGTCTGAAAAAGGTGTAGAGAAAACAAAACACTTTTCAGAACCCCTATCTCGTTTTTCTCAACTGCATTGTCCTTTTAAATTGGTTATCATCTTATGCACCAGGTTAATTGTGTGATAATCAGAATCTTAAAAATTCACTCTCATACTTAGGAGGAAAACATGTCGCATGACATATCTTTCCTATTTAAATTTAAGTGGTTGTAGTAGAGGGATGAAATGATTTTTTTTTCTGTTTCAATGCGGCACCCTGTTAGCACTAAAATGATGAATACCGTTACGTACCTACCTATTGTTGTATGTAATATTGAATGAAACTTTCAAATTATCGAATTATTTCTGTTATACAATAATTAACACGAAAATTATAGTTGCTGATATTACAGAACAATGGTCTCAATAATAATGCACGATCATGAAAATGTTTATGGAACTTTCTCATTAGATACCATAATCATATATATTTTATGAGATATTTCGACTATGCCATAAGGTGAAACTCATGAAAATTTTTGTGAAATTCAATTATCCATTGAAGATTCTCATAGGGTGTTTAAAATGTAATTGAAACAGAGGAAGTTTTTGATTTCATCAATAAGGATAACAAAATTGTCCTCCATATGAACAATTCCAAAAGTATTGTATGGGAAGCAAAATAAAATTGAACACTTTCGAAGGGAAAGCACTATTTATATAACAAATGAGCGAAAACTGTGGGTGCCTGAAGATCTTTTGTCTCCACAAACTCAATGGTAACAACCGCATATCGATATCAACTTTGTTTCAGTTCCAAAAGTACTGTATCTTTTAATTATATTCTATCCTAATGCAACTTGTCTATTCATTTTTCAGTGAGTAGAAAAATAAATGTAATGTCGTAATCGCAAAAAAAAATTATATTCCAATATCGCAATAATTTGTTGCTGTTTACCGAGAATAAAACTAGCAAAGCTCTAAAAACTGGCAGACGTGGACTTCTTATGAAACACAAACAAACGAACGCGTTCACCTCGATATCATCTCGACCAATTTCATACTAATTCCAGAAAAAATCCAGGAGTTATTATCACAGATTATAGGTATAAATGTGACTGTTTAAAATATCAGATATGAGTAATGCACTTTTCGCTCTATTTGAGCCGACCGACAACGAAAAGCACCTTTTGTTTCGGACTATTTGCGCGATTCTCTAGATTCGTTTTGTCTCGATTTTTCCGTTAGACGCCGTTGCTTTATCACTCAGAAAATAGGCTGTTGCTTCGTCAGCGATCGATGAAATTACTGAATACTGACCCCAGTTCTTTTCAGCGTGCACACTTTAATAATATAACAAATTGGATTAATTATTGACACCGGCTCAGTATAGTATACGAAGAAGAAAAGGGTTTCCCAATAGAGTAGATAATTCAAACGTCATGGCAGCCATGTTTGACAAATTGAAAACGTCATTAGTTGTCAATTTTGTCTAAGATCGTGTGAAAGTAAGACTGGAGGCACTTCTTGTTTTTCTCAACAGACATCTCTACTATACTCGGTTCAAATGTAAGAAGGAGCAATATAACATGTTTGGCGCAGCGGTAGGAGGGCCTTCGTAAAGTTTCTTTCCGTCCAGGGACGAATCGAGGGTATTTCACACAATCGTTCAGTTTTAACTGAACTTGAATTCCATTTGTTTCAATAATTTATAGAACGTTGTTCTTTTGAAATTTGGCAAACTGTTGTCATTATCACGATTTCTAGAACTTTAGAAATCGTTAGGATTTCATTCCGGAAAAAAAAAACCGTGGACAATTCTTCTGATAAAGTCGATATCGAAAACGTCAACCGAATCTAATTATTTTTAACTACTGGGCTCTCCTCTTGGGTGGCGTCAATGTTTTATTCTCTTCATATTCTCTGAGAATTCTGAATACAGCTGAATCACTCACCCCTGAGTCTCTTCTCGATAAATACTTTTTCGTGGTGGTCTCCACATATCACCCTCAGATGCAGTATCCGTTTCCGAATTCGACATTGTTTTATAAACACTATATACATTTTGTCAAAAGATTTTCCAACACAATACACTTTTCACAACAAAATCTATAAACACTTTGAACAGCTAGACCTTCACAGTAGCTTTAGGTATTTTAACTGGTCTTGTCAATTGAAAACTTCGATATTTATGCAAATCAAGATGGCTTTAGTCCATTAAGGGAAAGGACCCAAACCTGGTGTTTCCTGGAATAACCTTGTCGGAATCTTGAGCAGCCGACAAAGAGTTTCGTACAAAATTATATAAAATATTGGACCGAAACTAGATGAATATATTTCAGATATTACAAGTAAATGACCATTATGAATTTGAACAGAGATCTTTTTCTAGTCTTGTCAATTGAAAACTTCGATATTTATGCAAATCGAGATGGCTTTAACCCATTAAGGGAAAGGACCCAAACCTGGTGTTTCCCGGAATTACTTTGTCGGAATCTTGAGCAGCCGATAAAGAGTTTCGTACAAAATAATATAAAATTATGAACCGAAACTAAATATATTTCGGATATTACAAGTAAATGACCATTATAAATTTGAACATGATGCAATGATGCAAATCAAGATGGCTTTCACCCATTAGGGAAAAGGACCCAAATCTGGTGTTTCCCGGAATAACTTTGCCGGAATCTTGCAAGATTCCGACCCAAATCTCTGAAACTCTGGTGTTTCCTGGAATTACCTTGCCACAATCTCGAGCATCCGAAAAAGAAATTATTTAGAAGATAATAATATAAAAACAAAATAAAAAATAGGGTACGTCGGATATAAAATGTTTATGACAGTTGCAAATCTGACAGAAAATTATTGAATCTGAAAACAGATCCAGCCTATCGTTCATAGATTTTGAGTAATAATCAAAATAAGAAATTCACGTCCGTTAGGACCATCCACTAGGGACCTACAATAAATGAGAGAAATGGACTAGCAAAGATCTAATTCAAGAAGTAAATCGCCGGAACGTGCTGCTACCGCAGAAGGAAAATGACAGACCGGTTTCTGGCTTTTTTGCCGTCATCAGTGTCACATATCCCCTCCTACGGTAGCAACCAAATGAAACGGCAGAGCTTATATTACTCTCTAGTAGGAACTACTGAGTACAATGTAATACTACAGTGTCCCACCGCTAGGTGGTGCGTGCGGTAGCAGCACGTTCCGGCGATTTACTTCTTGAATTAGATCTTTGCTAGTCCATTTCTCTCATTTTGAGTAATGAACGGAAATTGTCATTTTCATTACACCGCACTGAAAACCCTATCAAAACATGTAGATTCAGAACATCGAAAATGACTCTTTTCCGTGCGGCCGCACCGCAAAAAGTTTTACGGTGCGCTAAGGCATAGATGCATCCTATGATTCCTATTCTGAGACACAGAGCAACGATTGCGTGACAGTAGATGTCAGGGTTTTGAATAAATATTGTTTTACAATATCGAGATGCTTTCTGCTGAAAAATGTTCCCGTGTTATTGTTTTCAGAGAGGTGTAGGTAATGAAAAATATCGTTCATTACACGTCTAGAAAGGCTTTTTCCGTGCTTGCACGAGTTCCCGTGTTCGGCTCCGCCTCACACGGGAACACATCGCGCGCGCACGGAAAAAGCTTACTTTCTGGACTAGTAATTCAATAATGCTGAATGATGTTTGAACTCGTATTAGAAATCTGTTGTTACATTCTATAGGCACTTTTCAGGGGTAATTCAAATATAATATGATTGAATTTATTATACCAGCTATTTTCGAGAAATGAGATGGATTCATGATTTCTTGAATGTGAACTATAGTTGAAAGTTATCTTTTCTTGCTGGAAAATTTTTTCTGATTTAAAAAATGTATCGTCCTGTTCATCTGATTAATTAGAAGCGATGCTCGATGAAGATCGATCACAAATGCAGGAGGAACACGCAAAAACGCTTGAAGTCACTCAACCAACCATATCCAATCTTTTAAAAGCAATGGAAATGATCCGAAAGGTAGGACATTGGGTGCCGTATGAATTGAAGCCAGGAGACGCGAAAACCGTTTTTTCACGTGTGAAGATCTTCTTCAACTCCAGAAATGAAAGGAGATTTTGCGTCGAATCGAAACTAGCGATGAAAATAAGTGGGTCCAAACGCAACAATACAAAATTGAAAAACGTCCGCAATACGCCGACAGATACGACAGAGTTATTTTGCAGCATGATAATTCTCGGCCTTCTGCAGATCATCTTTGAGAAGATTCTGTATCTCCCTTATTGGTAAACCCGTAATATCGTTTTCTACGTAGTTTTAACAATGGACAATGTTACAGTTTGACCTAGGTCACGATCTTAATCAGATTATCAACCAAGGGGAGATTTCCTCACATTTCTTAGGCGGCATACAAATCAGGAAGATTTCAGTCTCAAATGCATCCTAGTACTTTGTTCAAAGTACATTTCATCAGCATGATGATTTACGAGAAAAATTGCCTTCATTTCGCTGCAATTCATCAGCTGTCAAAATCAGTCATCTGTTTTATTTATTCAATATACTGAACATGCACAAATCGTAAACATAACAGGATTACCCTCTTTATCACTCATTCAGTATTCTTCAAGCCATTATTTCCAGGTCGACTTTGAGAACTTAAGTAGGTAGTTGAACTTCAGCCGTATCAAATATCAGAACACTTCCTTCTTCCTTTTTTCGATCGTTCTCTCAGCTCAGTGTCCATATGCCGAGACATATACGTCATATTGAATTTTATATGATGAAACTCGAGACATTTCATGTCAGCCGATGGTTGCTCCTTCATTCCAGCGTGCATTTATAGGGTTTCGTAATGTCAAGTAGCTGATGGAATAAAAGTGGTACAAATTGAGCTTTTAGCTGATTAGGTTTGAGTTTTCTTGATGGATATGTCTCGAATTATAAATCGTAACGAAAAGATTAATATAAGTTTTTCATTGAAGTCAGGTCAAAACCAAACGGGACGAAAACAATTCACACAAAAAAATTTTCATCGAAAAATAGGGAATGGTATCACTATTCAATATTCTTGAGTGTTGCCACAATGCATAGGGGGCTGATCGTTCAAATAAAAATTGACCTGAATGAACTCGAATTCTCAGGCATCTTGAGTTGACAAGATAAAATTATCGAAGAAATAATTCAAACCAAGAAAGACAGCTGAGGCCTCTCGATTTCTAAGAGAAATTTAATGATATCATAATTATCATAACTCGTGAATATCGATACCTTCGTGGTGAATCAATCCATAACATGAATGATTATAGGTAGGTATAATTTCCCTGTTTGGTGAAATATTTGAGATTTCTAACGAGAAAAAACTTATGTATACTTACCCCAAATTATTCGGATTTTCTAACGAAAATTGTATTCTAGATAACTCACCTGAAACAAGAAACAACTGTTATATATTGGATTAAATGCGAAGAAAGCATTTTTCTTTCAACAAAACAGACATTTAATATTTTAATGAATCCAAATATAAATGAAACATCAATTCTGATCGAAATCAAAGGCTCGCACTATTTTCTCCGAATGACACGAAGCTAAATTCGATTATATTCCTCAAAAACATCATGGTTTGTAGCTAAAAATTTCGTTATTCAACTGGAACACCGAATTTATATAATTGGTGAATGCGCTAAACTGGAAAACACTGCTTTCAGATCATCCACCATTTTGCGTTTTTCAAAAACTGCATATAATTACCAATGTTTTTTGCGTTCATCTGAATGTTATTTCGATTTATAACCAATTCTTTTGCCTTGAGATTGAGAATGACTTCCATCGATTTCAGTAATTCGAAAACCTTCAACGAAACGCGTTAAATTTACTGTCATTCTCCGAATTTGCATGTTAATGGGCAATACACAATTTGTTTTTGTTAAATAGTAATTACACGCCTGTTCAAGAAATGCTCTTTTGAAACGCTCTCTCAGTTATACAAGTTTCTCTTGTCTTTTGAATGCAAACTTCACTTAATTACTATGAAATGATCGTTAGGGAAAATTTATTTGGATTAATCGAAATGGTCTGTTAAGATTTATTGTTTTTCGACCATTAAACTCCATTGAATATTCATTCAGAATTCGAATTTTTTTCTTGATAATCAAAGTAAGCCTTGACGGTGGCGGTATAACTTGGGACACCCGGTACTATATAGATCGAAGTAGTACAACACAAAATTGGTTAGCATCGTTACCTTTCATCGAATAATGGATATCTAACAATATTCATAATTGATTTTCGAAATACCATTTGCATCATAAGATCATACGATATATCATTTGGCATTAAATTGCCTTAAGTGCACATTATTGATCTCGTATCTAATCAATCAACATCGCAACTACATTCTTCTTGAAATGAAGAAGATAATAATTGATGGGTTCCTTCTGCAGACCGCTTATTGGCAAAGTTTATATGGCCAAAGGATGATTTGAAGAAACTGAAAGGTCGTACAGCCAATATTAGACATCAACGCTTTAGGCAGGCATGGAAACTATGTCATAAAAAAAGGGGGACATTCATATTCGCCATATCCGGATTAGTCGAGCATGAAGATCATAAATTACTACCTTTATTATAATAATTGGTTGTTATGGTGATCGCCACATCCGAAAAGTGGGTCCAGGAATGTAGCAGACACAGATGCCTATTGCTGTCTCTGTTTTTTCAATGATGAACCCTTGGAATCGTAACCGAAAAAAATATTTTTGTACAACTGCCATTAAAAGTGACTCCTTTAATGACAGCAAACAATGTTGAAATTGATTGTTTACGTGGAAGCGTGTTAAAAATATTTGTAGCACTTCATTTTCTTATGATGAAATCAGATGAAAAAAAATTCAGCAATTGCAAATTTTTATTATCAATATCTAACAATCATCACTCATGAACGAACATTAATATACCTGTTACAGGTATAATTTCAAGATATTTGCATCCAGCTCAATGGAAAGGCTTGTTTTCAAGCACATGGAGCTCTGTAACATAGATAGCAGCATATTTTTTGAACAAATTCAGTATCACCACACATACACGGGGAGACAGAGTTTTTTCAGAGGTTTTTATCTGTTCTCGTGTATCATACTCAGAATTGTATGGTACCCCGTTTACATTCCCTCTGCTAACACTTAGATTCGGAGCGGGAAACAGATTTTATTCTTCTATATAATCTGTTTCTTGTCGCCATTTCTTCACACGTGCCATATGCCATGTATTGTTTGACTTAAGAAAACAGTATGTAATTCTCTCTTTCAAAAGAATATTATATATTAATATTGATCGTAAAACTAGAACAATTACTAACATTTATGTGACGTTAGGGTGCTTCGCAACACATTATTAGAATCCTCAGCACCATCAGTACTTGTAGAAACCGGAAGTACAATATTGGATGATGATGATCCAAAATCTGTTGAGGTTAGGAGAATTTTTTTAGCAATGACATTTCTATATGCAATGGAATATAATAGACTTCCATCCACCATTTTTTTTATATCCGTAATATTTGCTCCTGATTCTGCTAGCAATGAAGCGGAGGATCTTCGAAAACAGTGTCCTGTATATTGCTTTGGTTTTGGCAGTTTGAGGAATTCGGCAACAATAGATGGAATTTTCCCAAATGTATTGATACCAACTGTATTCGCAGTGCATTTATTATTCATATATTTTAGAAAAAAACGACGATGTTTGATGACAGAAGGGCGCAGTGCAGAGTACTTATGAAAATAGTCAACATACTTCCCAATAATACTGAAAGAACGACGTGTTTGGAAGTTGTATAACAAATGATTATTTGTTATTTCGATGTCTTCCACTGATAAATTACACAATTCTTCACGCCGACAGGCTCCAAATAATCCGAAAATAGTTGCAACCTTAACCATCATGTATTTCTCATGTGGTTCCTCATTTATAAACTTTTCAACTTGTTCACGAGTGAGAATTTTCGATTTTTTGGGACGATATCCTTCACTTTTCCGTTTTTAATATGCTATTACCTTAAAATATTTACTAACATCCACACCATTTTTAACAAGGGCGCTTGACTTTATCATTGAAAATTTGCTCCACAAAGTTGATGAACTCCATATTTTCGATTTTTCTTCTAAGTATGCCAGGAAAACAGGTTCACTGAAGTTCCCTTCTAGATTTTTCAATTTACACCAGGCCAGAAAATATATCATACTGCTGAACAGATATTTTAGGTAGGAGATCCAAATTTGCTCTTCTTGCAGACTCTTCAATATCCACAGGAACAACCAAATCGTCACTTTCATTAATAATTGGACTTCCGACAAACATATTAAGCAGTTGAAAACCCAAGACGAAAATTGGACAGGAACGAAATTCAAATGACAGCGTCTTTTCTCATTTGTTAGTAATCATAACATTAGAAACGTTTGCCATTCAGAATAACCTTTTGATTATTTGAATATTGAAATGCATTTTGAAGTTTATGGTCATTGCAAATTCGCTCATTTTATTATCAGAATAGGGCAGTTGTACAAAAAATGGTATTTGTGTTAAAAGTGATTTTATTTTGTTCGTGAAACTTTTTCACTCACAAAATGAAACGTAACTTTTAACACTCATATCATAAATAACTATTTGTTACCCCTTTTCTAAAATATGTTTTCTACATTTTTTTTTTCAATATTATGAATTTCTTTCAAAACAAATGAAAATTATATTGGATAATTCATATTTTATATCACCAGACCAATGAATTCAATTGATTAAATTATTAAAATATTTTGTCTCTTTAATTTGACCCCCTCCTTTTGGTTACTGATAGAAATACCAAATAATGTTTCATACAAAAGTTACGAAACCAAACATATTTCATTTGAATGGTTCTTCCAATTTCTTCTTCTAATCGCTTTCTGCTGGTATAGAATATACAGGGTTTTCCTAATCCTAACTGGATTTTTACGACATTCTTTTTCGTAATGAGGAAAATAAGCATTGGGACTAGAACTCATTTCAACATTCACAATAAATAACCTACAGATACATCAACTGATGAAGGCTGGTTAGAACTATCCACAAGGAATCCCAACAAGATTACGAAAGATCATATGAATATCCAATTATAAAATAAAATGATCATGGTACAATTACCATAATCATTTTTAATCCTACGACTGAAACAATTGAATGTAGATGATTCAGATGGTTCAGTAGGATTCTGTAGGATTTTTACGTAGGCTCTTCGTCGTTATATGACTTGCATAATGTTCTTCACTTGTGAAATAGGTAGATACTTACTAGGTTCTGATTTATGTTGAGTGAAAAAATAAGGAGGCGGTTCACCCAAAAGGGATTTGGAATTTGGATTGTAGGCTAGAAGTAAATAAATTGTTTCCCAATGAGGAAGATATGTTTTTTGAATCAAAAGGATCTATTGTTGGTTGTAGTCAAGGGCGTCGCCAAGGAAGGGCAGAGATCAAATGTAGCTAGCCGCAAAGCGAACAATTGACTGAATATAACAAAAATATTTTACAGTTGTTGATGTTCTGAAAGAAACGAATTCCTTCTTTCCCGAAACGGAAAAGGCATTGAAAACTTTGATCGCTTTACCATGCACGACCTATAAAGTAGAGCGGACCTTTAGCAGCCTCAGAAGACCAAAAACATGGTTAAGAAGCACCATGACACCATCCTTGGCAGAAGTCTGGCCATGATGAATGTTCACAGAGCTATGATAAATGAAAACCTAAATAATTTTAATGATAGGTTGAAAGTTTTGCAAAAAATCCCCGCAAGTTATGTTTTAATCCAATATTATTTTTGTTAAAATTAATAATTATAACTGAGTTTGAAGGTTTTATTTAGTTATTTTATTGAACACAACAGTCGAAGGGTTGTGAAGTTTTATACATATCAGAATATGTAACGCTTCTTGCTGTCGACTGTACCATGGCGTTCATAATTTTCATCCTCCATTATATGGCCCCATGGCTGTAGCTTATTTATTATCCTTAGTGCATTATACATGATGGCCAAGAGATTGACGTCAAAAAGAAAAAAACAGGTCCCTCGTGTCATGGGCTATTCGAATCACCCCCATGTACCTATGTTATGCGATTTTTCACGGTTTTCGAGTTATGAATTTTTTTATGAACTTTGAGAATTTTCGACTGGACCATCTTTTAAAAAAGATATTAAAAAAAAGTACGAGACTTCTCTGTGAAATTCTTTTGTAACTTGAATCTCCATGAATTGTTCTTTTATAAATAAGATAACCAGATTCGTAACTTTGATAAAAATTATGGAAATGTTGGTCTCAAGTGAAAAAGTTACGTGAATTGGATTATGATCTGAATTTTCGAATCAAAATTAAAAATGTGAATGGGCTAATTCACGGTTTCTAAGTATGCTTAAAAACTCAAGCTCAAGCTCAACACTCAGCTTTTAGAATCATTGATAAAATGGTACTTTACATTCTACTTTTGCTAGAATTATCCTTCAAAGTCATCGAGGCGGAAAAAATCAAAGAACTAGACATTTACTACAAAATTATTTTTTGCCATTTTAAGATTTTTCTGATCAAGTTATGATAGAAAATGCTGAAAATTAATGAAAATTAGCTTTTGATGTTGGTCAAGAAAAGTTCTAGATAAAAAAAAGAAAAAGGTATGGCAATAAATCACACATCATAATGTAAATAAAAAGAAATTTATTTATAAAATTTACAGAAGGTTTTCAAAGTGGCCACCTTTAGCATCAATACACATTATACACCTTCTTAGTAATCACTTGAATGAACGATACCCGAACAGAAATGGATCGGACGCAGCGGACCAATCAAGTGGCCCCCACGTTCACCTGACCTCAATCCAATTCCAATTTCAATTTCGTTTGTGGTTATTTCAAAGAAATTGTTTATGCCCGATAATGTTCGAGTGAAGACGAGCTGCTACTGAAGTTAAGAGAAGCCGAAGGTGTGCTAAGAGAGAACAGGGCAGGTTTTATGCGATTAAAAAAAAACTTTCTAAGAAGGTGTAGAATGTGTATTGAGGCTATAGGTGGCCACTTTGAAAACCTACTGTATATTTTATAAAAAAATTTCTTTTTATTTACATCATGATGTGTGATTTATTGCCATACCTTTTTCTTTTTTTATCTAGAACTTTTCTTGACCAACATCTGAAGCTAATTTTCATTAATTTTCAGCATTTTCTATCATTACTTGATCAGAAAAATCTTATAATGGCAAAAAATAATTTTGTAGTGAATGTCTAGTTCTTTGATTTTTTCCACCTCTATGACTTTGAAGGCTAATTCTAGCAAAAGTAGAGTATTAAGTACAATTTTTTATCAATGATTCTAAAAGCTGACTGTTGAGCGCAGTTTTTAAGCATACTAAGAAACCGTGAATTCGCCTTTTTACATTTTTAATTTTGATTCGAAAATTCAGATCATAATTCAATTCACGTAACTTCTTCACTTGAGACCAACATTTCCATAATTTTTATCAAAGTTACGAATCTGGTTATTTTATGTATAAAAGTACAATTCATGAGGATTGAGTTACAAAAAGAATTTCACAGAGAAATCTTGTACTTTTTTTTAATATCTTTTTTAAGATGGTCAAGTCGAAAATTCTCAGAGTTCATAAAAAAATTCATAACTCGAAAACCGTGAAAAATCGCATAACATACATGGGGGTGATTCGAATAGCCCATGATACGAGGGACCTGTTTTTTTTTTTTTGACGTCAATCTCTTGGCCACCCTGTATATTCTCAAACTTGGAAAGGGTTCAGAGTCTCACCAACGTTTCATTGCAGATTTCGCCATCCGAAAACGTCTCGACTTCATTAACATTTCTGCCATTTCCAATATGTCTAGTATGGCGTTTTGAAAATACCTCGCCCTTAATGTTTGCTTATGCGTGAAAATTGGTATCTTACAAGCTCATCGAGTACCTAATTGGTTTATATTCAAGATCGTGACTTCAAATCATTAATTCCATAAGTTATTAAATGACAATGCTTTTATATTCCGCTCTCTTTTTGCCCGCTACCTCGTAAATCTACCATTGTCATCATATTTCCTCCACTTTCTTGGAACTTTCACTAGATAACTATTAAACTATTCAACTCCATTTCACTGTGATACAAAAAAGTAAGAGATTATTATTCCTGGATACACCTTCAATTCGTTTGCCGTATGTCTTATCGTTTTTTTTTCTTCGACAATCTCTCAAATCCTGGATGGACAATTAGTTAAGTAGTCACTAATCGTTGGATACAGTAAATATCCAGGTACATAATAACTGTAACTTCTAAGGTACAAATTGTTTCTATGTTCACAAATCGATTCAGTTATTCGATCTACATTTCTGTTTTGACGCGCATCAAATCAGTTTCACAACTAATTGAGTGATAATGAAATGGTCAAACTGGAATAGTGGCTCTTTCCATGGAAGCTTAAAAACTTACTATTTATTTATTTGGGATAGGTGGGATTTGAAAATTTATGTTTCCTCATCTTGTTCATTCTTCAAGTTGACCATATTACAGTTAATTGCAGTTTTATATTGACTCGATCTAAAGATTGTGAATTTCAAGTAGGTAATTATTTCAGTTATATTTTTCTTCTTCCTCTTTTTTTATTGGATATAGCTTCCTCTGGTGTTGTTCCGGAGAAAAATTTATGAAGTGAACTACACTTATTGGCAGACATTCTGAAACACCCTGATTTCTGATTTTCGCAAAAAAAAATTCCTGAGATTAATTATCAACAATCTGAGGACTAATCAAAGCTCCACATAGGATCGATTATTTGTTCAACGCTCAACCTCTGATCATTATAATGTAACAAATCGACCACAGATTCGTATCCTTGTGACCTTGGCATTCAATTACCATAAGTAGCAGTGGTGAGTGGTAGGTAATTAAGAGACTTAATGTATTCATGGGAGTTTTGTTTCTAAGATTCTGACGATAACAACAGGGACGAGATGTTTTTGAAACTTCATATACTGAGAGACGTAAAAAAAACACTGTGTAAAAATGAATTTTCACAACAAATTTTTTTATACATGACTACCAGGTCTAGGTCAGTAACTGATCAAAATCCAATTGTTGGAAAAATTGAGAATGAAAGATCAAAAATGTGTTCATTATTGGGTGTTCACTCAGTATAATCAACCGTTGTGTAAGGATTTGCAACATTATCTTTTTGCAATATCTAATACGTGAGGAAGAAGTCCTGCACATTTGTGCGTAGAATTCCAAACATTTCTATGGCTTTTTTACTAGGTGGAACATCATGAGAATTAACAAAAGTGTTAAATCATTTCGTCAAGCATAGATTGAATGACCTGCAAATGAAATGTACTTTCTTTTCCGTAATCGACATTACAATGCACAATGCATTATTGCAGATAGTATAAATTTTTTTGTCTTTTCGCGCCATTCCTATTAGTTGTTTAAAAGCCATGAAAAACGTTTTTTGAATCATAAATTCGCATTGTTTTATTTTCCTTTCATATTTTTCTCAAGGAGCTTATTCCCTATGACGGCCTATAATACTAATGAGACGATTCTGATAAGTGTTGTTATTTTACAGTCAACAAGTTCTTATTGATATTTTTGTTTCTTACAGAGGAGCGCGAACAAAAAAGATTGGACACATTTTACGAAAATCCATAAAATTCTACCTTCAACTCAGCCTACTCCTCGCCAAAGATCACATGTAGAACAGGTCATTTCTGATTCTTAAGTAATCGAGGATATGATTTATATTCAAGTACTAAATGTTTGAGACAAATTATACTACATAATTGAGAAACTTGTTAACATTTCAATGCTGAAACATTTTAAGTTTGGCAATATTCAGATTCGGAAAGGATATCGTTCACCTTGCGTTTCGACATTTCCCTTTACGCTCAGATTGTCAACGTCATTTGGTACCTATATTCAGTAAATCGATATGAAATCAGATTGAGGAAATATTCATAAGTATGTCGCAAATGAGGAAAACATTAGGTATACACAATAAATACGATAATATGCCTTCAATGTTATCCAATTCGATAGATTTCGAAAACCAGCAAAATACGGTGGCTTGAGGTGGTGCATCACTAAAATTCGAAGCACCTGTATATCCGTAAATTCATCTTTAAAATTTCAAACTTAACGATGACAACATCAGATGGAACAAATCCACATCTTAAAGCTTTAATAGCATATCTACGTATTTTGCTCATTCAAATATACTGCTCCACTAGAGTTAGGGATATCGTATTTAATCGTTTTTAAAAGTATCTAATCTTCGAGAAAATCGCTGTAAAATCATTTAAAACTCAATAACAACTTGAATCGTTCCAATAAAAATCAGTATAAGACATTTCGTCAATCTGGTCGCCTTTTTTCTGAAGTTTCGTTCTCTGCATATGCTTCATGAATGTTCTTATTTTGAAATGAAGTCAGTTTATCAACGGCTTCGATTTGAAACGAGTTTTCTGAAAATGCCAAGACGTAAATTAACAAACGCTGAGGCTAATAGGGCTATCGGAATGCTACAGGATGGCCTAACTCAGGTTGTTGTAGCGGAAAGGCTCCAAGTCAGCCAAAGTGATATCTCGACTTTGGAATAGGTTCAGGGCGACGAAAAACAACACCTGCTCAGGATCGTTTCATCACCGTTTCGGCGAGAAGAAACTCTACATCTACGTGTAGAATGCTACGGAATACTCTTCAAAATGCAGATGGGATCCAAGTTTCCATCGAAACCATTAGACGACGTTCGAGAGAAGTGAATCTAGGTTCTAGACGTCAATTAAGAGGAGTTCCATTAACACGTGACCATAAGCGTCAAAGTCTGGAATGGGCAAGGCAACATATCAATTGGAACGATCAATGGCATAGTGTCCTTTTCACTGATGAATCCAGATATGGACGATTTTCAGATTCTTGAAGAATAAGGGTATGGACAATCCCACGCATACCCCGTAATCGTCGCTATGTCCAAGAAGTCCATCCATTCCGAGGGGGTAGTGTTATGGTATGGGCCGGGATATGTTTCAACGGGCGCACAGATCTACACATTTCTCCTGGGAATATGACCGCCCTACACTATAGGGAGCATGTCATTGACAATGTTGTGCCAAATTTTCACGCTGCTATTGGTGAAACTCTTCAATTTCTAGACGATAACGGTCTAGCACCGTGCAGCCATAGTTGAGAATGCGCGCGAGGAGCTTGGTATTCCACATTTACCAATACCTCCGCACTCACCAGATTTGAATTACATAGAACATGCATGGGATATGCTCCAAAGAAGATTAGATAATCATCAACCTACCCCAGAATCCTCAAATGATCTGAGAGAGCTTCTGCCCCGTTTATGGAACCAAATTCCTCAAGAAATGTTCAACAACCTCGTGTGTAGTATGCAAAGAAGATGTCAAGATGTTATTGATGCCCGTGGGGGCCATATAGGCTAAAATTAATTTGCAACTTGAAATCATATTAATATGAATTTTCGTCACAAAAATCTTATTTTAACTATATTTTTTTGCAATTTAAGTCAATATCCCTAACTCATGTGGAGCAGTTTATTTTTTCACAGCATTAAAAAGAAGGCTATGATTCCGTCTTGAGTTCAGAATTTTTCAATACGAGTTCTGCTGACAGAATACGTAAACACCTCTACATTTTTCTTTCCTGGGGCTTTTCAAAGCACCCCTCAATTGCACTCGTACATTTGGAGGATATTCAACTTTTCCTTGGAGAACACCAGTCCAGACATTACGTAGAACTTTTAACTTTGTTAAGGTCGTCCAGTAAATTAGATATCACTATCCAAAAAAGTGAAACCCATTCGGTTTCGCTTGATAGCATTGACGACAAATTAAAAATGGAAAAAAGCTAGAGGAACCAGTTGAATGGTGTGCTACCTCTACCTACTCGAAAAGATATACACCGTCATCAGCTGTGGCTGTGAACCTGTCCCGGCCGAATAGTAAGTCAAGGCTGCGGTCACGATGATATTGTGTAGTTGTGAAAGTAAACATTCACATAAAAAAATGGAGTAGCGTTTCCGATGGATGAGATCTAACGGAAATGAGATATAATGGGATATTATTGTGGTTTGTATTTTACAGATGATTTGTGAGATTCTCATTGATTTCTATGATGTTTGTGATGAAGAATTTGCAAAAACGGCCAAAGTGTCTATCCAGGAGTGCTTATTCTGGGTTCCTCGAGAATCAAAGGAAACGAAAAGGAAGAGGCCAGTTGCTCACACGTGAAAAGGCAGCGTTCGACGTCTCTTGGCTTCAGTTCATACAGCACCCAATTTCCTACCTTTTGGATCATTCCAGCTGATATTAGTACCTTGATTCTTGAATACTATAGACCATAGAGTCGAAGTCAGAATCTTCGTTATCAACGAAGTCCATTCGAAGTATCAAGTACATATTAACAATATCAAAAATACGAATTCTGAACATTCTCCACAGGGAAGATATCCTTTTTGAGAAATAAAACAAGAAAAGGAAATATTGAGAGAAAGAAGAATTATAACAGTGAAATGGAAAAAATTAACTAAACAAAATACGACAAAAAAGTTGAAGAAAGTTTAGCTTTGAACTAAACTTTCAGTTCTGCTTACGAGTTCTAAAAATGATGAGGAGTGGGAATATACGAGTATGAATCAACGCAAGGTGTCTTACAGCCATATTTGGAAGGTATTTGATCCAAATTGCATCTTTTTCATGTGGAATCGTTCACATTCAAAATTTCACTTGTGCAATAGACAATAGACAATTGCCAAATCACGTTCTACTCAACAACTGTCAAAATCCCAGTCATGCTCAATTACTCCCACGTCCTTAAATTCGCATTAAAGTATCCTAGGTAATGGACACTCCTGGAAGTAGGTATTGGGTATATGAACACACCTGGAAGTACATTACCGATGGAAGTAGCACTTATGTGAGTCAGTCATTCCGGCTTTGCTGTTAACTTACTGTAACAATGGCATTCACGATTTGTTTGAATAATATGTGGAACAGTTATTTAGACATCGTAACTTAACTACCAATGTGTTCTTGAACTTGCAAAGGTCAATGGTCTATAGTAGCAGACAATAATGTTTGTCCAATTCTTTTGGGTGTGCTGAAAAACTGGACAACTTGAGTCGAACTAGTTCAAATTTTGAAGAAATTCCATTTTGTTGGTGAAAATCTTATCCATTGTAGGCGGGGCTTCGAATTATTTTCCATTCAATAATACCGTTAAGTCATCCTAGATTTTCTATATAATTGCTGTCAAATAATGAACATGCAACAATCAGTCATCGTGCGAATTAATTTTTATGGTACTTCGTACTGGTTTGTAGAAATCTAATATCTTGAATTCACGACATTTAAGTTATTCTTGGCGTGCATGTAAAAAGATCACGCTTTGTAAATAGACCAGGGTACAACTTTTTCTTCATAATGAGTTGAGACACGTACTCATCGTCCAGCACTTATTCAGACAGGGATCTACATTTTTATTTACTTTCACGATAGATACACATAATAGAAATTACGCATATGGCACTTATGAGATGGTATAAATTCAATCCTTTTCTTCACCAGTGTGCTATGTTCCGACAATAAATTATCTCGAACATCTTCAGTAGTTCATTCATATATGACCACAAACATTCGACATTTATCCTCAACCTCAAAATGAGTTTGATGAAGACATGAAGAACATAATGCTCAATTTCCCGTATAGACAATAGAAGTCATCAAAATTTATTACTATCACCTCTCACTCTATGGTTTGCATACAATAGGCTCTGACAAATTGGCCCCTTCCTTTCTCCGCCATTGGGATCTCAATTAACTTTCGCAAAAAAATTTGTTTAATCTCTGAAAGAAACCGATAACTACAACTCCGTTTCTTTATTTAGACATAAGGTCCAATTATGTTATTTGTGATTCTTAAATTTTGGGATTATCCATCAAGATCAATACATTTTTGCATGATTTTGAACCATATATATGGAAGCACTTTTTCAATTCCTATTGGGATACCTCCGAAACATTTTATTTGAAAGCATCAACCTCTTCTTAAAGCGACGAAAAACTCACAACTCGCCATAATTTTTTGTAATTTCGAAAGTTCAAGATTTTAACGGCTGAAAAACGTATAAGAAAAGACATCAATAACTAAATCATCCTTAGCAGCAAATAGCCTATCTATTATTGACATGAAAAGCTGCAATTTAAAAGAAAATGCCCTCCACTCCTCAATTTGTACTGGGTTTTTCACCATAATTCGACCCCCCCCTTTAACTTTGTTACTAAAAGAGGAACAAAAAAAGTTTTCTACAAAAGTTTCACGAAATCGGCTAATGTTTTTCAAAATGATTTCAGAAAATGAAATATATACAGAGTGAGCAACATATTTATTGCAACTTTTTTTTTCAAATGGAACACCCTGTGTACTTTTCTATATTTGACAAGCGCTTTTCCCCTGAGTTCGAATATTTAACATATGTTTGGTCTATCTGTCTTATTCTTCACAGAGTTTCAAATTTTAAGAACCAATTTCTTGAGTTTAGATTAGTTTAGATATTATTCATTCCATACTACCATAGTTCATTATTTTTTTTTATTTTTCATTGGATATTGTTAGGTATTCAATGAAAATATATTGCTTCTCAGTAAATTGTTTGAATATAAAGAATTGCGGAATGATTTCACATATTATGTATTTTTTTCCGTAGTTTCATTTCAAAACTTTGAAAATCTGAAAATAAAAGAGATAGATCCACATACGCATATATGTTATATTCGATATCAGAAAAGAATGACCAATAAAATATGAATATACAAGGTGTCTCATTTGAAAAAATGTAGTTCCGTTCAATATGTTGTTCACCCTGTATATAGTCCAATTGACGTAATCATTTCCAAAAAAATTATTTGATTTCGTTCAATTTTTCTAGGAAATATTTTTGTGTATCTCTTTTTATAACAGAGTTGGAGGGGGTCAATTTACAGTAGAAACATGAAAAGTTCGTAATTAAGAATGAACATTGACTTCTTCGAGCATTTTTCTACAAAAAATCAAATACTAAAAATCTGTATTTTGTTCGTGTAACTCTTCACTTAATGAGTTTTATATTCAAAAAATCCTGCCCAAAACTGAGGAATTCTTGGGATATTGATAAATAATGAATCAAAAAACTTAATTGTCAAAAAACCCATATATTTCGCATTCAGAACAAATCTGAAGCTGTCCTTCAATCGATCATAAATGTCGTGATAATAATTGATCCTAAGCTCAATAAATCTGCAAGTTTTTTGACGAATGATGGACTAACGACTGAAGTAGAACGCGTTTGAGATAAAACAAGAATTTATTGCTAACTAATTCAGGTTACATTAACATTTCGAAAGTTATATCGAGCAATGGGTTTACCTATATGTTTGCTAATTACTCGATTTTTGTATCTATACACAAGCAAAACTGGTATTAGGTCTTATCCACCAATTGCATAAGATAAACGAAATAGTCGAGTTGATTCGTTAATTCTTTGTTTCTATTAATTTATTAATATGTCAAATATAAACATTGAATAAGACTTCACTAGAAATTGAAAAAAGAAAACTCGTCGCTTTCTAATAGATTGGGTGACTTCGAAATATACTGGAGAGCTTGTGCAATGGAAATGGAATTAATCTTTATCATAATTCAAAGTGAGCATTTTATTAAATTAGATGTGGTAGGTCAGTATCCAATCGTGATAGGTTATTAATCTGAAATTGCGAATTACCCACCACTAATTACTCGTATTAGAACGAGCATATAGTTTTTGGATTTCATCAGATCAGATCGAGGTGTTCTAGAAATTGGCATATACAGGGAGAATATAATTAGTTCCAAAAAAAATTAGGGGGTTATCCTTGTCTTTCATATAAACTTTTCTTTTTTGAGCCCCCTCCCCTGCTACGTTACAGTCCCCTAAAAATGGCGACCGAAAAAAAGGTAAATATTTTTTCTTGAAAACCTGAAAACTGACAAGAATAAAATTGAGCAGACATTTTATGCGAGCACTGAAAATAATTTTTGGTGATGTTCCTCTATGATTGCAAGGGGTAGAAAAAGCTACCTCTCAACCTTGTTTCGCTAGAAACATCACATTTTTCATTACAAAAATTAATTTCAGATTGTAGTTTGATTGATTAAGGACTCTTGTAATTTCTTGCCTAAGTGGGGCAAAGTGCAATCACAAAAAAAAGCAAAGTGATTTTTATACCTTGAAGTTTATAAAAATTCGTTTATCGCTTTAACTTTATATTATGCTTGTATTCAAAATACGATATTACAGTATACCCAAAACCACAAATTATATTTCATTTCACTTCAGAAATACATTTAAAATCAATTATCATTCTTTTAGTTTAGTGATTGCAACATTTTTCACGTTAAACTCTATTTATAAGATCTTGGGTTGAGTGCAATCGATTAATAGGTGATAAAAAACCAAAAACAATTCTATATTTTCTTTATTGAGTCAAACGGAATAATATAATAACAAATCGAATATTTCATGTCCATAAAGTTAGCAGTGCCACTTTCGAGAAATTCAATGAAACCTATTGAATTAATTGTCGAATAATTGTCGAGAATTTGTCGTGAAAGAAAAAAATTTGTCGCGTCCTTAGTTTTTTTTCTACGGGGTGGCTTTGCTAACTTAACGTTAAGTTAGCAGAACTACTTTTTCAATATCGCCCGAATCTCATGAAAATGGTTACAAATAATTGTCGAGTAATTGTCGTAGTCGATATGAAGTAAAAAAAACCGAAAAAATCCATTCCTTTTTGTTTATTTTACGTCTTTTTCCCGCGAATTCGAGATATTCCTAGAATTATCGCATTTTTGGCAACAGCGCATTCGTAATTGACTCTTTTTCTATTGCATTAATTGTCGAATACCTGCCTCGAATTTGTCGTGAAAGAAAAAAATTTGTCGCGTCCTTAGTTTTTTTTCTACGGGGTGGCTTTGCTCACTTTTATATTAATTTAGCAAAAAGTGGTCGAATATCGTCACGATGATCATGAAAGATTGTCGAGTAATTGTCGATGTTGAAATAAAGTGAAAGACACACAAAAAATTTTATCTTTCTAGCAATTTCCACTCCATTTTCTCGCGATTTCCCCATATTTCTTGAAATATCGCATTTTTGGCAACAGCGCATTCGTAATTGACTCTTTTTCTATTGCATTAATTGTCGAATACCTGTCCCGAATTTGTCATGAAAGAAAAAAATTTGTCGCGTCCTTAGTTTTTTTTCTACGGGGTGGCATTGCTAACTTAACGTTAAGTTAGCAGAACCACTTTTTCAATATCGCCCGAATCTCATGAAAATGGTTACAAATAATTGTCGAGTAATTGTCGTAGTCGATATGAAGTAAAAAAAACCCAAAAAATCCATTCCTTTTTGTTTATTTTACGTCTTTTTCCTGCGATTTCGAGATATTCCTAGAATTATCGCATTTTTGGCAACAGCGCATTCGTAATTGACTCTTTTTCTATTGCATTAATTGTCGAATACCTGCCTCGAATTTGTCGTGAAAGAAAAAAATTTGTCGCATCCTTAGGTTTTTTTTCTACGGGGTGGCTTTGCTCACTTTATATTAATTTAGCAAAAAGTGGTCGAATATCGTCACGATGATCATGAAAGATTGTCGAGTAATCGTCGATGTTGAAATAAAGTAAAAGACACACAAAAAATTTTATCTTTCTAGCAATTTCCACTCCATTTTCTCGCGATTTCCCATATTTCTTGAAATATCGCATTTTTGGCAACAGCGCATTCGTAATTGACTCTTTTTCTATTGCATTAATTGTCGAATACCTGTCCCGAATTTGTCGTGAAAGAAAAAAATTTGTCGCGTCCTTAGTTTTTTTTCTACGGGGTGGCTTTGCTCACTTTATATTAATTTAGCAAAAAGTGGTCGAATATCGTCACGATGATCATGAAAGATTGTCGAGTAATTGTCGATGTTGAAATAAAGTAAAAGACACACAAAAAATTTAATCTTTCTAGCAATTTCCACTCCTTTTTCTTGCGATTTCCCCATATTTCTTGAAATATCGCATTCGTAATTGACTCTTTTTCTATTGCATTAATTGTCGATTACTGTTCCGAATTTGTCGTGAAAGAAAAAAATTTGTCGCGTCCTTAGTTTTTTTTCTAAGGGGTGGCTTTGCTAACTTAAGTTAAGTTAGAGTCAATTACGAATGCGCTGTTGCCAAAAATGCGATAATTCTAGGAATATCTCGAACTCGCGGGAAAAAAAAGTAAAATAAACAAAAACGAATGGATTTTTTGGGTTTTTTTTACTTCATATCGACTACGACAATTACTCGACAATTATTTGTAACCATTTTCATGAGATTCGCTCGATATTGAGAAAGTGGTTCTGCTAACTTAACGTTAAGTTAGCAAAGCCACCCCATAGAAGAAAAACTAAGGACGCGACAGATTTTTTTCTTTCACGACAAATTCGAGGCAGGTATTCGACAATTAATGCAATAGAAAAAGAGTCAATTACGAATGCGCTGTTGCCAAAAATGCGATAATTCTAGGAATATCTCGAACTCGCGGGAAAAAGACGTAAAATAAACAAAAACGAATGGATTTTTTGGGTTTTTTTTACTTCATATCGACTACGACAATTACTCGACAATTATTTGTAACCATTTTCATGAGATTCGCTCGATATTGAGAAAGTGGTT
The DNA here is from genome assembly GCA_910592335.1 of Adalia bipunctata. Taxonomy (NCBI): domain Eukaryota; kingdom Metazoa; phylum Arthropoda; class Insecta; order Coleoptera; family Coccinellidae; genus Adalia; species Adalia bipunctata. The sequence goes on from OU342950.1 coordinate 25,603,442, forward strand.
CTGCTAACTTAAGGTTAAGTTAGCAAAGCCACCCCATAGAAAAAAACTAAGGACGTGACAAATTTTTTTCTTTCACGACAAATTCGAGGCAGGTATTCGACAATTAATGCAATAGAAAAAGAGTCAATTACGAATGCGCTGTTGCCAAAAATGCGATAATTCTAGGAATATCTCGAACTCGCGGGAAAAAGACGTAAAATAAACAAAAACGAATGGATTTTTCGGGTTTTTTTTACTTCATATCGACTACGACAATTACTCGACAATTATTTGTAACCATTTTCATGAGATTCGGTCGATATTGAGAAAGTGGTTGTGCTAACTTAACGTTAAGTTAGCAAAGCCACCCCATAGAAAAAAAACTAAGGACGCGACAAATTTTTTTCTTTCACGACAAATTCGGGACAGGTATTCGACAATTAATGCAATAGAAAAAGAGTCAATTACGAAGGCGCTGTTGCCAAAAATGCGATAATTCTAGGAATATCTCGAACTCGCGGGAAAAAAACGTAAAATAAACAAAAACGAATGGATTTTTTGGGTTTTTTTTACTTCATATCGACTACGACAATTACTCGACAATTATTTGTAACCATTTTCATGAGATTCGGTCGATATTGAGAAAGTGGTTCTGCTAACTTAACGTTAAGTTAGCAAAGCCACCCCATAGAAAAAAAACTAAGGACGCGACAAATTTTTTTCTTTCACGACAAATTCGAGGCAGGTATTCGACAATTAATGCAATAGAAAAAGAGTCAATTACGAATGCGCTGTTGCCAAAAATGCGATAATTCTAGGAATATCTCGAACTCGCGGGAAAAAGACGTAAAATAAACAAAAACGAATGCATTTTTCGGGTTTTTTTTTACTTCATATCGACTACGACAATTACTCGACAATTATTTGTAACCATTTTCATGAGATTCGGTCGATATTGAGAAAGTGGTTGTGCTAACTTAACGTTAAGTTAGCAAAGCCACCCCATAGAAAAAAAACTAAGGACGCGACAAATTTTTTTCTTTCACGACAAATTCGGGACAGGTATTCGACAATTAATGCAATAGAAAAAGAGTCAATTACGAATGCGCTGTTGCCAAAAATGCGATAATTCTAGGAATATCTCGAACTCGCGGGAAAAAACGTAAAATAAACAAAAACGAATGGATTTTTTGGGTTTTTTTTACTTCATATCGACTACGACAATTACTCGACAATTATTTGTAACCATTTTCATGAGATTCGGTCGATATTGAGAAAGTGGTTCTGCTAACTTAACGTTAAGTTAGCAAAGCCACCCCATAGAAAAAAAACTAAGGACGCGACAAATTTTTTTCTTTCACGACAAATTCAAGGCAGGTATTCGACAATTAATGCAATAGAAAAAGAGTCAATTACGAATGCGCTGTTGCCAAAAATGCGATAATTCTAGGAATGTCTCGAACTCGCGGGAAAAAGACGTAAAATAAACAAAAACGAATGGATTTTTGGGGTTTTTTTTACTTCATATCGACTACGACAATTACTCGACAATTATTTGTAACCATTTTCATGAGATTCGGTCGATATTGAGAAAGTGGTTCTGCTAACTTAACGTTAAGTTAGCAAAGCCACGCCATAGAAAAAAACTAAGGACGCGACAAATTTTTTTCTTTCACGACAAATTCGGGACAGGTATTCGACAATTAATGCAATAGAAAAAGAGTCAATTACGAATGCGCTGTTGCCAAAAATGCGATATTTCAAGAAATATGAGGAAATCGCGAGAAAATGGAGTGGAAATTGCTAGAAAGATCAGATTTTTTGTGTGTCTTTTACTTTATTTCAACATCGACAATTACTCGACAATCTTTCATGATCATCGTGACGATATTCGACCACTTTTTGCTAAATTAATATAAAGTGAGCAAAGCCACCCCGTAGAAAAAAAACTAAGGACGCGACAAATTTTTTTCTTTCACGACAAATTTTAGGCAGGTATTCGACAATTAATGCAATAGAAAAAGAGTCAATTACGAATGCGCTGTTGCCAAAAATGCGATAATTCTAGGAATATCTCGAACTCGCGGGAAAAAGACTTAAAATAAACAAAAAGGAATGGATTTTTTGGGTTTTTTTTACTTCATATCGACTACGACAATTACTCGACAATTATTTGTAACCATTTTCATGAGATTCGGGCGATATTGAAAAAGTGGTTCTGCTAACTTAACGTTAAGTTAGCAAAGCCACCCCGTAGAAAAAAAACTAAGGACGCGACAAATTTTTTTCTTTCACGACAAATTCTCGACAATTATTCGACAATTAATTCAATAGGTTTCATTGAATTTCTCGAAAGTGGCACTGCTAACTTTATGGATATGAATATTTCTTTGATAACATTCTTTTTGCATTTGGTTCAATTTTATTCTATTAAATAATAACGGCCTCTTTTTTCACAACTGACAGGTCGTCTTCATCAGGGAATACATAATAATTCGATTTTAATGAGTTTACTCCTCTTTCTCATCAAGTTATGATTGCACTTTCCTAATAACAATTTTCGTGGGGTAAGTGTAATCATACTTTCAATACCTGAAATACAAAGTAAAACTGAATAGTCCCATTACATTTATTAACAATACATCATACATAACCGGCCAAAATAGCAAAACAGACCATGAAAAATTGTCTATTTACACACAAGCTGAAAAATTACGTCCCACTTGACTACGGACCGATATGTACACCAGTACAGCGCTAAGATCGTTTCGCTCCTGAACTTTACAGATGCTGCACAGGGTTGTCAACTGTTAATATTAGGTAGAATATACCATTTCTTGTGCCCATAGTCAATAAGGGTTGCGAATTTTCTCATAATTTATGAATGATGGTTCCTGATTGCACTTACCCCACATTACCTTATCTACAGATAATACACCTGTATCGTAGAGGCAAGTTTATAATTTTATTTTTCCAAAATCCTGAGCTTCAGCAAGAAATTACAAGAGGCCTTATTTGTTAAGAATTTATGATGCCATCAGAAATTAATTTTTTTATTGTAAAATATGAATATGGAAAAATTTTCTCACGAAAAACTGTTTAGGGTTGGCTTTCTCTGAATTCTAAACTGTTTTTCGGATGCCATCTCTAGGGGGATGTGCTGTAACTAAGCAGGAGGGCTCAAAAAGAAGAATTCATATGTAAGACCCACCCTTTTTTTGACAAGGAATCAGGATGCATCTTGAAAAGAGGTGTATTCGACGGAATGTGTAATACTACAATATTCCTTGAAATATGCTCTTGTTCGGTCTATTATTTCACACCATTACATAAACCGACAGTGTTACCTGCGAAAGGTGAATGGTTCACGATTGTCGGCCCTAAGGCAGCCGTGTAATTGCCGCATGTTATTCCCATTACAAGGATTAACGTGGATTCTAGAACAACGCCCGTTTAAACTACGGTGAAAGTGAAAATCGAAAAGAATTAGATAGGGCCTTACGTCGGCCACTTGGCACGACACGGAAAACTTCTCGAATCGTCTGGCATATTATGTAAGGTTACACTCGATCAAGTGGATTCCCTATTAGGAAAATATAAAATTCAATATGGGAATGGGATAAATTAAGAGGAAAGAAGCAGTGGCCGCTTGTCCTATGAGGCAGGTGCGGCAGTGCCTTCCCAATAAACGTCGTAAATTACACGTATAAATATCATATTTTATTCATTATTTATTCACCTAATCATTTCAATTTTTCTTATTGTCTTCATTCATACGCATTTATATCGTAATTTTCCTTCATTATATAGCAATAAAATGCGTCTCCGGACCTACGGTTCTATATCTCACGATTTCTGATTATTCTAAATCATAGGGAACGGACGGCAGGCGAGAATACCGCACGCCTGAATGCCACATGTTACGTAGAGTCTGAGACTAGCCTCTCGAATCTAGATATTCCCTCGCGAAGGGCAAACTGCAATTATTCTGCACTATTCTGATTAATCAGGAACTCGGGTCAGTTTTCAAATTGGGTCGGATTTGTAACAATAGTTTCAACTAATCAATAAAAAACAGTTATCTATCTATCTGTTTTTCGTATAGGTTTAAGTTTGTCTCAGTGTTCGTATGATATATTTCGAAACGTTTTTTAATTTTATCACTGAATTCAATTACTATCGGAGGAGACCCGAAGGCGAAATGGATTTAGCTGTAGATTCCTCTCATGAAACGAAACACTTTTTTCTTATACAATTTTTCGAAATTCGGTTTGGTTTGGAAGATACAGGGTGTCGAAAATCCATGAAAAAACACTTTTCTGTTTATATCTTCGGAACTGTTATTTCGAATGAACTGAATTTTGGTTGAGTATTTACACTATTCATGGTGCACATTCCTCAATCAAAACCTATTCAATATCTCTTCTAGTATAAAAGTTACAGGGTAGTCGACAATACACGCTAAAACACCATAAAACCACTTCAAAAAGATAAACGGTTCATATTTTCGAAAGAATCAATCACTTAAGAAACTAAAAGTATTCCTATTTTTTTTCAATAAAACGCGTCGTTTTCGAGTTATTCCCAATTTTACCCGGAGAAATTTGACGAAAAAATCATTGATTTCAAGAATAATCTGAATGCGTCTCTGAATTAAATATCATCGAATATTATTCCTCCTCTGGTCTTTAAACGAGTTTACAATGTTGTCACAATATTTATCAACTTTGTCGAGACTTAAATTCAGATGATGGACAACGTTGATGTAGAGATATTTAATAATAAAATCCCACAAATGTGGGAGATGAAATTGAACACCAAGGAGCATTCATTACGCACAGTTTCTATCAAAAACAAGCTATAATAAAAAAATCATTTTTTTAAACAAGCTTTTATAATAACAACACTCATTCGCCATTTTGAAGCCGCCATCTTGAATTCCTCAATTTTGAAAAATCGTAATTTCCTACCCAGAAAACCCCCAGATACCAATTTTGAACAGAATCTGATCATAATTACAAAACTCGTCCGCCATATTGTAGCCGCCATCTTGAATTTTTCAATTTTGACGGAAGAATCATCATTGTTGAACCCAAAAACCCCCAGATACTAATTTTGAATGGAATCGGATGATAATTACAAAACTCATCCGCCATTTTGAAGCCGCCATTTTGTTTTTTTCTATAAAAAATATTTCATGATGCATTGTCACCAGAACTATGTACACCTGCCAAATTTCAAATCAATCGGACGATTAGAAGTGTGTCATATTCAACTTGCAAGATTTGATTACAGACAGACACCGGGACAGGTGAAACTAAATAAAAGCTTGTAATTTATTGTTACCGGTCCATATTGAAGTTAAATGTCGATGAAATACAAAATTCGGATATGAATGATGAATATCGATACAAACTACGTATTAAATTGGAATCAATGAAGAATAAAACGATACCTTTTAATCTCTGGCGATGTTCTTATCTAAACAATATCCTTTTGGAATTTTATATACTCGACACGGTTAAAATTATATTAATTCACTTCACATTAGAACAATAATTCACTGAATGTATTCAGAACTTCACAAAATGTTTAGAGTTTGTTATTACTTATAGTTGGCCTCCAAGGGTAATTGAAATAACCAATCCGTCGGTTTTCGCTATACGCATGCGTGGGGAAATTTCGCGGCAAAGTCGATTTATGATGAAAACGGCAGAATTCATAGATAAGAGAGAGAGAATTCATAGATATGTTTCGAAAAAAATCCTTAACCTCAATGAAAATATCAGCAAGCTGAAAGCTGACAACATCTTCTTGAAATTTCTGTGCGAACATTCACAGAATCGATACAAAATAGATTAGGTTAGGTTGTTTAATAATAAATCCTGATGATCTGAATGAAAAGTCCTTCTTCATGAGATTGTTTGGGAATTTCGTGAAGAATATGAACAAGTTATTAGTGTTTACAAACTAATCTGCAGAAAAATCGAAGAAGGAACTTATTTTGGTGTGAGAAATGTGGCTTTTTAGTTGCAGATATAATCCGATGAAACTAACTGTTTTTGTTGAAATTTGAAATTATCGTGTTTGCAAAATTTTTATTCCAATAAGGTTAGTACTTGAGTATTCCCTAAATGTATAAACTCAATTTCAATCGAGAAATTTGAACTTTGATTCAATTCCACAGTATCATTTCAGAGACGTAATAACTAATAAGCCCAATTTTTTTTCAAATGGCTATATCTTTTTAACAGAGCCGAATTCGGAAAAATGGAAAATGAAAAAAAAGTTTCTTTCGGCCTCACGAATCTACAGTTAAAATATATGTACAAGTCAAAGACTCACCCTGTATGTACATATACAGAGTGTCCCATTAGTGCAATGAAGTAGAAAATGTCGATACTTACGTCAGTAACGGAATAATTTTACTCCGAAAGTGGTTGCTCTTGCACTGATATTATATCAACCTAAAATAATAGTTCAGGGTGTTCGTTTGAAGCATTCAGTGCCAAATAAGTATTTTTAATTATTGGCATCAGAATTTTTCAATGTATTCGGCGTTTTCGACATATTACGAAAAAATTATGGAAAAATGGAAGTTTCTACTTCATTATCAGAGTGATATAAACTTCAATATTCCCACTTTTCTAGTTGATGTGTGTTTCAAATCTAATGATATGCTGGAAAGCGATTTCCTTATAAAGGATGTTCTTGACAAGATCAAAAAATTGAAGAATTTCAACAAGGATGCTTCAAATTACTTTTTATACACACCCTTCAAATTGTTTAGTTTTCGAGGAGGTAATTCTTCATCGGTGAAAGTTAAATATTTCACAAAGCAAAATGTTCCTCGAAATACGCTAGCGACCAAGAATTTTTCTCATTTTTGCAACAGCCTTTTTCTCGCCAACGCCACGACAAGGAATCTTTTTTTTCTGATATGGCTCACCACCTTAAACTGTCACGAGCTGCCACTGGAAGGAGACTTTTGTGTTTGGCATTGAAATAATTATAGCAGGAATTTGGACTAATTTTTATTCATGATCCCTTTAACACATCGCCAACGTTTCGAATCGGTTGTGATTCTTTTTCAAGGCTGGAATGTCAAAATAAATCTAGAAACAAATGAAAAGGACCCAGAGACGATCTGCCACTCACCTCGTATCTCATAGGATTGAATATCGTCAAATTTATTAAAATAATTGTCTGAGTATCTCGTATCAATTTTAATTCAATCTTCAATTGTTTTTAAAATGGTTCATGTGTTGTTGAAACAACATGAGTAGACAGAATCGCCCCCCGGTACGTTCCACAAATCACAAAGAGTAACATGGAGATGATATTCAACTCTCCTGTAAAACAATATATATGCTCGTCACAATATCACATCTCGGGTAAAAACAACAAGATGAAGCACAACAATGACAATAAATAATTTAACAAAATAGATCCAAAACATTTCTTCATGGTGGATGCGCCTTAAATATATTAAAATGACTTTCACTATAAAACACCAAAATGAACAAACACAAACATCGAGTCTCTGAAAGCTCTTAGATATTTCCACCATTTTGAGTCCCTGAAACCCCAGTATTGCCCAATATAAGACTATCATACACCAAACTGAGATGTTGGACGTCTTCCCTATAGTTCACTGTGTTGTTGGACCTTATGAAGATCATCTCACTCATTAGCCTTCTACTGTAGATAGGTTCGTAATCCAGAACTGTGACCTCTGAAAAGTTGAATCCATGTCCCTCAGCATGCACGTGTGCAGCGAGAGCCGTTCCCTGTGTTATGTGAGATTTTTCTGCATCATTTTTATGTTGTCTTATTCTTTCCTGTAGTAGTTGCTTTGTCTGGCCTATGTAGCATTTTGTGCAGTTATTGCATTCTATTTTATAAACAACTTCTGATTGCTGTAAAATTGGTGTTTTTTCCTTTAGTTTTGTGTAAAATTTTGTGTTTGGCCCTCCCATCTTCGAGGTCAACAAACACAACAAATTTTTTATTATCGAATTCCAATAGGTACATAAAAAAAATGTCTTATAAATGTTTTCAGAGAAACGTAGAATTTTCCACAAGAATAAGGTTACAGCCACTTTTCAAAAATGCACATTTATGAAAACACTTTTGAATTAGTCTATACATAGGTCTTTACATTCAAATGTTCCAATTTGGCTCTCTCTGTTCTCTTGGTTGAAAAATTTCATGCCCTCCTCCCTGAAAATTTCCCTAGAGCCGCTAGTGAATGGAGAAGTGACATAACAAAATGTTTCACTATGACGATTTATAGAGACTTCAATCCTTCATTCAATAAACCACGAATTTTATCGGAGAACTCACGATTTTGATCTTCACAAAATTATTTATTCAGTGGACGAATATGTCAACAGGTCATTTCCTCTTCTTTCATTTCCTTTTCAACAGTTCGATAAACGTTGATACACTCAAAGAAGTGGAAGATGAAGATGGCGTTAAAGTTAAAGTATTCTCATCGAATAAAATGAATAATAATTTAATCAATACTGTCCAACACTGTCCTAATGTTGCTATATCATGATAATTAGTCATGAATTCAATACGCTTGAAATTAATGCCTCATTAATTAATTATTCGTTCCTCATTGATATTTTTCGATTTCTCGTCGTTTATTGTCGGATTCCTTCAGTGAAATTTCTCATAATTGAGTTTTTTATTCGAATGTCGGTTGTTAAATCATCGCATCTTTATTAACTTTCGGTTCGCCTTTGTATGAGAAATTATACATGAAACTCAATTAATGACCAGCCTTAGTCAACAAATATTTTGCTATTCAACTATTCACTATAGTTAGGATGCCACTCGAGGGTTTTTCAGGCAGAAATATAGGTACTAACTGACAACGAAATTGCAACACCCAGAGGGAGCTGTTAAAATTTCAAATTTTTTTTTTGTATAACAAGGATAGTATAGCAAGGAGTAAATTATTGGAATTTGGGAAAAATAGTGAGGGTTTGTTCATGTAAACATTTTTTGTTACTTAAATATTGTAGTCGTTCTTGCAAATTTCTTAAATTTTACAACAGATCAGCTGCTCGAGGACATCCAAAGTCGATGTTTAGTTGTTGAAATGCCTAGAGCACGTGTACGCGGAATTTATAACCAGCTGAGTGAATTTGAAAGAGGCCGAATAATTGGTCTACGGGAGGCGGGGTTGTCATTTTGAGAAATCGCTAACCGTGAAAACAGAAATCCAACCACTGTTTTGAGATGTTGTCAAGGATGGTTCGATAATGTCCAAAATCGAAGAAGAGTAGACACCGGACGTCGAAGGGGCACAAATGAAGTTCAAGATCGATGTCAGAGACTTATGCCCATAAGAGACCGATTTGAGACAACTCGATCTTTGGCTGATGAGTGAGGAGAACAAGGCCATCCTGTAACTGTCCGAACGGTTTACCGCCGAATAATGTCTTTCGGACTGCAGCATTATCGACTCCATCTTGTGTTACCTCTGACAAGTGAGCATCGCCGGCAACGATTAGAGTGGTGCAGAAAACAACATTGGAATGTGGAATGGCATCAGGTCGTCTTTAATGATGAATCTCTATTCTCCTTGGGTGGAACAGGTAGCTTGGGGTAGTATCCCTCAAGAAGAAATAGACCATCTGATTGCATCAATGCCAAGACTTGTTGGGGAGTGCATAGATAATCGCGGTGAACAAACACATTATTAACAAATTTATTAAAAAAAATTGTAACCCTTCGTTTTTTTTTTCTCCAAATTTTAATCATTTACTCCTTGCTACACTATCTTTGTTTTACCAAAAAAAATCAAAATTTAAACAGCTCCTTCTGGGTGTTGCAGTTTCTTCTTCAGATAGTATACAGTGTGTCTATTTAGCGCGTAATTCTTCGATATCTCAAAACCAAGACCTATAGAGAAAAACTTTGAAGGAAAAATTTGCTTATTTCAAAAATATTTTCAACATTACTGGGTGTTTTATAAAAGCGGGACGACTCGGAGACGAGTTTTTTTAAATGGAACACCCAGTATTGTTTACTCGGAATTTATTCCGCCGAGGTTTACCTTCACATCGGCGTTGCCAAGTTATAATTGATAAATCCATTTTTACCACTATTGAAGGGTCATGTTGAATTGGGCATGGTATATTCATTTATTCAAACTTTGAAAATATTTTTGGCATACAGTAGTAGCAGGGTCTCACGTACACCAATCCAGTAATTTTGCGACATGTTCTTTAACACGGTGCTCAATTTTGCAAGATTCAGATGACATTCATTAGAATTTTTCAAAGGGAACACCCTGTTTTTTCATTCACAAATTTATTCCGACATCTTTTGCCTTTTTATCGCTAAAAAAAATCAGAATCGGTAGCGGCGTTGTCAAATTATGAATAATTTCCTTATTTTTACTACTATTTCTAGGTTATTTGTGCGTCATAGTTCATTTATTTGTATTGTGTTATTGCGTGGTAGTGTGTGTATTGTGCTGCTACCGTATAATCAAATTTTTTCATTGACCATTCATTTTTACAATATGAACATTTAGAGGCTCTCCAAGTTTGAATTTAAAACAAAGTGGGTTTCGACAAATTGATCCAAAATGCTACTCTCGCAGATTTTTTGCAGACTACGAATTAATTTTTCGAAATACACTTCCATTTTTCGTGTAATGACCTGTCAAACATCAAAATATCTTAAATTTATTTAAAATTTTGCTGAATTCCCTCCCGAAACATAAAGAAATTACTCATAACTTGAAAACGCCGCAACCGATTCAGATTTTCTTTTCAGCATCGAAGACGGAAGATGTAGAAATTAATCTGTGATGAAAAATACAGGGTGTTCCATTCGAAAAATTTCATGAACGTCGTCTGAATCTTACAATATTCAAAATGTTAATTTTAGCACCACCCTGTAAAGGATCATCTCGCAAAATTACTGGATTGGTTTAAGTGAGACCCTGCTACTACTGTATGCCAAAAATATTTTCAAAATTTGAATATATGAATATATACAGAGTGTAACAGCCAAATGGAATAAATTCGATAACGAATAAATGAGGGGGTGTTAGAAAAAACGCTGGGACACGTCGATTTTTAATTTTAAATGCGCATATTTTTCAAGAAAAAAAAAATTTAATAGGGTGTTCCATGCGACCGTGGCCAATACCAACTTTCTTATTTCAAACGAAGCCCCCTGTATATTATTTATTTTTTGGTTTCTTCAGAAAATTCTAGACATAATTAATGTACAATGTCCTATACCTATCTAAAATTACACATCGACGTGTCCGAGCGTTTTTCCTAACACCCCCTCATTTATTCGTTATCGAATTTATTCCATTTGGCTGTTACACTCTGTATGAATAACCCTCCAATAGTGGTAAAAATGGGTTTATCAATTACTTGGCAACGCCAAAACTATAATTCAATTTTCTCACAGCGATGTAGAGCGGAACCTTAGCGGAATAAATTTCGAATAAAAAATACTGGGTGTTCTATTTGAAAAAGCTCGTCTCCGAGATATCGAAGAATTACGCACTAAATGGACACACTGTATATTCTAGAAGTCTAGTATTGAAATCTTTCTATTCAGCCTATTCCAATTCCGCATTTAAAATCCATTCACAAGTGAGATAATATTCGACACATTTTCGTATGTTTACCATTTCACTTTTGCTCAATTCGATTCCACCTGTTTACCTGGTCAACCTTGCGAACGCTCAGGTCGCGTCGTCAGTCGTAACCTGAATTATTACTTTCAGAATTAAAAGTTGATTACAATGAATGCATAAATATGAAACAGGAACAACAACAATTGAACAGGTGATTATTTACATTCAACAACCTAGTTAATGTCCATTTTGCCAAGTAATTGAGACAGAGAGGTAGATGCTTGGCCATTTTATTTTCATTACATTAAATGGCATTCGTTTCTTGGAGAATTGATCAAGCTCCCACAAGCTGTTTCTTATGTACCGGGTGTTCTATTTTATACTGTCAATCCATGAAATATTACATCGGTTTCGGTAGTCGAAAGTCAGGAATTTTTGAGCGCTTGATCCATACAGAGTGTTCCTAAATTGAACTTACAAACGAGAAGGGGAGATTCTTTAAGTAAGTCACATAAACATGGGGTCACAAAAGTTTCGTTTTCCAGGTACAGAGTGTTGAACTTTTAATTTTTTTCATGTTTTCTTTACAAAGTATCTGCTCATAACAAGATATTCATCTTATCAGAACACAAAAGTAAAATTTTATGTGTTGAAACATACAATGTATTTCTCTATTTCAGTATCGTAATGAGTTCATTACAGTACTAAAAACAGTGCTGTAATGAACTCATTACAGTATTGTTTTTAGTTATATTTTTCGTTTCGTGGTTGTCAACAATGACTGCCGATCCTATCAATTTTCAACATACGTCAATTTGGAAATGTCAATTTCGTGACAGTCACTGACTGCCAAGATACAACGCAAAAGTCACTAGGATGTATAATCTGAATTTTTCATTGAATTTCAACAGTATTACACGAAATTTGACTGAAATAGAGAAAATATCGTCTAATACTCGTTGCAGAATGCAATTCCAACATTCATTTCGCATTCGTATGGAATAAGAGCCCATTCTGCAACTGGTTTTAGGATATATGTACTATTATCACAGAATAATTAGGTATTCTGTGCTATTATTCACCATCGATTACTAACTGAATTTTATGATAATATGGATTTCTCTGAGGATTTCTAGAGAATCGTTTAAAATTTTTTTCTCGAAATCAGTAGCAGATACGACAAAACTACAAGAGACCGAAAAGTTTAGTATAACAACAAAGCTTCTTTTCACATTTTTTCAAATTAACAGTTGCCCACCAAAAAAATATTCTGGAGGAAAATAGGTGACAGTGTTACAGAAATAAATATCACCCTGTAGATCTGCTATCGAAATTGCCATGTCAGGTGGTGAGAACTCTCAGATGTATATAATACCTATATGCCAAATTTCAGTTGAATATCTTGTAAAGTGTAGATACTATATGAGAAAAAAACATGTACAGAATTCGAACTTCAACACTCAGTATTTCCAAAACGAAACGTCTGCGACCCCATGTTTATGGGACTTTTTTCTTAAACCTACTTGAGGAATCTCCCCTTTTCGTTTGTGCGTTCAATTAAGGAACACCCTGTATACAGTTCAACCCAATCCAATGATTAGAAGTTTCTTACATCAGTTCCATTTCAATCATTTGAAAGTTCGAACGGAATTTTAGAGAACACCTTGCTGATTTGATTTTTTCACGCTGGACCTTCGACGATTGGTTTTAGAAAGCTCATTCTAACTGAAATCATCTTTATCAACCGTTAAACTTCGTGAAAATAACCGCGGTTATTGTGTGGAGATATTGTAGATATAATCGAGGAATCCTAGATGGAAAAATTCCAAACAGTACTGTTATAATGTAATTGAGTGTAAATCATGAAAAGATATAGTTGTACGGGAGTACAATACAGGGTGTACAATGAAATGCTTCAAATATTATTATTTGCTACTGTTCTGTGTTCTCTTTCACGTTCGTGTAAACTTTTCTACCCCATAAATAGAGATCTAGTGGGGTAAGATCTGTAGTTCGAGGTGGCTAAATAAATGGCCAGAGGTTTTCAAATAATATGTAGTTCATTTTAGACTAATCCTCCTTGACGAATTGGCTAGGGACCACTCCATTTAGAATTTACAAGGAGTGGTTCCCCTCAAAGCATCACTCAGAGATCTCAAACGTTAATTAGATTCCTTGCCGAACTTATTTGGACGAAAGTAATTCGTACGGCACTCTGTATAGAAAATACTGTGATGACGCCTTAAAACGGAAAATAATTTGATATCACTTACCAAACAACCTGTAGAAATATACTTATTATTTTTCCTCCCTAATAAAGTATCCATATTACTCAAAATGACCACCACTGAATTTCAGATCACAAAATAAAACCCACTAAACAAATAATTCCCACTTCTGATAAACACTACAAAATGTCTACAAAAATCCACAAGAACAAACAATTTAGCTAACTTCAATTCGAGGTGTCCTTATGTGAGAATATTATTGAATGAAGATGAGACAGTTAACAATGTTAACATTCTTCCAAGTCGAAAGTCATAATATCAAAACTAGATTGGAACCAAGTCATTAGGATGCTATTAAAACATGGAAATTATTCTGGGATTGACAGCATTTTTGTCCAAAACAAAAGCACATCCACTAGGTGGCAGCTGCTAGTAATAACTATTTTCCTAATAAGATGTGGCCTCTGGCCTCCAAGACAACGTGACATGATGGCACTTGATTATTTTTTGTACAGTCTTTCAAGAATGAAAAACTCTGGATTCTTGTATTTGAAATCATTTATTGTGATCAGTATCGACCAGTCACAATTGCAATCCATCGAATAATGAAGTTACATACGAAACGTCAAGGAGAAACTGTTACATGGAAATTATACATATCAGCCATTCTTTCTTTCTGTAGGTAACCATGATAAAAATAGAGTAAAGGTTGCTTCAGTAATGTTAGTTCATGGTACACTTGATGGATAGGTACTATTTATGAACAATGATGTTATCTAACAAAGAAAACCCATTGGAATGGAAAATAAATAACGTTTCCTAGTTTTTCTAGAGAACTGCTGCAATATTGAGCTGAAATGAATAAAATGAGAGGAATGCATTCGTGAACCGGTAATTGGTGCAATTATTTTTGGAAATAATTGGGATAAAATTAGTAATAATCCACTTGAAAGGATGTAGGTGTAAGAATATTCAAGAATAATAAGCTGGTCAAAATATTTGGTAATAGATTCGTTGGGTTTTGCAATAAAATGTATGAACATGCAACTGCAAGTTTAGGCAAAGTTATCAGTTTAGAAAGCCATTAACAAAAACTCCAGTCGGAAGACAATTATTTTGTACTTTGTCGAAATTCTTGGCACTCCATTTAAATAGCGGTACTATGGTTCAGTTAGTATGTAGGTAGTTGATAGTTGGTACCAAGCGGTATAAATTAAAACCTGGATTTAATTTGGGTCGGAAATCACACAGCCAAATTTTATGAAAATGGAACCACTACTTTACAAAAACATTTATTCCCTTAGAAAAAATCATTTGCACCTAAAATAATGTTCTTAAAAGCGGCTAAAATTGTTTATTTCAACAAGACTTCATGACCTCTTTAAGAACGTTATCTTTTTACCCATAACATAAATCTTCAAACGAATATTTCGAATTCTTTTTTTCATTTTGAAATTCATATTCAAAAAGGGTTAAAAAACTGTCGTGAAGTCAGCATCTTTTGAGCGCTCACACGTTCATCCATCTTGTAAATACACGGCGCAAAAAAATTAACGCACATTCTGAAAATCTCAATTTTAATGAAAGTTAACTCTACATTGACTTTATAACTTATTTTTTATGTTCTCTCGGGAAGGTTTTGAATTTGAACGAAACAATACCTACACATTAAATGGAAGAAAAATTCAGGATTTCACCGAATCTTATGTGAAAGAAGAGAAATGAACAATTTTCAAAATACTGAAATGCTGATAAGTGATTTAATACTTGGTTTTTCCACCCCTTGCGTTAATTACAGCAATGTTCTGATCTAATCCTTCCCAGATTTCTCCGAGTTGGATTCCTAAGTCATTAAGATTAGCTGGATGATTTTCTGAACTTCTCAGCCTTCTATTGAGGTTGTCCCAAACCTGCTCAATCGGATTGAGATCTGGACTTCTTGCTGGCCATTCCATTCGAGAGACCTCAACCTCTTCAAGGTACTCCTGAACATGTCCATAAAGTCAGCAGTGCCACTTTCGAGAAATTCAATGAAACCTATTGCATTGATTGTCGAATAATTGTCGAGAATTTGTCGTGAAAGAAAAAAATTTGTCGCGTCCTTAGTTTTTTTTCTACGGGGTGGCTTTGCTAACTTAACGTTAAGTTAGCAGAACCACTTTCTCAATATCGACCGAATCTCATGAAAATGGTTATAAATAATTGTCAAGTAATTGTCGAAGTCTATATGAAGTAAAAAAAAACACAAAAAATCCATTCCTTTTTGTTTATTTTACGTCTTTTTCCCGCGAGTATGAGATATTTCTGGAATTATCGCATTTTTGGCAACAGCGCATTCGTAATGGACTCTTTTTCTATTGCATTAATTGTCGAATACCTGCCTCGAATTTTTCGTGAAAGAAAAAAATTTGTCGCGTCCTTAGTTTTTTTTTCTACGGGGTGGTTTTGCTAACTTAACGTTAAGTTAGCAGAACCACTTTCTAAATATCGACCGAATATCATTAAAATGGTTATAAATAATTGTCGAGTAATTGTCGAAGTCCATATGAAGTAAAAAAAACTCAAAAAATCCATTCCTTTTTGTTTATTTTACGTCTTTTTCCCGCGAGTTTGAGATATTTCTGGAATTATCGCATTTTTGGCAACAGCGCATTCGTAATGGACTCTTTTTCTATTGCATTAATTGTCGAATACCTGCCTCGAATTTGTCGTGAAAGAAAAAAATTTGTCGCGTCCTTAGTTTTTTTTCTACGGGGTGGCTTTGCTAACTTAACGTTAAGTTAGCAGAACCACTTTCTCAATATCGACCGAATCTCATGAAAATGGTTATAAATAATTGTCGAGTAATTGTCGAAGTCCATATGAAGTAAAAAAAAACACAAAAAATCCATTCCTTTTTGTTTATTTTACGTCTTTTTCCCGCGAGTATGAGATATTTCTGGAATTATCGCATTTTTGGCAACAGCGCATTCGTAATGGACTCTTTTTCTATTGCATTAATTGTTGAATACCTGCCTCGAATTTGTCGTGAAAGAAAAAAATTTGTCGCGTCCTTAGTTTTTTTTCTACTAGGTGGCTTTGCTCACTTTATATTAATTTAGCAAAAACTGGTCGAATATCATCACGATGATCATGAAAGATTGTCGAGTGATTGTCGATGTTGGAATAAAGTAAAAAACACAAAAAAAATGTATTCTATCGCGTTTTTGTCAACAGCGTATTCGTTATTGACTTTTTTCTATTGCATTGATTGTCGAATACCTGTCCCAAATTTGTCGTGAAAGAAAAAAAATTGTCGTGTCCTTAATTTTTGTTCTACGGGGTGGCTTTGCATTTCTAACGAATGCGCTGTTGCCAAAATTGCGATATTTCAAGAAATATGGGAAAATCGCGAGAAAATGGAGTGGAAATTGCCAGAAAGATTAATTTTTTTGTGTGTCTTTTACTTATTTTCAACATCGACAATTACTCGACAATCTTTCATGATCATCGTGATGATATTCGACCATTTTTTGCTAAATTAATATAAAGTGAGCAAAGCCACCCCGTAGAAAAAAAACTAAGGACGCGACAAATGTTTTTCTTTCACGACAAACTCGAGGCAGGTATTCGACAATTAATGCAATAGAAAAAGAGTCAATTACGAATGCGCTGTTGCCAAAAATGCGATAATTTCAGAAATATCTCAAACTCGCGGGAAAAAGACGTAAAAATAAACAAAAAGGAATGGATTTTTTGTGTTTCTTTTACTTCATATGGACTTCGACAATTACTCGACAATTATTTATAACCATTTTCATGATATTTGGTCGATATTGAGAAAGTGGTTCTGCTAACTTAACGTTAAGTTAGCAAAGCCACCCCGTAGAAAAAAAAATTGAGGACGCGACAATTTTTTTTCTTTCACGACAAATTTGGGACAGGTATTCGACAATCAATGCAATGGAAAAAAAGTCAATAACGAATACGCTGTTGTCAAAAATGCGATATTTCAAGAAATATGGGAAAATCGCGAGAAAATGGAGTGGAAATTGCCAGAAAGATTAAATTTTTTGTGTGTTTTTTACTTTATTTCAACATAGAGAATTACTCGACAATCTTTCATGATCATCGTGATGATATTCGACCACTCTTTGCTAAATTAATATGAAGTGAGCAAAGCCACCTAGTAGAAAAAAAAACTAAGGACGCGACAAATTTTTTTCTTTCACGACAAATTCGAGGCAGGTATTCGACAATTAATGCAATAGAAAAAGAGTCAATTACGAATGCGCTGTTGCCAAAAATGCGATAATTCTAGAAATATCCCGAACTCGAGGGAAAAAGACGTAAAATAAACAAGAAGGAATGAATTTTTTGTGTTTTTTTTTACTTCATATGGACTTCGACAATTACTCGACAATTATTTATAACCATTTTAATGATATTCGCTCGATATTGAGAAAGTGGTTCTGCTAACTTAACGTTCAGTTAGCAAAGCCACCCCGTAGAAAAAAAAACCAAGGACGCGACAAATTTTTTTCTTTCACGACAAATTCGAGGCAGGTATGCGACAATTAATGCAATAGAAAAAGAGTCCATTACGAATGCGCTGTTGCCAAAAATGCGATAATTCCAGAAATATCTCAAACTCGCGGGAAAAAGACGTAAAATAAACAAAAAGGGATGGATTTTTTGTGTTTTTTTTTACTTCATATGGACTTCGACAATTACTCGACAATTATTTATAACCATTTTAATGATTCCAGAGAGAGTTCCATCCGATCAATGAACGACTCTGCTGGTTAAGACTTAGAGGAAAGTGGTACAACTACTCTCTGGTATCTGTGCACGCGCCTACTGAAGAAAAAACAGAGGAACAAAAGGATCTTTTCTACGAACAACTAGAACACTTGATAGACTCTCTTCCCAGACAGGACATGCAACTAATTCTCGGAGACTTCAACGCAAAAGTTGGGAAAGAAGAAGCCTACAAACCAACCATCGGGAACCACAGCCTCCACGACGAAAGCAATAACAACGGCACTCGATTAATAGACTTCGCAACCACACATAATTTACGCATCAAATCGACTATGTACGAACACAAAAACATACACAAGCAGACATGGATATCAAATGACGGCAAAACACGAAACCAAATTGACCACATACTCATAAATACAAGACATGCTAACAACTGCTTGGATGTGCGAAGTTTGAGGGGTGCAGACGCTGACTCGGACCACATTCTGGTGAGAGCGAAATTAAGACCTAGAATCTCGACGCTCAGCAACAAAACAAACACCACAAATCAGCAGTGGAATACAGAAAAACTAAAAGACGAAGTAATAAGAGCACAATATGAATTAGCACTATCTAACAGAATCAGAGGCGATGAATTGAGCGAGGACACGGTAGAGGGAAGGTGGAGTAAGCTCAAAGAAAGCATAAATGAGACAACAGAAATGTTACTGGGAGTCCAACCAAAACGACGACGAAAACAATGGTTCGACGATGAGTGCTCCAAAGCAGTCGACGTGAGAAACAGCGCCAGGACAAGAATGCTACAGAACCCAACTGATAGAACAACAGAATTATATAAAAATGCGAGAACAATAACCAGTAAATTAATAAGGAGGAAAAAACGAGAATTCCAAGAAAGACAAATAGAAGAAATAGAGCAACACAGACAAAACAAAAATACAAGAGCATACTACAGAGGAATAGCGAATATGAAAAAAGGATACCAACCCAGAGCAAACAACTTCCTGAGGACAGAAGAAGACAAACTCATAACAGACCAACGAGAAGTCATGGACACCTGGAAAAAACACTTCCAACAACTTCTTAATTCCGACAACGACAGCAACGCCTACACACCTACCGTGCAGACAGCCGAAATACTAGATGTCCTGCCCACCTACGAAGAAGTCCAACAAGCCACCTTGAAACTCAAAAACAACAAAGCACCAGGAAGTGATAATATCCCCGCAGAATGCTTGAGGTGTGGGGGGGAAACCTTATACCAAGAATTGCACCAACTTCTACAGGCCATATGGACCACCGAAGAAATACCAAATGAATGGAAGGAAGGAATCATCGTCCCCATACACAAAAAAGGAGATAAGATGAAATGCAGCAACTACAGAGGTATTGCGCTTCTGAACACACCGTACAAGATATTGGCCAATGTACTCCTGGGAAGACTCAAGATATACGCGGAAGAAATTGTAGGAGAATACCAGTGTGGTTTCAGGGGGGGCCGCTCCACCACCGACCAGATATTTACCATCCGACAATTAATGGAGAAATGCTGGGAATTTAATCGAGACCTCCACCAACTATTTATCGATTTCAGACAAGCCTATGACACCGTCCGGAGAGTGAAATTATGGCGAGCGATGGAAGAACTAGGCTTCCCCAATAAACTCATAAGAATGACCCAATTATGTATCGAAGGCTCAAGAAGTAAAGTTAGAGTTGGACAAAACTTCTCGGAAGTGTTCGATATAAACAACGGCCTCAAGCAGGGTGACGCCCTATCACCACTGCTTTTTAATATTGCCCTGGAATATGCCACCAGAAGGGCCGAAATCCACCCACCAGCTACGATCCTTCAAAATAATGGTCCTAACCTACTCCTGGCCTTTGCGGATGACGTGGATATCATTGGAAACAGCAGACTTAATGTCAAAAATACATTCAGCAACTTCGAAAAACATGCTAGAAATATAGGGCTCAAGATCAATGAAGAAAAAACAAAGTATATGTACTCCACCAGAAATAACCGGAACAGAGACAGAGTAGGTCAAAACATCACAATGGACGACTACAACTTCGAGCGGGTCAAAAGGTTCAAATATCTTGGAACAACAATATCAGAAGACACTGATGGGACAGTAGAGGTTAACTGTAGAATACAGGCCGGAAACAAATGCCTCTATGCAACTCATAATCTACTAAGATCAGGGCAAACATCAAGACGTACAAAAATAAACATATACAAGACAATAATCAGACCAGTTGTGATGTACGGGTGTGAAACATGGACGCTGACCGTAGCAAATGAAGAACGCCTCCGAGTCTTTGAGAGGAGAGTACTCAGGAAAATATATGGCCCAACCGTGGATGAAACAACGGGAAGATACCGAATTCGTAAGAATAGAGAGCTAGAAGAGCTATACGGAGAGCCTAATATTGTCCGAGAAATAAAATCCAAACGATTGCAGTGGGCGGGACATGTGAGAAGACTACCGGACAATCGCACTGCTAGGCTTGTATGGGAAGAAACACCAGAGGGTAAAAGACCCCTTGGGCGCCCACGACTCCGATGGAGAGACAATATTGCCAAAGACCTTAGGGCAATGGGCATCCAAAATCCACTCGATGCCATGAGCAACAGACAACAGTGGAGGACTATTGTGAAGTCGGCAAAAACCCACCCTGGGTTGTAAGCCACAGAGATAGATAGATAGATAGATTTTAATGATATTCGGTCGATATTGAGAAAGCGGTTCTGCTAACTTAACGTTAAGTTAGCAAAGCCACCCCGTAGAAAAAAAAACTAAGGACGCGACAAATTTTTTTCTTTCACGACAAATTCCAGGCAGGTATGCGACAATTAATGCAATAGAAAAAGAGTCCATTACGAATGCGCTGTTGCCAAAAATGCGATAATTCCAGAAATATCTCAAACTCGCGGGAAAAAGACGTAAAATAAACAAAAAGGAATGGATTTTTTGTGTTTGTTTTTACTTCATATGGACTTCGACAATTACGCGACAATTATTTATAACCATTTTAATGATATTCGGTCGATATTGAGAAAGTGGTTCTGCTAACTTAACGTTAAGTTAGCAAAGCCACCCCGTAGAAAAAAACTAAGGACGCGACAAATTTTCTTCTTTCACGACAAATTCGAGGCAGGTATTCGACAATTAATGCAATAGAAAAAGAGTCCATTACGAATGCGCTATTGCCAAAAATGCGATAATTCCAGAAATATCTCATACTCGCGGGAAAAAGGCGTAAAATAAACAAAAAGGAATGGATTTTTTGTGTTTTTTTACTTCATATGGACTTCGACAATTACTCGACAATTACTCGACAATTATTTATAACCATTAATGATATTCGGTCGATATTTAGAAAGTGGTTCTGCTAACTTAACGTTAAGTTAGCAAAGCCACCCCGTAGAAAAAAACTGAGGACGCGACAAATTTTTTTTCTTTCACGAAAAATTCGAGGCAGGTATTCGACAATTAATGCAATAGAAAAAGAGTCCATTACGAATGCGCTGTTGCCAAAAATGCGATAATTCCAGAAATATCTCATACTCGCGGGAAAAAGACGTAAAATAAACAAAAAGGAATGGATTTTTTGTGCTTTTTTTTACTTCATATGGACTTCGACAATTACTCGACAATTATTTATAACCATTCTCATGAGATTCGGTCGATATTGAGAAAGTGGTTCTGCTAACTTAACGTTAAGTTAGCAAAGCCACCCCGTAGAAAAAAAACTAAGGACGCGACAAATTTTTTTCTTTCACGACAAATTCTCGACAATTATTCGACAATTAATGCAATAGGTTTCATTGAATTTCTCGAAAGTGGCACTGCTAACTTTATGGACATCTCCTGAACGATGCGCGCACGATGGGGTCTGGCATTATCGGCCATAAAAATGAAATTTTCACCAATGTATGGGGCAAATGGCACTACATGCTCTTCAAGAATGTTCCTTATATACTTATCAGCATTCATAGCTCCATTATCAACGACCACTAGGTCTGTGCGAGCAGTCAAAACTCAAAGGTATTCCACCCCATACCATAATCGATCCTCCCCCGAAACCAGTAGTATTCAGGAAATTGCACTGAGCATATCTTTCATGTGGACGTCTGTATACAAGGGAACGTCGATCACAATGGTATAGGCAGAATCTAGACTCATCTGTGAAGAGAACTGTTTCCCAATCGGCCTCTTCTCAATGGATATGCTCTCTCGCAAAATCCAAACGCGCCCTTCGATGGGCTGGGGTAAGAGCTGGGCCTCTTGCCGCGACACGAGGCCTTAAATCATATTCTCTGAGGCGATTTCTTATTGTCTGAGTGCTAATTTGCACCTCATGAGTTTGCTCAAGCTGATTTTGAAGGAGGCGAGCGGTTGCAAACCGTTGTCTCAACGAAGAAACTCTCAAGTAACGTTCTTGAATGGCAGACGGCAATTGTTACCCGTGGTCTACCCTGTCCTGGTTTTCGGACGTTCATACCAATCATACCTGTCTCCCTGAATCGCTGCAACATTCTGGACACACTTGTATTGGAAACTCCAAACCTTTCTGCAATTCTTGTGTATGTCCACCCTTCTTCTCGCAAAACTACCGCTTGGGCACATTCCTCTTGGGTCAAATTACGTGCTTCGCGTTGCATAGCGATCGAGTGTAGAAAATCAAACGAAAGAAAAACTATTGATCACTAGAATTGATCGAGAACAACTGATTTAAGAATGGAGCCAATACAGTCAAAATCTGATAATATCATCTTTTTTTATTCCTGCTGGGAGAAAACATCTGTATTGAAGAAAAACGTTGAAAGTGGATACCTAACATATGCGATATGCATGCATAATTCTGATAAAAATAATTATCATTGAGAACACCTTCAGTTGTAGAATAAATTTGAGATTTCCATAATGTGCGTTAATTTTTTGCGCAGTGAAGATCCAGTTTGATTCAAAATCAAGAAACCGACCATTACATTATTCGGGGGCTGCTGTCAGAAAAAAAGACAGTAGCTGTCAAATGAATCTTCCATGATCCCGGATAAGTATTTAGACTGAAAATGGTAGTTTTTCGCTAGAATTTTATAATATTTTGGATACGCGATCCATACAAAGTTTTGCATGTAGCTTGAATGCGTCATTCTTCATCTAAGGGCAAATTGCGAAGCTTTGAAATCAGCAGAAAAACAAAATTTCGAACAGCCATATTTACGGAACCTCTGTTCAAATTTTGCCCATCGTCAAATTTAACCGTTGCATTCGAGATCCGAAAATACCCTGAAAATTTCAAGTTTGTAGAATTCTTCGTTCGAGAGTAATCGCGTTTTCTGTCGGACGAACAGAATAGAATTTTACCCAGGATTCGTAATCAGTGAGTTGAACCAAGAATCGATTAAGACTATTTTCGGCTCAAAATTAAAAAATACAGACTTATGAGACATCCCGCTGTCCCGTTTGAGTAAACGAGCGCTCAAAAAGAGAATAATGCCGGCATTATTCAAAATAAATTGCAATCCTGATCAACTCACCCAATTATTATCCTTAAAAATCGACATTGTTCCATAAATCCATAAATAACCAGCACCTACACCAAAAATATTCCAAAGAAACTACTAATTATCAACTAAAACTCATTTGCGATAAACTATCGACAAACTTATGCACGGAAGCTATTTAGTCGCACAAGGCCACTCCGATAAAAACACTGTTTGGATCGAATGTCTCACAGAATCATCGTCAAACGAATCGAGTCCCTTATAGTGGTATAATAATCGAAAATGTTCCCTTCAAACCGTCACATTTTTGTCGTTGGTAAACTATGGACTCGCTAATTCCCAAATAGCACTTTCGGCAATTTGAAATCGCGAATTTAAACGGCGTTCCTTTTGCGACTGAGCGAAGTTTAAAAGTTGCGATACGTATTTCGTAGGTAGAGCAAATTATCATGCGGTTAAACTTCGGTGGCTCGATACCAAAGCTACCGAGCGATTGTGTGAACTGTGAATCTACCATCACCATCAGCTTTGGTTTGGACTCTCTTGTAGTCTTTCTTCGCACGTGGTACCCCTTCTAGTTAAAGAGATCAGATAGCGCGTTAGCTTCTTAGCTTTCAGAGTGGCGAACGGCATTTTTAATGCCAAATTGCCCAAATTCAACAGTAATCTTTGATTTCTTTCTGGGCCTAATTATCTTCAGATATTTCTATGTTCTTCAGTGATTATTGGGGATCATAGAGCTTATAACAAAAAAGTAAAAAGTCTGACGCAGGTTTTATCTGACGTATAGATGTACCTGGGAACATAGATAAACTACCTGGACGGCGCATAAATTGAAGAAGTCTGTAAAGAATATCTTATAAATGTTAACATGTAATGTTGAATTGCGAATTGAAAGATTTGATCCTTTTTTGTGTTATACAAAATAATCAACATTCATTCGTGATATCTTGAACCCGTAATGATAGGTGTATTTCCCATTATATACTCCGAGCCGAGTGTATTTCAGATAATAACAACAATAATATTCCAAAAAAATCGTATTCGATTTTAATTTAACAGCAACACCATCTAACGGCATACACCAAAATATTATATTCTGACCACCAGTAGGTACCTATAAAGTGTTAATAAAGATTTACTTACTTAACGAGTCGTCTGCTAGATGTCTCTGCTCCTGTTGTAATTTCAATTACCCCCTTTTCGGAATACTTTTGTGCGAAAACGAATTGAATTTTTACATATCATATTAAAAATTCATTTTATCTGCCCTCCTCTCCTCCAACAATTTTTCTTTTCAATTTCAGTTTCTGCGGCAGAATAAAAAATAACGTAACATCTTTGATTATCTGTGGTCCAACCCCTCCCGCACATGACGTTCGCCGGTTGAAACTTTTGAATGTTTTTTGTCCATCGTTTATTTATAAAAGTTCCTAAAGTTCAAGTTTTTATTTATAGTGATGTTCATTTCAGTTATCATAGGAAATAATGGAAAACGCATTTGATAGCGGTGCAAGTAATGTCTTGAATATTGTCTCAATGTCCTTTTTAAAGTTTTGTTATTGCAGTCCCCAGTCTCAACATTGTAGTCGAAGAAATTTTTTCTTCTTGCAGCAAAAAGGCAAAAGATGAAGTTCCTGCATCCACCTTAATCGAATTTATGAAACCTCATATGTCCGATCACTTGTAAGCTTAATCTTCAGAAAATTGCATACAATATTGTTTAAATTTTTTTTAAGAATCGGACTTACCCACCTACAATATGTTTTGGATCCTAAAAATGAGAACCCTCTCATCAATAGAGCAACATTTCACGATGCGATGCGGAGTTGGACAGCTAAGATGAAGGAGAGTGATAGTAAATTATTGAATATTTCATTCAAGTATGTTTATTGTTTTGATTCATTCTATGGAAATATTATTCTGACTCTTGTTTTAAGGGATAGCGATGTCTTCAATGAAAAGGGAGGAGTACCTTTTCATCGTTCAACGCCAAGACCTAGTCTAGAACCAACTGCAATGAAAAATTCAAATGATTCACTGGACTTTCCTAACTTGTCGCCAACATCATTCACAGCAAATACAAAAGATACTAGCATTGGTCAGTTGTTTTTAACATTCATCAAGTGATGACATTCTAACAAAAACTCTTATTTGCTTCTGAAAAAGCTAATTTTTGATCTGTTTAGGAATGGACAAATTATTATTTATAGAGGAGAGATATCAAGAATTAGAATATAAGCATCTGAATACTGTTAAAGAACTGTCTTTATTAAAATCACAATTAGCTGCTTCTGAAGAACAATATGCAGAACTGAAACAAGATCTAGATAGAACAAACAAACGATTAACTTTGTAAGTGAAATAGTATTTGAAAAAAATTGCTATGATGTGTTTCATATAGTTTGAAATTGGAAAAAGTAGTGTTTCTTATTTTTAGGGAACAACAAGTAAATGCAGATCTTCAAAAAAGTTTGGGTCATAATGATGATTTTAAGGAAGAAGCTTGTAGTACAAAGAAAGAAAAGGATCATATGCATAGAATGTGGATATTAACTAAAAGAGAAAATGATAACTTGATTGCCCAAGTGAAAGATTTGGAATATGAGGTAAATACAGGGTTATTCAAGTACAAGAACCTGACTTATTTCTGCTTATGATGTTTTCATTTCAGAGAGATGTTCTGGATAGAAAATTGAGTGAAACAAAACGTAAAGATGAACAGAAAAAGAAAGAGTTTTACGACCTCCAAACTCTGTTCTCTTTGTATGAAGATGAGAATAAGCTATTGAAAAAATCAAAGATTGAATTGGAAGAAAAATTGCAAGAGACAAAATCTTCTCTTGATCATTACATTGAAGTTTCAGAGGTAAGTTTGAATTTGTATTTGAATTACGTCAATGGAAAATAAAAATAAATTTATTAAAAAAAATTCGAAAAAACAGTTCAAATTTTTGTTGGGGAAATATCAGTTTGTGATGTTGTTATACCTAACTTATCTGTTTTATTTCGTGGTGTAATTTATGATATTTGAGTTTCACATTAACAATGATATTCTTACTTTGAAATAACTTATTTATTGTTTTGGAGAATATTCCTCATTTTTATTTGTTTTTCTCTTTATTCCTAAAGGTTTTATATGTTGATTCCTTTGTAATATAATAAGTTTCTGTATCTTGTCACTTTTTTTTTCTGTGGTGTAAAAATTCTTTATGTTTCACAGTGTGCAAGAACGTCAGTGTTGGTAAGAGTTTTTCAAATATGTCGTTTCAGTTAGCTTCAAATCCAGGCCTTAGATCCACTCACAAACTTCATCAGTAGATTTTAGTGGTTGGTACTAATTATAACCTCGATTTTTACTTCTTACTAACAGAACAATCCAGTTTCTTCATTCCATGAAAGAAAAACAAGAAGGCTTGAATCTAAAACTGCGGAATGTGTATTATATCATGAACTAGCAACCCGCCTGCCCCGGCTTCGCACGGATGCAATGCAATCCTTATAAATAACGGTAGTGCCGGCGCCGCACGGCTATGTCACTGCATTTTAAATCTGTAATGTCTTCGGAAATATTCATTTAAATTACATGCTGTAAAGGGCCATATTGAACTATATTGAATTTATTCAAATTACTTAATTGGATAAGGATTAATGCTGTATTGCTTGAAATAACTTCCTAAATAAGCCATTTTTTCCCGTAAAATGTAAAGGATAAAAAATGGTTATTGTGGGTTATCCTTATGAGATAGACATATACCATCCCGGACTTTTTTGTTGACTTTTTTTAGGAGTACAATACCGAGTACATTATTTTGATTTATCTTGTGGGGTTCAGTCAGCGTTTGCAATGTGAGCGCAAAAAAATGTGTTTATTTAAGACATCACATTAGAAACCTGTAAATTCATCTACAATATTATGCATGTATCATACATATAAACCTTCCTCTTGAAACACTTCATCTATTAAAAAAAAGTTCTTCAAAATCCGTTGCGTAGTTTTGAAGATTTAAGCATACATAGGGACGGACAGCGAAAGCGACTTAAGGTGAATACAGACTATTCTGACGTGACGTGATTTCACGTCACGTCAGGACCGTGCAGTGCTCACATTGGCCGAATATGAACGTGAACGCACAGAACGATGTGTTGCATTTTTATATCACTCACATTTTGACGTGGGCCCACATTTAAACACGTCACGTCAGAATAGTCTGTATTCAGCTTTAGTTTTAGACTATGTAATGATATCAACCATTACCATTCCAAACTTCAGAATAGCCTTGGCTTGTTCTTCAAGTAGTGTTGCTATGAGATTTCATCAGCTTAACATGACGCAAGCAAAGATTC
Source organism: Adalia bipunctata (assembly GCA_910592335.1). Taxonomy (NCBI): domain Eukaryota; kingdom Metazoa; phylum Arthropoda; class Insecta; order Coleoptera; family Coccinellidae; genus Adalia; species Adalia bipunctata. Next base: position 25,631,880 of record OU342950.1, read on the forward strand.
AACAAAATCTTCGTTTCTTGTAACATTTGTATTCATCAAAAAAGAAGTGAAATAAATCATTATTATAATTATTATTATTATTCCATACAGTATGTTTCTGAACAGTCGCAAATTTGCACCTTGTACAGGGTATCCCATTTTGGGCACTTTTACGGGATATCTCCGTTATTTTTAACGTTAACGGGATGCGGTTTTCGCGACAGTGTGCTACTTTTTTGTGAAACTAAAGATGGCGCAATCAGTTTTTGCATAGCCCTCTTACTTTTTGCTATACAGGCTGGAAATGAAAAGTATCACTTTCTAATCACCCCCCATATCTCAGTTGTGCTTGAACTTGGAGAAATGGTTGAAACGCATTCCTATAGATTTTTTTCCGTGGAATCCAGTGGCGTAGTCAGTTTTTCAATTTCACTTTCCGTTTTTGAGTTATTGAGCAAACATATATTTTTTTGAATGGGACACCCTGTATATTATTTTTTATTCTTATTAAGCACAATCTCAGCTTTACAAAAACATATTATTTTATGCATTTTGTAATTCAGTTGTCAATAACTAAGTAGTAGGCTATGACTGTTTATTAAAAACAAAAAATAAATGTCAAGATTTCGTTAGAAATCGAAAATAATGTTAACATAATATCTACATCACATGATCTAATATTTAACTTAATTTAATTTGCTATTTTTTGAAAATTTAAATAATTCGAAAATAAATGCATAAAATAATATGTTTTTGAAAAGCTGAGATTGTGCTTAATAAGAATAAAAATAATATACAGGGTGTCCCATTTAAAAAAACATATGTTTGCTCAATAACTCAAAAACAGAAAGTGAAATTGAAAAACTGACTACGCCACTGGATTCCACGGAAAAAAATCTATAGGAATGCGTTTCAACCATTTCTCCAAGTTCAAGCACAACTGAGATATGGAGGGTGATTAAAAAGTGATACTTTTCATTTCCAGCCTGTATAGCAAAAAATAAGAGGGCTATGCAAAAACTGATTGCGCCATCTTAAGTTTCACAAAAAAGTAGCACCCTGTCGCGAAAACCGCATCCCGCTAACGTTAAAAATAACGGAGATATCCCGTAAAAGTGCCCAAAATGGGATACCCTGTACACCAGTCACCAACATCAAGAAAACAATCGACATTTCAATGAATTTGCAATTAAAATTCGGCACTTAAAATTGAAAATTTGCGATCCAACAGATAAAATTTTAAATGGGGAGACTACAGACGCACAGTATATTGATCAGTAACATTATGAGTAGAATGATACACCTCTATTTCAATTCTTTTTTCTTTCGAATACGAAGAAATTGGTCCTCATTTCACACTTATTGTTTATATGTGTTCTGTTAACATTCCTAACAATGCTTGTTTAATTTAATTCTGGAAATTTGATACCAGATGTTGCTGTAAAATCGCAAGATGTGAATGTGTACTGAGTATCGTGACAAAAATTGTAAATCAAATCTGCACTCTTGATTGTAGTATTTGGCCTAGTTCCGGAATGATCCGCAATATTCCACGGTAGTGGCGCTGTTGCGGTAATGGAAAAATAGCTCTTTCCCTTTCGAGAGAAAGGGGATGTAGATCAATTACTCAGATTTTCTTTCGTCAAGAAAGTCACAAACAAAATCTTATCAGTGACAACACCAGGGTTTCTATGCAATTATGTTCAAGCTTCGGTGACTAAACATCTTAGTTCATATTCTCGATTTGGTCGAACTTCATTCCATTCAAAATTTGACGAGTGCTTACACCATTATTCTAGGCATCTTAGTTCAAGCTAAGCAGTACTTTGAAACACAGAAAATGAAACCTTATTTATGCACATCCGTCGTAAACTTCTTTCGTTTGTTCACTTCTTTCACAATTTGTGTGGAAGGCTCTTTCGGGTTGTCAACTGTAGATGCTCACTTCAGTCACTTCGAATTTTGCGATCTTATTGCAGCATCATCCTAACCCCACCTAACCTATCTTGACAGCGCGCATTTTTCCAGATCCTGAAAAACAAAATTCAAGCTCTCACGGCCGCCTACAAGAAGAAAGGAGTTGCAATGAATGACCTGAATCTTGAGAAAGATCCTTCCCATTTGTCGAATTCCTCAGGTACCCCCGTTAATTCCCCCCTCCAATCACAGATAACGTCCTCCACTCCCCTCAAGGACGAGCAAGATTCTTGGCGCCGCGACTTTGATTTGTTCACTAGCCCCAAGCTGCTACGTCAGCTCTCCTCTCCCATCACCCCGGGGGGCCTAGACACCCCCCAGTTCGTCAAGACCAGACTTTTGTTCAACAAATCCGTGCAAATGCAAACTAGGCTCATCTTCGACACGCCCGGGCGCGTCGAGATGCTGAAGGGCGCCTTGCGCGGCCCTAAGGGGACGTTGGATGGTTCCGTTAAATCTGGTCGCTCTAAGAATTTACCACCTGTCGGATCATCAAGGGAATTCGTTGATGTAGAGCAGAAAAGTTGCTTTTCTGAGACAGCAGGTATAGAAAGTCCACAAATTAACGAAAAGTAGACGTAGAAGTGATTTTATTCAATGGCCCGGCCATCTCTACTTGTAAGTCACGAAGTGGCCCATTTGGCAGCGTTGCGTGATGCTCTGAGGTTCATTAACCCGGAAGTCATCCAAATGCAGGGTTGCCACAAGTAGAGAAGACTGAGGTGATTATATCCGACATAACCGTTTTTTCTTTTCAGAAACTTCTTCACAATCTGAAAATTCAACATACGAAACGATGGAAGATTTGGACTTGAGTTCAGTTTCGGATAATCTTCGAGCGTTCAACGGACAAGATCTCCTGAGTGAGCTGCAGGTAAAAAAATCATTGAACTCGGTGCCAACTAGTTTTCACATGACGGGTGAGTCTTTCACTTGTGCAAAAGTTTGAATTGTGTATTTTAGAAGTCTTAAGAAACCTTCTTTCTTTTTCTTTTCTTCCTAATTCGGCTCTATTAAGACGACGCTCAAAAATTTACATTTCAAAGACTCACCCTGTATATGTACAATATCTTTCAAATACTTCATTATCACAATTTCATAGCAAATGAAAACTTGAAGTGGTCTTTAATGAAAAATTTATTATGAAAGTCTCAAAGCCATGCCATACCCGCAACATTGTTTATTTTAGGAGTGCAAATTCTTAGACAATCACAATAAATGCTACATTGAAGAACACACTGAATGGTTGAAAATTGTTAAAGAACACGAAAATTGTTCGCAAACAATAGCAGATAAAGAAAAAGAAGTTCAATCAATTTCCCAAGAAATTAAAATCTCGCAAAACGAATTTAACAATATCCTGAGCAAATACAAATATATAGAAGATGAAGTTAAGAATCTTGAAGTAAGGTTGAGAAACACAGAAGAAGAAAATGATGAACTAAGCAAGATAAATGAGGAATATACAATCGAAATAGCAAATTTGAAAAAAGAATTGGATTCAAACCACCCACAAAAAATTGAAACCTTAGAATCAGAAAATCGCCAATTAATTAATGAATTAGATGAGTTGAAGACTGAAAGAGAAAAACATATTGAAAAATATAATGAAATGCTGAATGAAAAAGAAAATCTTCAATCAAACCTTGATGAATTCATCAAAAAGAATGAAGAACTATTCCAGGAAAAGAATGACCTGTATATAGAAAACATAACAAGAGGAAAAAAGCTCAATGAAATGCAAAATTTGAAATTAAAAAATAAAGAATTAGAAAACGATATCATAACCATGAAACATGAATTAGAGCAGAACTGTGATGAAATTAAGAAATTGTCTCAACAATTGCAATTTGGTAAAAACAATGGAAAGCTTTTGTTGGATAAACTTAACACAAAAATTAAAGAACAAAATACCAAACTTCAGTCTCAGAGAGAATTCAGTTGGAAACTTCAGGAGTACGTGGATGAATTACAATCATCGATGGAAACAGATAAACAGAGATTGAATACTTTGATTGCATATGTTGAAGAAAACTTTGTGAACGTAAAATATGTCCACAAGGATGATGAAGATTCAACTTCAACAGGTAGCAGCGAGAGCCTTACTCATCATAGATCGAAGCGCGGCTCCAGTAGCGGCAGAAAATCAAACTATGAAAAACAACAATTCAAAATAAATAAACTTGAAGAAAAAATTGAAGAATTGGAAAGTGAACTTATGAACGAAAAAGTTATCAATGAAAACCTTAAGAGATTAGAGTATCAAATAAACAGCTTAGAAATGGAGAAAGTTAGTTTCACAGAGGAAAAAGATAGTATTCTAAGAGAACTTGATGCAGTCAAATACGACCTGAGCATAAAAGATCAAATGATGAAGCAATTTGAGGAAAAACACAAATTCGATTTAGATAATCTGAATCAATCTTATGAAAAAGAGTTGGAACTAACGAAAGCAGCTCAGATCGAAAATCAGAAGAAACTAGAATTGAAAGAAACTTCACATATTGAACAAATTAAAGAACTTGAGAGAAAATTAAACGAAACGCAAAAAGAAAAGAAGGTTTTCGAGAATATGTTGGAAAAACAAGAAGACAAGATGATAACTTTGAAAAAGGCTCTGTCAGATATGTCCACTTCAACAGAGGATACGAAAAATTTCGAGATGTTGGTTACAGAGAAAGAATCCATGTTGAAATTCAACAGGGAGTTGTTGTTGAAGTCTAATAACTCTTTGAAGCAGGCTGAAAATCGCTGTCTATTTCTGGAGTTGCTTTTAGATAAGTGTAAGATGGTGATTTTGGAATCTGTGAACGATGTGCTCAGGTGAATAGTTAATTTTTTAACAGGTTTAGGAAATAATAAATTTTTTCACCGATGTTAGAAATTTGCCTTTACTTAGATTCAACACATTTGCTTCTTCTTTGAGTCTTTTTTTCGTTGAAATGAAAGTACAAATCTCGAAAACGGTGAAAAATTTTTTTTTCTGAATTGGTCTTTGGGACACTTTATGTATTTTCTATTTACTGGACATATCTGAGTATGTCGAACATTTTCAGGTCTTCAATTGAAGTATTCAATTCTTACAAAAACACGTTGGACAAAAAAAGGGTAGATCCCAAGTTACTCTACGAGTTAGAAATTCTCGAAATTAAAAATCCTACTACCGAAGATTTCACGGAGAAAGAAGTTTGGTTAGCTCATAATCACTTGACGCTGACTTCAAAATTATTGAAAGCTTTGGTAAATAATTGAAAAATTTAAATTTAACAAATAACTTCAAAGTGTCATATTAAAGGTTTCAGGAGTTGAGGATCATAGTGGATGTTCATGTGTCAAGGATTTACCTGTAACGTAAGGTATTTAATGACAAGGGTTATCGAATATTGCAATTTTTCATTTTCAGCAAGAGTGTTGGTAAATTCACGCTAAGACCTTCGAAAATGCAACTTCATCGGTTGCCTAGTTGTGACCCAGATATATCTTCTTCTTCTACGAAAGACGAGCTAGGGAATAGAACGGAGATTGAAGTGAACGTTGAAGTAATGGAGAAACAGGTAGGTTTATTGTATTCAAGGAAGTTTCTTCTAAATCTAATCTTTGCAATATAATCAATTCAGAATTTTGCAAATTTGGAATCAGAAATTGTTTTTTTTTAGGAACTGCAAGGGACCCCAAAAATATGTTCCGTAGATAATTTGAGGGAAAATGAATCAGAAACTAATTGGCTAGGTTCCTATACTGACGATCTGAGGTAATTTTTTTCATCAATACGCCTAGTATCAAAATTGGGTAAAAATTTCATCTCCGAGCATGTGCACATTTCTGATTTCAGAATTTGTTGTCGAATTGTCCAAAAATACTCACCCTTACACAATTTAATGCCTTAGGGTGGAGATGAACAATCGGAAAGTCACAGAAAAAAAATTTACGATTCTGTCTTCGACTTGGAAGTCGAACTTCGAAAGCACAAAGAAGAAGTATCAAAATTTGAAAAGGCACTGCACCAAAACGAAGGACACCTACCTTCGCGTGTTGCTTCAGATAGTCACTTGTATAAAAAATCACCGTTGCCACCACGAGCAGCTGACGTTGATACAGGCTTTGAAGCTGGTGGAACAATTGAAAGATATGTTTTTCGACGTTTTCAAGCTGGCCGGGCAGTACGGTGCGTCCAGACAAGAGCTTCACTCGATAAAGTGCTGGAATTTGATTGTGGAATACGTGAACAGGTTGCACCAGGAAAACGGACTGCTGAGGTTGTACCAGTGCACAAGGTGTGCTTGTTCGAAATTTTGATTGTTATCTCAGATTCTTTTGCTTTTGTGGCTTTGGTTCTTTGGCTTTTTTTGTTCCTTGCATTATTTCGAATAATTGAATGTGTGCAGTTAGTCTCAAAATCTGCACTAAAATATTCCGAATAGGTTTGGTTCACAGTGAAACAGTGTTGGATTATGAAAATAGCAGCAGATAAGACCAAATTGGGTACAAACCATCGGGAAGCTTCCTGAAAGAAATATAAAATGGAGAATCTCTGAAACAGATTGTAGTTTCACATGAATGTATTATTCCTCCTAGAGATCTCATCTAACATTCGAGGTTATGTTCTACACTTTCACCTACCACAGATTTCTGTTTGATAAGTCGATGGTCACAGAACTTCTTTCTTAACCTCAACCAAAATGATATGAAGGCCTTTATACTCAAGATATTTTTATGTATTCATTTTCAGTTTGTTATCCGGGATTATGAGAAAATGTGAAATATTTCCATGTTTTTGTCGTGAGTAGCTACCATGCTACCACCATGTTTTATTTGTTGTTATGCCTCTCAATTTCCACTTGTAGCATTTCACAGTCTGACATCTTGAAGCATACATTATGTGTTGGTTTTGCAATTTTACCCATTCCTATGATTTCAGTGTACAAATAACCGATGCTCCTAACAATCCTGAGGACATTGGTACAGAAACGGTAGACCTGAAGAAATCTTTCAGGTCTATAGGAGTTGGAGAGTCGATCATTCATGAACAAATCTTTGATTTACCATCACTGCCTGTTCAGTAAGTACGATTTTGTAAAAATTTTTAGGATACATTGATTTCCATCTAGTTATTCATGATGAATATATTTGGATTATCAAAAAATTGAAAAGTTCTTTTGTTTTCTGAATTGAAAAGTTGTTTTAGGGTGAAGCACAGGAGATGTTCATCCTTTCTCATGATGATGTTCACAACAATATGTTTCCTAGCGATGTGCCTCATATTCGTTCACATCGAATGCATCAGGAATGGAAATGACACCATAATGTGTCCTCTCGATCTGTTGGTCACCATCAAAAGGACTAAAACTAGTCTTTGAATGATTGAAAAGATAAGAAGTGATTTTCCCAATCAATGTACCTGTTCTCTTGTAGTTTTATTAAAAATTTAAAGTATTTGAGTTTTTATGGGTGGTATTGTCGATACCGGAATGATATTTCTGTTTGAACTTTCTATGGGTTTTTTATAACATAATCAACAATTGTTATTATTGAAATTCAGTATTGTTTGTTTTTGTTGTCAAAATGTTTTTGTGTAAATTATAGAAAAACATTTGTTTTTCAAATGGTATTTTCATTGTGTTCTATTATATATGTTGATATGTAAACATTAATATGAAGAAATTTATGTTTTCTTCTGTAATGTAACTTTTCGATTTAATGAGGGTATCTGTGATCATTGGTATTAGTGAGTTTCCTCACTTAATACTCAATTATATAAATTATTTTTTATAGTTTGGAAATATAAATCTTCAATAGAAAATGATTATGTTATTTATGTGTCCCAGAAGTCAACAATAGGTGTGAAGCAGGAGATCGAGCATCCCATTGAAAAAAAAATCAATAAATAGTAGTAATAAGTCACTATTAAGATGCCTAGAATAATGTTCAGTCATCGAAGTCACTATACACTAATTTTTTATTCTGTGTTGGCAAATTTATACAGTTTTTTTAACAGGAGGTAGGACTCATCGAAATAAACCTTTTGACAAAAAACTTTCTATATTAGTTCGAATGTGAAGAAGTTCAAAAAATCATCAGTCAAGTTGATTCTACTTCTCAAAAGTTCGAACCTGAACTCGAAGAATGCGTGACCTTGATGGCACCTTAGTGCAGCCTAGAATTCCCTAATTTATTGAATCAAAGTCTGACAACTTCGCCATCTTGAGAGTTTCCTAAAGGCGATTTTTGGTAAAATGGATTTTTTGGTATTTCTTCATCAAAACATTAACGAAACTGACTAGTAAAAATTAACTTACTGACAGCAGTGAATATCACCAGAAATATTTTCAATAATTTGAGTTGAAATTTTATTACATTGGGGAGAATGCTTAATTTAACGTTATTTTCGGGTAGTTTCAATCAAACAAGAAAGATATACCCTTGTATGACCATTGTTTAAACAATGGTCATACCTTGTATGACCATTGTTTAAACAATGGTATGACGTATATTCTGTGGTACAACAATGTCAAAATCTAATATTTTTTTCAAATTGAGAATTTTTCAATAGAAAAACTTATTTCAATTGATATATTCATCAAAAGCACTTTTTGCGGGTTTTTCATAAGCAATTTATCAAGGATTTAGGCAGGGAAGCCTAGTTAATTTCTACAAAAATTATACCACCGGAATGGTCGATTTTTGATAAATTTTCCAAAATATTGAAGATAGCTCTTCCAGGTGTCATCAATTTGACAATCCTAGTTTCAATTTTCAAATCGAAAAATAAATCTATCCTGTATTATATTTGAAATCCGCTTTTTCGTGGAACGTGCGCACAAGATAGTTGGGCAAAGTTTAAATTATTTCACTTCCTCTATTTCTCCCGTGAAGGCAACTTCACGTCGGTGATTGTATTCTCGAATCGGCATTTTGTGGTTAGTTAGTGCAACTAGTATTACCGTAATTACTACATTAAATAAAACAAAAATGACCGAACAAAGGTGAGTTGAAATTATCCTTTTCATATTTGTTTCTTATTACGTTCCTATCATATCTTTCTTCGCGAAAACTACCATTTAAATTTTATGATTCACGATGCGGCCATGTTGTATTTAGTTGTTATCGATTCTAGAAGTTTCCTCGTAATTTTATATGTATAAGAATATATTTTCATGAAATCTTTAATTCAATGAGAATGGATTCCTATTTGAAAATGCTTTACATAACTTGCAATCATTGTAAATTTCAGCTTACCGCCACCAGTGATGTGGGCCCAAAGAACGCCTGTAGTATTTTTAACAATCAACTTAGAAGATGTAAAAGACCCTGAAATAAAGTGAGTACTACATTTTTTATTGAATTAATGTATAGATTTGCCTCACAGCACTTTTTCGTGATAAATCATTGTTTTCATGTTTTGAGGTTATATTTGTTTCCACCGAGGATTCATTCAGTTGAATTCATAATTATATAGAACATTACAGATGTATTCATTAACCTTGGAAAATAAACGTGCCTTACTTGGTTTTCGTCAGGTACTTTGGGTAAATGCAGTTCATTAATCACAATTGCATTCCAAACAAGCATGGATTATGAATATCTGTAACAATTCCTATTCTTTGTTTCCAATTCATTGGTCTTATTATTCGAGTTCTATGTATGTAACTATGCATAAAGCACACAATGGCATGATATTGGAAGTTCAAGTTATTCTTTTCTAAATCGCCTGAATAGCCATTCAAAATACCACTGAAAATTTGGGTTTCATTTTCTTTTCCAACAAAGCAACTTTTGACTAACCTGTTTTTTGTTGAAATTAATGAACAACTCTTTCATCTGCCTCAGACCAAGGCAAGTCATAAAAATTTATTTCTGCCACTCTTCTTGTGTTATAGGACCCATTTCATACACCATTTTAATATGGAATGTATTTGTTTTAGATTTGAAAAAGACTCCGTATACTTCAAAGGTACTGGTGGTGTAGAGAAAAAGACTTATGAGATCACAATTCCCTTGTATAAAGAAATTGACCCAGAAAAAAGTAAAAGTTATCAAAGAGGTAGGTGTATTGAAGTACTCCTTGTGAAAGCCAATGCTGGAGAATCCTACTGGCCATCCCTTACCAAAGAGAAACAGAAATTCCATTGGTTGAAATGTGACTTCAATAAATGGCAAGATGAAGATGACTCAGGGGACGAAGCTGCAGATGGTATGGGTATGGGTCTCGGAGGGGGCTTTGATGAAATGATGAAATCAATGGGAGGAATAGGCGGCGGTATGGGAGGTAAGAATTCATTGCTTATTTGATGGAATGTTTGAATGAACAAGCTCTTATTGTTTATAAATTTTTGGGGTGGTCATTTCCGCAATTGAGACAAATTATATTTTTCTTAGATGCTCCTGGAAATAAACCATCTTTTGAAGATGTTGGAGACGAAGCAGACTCAGATGATGACCCAATTCCCGATCTTGAATAAATGTTAGATCAATGAAATCAATCTAATGAATGATTACAAATTTAAGTTTTGTATTTTACATTAATTACTAAGCTAATTTTCCACCTGTTTATGTTACAAATAAAACATCTTTAGTGGTAGCAAGTTTTTTGGTGATTTGTAAAGCATCTTCAATTTTTGTGAAGTGCGAGTACATTTAGGATTGGAAGTTTTGCTACATTATGTATTTACAAAAAATAGAAGTTTCAATCGATTTATCTGTTTTATTTCAATTAAATGCATTCACATATTACGATGAAGCCCTCTTTGCTGGATAATAAATATTGTCGTTGAAATCCCAGGAGTAATTATTTAGATAACAACTTTTGGATGGTGTCTGCTACATCAACGATCTGGAGTGAAATAAGGGTTTTTTAAAATTAGATATCCTATTCTCAAATATTCTATTCTTACCGGCACCCGAACTTGGTTGGCAGAATTTCTGTCCCTCAAAATAACTGTGTGTGGTTCGTTGGCTGTGTCTGAATCTACCGTTATGCAAAAAGGTATTGCGAGTTGATCTGTTTTCAAGTATAACCTATCTAACGAAATATCTCTGTGCTCCACTTTATGAGGGATGTCCAGTTTGCCCAAAGAAGATGCTAAAGAAAACTTGTCATGAGAAATTACCATCAAAACCATCCACGGTGTTTTCATTGGTCGGTCGTTACAAATCATTTCGCCATGAATAATATAAAATTTTCAAGATGGCGGAGTTACATCCCTCGAATTGTAATTCTATTCAGGAAAATGTGAAGTGCGGGCAAAGACCAACAAGACTGTGGTGCGGGTATGTTCCTATCTATGGTCTGTTCTTGACTACATGACTTTCAAAACCAGATAACATAGATGCATAGAATACAATGTATCTATCTGATAACCTTAAAAAAAATGGATAGAGACGTAGGTCAGAGGTGAATATGAGGAATTTTATCCATTTTCTGAGTGAAGCAGTCCGTTTTAAGCTTGGAGTTATCACAAACCAGTCTAAGGGCCGGTTCAACCGTGCGTCAACTATCAGATTCCGTATTTTTAGTGGGGAATTTGGTTGTTGACGCAACGGTTGAACTGTCGGTGGCCCTTTATAATACCGGCCCTTGAAGTTGAGCGTCCACATATCCGCACTGGACAGATCAGATCAAACGGATTTCAGCATTCTTTATATAGAAACTCATGCAAGCCTGTCCACAGACCCGCACCGAACGCATCGGCATAATCCGATCTGTCCGGTGCTGGCATTTGGACGCTTACCTTAAGGGGCCGCTATACTCTCCAACGGCACCGATTCTCCATTCAAAAAGTGCCTTTTATTTTTTCAAGTTCACGCCCTCAATTTTCTCCCTGAAAGCTTGATTTTTTTAAATTCTCCTGGAATTTCAGACAGTTCTCTGCGATTTCACACCTTCTGGAAGTCTTCAGTATTTCCATCATTTGTTGCATTATTTAATAGCCTATCCAAATGGAATTTTCTTTTAAATGATATATTGTTTATCCTGATTACTCCTAGGTCTCCTGTGGAGACCCCTCTGAAATTACAAGCTTGAAGCTTATAACTTGTGCCGAGTTCGGAGTAAGCAGTTGTGTTCTGTGTAGGCTTTGTTACTGTGTCCTTACGCCACCTTAGGCACAGCACTGTTAATTTTTGACCCAACAGTGAGAATGGTGGCCCCTACCGAGTCTAGAAAATTTCTTTCCTAGCTCGGGATTGAACTTCGGACCTTTGGGTCCGAATTCCACCGCTCTACCACTGAGCCAGGGGCACTCAATATAGAAAATTGATTTGTCGAGGGCACTCCAATGAATTTTCCAAAATGAAATGGATGAACAACCGCCGAAAAACGATTATGGAGTCAATTTTCATAGACTCTCAAATTCAATTCGATTTTTTCACGCGAAAAAATAATTTTGTCACAGAGAAGAAATTGGAGTGCCTTCAAGACATCCTTCAACTTCAATTAAAAAAAAAATCAAGCTTTTAGATGAAAAATTGAGAGCATAAATTTGGAAAAATGAAAGACACTTTTCGAATGGAGAACCGGTGCCGTAGCCGATTTTTTCATGCGAAAAAATAATTTTATCAAAGAGAAGAAATTGGAGTGCCCTCAAGATATCCTTCAACTTCTATTAAAAAAAAAATCAAGCTTTCGGGTGAAAAATTGAGGGCGTGAACTTGGAAAAATGAAAGGCACTTTTTGAATAGAGAATCGATGCCGTATAGCCGTCGGCCAGAGTATAACAGCCCCTTAAATGACGCTGACAAAGAACATTCAACTCACAATTTATCAGTATCTATGAAGAAATGTTATCTTTCGTTTCATATCTTCGATTTTGTCAGGCCTTGATGGCGTCTAACTACATTTCCCTTGATTCGCTAGTTGTGCTAGTTGTTGATATGCAGGCATTTGACATTTTAGAGAAAAAGAGTCTCAAGTTGTAAAGTTTTTATACTTACTTATGGAATCGATGTAGTTTTGAATCTCAGATTTATTTTGTGTCGATAAAATGCTGCATTTTGTTGGGGCGATATCGGAAGGCAGCGAGAAGTAGGCCGTTTCGTCTTTCTTGTGTACTCTGAAATTATTCTCAAGCATGCAGAACATCAATCTCTCCAAACCTGAAAATTTCACGTTCTGCAAGTTCTGAAATAATCGTTGAAAATTTTTTTACTTACCAAATGAAATACCAATAACGCTAGGGATGAATTCTTCCACATGTTTAACCTGCTGATACTTTTTCACTTCAACCATGTCCTTTTCCAAAGTGAATTTTTTGCCGTCTACATCCAGAATGTACTTTCTAAAATTGAATTCATTAATTTCAATCACAAACATTTTACGTTATATCCATTACTGTTCAGTATTCAATTTTTGTTCCAGATCTTCAATGCCATCTAGCTTCATTTTTTCAAAAGCTTTCGTGATGAGTGCCGCATCCTTCTTGAACGTTTTTCCTAATTTACCCTTATTTAGGACAGCTTCAGTAACACTTATTTCCTTCGCAACTGCTAGTTTTCTTTCTGCAGTCAGCTTTACACTGGTTGCTTTACTGTGTTGGCTGAGATCATAATCAGATCTATCCGAACAAGTAACACATTCAATCCAACCCTAAAAGCATCGCGTAATTATCTCTACCGCAGAGACATCATTTTCATTTGCTGATAAATAATATCAGCCAGGATATTTATTTATTTATTTATTTATTAACGGGATAAACCCAATTTTACAATTGAACCATAAAACATAATAACAATCAATGCATAATACCTACATCCTAGTACACTAAAAAAAAAAAAAAAATAAGGATAATCCACCATTTAGGTTTGATCATAGACAACTTAGGTTTGATTCGCATTTTCAAGGTCAAGAATTCACTTGAAACAAATTGACAACTGTCAAAAGAATAACAGCAGCTGTCTTAAGGTACCTTCTCAGAGATCCGACTTGTTGGTGACGACACCAAAAGAAGTATAATCTGATTCGAAAGAATGAAGACAAAAATGGTCTTAGTTTCATGCTATTCCTTAGATGTCGCTGTTCAGAATCAGAGAACCAAGATTTGATTGGTTCTCTGGTTTTGCACCTCGATTTTGTGGCGACATCTATGAATTAGTAAGAAACTAAGGCTTATATTGGCTTTATTCCGATGCATTGTGTTGTTGTTCCTTTTCAACGGATACCCAATGCCAAAATACAGTTTCCTCAAGAATGGCAGTCGAAGAGACTGCCATTTCACGAAAAGGTTAGATATTTTTTTAAAACTCACATGACAAGTAAGAGATTCTGCCACCCAAGAATCAGCTGCGTAATGCGCACGCTCATCGTTCATTTTCTGTCTGAATCTTATCGATCTAGGTTCGAATCCACACTGAGTCAGGAACATCTGTATTCTTGCCATAAAGTAGCCAAGCGTTTTATTGGCAATCGTTCCCTAAAAAAAATTATTCAGAGATGCTACAACACTTTATTGTTTCGCTCTTTAGCTACCTCATTAACCGCTTGTTCAATGGTTTTCGATTCTCCTTGTTTTCCTTCTTGTTGGTAAGAAGCAGGATAAACTACTAGTTCAGTATTCTTGACAGATTCGAACTTGGGATGCACTTTATCTTCAGGGTCCATAAAATGCACGATTTCTGCAGTGTTGAATTCTTTAACCCTCAATATGTCTGGCTTGGGGAATATTTCATTACGGAATACTTTGCCTGCAAACAATTGATCATAAGAACTAAAAACTCTGTCCAAGGATTTTTTGAATTTGAAGAGTGAGCCGAAAATTTCCGAAAGCATCATTTCTCACCAATTTGAGCAGCAGCGAATGGAAGTTTGCCTTGATTGAACTCCAATAACCTCTTAAAGTTGACAAAGACGCCTTGAGCTGTTTCGGGACGTAAATACCTGGAATATAATCGACTCATTCCAGACTTGAACACAACTTACCACAAATTTACCCTTTTATCAATCCAGACGGCCCAATTTGAGTTTCAAACATCAAATTGGCTTCAACTGGCTCAGAAAGTTCATTTCCAGATGGGCTTTTGATGTTGAATTTCTTTGAAATCTCGATCATTTCTTCTTTATTCATTCCTTGTAGCTAAAAGTGTATTATTATTTTTTTCAGAGTATCACTTATTTGAGTCCTAGTAAGTAATTTGTGGGAAAGAGCAAAATAATACCTTCACAATAATATCTTGGTATTCTTCTGCATTTTTACCAAGTTTTTGTAGATGCTGTTTTATTAATTGGTCCAATCTAAAGAATTCTCCACTTCCTAAATCTTTCACCATAAGATCATTGAATTTATCTACATGTCCAGAAGCTCTGAAATCAATATCAGTTATCATTAAGTTACAAAAACATTCAAATATTATTTAAACCATAATTATTATCATATTCAAAATACTTTCCACTCACTTAAGCACTGGTTCCAGAGTTAATATAGAAGAGTCAATTTCCAGCATTTGCTCTTCCAAAACAAAATGACTCTTCCAATACTGCAAAAGATTAGATTTGATGGCGCAACCCATTGGTCCAAAGTCATATTTGCCACTGAAGACGTCGTAAATCTCGAACGACGGGTTATAGAAGAATCTTTGTTTCAAAACATCTTCCAGCTTATTTTTATCTGCCGGAACATCAACTTGATCCCCTTCGTTACTCTGAAACTCCACAGCTTTAGTGCCGATGGTGGTTTCGTCTTTCGAAGTTTCGATTGCTTGAGGTCCTTTTGAGTATCTTTGAACCACGTCCTCCCAATTATCTTTGTTGAACGATAAGTTATGAACAACAGTGGCTACTTCATCAAGCTGAAATTTGAATCAGTTATAACGAATTTTATAGACAGATTTAACAATTACTGACCAGTATTCGGACTTGAATCATGGAATCTCTTTCTCTCAAAGTTACAGAATGTGGCTCTTTGATTGTATCAAAATCGATAGTTATACCGTAAGGTATTGCAATTTCATCAGTTCTGGCATATCTTCTACCTATGGAGCCGGAACTGTCATCCACTTTGTGAGAGACATTGGCCTTTGTGAGAGCAGCAGCTAAACAGTAGAAAAGAGAATAGAAACAGTGTGAAATGAAGAATCGAAAATATTTCACTCATTATGATTTGCATTATTCAAAGTAACTTACAGAGCAACTTAATGAAAGGTTCGAACTCGTCATTACGACTAAGAGGCAGAACGCTGCACTTGACTGGGGCTACAATGGCTGGAAGTGCCAAATAAGTCCGTTGTTCATCGTTTTCACGCATCTTGAAGTTGTGCTCGAATATGGCATACATGATTCTTCCAATTCCTGTAAATCAAAATTATATGAAAGGATGAATGAGTTTAGAAGAAGAAACAAACTATTTGCTTACCGAATGAAGGTTCTATTACGCTAGGTGTAAACTCAAGACCATCTCTGAACGGTTGATTTCTTTGAGCTGTTAATTTCACTTTAGTAGCAGAACTATGTTGGGTTAGATCATACGCTGACCTATCTGCGCAACCAACACATTCAATCCATCCCTGAATTAATGAGAAAGAAATTTAGTCCTTAGCAAAACAAGGTTCGAAATTTGTGAAGATCTATAGAATCACTTACATAGCTTGTAAGACATTCAGCGTCCCAGCAGTCGCAGGCATAATGCGCCATTTCATTGTTCATATGTTGTCTGAATCGCAATCTTTTAGGATCAACACCGCATTTTATCAAAAACTCTTGAATTCGTGCCATGAAGTATCCAAGAGTACTATTGGCTACCAAACCCTAAAAAATGCAATCAAATAAATAAAGCTTTTAATTCTAGCAATCTTTATCTATTTCAATCGATATTAGGTTGAAAATGAAAAGATAAGAAAAAAAAGAAAAAAGTGAGAAGAAGAAAAATATATCAAGCACCTCATCTACAGCCTTTCCAATAGTTTTTTTTTCAGCAGCTTTACCATCCATCTGATTACATGCAGAATACAACACCAATTCAGTCTCTCTGACCGAGCTGAACTTTGGATGTGTTTTGTTTTCAGGATCAACAAAATGTTCAATTTCAGCCATAGTAAATTCTCTGACTCTTATTAAACCAGATCTAGGAGAAATTTCATTTCTAAATGCATGACCTAGAAATAATTGATGGGTCAATTTTGGGGGAACCTGATTTTGCATGAAATGTTCTGAATTTTTATAGAGTATTTGAATATTCAAACAATTTAGTTTTCACCTATCTGAGCTGCAGCAAATGGAAGTTTTCCTTCATTGAAATCTAACAATTTCTTGAAATTTACAAAGATTCCTTGGGCAGTTTCAGGTCTCAGGAACCTAAAAACCGAATGTGAAAAGCAAAATATACTGAAAATTACCAAATCGGGCAACCCTCCATTGACAAACTTACTCTTTTGTCAGGCCTGTAGGACCAGTTTGGGTTGAAAACATCAAATTGAATTCAATAGGTTCGCTCAAGTCATTGCCAGTCAATGGACTTTTGATTTCGAATTTTTTCAGAATATCAGCCATCTCATCTTTTGTCATTCCGTCAAGCTAAAAGACAGATTGTAGCAAAAATAATGAGAAAATCAAGTTACTCAGTACCTTCACTACAGTATTTTCACAATATGTTTTGAATTCTTCAGTTGCTTTTTTGTTTGCACACATAAGTTCAAGGTGTGCTTTTATCAAGTGATCCAATCTGAAGCATTCACCTGTTTTTAAATCTTTCACCATAAGATCTGCAAATCTATCCACGTGACCTGAAGCTCTAAAATATAAGGAATTTTCAAGAAAAGAAGGAAACATAACATTGGCACACAATATTATTCACACAATTTCAACAAAAAATGCTCTGCAATTCATTGCTTAATGAAGTATTTCTGAATTGTCGATTTTACAATTTACTCCATTTCTCCAAGAATTAAGCCATTAAGCTGAAATGAGTTTTTCACCTTGGTAAAAATTTTTACAGGTTCAGATTATGTATTAATATATCATTATCATTATTCATTTGCGAGTAACAGTAAAATGAAATTAAGGTTTTTTGTTATGAATAAACCTGTTTCTCTATTTCCCAAATAAGGAATCTGTGATCATAAAGAAACTGCTACAAAAAAAATTAGGTTTACTATTTTTATCCGTACTGTAGCAGGTATTCTTCTTGCCCATTGTTGCAAGTCTAGCATTTGCTTCTATCGATAATGCTACTACAATGAGCAGCGAAACTTCGATCTTTTGTTTTTTTCAACTCCTATTCAACTAACCTGTACGAAGTGTTCCATGTCCATGGCTTACGGTCTAATAATATACGCAACCCATACCAGTACCATTTTTTATGAACCCTTATTCTACACCTAAACTCCGCTCTTGCTTCCAAATATTCCTCCAAACACTCGTTCAGATTCTCCTTCTGAGCTTTTTTCGCTCTCTTGTGTATTCTATGAAGTCTAAGCATTTTTATACGAAGATCCCTCAGCTCTGTAGACCACCAGCAAGATTCACCAACGTGCGGAAGTCCAGTCGAGTCTAGGCGAGGTTGTATCTTGCATTTTTTTGCAAGGCAGTATTGGAAAAACACAATGAATATTTGAATAATGATGATTTCACAAACGTTTTTCGGTAGTTCACATTATTGTTGAATATGCAGGTAGCAAACTGATAGGGTAGATAGAAGCTGTCGAAAAAATCGCCAGACGCTGTCAAATACATTAACACCCTATGTATCAGGAGTGAAATAAGGCAAGAAATTTTCATTAATACTATCTATCCTTTTAGTTTGTCAGGGGGGACACCCTGTATTGAACTAGATTACATTTCGAAAATCATATTACTTTATATTAAGCCAAGGTCGTCGCCAAGGAGGGGCAGCTGCCCCTAGAGCTCAAAAATCCCTTAAAAACTTATGAAATAATAGCATAATACGAAAATCAGTTCATTTTTTCTATTCTGATTTTTTTTTGCCCCCCCCTAGCTCAAAGGCTGGCCACGCCCTTGTATTAAGCTTAAAACATTTGTTACTACTCAATCCAGAAGAATGAGACATAAGTCCAGAATTTTCATATTGATAGGATAGTTATTTGTTCTAGACCTTTTTGATTTTACATATTGAAATAAAATAATAATTCTGGTGATTCCTGAGTTTATAAATTAGATATGAGAAGTAAAAACAAACACAAAAAATACATTTCCAACAAAACAAAGAATGGAAAATCAAATAAATAATTGAATGAATAAATATACAACATACAGAGTGTAACAGCAAAATGGAATAAATTCGATAACGAATAAATGGGGGGGTGTTAGGAAAAACGCTCGGACACGTCGATTTGTAACTTTCTTATTTCAAATGCAACCCCCTGTATATTATTTATTTTTTGGATTCTTCAGGAAATTCTAGACATAATTCATGTACAATGTCCTATACCTATCTTCATTTTTCTCGGAAATATTAAGTTAATAATAATAAGACGTTCGCGGCGAGCATTTTGAACATTTCCTACATTGACATGAATGTTTTTTTTTTAATAATTAAGAAATAATCAGTATTACTTATTAGGTTTTAAGTGTAATGTACCGAATTTGTGAAATAAAATAATTTTTATTTAAAACGTTGATTTTTGCAATGAATCTGAAAACACTTAATACTTCCGAAATAGTTAAAGATACTCTGTATAATCCAGAAAACAAAAATATGACAAAGAAAAAGAAAACAAGTGAATCAACATATGAGAAGTTGTCAGATGCTTCAATATATGTGCTAATATACATATGCACTCAAAGTGAAACTTGGGTGGAGAAATAAAAGATTAATAAAAAAAATTCTTCAAAATACATGAGAACAATTCGAATTGACACCAACTCACATAACATAAGAATTATCCCCACTTTCAACGCCTTTGTTCATTGGAACTAGAGTACTATTATTGTGCTAAATGTCTATATTTTCAAATTCTGAGCAAAGAATAGTCTTATGAAAAATATAAACAGAGTAACACAAAAAATGGAGAAATTGTTTTAAACTGGAAGATAATTACAAATTTGAACAAGCACACAAAAGATCCAAACCTTAAGTATTAGCATAGTATAAAGAGGGGATAGTATACCAATCCCAGTGTAAATTTCATTTGAGGCGATTTTTGAGCGCCATCTGTTGGTTTTTGTACTCATTCCCCAAAATTACGACTCAGTTGGTGGTGCCCTCATGAAATATGAAATTATTCTTAAGAACTAATATATGCAGTCTGATAACCTGATGAAGAATTCTTTAACTGAAGTAAAAGTAAACTCTGAAACATTCGTTTCACTGTAGTTGGAGGGTTGGAGCCCATATCTTGTATCGCCATCTATTGATGGGATCCACGCCGTCAAATGAAAACCCTGTAAGGTTGGAATACTATCTCCTCTTTATACTATGGTATTAGATCACATATTTCCTTGGTGTCTTACATAGAGTTAATAGTTTTTTATGTAGACTAATCAACCAAACCATTTTATGACTCTGAAACTCCCTTTTATATCTGTATAAATATTTACCGGATGAAAAACTCTTCATGAAAATAAGATCATTGGCATATGGGTCATGCACAACATAAAAGTATCAAATCAAAAATTCCCATTTAAATCTTCTTGATATAAAAACCATCATGCAACAATAAATTGTGTAAAATTTCATTTCCTTTCAAGTGTAAACAAGAATACAAAAATTAATTCCTTACTTGAGCACAGGCTCTGGTGTTAAAGTGACAGCGTCAACTTCCAGCATTTGTTCTTCCATGACAAAGTGCTGTCTCCACATTTGTAATATGTTTGATTTGAACGCACATCCCATCGGACCGAAATCATACTGTCCTGTGATACCCCCATATATAGCAAAAGATTGATCATAAAAAAACCTACGTTTCAATAAATCCTCCATTCTAGCTCTATCGAAAGTCACATTTGGTGATAAGCTAAGTTCTTTATCTTCTAAGATTTTTTTACGAACTTTCAGTTCCGCAACTGCTTTTTTAACTTCAATATCTGGAGCTCCAGACGCTTTGAGATGACGTACTAAGTCGCCCTAGAATCAGTGAAACCATGTCATATTGGGCATGCATTTATTGCTTAGTTGATGTATAGGGTGTCTTGCAATGCCTATGCCGAAATACTTACTTGTTCTTTGACTTGAGCCCGCAAGGGAGCCAGTACTTGTTCAATTTCCGGATCAGCCATTTGTTCCAAGTAAAATTTCTTTAATTTTATATTTCTATTAGTCTTTGTAGAGCCCCACTGAGGCCTTTGCTTCAAATAAAAAACGCTCGTATGAAAAGGAAATACTCCAGCGAATTTGGCTAATGTTGTTACATTTAAAGTAACTCGATATAATTTTCTGAAAGCATTAATTGCTTCCATACAATAAACCGTTCGATAGATTGCAGTGAACAGATGTTGCAGTTATAATTTTCCTTTCTAATCGCCTTGCCAGGTTAAAGGAATCTAACCTAATTTCGATCCATCCTGACGTTACGACGAATATTCTATGATTTCCGGTTGATCAGCTGATATGTGTTTTTTTTTGGCATATGTGATTTTCTGATAGCCATAAGTTCAGTGGTGTAGTAAAGAAAATTATGAACACGGGATTAATTTTTTCGAACTGTTTCAAGTTCATTTAGGAATTTGGGTTAAAATGAAACGAAACAGTACATGAAATCATATATTAACATCTTGAATATAATACATTCTATAAATAATTTTCTACAACATTCCTCGCTTGTTGTAGTACCCCATTGGATACTACAAAATAAATGCGAAATTAAAGTAAAATACTAACAAAATTACGATTAACATTGAATACCACAATGAATGCACCGAAGGACTTCGAATTACATAGTAATAAATGCTTGATTTTTTAACATATACAATATACTGCTTTTCCTGATACTTTCTACAAAACTCCATATATATATAGGTAAGAAAAGGCAACATATATACAATAATCACCAACATACTCCTAAAAAAAATTTCACTAATAGTATAAATTACCACCGAGTATTCAAATATTCGAATACTCAATGAAATTAATCATTTTCCATTGAAAATACAGGTGCAATTTATTTCGAGCCAGTAAATTATGATTAGATGAATAGTTTTTATACTCTTGGAAATACTGAATATACGATAAGGCATAAAAGGACATCTTTAATTAAAATGTTTCACTATGTGTACCTATTTTCTTTGGTATGTAATGCTTCAAATACCATTTTTGATCTAGATTAATAGAAGTCAAAAATTCAGTCTAATTAGATATTAATTAACTCTATTCAAATGGTAACTATGTGTGTGGAAGTTTTATATGAAATACTATTTTTTAATGTGGAAAGGATAAAAGAAATTGATTTGAGTGGTATAATTTAGAATAGCTATAACATCGTGAATTGAATTCAATATTTTATTGCACGAATCATTCATTTGACTTTGTTATGACTCAACCTATATCAGTTTCTATTAAATCAAAAATGAATGAGAAAAGTGATATAGATGAAATGTCATAAAATTACACTAAAATTTAAGTTCATGTCACCATAAAACTCTAATTTATTATATACAAAATAATAAAATAAATAATCAAACTTAATATTTAGGATCAAAACAAAATTTTATAGAAATGATATAACATTGCACAGCACTCTTATACTGATTCCATTTTGCATTATTTCATAAAATATGCACCACAACATACAAATCGTCATCGATAATCTGATGAATTTCAAACCATCCAATCATCAATGTATTCATAACAAATCACCCTTCATCATTCTCTAAATAACTGTAAAATTGAACATATAATTCAAGGAATGCTGACAAATTGAGGGAATGATAATTTTCTTTGAGTACTCTTCTTAAGCATTCAGATGCTTGAGTAATAAATGGTTTCCTCTTTTCTCTGTTCATGTATATCGACCAATTTCGAAATTTCATAGTGTATGTACAGAAAGAAATTAGAATAAAAATATATATTTGAATAAAAATGAAAAAGGAGATCGATATGAATGGCTCAAAACTAGAGAATTATGTGTAACATCTGCACCTCAATAAATAAGAGTCTAATTAATTACAGGAATTGATTCCAGGACGCTACGATTCTCCAAAGATTCTTTCAACATATTGAATAGTTGGAGCTGCTGTTCAGGTTTTAAATAAAGTACCTGAGCCAGAAGCTTCTGGGGACTATCGGTTTGAATGAAACTACTTATGTAAACATTAACAAAAGTCGCCATGAGAAACTGGCAATCGAATCGATCCATTATACCTCCATGGCCTGGAATTACATCTCCAAAGTCCTTAAAAAAATAGAAATAGAGGGTCAATCGTTTGATAAAAAAGTATCTTGAAAAATCAGGATCTTTTATTTCATATAAATTCACGATCAAGATTCAAAAGGTGTTTTTTTCTAAAACCCTCTGCGATTTCAGAGATACGCCATTGGATTGCGCCACGAACACTTTATTCTATGATCTAACCTAACTTATGAATATTTTGACAGGAGTGATGATACAATAAAAACAAATAATTATTATCACTTATCAGTTCATCTGGTATGTGATGATTTCACTTTCAAACTATATCAGTATTGAAATTCAAGATAAAATTCAAGTGGTTGATTGATTGAAGGCTTGTCTGTGTCACCGCCCTAAGTTTCATTTCATTGAACTGACTGATTTTGAAAACAACAGAAAATGAGTTTGCAACCTGTATTGAGTATGGGGCCAGGAACACATCCAGTACCCTTGAAACTGTTCGAAACAAACAGAATGAGACTTGTAGAGAGGCTCAAATCGAAAAACGCCCCTAAAGGACGTATAGTCTTATTAGAAGGTGGAAACGATGTCCCATTTTACGATACAGACACTACATATTTGTTTCGCCAAGAATCTTATTTCATGTGGGCCTTCGGAATAACCGATCCAGGATGCTATGGAGTCATCGAAGTAGATTCAGGTGTTGCTCACATATTCGTTCCTAAATTCCCATCGGAATATGGAGTATGGATGGGAAGAATTCTCGAAAAAGAGGAATGGGGAAGAAAATACGCAATTAAAAACGTACACTTTGTCGATGATATCAATAAAGTGATAACTGAATTGAATCCAACCACGATATTAACTTTGAAAGGTACGAATACCGACAGTGGATTATGTGCCAAAGAAGCGACTTTCAAAGGAATTGAAAGTTTCAATGTGAATAACACGATATTGTTTGAACAAATTGCCGATTTGAGAGTGTACAAGACACCTTTGGAAATTGAAGTCTTGAAGTATGTCATCGAAATCTCATCTGCGGCCCATAGAAAAGTCATGCGTTGCGTGGCTGTAGATATGACGGAGTACCAATGCGAATCAGAATTTCTCCACTACTGCTATCAAGTAGGAGGCTGTAGACACGTTTCCTACACCTGCATATGCGGAACAGGCCACAACGCTTCAATCCTACATTACGGTCACGCCGGAGCCCCCAACGATAGGAGAATAAAAAAAGGGGACATGTGCCTCTTTGACATGGGCGCCAATTACTACGGGTACGCATCCGACATAACATGTTCTTACCCAGTAAGCGGAAAATTCACCGATGATCAAAAACTGATTTATAACGCTGTCTTAAAAGCCAATTTAGCAGTTTTAGAATCCGCTAAACCGGGAGTTTCGTGGGCCGATCTCCACATTCTCGCCGTTACGTCCCTCCTGGAGGACCTGAAGAAAGGGGGCATCCTCAAAGGAGACGTCCAGGAAATGCTCAAAGCTGGAGTGGGCGCCATTTTTCAACCTCACGGTCTCGGGCATCTGATGGGACTGGATGTGCACGATGTGGGGGGTTATCTACCTAATAATCCACCGAGACCCAAACACATACCAGGGGTTGATAAATTGAGAACAGCCAGGGTATTAGGGGAGGGAATGGTTCTAACGATTGAACCTGGATGTTATTTCATCGATCATTTACTGGACAAAGCTTTGAACGACCCCGATTTATGCAAATATTTCAGAGTCGACGTTGTGAATAGATTCAGGGGTTTCGGTGGTGTTAGAATCGAAGACGACGTCATGATTACCCAGGATGGAGCTGTCAATTTGACCAAAGTTCCCAGGACTGTCGAAGAAATTGAAAGATGGATGGCAGGTCAAGACGACGGAAAATATTGAAAAACCCGACATATTAATATCAAATAAGTCAAATTATGAATTTTATTCAGAATATTCTACTCAAATTTCGTATGATGATATTGAGATTAATATTGTAGTAATTAAGTTATTATTGAATACTGAATATTTTATTGTTCATTACGTGGATTTTATGTATTATATATTATTATAATTTTTTAAATGAACTGAATATTGGTACTGGATATATGAATATGGTAGAAATAAATTATTTACCTTTATTTTGAAAGCTCTCTTGAATCCTGAAGCGAAAAACCCTCCAAAAGGCCCAATTACACTGCTGAAGAGTGACAGTGATAACGAATGGAGTACAAAGGGATACGCTGTTATAGTTGTAGGGATCCCAATCTGAAACAAAAAAAAACCCTCAAATTATGCCCTGAAAACACATGGAATGAAAAATTTCGAACAACCACTTAACATGTGTGGAAATGACGTGAAAACAAAAAATTTATGATTGGAAGGCTAGTTATCAGGCAACAATAAAGTTTGTACTCACCAAACCAAGTGCAGAGAAGCAACTGGGCAGGTTATACTCTGCAGGTTTGAACAGAACACTTGGCTCACAGTCCATGGTAATTCTTCCGAGACTCTCACTGTATTCAATCGGACAAACAAAGTATGGAAACTGGCACATGAAGTACGATATCTGCAACATAAAAAATGCATTCAACATAATTTTCAGCGCCTGAACGGGCGACCGCTCTGGCTTCGAATTCGAACAAGGACGCAAAAGCCCCCAACCTCAGGTTTTTCCTTCACTCACCAAACAGCCAAAAACAACAGTGGCGAACCCTCCACCGACGAATCCCTCCCAAGTCTTCTTGGGGGACAGCTTGATGAGGGGGGTCTTGCCGAAGAAGAACCCGAAAACGTACGCCATGATGTCGTTGCAAATGATCATGGACACGGGCACGATGAACCAGATCAATCCCTCGAATATATTCTTGATGATCAGGTAGGACTGGGTGACTACAATAAGAAGTGCTACATGGGTCCAGGCAAACAGGGAGAATTGCTTCATGTAGTACTTCTTGACTAGACTGAGTACGAACCAAACGAACCCTCCGCAATAGAGGCAGAAGGAGATGAAGCGGTGGTAGGTAACCAGCCATCGCAGAAGATCCTGAAACAAATGAGACGAAACGTTGACTTTTGGAGGTAAAGGTGTTTCTGAAGAAAAAAAATGGATAATAATGATTCCAAGCTCCTACCGCCTTGGTACAGCCCTGGACATTTTGAAACATTTCTGGTGTTAATTCAAGTCACCTATTCTTAGGGCAGTTGTGTTTTCACCAGTGTTGCCAATTTAGCATTCAAAATGCTAAATTTGATTCATGTTTAGCAGTCCAGTCGAATTTTTTTTTTCGAGCTAATTGTATAGACCCGGGCCATTTCTTTCATAGATTAGAGGTCGTAGATCACGATTACGTAATTTTGGGGAGACGTAGCCGCCAGAAAAATAGAACTAGACGTATGCTGATTTTTTTGGTTCTGGATTTATCCTTACGAATCGAAAGGTTCAAATTTTATTGACCTATCGCGAACACTTTAAATTTTCTGATTTTTTCCGCGAAGGTCCACATTTTCCGATTTTCCAGCGACCGTAACTTAAAAATAAATTGTTTTAGAGAACATCTGTTTGCATATTCGTAATCTACGCCATCGATTCAGTGAATATATACATAGTGCAATTTTGGTAGCGACAGAAGAAAATTGATTTTTTTTTGCAAAAATTGCCTGCATTGCGCAAAAAAATTAACGCACATTCTGAAAATCTCAATTTTAATGGAAGTTAACTCTACATTGACTTTATAACTTATTTTTCATGTTCTCTCGGGAAGGTTTTGAACGAAACAAGACACATTAAATGGAAGAAAAATTCAGGATTTCACCGAATCTTATGTGAAAGAAGAGAAATGAACAATTTTCAAAATACTGAAATGCTGATAAGTTATTTAATACTTGATATTTCCACCCCTTGCGTTAATTACAGCTCGGCAACGACGGTTCATACTCAAAATGAGTGATCTTAAAATGTTCTGATCTAATCCTGCCCAGATTTCTCCGAGTTGGATTCCTAAGTCATTAAGAGTAGCTGGATGATTTTCTGAACTTCTCAGCCTTCTATTGAGGTTGTCCCAAACCTGCTCAATCGGATTGAGATCTGGACTTCTTGCTGGCCATTCCATTCGAGTGACTTCAACCTCTTCAAGGTACTCCTGAACGATGCGCGCACGATGGGGTCTGGCATTATCGTCCATAAAAATGAAATTTCCACCAATGTATGGGGCAAATGGCACTACATGCTCTTCAAGAATGTTCCTTATATACTCATCAGCATTCATAGCTCCATTATCAACGACCACTAGGTCTGTGCGAGCAGTCAAAGATATTCCACCCCATACCATAAGCAATCCTCTCCCAAAACCAGTAGTATTCAGGAAATTGCACTGAGCATATCTTTCATGTGGACGTCTGTATACAAGGGAACGTCGATCACAATGGTAGATGCAGAATCTAGACTCATCTGTGAAGAGAACTCTTTCCCAATCGGCCTCTTCCCAATGGATATGCTCTCTCGCAAAATCCAAACGCGCCCTTCGATGGGCTGGGGTAAGAGCTGGGCCTCTTGCCGCGACACGAGGCCTTAAATCATATTCTCTGAGGCGATTTCTTATTGTCTGAGTGCTAATTTGCACCTCATGAGTTTGCTCAAGCTGATTTTGAAGGAGGCGAGCGGTTGCAAACCGTTGTCTCAACGAAGAAACTCTCAAGTAACGTTCTTGAATGGCAGTTGTTACCCGTGGTCTACCCTGTCCTGGTCTTCGGACATTCATACCTGTCTCCCTGAATCGCTGCAACATTCTGGACACACTTGTATGGGAAACTCCAAACCTTTCTGCAATTCTTGTGTATGTCCACCCTTCTTCTCGCAAAACTACCGCTTGGTGACATTCCTCTTGGGTCAAATTGCGTGTTTCGCGTTGCATAGCGATCGAGGCTAGAAAATCAAACGAAATAAAAACTATTGATCACTAGAATTGATCGAGAACAACTGATTTCAGAATGGAGCCAATACCTTCAAAATCTGATAATATCATCTTTTTTTATTCCTGCTGGGAGATAACATCTGTATTGAAGAAAAACGTTGAAAGTGTATAACATATGCATGCATAATTCTGATAAAAATAATTATCATTGAGAACACCTTCAGTTGTAGAATAAATTTGAGATTTCCATAATGTGCGTTGATTTTTTTGCACAGTGTACTTATAAATATATTTTTTTTTGGCTCTGATCGAACCCAAATTTATTCTGTTTTCTAATTCGAGGGCGTAGATTGCGGATATGCAAACAGACTTTCCATAGAAGCATTGTTTTGTGAGTTATGGTCGATGGAGAATTCGGAAAATTGGACCTTCGCGAAAAAAATCAGAAAATCTATACTGTTCGCGATAGCTGAATGAAAATTGGATGTTAAGACTCGCGAAGGATCGATCTATGAGCAAAAAAATCAGCATGCGTCTAGTGCTATTTTTCTGGCTGCTACGGCACTCCAAAGTTGACCAATTTTCAGTGAATTTTTCACGAGGAGTAATTTATTTCCCAAAATACTTTTGGTGGAGAAAAAATAATTGCATATTCGTAATTTGCGACCTCGAATTAGTCAAAACAATGACCCGAGTCGATAAAGCTCGACAAATAATTTTTTTTCGAACGAAATGAAAAAACAACGTATGATAGACTTCGAAACGTTGGCCTTGTTATATAAATGTAATAAAGTCCTGTCCAAATACCCGATACTTGATTTTCTGTTTATATCGTGGATGATACTGAATATCGATTATTATATTTCGGAATAGCTACAGAGAGAAGTGAGAAACTTATATAGAATTTTCTTTCAAAAATGGATTAGCATATGTTAGCATTTTCTGAGAGCAACCCTAGCATATTATGTTGTGGCAACACTCCTATAAACGAGTAAATTTCGCAAAACATTACTGTTTGCTACTTTTTTATACACCGCACCCTGTATACAATTTTGCTGGACAATTTGCTGACCAATATACGATTAATATCCCGATCGGCATGTCCAAATTATGATTCATACAGGCAGCCAAGCATATCGAAATAACCGAATTACTAAATATAGATCTGGAGTAAACATAAACACCGAAAAAAAATGCATTATCGCGATATCGATCGAGATTTCCCAGACCCGAGTACGTCCTGTAATGCTGGCCATACACGTTACGGTCTACCGGAGAGGTAGACCTGCGCAGGCATGCCTGCGCAGGTCAACCGGAGCGTGTGTGGGATTAAACCTGTGCGTGTGTGTGTGGGATTGAACCTGCACAGGTATGCCTGCACCTCTCCGGTACACCGTAACGTGTATGGCCAGCATAAGTCTGACAATCCACATTGGACGATAACAAGCATGATTGAATTACCCCCCAATTCCCAAATCATAGCATGCAATGGAAATATAAAAAAAATGTGCCATAACCTCAAAGAGTTTCTTGAACTTCGGTAGTTTATTTGTATATGGAGAACTAATGTTTTGTTTTTTTTCGTTTCTCCTTTTTACTAGGCTGATATAGATTTTTGTTAAGAATTAATGTTGTTCATGAAATCAATGTAGATGTAGGCTTTGATACCAGCTTTTTTGCTGTTTGAGGAATAAATAAATAAAAAATACCAAAATGTACTTACCGTTCTGTTGATGGCTACGCCGAAATAATCGACGAGATTTTCTCCGTAGAAGAAATAATTCGAGGTGAGAAGAAAATACCAGGAGAGAGAACGGAACCAGGGAAGACCGTGTATCCTGTATACAGCGTATCCTATGTTGATGATCTCTTGGAAGCATTTCACTTGGACCACTAATGTCTGAAATAGAAATGACAATATATAAGACAAACCGGGTGATGTGTAATTAATGGATAATTCTTATCGGGTTGTGGATCACAAGACTGAAAACTGAAAATTGTGTTTAGTAAAAGTATCACGGTTTTGGACCCTTGTGGTATGGAAAATTTACGGGGATAAAATTGGCTAGTCACTGTGATTCATATATTTCAATTCCGAACACAAAATTGCCAATCGAACTATGTTTCCCAAAGTGTTTTGTACAATATTGCATACAGAATAACTTGCAACTGGTATGCATAATCGGGGTAATATGCGATGGTAGATTAACCACCTCAACACAATCGACTCTCTTACAAAAGAAGAGTGACCCTGAATGTAAATAACTATCAATGAATATTTCATGAACCCAGTAGAGTGTTATAAGCCAAGAAAACACGAATTTTTATTCAATTCGAACTTAAGATTCAGTCACAAAAAATATATGCTTGAAAAGGTACAAATAAACTGCTCGGCAATGTTATGGATATTGAATTTATGTGTGTTTTCTCTTCAGAAAAACCCAATTTCCTTTTGAGATCTGTATTAGGCAATCCAACGTCCCGTCGAATATTTTTTGAGGTTAGTGCTAGTGGTCAAACAGTGAAATTAGCTCTGTTCATGTAGATATTCAGGGCTATTCACTAAGTGAAGTGGTTATCACAGTTGCTAACCATAGCAATTCTGATAACAACTTTTGATAACCACTGGTGACCACTTTCAGTATTCTCTAATAAACGGTTGGCAACTGTTGTTATCATAACAACCTTCCGTGAAGATAGACATGGCACCACCGCAGAATAGTTCGAATGTAGTGTTCATAGATCTAAAATTACTAAAAAAGTATGTCTTTGGTGCGGATATATGGCGGATCCAAAGAATAAAGCGCCCTCTTTCGGCAAAAATTCCAAACTACGGAACCAGTAATGCTTTGAGATCTTCTATGTTTCACGTGCTTTTAAGCTATAATATTTTGTTTCATATCCAGGTATTCTTGATTGATATTCCGAAGTTTTTATAGTGTTCTCAAACAACAGATAAATTAGTATTTAAATAAAAATTGTTGAGAAGGTATTTATATCAGTGTTATTCATTTAAAATAGTATTCACAAAGTTATCATATTTTGGGTTACAAGGCGTCTTGTTTGAGTCTAATTTTCTGGTGCAGTTTTAACTGCTGAGGAAGGATAATACCATAATTATCAACAAGATGATTATGAAATTGATCCATCGAATACCTCGTGAATTGTCGATCCAATTAGAATGGAAAAAAGCCCATTTGTATAACAAAATTTTATAAAATCGACACTGCACTGTCAATAATACATTAATTCACTGAAATTCTCCAAAAAATCATCACGAGAACTAAGAAAATCACGTAAAATAATCTGTCTTACATATCAAAACAACGTTGCTCCAAAAGAGGTTACTGGAATTCCGTCATGTTTGTTTACAGTCAGCAGCGCCCTCATCGGTGGTTGGAACCTCTAAATAGTCTAAATGTTTTATGTTTCAGCTTTCGGCACTGCACTAAATATTTCGATCTGGATTGAGATTTATTTTTTTTAACGTGTTGATTCATTTTATTTTATTACTTGGGTTTGTTTGAATATGTATATACCCAGAGTTAGCAAAAAAACACAAATTTCTAATAGCATTTTATCTTGTGAATTTGAAAACTAATTAGAATATTTGAAAAATAAGATTACATTTGTTACTATGTTGAATAAGATGATTTCTTATTATGATATATGACATGTACAGGAGATAGCGAGAATCTGCTAGAAGCCATTTACCTTCAAAATATTTTTGCTTCATATTTTCTCTGATAAAGGACATTTGCCATATAGCAGCATCATGAGTTGACCCTGAGTAACGAGTATTTATTGAAGTTACATATACTTATACTAGCATACTCCTTTCGGTTATAATAAACAGCCCCGGGGTGAATTTCATTATTCTCTGGAGGATTTTAATGATTGCAATATGAGATATGAGTACTATCTATGCATCCTACAACAGCACCACACACCTTTGTATTAATTCATGAATCATTAAAAAGTCCATGTGCACGAGAAATGCAATTTTTATAGATTTACTAGTTTGGGCCCGCAGATCTACCTTTTAAGTAGATTCGCCTTGTTGGTAGATCTCCCTTTGAAGATAGATTCGCATTTTGAAATATCAAAAAAAAACGCAACCTCCAAACGGTCATCTGTGCGTCGCGTCAAACTTTGACTGCCGTTGTCAAGAACCCTAACCTATATGTAACTTCACCCGTGACGTCTCGAAATGTCGAAAAAAATCCAACCTCCAAACGGTCATCTATGCGTCGCGTCAAACTTTGACTGCCGTTGTCAAGAACCCTAACCTATGTGTAACTTCACCCGTGACGTCTCGAAATGTCGAAAAAATCCAACCTCCAAACAGTCATCTATGCGTCGCGTCAAACTTTGACTGCCGTTGTCAAGAACCCTAACCTATGTGTAACTTCACCCGTGACGTCTCGAAATGTCAAGAAAATCTAACCTCCAAACGGTCATCTGTGCGTCGCGTCAAACTTTGACTGCCGTTGTCAAGAACCCTAACCTATGTGTAACTTCACCCGTGACGTCTCGAAATGTCGAAAAAATCCAACCTCCAAACAGTCATCTATGCGTCGCGTCAAACTTTGACTGCCGTTGTCAAGAACCCTAACCTATGTGTAACTTCACCCGTGACGTCTCGAAATGTCGAAAAAAATCCAACCTCCAAACGGTCATCTATGCGTCGCGTCAAACTTTGACTGCCGTTGTCAAGAACCCTAACCTATGTGTAACTTCACCCGTGACGTCTCGAAATGTCGAAAAAAATCCAACCTCCAAACGGTCATCTATGCGTCGCGTCAAACTTTGACTGCCGTTGTCAAGAACCCTAACCTATGTGTAACTTCACCCGTGACGTCTCGAAATGTCGAGAAAATCCAACCTCCAAACGGTCATCTATGCGTCGCGTCAAACTTTGACTGCCGTTGTCAAGAACCCTAACCTATGTGTAACTTCACCCGTGACGTCTCGAAATGTCGAGAAAATCCGACCTCCAAACGGTCATCTATGCGTCGCGTCAAACTTTGACTGCCGTTGTCAAGAACCCTAACCTATATCTAACTTCACCCGTGACGTCTCGAAATGTCGAGGAAATCCAACCTCCAAACGGTCATCTATGCGTCGCGCCAAACTTTGACTGCCGTTGTCAAGAACCCTAACCTACAATATGTAACTTCACCCTTGACGTCTCGAAATGTCGGAAAAATCCAACCTCGAAACGGTTATCTGTGCGTCGCGTCAAATTTTGAATGCCGTTGTCAAGAACCCTAACCTAATTCTAACGTCGAAAGTCAACCGAACGATCCAAATTCTCTGGCGATATCGATGTTCGCTAGCCGGTTCGAAAATTTTCGCAGTTTTCAAGAAACGTCACAACTTTGAGAATTTTTCGCGGAGACCCGGAGGAACGTGTCGAAAAACCCTTTAAGTCCATGTAAAATAGAGGATATGCCGCTTCGTTCGAAAAAAACTCCCGAGGTCTAGGTGCCCCCGCAAAAAATCCTTATGCCCCGCAAATCGGGTCTATCCGGCGATTTCGACCATTTTCGCGAATTTTTTTAAAATACTTCCCGGGGTCCTACAAAAAATCCGAAAACACCCTCGCGTGGCCCCGTTCTTCCCCTTTCCGACGCCCCCATCCACTCGCCCGTAGGGGGTCGCAAGCGACGGGGCGATCGGCTTCGCCGATCGCCTTTAGAGCCCCCGTCACGAAACGTCAAAATTTCTATGTTTCCTTACAGAATTATTATATAGGAAAATATTGAATTATTCACACAAATACAGAAAAACATTCCAAAATAGTGCCCAACGCACGTGGTTTTCGTTAACAACACCTCTGAAGCTGTTGCCAGTGAACCACTTCTCATAGCCACTTGTTGTTATACATAGCAACTTCTATAGCAACTTACAGAAATGGTGAATACCAATTTCACGCTTAGCAACTGGCTGTGAACATAACGACGATTTACAGTTGCCATCCATAACAACTTCGCTTAGTGAATAGCCCCGATTAAAAACGTTTATTCGCTTGAAGAATTGTTTTATGGGGAAATTTTTCTGATATTTTTAGTCAATCTTACTCTTCTCAATTCTCAAACCTGTGAAAATTATCAAAATTAAGTGCATTTTCATTGAAAATACATAGATGTGTACCAAAGTCGAATGTGCAAGTCGTTCAATTTGAGAAGTTTTTCTCAATAGTTTTGGAGCACCCACTGTGTGTGACTTGCTGTATTATCCACATATCAAGTGTCTTACCAGGAATCGAAGGGAAATTTGATCAGTAGTCATCCAGACTTGACAAAACCGAAGATGGGAAATTAAAGTGAACATTTCTTTGTAGATACTGAAATAAGCAGTTCTCAGTTCATGTTATATGTAAACCTGATGAATATTCTAATTTTATATCATATAGAATGTTGAAGAAGTTCCAGGTTGCAGTGCTCTGATGAATATTCTCCCTCAAATACTTGCTCTACAATCTCTGTGAGCTACCTATACCCTATACTTAAAAATAGAATCATATACTGAATGAAATTTTCTTCTTCAGTGTTGCTTCAGGATATTTTCGATATAAGCATATATAAACTCACTGGTACATAAAATAACAAAATTCCTCATATTTACCGCTAACCAGCGACCTGTCAGAAACTTTTTGAGGTTAACACCGGTGAAATAATCACGTGGGATGGACGTGATCATTAGCGCCCTCTATCGGTTCCCAAATCGATATACCCGGCAAAAAACCTTTTCTGAAAATAATACTCACAGTGATCATCAAGGCCAGAGGTCCACCGTAAATCACCAGCCCGAAGAACACTATCATGATCATGGTGAAGACAAAGCGCACTATCCAATTCTTCCATTTGTCGGGAAGATCTTGCAGGACCCATTCTAGGGTGGTCGGGGCCTTATCTGTGCCTGTCGGAATCGCATGCGATAGGTCCATCTGAGCTTTGAGCTCCAGCTTGTCATCTTCGCTGTCTATCTGCAAGAAAAAAAGGAGTTTTCTATAGACCCCGAACACCCAGAATGCACGAACTAGGGGAGAGAACATTAAGAAGAGAAGACGCCACACATAGATTTATAAAGAGATTGCAACGTTGACGGATGTACCACTTCACGCCCTGAAATTAGCTTAAAACTAGAACAGTGTATTTCTCATGCAATTCGAAGTTGTTCAAGACATTTCATGAATTTGGACACATTTATTAATACATTGCCAACGTTTGGAATCTTTTGTGATTCTTTTTTTCAAGGCTGAAATATACAAAAAATTTGATCCAAGAAGATTCGAAAAGTTGGCAATGTATTAATGAATGAACTTATAAAGGACCCCGCACTTTTCTTATGGCAAATGGCGTTCCGTCAAATGTTCTAATTTTTTGGTATAATGTAGTACTCGACCTACTGATCGAAAGTGTCTATGGCCCCAACTCAATCCTAAGACTAGTTTTCGAGATACAGGGCGTTGAAGTTGAGAATTACCCTCTTTTACTACGCGCGTATCTCGAAACAGAATCGAATGAACTTCAATTTTGCTCAAGAAACATTTCATTCCATCCCCAGGGAGCAAGTATATGGAGGAATATGACCGAAAATCGTTACGAATACAGGGTTATCCATAATTGAATGCATGCCCGATTTTGAAAGTATAAAATATGTCAATTCCAGAGCGAAAACGTTCGCAAAATGAACTATTACACTAGATATGTTGTTGTTACATCGAAAAAACCTGAAATACCCAGAATTCATACTGGGTGATCCATTATTATAGAAACTATTCACAATGAAGGTTAAGTGGGCACCCTGTATTTTTGGATTGATTTGAGGTGTTTGTTTGATTTTTTCAGAACATATCATCATGGACTTCGAAGAATACAGGGTGATTCAGTCATGAAATAAACTGTGAACCTCACGAAAATACCCAAAAACCACCTTTTCTTTCACCACTGTACTTGCTTTAAAAACATCAAT
Source organism: Adalia bipunctata (assembly GCA_910592335.1). Classification (NCBI taxonomy): domain Eukaryota; kingdom Metazoa; phylum Arthropoda; class Insecta; order Coleoptera; family Coccinellidae; genus Adalia; species Adalia bipunctata. Next base: position 25,667,951 of record OU342950.1, read on the forward strand.
ACGACTGAGAGTTTTTATCCACTTCCTATGACCAGATTTATTTTTATGTAATATGAAAATTATTTATTTATGTTATTCTATATTTATTCCATCGAAAAATGTGGTCATAGGAAGAGGATAAAAACTCTCAGTCGTATTGATGTTTTTATATCAGGTACAATGGGTAAAGAAAACTCCCACCTCAACGGAGTTAATCTTGAAATAGTGGGTGATGAAGAAAAAGGGGGTTTTTGGGTATTTTCGTGAGGTTCACAGTTTATTTCATGACTGAATCACCCTGTCTTCTTTGAAGTCCATGATGATATGTTGTGGAAAAATCAAACAAACACCTCAAATCAACCCAAAAATTCAGGGTGCCCACTTAACCTTCATTGTGAATAGTTTCTATAATAATGGATCACCCAGTATGAATTCTGGGTATTTCAGGTTTTTTCGATGTAACAACATATCTAGTGAAATAGTTCATTTTGCGAACGTTCTCGCTCTGGAACTGACATATTTTATACTTTCAAAATCGAGCAAGCATTCACTTATGGATAACCCTGTATTCGTAAAGATTTTCGGTCATATTTCTCTATACAGGGTCTTTCACGAGGAACCTCACCCATATTTATACGGGAAACTACTGAACGTATTTTCATGAAATTCAGCACTTATAAGTATTTCACGATGCTGATTAAATCTAAAATATTTTCAAGGCATGAGCACCTCCGGTTTTTCCGGAAATGACGTCAACTTCCGTTTTTCAAATTAGAACACCATTTTTTTTATTGCAGAAATAGATTCCTTAGAAAATTTCAAGTTATTTTGATGTAACATTTTTCAGTTTTGGTTGGAAAATTCTCTCTGAGCGGGAAAATTCGAAAAAAAAATCGAAAATAGAGCTCCGCTGAAACAAGAATAACTTCGAGGTTTTTGGATGGAAAATTTTCATTTTTGGGATTTTTCAAGATGTAAGATTGATGTATCCACTTTAAAAATCGAAATCGCGATTCATGATACAGGGGGTGAAAAAATCGCTTTCAAAGTTAGGGATGACAAAATCGTGAAAAATCAATTTTTTCAAATTAGAACCCCATTTTTTTATGGCAGCTATTGAATCTACGTTAAAAAATAATGTGAGTGTATGCATCACACCCTTGCCCTAAAGTGGATATTAACTCAGAAAATATCCATTTTAGAGCAAGGGTGTGATGCATACACTCACATTATTTTTTAACGTAGATTCAATAGCTGCCATAAAAAAATGGGGTTCTAATTTGAAAAAATTGATTTTTCACGATTTTGTCATCCCTAACTTTGAAAGCGATTTTTTCACCCCCTGTATCATGAATCGCGATTTCGATTTTTAAAGTGGATACATCAATCTTACATCTTGAAAAATCCCAAAAATGAAAATTTTCCATCCAAAAACCTCGAAGTTATTCTTGTTTCAGCGGAGCTCTATTTTCGATTTTTTTTTTCGAATTTTCCCGCTCAGAGAGAATTTTCCAACCAAAACTGAAAAATGTTACATCAAAATAACTTGAAATTTTCTAAGGAATCTATTTCGGCAATAAAAAAATGGTGTTCTAATTTGAAAAACGGAAGTAGCCGTCATTTCCGGAAAAACCGGAGGTGCTCATGCCTTGAAAATATTTTAGATTTCATCAGCATCGTGAAATACTCATAAGTGCTGAATTTCATGAAAATACATTCAGTAGTTTCCCGTATAAATATGGGTGAGGTTCCTCGTGAAAGACCCTGTATAGTTGCTCCCTGGGAATAGAATGAAATGTTTCTTGAGAAAAATTGAAGTTCATTCGATTCTGTTTCGAGATACGCGCGTAGTAAAAGTGGGTAATTCTCAACTTCAACACCCTGTATCTCAAAAACTAGTCGTAGGATTGAGTTGGTGCCATGGAAACTTTTGATCAGTAGGTCGAGTTCTACATTATACCAAAAAATTAGAACATTTGACGGAACGCCATTTGCCATAAGAAAAGTGCGGGGTCCTTTATCCAAATTACTGAAATAAAGCTTTTACTACTAAAGAAACATGGACGTTGTCAACTATCAATGTTATTCAAGACTTTTCTCGATTGTTATATGCCTTATAAGGCGATTGTAAATAACAATAGGCTAGAAGTTCAATATCTATTTAAAAGGTGAATTTCTCCTAAAAACCGCTTTCCAAATAGAACGTTTATTTTTGGGCGCAGTGTATGTTTCTATTTTCATCAACAAATAATCAAACTATAAAGAACTAATCAACTAATTACTATAATATTGCTAATTCTACCTATAGGAAAATTTATCTTCTTTTCTTGATAAAAAAAAGGACATCATAAAAAGTGTCGCCACTGTGTAAACACTTTCAACCCATTATTACGAACATTATGGGGAATTAGTTGTGGAAAGAGCAGTCAGGGGCGGTCCTAGGGTAATTCCCTCTATAGGAAATATGTATTGTAATCCAACTCATCATATACAAAGAAATTTGCGAGAGAAAGAGATGGCTTTATAAGCCTTTAAGTCATAACTTCTTCGTAATAAGCGATTGTTCAAGCCGAAATGAGATAAAGATTAAAGAATCCCGTTGAAGTTGAACACTTGTTAGGGCCGTCCCTGGGCTCAATTCATTAGACGTACCAATCGAGTTAAGTGACTAATTTGAAAGCGTAGTCCTTCCGTTCCAACTGTATTCGCTGTTAAATGAAAATAATGGCATAAACTTTACACCGATCATTGATCAAGAGATTGAAGTTCGTTCATCCAACTTAACGTGGACAATTGGAACTCATAAAAATTAATATCCGATTATGAAGAATCTCGTAAATATTTCATTCGATTGGGAGCCTTTTTATTAAGCGTCTTCATTTATTTTCCTTCTATAATGCGTTTAAAGAAGGCACTCTCAATAGTTTCCCTGATAGTTTCAAAACTACGGATTCGATCGAGATGTAATTTTGCATTCAGGTCGAAAATGGCGTATCCAAGCTTAGACTATACCCTCTCTATACCTATATGCAGTCTAAGACTCTAAGTATCCAAGCTACCTGCGAAGTTTTGTACAGATCTCTCATCCAGAACTATATAAAACTCTAGCGAATTATCTGCTATCTTCTTTTCCTTTTTTTGCATTCGAACAAAGACTGGTCTTCTAATTTTCTTTTTCGATCTATTCGGAATAACCTCGCTCATAATGCTCAGTAATTGTTCGTTTATTTAGTGTTTTTAGGAATCGATTAATCATGAAAATGTCATGATAAAAACTAAACTAGAAACGTTCTATTTCAAATTAAGTTTCACTGCGAAAAGTTTGAGAGGAACCGATCGCATTTTCTCAGCAGCGATAAGATATGCATTAATTAAGGATAATTTTCTATTCAGATTACAATCAATATCACTCAGGAAATGGTAACTTATCGACCTGAGGGGGAAAACAGAAATGTATAACAATGCCAGGGTTTTCTTGAGTTTTTTTCAATCTAGGACTCAAATTTCACTTTTTCACAGCTGAATTCATCAATAAAGTTTATAGGTACTTAGTGTATGCAATAAAGACCTAAAGTCTACCACACACAGGAGGATCCACAATGGGTTATACGAGTATAATGATGAGAATCAAGTACAATTTGAACAAAACATTAATAATTGAGAAGTTGAAGATGAATTATTATCAGAGGAACCCGATTCCTACTAATTCACAACCAAATCAAGCATAATGTGTTTTTAATTCCTCATCATTAAATTGAATTTAAATTTGTAATACCCAACATTTCAACAGGAAAACATTTCTGAGAGGTAGAATTTGAAGATTTCTACAAATACCAACAGAAATTTTCTTGAGACTAGATAATTACATTTGTCCACATATAAAAACAGTGCAATGTTTATAAGAAACCAATATTTTTACATGGGTTCACCTAATGGTTGACAAAACGAGTCGATTTTAGAGATATTTCTCACATTTCTAAGAATCTATCCATATCACTTATGAATCTAAAAATGTTTATACTTGTTCTATATAGTAAACAATAGTTTTTCAATCTGTAATCTATACATTCAAACAGACGAAAATATAATCTTCTAGTTAACGATTTCATCAATGATCACCTAAATAATCCAATTAAACTGGAAGACCTTCAAATATTTCTTTGGATTGCCTTCCCTGAAATCAATTTCTTAATGTTTGGAAAACAATAACTGCGTTTAACTTGAAAACTAGAGGATAATGGTGAATAAAAAACATACATTAATAGATGAAATGAGGATTACTCGAGGATGAATTATAAACAATTATCAATTGATTTGAAAAGTTACTGAGAAGTTGATACCAAACAAATCAAGAGTATGATTTGTTGACCTAGTGTTTTGGATTATTACAGGATTAAAATAACAATTCCATCATAAAACAAACCAATGAATAATCCATAATTTTAACTTTAACTTACATGATCACTGTCGGCACTTTCCAATGGTTTGGGATCAGATTCTCGACGTTTCCTCACCTCAGACATGGCATACACTATCACACTGAAGCTTACCGAAACCTAACTCACTGACTTTTCAATTTTTATTCCCAATTAAACCAGAATCTGTTTATAAATATTAAAATCAATACATGACATGGTCAAGCTTTCAACGTCTTCCAGATGACATTTAATTTAGAGGTTATTGTCATAGAGCAAATAACATATTATGGAAGATTGCAGAATTTTCTATGTATTTGGAATGAAAATAAATTAACCTCTTTAAATTTGAAATTGAAAATAAATGTCATCAAATTTTCTTCGCGTAATTTTTTCTTATTTTCTTCAAAATCAATATGCTTCTTATAATAATATCAACATTATTGAGCTTCTTGAGTGTTCATACGAAAATTATCACAGATCCAGTAATGATCCCTCAAAACAATTCATTGAGATTAGTAAGAATTTTGATTTATAGGTGATACGTTGGATGAACAGGACAACTAAAGAGCAATTGGCAAAAGTTGATGAAATAAAAGAACTTCAAACGGCTCAAAATAAACTCAGTATGGTCGATAATTTCGTAGAATATTCAAAAATACAAAGAAAAATCAATAAACTGACAAGAGCATTGAAGGAGACTGAATCGGAGAACACAAATGAATTTTATATAAAAATTGGAATTCCCTTTGGATTGAGAATTTTTGTTGTCGCTGTTTTAATCGTGTTATGTTTGAATTACAGGAGTAGTCCATTATTCTATTTGGATAGTTCCATAAACTTATTCCCGTTTGCATACTTCATATCTTATCCAAACGGAGGAAATAGTGTGTCCATTCATTTTTGGGTCATGTGCTGTACTGCTTCTGCAAGACTTATCAAAATATGAGGTTCCAACAATATTACAACTTTTCCTAATAGTTATACAAATTGATTTTTCTGATTCTGAATGTGGAAAATACACATTTTTGAAGACTGTGATGAGATATAAGACATGTCGACGCTGATTTGAAGCAATTCTTTTTGTTTACGATTTAAGTAGAGGATGTGTGGAAAGTGATCAATAAAAATTTATTTACTAAAATATTTATTTCATAATTTACAAATATATATCAGTTAATTTCCAATTTTGTAACCAGGGAAGATGAAAAAAGGTATATTAAATATATATTATTGATTAGAATGTCAAAAGATAATCACAAATATTTAGGTCTCGAATTGTAAAGGGAAAGCATCCTAAAAGGAAAGAAACTTCCTATTCAGAATATCGACTGAATCAGGTATTTTAAAGCCGTTAAATCCACCCTAAATTTGATTCGTACCTTTGTCATAAAATAGTTATTCTATTTAGAAATTAGCTAATTGCATTTTGAACTTCGAAATTCATTCATTGCTAGAATAATTTTCTTATGATGAAATGGAGTCATAATTTGAGAAATCAGGATGAGAATTATTTTTTGTAATGATGAAAATACTTATCTAATAGATTTTTTTCTACTTTTCTTGAACCTACACTTTACCGAATTTACAGAGAATCATTCTGAATTACGTTGCCAAGAAAATAAACGGAAAAGTTACCTGAAAAGCACAATGGACTGCAAACTATAAAAAACTCATACTCATTTCTCACCTTGACCTTTAATTTAAAGAAGTTTTCATCAATAATTCAATGACTAGTTTTTATTTCAAAGATGAAGTATCATTAAGAATTTGAAAACCATTCGGAGGACTAAGAACTTTGGTTATTCACTTTAATTTCTTCATTTTCACGATACTGCCAGTTGATATAACATTTAAAGTACTTGGTTTGAAAGACTTTTTTCTCTGGGTTGGCATTGAAGTCGGTTCTTCAGCCATGTGAAATGATAAAAATTCGATTCAATTTTTCTCCAGACTGCTGACTCCTGCAATCCTACTTCAATATTACAGAGAAAAAGTTGTGCATCGTTCCAGAAAAAGATTAGATATGAAGAACATGTAAGCCCCAAAACTTCGTTTAAAACAGCCCTGAACCATTTAGCCATGTCAGGATTCGATTTTCATGGTCCTTTAAGTTATTCCACCTCAAATATAACGCATAATATAAGCATCCGCAGATTCGATTAACATTCTGTCCATTTCCTAACAATCCCACTCGTCATCGTTCGAGTCGTCATCAGTATCGTCGTCGTCTTCTGAATGGATGGCTTTACTTCGTTCCGCCAAGGCATTCTTCAGAGCGCCTGCCAGATCTGTAGGCCCTATCTCAGTCGGCTGATTCAGCTGTTTGACTTCTCTCTCCTGAAAAATATTGAAGAGATCATTCGTTGCAACTCAGGATTCCAAAGAACTCTCAAATTACCTGAACAGGTTTGAGTGAGAAACCTTTTCGGATCTCACATAAAAGGTCATTTCTCGCTTCGGTGGGAGCAGCAGTTTTTCTATCTTCGATAGGCTGAAATGAAAAAATGAGTTTCTCTCCAATATTTCCAAAATGACTGAACATATTTCAATGCGACTCAAAAAGAAGAGATTGTTGTATACTGCATTCACTTTTATAAAGTATCCCGGTTGGCCATGACATTCTGACTCATTTCACCGTGTATATTTTGAAAATGTTAGGTTATGGTCATTTTCCTGTCTGATAACTACGCAAAGTTTTTTCTTTTCTACATAAGGAGGTCGTAGTAATTACGTTTTTATCAAAATGATTATTTGTTTTTGGAAAATAATGATTTGAGAAAATATTATGTGAACTCAATAATTCGCAAGACCTGGAGAATGTTGAAGAATCTTTTATCTCTGTTGATACTGGAAATATATCATGTATAGAAACATGGTTGGAAAATTTAGTTATGCTATTTTCTTGTACGGAAATCAAGAACCGAGTGTTGAAATTTTACTGAAAAATACCTCCATTTACAAAGTTAAAAGAGAGTAAATAGAAATTAGCATTGGCAACGTCTCTGAGAATTATTTGACATTTCTCGAGTGCCAACCTGCCTCAGTTTTAAGTAAAAAAACTTGATAAACCTAAACCTTGGCCAACCGGAATACTTTATGGAAATAAACCGAGTATACCAATGGAATCAATGTTTCAAAGAACTGTCAGTTGAAGAATTTAAACATACAACTGAAAACATTGCGAACCCGAACATTAAGTTTGATGCTATTTCAAACCGAAAACGAATCGAAAATAATTCTAAAATTAACAACATTCAACAAGATCGTTCAAACGAAGCCCAATTCTGAAAAATGATATACTAAAACAGTTACATTCAAAAACTCAACCTCTTTTAGAGAAAGAAATCGAGAAAACGTCTCTGCAAGTATTGAATTATAAAAAGTTCAATATACACTGGAAAACAGAAATAAAAGCACATTTTTGAGAACGAAACAAGACTTTTTCACTGAATCTTACCTTTAGGGTCGTTCCGTCTCGTATACTCTGCAACAGGGCAGCGTTCATATCCATCGGTGGAGCTGGAGACCTCGTTTCTAGAATTGTTTCGTTCAAAGGGGGCGCGGCAGGTATTAAATTCATTGGAAGAGGTGGTGGCGGGGGTGCCAATGGAGGAGCTGAGATGTTGTTCGATGGAAGACTCGGTTTCTCTGAGAGATAATAAAATACTTCAAATTGAACCGAATTTGAAATCAAAATGCAATTTCTTGAGTTCAGTGCTTAAAATGTCATCGAATTATTCAAAATATCGATTTGATCATATTAAATTAAGACCTGATGAACGAATAAATAAGATTAATTGAAGGTATGACATACCAGGTTGGATTTTGGCGGGTGGTCTACCCGGAGGACCACTGGGTGGTGGGGGAGGAGCAGCTCTCTGAAAACAAAATCAACTCAATATTTCGGTTTATTAGAACTACCCAAGACATACCACATGAGGTTTTCCAGGACCTCTAGGCGGTACCGGTGGTACGGGAAGTGGAGGGGACGATATGCTGTTATTCAGCTTGTTTGGTTGGCTAGATTCTATATTCTCTTTCTTCACGGCATCGAAACCACCCCTTTCATTTATGAATCCGTAGATAAACTCCCTTGTTTCCTTGTCTTGAAGTTCTTTTTCCGACACCCCAGCCTTGAAATACAAAAAGACTCAAACATGTGTCAAAATACCATGAACAACTAAAGGCACACATGTATCACTAAGAAAAAAAGCAAGAAATCCATATGACCTTGGAATTAACTCTTTGAAGCACATAAAATATCCATTGAAATGCACCCTAGAAGCACAGCCATATTTTTTTGGCTAATTTTCTCTTATTTTTTCCTTAGTTTAGTTCAGGGGGATATATAATAAAACCATTGTTTAAAGAATTTAAACATTGATAAAACATAATCTGCCTCTGTTCATAGAAACACTATGCCATAACGTCTGTGAATAACCATGCAAATCTTGAAAAGACCATTCAATAAGTGGTTTATTTTATCGACCACCATGCATGATTGGTCTAGAGAAATATGTGGTATTTACCGAGTACCACCATGCTCGAAAGAGTTAAACCAAATAACCATTGAAAAATTCTTTGACCTGATTTTCAAACCAAACTAGCATCAGAGATGTTACCTTCTCGAAGAACTTCTTCAACTGATCATTCACGCCATCAACATCAAATCCAGAGTCAGGATTCCAACCAACGTGGGACAGATGTTTGAAATCCTGAGGACTTCCTATGTCGGCTTTTGTGATGTTACGTTTCCTCTTTGCCTGTTTGGCAGCTTGAAGAAAAATGTTATTTGGATATAAGATCAATACAAAAATCAGAGAGACCAAGAAAAAGAGGTAGCAGAACCCATATCAGAGCCAAACGACTAAAAAAAATAACAACAAATAGATTTTAGGATTAGGCAATTACACCAAAAAAGGATTTGATTTCGTGTTTTTTTTTTTAGTTGATGATATTCAGTAAGAAATAAAAAATATTCATTCAATCACCATATTTTTGATCTAACTTCATTTCTTTCTTATTAAAATAGTTTGGAAATGAGCAGCAATATCCAATTCCATTAAAATTATATACCTTAAATATCATATTCAGACTATAAAACAATCTGAGCAAAACAGTGATTCTCCCTTTATTTATCTCATTGAACCATGAGCATTTATCAGCAACCGTTGTTGAACATGCAACCTTGTAATGGTTTAGATATAACTTCAGAGAACTAGATAATATACAGATATTATTGTTCTTGTTATAAAAAGAATTAGCACACCCTTCTAAACATTCTATATGATGAACATTTCAATCATTGAGACTTACCTAAATCTGGCACTTTTCTAGATACAAAATCTTGTGGATTTGTTGGTTTCAAATTATTTATACTGCTGTTATCAACATTACTAGTGTTTCTATTATATTGCCTTCTCCTCTCTAAAAATCAAAATTGAATAAAAAATTTAAGCATTGATAAGGTAACAAACCTTCTTTTTTTCTCTTAGCATATATTTTAACATCTACAACTTTCTTCATTTCTCTAGCTTCTTCACTGCTCGCAAAGTTGAATGCAATAAGGGAATCCTTAAAATTTAATTATCAGAGGGATTACAATTATCAGAAGGTTGTACATACCTGCCCTTCAAATATATGGAAAGTCGATGATGTTTCATTATATTCAAGATTATTATACATTTCATGTTCCCAAATTATATTGTTTCTTCTCAGACAAAACAGTCTGAAAAAATAGTTCTTTCGAATATTGTCCTTCACAAAACATAATACACCTGTATCTTTCTTCATCCAATAGGAATGGCTAGGAGCTTCAGTGATAAAAAGCTGAATAACTGCCATAGAGAGACTCTGAAATCAACGTTAGATAGTAGGATACCAATGTACTTGATTAAGCAATGAACCCAATTCTGATTTAATCTACATCTTGCTAGGAATCACCCAAATTACCAACAAGAACTAGGAAAATACTTTATCTACAGATATGGTAAATTCTTTTACATTTTCAGAATGGGTACTCACTTGACATCTATTTCCCAATAGCCTGAACACTTGACTATTTTCCTCTAAATTCAGTAGTTTGGAAGGCTTATTTTCAATTTCCACCGTAGGAGGCATTTTCATGTTTCGAATCGGGTCTTAAATAACGAGAAGAAATGAAAATTTGGAATAGATTAACCTCAATTCTTCACTGCTGTGTACTTTCTTCAATGTTTACGTATGGTGGAACATAATTAGATATTTTGTCTCAAATTAATTAAACCTAATTAGCACATCCTCTTTCTATAGTTTAAAATAAAAATAGAACTAATAACATATCATATCGTTATCAGTGACATTTTCACTTTCCTTGATTCACTAAATTGACGTATGAAGTTTCTGTATGAAGAATCAGAGAAGAGAATCAACGTTCAAAAATAAATTTTCTGTTGAATTACAAACATAGATAAACAAAAGAGCAATGAAATAACTGAAATTACTATTCAAAAGACTTACCCGGTTGGTGTGTACAATATTTGAAACAATTATTTAAATTCATTGTGAAAGGAGCCATTAGAAAGCAGTTTCGAATTATTTTACTTCACAGTTGCATTCGAACATTCGTTAATATTTGACTTGAATTTCACATTCTTTGTTCACTTTGGATTGCTTGGAAGGCATGTTCTTATTGTTTTCGAAAGGCTGACATAGGCAACTTCAATTTTGCGAACACCTGTGACACCTGATCTCCAATGTTTAAAAAGTACTACACTGCACTTCCTATCTTTTGGCTGGAATATTATGTTTACACGAATATAAATATTTTTGATATAAGAATGAAATTTTATGAGTACAATTCATCAAAATAATAAATAATTAGGAATTTTTTTTATCTATTATTCCCAGAGGCTATAGTTTCTTATCAAAGTACCGTGCTTTCGAATCTATTCATCTTATCCGTGTTTAACCTCAAGATGAATATTATTTCTTTAATTCCACTCTTCACCGAATATAAACATATTTTATATTTATAAAATGATATAAAATATAAAAGGAAAGTTGCGAAAGTAATATGTGGTGGATGCGCTCATGAAAGTTGCATTGAAACCATAAGCAAATCAAGTTCAGGAGTATCGATAATAATGAATCGAAAACAAAACAAATGTTCATCAAACAATATTGTTGACTCAATGACTTTTCCTACTTTCATTATTCTTGAAAAAAGCTGTGGAGAAATGTACTTATCGTAGGATCAATTCCAATAGGTACTATTTTCTGATGTATAAATTCACTACAAGTATCTGTTTTTCCAAATTACTTATGCACAGTCCTGGACTCAGCTTGTGAATCAATCAAGAAAGTTATTATTCAAAAAAACAAATTCTTGAGTCATGAGTCCTATTCAGTTCAGATTTTCATCTTCGAAATGGAAAATGGAAATCTCAAAATGTCAGAGTTTGCATTGCAAAGGAGTATAAGCAAGATTGCCTCAGCTACTCGGTAGGAATATATGATTCGAAGAATATAATCGTAGGCTGGTACTAAACTGAAACGTTGTGAAGGTTTGGTTGTCCCTTGTATATTGATTGAATTGTTGAATAGAAAAATAGAGATACTTTATCACGAACAGGATATGAATCTGATCTATATACCCATAAGTGTCAGTGCCACTTGATGTATCTAGTAGTGTGGCAAGAAGCTGTTCCCCATTAAGAATCTAGATTGAATTTTCAATACAAAATGACCTCCACATAGAAGAACCTATTGATAGGAATGACAATATCTACCTACAACACATAATTGACATAAATATATCTTGGTATGAGGTGCATAATTTATGCGCACATAATATAAAGATAGGGATCTTGAAAAATATATCACACAACTGCTCTTAATTCCTATATCAATAAGAGGACAATAAAAGCCGCGAAAAGATTTATTACACATTATTATTGATTCTATATGTTAGTTTTTATGGTATTTGAGCGCCCGTTATATTCTACCCATACTAAGGCTTCATCATTTCGTCACTATGTCAGTATTGGAATTTTGATCCAGGAATGTCCTCATCGACTAGATTCGGGATCATAGAAGATTTATTTGGAATGCTAATATACCTATAAGGTGGATTCATACTCCATTCACTTTTATAAAGTATCCCGGTTGGCCATGACATTCTGACACATTTCACCGTGTATATTTTGAAAATGTTAGGTTATGGTCATTTTCCTGTCCGATAACTACACACAGTTTTTTCTTTTCTACATTTATGGAGGTCGTAGTAATTACGTTTTTATCAATATGATTATTTATTTTTGGAAAATAATGATTTGAGAAAATATTATGTGAACTCAATAAATCCAAAGAATGAATGTTGAAGAAACTTTTATCTCCTGTGATACTGGAAATAAACTGCTCCACAAGAGTAAGGGATATCGTATTCGATCGTTTTTAAAAGTATTTTATCTTCGAGAAAATCGCTGAAAAATCATTTAAAACTCAATAACAACTTGAATCGATCCAATAAAAATCAGTATGAGACATTTCGTCAATCTGTTCGCCTTTTTTCTGAAGTTTGGTTCTTTGCATATGCTTCATGAATGTTCTTATTTACACAGCTTCGATTTGACACGGTTTTCTCAAAATGCCAAGACGTAATTTAACAAACGCTGAGGCTAATAATAGGGCTATCGGAATGCTACAGGGTGGCCTAACTCAGGTTGTTGTAGCGGAAAGGCTCCAAGTCAGCCAAAGTGTGATATCTCGACTTTGGAATAGGTTCAGGGAGACAGGTTCCGTGTTGGAAAGACCAAGACTTGATGGGCGACGAAAAACAACACCTACTCAGGATTGTTTCATCAAAGACTCTTTGGTTTCATCACCGTTTCGGCGAGAAGAAACCCTAAATCCACATGTAGGATGCCACGGAATACTCTTCAAAATGCAGATGGGGTCCAAGTTTCCATTAAAACCATTAGACGACTTTGAGAGAGGTATAGTCTTATGGAGAGGTGAATCTAGGGTTCTATACGTCCATTGAGAGGAGGTTCCATTAACACGTGACCATAAGCGTCTAAGACTGGAATGGGCTAGGCAAAACATATCAATTAGAACGATCCATGGCGTAGTGTCCTTTTCACTGATGAATCCAGATATGGACGATTTTCAGATTCTCGAAGAATAAAGGGTATGGACAATCCTACGCATACCCCGTAATCGTCGCTATGTCCAAGAAGTCCATCCATTCCGAGGGGGTAGTGTTATGGTATGGACCGGGATATGTTTCAACGGGCGCACACAGATGTACACATTCGTCCTGGGAATATGACCGCCTTACACTATGGGGAGCATGTCATTGACAATGTTGTGCCTAATTTTTACGCTGCTATTGGTGAAACTTTTCAATTTCCAGACGATAACGCTAGACCGCACCGTGCAGCCATAGTTGAGATTGCGCGCGAGGAGCTTGGTATTCCACATTTACCAATACCTCCGCATTCACCAGATTTGAATTGCATAGAAAATGCATGGGATATGCTCCAAAGAAGATTAGATAATCATCAACCTACCCAAGAATACTTAAATGATCTGAGAGAGCTTCTGCCCTGTTTATGGAGTCAAATTCCTCAAGAAATGTTCAACAACCTCGTGTGTAGCATGCAAAGAAGATGTCAAGCTGTTATTGATGCTCGTGGCCGTGGAGGCCATACATTGTATTGATAGTCTTGAAATGCTTGAATTCTCTGGGAATAAAATTTCGTTATTTTACTCGATTTTTCTGAACCACCCTGTATACGCTGCAGTCCTACAGTCTAAAATTAATTTGCAACTTGAAATCATATTAATAGAAATTTATATCACAAAGATCTTATTTCAACTATATTTTTTTGCAATTTAAGTCAATATCCCTAACTCATGTGGAGCAGTTTATATCACGTACGTATAGAAACATGGTTGGAAATAGTATATTGTTCTATGAGCGGTAATGTAAGTAAGTCATAACACACGCAGATGAATTTTGCAGCCCGAGCCGTCAGGCGAGGGGTGTAATTCATCAAGTGTGTTATGACCATTACCGCGAATTGAACACTATACTTTATCTTCGACTTCTTCAGTAAAATTCGAATTAATCTGCATTTTCAAAATTGACAACAGTGATCAAAAGCGATTTCTGTGGTCGAAAATCGAATCGATATCGAATCCCGTAGAAAACGTCAAAAATTCACGATTTCCAAATACAATTTTTGGATATTCAGACCTAAGAAAATGTAGAAATGGATGGCGAGAATGTTACCTTGATGTCTGAAATAGAGTTTCCAATTGACCCGACTTCTTTATTCATTTCGTAAGCTACATTTTTCCTATTTGTATTAGAGTTATAGGCGTGAGTTATTATTACCTCACACTATTGGTTTATAGAGACTATTACAGATCAAATTCAGTTGAATAATGGATAGATATATTATTCTATGGGAGTAGATAAATTCAGTTGTGCTATTTTCGTGTACGGAAATCAAGAATCGGACAGAATAGTCCGTTACTTTGTGATAGATCATTCGAAAAAGAATAAATGTACTCGAATAACCCAACAGAAAAACTTCTAAATCTAAACGAACAGAACAGACGACCTATGGAATTCCCCACTTTACAAAAATCTCAAGAAATAAGCCTGCAGAAGACATTTAAATACCTTTTTGCAGAACATGAAATACTCCAGTATGCAAATGTAGTAGTACTACGAAACATGTGTCACATAGTTGAACCTTGAAAGAATTATGTACCTCCATTTACAAAGTTAAAAGAGAGTAAATAGAAATTAGCATGGGCAACATATCTGAAAATTATTTTGACATTGCCGATATTTCACGAGTGCCAACTTGAATCAGTTTTAAGTAAAAAAACTAGATAAACCTAAATCTTTCCCAACGATCGGAATAGGTACCTACTTAATAAAAGTGAATGGGGTATACTTAGTTTCAATGATGAACGTGCGCTCAAAAGCTCCGGACTTCACGTCAGTGCTTTTGGTGACCCTTGGGCCTTGATTGAAGTCAGATGGCTGAAAAAACCCAAATTTCGGACTGTGATATAAACAGGGTGTCCCAATGAAACCCCCCCAAACTGTCAAAGCTTTTGACAGCTGTCAAAAAACAATAATAAATTGGATTTGTGAATGCTGATCTACCTACAACGTGGATCTTTATACATACAAGGCACAAGGGGGATCTACATACAAGGTGTTTAGATATTCGAAAGGTGGCATGAAAAGCCGAAATTTATGAGGTATGAGATTAGAATATAGGTGGCGGCGAAGATGAGTAACGCGGCGCTCTTATTGGGTTACTTCCGTTGAGAAATTACGTTTCCTATGGGTACCGCAAAAGTAAAAGTAAAAAGTAATAATTATGACATCGAGTGTGTGTGTGTTAGTGAAGTTCACTCCGTAGAAACTCAGCCTGTCCACTGTCAGTAGGTCGAAGAATAGTAAATGCAGGATTCCTCCTACTATAACTACGCTAGACACGTTCGATTCACTATTCACGAATCAGTGATGGTCCAGTGAATATAAGGAAATCACGAATAATTGAACGAGCTCACCGTTTACAAATGAATGGGAAATTTGGAGAAGTCGACAGGGCACGGCGGTTCTGAGTGCGAAAATTGCCTCAATTCGGTTCTGAAAATGACTGGTTTATGTACGTGGGAATTGTGAGAATTCGAGCCGGTTGTGATTTGTGATATTTTTTGAAATGCGCACGTTGGAGAGGATATTGATGATAAAATTGGTAAGATTACAAAATTGTGATAGCAATAACCCGGAGAGCGATTGTGTTGTGAATTCGTTTACAGAGCGGTCGCCCCTTCAGGTACTGAACCAACCCAACGAGCTTGGTTTCCAGAGGCATCTTCCAAGGCACGATGCTAACGATTTTTAGAGGAGTCCTGGGCTCGATTTTCGTGAAAACTCCATAAATGAAAGCTTTGAAGATATAACGAAATTTTGATATTTTGGCGATTTCGAAAATGTGCCATAACTTCTTCATTTTCTTATACATATATCTAAAAACGGCAAAAACTTTCTACAGGCCCTTTTTCATTAGCAATACGACACCGTATTCAGTTCTTTTATCTCTTGTTTAAAGGGTGGAAAAAACACAACTTTCTTCTTTTGAATACGAATGGTATCTTTTTTTGATCCTTTGTTATGCAAAAAAAAATCAGCTCTTCGAAAATATATACAGGGTGTAGATGACACCGAGGAAGTCATTTTTGCCTTATGACATATACCCCGTTTTCGATGCATAAACGACATACAGGGGGTTTAATGTCAACTTTAAGCAATATTCTGATCTTTGTGGTGAGTTATGCGTGACATCTGAAATAACGGTTACTGGTCACATCTTAGTATTTTAAAAAAATCAATTGTGGTGTAGAATTCTTAAAAAAAATTTCAAAATGGCGGAAAACCAGCAAAGTTTCTGTATATTGTTTATCCTGATTACTCCTAGGTCTCCTGAGGAGACCCCTCTGAAACTACAAGCTTCGAAACTTGTAACTTGACGAGTTCGGAGAAGCAGTTGCGTTCTGTGTAGGCTTTGTAACTGTGTCCTTACGCCTCGAACTCAACTTTTTTTTTATATGTCTTCAGGGAAAAAGAATATCGGCCGAAATTGTTGAAATTTCTCATGGTTGAAATATTTTTCATTCTGAATACTGAGGTGAAAACAGAATGAAATAATATCTTTTGGTTTTCTTTTTGTAGCCTTCCGAAAATTACGCTCGGAGAACTTTCATAATTTTTATTCAAAGAACTGGAAGCCGTATTCGACCAAAATTGTGCTAATGGGCTGCCAGAATGACCCGGACAGAAATATGAATTTATGAACCAAAAAAATTAAAAAAATAAAAAAATTTTTTTTTTTTTCATTTTTTCCAAAAAACCTTGGTAAGGTTCGAACTCTACACTCTCGATTAACTAGTGTTGCTTCGGTAACGGAGATTTATAAGATAAGAATTAATCCAATTTATACTCGTGAGGAGTTCGATTCCTACCAAAGTTTTTTGAAAAAAAAATTTTCTGGTTTATAATTTCATATTTTTATCCGAGTCATTCTGGCAGCCCATCAGCACAATTTTGACCTCCGTGAGTAATCTTCGGAAAACCAATTGATATTTTTACATTCTGTTTTAACCCAAGTATTTAGAATTAAAGAAAGTTCAACCATGAAAAATTCCAAAAATTTTGGGCGAAATTTTTTTTTCACTGAAGACGTAAAAAAAAATTTGAGTTCGAATTTTGAAAAAAATTTTTTACGGAAAATCTTAGAAAATCGACTACGTTGAGATTATGCTTTCCAAATTAGCAACCGAGAAAAAAAATTCCAACTTTGCAGGTTTTCCGTCATTTTGCATTTTTTTGCAAAATTCTACACCACAATTCAATTGAGCCCTCAAAAATACTAAGATGTGACCAGAAACCGTTATTTCAAATGTCACGCATAACTCACCACAGTTATCAGAATATTGCTCAAAGATCTCGCTTATGCGTCAAAAAGGGGTATACGTCATATGGCAAAAATGCCTTATCGTCTACAGTCTACACGGCTATATATGTTTGAATGTTTGTCCAGTTTATGGTGAAACACCCTGTATATGTATATTTTCGAAGAGCGGTTTTTTTGCATAACATAGGATCAAAAAAAGATACCATTCGTATTTGAAAGAAAGTTTTTTTTTCCACCCTTTATACAAGAGATTAAAAAACTGAATACGCTGTCGTATTGCTAATAAAAAAGTGCCTGTAGAATGTTTTTGCTGTTTTTAGATATTTTAGAAAATGAAGAAGGTATGGCACATTTTCGAAATCGGCAAAATATCCAAATTTCGTTTTATCTTCAAAACAAATGAAGATATCGTGAAACGGCTTTCAGTTATGGAGTTTTCACGAAAATCGAGCCCATTTTCACCTATCTAGCCTAGAAGTACCAGAAACAGCCAAAATCAAACAATTTGGGTTACCCTATACAAGAGAAACTTCAGTCGAATTGCAGGATTAGTTAACTTTATAGATAAATAATTAGAGGCGAGGCAGGATGAAGATCCATCACAAACGAAAAAGGAACTCGCAAAACCACTTTAAGTCACTCAACAAGCCATTTGGCATCGTTTAATAACAATGGGAATGATCCGAAAGGCAGGAAATTGGGTGCCGTATGGACTGAAGCAAAAAGACGTACTTAGAAACGCTCGAACGGGAAGACCTACCCCACCCACCGTACAACCCAGACATTGCCAGAAAGACGGAAAAAAGTAGTGGTTGGCGGACAATGTTTGAACATTGAATATATGATATTTCTTCACAATAAAGCATCGATTTTCCAACAAAAAAAATTGCACTCATTTATACTCTTAATATTACGGTCAATATACCTTGAGCTATTTCTTTTGGTCACTCGTTCTTTTAAACTAGTTCTACGTATATCAGTTCGTCAAGATTTCTGTATTTTCCGTATTTTGAGCTGGGGGTGGTGTCAAACTATAATGTTCGGCTCACTGATGACGAATCCTTGACCAAATTCAAATCTGTACTTCAATAAACGATTACTCTCGAGTGGAAAAACCTGATGGAATCTTCAAATTTTTCGGAGTAGAATTTTGATTTCCTGCTAATTTTTAAATAAGCTTAGCGCAAAATTTTATACAGATCGCGTTGTTGATTTTGAATTTTCTGCGAATTCAATAAATTACATTCCATGTCAAACGACTTCAAGACAACCTAGAATGGAATTCCCAATTTTATTTTGAAGCAGATGAACTCCAGTTTTTTGACATGTGTAAAATGTACAAGAAAGGCCTTTGCACAAGCGTGTTGAATACTTTGATAGTTCCGTTTGTAGGAGGTAACACACTTCATGCATTTTAACATATCATAATATTTTTATTCGTGTAGTATTTTTGTTGTTTGTGTAGACATGATTGACTTCTCCAGGCTGGTAAATACATTCATAATACATATTTTAATTTACCCTCATTTCAATTTCAACTAGAAAACGGAATTGAATTTATTATATATTCCAATGTCAATAAGCAAGTTGTTGCAAAAGAAATTGTAGTCCATTAAGACAAGTGGAATAACATATGGGTATGAACGAATTTCAGCAATTTTGAATGATATTGATGTGTTTTGATTCGTCCTGAAATAATCAACAAAAATTGTAATTTCTTGTTACTCTTGTTAGTATTACTGAATTGGAGGATGATTACTTCGATAATTAATAAAATAATTAAAGAAAAACATGGTTCGGAAAAAGCCATGAACGATTTAAAATGCTAGAGAATGATTTAAAAAAATCCCAGTATTTCTGTAATAAAGTATTCAGGATTATCTTCAACAGCTACTGTGAAATTGTCTTGACAGCTGTCAAGAAATTTCTTTCGCTAGATTCTTGAACGCGAATCTACCTACAAGGTGGATCTACTTACTAGGTGGCTCAGAAGCTGCTGACTTCGGAAACCAACAACAGAAGAATTTTTCAAGCTGAAGAGCTAACGCATTCAGTTCATTAATAAAAAATGAGCATAATGTTTGTATGTATAAGTAGGTAATGAGAAATTTAATTGCATTCCAAGCGTAGGTATACCTTAGTCCGATCTATTTGAACCTGAACCTAAACTGTATTATAAATCTTACTTTCACTACTCCGTTTGTATGCGTGTACTTATTGTTCCTATAAATTAGATTCCATTTGCCAACCTGTCGAATCAATAAAAAAGTTATTGCACGCACGCTACAATTGAAAACGGTAGCTCATTTGGATTGATTCAAGTCCACCAGTGAATACCTCATCATATAAATAATACAGTAACATACGAATAAGAAAATCTGAGCTAAAAATGGAACATCATTACGAAAAATTTGCGTATCAATAAACCTTCACCAAAACTAGAAAATGAAATATCGAAAAAATAAAACTGAAAGAATTCGTTACTTATGAGGGCTATATGGCCGACTTTGGTATCAAAATGTAGGTTTTCGAGGTCGCTGAATTCAATAAAAATAATTTCAGAACCCTAACTAGCGTAGGTACTTCAGATTTTCACCTATCAAAATTGGAAATTTCGAACTCTTATACCTCTGTCCCTTTTGTCGTATCCACTATTTGTTAATATTTTGTCGATCAGCAAATCTCAAAGTGTCTGTGTGCACAATATGAGCGTTTTTAAAAGTCTCAATTTTTGGGTGAACGATGATCAAGGGGTATGACCCCCTAAAAACATCAAAATTACCATTGACTAACAAAATTGAAGAATCCAACGCCATTGTTGAATAGGAAAGTTGGTCGAGTCTAAAGCATCATTCATAAATAGTCATTTTGCGGACCGAAAACACCCATTCCATTGTAAAAAGACAACAATACAAAGCCGATACCTTGAATGGACACTCCTATTAAAAAAAATACTCCCGATGTTGACAATCAAACATTGCAGCAATTCTGGAGTTCAGAATTGTGGACGTGATATTCTTGAAGATTAAACTTATATGTTTACTTGTTATTTGCTTTCCTATTGTAGTGGTGAATATCAATCGTTGTTTCGAAGACGATAGAAAACATGAGAAACTAGGGAACATCGCTTTGCACTTCCATATTTCACAATTCGGTATGTTTAACACGTTCGCGTTTATGTGTGTAAATCCAATATTTTATGTATTTTCGGAATCCTCCAACGCATTAGAAATTGAAGTACGATACCATACAGGAATGTTAAGTGGAAAGAAAGTCTCTCTGTATTCTTAGGAGGTAAAACAAAATTGTATGTGGATCATCCTCAGATCCAAAAAACCTATAATGATCTCTATTAGAATACAGATATTTCGATATCAATTGAGTAGTATCCAAATCATCCTCACAGTAGTTTAGAATAAGGTATAATACATTTTTTCATCACTTTCCCAGAGGGTGTTTGTTCCACATCAACTTAATTTTTTCCCTTTCATCATGGTCGTTCATAGAGATTCATTTCAAGTGATTATTATTTTTTATAATGTCAAGTTTTTCTGAAAAAATTACAGTTTTAATGGAACTCGAAAGAATTAAAATGTGGCAAAAGTTCGCAATTCTTGTTACGAATTATCTAAATTTTTGCTTTGGACATCAACTGATGAGCCATTCTGTACAAATAAGTTTAGTATAGGTACAGGGTGTTTCACCATAAACTGGACAAACATATACAGGGTCTTTCACGAGGAACCTCACCCATATTTATACGGGAAACTACTGAACGTATTTTCATGAAATTCAGCACTTATAAGTATTTCACGATGCTGATGAAATCTAAAATATTTTCAAGGCATGAGCACCTCCGGTTTTTCCGGAAATGACGTCAACTTCCGTTTTTCAAATTAGAACACCATTTTTTTATTGCAGAAATAGATTCCTTAGAAAATTTCAAGTTATTTTGATGTAACATTTTTCAGTTTAGGTTGGAAAATTCTCTCTGAGCGGGAAAATTCGAAAAAAAAATCGAAAATAGAGCTCCGCTGAAACAAGAATAACTTCGAGGTTTTTGGATGGAAAATTTTCATTTTTCGGATTTTTCAAGATGTAAGATTGATGTATCCACTTTAAAAATCGAAATCGCGATTCATGATACAGGGGGTGAAAAAATCGCTTTCAAAGTTAGGGATGACAAAATCGTGAAAAATCAATTTTTTCAAATTAGAACCCCGTTTTTTTATGGCAGATATTGAATCTACGTTAAAAAATAATGTGAGTGTATGCATCCCACCCTTGCCCTAAAGTGGATATTAACTGAGAAAATATCCATTTTAGGGCAAGGGTGTGATGCATACACTCACATTATTTTTTAACGTAGATTCAATATCTGCCATAAAAAAAATGGGGTTCTAATTTGAAAAAATTGATTTTTCACGATTTTGTCATCCCTAACTTTGAAAGCGATTTTTTCACCCCTTGTATCATGAATCGCGATTTCGATTTTTAAAGTGGATACATCAATCTTACATCTTGAAAAATCCCAAAAATGAAAATTTTCCATCCAAAAACCTCGAAGTTATTCTTGTTTCAGCGGAGCTCTATTTTCGATTTTTTTTCGAATTTTCCCGCTCAGAGAGAATTTTCCAACCAAAACTGAAAAATGTTACATCAAAATAACTTAAAATTTTCTAAGGAACCTATTTCTGCAATAAAAAAATGGTGTTCTAATTTGAAAAACGGAAGTGACGTCATTTCCGGAAAAACCGGAGGTGCTCATGCCTTGAAAATATTTTAGATTTCATCAGCATCGTGAAATACTTATAAGTGCTGAATTTCATGAAAATACGTTCAGTAGTTTCCCGTATAAATATGGGTGAGGTTCCTCGTGAAAGACCCTGTATACTATACAGGGTCTTTCACGAGGAACCTCACCCATATGTCATAAGGCATAGCCGTCTACACGGCTATACAGTGTATAGCCGTGTAGACGACACCAGGGAAGTCATTTTTGCCTTATGACATATACCCCGTTTTCAACGCATAAGCGAGATACAGGGTGTTTAATGTCAACTTTGAGCAATATTCTGATAACTGTGGTGAGTTATGCGTGACATTTGAAATAACGGGTACTGGTCTACTGGTCACATCTTAGTAGTTTTCAGGGCTTAATTCAATTGTGGTGTAGAATTCTGAAAAAAAAATCAAAATGGCGGAAAGCCTGCAAAGTTTTTTTTTCTCAGTTGCCAATTTGGAAAGAACTATTTCAACGTACTAAATTTTCTAAGATTTTTCGTGAAAAAATTTGTTCAAAATTCGAACTCAATTTTTTTTCACATGTCTTCAGGGAAAAAACAATTTCGGCTGAAATTGTTGAAATTTTTCATGGTTGAACTATTTTTCATTCTGAATACCTTTGGTTTTCTTTTTGTAGCCTTCCAAAGATTACGCTCGGAGAACTCATAATTTTTATTCAGAAAACTTGAGGCCGTACGAAGGCCAAATTTAGGCTAATGAGCTGCCAGAGTGACCCAGACGAAAATATTATTTTATAAACCAAAAAATTTTTTTTCAAAAAACTTTGATGGGAATCGAACTCTCCACTTTCGATTTACTAGCGTCGCTTTGGTAACGCTCTGGCAGCTTATTAGCCTAAATTTGGCCTTCGTACGGCTTCCAGTTTTTTGAATAAAAAAAGTTCTCCGAGCGTAATATTTGGAGGGCTACAAAAAGAAAACCAATGCATGGGCGTATTTACGGGGGGGTTCTGGGGGTAATTACCCCCCCCCAGAAGAAAATTTGCAATACCCCTCCTAGAAGAACATTTGCTACACTAGATCTTCGAATTGAATTGAAAATATAAAATATATCAATCATTGAACAAAAACTAACAAAAAAGGTTTTTTCATGTTATTTGATATTCCACGTAACATTTGAAAGAAAGAAATATACAAATACAATCAAATTTATCAGAACTATTTCCTAGATAGATCATATACATAAATACACAGAAATATAATAATTCGGATCTCTCTCTCTCTCTCTGGCTGAAAGAGGGAAAGAGAGATCCGTATTTATTATACAGGGTCTTTCACGAGGAACCTCACCCATATTTATACGGGAAACTACTGAACGTATTTTCATGAAATTCAGCACTTATAAGTATTTCACGATGCTGATGAAATCTAAAATATTTTCAAGGCATGAGCACCTCCGGTTTTTCCGGAAATGACGTCAACTTCCGTTTTTTAAATTAGAACACCATTTTTTTATTGCAGAAATAGATTCCTTAGAAAATTTCAAGTTATTTTGATGTAACATTTTTCAGTTTTGGTTGGAAAATTCTCTCTGAGCGGGAAAATTCGAGAAAAAAATCGAAAATAGAGCTCCGCTGAAACAAGAATAACTTCGAGGTTTTTGGATGGAAAATTTTCATTTTTGGGATTTTTCAAGATGTAAGATTGATGTATCCACTTTAAAAATCGAAATCGCGATTCATGATACAGGGGGTGAAAAAATCGCTTCCAAAGTTAGGGATGACAAAATCGTGAAAAATCAATTTTTTCAAATTAGAACCCCATTTTTTTATGGCAGATATTGAATCTACGTTAAAAAATAATGTGAGTGTATGCATCACACCCTTGCCCTAAAGTGGATATTAACTCAAAAAATATCCATTTTAGTATCATGTATCATGAATCGCGATTTCGATTTTTAAAGTGGATACATCAATCTTACATCTTGAAAAATCCCAAAAATGAAAATTTTCCATACAAAAACCTCGAAGTTATTCTTGTTTCAGCGGAGCTCTATTTTCGATTTTTTTTTCGAATTTTCCCGCTCAGAGAGAATTTTCCAACCAAAACTGAAAAATGTTACATCAAAATAACTTGAAATTTTCTAAGGAATCTATTCCTGCAATAAAAAAAATGGTGTTCTAATTTGAAAAACGGAAGTTGACGCAATTTCCGGAAAAACCGGAGGTTTTCACTGGGGAAAAAATACAAGTTTTCTCCAAGTTTTGGTCACTCTACCCGTTAGTGTAGCCTCTGCTGAAAGAAGTTTTTCCTCACTGCGGCGCCTTATAACCTGGTTTCGGTCAACAATGGGCCAGGATAGGTTAGTTATTGGGTTGTCATTGTTATTTATAC
Source organism: Adalia bipunctata (assembly GCA_910592335.1). Classification (NCBI taxonomy): domain Eukaryota; kingdom Metazoa; phylum Arthropoda; class Insecta; order Coleoptera; family Coccinellidae; genus Adalia; species Adalia bipunctata. Next base: position 25,692,974 of record OU342950.1, read on the forward strand.
AAAGATAAAGATAAGGTCGACAATTGATATTATTAATAGATTTGCTAGTAATAAAAAGAGGCGAATTGATTTCGTTCTGTAATTTTTGAATCATATCTGATGCTAGAAGAAGCGGTTATGTTTGAATTTTTAATGTATAATATCAACTAATCTTTCTGATATATTTCTTTCAAATTTTGAATAGCCTATTTCTTTGGTTTTAATTTTTTTTTTAAAAAAAAGTTATGAATGAGATTCGACCAATCAACCCCCCCCCCCCCGCTTTTCACTCAAGATCAGTCAAGTCACTCGCTAAAACTTACCACTACCCCCCCCCCCCAGACTCGCTCTCTGGATACGCCCCTGAACCAATGGATATTATTTCATTCTGTTTTCACCTCAGTATTCAGAATGAAAGATAGTTACAACCATGAAAAATTCCAACAAGTTCGAATTTTGGAAAATTTTTTTCACGGAAAATCTTAGAAAATCTAGTGAGTTGAAATAGTGCATTCCAAATTGGTAACCGAGAAAAAAAGTTCCAACTTTGCTGCCTTTCCGCCATTTTGAATTTTTTTCAGAATTCTACACCTCAATTGAATTGAGCCCTAAAAAATACTGAGATGTGACCAGTAACCGCGGTTATTTCAAATGTCACGCATAACTCAACACATATCACAATATTGCTCAAAGTTGACATTAAATACAAAAATGGCTTCATCTGTGTCATCTACACGGCTATATATATGTTTGTCCAGTTTATGGTGAAACACCCTGTAGATATACAAATTAGTTTCTTTTGGCGGATTTAAACATATCGAAATCATTTCCTCCAATTTCACGTTCTTGGAAAAATAAATTAAGTCCTCGTAAACTTGCCTTGACTTCAGTTCAAGAAACCGGAAATTCATAAAAAAACCCATGAAGTAACAGAGCATATTGAGACATATTATTATTAGCTTCAGTGATTGTTATAGAATATTTAAATGAATTATATGAGTCGTCCTTTTGTTAACTGCAAATTCGTTCGATTCACAATATTACGAATATAAACTAGCCAACAAAGTAAAGTTTTCGTCAATAATATAGAGTAAGACCACAGAACTGCCTGAGAAAGCCTGAGAAAGGGTCGTCTTCGACTCGGATTTTTGTTGCCACCTGCACTCATGCTTCTTGTTAAAATATTACTTAGCAACGTGTTTTTTCGATTTTTTTCGGAAAAATTGGATGCACGATGCACTTATGATATTACTTATGAAAACATGTATTTTGATTACTAGATAATAATATCTTTTTTTCAGGTTACTGTGTTCTTTTTGGGGTCAGCGATTTCTAGTCATGGCGATTGTTCCTACCAATATGGAAGGACTTGCCCCTTTTTACCAGCCCCAGCTGGCAAAACACCCCCATGCGCAAGGCCAGGACAGACATTTTGTGAATATCCTGACGGCTATCCTGCGTAAGTAAATGCAAAGTACATAGTTAATGGAGATTTTCAGATTGATTGAAAATTTGTCGCTTTACAATCACCTTTAAAAAACCTGCCTCTGCAAAAACTCGATACAAATATCTGGTCAGTTCAAAAGGTGCAAGCATAGAACTCACATTAATGTCAATAATTCTGCAATATCTATGACGGATCTATGCTTAGATGCATGGTTTCTATGCATCTATGTCCATGCTCTATGGATGCACGACTGATATTAGGTGAGGCTCTATAAAGGGGAGTATACTTACTTAGACAAAGGAAAGAGTCCTTTGTCTAAGGGTAAGGGAGTATACCATCAGAAACCGCCATTTTGGGTCCAATCATAGACTCGAAAATTACAGATCTCTTCGAATGAAATGAAATCTGTGAAGGAAAGAAATGAAATCTGTAATCAAAAGAAATGAAATGTAATCGAATGAGCATATTTTCGGAATGAGAGATCTTGTGATGACTTTTTTCGGCATGCTCACATGAAAAACATTGGAAATGGGTTAGGTTCGTGGTGTTAGAATAATGCCGCGGCATCTAATAGTCAAATTTATAATAATTTATTGTTTATGTTGGTATATCACTCCGATAGATGGCGATGAAAATGTTGCGAGTCCTGTAATTTTCGAGTCTATGGTTGGACCCAATCAACCATAGAGCCAGGTCAATCTAGCATATCTATCTGATATCAGTGTTTCGATCGAATTTTTGAGAAACATAGAATCCTGTGCATTTCTTTTCCTTGCGACCTTTTCGTTTTTACGTTTCAGAGTGAAACTGATGGGGAATTTTATTGTAGTTTATTATCTTCAGTGAAGAACCTTCACTGGATTCTTGAGAATATTTCACCCTTTATCCTTTCACGACATTTTTCAGAGAGTTAATCACGTCGTTAGCAAAACAGGAGCGATACAACCACCGATCTCTGGTCACAGACGAAACCATGGATGAATATTCTGCCACAACAGGACCCTATCCTGCGGCCAGATATCCTTCATCCTACAAGGGAATAGACATAACTACTTCTGCCCCCTATTACAACAAGGAGGAACCGAACTCGTGGTACAACGGGGACCTGAACGTCCCCTATTTCAACAAACAGACGAATTTCTCGAATCCCTTCAATGGTTTCGTCGACCACCAAGGTGTGTCTGCATCCCCCAATGGCGGCCAATTCCTCAGGTACAAATACACGTCGAATATTCCTCGACCGCATCCGTATCACGACCTGTCCTCGAGATTTTTGGGGCCACTCCAGGATTTTCCCCAATTTCGCACCAATTATTTGTGGAAAAGGTAGGGAAAAAAATTTGCCCCGGGTGAGGATCGAACTCACGACCTTAAGATTATGAGACTTACGCGCTGCCTACTGCGCTACCGAGGCCATGGCAAGTTGGATGTGTAAACTGTAAATGAGGGACATAGATACCGCTTTAAATTATGAATATTGCAAATGAAAAATTCAATTTCTTTTTTTTCAGAGACGTTAATTCTCATACCCTCGCTCACGAGAGGGTGAAACGCAGCGAGTTGCTACGGAGACACTTGAGAGAAATCAGGGAATCCCCCTACAAGAAAAATTTTACTGGAGAGGTGAAATACAAACGACTGAAGAGACAAAACGATGGTCTTACCGGAGAAACTCTTTGTACGGCAAGATCGACCTTTGTGATGCCTAGAGCTGCCATGAACGCTAATGGTAATTGGATGTACGTGGTGAATATGGAAGACACCAACCAAAAATACACGCAATTGGTCAGAAGCGAAATTTGTAGGTGAGTGACAAATAGATTTCTATGCATGTATTATATACATTGTGTTAAGGCTCTATCTTTATAGTGCTCTAATTGTGCTAGTGCTAGGAGCATCTATGCTCCTAGGTTTTATAGCACTTCATTTTCAAATATACTGTTGTTCTCTCGTCCAAATCGACGACTTTAACAATGTAGATTACCATCAAGTATGAGAAGAATGACGACATTACTCGTTTTCAGATCTCAAGTCTGCAGCTCCCTTTGTGGTCTTCCATTAGGATACACTTCCAAGTGTGAACAAAAATACATACAAAAGAGATTGATCGCTCTACAAGGACAAGGAGATCAATTGTACACTGACGTTTTTTGGATACCAAGCTGCTGCGTTTGTACAATAAGACGAAATTGAACTTAATATCCAGACAATATTCCAAAGATGGAAGTATTATTATTCGAATAGGTATCGAATGAACTGACGAGAATGTAGATTTACGTGGGGGAATGATATGTCCAGAAGAATAACGATTCAGGAAAATGCTGCCCTTTTATTTAAAAGTTTAACATTTGTGGTTGTATAAATTCGTTTTTTTTATAACCAGAAAATTCAGTTCCTGAAAATAATCTGTATCTATGTAAATTATATACATGTTTTATTATAGTTTTGATGACTTGAATATACGTCGAAATACGCTTTTCTGTTATTTTTCATTCAATAAACCAATTATTAGAAGAAGACTTGAGCCGGTATTATAATCTATAAAGGGCAACCGACGGTTCAACCGTTGCGTCAAGTCAAGAACCAAATTTCTGACTAAAAATAAGGAATCTGGTAGTTGACGCACGGTTCAACTGTCGGTTCTCCTTTATAATACCGGCATTTAGAGAAATAACTCCGAGGTTTGAAGACAACTAAAGCAATACTAAGGTTTCAAATTTTTCCACATCGATTTAGAAATCAGCTTTTTTCACTCAATAAGACTCCTTAAGGAACATGGACAATTTTTTCTACTCATTTCTTCAAGATGCAAGCATAGAACTCACAGTATTACTGCAAGAGGTCTATACAGAGATGCATGGTATCTATGTCTACAGATGCAAGTGCTCCGATTGCTTTTTTTGAGGAACATAGAATCGTGAACACCTCTCATCATATATCTAATAATTCCTATATGGGTAATAAGCCAATCAAAATTGAAGCTGGGCTTTGGTAACAATCCAGATCTGCGCTTGTGCGGCAATATTGAGAATAAAAATATTTTTTTAATTCTATCTCTCTGACACATCGTATTTTGTCGTGAAACGTATGTCATCCTTAACTTCATGTGAATAGTTTCGATCGTAACCTCACAATTCAATGTGAAATGTTTCAATCGCTTTATTCCGTTTTCTTCAAGTCCTTAATATCTTTGTTAACTCCTATTTATATTCTAAAATTGAACTGATAGTATTTAAGTGACATATTTTTATTCTGGATATCTATTTTCTGGCTGTCTTTCAGAATAAACATAACCTCTAAATTTCTCGCAATTTTTGAATTTCCAGTTGACGCAAGCGTACAACTCAAGCCTTACCAAAGATTTGGCTTCACTAAGTTGTCTATGGGCTTCACTTTGAGAGTGTGGAAAGCAGGGGTATAATCCATATTGGTATTAGTAGATATATGCCTCTCATCCTTCATGAAGTATGGCCCATTTCAATCAATTCTTCAAATAAAAAAAAAACGGAACTTATATAAAATTTTTATTACATTAGTTAGGGTATTATTACAAAGGCACTTAGATGTATCACTGCATTTTAAATGTTATAGAAATATTTATATAGAAAATTACGATTATAAAAATATTCATTAATATACAACAAAATACAGAATAGCAAAATATACAATTTTAAAATTTAAATAAAAAAGTAAAGCAATCACTCCAGTTCCAAAAAAGAATTAAATTTGAAGCGAAATTAATTACAGCCCCAAAGATAGATTGAGCAACATTCAAAAAGCTGAAAAGCCTGAAAAACAACCCAATATTTCACGAAAATTTCATCAATAATAAAGAAATTTATCATTAAGCAAAATCAACATTTAACTTCAGCTCCAATAACAATCAAATGAAAATTTTCAAATAAATTCAAATAAAAAATTAATCATTTGGAATGATCAGAGTTTTAATGCGCTACAATAAAATGGACGGAACATAGCAAATTAAAACCAATCCTCCCATCCAAGAATGTCGAATTGTATTTCAGACTATCCAGACAGTCTTAAATCAACAGAAGTACTAAAGATTCCTTGTTCTCTGTTAAATATCAAATATCACGCTGTTTCGAAACAAACACATTTCTTAAAGACTCGTCATGGCTGGAGGCCTAGCATAAGCTTTGGGTATAAAACCATATTTGCGGGTTTTTGGGGCGTAAGCCCACAACCATCCGTCTACAGTCTGATTGTTGAGGTCTGCGTAGATCCAGTCACCACGTCTAACAGTTAGGTCATCAGGCGCCTGCGCCTTATAATCGTACAACATTACTAATTCAGTCCCATGATATCTGAGATCGTCACCGCCTTGGTTTTGATGGTGGTGGGTGTTACTACCCGCGGCGAAATTCGTGGTTTGATTTTGACTGGTTACAGAGTTGAGATGGCCTACAAAAATAAAACAGCTAACTTTCTGTTGACATCACACGATTATTTCATTCATGTTCCCATACAACATCTTTATTAACTCTCGAAATGGAAGATATTCATATTATGTATTGCTTAAAGATCATTTCTGTGGAGGAATTACTTTTTTTTCCCGGCAATTATTGAGAAGTTAAAAAAAATTTTTTTCATTAATTCTGTTGAGAGGCCACCCTTGAATCAATTTGTTCAGTGAATATCAAGAATATATTTATCCTTTTCAAGCATAATGAGAATCTTCAAGTACGCTTTAATACCATTTAAGTCATGCGCAGGATGCCAACTTGAAATTGTTCCATGGATTGTAAAATGGTACAAGATTTTATTGTTACTAGTATATTTTCTTCTTCTACTGGCTGTAACTCCCAGGGTGTGCATGTTCCAAACTGGTTTTATGTACATTTTATTAATTTTTGAATCTCCTTGTCTAAAATATTATTGTTCCTTTGTCATGATTGAAATTCTCGCCAAGAGAACTGAGACATAAAACATTCATATATTGAGAATATTTATTATCAAGTTGGTTTATAATAGTAAAAACATGAAAATCCAGAGATGGACATTTTTATGGAAAATTTTTCAGGATAATCACGAAACAAGAATAATAAAACTAGTTGGCAAGAAATTAAAGCAGTACTTTTATTTTCAGTTCTAAGACTTTATTTTTTATGATTTTGGGGGGAAATTTGATAGAAAGCATTTTCTTCATTCACAAAATGATCATCCAGTGTGATATAGTTGTGGTCCTACCTTGTATCACATTATCAGCTGGGTAAACGAAACCTGATGGTATGAATCCTTCTTGACCATCACTTCTGACTATCCAATACCAATCAGGGTCCTCTCTATTCAATACTAAAAAAACACAATATAAAAACAAAATTCAAAGACTCAATTTTCCAAAAATCAGAATTCTTTCAGCATACCTGTAACAAATTCCCCCCTTTCGACCGAGACATCATTCTCATCGCGGGCTATGAAAGTATATAACACAATATAGCGACCTGAAGGTTCCTTTGAAAACGTTTCAGAGTTTAAACTAATCGGTGAACTAGCAGTCTGTTTTTTAACCACTGATTCACAATCACTGGTATCGATTCCTACTACATCACTAGAGAAATAAAATTAATATCAAGTTGGGAGGAAACTGTTTAATTAATTGACCTTACCAGTCATGGTTGGCATCTGAGCTTTCTCCAGATGTCGGCTGTCTATCTCTTGGCAATTTTTTCTTGACAGAATGATCTGCTAAATCACTATTATATGGTGTACAGTAAGAATATGGAATGAACCCTTCTTGCCGCGAGTCCATTCCAATAACATAAACCCAGTCATTTTCTCTATAGAGTATATTGACAATCTGAAAATATCCATTTTGATAGTAACAAAATATGTGATAGAAAATAATGGTGGTATATATTGTGACATGAAAATGTGGTATAAAAAAGTAGTTGAATATTCGTGTTAATTTATTCAACTTTCAACAATTTAATTATGATCTATTTTAGATATTGGAATGAGTCTTTACCTGTCCTCTCTTAACTTCTAACTCATCATCTACACAAGGGGTGAAATCGTGCAGAACTATCATTTTGCTATCGGGGGAAAGACCATGCTCCTTTTCAATTCCTACTCTCACCAAAGTTTCAATACTAGCAGAACCTGTAATTCTACCCATTCCTGGACTGAGACCAGTGCTAGATCTCGAAATTTCCTTATCCAAATCCACCGAAGAGGCTGCAATTAGGAGTATTAGAAGTAGTTCACGGTGCACTCATTACCAAGATCCAGTTCAAGAATTTCCTAATTATTTCGGAATAATTAGCGGTTATACGACTCACGTTTTTTCTTTTTCCCTCTCCGAATCCTTACTGGGCACAGAAATGCCATTTTTATTTTTACATTACAACCACAATTTTCACATAATGAGGTTGATTAAACTTGTTAGGTAAAATTTTAACTGTACTTATGCCATAAAACAATGACCTGTTAGCTGTTATTTTGACATAAACGTGTATCTGGCACGGAAAAAGAAAACAAACAAAACTCGAGCACAGAAATTTCGCAACCGAATGGGTAGGGACAGTTTCGATTTCGCATATTTCACATTTTTTCACAAGCAAAGGTTCAAAACTAGAGCAAAATTACGAATTATTTTTTGAAAAATAATGGTCGCATCTTAATCACTGCGTCCGATGTGGAATCAATAAAAAATGCGTTTTGATGATGCTTGCAGAATGCAGGATTGAAAGTTTAATCTTTTCGATACATAAGTTCCACCTTTAATACATTGGACTGACTGTATCTATTCGCATTTTATCTGGAGACAAGAAGCATGTTTTGAAATAAAAATATTAGAAAATTAATCTGAATTCTGATGGTTTTGGGCAAAAAAGAAAATATTCTATGATGTAGTTCTATATACCAAAGACTTGTAGATATAAAAATTCTTCAATGTCAAATAATCTATGATGTATTTGTCAAACAATAAATAGTTCTATTTATAATTATTTATAAATCATCGCATTGAAGGCTTAATATTTTTAAAGTTGCGATGTCTATAAAATCTGTTGCTTTTTTCTGATAAGTTATGGTGTGAAAGAATTCATAAACTCGATTATTTTTGTGATGCCAAAGCAATTCATCAAAGTGAAAATCAACTGTGATGTGAATCCAAGTGGTATGCCTCCCGAAAAACAAGAATGTACCAAATATGATTCGTCTTCTAATATATCCAATTCGAATGGAGACATTTGTAGAATATGCCACTGTGAGGCTGACCTCGATAATCCTTTGTTGTCCCCTTGCTTTTGCTCTGGTAGTTTGAAATATGTGCACCAGTCGTGTCTTAGACAATGGTTAGCTGCTTCCGATACGAGATCTTGTGAATTATGCAAGTTCAATTTTATTCTACATACTAAAATTAAGCCTTTGTCAGAAGTAAGTATTGGATCAAGTTTCTTTGTTATACCTTCCATATTCACTAATCTCATGTGCATGTTGTAATTTCATTCATGTATACAGCTAATGATTAGTGTGGAAGTACCACTATGATATTGAAATTCAACTCACCCTATTACTATTTTCGAAAAGTGTTGACTGAATAATGAAAATAGTGCTCTCATTGATTAATCGAGGCAATCATATTTCATATGAATGTTGAAGAAGTACTACCTCTGGTAGGGAGACTGCCGATACTTTTGTCAGTCCCTCTACCAAACACCCTGTATAAGATTCTATATGAATATCAGAATGTTCTTGATATTATAGACGTAGTTTAGTACACAAATGCTTAACCCAGAATTGCGGACAGATTAGTGACATTAATTTAGATGTTTTGAAATGAAAAATCACAAATGTTCAATAAGAATAAATTTTACTTTCAGTGGAGGAGATTGGAAATGAGTGGTGTAGAAAGAAGAAGATTATTATGTGCAATATTGTTTCATTTTGTTGCAGCTATATGTGTTATCTGGTCATTATTTGTTTTAATTGATAGAGCGGCTGAAGAGGTTCAGAGGGGCTTGATAGGTGAGTTTTTTCATTGCAATCTCAATATCTACCTGTATTCTCTGAATTTAAATTCATATATCGACCATTGTTCGTTTTGCAATTGTATTGAAATTATTTGAAAAGTATAACCAATTGATAGAGATTTTATAGTAATTTATCAGTTGAAGGTGAATTTCAAAACAACATAGAAATACAGTGCACCTCAAAATTATGGAACAAATTCATTTTCTTAGATGAAAAATATTTGGCAACAAAATCCTGAAACAGGTCAATTTTTGTTTCACTTCCACCAAAATTTTATGCATTTTTGAAGGGTTTTTGTTGCACCCTGTACCATTCCCATCAACCCTCCAAATTTTTTGAATAGAGAAAGTGGATCATGTGGTACTGTTTTTTGCTTTTCGACCATTACAGTTTCGTTCATGCACAACTTCCAACCCTTACGAACCCTTTAATGGAGAAAAAAATTTAGTGATATTGGAAATCGTTTTTGGCATTGAAGTACCACCCGGAAAATCATTGTGTATTACAAGATAAGTTAAATTAAATGTTCAAAACTGTAATGGTCGACTTTCATTTGGTGACAAATTTTATCAGGTAGCATCGTCTCAAAGTAAATGTGCCATGACAAAGTGCACATACTGAAAACCTATTTGAGCTAACTAATCTTTCAGAAATTTTTTGAAAATTTCTGCACTCCTGTAAAGAAGATACAAAGACCTTGCCAAAAAAGTACCACATGACCCACTTTCCAATTCAAAAAATTTAGAGGGTTGAGGGGATGGCACAGGGTGCAACAAAAATCCTTAAAAAGTGCATAAAAATTTGGTAAAAGTGAAATAAACGTTGACCTGTTTCAGGATTTTGTTGCCAAATATTTTTTTCTGAGAAAATGAATTTGTTCCATAATTTTGACGCTCACTGTATAAACAAAATTCATAACTTGGGTATTTGCAATTTTGTGATTTCAATTCATATTAAAGGGGTATACTTTGATTTGTATACTTCATAATTGTTGTGATTTTGGAAGAATATAAATGATCATGTTTATTTCATAAATAATTTATTGAGCTGTTATTTTTCAATAGAATCTAGCATTTTTCTCTTGTGCTGTTATATTTCTTAGAAATTATCTTTTATTTTTGGTGATTATAGAACATTCATTAATATTCGCTAAATTGACTGAAGAATGTATGATGTCTTCTTGAGATGATGATAATTTGATTCATGTTTTTCAATATGGAAGATATAGTGTTGGCATTTTATTGCACAAATATTCATTTATTGATTACTCATGAAGTGTTTTTGAATCCTATGTATCAGTAATCATATTTTTTCAATTGATTACCACAATAATTCCAATTGGCATAATAAATGATTGATTAAAGTACATATAACATGATTTAGAATTAGATTAACCTATATATTCTATTGTTAAATTTAAATAGGTGAACTATCTTATCTTGTGCTATCATGGCAACCTTCCTCGAAAATTCAATACATATTTGGAAATATCACCACAGGATCTATCTATGTACAAAACCGCTTTTTAGCGGAAAACCCAATGAAAGAATTCTCAATATTTTTCCTCCTACATATCCGGAATCATTAACAATTTATTTGACAGCTGCTGTCAAAACATTTGACAGCCGCTGTCAAAACAATTGACAGCTGCCAAAAATTGGATGAACGAGCTCAGAATAGCTCCTGACCCATTTTTAATGATCAGTTTTTCTTGGATTCAGTTTTTTTAAACATCATTGGGAATACCTTGAAATTTCTGGTGCACAGAGTCAGACATATTATATTGGAAGAATCTAAATTTCCTCTCAAGTATTGGCTTGTTTGAAATGTTGTTCAGACGAACTTTTTCCAACAAAACTTCATTTGAACGACTTTTTGGACTATGGACTGCAGTTCTTTTTGCAGTGTCCCAAAAATTGAGGGCATTGATAAATTCAGCAGAATTTAGGTATAGATTTCAAAGCGAATAATAGATTCGTAAACAGCAGATCTATATTTATCAACACAGGGAAAATTTACCGTATTCTCGTATCTGCGCTAATCCCATGTTGAATTATTCAATATTATTCGATAAAACTTGACGAATATTTCTCCTTATTCGCAATTGAACGAAACCTAATAAATCGATAAGTAATATTAATATCCTCCACACTGAAATCATTCGAAGTGTTTGCAACATTGTACGATCTACGTAGGGAATCAATAATGACAATTATTTCGTACATCATCCTGTTGTTGATCGAATCGATATGTTTCAATAAAAATAAATCAACTCTCAATGTCAGTGGCGCGTCCGTATCAGTAATAACGATGAATTCACAACTGTGGGACCTTTTATAAGGCGTTTTATTATTTTATTTATCGTCAAAAGTGTTTGAGTGAATGAATAACGTAGGAAGTTGCATCAGAGAACTATAAATTCGTTATTTGTTCAATTAAAATTTTTTCATTGGTCTACAAATTAGATTTTGGACTTGCTACTTGCTCGCACTTTTTTCAGGTTCACCTAAGAATTATTTTAATTTCTTCAAATTGTGAAAGTTTGGACTCATTTTTGTTCCTACAATTTTCAATTCAGAATTATAGTCTAAATGTGGAACAATTTGCCTAATCAGATGGGGTTTTAATTCACTGACTACAACGTGAACTATCGCTTTTATCCCATTTTTGTTGACTATCATTTGGAAGACCGGAATAAAGTTGAATCATATTTCGTAAAAACTCATTCATTACATGAGAATTTCTGATATGTGCTATTATTATAGCGGTTTGAAAAATGATTCTCTCTCTGATACTGTTGAATTTCGTCAGTATAAACGAGTTTCTCTACAATCTCTTATCGTCATATACATTTTTTGTACCTGCAATAATTTTTCGATCAAGCATAATCATAATTTTATGTATGTTATTCAAACGGAATGAAATAGTGTTATTAAATTCTCAGCCGGGAGTATTCAATGGAAATTTGTCGAGTAAATATTTCCGCTACCTATTTGCTGTATGAAGTTGTTAACCTTGTCAGTTTTATGTCTTTTGGGAGTTTTACGTTGTTTTATTTTCATGCCCCCACCCGTGAAAAAATCCTTAGCTAGTGGGCATGTTCTAATTGCTCCAAGAATGCACACACATTCTAGTCTCATTAGCTAGGCACACACGAAAGGGAAATCTGTAAGATCTGATCCGCAGTCCAGATCTGTAACAGATCTGGACTGCGGATCGGATTGCTCGGCCGATCTGGTCTGTCGCAGATAACATACCTATATACAGGGTTCGGATAAAGTTTGGCACCAAATTAATATCTTTAAAACGAAACGGGCGATATTTTTGAAATTTGGCAGCTGAGTGTAATGGACCACAATGCATCTGATGAGCATATTTTCATTAATGAGATACTTCCGGTTCAACCGGAAATGACAAAAAAAAATTATTCAAATGGGACACCCTGTATATTTCTGCAGATTCTGAAAGAGCACTTTGTTTCGGATCTGTCCATACCAGGTTCCATGTAAAAATTATCTGTAAAAAGAAGAAATTCAGTCTTTTTGTACATTTGAGAAAAAATCCATTCAAATAAATAAATCGTTGTGTGTGCCTAGCTTATCCCATGAGTGATAATGAGTCCCACAATCATAACATACGTCTATCGCAGTATTTTCTACAGAATCACAAAATTGATCTCAAATAAACAATGCTCATCTGTCCATACCCTTGCTTTCAGCCTGGCCCTTTTGGACAAAATTGGTAGTAGTTGCCGTAGGATTTACTGGTGGGGCTGTGTTTATGTACATACAATGCAGGCAGTACTTACATTTATTTAGCAGATGGAAGGCATACAACAGGTAATTCGTCAAATTTTCGTGAAGGAAACTCGACTCCAGAGTTTCTATTCACACCATGTTTTTTCTCAAGTGATTCATCAGACCTTGTAGTACGAATAGACTCCTCAAAGTCAATCAAGCCACTTTCAAATCTATTCCAGGATCATTCTAGTGCAGAACGCGCCGGAAAAACCTAGCCCTTTGCCCCCATCAACAAGTTTTACTTACGATCAAGCCCTAGGGCAGCAGTTTCCACCACAAATCCAAGCCCACGTGGAGTATAATGTGCCATCAACGTATGCGGATAATTCGCATAACGAACATCAGTTCTGCTACACTTTCCAAAAAGATGATGTAGAAAAAGCCAAACTGGACGAAAATAGCAGCAGTTCGTCAGTACCAAAGGATGATATCCAGGTAAATAATTCTGATCGAAATGTGGATTGAAAAGGGGGTGGAACTTGAAAAAATGTTGTGGCCTTTGTTTATTAGCGTTTATAATCGCTTTTCAGGTAGAAGATCTCTGTGAAAGGACTCCTGAAAAGACGAAAAAGCCGAAAACCAGCGGTGGAAATCTAATTTGGACGGATCCCAGAATGAGAGAACGAGAAATTCTAGCTCTGGACATCCAGCATCCTTCAGTAAGCCCTAATGTAGAGCATTCAAAGACTGATAATATTATGAGAAAAAGTAATTCTGTTTTTATATCGCTACCTAATCTAAATGCTAGCAGTGAAAGTTTATTGGTCTGATAAAGTGTTTTATTGATAATCCTGAATAAGTTTTCCATAATATGAACTTTTTTAATCAGTATAAATTGTGATCTTAAGAAGAAATGCGGCCCTATAATTATGCACTTAAATGGATGAATCCACACAGGTTTAATTCCGATATTTTTTTTATTTCGAATTTTTGAAACAATCGCAATATTTGCGCATTTTGAGGATATGTGAAATATTGTTTTTTTGAGGTGTGATATACGAAAATTTTTGGTTGGAAGAGTTTTTGAAGTGAATTTTTTATTCATACTCCATATAAAAAGAATCTTCAAGCAAGAAATGAATTCGGATTGGGTGTGGATCGAATATGATTTCATAAACGTTACATAATCTGTGATTTAGAAGTAACTTACATTATTTGTTGCATCTTTTGTGTTTTTGTTTACATATTAATAGGGCACAATATTGGTATGTGATAATTAAAATCGATTTTGACTGATTATTCCATGTTTTATTTGAATGTCCCTCTCTGAACATGGAAAAGGCTTCTCCTTCTGAGATGTAATATACAGGGTATTTTTTATTTCCCTATACCTATCTGTTGCCGTTTTCGTAATAAAAAGTAATCTCAATTTTTTTCACCGTAATTCATGACCTCTAAAAATGCTGATAACTTTGGGTTGAGAAACACTAGGGCATTGAAATTTGGTTTGGAGTTAGGTGATACATGAATGCTTCCAACACATCAGCCTGATCTACGTTACTTCAATACAGGGTGGTGAAAAATACTGTTTTTTCGTTTACTTGAAAAAGTGGCAGAAAGTTCTCTATTCCAAATGGAACGCCCTGTATGTTAATAGAAATTCAGAAAGCTGATGAAATTTGCTATCATTCTATGTGTGTATCATGCCTATGCCCAACCAATCAAATTTCGGAATTATCAGAATTTATTTGTCAAAATGTCCCTTCAGAATGCGGTATTCCCATTCGGTATTTCGTAGGCAGGCCAATAAGCCATGATTAGTATTTGACAGTACCTCTCCTAATAATGAAGGCACCTACAAACTTGAAAGTCAAACTACATATTTATATGAATAATTTAAAAAAAATAAAACAATCATGTCGAATATTTCACTTCGCACTTCGAAATGCGGGTGTTGACTGCTTTCGTCGAGGCAGATCGGATTTCATTGGGATCCAAATCTTCAAATGCTTGGGTAATCCCATAGACTTATCAAAATAATATGTCTATGGGTAATCCTTTCCTACAATTCATCTCTTGAACGCGCGGGTGTTTTGTAAACTTTTTCTTTCAACATTCCCGACAGATAAAAATCTAATGGACTAAGATCGGGTGATCTTGCTGGCCGATTCCATGGTCCCAAGCGCCTCATCCACCGATCGTCAAAAAAAACTCCAGTTCTGCACTCACTTCTCCTGCACAATGTGCAGGAGCTCCGTCTAGTTGGTACCAACAGTTTCGATATTCTTCGAGTGGCAGATTATCGACGAAGTTCTCTACAAGTTTCTTGGTGCCTTCATTGTTAGGAGAATGTCACAAGGTACTGTCAAATAGTAATCATGGCCTGCCTACCAAATACCGAATGGGAATACCATTCTGAAGCGACAAATAAATGCTCATAAGTCCGAATTTTGACTAGTTAGGTATATAATTTATATTTCGAAAACGGCAACAGATAGGTATAGGGAAATACAGTAGAGACTCGATAATCCGGAGAACGATAGTCCGGATTGACGTCAAGATTGTATTATGTACCTACCTTATAATCCGGATCCCAATAATCCGAATTTGCGATCGTTGCACACGTGATTATTAGTTCTAACTTGTTTTTTCAACGGAAAAGGCAAACAAGCTATAATAAAAAAAATCATTTTTTAAGACAAGCTTTTATATTAAAAACACTCATCCGCCATTTTGAAGCCGACATCTTGAATTCCTCAATTTGGAAAAATCGTAATTTCCGACCCAGAAAACCCCCAGATACCAATTTTGAATAGAATCGGATCATAATTACAAAACTCGTCCGCCATATTGTAGCCGCCATCTTGAATTTTTCAATTTTGACGAAAGAATCATCTTTGTCGAACCCAAAAACCCCCAGATACTAATTTTGAATGAAATCGGATGATAATTACAAAACTCATCCGCCATTTTGGAGCCGCCATTTTGTTTTTTTCTATAAAAAATATTTCATGATGCATTGTCACCAGAATTATGTACACCTGCCAAATTTCAAATCAATCGGACGATTAGAAGTGTGTCATATTCAACTTGCAAGATTTGATTACAGACAGACAGACAGACAGACAGACACCGGGACAGGTGAAACTAAATAAAAGCTTTTTTACACATTGCACATTTTACATTGGGATTGCGAAGGGCAGAAGAGTGTAATATTAGAATTACTGATATTCTGCTCCTGAAAGAAATACAGGAAAAAGCTATAGTTGAGCATTCTCTTACTCTTACAGTTGAAAAACAACGTGAAATATCTTATTTCAAATAATATAGTTGTTTTGTGATTTCGAGATTGAAGCCTTTATTTGTTTCAACCGTTTCTTGAAATGCATCTCTACTAAATTGCAAGACGCGATATTCCGGATTCCTCAATAATCCGGATTAGCCCTAGCATTAATTAATCCGGATTATCGAGTCTCTACTGTTTTGAGAAAAGTTGTTGGAAATTTCAAAAATAATATGATATACCAGGTGTTCCATTTGAAAAAGCAAAGTTGCTTCTACTTTCCAATAGAAGTGACAACACCGCATTGGCGAAAATATTTTACTTGGGTAGAGAATGTCCAGATAATGCACTCCATTGAATTTTCAAACCAATCCGATGTCTGATTCACCAGAAACATGTAATGTGCCATCCACCCTGAATCACCCTGTATATTTGTTTAGGTTGGCTTTGGTTTCATATAGTCGAGGTTTGTTTTATAAAGAGTTCTAGCTTCTGTTCAAGAAAGACTCCTCCAGAACTCTTTGTTCAGCAAATGCAGAAGAAAAACCAACTTCATTCCCTATATTTCATAAGGTGTGAGAAATAAAACCAGGTGGTGGGTGATTCCATTAAAATTTATTTACAAAAATTATTGTTATCGTCAGTATAATTCAGTAAAAACTCATTTTTGCTTCAGATTCACAATTGTAATATAAATACTTATCGTTTAATGTCAAATCATCTCACTGCATTAACGTTCGGCAACAACAACTTACAGATAATTATTTTCACATTTCTAGTTGAAAAGACCCGCGTTCAATCAATTTTCACAGCTGCGTATATTTTTCTCACAAAAGCGTAGGCGGCCAGGAACCCGATGGATCCGGTCAGGATCCAAAATGTGAGTACCATCAGTGCCGTATACCCAAAGTACAGAAGTGTGGGCACGAATTCGTTTATATTCAGGTTCGTTACGAAATAGAACAACGAGTAGAACAGGATGTAGAGAGCAGACCCTCCAGAAACAAGCAAACTCCTCCACCACCAGTGGTAGTCCTGAAATACAGAGTGGATCATGAACAAACTGCAAATTTTTGGTTGTCATGCCTTGAATAGATTATTATTTTATATCGACTTACTTCCTCACAAAGTTGGAAATACACCATCACAATGGAAATTTGTGAACAAGATATGATCAGAATGATGAAAACCAGAAACAAGAAGCCGAACAGATAGTAGAATTGGTTCTCCCAAATTGCGGTGAAGATGAAGAACAGTTCTATGAATACAGCTCCAAACGGAAGTATACCAGCCATAAGCGTACTGAAAAATAGTAAAATATGCCTCAGATATTGTTTACAGAGCTCAAGAGCTCCTACATCTTCGTCAACTTGTGAAGTTGATCAAGAGCTACCAGAAACTTTCAAAGATCGCAGTGGCGGCTCGTGACCTCGTGAGCTGGTGAGGCGATTATATAAAAAAATTTTATACATAGTGGTTGACTACAACATAATTTTCATATCTAACTACTGAGAGAGAACAGTATTATTCAATGTTATTCAGTATAATAACATTAATAACAGTAACTTTTTCATCGAGAAATCCTCAGAGGTGTACTCAGTAGTAGATTCAATTTAAAAAAAATAAAAGGTGAAAAATGAGAATTTCGGAAATGCGCCATAATATCACTTTTTATAAATTAAATTTATCTATATAATGTCTTCAAAAAATTGACCATTATCTTCGCTGATGGCGACAAACAATGCCTTCTCTATTGACATCATTGCGAGAGCCGAGAGTCTATCTTGGAATATCGTATTCCGCAAATATGTTTTAACTCTGATGAAAATAATTGATATTTGGTCCTATCAAGTAATCCTAAAAATTTAATCTCACTCAGATTCTCGAACCTAATTTTTATTTGGTGAATGATACAATCTAAAATTTCATAAAATAAACGTTTATATTTTTCAAATAGTTCAACTGCGTTCAAATTATATTTTTCTCGGTCAAAAGGTATTCCTGTGAGTGCCTTTGATTTTTCGAAAATCTGCTTTACAGAATTTTCATTACGCTTTCCTTGTAACCTCTCAAGGGCAATATTTATTTGGGTTATGCATAACTCAATATTCAAACTACTCAACTGTAGGATTATCGCTCAATTACACTCTTAATTAAACCACAACGAAAGTAATATGAGATAATTCAAAGAAATAATCGAAATATCTAACGATATGAAATGCTGTAACTCAACTGAACATGAGCAGACGATGTTGCAAGTTGCAGGTGGATTACAAACAAATCAGCAGATGGGGAGTGGCGACATCTATTGAACCTATCCTCGAATCCCGTAGAATCACGGAAAGGTCCGATCGGCGATAGTTGCGTCGCCTCAAAAACCGAATAATACCGACAACTTCGCGCTCCTTCGCGTTCCTTCGCCGTCACTCGGATTCGGTTGGCTGCTTCGAATTTGGACTGGATAGAGACGATGAGATCGTCGCCTCAAAGATCGAAAAATAGCGACACCTTCGAGTTCCTTCGGATTCCGTCGGCTGTTTCGAATTTGAACTGGATGAGACGATGTTCATCGTCGCCTCTGCGTCCTCATGGGATGTTATTGAGCAGTGGCGGCGAAGAAAATTATTGCTGATTTTGATTAGATATGGTGCATATTTTAATATTTTGGTGTTCGCTCCCTGTTCTTTTATTTTTCTGAGATTGTGAGGAAAATGATAGGTGAGGCGCCGCCTCACTTGCCTCACCCGACGAGCCGCCACTGAAAGATCGATGGTTTGGCGATATAGGACCTTTGGGTTGGCCACTCAGATACCATGATTCGACCCCACTTGATTTTTTTTAAGGGCTACATTTAAAACATCTTAAATACGACCTGCAAAGTGAGTAATCATGAGGAAACTTACCACAAAATCGGGTTCATGTACCAGTTTTGATCAGGAACTTGTCTGGGAATCTGGTTGGTTCGAACTGGATGACTGTAAGGCTGCTTTCTGTATCCGAAATAATAACCTAGATAAACCAACGGCATGGAAATGAACACCCACATTAGCAACAAAGAGATCATGGTCGAAAACGGTACCGCTCCACTGCTTGCCTTTCCCCAAATCAGGAAATTGAGAAAAAAGCAAACTCCAGCAACCGTTCCAGGGTATAATGTGGCAGTTAGAAAAGCTGCTTTTTTCCATTCTCTACCTTTCAATGTTTTGTAGAGGCGGGCGGAATAATAGCCTGCTACTACCCCCATAAATGTGAAGAAGGAGATAACAGCAGAAGTGAGAGCTCCTCGGGAAGCTGGGGATAACATGCCCAGCATGGCGAAAACTGAAAGAAAAGTGTGTTTTTAAATGGCCAAAATCGGCCGAATGGTTTCAGAGTTATTTGTTTTTGAAATAACATCAGAAAACATTTGTTATCACCGAAACTAACTGCCCAAATCAACTTACATAGAGTAACAAGCGCCATAAAGAAAATCTGTATGCCAGAACCAATAATTGCTGAAAACAACCTCGCATATTTGGGAGGTCTGAACACATCCCCATGCACTAACTTCCAACCGGTTTCCTCCATGGCTTCATCATAATTCTCATCTGCATTATATTTTGCTATGTCTCGTCTCAGAGTCCTAATCATAATCATGGTCAGAATACCTGAAATTTCCAAATAGCATCAAGCTTGCAGTCAGATGGTTCAAAATTCACCTGACAAGAAAAATATGACTACTATCGAGTTGATGATGGAAAACCAATGAATTTGAGCGTCTCCCACAGACAAGTAAGTGTCCCATCTTGAAGCCCAGCTCACCATGGATTCCTCCCATTCAACTTCGTAGGTAAAGTATACTTTAGTTCCCGTTGAGGGATCCACAAGCTGTAATCTTGGCTTATCTGGGAAACTACACGAGTTTCCGACAAATTTGAGGTCGTCTTTATGTACTGAAATTGCTTCAATGTGGAAACCTACTACTCGATAAATGTCTCTGCAAAAATTTTCCTTCAACATGTGAATTTTTCCAGGAAACATTCATACTTACGGTGTAGGATTGTGATAGAGTAATTTCAATTTCAGGTGATTATTGATATAGTTTCTATCAGCCACTGATGTTCCTAATGCATATCCTAGTTGATACTGATAACCATTATCTGTTTTTGATTTGATAGTTGCAGCAGGCAAATTATCCACAATCCTGAATTTGAAGTGAGAACAAAATGAAATTAATTACATCTGAAAAATTATAAGGTTCACTTACAAATGAACATAATAATCATGTTGAATTCGATCTACAACAGTCTGAGATTCACTAGGATTCCAGTTTATCGGATGGTCTTTACTATTACAGAGTAGAGTACAAGGAGTGTTCTCAGCCATTTTAACTACATAAGGAGTATTCACAATACGGTCTCCTCTCAAAACTTCCCCTAAATTTTCCGATTTATAATGAATGCCCTCGACACCTCCTTTTGGTAAACATAAGGGCAACGAATAGTATTCAAAGGGCAACTGGGTGTGAATACTCGTCATTTTAACAGCTTTCAATTCCACTGTTTCTCCTTTTTTGAAATCTGTAGGAGCCATACCAGGGACGTAAAATTGTAACGAACATTGTACAAGACATAGTAGTACGCCGAAATATGTAAATGATTTATCCTAAAAGAATTTTTGTTCAGTTGACATCGATTGAAATACATTTTAATTTGTTTACCATTGTGAGAAAAATGCATCAATAATTATGTCTGTGAAGCTTTGATTGAATTCATTCAAACTCTACAAATGAACTTTTAGTATTAAAATAGTATAACATCCTCAATTTCATTGAAAATTCATCATTTTATTCCACAATGAAAAATAGATAACCTTAAAAAGTTAGAAACGTCACATTCGTAGATTATAGCAGGGATGTGAATATAGATCGATGAACTACCTGATAATCACAAATTGATCAGTAATCGAAAATTGATGCCCAAAATATCATAATCTTGGCCCTTATAAATTTGTAGAAAATCAGAGATTCGAAGTTTTTTCACAAGTTGATTATTAAAATAAGAAAGTCTGCTGTTGCTTTTCATAAAAAACTTATCGCTATTTCTTATTGTGTAGCACCCCTGACAGCTATTGCCAATGCCATTTGACAGTGACAAAATAACGGTTATTCAAATGTGCTTATTTGAAATTGTTTTACCTGAATTTTATTGTATTTGTTTTATATTGCATTCTAAAAAAAATTATAATGGCTACAGCACAAAAGACTAAATCTGCTATAACTTTGAAAGGATCTGCTGCAATTATTTGTGATTATTTAAGTATGATTTTGTGATAATGAATAATCGTTTTTTCTAAGGTAATAATCATTAATTTTCAGATTATGGGATCAATTCCATTCTTTTCCAAAGAGGAATATATCCACCGGAATCATTCGAAACTGTAGAAAATTACGAATTGTCAATGTTCATGTCCAAAGATAAAAAAATAATCGAATTTTTAGAGAAAACCTTAGTTCAATTGAAAGGTAAGCTCTCATTTCATTTGTTGAAAAGTGATATTCACACTTAGATTCCAGAATGGCTTGTACTCAGGTATGTGAACAAAATTGCCCTAATCATCACAAATGTTAAATCAAGAGAAACATTAGAAAGATGGGACTTTAAAGTTGAATATGAAGGAGATACATCAAGTTCTGAACAGGTGTCTGAGAAGTCCCTATCAACAATCAAAAAAGAAATCAGAGATGTTGTCAGACAAATTACTGCATCAGTAACATACCTACCCCTCTTAGATTGCCTGTGCAGTTTTGATGTTCAAATTTATACCAAGGATGATATAGAATTACCTGAGGAATGGACTGAATCAGAACCAGTTAATATTAAGAATGCCCAAAGTGTTAAGATGAAAGCATTTTCTACCAATCTGCATAAGATGGAGACAGTAGTTACTTATAAAAATACAGAATTGTGAAATTTTTGATCATTAACTTATGATTTCAAGGAGAGTTTATAAACTCATTTTTATACTTCTATATTTTGTTATTGTGATGGAAAAATGTGTTATATTAACATGTATTTCTCTTAAGTATACAATAAAAATAAAACTGAATTAAGTGTTCAACTTTTGTGTGGTGATTGAATTCATGTTTTCAGTTGAGACTTGCTCAAGTACACCATCCCTTGCTCCATTTATCCTTTCATGAAAGTTACTCTGATTTTTTTCTACTGTTCTGAAATGAAATGTTCACCGGTTCACGTATCACGTATCATTTTCACCAACACAGATTTCTACTACTGCCACGCCACAAAGGCGCCCTCTTTGATACGCATAAGTAGCTATACTTAACGAATCTTACGACAGATGGATACACTTTGCATTTATTTCGTTTTTTTTTGATAGATGGCACACCGGCAGTTCAAACATTATTTTAATTTATGACATTTCTCTCTTTACGTTTTGCAAATTTTGCGTTGTTTGAACAAGCAATCGTTGCCACATGAGACACACATCCTGGGCCGGATTTACCATGTGCGGGGCTCCTAAGCAGTGCAATCCTACCCGTATAAAACATTAATTCCACCATTTTCGTCCACGGGGAGCCCCTAGGCCTACTCTGCCTAATAGTTAATCCGACTCGACCGACTCTGCCCACATCAATACAAATATGTGTGAAATCTCTATTCTTTTCAGTTTGGAGTGAATTGTGATATTATTTTATAGTTAATGATTAGGTATAGGTACAAAATTTTGGGTTTCCAATACTCTTATCTAATTTATATGAATATCTAATATTATATTGAATGCTTCACTGCATGCAGTGATTGGTTCTCAGGATCTTACTCAGTAAAATAAAATAGCCAAGAATTTCACATCGATTGTATATAATATATTTAAATAATACTCTTTTTGCTATTGCAACAATTATGATAGTACATACATTTTAAGCTATCAGAATATTAATATTCAGAAGTGAATATTATCTGCAGCATCATTTCTTCATACTATAAACACTCTTATACTATTTTTCTTTGGTATCGTTTGTTCAAAGTTTCTGGCCTCCTTGTTACCTGAAAAAAGGAAAAATAACATTAAAGTATATCCACTGCATATATCAAATAACACCAATAATTTATGGATTATACCCATATATCTGACAACATCAATATGGATTATACCCCTGCTATTCGCAGTCACAAAGTGAAGCCAAATCGTTGGTAAGAATTCAATTGATGTACGCATGTGTGAAATGGAAATTCAAAACTCGCGTGAAACGTTGAGATTATGTATATTTCAAGTAGGAAGAAAATATGCCACTGAAATATTTTCCGTTCAATTCTAAAATATGAATAGGAGTTAATAATGATATTCAGGACTTGAAGAAAACGGAATAAAGCGATTGAAACATTTCACAGGAAATTGTGAGGTTATGATCGAAAGCATTCACATGAATTTATGGATGAAATAATACGTTTCCCGACATCATGTATCGGAGAGAGAGACATAATTAGTGTTCTGGTTTCTTACCAAAGCCTAGCTTCAGTTTGCATTGGCTCATTCCCCATATTATACAGGGTGTCCCACTAGTGCCGCAGCGGACGATATACGCGTATAACGGTCTGATCTGAGTTTTGCAAAATTTTTTGATGCAGACTTGATATACCCCAAGAAGAGCACAACCTAAAAATATTTTCGAATATATCGGGTGGCCCACAAAAGAGCAAAAGAGGAATAGCGGGTGACTTTGTTTTTTCAAATGGTACACCCTATATTCAATAGTGTTTTTCAATTCTCTGAAACTTCCTGCATGCTTTCGTATACTTTTCACATATTTTTATTCGGCAGTTTTCGAAATATTGGCCTTTTTGAGAAAAAAATGAGACTTGTAGAGGCTATGTTATCCAATTATATTTCACGAACCCTTGCACATACCAATAACAGTTTTATATGGATTGAAAGACAAGACTTCAAAGTATCCTACCCAGCTATAATAAAGCATCTCAATTATATGGAGTGTCCACAAAAAAACTATCAACATGACCAATTTCAAATCGATTTTTCTTCATTTTTTCAAATGCAATGCATATAATTTTTTTTCATTATTGTAATCACCATTCATTTTATTTCATTTTTTGTCGAATACATGATATGCATATCTCTAACGGAATAGGATTTTTAAGCGATTTTTCGAAATGTTTCCCTAAAATTCACATATACCTTCGAATTTAAATAGCAGATTTGGCTTTTCTGTGGTTATTGAGAACTGTCAAATTATTCCACTCAGAATTATCATAATTGAAGCTTCAATTTATATTATAGCGAAATGAGGAACTAGAAAGTTTTGATGTATCGACTCAAAAATGTGATGAAATCAGTTACTGAAGACAGAAACTCGCTTTCTGTATCTACCCATTTTTCAAAATACATTTTTGATAATTTTCTATGTTTCTATTTGGAACGTCGAATCTTCCAAAAATTTCAAACAAGCTTTGAGCTCGAGAGCTTGAAGATCTGCTTGCGTGCCTGGGAAACTATGAATATCATTTTTTCGAAGAAAGTTGTATGAGGATAAGAGCGGGCACTTTTTTGTAACCTGAAGTTTTGAAACTCGTTTTTTTGAAGCATTCATAACTTGTACATTCATTGGTATGTTTTCAATTTTTACATCATTGTGTGAGTACTCATCCAATCCGTAAAAACTATGATGATTTGAATTGAAGCTGCAATGATGTTAATTTTGAATAGAATGATTTGACTTTGACAGGCCAATATTTCGAAAACTGTCGAATAAAAATATGTGAAAAGTATACGAAAGCATGCAGGAAGTTTCAGAGAATTGAAAAACACTATTGCATATAGGGTGTCCCATTTGAAAAAACAAAGTCACCCGCTATTCCTCTTTTGTGGGCCACCCGATATATTCGAAAATATTTTTAGGTTGTGCTCTTCTTGGAGTATATCAAGTCTGCATCAAAATATTTTGCAAAACTCAGACCGTTACGCGTATATCGTCCGCTGCGGCACTAGTGGGACACCTGTATATGGGAACTATATTAGATATACTCCATTCACTTTCATAAAGTATCGCGGCTAGCCAAGATTTAGGTTCATCAAGTTTTTTCACTTAAAACAGACGCAGGTTGGTAGGTACTCGTGAAAATCAAGCGACATTGCCAAGTCTACTTTCTATACAAGATACTTTTTTTTTAATTTTGTGAATGGAGTTAGTTCTTCTAAGGTTTAACTGTGGCGCTGGTTTCGTAGTACTATACTACATTTTCATACTGAAGCATTTCAAGTTGTGCAAAAAGGTATTCAAATGTCTTCTGAATTCACATAATATTTTCTCAAATTCATTAATTTCCCAAAGTGAATGGACATTTTGATAAATACGTAATTACTACGGTTTTTTAGCAGCAACGACAACGTTGTGAGCGTACCTGATAGTGGAATGACGATAACCTAACATTTTCAAAATATACGCGGTGAAATGTGTCAGAATTTCATGGCAAACCGCGATACTTTATAAAAGTGAATGGAGATATGGGAATACCGAATGCGCCTATGGACCCCATAGGGCATAGAATTTATAGTAACAAACACGTAATTTTGACACGTCTCGTTTAAAACCAAAACGCAAAGAAAAAAAATTCTATGGATATTGAAAAGCATAGAATTCAACATAAAGCTCCTGGCTGGAGAGTAGTTTGATTGAGAAGGAAGAAGAACACCATAGGTTGTCTCTGACCATAGGTATAGTTTCCTGCAAGCATATGCCATTTTATATCTATGCATTTTTCACTTTTCGGGTTCTATAAAATAATTGGAGATTTAGATGCTTTCTTTTAGAGAACATGTATTTAGATATCCTATTCATGAAACAACAATTCAAAAGAAATCATGTAAGAATCTGAAATTATCTTACCCTGTTATTGGAACATTCTTTTCAATAAACTCCATCTACACCGGAATAGAGCTCACCTTTAACAAAAATGTTTGCATCAATAGAAAAACCCTGAAAATATTTAGAAAAGATATAAAACCACAATCAACATATTGGCCTACTGAGTTCGAAAAATTTCATTTCTTTCTCATTGAAAACTGCATATTTTCAACAGTAAATATTGATGCACCTTGTGCATATGTGTTCATATTTTTCCAGGCATACGGGTCTCATGATCCTGATGCAATTAACTTTTATGTCTACTGGCGATCTACTGTAAGGAAGTGTATGGACAATATGGGGTTATTGGAAATGGTAAGTGTTAGCTATAGAATGAATAACAAAAAAAGTACAAAAATTGTAACATCTCAAAACTCACAACAAATTGAAGTTCATGAGAAACACCACATGAAATGTTTTTGTACATGGATTAGTACTATATGATCTACTTTATTCTACTGAGATTAAGGAAAGAGTGTTAATGTTTTATTAAAAAGAATAATTCAAAGGAAATTACGTACCTATTTACAAAATCCATCTAAAACTCCTCTCCACCTTTTTTTGGAAATTAACACAAAAACAAATTCGAAAGATTTGTTCGAAATAATTTATTATCAAGTTTTACAACTATTCTTTTAGGTTGTGTTATAAACAATTCAGAATTTGTTGTGAGTAATAGATGTAATAAATAAATATATCTACATAGCTTTATACAAAAATCAAGTAAAATCGGTCCCTGACGTAGGTATAAGGTATTTTTTACCAGAATTCAATTTCAGAAAAGTTTCAATAATTCGTCCAACAGAATCGAACGAAAATTAACAAATGGCAATGATTTTTATTTTGGTGATACAAAAGACCCAACTCCAGAAAATATTTCTATGAGCAGAGAGGAATCCAAGAAATGATTTCAAATAACGTTATTTTAAAACAAATAGACATTCACTTCTATAATGAAGTTAGCAAATAAGTAACCGTCTCATTTCTTCAACAAATTCAAAACCACTGACAATGATCTTAATCTAGGCCATAGAACTTATAGTGATCCAATAAGGTCTATGATCCAGCCTCCAAACTTGAAACCATAGAATACCAGAACGATATCACAAAACATTGAATTCGGTAAATGATACTAAAAAATTAGTAGAGTGACTGTTTTGCCTTAACGATTAAAACTATTAACAGTCTTATAAATTAGGATAGTGTACAAATATACAATTTGATCACGTTAGTTGTAGAATGCATATGTACATCGGTAACGAGAATTAGAAATGATTAACATTATCCGCGCGAGAAAGGTCCATTAGCTGAACCCGGCCCTGTAACGGACAACAGGGCCGGGCGCTAACAGAAATATCTTGTCGAGAGGCCCATTTTACACGTGTATAAAGATGGCGTTGATGGATACATACTGGATTGGCTGGGCAGTTTGCTGTCACATCTGAGGCCCGTGTAACCATCAGGACATCTGAAAAATTGGGCATTTTACTGGAACTTCCAGATATTTTCTACATTGGAAAATTGTGGCCCTCATCCTCATGACCAATAATGTTCTTATATTATAAGAACATGAGAGAAGTTATACCGAACATAGAATGTGAAATCAAAAATTGTTTTTAACCATAGATTAACATAGCAAATCTCAAACCATAGAATGTAATTATCGGATTTTGGTCATCGAATACTTACACGCAATACAATTCTTGCATTTTCATCACGTAGTGACATGTACCACCATTGAAACAGTAATGTTTATCCATTTCGGGTTCGCAAGGTCGATCTGGAAAGAGAGAGAACATTGAGACGGTGTGATTTTTTTGCTGGAGACGAAAAATTGTTAGTTTCCAAGAAAAATCTGTTAGTACCTAATCAGAAATATTTCCGAGTGTTTCTGCATCCGGCAAAGGAATCTCCGAAAGCAATGAGCCATATTATAGCAAAGAGTAATATCAAGAGGCTCCACTCCCCTTATTTATGGAAAAGAAAACTATGGATTGGATCGATATGAAATTTTTGCGTTCAGATAAAGATGCATCTGGTGTTGGCACTGACTAGATTTTGTTTAAGACTCTCTAGTCGATCGAAAATCTGTGATGGGGTCCTACTTTTCATTTCTCCCGAAAGGGGTCACGCTGTTTGGCATTGCGGCAGTAGCGCCACGTCCGCGAAATATTGTGGATTATTCCGGAAGTAGGACCCGATCGGCAATGTAGAGTGCAAGTTTGATCTACAATTTTTGGTCACGATTTTTAGTTAGGAGTCGTTATACCAGGGTTTTTATGCATGTAGATGAACAACTTGAACTGTGAAATAACTGTAAGAGCTGTATCATAAATAGTGTTTCTAATGATTAAAATTGATTTTTATATTTTTAATTCAGCAGGTCCCTCGAATAGTGAGATTCAAGTTCAACGAATCGTGAATCCTCTTGTCAGTACTGTTTGGCATTAGTGAAGATGATTCTTTTTAATGCTCAAGATCATTTTGGCTCGAAAGAATTAGGAAAATTGTTTGAATTGGCTGAATTGTTCATGAGATGCTGTTTCATTTTGAATGAATTTAGTGAACTATACTCCATTCATTTTTATAAAGTATCGCGGTTAGCCATGATTTAGGTTCATCAAGTTCTTTCACTTGAAACTGACGCAGGTTGATACTCGTAAAAATCAAGCGACATTGCTAAGTCTACTTTCTAATTACTCTTTTTCAACTTTATAATTGGAGTTTGTTCGTCTGAGGTTTAACTGTGGCGCGGGTTTCGTAGAACTACTACATTTTCATACTGGAATATTTCAAGTTGTGCAAAAATGTATTTAAATGTCTTCTGAATTCACATAATATTCTCTCAAATTCATTAATTTCCCAAAATAAATGAACATTTCGATAAATACGTAATTACTACGATTTTTTAGCAGAAACGACAACGGACAACGCGTAGCTGACAGTGGAATGACCATAATCTAACATGGCAAACCGCAATTTTTGCGAAATTTCCTTATATTCCAAAAACTTGATCTTTTAGAAACCGAAAAGACTTTTTTTGTATCTAAGGTCCTGACGCAGTTTCATGAAATTAATAAGAACGTTTTTGAATAAGGATACAAAATAACCAGCGTATCCGCCATTTCGCGCCTTCCTAGATTTTTGAGAAATTTATACATAGGTGGATAATTATTAGGCCAAGCTCTAGCGGTATTTTTCCCCACTCGAACGAATACCTAAGAAACCCGACCCGTTGTAACTACACTTAAATAATATTTTCAAGAATTTTGACGTCTCATAATCATATTAAATTTGCAGTTCACACAAACGTATAATTTACACTCAAATGGCTCTGTGAAGTCTATACCCAAAAATTGAATGAAACATATTTCGAAGTCACAAATGTCACCGAAGACCTCAAAAGAACTGGACATTAGCGATTTTAAATTGTGGTTGAAAAAAGATTAACGAAATTGCTTTCAAATATCAAAAAATAACTTTTAAAGCGAAGGAAGAAAATCAAGACAAAGAGTATAGAGTACACAGACCACGAATGGCAGAGTAGAGAGTATAGGTACCAGTTGCTTCAGAATTCGCACTATGTACACTAAAATCACGAAAGTCGAAGTGCGCCGATGCTGGCTTGCCGCTCACACCTCGCGCCGTACACACGTACCGCCCATGGTCACCTACGGAAGGCTCAGTTATTAGTAACGTACTACTCCTCCTGAAACAAAACGAAAAAAATGAGAAAATATTATCATCTCCCCAATCCAAAGGAATACGGAGTTTATAGACATCAGAATAAATTTTCGTGTTGCCGTCAGTTCATGTATGGCTTGCTATAAAGACGGCTGTTATTACAAGCTTCAACCATTGTTTAAACTTCGATGACTAAACACATGGTGTTTGCACTGATTAGATTTTGTTTCGACCAAATTGAGAATATCGGCAAAATTTCGTTTTTTCCACTTCAGGTGGCGCTATTCACAATTTATGACAGATTGTTATTAGTTATTTCAAATATTCGAATTTATTCTGATGAACATGCTGTGTTAATAGCCGATAATTTTGTCAAGAAATAATTTGGGAATATATTCTTGACATTTTAATTCATATTAGTATGGAGGAAAAGTATAAGACTTTCACCATATAAAAATGTCATTCTGTGGTCATGTCATAATTGACTTTGGCAGATCAGCTGTTGATTAATCAATCAAATCGATCAAGGGAAAAAAGACCGTAATGACGTTGTATGACATTGCGGCGCCGCCACGAAACATTGCTGATATTCTCGATTTGGTCGAACGTCATTCCATTCAAAATTTGACGAGTGCTTACACCAGTATTCTAGGCATCTTAGTTTAAACAATGCTTCAACCATAGACATAAGTTTGGATCATAGAAAATATTTTTAACCAGTGCTTGCATAGAACCTTGCTGTTCAGCAAAAATGGCTAAACATCTCAAGGCGCATTCGGTATTCCCTTTCGGAGGTGGATCAGACACAGAACATCCAATAATTTGGATCTCTCTCTCTCTGGCTGAAAGAGATCCGTATTTATTAGATGTTCTGTGTCCATTTTCTCTCGCTCCACTCCGGATTGGTAATAACGAACGCAGTATTAGATGGAGGAACAGGTGTCACACGGAACAGAAACACAGAAATACTATGAAACTTATCGTCAAAATCCGATTCACTTGGCATTTCGGCAAAAGATTTCTGTGTTTCTGTTCTTTGTGACAGTGTGACACCCCATATCCATTGAAACCTGAAAATCCCGCTGTTACTCCAACTTGAGATGTTTACCTATCCCATAGAACATAGGACATGGAATGCTAATACTACAGTGACTTTATACAAGACAGTGGTGACACGCTCATGTCTCAATTTCTATTGGTAGTTGGATGTTACGTGGTGAATTCCGCCATTAAGAGGCTAATTGTGTTTGTTTTCTTTTGGAAGCACAGAACAGAACAGAAGAATTAATGTTCTGTGCACAGAACTATAGAAATTATAACTTTTTAGGTTAGTATCATAGAGAAAATGAGAATTGTCTATGGTTAGTATCAAAGATGTACTCCATAATCTTTGAATTTTAACCTCCAATAATCTGACATTAGCCTCTTAATGGCGGATTTCAGCTCCTTGTCGTCACTGTCTTGTATAAAGTCACTGTAGCTATTACCAGATCAAAAAATGGCTTAACATCTCATGTTGGAGGAACAGCAGGATTTTCATGTTTCCATAGATATGACCTGTCACAAAGAACAGAAACACAGACATTTTTGCCGAAATGCCAAGTGAATCGGATTTTGACGATTAGTTTCATAATATTTCTGTGTTTTTATTCTGTGTGACACCTCATATCCATAGTTACATGGAAATCTCGCTGTTCCTCCAACATATACTGCGTTCGTTATTACCAATCCGGAGTGGAGCGAGAGAAAACGGACACAGAACATCTAATAAATACGAATCTATCTCTCTCTCTCCTCTCTTTCAGCCAGAGGCTAATAGCTATTACCTTAGACAAAGGAAAGTCTAAGGTTATTACCAATCCGGGAGTCGAGCGAGAGAAAACGGACAGAGAACATCTTATAAATACGGATCTCTCTCTCTTTCCCTCTTTCAGCCAGAGAGAGAGATCCGAATTATTATAGTTCTGTGTCCACTACCGGATTGGTAATACCGAATGCGCCTAAAGGGGAGTAAACCAGAAACCACCATTTTGGGTCCAACCATAGACTCGAAAATTACAGATCCATTCGAATGAAATGAAATCTGCGAGTCCTGTAATTTTCGAGTCTATGGTTGGATCCAATCAACCATAGAGCCAGGTCTCGCTAGCATACCTATCTTTCTAGTGCTCTACTAATAGCATTCGAGGCGCATTCGGTAATCCCCTATCCCGATAGGGGATCACCACCGGGTGGATCGGACACAGAACATCCAATAAATCGGATATCTCTCTCTCTGGCTGAAAGAGAGGAGACGAGAGAGAGATCCGTATTTATTAGATGTTCTGTGTCCATTTTCTCTCGCTCCACTCCGGATTGGTAATAACTAATAACGAACGCAGTACAGGGTGGCCAGATTTCGATGAATTAGTACTACAACTCCTAAACTATGAGAGATAGAGAAAAAGTAATATACCTGTCATGTTCTCTTTTTTCGAGAAACCGAAATTGCTGAAAACCCCAAGTTGCTGCGGCGTCTAGTTTCGGAGCTACAGGGCGATTCTGGTATTTGGCCAATTATTATAATTGACTATAACTTCCGTATTACAGGATCTACGCTCTCGAAATTAACACATCTTTAGGGCACTTTTTTTATCGCTTTTCAGCGGTGCTATTGGATTTTTTGTATCTGCTCAAATTTCGGAACTATAACAAAAAAATTTTTTTTTCAAATGGAAACCATAATGGGAAGTGATATTTCCGAATAGATCTTTCTTCAACGATTTCAAAAATATATATCATGTTATACTTCCGAGTTCACTATATATCGAAAATTTCGAAAAAACACTTTTCGTTCAACAAAATCCAAGCAGGCTTTGATTCACTTCCTTCAAAACTGGGACGGTCATAGAATTTCATGTCTTATTTATTTTCACCTGTCAAATTCATTTCAGTTTCATCATTGTATCGTCTGGCGCTTCTAAAGTTCTTATTTATATCACATCATGCAATTTATATATTTCCTCCAATGACTCGCTCCAATGGACAACGATTTGAACATTTGTTGTGAATATACTTTTTTTCAAATAAATCAATATTTTTTCTTGAAGGAGCTTTTTTTGCCCCTCATGGGAACATTAAGTATTGCTATCAACGGGTTACATAAGTATTCAAATGCTTTTCATTTTTCAATTTAGCAGAAAAATCATACTAGAACCAATAAGTTTCTCGAAGCCCCCTATTGGTCTGAGTAATAATAAAGCTAATATTTCCTGAATCAATTTGGCAGCTTACAATAAATGTGAGATATCGAATTCTATGACCTTATAAGAATTTTAGAAGCGCCAGACGATACAACAATGATGAAACTGAATTGAATTTGACAGGTGAAAATAAATAAGACATGAAATTCTATGACCGTCCCAGTTTTGAAGGAAGTGAATCAAAGCCTGCTTGGATTTTGTTGAACGAAAAGTGTTTTTTCGAAATTTTCGATATGTAGTGAACTCGGAAGTATAACATGATATATATTTTTGAAATCGTTGAAGAAAGATCTATTCGGAAATATCACTTCCCATTATGGTTTCCATTTGAAAAAAATTTTTTTTTGTTATAGCTCCGAAATTTGAGCAGATACAAAAAATCCAATAGCACCGCTGGAAAGCAGTAAAAAAAGTGCCCGAAAGATGTGTTAATTTCGACAGCGTAGATTCTGTAATACGGAAGTTATAGTCAATTATAAAAATTGGCCAAATTCCAGAATCGCCCTGTAGCCATGGGCGTAGCTAGCCTTTTTTCCTGGGGGGGGCCTGAGGGGGCACAGTGGAAAACGAGCAAGGAAAAACAAATGTGTTTTTCAGTTTTTCGGGGGCACCGTGGATTCTGGGGGGGGGCGTGCCCCCCCTGCCCCCCCCCTATCTACGCCCATGCCTGTAGCTCGGAAACTAGACGCCGTAGCAACTTCGGGTTTTCAGCAATTTCGGTTTCTCGAAAAAAGAGAACATGATATGTATATTACTTTTTCTCTATCTCTTATAGTTAAAGAGTTGTAGTACTAAATCATCGAAATCTGGCCACCCTGTACATGTTACTATAAGTTCTATAGTTTATCCACTTTTTGATCTGGTTAGCATTCCGTGTAACTATAAGTTCTATGAGTGCTTGCCATTCTATGTTGAAAGTGATTTATTGAAATGAAAAATCGATTTTACCTACTTTTTGTACGTTATTCTGATCCTATGATTAGGGTGGATTTCTGTGCCGTTGCGGGACCAACCCAAAGTCGGAATTGGCAAGCCTCTACTCCTACAGATCAATTTTAGACGACGCTTTCGGCCACCATTTGCCGTAACTGACTTATCCTCAATCTCCATAACCCGTGGCGGTCGTATCCCTATAACAAAAGAGAAACAATTAATCATACGACAATGACAGGTTGATCTACATTTCTAATAAAAAATGAACTGGTGTTGGCACTGATTAGATTTTGTTTAAGACTTTCTTGTTGATAGAAAATCTGAGTATTTGTTCGGCTTTTTATTTCTCGCGAAAGGGGTCGCGCTTATTGCATTGCGACAGTAGCGCCA
Organism: Adalia bipunctata; assembly: GCA_910592335.1. Lineage (NCBI taxonomy): Eukaryota > Metazoa > Arthropoda > Insecta > Coleoptera > Coccinellidae > Adalia > Adalia bipunctata. The sequence goes on from OU342950.1 coordinate 25,727,586, forward strand.
CGACCGCGAAATATTGCGGATTATTCCGGAAGTAGCACCAGTATCTACTGAAATGTAGGGTGCCGTTTTAATATCTATAGATACAAATTTTGGTCACGATTTTTAGTAAGGAGTCGTTACACCAGGTATTCATTCTATGTATCTATTATTAAGGCTCTATAAAGGGGAGTACAAGGGCGTCGCCAGGGACCCAATCAACCCTAGTGCCAGGTCTATCAAGCATACTAGAATCTTTATAGTTCTCTAGTATAGAGCACTATAAAGATAGGTGCTCTACTAGAGCACTATAAAGATATGTATGCTAGATAGACCTGGCTCTATTGTTGATTGGGTCCAACCATAGACTCGAAAATTACAGGACTATATTGTTCCTATATTGCTCAGCTCTCAGTGTCGAGATTTCGACGTCCGACCCATAGAACTTATAAGTAGTTACTATAAGTTCTATGATCCGACCCCATGGCGTCTTATAACTCCCAAAATATCTAAAAGCGTATGAAGCCTTCCCCCCATTTATTCTATGCTCCTAGAAAATATGCGAGAAATTCACGGGGTAGTCAACAATACGTCGGCATGTTCGTCAATAAATTGCCACTTTCTTGAAAAGTGTAGTCCTCTGCCCATTGTTCAAACCACAATACCACGCAATTCTACCCGAATAAACATCATCTAACACGATTCCTCCAGAAATCAAAATCGATGTATTCTCGGATAGAAGCAGCGCCGCACGGGTTTTTTGGCGGTTCCCACATTATGTTGATCCTGGCCGGCATAGAAATACGAAAAATGGTCACATAGATTCCATCGAAATTAAAATACAATCGGTATGGCGGCTTTAGCCGTGCAGCGGCGACATTGTTACATATTTGGTCCTGGGACTATTAGCGAATTCCGTGGCATTGTTCTCTCATTCGCATTCAGCACGCGTTTTACGCTACAACGCCACGCCGGCCCGCCCGTTATTCTCTGACTGATGGAATTCCTCGTCTGCCCAGGACGAATAATCAACTGATTTTGACACATCGCAGAAGGAATTCGGGGTTATTTCTGTGGTCCGACGAAGTCACGGCGGAATCTGTACAGTGGGCGAATTTTATGAATTTTTGATGCATAGAGTGGACACGGAGTCACTGATTTCAACACATCGCAGACAGAGATATTGATGTAACTTATCTCTATGGGAGCAGAAGGAATCCGGGCATGTTTCTATGATCCAATGACAGAAAACAAATTTCTATGATTACTTGAAGCATAGAGCAGCATGAGATTAAGAGTAGCGTTAGATAGGTGGAAAGTGATAAAGAACGATGCAAAAATAATGATTTGGCTTGCGGGTTATGAGTCACTTGGCCGAGGGCCATCGCGGGCCAGACGTCTCTAGTCGGCAGTCGATCACTTACGCCTTATCTTTACTACTATTTACTACTCTACTCATACTACCGTCCTAATATTACATCTCGAGTGGGCAACATGGAATTCCGCTGGAATTTTTCAGGATGAAATATCTCGCATGGCGCTTTTCCAAATTTTCGGCATTCATTCTTTTTTCGATTCTCATGTTTTATGGCCGCTGTCCACTTTAGCATAGAAGGAATTTTGACAGAAATGAAATTTCACAGAAGACGACAAATCATAGAACTTTCAGTAAGTTCTATGTGCGACAAATGAAGAAATGAACTCCAGCGTTCACTGAATTCAAAATTTTGAATTTTTTTTGAAGGAGCTTCGTTTGCTGAGAAATCTACAATTGAATGCCGATCCTGTATAAGTGAAAACTCAATTTCCACTTTCGTCCAAGCGTGCATGTTTAGGTCATCGACAATATTTCGACATGAGACCGACTCCGGCGGTCATGTTTCATTTAATTTTGAGAGATAAAATGAGAATATCACAGTTAATCCTGACATCACATAATTGCGATCCCACATCTTGGCACCAATTATTACAATTTGCAATACATTCATTAAAACACATGTTCCGAAGGTCAACTTGGTACGTTACTCCTCTGTGGTCTCGGACATGATTGGGACTTTGCGAATTTTGAAATTTCTTTTGCATTCCAACTATTCTAATCGAATAATTCAGTTACGTTTTCGTCTGTACCATTAAAAAATGACATCGGAATAATTACTGCTGGCACGGAATTAACCAGACTCCGTATGTCTCGAATTCTTCATGCCCATATGATAAATGTAGGTACACTTTGTTTACAAACAAGCCATCTTATAAACAGATGATATGATGAAACTTTCTCACAGTTCCATACAAAGAAGTCTCTTTATATGGTCGAAGAAAATGCCTGGGTTTCCAAACGAGAGTCGGACAGATCGAAGTTAGAAAATAGTTCCTATTGAAACAGCGAAGTAGGTTCTTTTAGTTCCTCAATTAAGCTAGGTGTCTTTTCAAGAATACACCATTATCTTGATGGAGATATTCGGTCTTGAATTGCACGTGTGACTTTTATTTTTATCGCGGATCGTGTGAGAAAAAAAGGACCATGAAAATCGTTGATTATCTATGCTTTCTGATACAGCTGAACACAGAACAATGATATAAGCTTGAGGCGGAATCACACCACAGTTATTCTGTGATCACACCGTCTTACAAAGAATGCCTTCAGAAGGCTATGGTCTTCATGACAAGCTATGATATAGGGTAAACAAGGCAACCCTGGTAGAGGAAAACGGTATATGCAGTTACTTTCTTGACATATTGAAGTTCAAATCGAAAAAAAGGCAAGGATATTCATTATATTGATCTTTATTCAATAAATGTACATATACAGAGAGGCCCACATAAAGCAGTCCAGAAGGTTATTTTCGTGAGTTTTTCAAGAAAACGACAAAACAACATTTGAAATTTCGGTTTTTTGTCATCTCTTCGAATTTCTATTATTCTAAAACTCTACATATTATAGATATCTAATTCAAAAGAAAATTAGGTTTTTCTGAAGGAAAACACGAATCAAATCATTATCCTTAATTTTTGACTAGAAGTCCTCTCGAAGGAAGCAGCGGTTGGTTATTTGAACTCACATATCTTATTATTACTCCACACCTCACAGGAACTTTTTTCTGGATAAAACAATGGCACGGAGTATAATATTCTGTTAGAATTTCTTGTTAATTCCGTCTGAATGTCAAATAAATGGACGATACGCAAATACTTGTTCAAAATGACACAGATCGAGGAAAAATTGTTCGAAACATCTGGCTAGAACTCGAAGCCATTCGGTATTATTTAGTCTGTTCTATAAATAACAGTATCAATTAATTTTATGATGTTCAAAAGTCTCAGAAATCTCAGGAAAATGAGGTTATTCAATGCGAACGTTCAACCCGAAAATTGCTGCGAACCCAGTCAGTTTTTAAATATTCTTATATTTTCTTCTTGAGCCGATTTCTTCAAATTGTTTTATTTTGTCCTCAAAGGAAAGGTATCTTAGGGATTTGTTGTTGTATTTTCGGATATTAAATATGATTTGTTTTTTCTTTGGATTTACAAGGAGACCCTGTATAAGTTTGGTTCTGTGTATTTCGCTGTTGCAATTCGATCTAGACATCGCATGAAAACAATATTTTTACGACCCACTTCTTGGCAGTCTACTATCGATTCCAACGGCAAAATATACAATCAGTACATCAGGAATTATCTCATCACAATAACTCTGACATTTGAGTAGCTATAGGTGCCCTGTAATTCTTTAAAGTTGAGTATCAGTTCGGCATGCTTCGACCGACTGGTGATATTTCCAGATATCTATAAATAGGGCAACATTGCAGCCGGCGCTCTAGAACATTACTTTACTTTAAACTAGAAAATAATCGTTCTTACGTTGTAAAGCATCCCTCAGATGGGAAGATCTGATCTCTAGCCAGAATCCCAGATAACTACACAGTTTAGTATGCACTGGCGTATTTAGGGGGGGTCCAGGGGGGGCCAGGCCCCCCTGATGTACCTCTGGCCCCCCCTGAAAGATTCTAATCAAAAACTACGTATAGGTATCACAAATATACCAGGGGCCGCGGCCCCCCCTGAAAGCTGAGGCTAGATACGCCTATGTTAGTATGTATACTCCATTCACTTTTATAAAGTATCCCGGTTTGTCATGATATTCTGACACATTTCACCGTGTATATTTCGAAAATGTTAGATTATAGTCATTGTCCTGTCAGATGAATGAGCAACGTTGTCCTTTCTACATAAAGGTACGTATTTATAAAAATGTTTATTCATCTACTCCCATAGAATAATACATATCCATTATTCAACTAATTTTGAGCTGTAATAGTATCTTTAAACCAATTGGGCGGAGTAGAATTCGATAGGTGGCGCTCTGAAATGTGAATGTCATCTTAGCAACGAGTAAAACAAATCTGATGTCGTATAAGCCCTTTGGTGGTTTTATTTTGCTGTTTTAGTTATTTTCAGTGTGTGTTTTGTAAAACTTTTGGTTTTTCTTTGATTGTGCTTTAGTGCTTCGTGTTGTTAATCTAAATTTTGACTCCCAATATTTTTATTTTTGGAGTAATAGGTATGGTTGATGTTTGTGAAAAGTACAACAAGCGTTCAATTAAATGTTTAGTTTTAGGTCCGATTTCGTGTTTTTATTTCATTTTTGATATAGTCATATCTACAAAAGTTGCAGGGAAGGTACGTTTGTATTGGGTATTAGTTGAAATTTTTAATACCGACTTATTTTCTCTTCGTTTTCTGGAACATACTTCGTGGCTTGACTGTGGTAGTTTTAAGGAAGGTACTGCATTTAAAAGAAAATTCCTTTTTTCACTAAGACCTGAAGAATATGTTACTCATTTATATATTGTTCAGAAATATAAACTATACCATCCACTATTAACTTATAACTATTACACACTTGCTTCTAACCTTGACTAGTCTTCCCTTTTAAAATGTAAGGAACACACGGACATACTATCTATAACTGGTTTCCCCATTTTTAGTTTCATTGCCCAAGCCTTTTTTTGAGATATATTTTCCATAACTCCAAACGCTTTTTCAATATTTACCATTCTTCCCATGGGATGAAATTTATGGAAAGATAAATCGGGATTTTTCCCTTTACGGCTAGTGCAACCAAATACAGAACAGTTTCGATTATGCAGCGACATAATTCAAAGTATAAAACTTTAAAAAAGGTACACAAAGAATCACACTTGATCTGCAATGAAGACAAAAAACAGACTAAAAACAATGCAATACGAATTATTTTACTCGTTGCTTCAATTACAATTTTTTCCGCCAGAGGTCTCATTGAATTCTACTCCGCCCAATAGCATGAGTTATAATAACTCACGCCTATAACTCACTCTAATAAATATTTCGTATGAGAAGCACTCACTCTAATACAAATAGGAAAAATAAAATTTATTAAATGAATCATTCTCGCCATTCATTTCTACATTTTCTCTGGTCTGAATATCCAAAAATTTCATTTGGAAAACGTGAATTTTTGACGTTTTCTACGCGATTCGATTCTTGACGACCACAGAAACCTTCGTCACATTGGCAACGTCTCTGAAATTATTTTGACTTTCACGAGTGCCAACCTGCGTCAGTTTTGAATGAAAAAACTTGATAAACCTAAATCTTGGCCAACCGGGATACTTTATAGAAGTGAATGGAGGATATAACAGCGAAGATTAACATTCCTTTTACAATTCTTCAAATAAACAGCGGCTCACAAAAAAAAAATTCTGTAGAAAACCAGAAAAAGTATCGCCCTGTAGATTTGCAATCGAAATTGGCATGCAACATGGTGTAAACTCTAAATTGAAATATCTATGCCAAATTTCAGTTGAATATCTTGTGAATTGCAGATAAAGGGTTTCCCAATAAGAGGTGTCAATTTGACATCCGAAGAAAAATGCTATTTTTGTAGATGAATGATCGGATGTTTATTTCATTAAAAAGGTAAGGTATGCCGTTAATAATGGAAAATAACACAAGCCAAATGACCACCACGACCACGACTACAGGTCCATATCCTTTTCATGAAATTTTCCATAACCAAATCGCAAAGTGGCTGTCCTATGTCCTTGGCAGCCTCACGAATTCTCTTTCAAATGGCCCCAAAGTAAGAAGTCGCAAGGTGTTAAATCACAAGATCTCGGTGGCCAATTGTGATCACCTCTTCGAGAGATAACACGGTCTGGAAACTTTTCACCATTTCAATGCGTTGTTGAAGGGTGTATCGGGTATCGTTCCATTTTTATTAATGGCATAGTTTCTACTTGTAAAATATCAAAAAATGACAGCTTCAAAAGCAACATCTACCGAAATAGCGGCTTTAATTATGAGAAAAAACCTGACAAGAATTCAAACTTCAACACCCTCTCGAAGAAGAAACGTTTGCTATCTCATGTTTATGGGTCTCTTTTCTTCAAATTATGCAAGGAATCTCTTATTCCCATTTCGTTTGTACCTCCAATTAAGAGTCTATCGCCTTCAATGTAACAAACGTATACCGCCAGATGGCAGTGCATTGCATTAATTTTTATTTTTTGGATTATTCAGCTTAATAGAACAAATGTTGGGACACAGGGAATATAACTAGAAATACTACCCTGAACTAGATATTATACTGCCTGTATAATTTGGTATAATACTCTATTTTTCCTTTATCAGTCATCTGGGAGGAGATACCTGCGGGGCGTGTCATTTAAAAGAAATTCAATTCCATGTTGAAATCCATAATTGTTATTAACAATTGATTTTCACTAATCGACGGCTAAAACAAACCTTAATGACATGTCTTTGAGAAAAATGGATATTTATCACACCGAATAGAAAAATTCAAGGAAATAAATTTTGCGAAAACAACACATTCTTGTATTATCATTTACAAAAAAACGGTAAATTCTAAAAGAAAAAGGAGATAGACATTGCATTAACTAAATAAAAGACTTCAATACTGAAATGAAAAAACACAAAAATATTTGTTAGTTTTGATGGTGGAAATGTTGAAAAATAACCAAAAATGATGAGGAATATCTCTTTCATTCATTTAATAATTATAAAAAATTTTTTTTATTATTTTTATCTTTATACACTCATACATCCCTTCATCAATCAGAAAAAATAAATCGTTTCTGACTCCCTTTTTTTTCAAGGATGTAGACCCTTAAGGAACATTCTGAATATGGTTCTAGGTTCTTCATTCTTGAGAAGCAAAAATTATTATCTTTTACTCTTTTCAATTAAAACCTCATCATTTCAGAATCTAGGTCATGGTTGACCATGAACTAGAACTATATAGGTGGCACATATGTTCATAAATATGTACGACTGTCTTTACGGCCTTCCAGTGGGAACGTAGCCTTAACTTTTCACTTCCTCGTGTCTCGTGTATCGACCCCTCAAGATAGTTTACGATGGTGAAAATTGGGAGGTGTGGTTAATTGTTTTTAGGGCCTTTTAAGAGGGTAACAAGTATTCTGGTTTATATCGTCACGAAAATAAACATAGATGCTACTTATAATCATTAGGGATGCGACAAGGACAAGCAGAGGTACCCACAGATTCTCGAATATTCTTGTATCTGAACTATTATTAGGTTTGAAAGCTCGTAATTTCAGTTTATGATTATGTCATGGTCCACTTTGAAATTTAAGTTTTTACCAAATTACTGTATTGAAAAAGATGAATACCTACTCATTTTTTGATGAATCTTATCGAATAAATTTAGGAATAACTTCAAAAAACTTAGGAATACTTCCTCCAAAATGATCGGTTCTTCCAAAATATGAAAAGAGCCTCTTATTCTGAACTAACCTGCTCCACATGAGTTAGGGATATTGACTCAAATTGCAAAAAAATATAGTTGAAATAAGTCCATTTCTCACACGTTAAAATAAGATTTTTGTGATGAAATTCATATTTGTATGATTTCAAGCTGCAAATTAATTTTAGCCAGTAGGTCTGCAGCGTATACAGGGTGGTTAAGAAAAATCGAGTAAAATAACGAAATTTTATTCACAGAGAATTCAAGCATTTTGAGACTATCAATACAATGTATGGCCTTCACGGGCATCAATAACAGCTTGACATCTTCTTTGCATACTACACACGAGGTTGTTGAACATTTCTTGAGGAATTTGGTTCCATAAACGGGTGAGAAGCGCTCTCAGATCATTTAAGGATTCTGGGGTAGGTTGATGATTATCTAATCTTCTTTTCTTTGGAGTATATCCCATGCATGTTCTAAGCAATTCAAATCTGGTGAGTGCGGAGGTATAGGTAAATGTGGAATACCAAGCTCCTCGCGCACCTTCTCAACTATGACTGCACGGTGCGGTCTAGCGTTATCGTCTAGAAATTGAAAATTTTCACCAATAGCCGCGTGAAAATTTGGCACAACATTGTCCATGACATGCTCTCTAAAATGTAAGGCGGTCATATTCCCAGGACAAATGTGTAGATCTGAGCGCCCGTTGAAACATATCCCATACCATAACACTACCCCCTCGGAATGGAAGGACTTCTTGGACATAGCGATGATTACGGGGTATGCGTGGGATTGTCCATACCCTTATACTTCGAGAATCTGAAAATCGTCCATATCTGGATTCATCAGTGGAAAGGACATTACGCCATTGATCGTTCCAATTGATATGTTGCCTTGCCCATTCTAGTCTTTGACGCTTATGGTCACGTGTTGATGGAACTCCTTTTAATGGACGTCTAGAACCTAGATTCACCTCTTTCAAACGTCGTCTGATGGTTTCGATGGAAACTTGGACCCCATCTGCATTTTGAAGAGTATTCCGTAGCATTCTACACGTAGATGTAGGGTTTTTTCTCGCCGAAACGGTGATGAAACGATCCTGAGCAGGTGTTGTTTTTGTCGCCCAGCAAGCATTGGTCTTTTCAACACGGAACCTGTCTCCCTGAACCTATTCCATGGTCGAGATATCACACTTTGGCTGAGTTGGAGCCTTTCCGTTACAACAACCTGAGTTAGGCCACCCTGAAGCATTCCGATAGCCCTATTAGACTCAGCGTTTGTTAATTTACGTCTCGGCATTTTCAGAAAACTCGTTCCAAATCGAAGCCGTTGATAAACTTACTTCATTTCAGAATGAGAACATTCATGAAGCATATGCAAAGAACCAAACTTCAGAAAAAAGGCGACCAGATTGACGAAATGTCTCATACCTATTCTTATTGGATCGATTCAAATTGTTATTGAGTTTTAAATGATTTAACAGCGATTTTCTCGAAGATCACATACTTTTAAAAACGATTGAATACGATATCCCCAACTCTTGTGGAGCAGTATATTTGATTTAAATCCCATCGACAGTTTACAGTTCTGCTAACGTTTTCCTCCTGTCATGGTAGCAAGAGGTTAGTGGCTCATACAATATGTACTTCAAAAAGTCTCAGACGTATTTATTGATCTGCTATTAATTTAAGGTGATTCTCGACTGATCTCCTCAATTAGTTATTTCACTTGCGGTTGAGTGTGCAATGACCTCGTTCCGTCAATTAAGCACTTCGTACTTCAGTTCGGATACAGATCCAAATAAATGAGGCAATTAGTCGAGTGATGACATGTAGTCTACTCCAAACCTTCTGCCAGGGTATGAATTGGAGGCTTTGGGGGTTAGTGACAGGTAAAGGACAAGCAGAATCAGCTTGGAGGATGGGAGAATAGGTTTCTGTGAGATTTTAGGAAAATATTTGGATCTAACATCCCTATTATAGTATTCTCCATCTGAGGCGAATCTGATAGGTAAAATAGTGGACCCGTGCAGTTCCATGAGGAGTTGCTCTTATCGAGCAGACCAAAGCAAGCGTTGAGAAACTATCCACTGTTGACATCCAGGCAAACTTTCGGATCTTGTATTTATAGACTTGAGGAAAGTTTATCTGCACCTACTCCCCAAACCAGCGATGAATGAGTAAATCTTCGATTCACTACCTTGCCAAACCTACGAACGAGTGATGAACTGCTAGAATTCTGACTGCCGTAATATCGGTTGTGACCTTATTTCGGAAAAAACGGAATACTTCCTAGGAACATACTGCGAGCAAGTGCACAGTTCGGCCAATGATACGATTTAAAAATAGACTGAAATAATATCCACTCTTTAGTGAAGCACCATTCACGTTGAAAACACCTGAAAGTCCTTGACTACCTCTATTTATAAGTTAGGAGCCGGCTCTCTTCTCTGCTCCTATTGCAGTTCGAAACTCTTCGTATTTTGAGTCATTCCACTATTACTGGCTCGTTTTATTCGTTAGTCAGAATAATGTGGATGAGAGTTTAGGGACTATAGTCGGCTCAAATATAAGAAGGAGCTTTGTAAACAAACAAAATCGTCTGGTTTGCGCACAATAAAGCTCCTATTGGTGATACGGTCATAACGACGCTCCCTTCGCCCTAAGAGACTGCCAGGAACGGACTGTGAATGGTACTGGATAGAAATAATTCAGTAATTTGGGTCAGCAATTCCCACATTAGAACTTTTTTCCTCAGATGAAACTCTAGTGCAAAATTCCTGTTATGATTTGCAACTGTCATAAACATTTTATATCCGACGTACCCTATTTTTTTATTTTGTTTTGTTTTTATATTATCATCTACTATATAATTTATTTTTCGGATGCTCGAGATTGCGGCAAGGTGATTCCAGGAAACACAAGAGTTTTAGAGATTTGGGTTGGAATCTTGCAAAATTCTGGCAAAGTAATTCCTTTAAACATCAGATTTGGGTCCTTTTCCCTAAAGGGTGAAAGCCATCTTGATTTGCATAAATATCGAAGTTTTCAATTGACAAGACTCGTAAAAGATCTCTGTTCAAATTTATAATGGTCATTTACTTGTAATATACGAAATATATGTAGTTTCGGTCCAAAATTTTATACTGTTTTGTACGAAACTCTTAGTCGGCTGCTCAAGATTCCGACAAAAGGTAATTCCGGGAAACACCAGATTTGGGTCCTTTCCCTTAATGGGTTAAAGCCATCTTGATTTGCATAAATATCGAAGTTTTCAATTGACAAGACTCGTAAAAGATCTCTGTTCAAATTTATAATGGTCATTTACTTGTAATATACGAAATATATGTAGTTTCGGTCCAAAATTTTATACTGTTTTGTACGAAACTCTTAGTCGGCTGCTCAAGATTCCGACAAAAGGTAATTCCGGGAAACACCAGATTTGGGTCCTTTCCCTTAATGGGTTAAAGCCATCTTGATTTGCATAAATAGCGAAGTTTTCAATTGACAAGACTAGTTAAAATACCTAGAGCTACTGTGAAGGTCTAGCTGTTCAAAGTGTTTATAGATTTTGTTGTGAAAAGTTTATTGTGTTGGAAAATCTTTTGACAAAGTGTATATCATATAGTGTTTATATAGAACAATGTCGAATTCGGAAACGGATACTGCATCTGAGGGTGATATGTGGGGACCACCACGAAAAAGGTCCAAAAATTTTCAGACAGAAGAAACTGAAAGAGAAGCATTCTGGAGGAATCTTTCGGGAATGAATGATTCCAAAAAGTTCCTTCGGGATTCACCTAGTTACAGAATGCTCCGCCATTGCAAGTCTTCGCAAGGAATGTCTCGGAGATGAGAAGTAAAGGAGGAACTAGGATTTAACCTACTTCAAGTCCTCTCAGATACTGGGTATCATTGGAGCTGAAGATAGAGCAGCTGCGATGTTCATAATTCGAAGAGAGGGTTTATGTTAAGAAATATGAGTTAAGATCCAAGGAAGAATGCTAGGAAGTATAAGTTTTTGAAGAATCGTGTAAGGTCTGTCATGCTCCCTAAACTTTAAGGTTTAAGGAGTAAGAAGTAACCACTTTACAGAGCTACGAACAATCTGAGAAAAATCTGCTTCATTTGGCAATCATTCAAATCTACATTCATCTCTTGAAAAGTGCTGTTTTCACACTTATTTCAATCGATTTGGTAGGCTCGTCAATGTCAACTTAGCCAGCTTCAATACCTCATTGCAGTTCCATCCCATTTTACCTCGCATTGAGAATATTTTTGTCCCACATTACGGCGATTATTTTTAGCCAAAATTATTCAATTGGCTTTACGATGAAATCTAGGCGAGTAATTACTCGGGAAATTATTTTAAAGTCAATGATTCCGACGTGAATCATATACTCGAGTCATACATAACATTAGGTAGATAAGTTCGTATGTTTTTGGCATGGATCCACTACCGGTGAACTTGTCAGAATTGGCATCACTACCAAACCCAAGAATTACTGTATTTGTTATGATCGTTGGGTAATAGGAACATCTATACGCACTGCAGGAACTGCCAGATCAGAAACAATACTAGAAAACAACAATATTAACTGAGCTGAGCTTGGAGTCAGCAGGAAAGAGCATTGATGCAATGGAAGGTTGTGTTGTTTGCATTTGCGTAACACATCCACTGTCAGGATTATGTTGCGACTCTTTAGAGCCTACTCAAAGCGTTATTTCTAGACTCTTTCTAGGGTAAGAGAAAGACCTTCTAGTATTCTAAGGATGACAACAACTCGAATAGTCCGAATCAGAATCAGAAGCACGAAGATGAATCGTTACGAGGGGATCTCTACTTGGTTCGTTTGAAAGGGTATCAACGTGCTTCGAGATATACCACCTGGAGATGGGAATATCATGAGCTCAGGAATGTGATGTCGGACCAAAATGGGGTAACCTCTACCGACGAATATCGGTTTGGTAGATCGTTTTTCGAAGCCCAACGACTACACAAGGAATGCACTTGCACCTATGGCGATTCCGTTCTGAACATCTGCTGATCCAGTCTCATGCATTATCATGCATGAGACAAGTCGCGAGCACTGCAAGAACTACAAGAACGTCATGAAAGAAACATAGTGTCCAATAGACACAGAGAGGTTCTGGGCCTTAGACCATAGAAAGAGGAGACACAGCATCTCAATCATAAATAAGAGAATTGGTAAAGCCAAAATTCAGTCGGTTTTCAATGAGTGCAACGAAGATAGCAGAAAGGATAGCAATATCATTAGATAGATCAATATAATAGCTATTTATGTAACATGTTCAGGGTTTTACACCATAATTTGACTCCCGCTTTAACTTTGTTACTAAAAGAGGTACAAAAGATTGTTTTTCACAAAAGTTTCACGAAATCAACTAATGTTTTTCAAAATGAATTCACAAACTGAAATATATACAGGGTGAGCAACATATTGATTGCAACTTTCTTTTTTCAAATGGAACACCCTTTGTACTTTTCTATATTTGGCCAGCTCTTTTTCTCCTCATTTCGAATATACAGGGTGCGGCACGGAGGATGGATGGTTTTAAAAAAATAATAAAAGCGTTAATTTTTACTCAAAAACACATTTATTGACGGAATCAGATTCTCAAGGAAATAGCATTTGAGACAGTCAAGTGTGGAAAATCACATCAGGCATGTGGTGGCCGAAATCGGTGATGCAGTGCTGGAGGCGCTGTGGGCTGTGCAGCGGTCTTTCGTGTAAGTGTTGCGGATTTTCATTAGCCCAATAACGGCAATTCTGCCGGTTAACCATGCCGTTGAGGTGAAAGTGGGCTTCGTCACTCATGAACAAAATGAGGTTCTCATTTTGATCGATCAGTGCTTCCATCTCACGTGCGAAGTTCATTCGTTGTGCATAATCTCCGGGGTGTAACTGTTGCACAATGGCCAATTTGTAGGGGTGAAAGCGAAAATCCATATGCAAAATTCGCCTCACCGAACGATCACTGAGGCGAAGTGCAGCAGCATGTTTCCGAGCAGATCGCGACGGACTGCGAAGAATGGCTTGTCGAACGCGTTCAACATTTTCAGGCGTTCGAACTGTTCGCACAGGTCCTCTTGGTCTTCTGTTGATCAATAAATAAATGCTAGGAACACACGAGTCTAACGGCACCTTCCCCACTTCTCTAGTCCTCAGTGGGGGAAAGTTATGCCCATCTGAAAAACGTCCGCCCTCCGTGCCGCACCTTGTATATAACATGTTTGGTCTCACTCTCTTATTCTGAGTACCACACAGTTTCAAATTTTGAAAACCAATTTCTTTAGTTGATATTATTTATTCTATCCCACCATAGTTGAAATTTTTTTTTATTGGATTTTGTTGGGTATTCATTGAAAAATATTGCTCTTAAGTAAATTATTTGAATATAAAGAATTTCGGAATGATTTCACGTATGAATTTTTCATTCCGTAGTTTCATTTCAAAACTTTGAAACTCTGAAAATAAAATGGACAAAACATACGCATAAATACTCCATTCACTTTTATAAAGTATTCCGGTTGGCCATGGAATTCTGACACATTTCACAGTGTATATTTTGAAAATGTTGGGTTATAGTCATTCTTCTGTCAGTTGAACCAGCAACGTTGCCGTTTCAAAATATATGTCGTAGTAATTAGGTATTTGACAAAATGTTCATTTACTTCGTGAAAATAATGAATTTATGAAAATATCATCTGAGAACTGGCGAATTTTGAAGAAACTTTTTTCTCTGTTAATACTGGAAATGTTTCACGTAAATAAACATAGTTGGAAGATTCAGTTAAGGGTCGTTTATACTGGCCCGTAACTTAAACTTTTCCCTTACCCTAAGAGTTGAAACATAGAAATTTCATGCTATGGTTTATACTCGAACTTTAACTTATTCCCTTAAAGAGAACAAATTTTAAGGGCATAAGTTAAGGGCATAAGTTACGGGCCAGTATAAACGACCCTTTATGCTATTTTCTTTTACGGAAATTAAGAATGCGCAGATTTCAATTCTAAATATCACTTCCTGATACTTTGCCTCTGCTTTTTCGAAACTTCCTTCGGCATTCTTAGTTTCCAGGCTTGATAATTAATGATGAAAAATAAACGTCGGCAACGTCTCCGAGATTTATTCATTGACGTAATGTCATTCACAAGTGCCAAACTGCGATTTTTTCAGGTGAAAAAAACTTGATAAACCTAAAACTTGGCTAACCGCGATACTTTATAAAAGTGAATGGAGTATAAATATTTGATATGAGAAAAGAATAATTAATTGAAATATGAAAGAATATACATGGTGACCCATTTGAAAAAATGTAGTTGCATTCAATATGTTGTTCACCCAGTATATAGTAGGTACAATTGACGTAATCATTTTCGAAAAATTTAATTGATTTTGTACAATTTTTGTATGAAATATTTTTAAGTATCTGTTTTCGTAACAGAGTTAGAGGGGGGTCAATGCATAGTGAAAAACCCGGTACATAAATTAGGCCCTTATGGACGAGTCCAAAAGTTTATGGCAGAGCGAGAAAACCGAGCGAGGCCAATAATTTTGGCAAGTCCATAAGCCTAATTATGTACGAGTTGCATACAAAGCTTTATGTTTGATTGCAATGCAGAAATTTCATTTTCTGATAAGGCAATCAATATTATATCCGTCGCTTTATTGCAAAAAAACATTAAGTGTGCTTTTGCTTTTCTTACCTTAGTAACCATCAGCGACCTTAGCAACCTCAATGAAAAAAGTTGTTTACTTCGTTAATTCTGTGACAAACGTCATAATAATCCAAAAAATGGACAGTGCGAAAGAGTAAAGCGTAGAAAATTTCTTCTCTCTTACCCACTAAAAGTGCTTATGAAAATTTTTATGCGGCCTATACTTAACAAGTTTTGTGAAATGAAGAAAATTGCAAAATCAAGAGAATACTGTGACAGTTGAGTTCAATAAAGTGGTGTCCAATAAAGTAGTCAATTATGGACATTAAACAAATTCATAAATCAAGTGTTTATGAGGCAGTCGAACATAAAGTACTTTTCATTTTGATTGAGAGTTTATTTATTAGAAAATTCCATTAACGTCACAACGTTGAAAAACTTTCTACTACATTTTGATTCCGTAGTAGTACAGTTACCCAGTTTAGTTCTGATGCTTTTGAAAATTGGCTTCACTATTTATTATTGAAAGGCGCCGTCTCTTTCTACAGTCTAAGTTCTGGGCAATAGTGAGCCTTTTGTGTTCCTTTGATCACTTGGTATGCTGGCGAGAAACATTAGGTTACTTTTAGTTTGAGTTTGGTTAGGGGCTCACATTCCACTGCGACCTTAAGGTCAATTGAGCCTCCCTCACCAAACTATAAACTTTAACTAAATCATCATTTTTAAATCATTCTTTGACTGTATTATCATGCTTTTTTTTTTGGATTTTACATTATTCTTGCTGGTCCTTCGATGCTTTCAATTTCGAAGAACTCGTTATTCATTTATTCATTCTCACTTTACAAACATCAATCTGATCAATCTTTTGATTTACTTTGATTAGATTCATTTTGTTCCCTTTTTCATAATTTTTAACTGCCATGAAACTTTTTTCATGTTTCAATAATTTTTCACAGCATTACTTTATTTTTTGTCTTTTTGCTTGTGCAATTTTCTTTATCTTTTCTCACTAGTTCTTGTTCTGTTTGAAATTTGTGCTCACAATATGAGATTAAATCTAGATTCTGATCACATGTGCTGGTGGTTCTCTTTCTTCAAAGCTTCAATCCATCGCGGTAAAAAAATTCCAACCCCTTGTTGGCGTTTCGGTTTTTATGTCACAGAGCCTTGAGCACCAAAAGGAGATAACGAATTCAAGTGTATTCTTCGGCGTGCAATCTATCATCTGACAAGGTCATGCGTAAAAACCAATAATTCATTAAAACACAATAACTTGTTGCCTTGTTCGGTTATAAATATTTTTCAAAGATCGCTCGAACGCTTGTCAAAGCTCACTGAAGCTCACGTGACGGACACGGACTAGTTCTTATTCGTCCCGCATTCCATCGAATATTCCATCGAATATTGTGAGAAACTTTTCGCATCCACCAATAAATTCATAACATTTCGATAATTTCCGACGGCCGTAAGAATAACCCGCAAAAAACGCGCGACAATGAGGAATTTCGAAGAACATCTCGGGTAGGGTTATCCGCAATCCTCCTGCCATTTTTCGATGTAAATGAGACACCCTGTAAACGTACTCGAATTGCTGTGACGGCGAGTCCGTGGTTTTAGGTAATGGCAGCAAAAACTGGCACATGTACCGAGTACGGAATAATGCAGGACCGGTCGCTCGGTTTTTTGCGAAAGCGTTCGCGGAATAAGCGCATATTCTCTTAGTCAATTTTATTTAAATGGGAATCGCTTATATGGAAGGCCAACGGCTGCGAAATATCGCTTTCCGATTTCGTCGGCGCCCATTGAGGGCCCTGGGAAGATTTTCGAGAGGTGGATTTTTCCTGTGGGAACGACCAAAGGTGGATTCCATTCGAACTACGATATTGTCACGCTGGCGGTTTGGAATATTCATGTAGGTAGGGGAAGTACGTACAAAATGACATAGGGTTTTATTTCAGAGGCATAACTTGTTAGTAGTGAATCACAGTAATGTCATATTCGCCACCTCTGATCTTTGGTCCTTTCTTTATAAAATCTAATCAACCTTTATGAAATAAAAGTACCAAGAACTAAAATATTCTTAGATGAATTGGGATAGACGAAATTCATTTTGTTCGCATGCTATGGACAAAATGACATACCGGCAAAAGGCAACTGTATTTTTCTACTTATAGTTACAAAACTACTGACAAAGTTCACAAATGAAACGCTTGGTTCTTCTAGGAACATCAGCACAAGATGAGTGAGCCCAATGCAAGCAATGCATGCACCGTAACCAGTCTTCTTCAGGGCTAATCCTGGAGAAGATCTAAATCGGGAAAAAAGGTCTCATAACAATAGATAGATGGACACTGGACAGTCCTCTTCATGCAAGGCCGTAGCTAGAAAAAAATTTCGGGGGGGGGCCGTCCGAGGCCGTAGCTAAAAAAAAATTTCGGGGGGAAGGGGGGGTGTCCGTTGAACTGAGCTCTAGAAAAATTTCGGGGGGGGTCCGGACCCCATCGGACTCCCCCCTGGCTACGGCCTTGTCTTCATGATCTCGAAAATTGTTAGGAACATTTTCTTCTTCATTGTCTTCTTTAAATAATGCCCTAGGGACTTGTCTCCTTGTTTTTGGAGGAGGTATGGGCTCATTTTTTGATTTGATTCCAATCATATTAGGTGTAGAAGTTGAAACTAAGTACGTTAATCGTGTCTTCGGCTCACGTTTGCCTTGTTCACTTATAAATCGTCCTTTAGGGATTGGAGAAACCTCCTCATAGGATCAGCCAGAGTAGGTTAAGATGCATTGCCTTTATTAGCCGCAGATGAAGATTTTGTTATGAATATGTTAAGACAAGTCCTGATTCTTTGCTTGCTGATGGAGCCTGAGATGGATTGTCTTGGTTTTGTCCGGTAGATACGGTTAATTCAGCTGAAATACCTATGTCATTTTGTCCGTTCACTGTATATGTCATTTTGTCCATATGGCGTTATAAAACTAGAAATGTATCGAATTCATACAAAAAGTATATTCAGCATACAAAAAGCTCCGTGAATACAATGACAAATAAGTAAATTTTGAATTGAATGCAATTTGAATGAAAAAAATGGTGAAAACTGGCCATTTCTTTTAAAAATTTGGCGCAATGAAAAAAACTCGTGACCTATTGATTTCTGTTATCACTCATAACGACCGAATGAACCAGAGTAGCTCTTGCTAATTTTCAGAGGTTAATTGAAGCCACTGGGGTCGTGTAATGTGGTAGGCAGTTCCGCATTTCATACCTCCGAACTCAAGTTATGATGCCTATGTCATTTTGTCCATATATGTCATTTTGTACGTATTTCCCCTACCATAATTTGAGAGCTATGAATCGTCAATAGATGATAATAATACAGGCTCCTGCAATGGTGCCTTCTTCTCCCATAGCTGTCGAACCAGACATCTCTTGTACCTTCATTTCTGCATCTCAGGAAATTATTTTCTGATATACAGGGTGTCCCCGATAAATGTAAATCGAAAAATGGATGATTTATTCAATAGATCACCTCATATATTTTCAATGACCTCCATTACCTCTTTCATGACGCAAAATCTTAGGGACATTTTTCCAACAGTTCAGAAAGTATGATTCTGGGAAGATTTTGAAGTTTGTCAATAATTATTCATTTAGTTTTATTTCATTGTTTAACCTCTTTTGAATGTTCCTTAGTTTTTATTATATTATTATTTGAATAAAATTTTCAGTTGCGATATCATTTTTCGTGTCTGCTGGATGCGGGAGTTAAAATATTCTTACTTCTGAGAAAATGTAAGGTATTCAATTTTCTAATCATTGTGGAAAAAATACAGGGTGTTCTATTTGAAAACATCAAATTCATGTTACTATCGCTTCTTGAAATCGTCAGGAGACTTTTACTGATCTGCTTTTCCCTCACCTTTTGCAGTTTTCTTCGAATAAGATCTGAAATGTTGGAAAAATGTCCCTAAGATTTTGTCTCATGAAAAAGGTAATGAAGGTCATTGAAAATATGTGAAAATACATATATGGGGTGATCCATTAAAAAAATCATCCATTTGTTGAATAACATTTATCGGGGACACCCTGTATATCAGAAAATAATTTCCTGGATGCAGAAATGAAGGAACAAGAGGTCCACTTTCCAACGAAATCTCTGAGATGTCTGGTTCGGCAGCAATGAAGGAAGAACGCACTATTGCAGGACCCTGTATGTTCCTTGTTTGGGAGAATACAAGTAGTGTATTCGAAGTTATAATCAGTTTTCAACGATCAAGGAGATTTGTAAGATTGAGAATATTCCGTGGCAAATGCCGGGACATCCAATTTGTCCGCTTGACCGGGCAAGAATAGTAGCTCCACATCAAGAAGCTTTGTCGAACCACCAAATAGCTCAACGTTGAAGATTTCACGAACTTCATTAAGGCGCATAGTGGCCTTTTTCCTGGAAACCGCCAGCGTTACCCGGAGACCGGTGCCTGGTCGACCCAGAGTAACAACTGCAAGGGAAGACCATGATATCGCCAATTTTACTAGGAGGAATTGAACGGTATCTGTACTAACATCCCTTCGAAGTAATTTTTTAAGGATCTATAAACGGGTATAGTCTTAACCAGTGCCATAAGGAGAAGGTTGCATTTCTCGAATTTAAGGACGGAAAGACTTGAAATAGAACCATCGGCTATCACCTGGATATACATATAGCTACCCATAGGGTCACAATTCGTTTTACAAAGTGATAGTCAACGAGAAAGGGTTTGGAGAGGTTCAGGCAGACTAGATCCACTCAATTTCTCCCGGGAAGTTGTGCCCTTTCAAGGGTTTGATTATGTCTCCAATTGAAAAGCCATTCCTTCCTTCTTTGGTTTTTCACATATGTAGGTATCATGTTTGTAAACATCCATCATTCATTAATATTAATATTCATTCATTCAATTTTCTCCTCTTAAACAGTGACAACAGCCAATCTTGGCCGTCTTGAAGACAGCTCTAACTGCTACGTATCATCTATCTACCTATCGGATTCCCGAAAAATCCGGAGGTTTCAAGCTCAGTTTGAAAAGCGGGAGGGAGTATGAAAAATCGGGAGACTCCCGCTTAAATCGGGAGATATGACAGCCCTATCCTTAAGCTTAGTTCAAACTAACTAGTATAACAAGGATAAAAATTGAAATGTTCGTGTTTACCTTTGTATTTACCAAATACCTGTGCCCAAATAGATTAGTAATCACTACTCATATGTTAAAGCACGAGACGAATTTGTCAATTAATTGGAGGAATGTTTGCTAGGACTGCAGGAGTATTGAAGAAATGATTTTGTGAATTTATACCAACATGGGGATCTTTCTGAAATATGATTAGTTTATCCAATAAACTATTGTTTCTTGTTTTCAAGCAGTTCCATAATACTTTTAAGGGGATTTATGAGTCATCTAGTCTGTAACTTTGATACCAGAAAAAATATACGATTAGTGCTGATTGATGATAACGACTTCACCAAAATTTAGTTCATTGAAAATAACGGTTACAAAGATATGGAAAGAAAACTGTAGTGTAGTCCATAGTATCCTACGAGAATAAAATTTTTGACAGCTTTCAAACAAATTCGACATCAAGTGTCAAATCGCCCATGATCTCTCATGAATTCTTTCAGAAATAAGGGAAATTTGATGTGGTTCTCGACAAGCGATCTGTACAAAATTTCTCATGTATCTTTAAGGGGACCTGGTATACACCGTGGTACACGTCCGAGCTCGCGAGCTCCCTTCAAAAATTGAGCTTTCTATTTCCATGATATCTCAGTTCATATGCGGCGTAGACCAACAATATTTTTTTAAATAAAAGCTCAATCATTTCTCTAGAATGTGTATTACTCGCTTTTCTGTTTTTCTTCGTATATTAGGAAAAAACTTGGTGAGCTGTAATTTCATGAAAATTTGGACGAACGATTTTATTTCCATGACATTTCTGTCAATTCTCGGGATAAATGTATGAAATTTTCAATTTACGTACATGCGAAATAATATTTTTCCACAAATCGCTAGAAAATTTTGACATTCCAGTCAAAATTGGCCAAGAAAAAAGTCAAAATTTCCTAACTGTTAGGAAATATTCATTTCCTTACTGTTAGGAAATGATATTTCCTTACAGTTGGTTCGACATATGCATATACGAACATTTTAGACTACAGGCCCGTGTCGAAAATTGATGGGTCATTTGAACCAGAAGATGACCTATCTAGAACGATAGAAGGACATAAAATAATAAGATTCAGCACTATGCCGTCACTTGTAAGCTGTTCAACTGAGTACAGGTGGCAATTCAAAAGGACAGGTAGACTGGGTACATTTGGGTCATATGACTTTTGACGGCATTCTTACCATCGATAGCTCCATGGAAAATAATAGGGAAACGGGCAGTGCCGTACAAAAATGATGCGCCATATATTCGGAAAATTTTTTGATTTTCCGAAAATTTCCATGGTAAAATAGGTCATTCGACTTTGTACGGCATCAGTTTTATACGGTTGCCATACATCTTCTAATCCATTATTCAGCAACGCCGTACAAAAATCATGCGACAAAGGGAAAAAATCGAGGGTTGCAACCCCCTCTCTTGCCGTGCTCCAGGGGGTCATTTGAAAAAGTACGGCTTCGGTTCCAAAACATTATCCAGCACTCAAAATTACTATCAAAAATAAGGCCGTCAAAAAAAAAATGTTCATTTTGATGTTATATCAATAATTATCTTAATTTCATCTTATGCTTGACCCATAAAGCTCTAAAGTCATTTGACCCAGTACGGCAACTTCTTTTTTTACATGATACTTCAAGATACAATTCTTATATTATATTGCCGTTCAAAAGAAACTGTTCTAAAAAAAATTATAGAGAAATACAAAAAGTGAAATTTTTCATATTATTGTAAAAGTTTGGAACTCATAGATTAATGATATATAACAATTTTCTACATTTCATCCCTTGTTTTGAATAGTATTAAGGTAAATAAATTAGGAACAAATGATGCCGTACATTTTTATCCAGACCATATCATTTAGGATGATGAAAATTGCGCTACCATTTTAAGGATACTCTATGGTCATTTGATACTGTACGGCATCAACATATTTTTGAAGAGAAAAATTGAAAAAATGACAAAATCATTATACCGTCTGAAGTGTCTATATCATACCCAACAAGTGAAACCGTCAATCCAAGTATCAACAGTTTTGTATACTTTTTGGTTTAAAAAAGGTATACTTGAAACATTATTGATACATATATAATTGATTGTTCACTGTAATAATGTGAATGAATAAATCAACTATTCTCTAGAAAAATGTTATATATTTATAACTATCAATGGTGATAATAACACAAATTTAATAACTTAAATTATTCGCTATCCGAATCAACCTAATTCATTTACCTTAATACTATTCAAAACAAGGGATAAAATGTAGAAAATTGTTATATATCATTAATCTATGAGTTCCAAACTTTTACAATAATATGAAAAATTTCACTTTTTGTATTTTCTCTATAATTTTTTTTAGAACAGTTTCTTTTGAACGGCAATATAATATAAGAATTGTATCTTAAAGTATCATGTAAAAAAAGAAGTTGCCGTACTGGGTCAAATGACTTTAGAGCTTTATGGGTCAAGCATAAGATGAAATTAAGATAATATATAACATCAAAATGAACAATTTTTTTTGACGGCCTTATTTTTGATAGTAATTTTGAGTGCTGGATAATGTTTTGGAACCGAAGCCGTACTTTTTCAAATGACCCCCTGGAGCACGGCAAGAGAGGGGGTTGCAACCCTCGATTTTTTCCCTTTGTCGCATGATTTTCGTTGCTGAATAATGGATTAGAAGATGTATGGCAACCGTATAAAACTGATGCCGTACAAAGTCAAATGACCTATTTTACCATGGAAATTTTCGGAAAATCAAAAAAATTTTCCGAATATATGGCGCATCATTTTTGTACGGCACTGCCCGTTTCCCTATTATTTTCCATGGAGCTATCGATGGTAAGAATGCCGTTAAAAGTCATATGACCCAAATGTACCCAGTCTACCTGTCCTTTTGAATTGCCACCTGTACTCAGTTGGACAGCTTACAAGTGACGGCATAGTGCTGAATCTTATTATTTTATGTCCTTCTATCGTTCTAGATAGGTCATCTTCTGGTTCAAATGACCCATCAATTTTCGACACGGGCCTGTAGTCTATTTCTCATGATTCCTTCGGCACTTATTCTGAAGAAGCAGTATTTTCACTGCATCAACCAGCTCTGGAGGAGTCCCAGAAATAGCAAATTCATCATCACTTATCATTTTACACTGTTTTAAATTCGAAAACACTAGCAATTAAATTAATTGTATGCGTCAACTTTGACAATTCAACATGAGTACGTTTCCATAGTAACGTAACCAATTTTAATACGAATTTCGAAGCATCATTTATTTATGAATTAAATAATTCGCGATTTCATCAAAATTAATTGGAATCTGTCGAATTTTAACGATTTGAGGAAAAATAGTATGTTCACCTCGTAGGAAAAGACACATTCCTGGACTCTGTGTTGCCAATGTTGCTGTTAGCAATTTTCACTATCGTCCAGGAATGTTACGCTTTTCCTACCCGGTAAACAATGTACTATTCCAGAATGTGTATTGATCACTTTTTTGGTTAATTGGTATTTTTATTTATAAAGTAGGAACTTTATTAGTCATATTTTCAACCAGGTTTTTTTCCTAATATACGCAGAAAAACAGAAAATCGAATAATACACATTCTGCAAAATATTATTCCGCATGTATACTGAAAATTTCATACATTTATCCCGAAAATTGACGGAGATATCATGGAAATAAAATCGTTTGTCCAGATTTTCATGAAATTACAGCTCCCCAGGTTTTTTTCCTAATATACGAAGAAAAACAGAAAAGCGAGTAACATAAATTCTAGAGAAATGATTAAGCTTTAATTTAAAAAAAAATCGTTGGTCTACGCCGCATAGGAACTGAGATATCATGGAAATAAAAATATAATGCTATATTAATATAGCATTCTTCATAAAAATGAGAAATTCCAAATAGATCGAATCTGTGGTTTCAAAATTATCAGTAAAACAATATAGGGGTAGGATTATTTGTAGCAGAGTGAATGTTGAATATATTTTATTGTTGGTCTGGAGGACTCTAGACAATTTACAGTTAGGAAGAAAGAATGCCAAAAATGCAATTTGGATGCATAATTCAGATCAACCACAAAAAAGCGGCGCCTTTACAGGGCCTACGCTATAAATTCGGTAAGGTTGATCTCAATTGAATGCGTTTTTTCAGCAGGTGGATCCCCATAAATTTTAGAACGGCCACATAAATTGATCTTGGATATTTCGAAATTAACTCTTGGTATTACTGATGTCGTGTCGATAGAAAACGCAATAAAGTACCATGAGTAAATGGGACTTGGTACTACATGGAAACGCAACGAAATAGATGTTCAAGTGACGCAGGGTATCTCTCAAAGAGCCATAAAATCAATTTTTCAGCTTCGTCATCCTAGAAGTTTTCTATGTGTAGGCGATTTTTGATAAAATGGTTTACATATTCATATAAGTTCTATCTTCTTTCGAAAAAATACTAATCTTCAAACCACCTTATACAGGGTGGCCACTTTTTCAATGGCATTGTATTGGTAACTTTTAAACTATAAGAGTTAGAAGGTCGGTCAAATGGAGAAAAAGTTGCATCCATAGAAGCATTGTCAAGAGGTTCAAACAAATCGAGATTATCAGGGCCGGTTATTGAGGTATCATAAGAAAAGTAAATTCTGTTATTTTGATTTTTATTTTTTTCCCACTTTATTTCGAATATTATCAAAAAATGTTACAGGAATTTTTTATTCTACTGTAAATTATCCTCAAAATGACATAATCAGATTTCGTATCCAACGTTTCGTACTTCCTGGGCCACCCTCAACCTTATTTTTTTCAATACGGACCTGCATATTTTATGACACTTTTCGAAATAACTTTTAACGCTGAAATCAACGATATATCATACAATATCATTCAAAGTTGATTTTACAAAATGGTGGACATTTCGAACACTTACGTCATTAATGTTCATCATTTACCTTCGAATAATCATTCAATTTGTCTTTCATTGAATGATATTTTCGTTTAATTATTATGAATTAGGTTTTTCACCTCTTGAAATTAATGAATAATTATTACTTGTTCCTTGCTGTGATTCTGTTACGTAATAATGAATTACAAATTTCAAGAGGTTAAAAACCTAATTCATAATAATTAAACGAAACTATCATTTAATGAAAGACAAATGAAATGATTATTCGAAGGTAAATGATGAACATTAATGTAGTAAGTGTTCGAAATTTCCACCATTTTGTAAAATCAACTTTGTATGATATATCGTTGAATTCAGCGTTAAAAGTTATTTCGAAAAGTGTCATAAAATATGCAGGTTCGTATTGAAAAAAATAGGGGTGAGGGTGGCCCAGGAAGAACGAAACGTTGGATACGAAATCTGATTATGCCATTTTGAGGATAATTCACAGTAGAATAAAAAATTCCTGTAACATTTTTTGATAATATTTGAAATAAAGTGGGAAAAAAATAAAAATCAAAATAACAGAATTTACTTTTCTTATGATATCTCAATAACCGGCCCTGATAATCTCGATTTGTTTGAACTGCTTGAAAATGCTTCTATGGATGCAACTTTTTCTCCATTTGACCGACCTTCTAACTCTTATGGTTTAAAAGTTACCCATACAATGCCATTGAAAAAGTGGCCACCCTGTATAAAATCAATCAGTTTTTAGGAAATTCAAAATCCGAATAGTTCTTTCCAAGACGAAGAAATATTTAGTATTCGACAATCCTGAAACACGGAGTCCTGAAAGGCAAAGATTACTTAGTAGACAGTGTGTCTACTACAATCATTTGTTATTCAGATATGACATGATTATAAAGCAGACAAACCACAACACAGATGCTCATATCGGATAATATGTTTTTTATTCGGTACATGCTATCTTATTTTTAATATCATCAATTTCAGTAAACGTGATGTGAATAATATATGTTATGGTTTTTCTCTTCGGTTGTTGCTAAATGTGATCTGAAATATCGCTTTTGGAATTTCAAGGATATTAGGAATACAGCGTCCTAAGTGTTGGATTTTCAAATGTTGTCTTTTCTTCGTTTGAAGAAGAAAATAGGCTTAGTATAGTTGTGAAAAAAATTCAATATTCAATAGATTCGGTCTTTACCTGGTGAAAATTCATTTTGAATCATAATAACAAATTTCGATTTCAACGAAATTTTTAATAATGCTAAACAATTGTTTCGTCATGTTGTGGCTTCACCAAGTTTACTTTTTCAACTGATTCACATAAAGGTTGACATCTTCTTGAATATTTATAAAGAGTGTTTCAATAAGAGCGCAAGATTTCAGTGTTCAATAAAGTATGGTTTTCTGTAACAAAGTATTGAAATATTTATTGATTCAGAAAATACACATTCGGGAATTATATACAGGGTGATAATTTAAAAACTTGCCAGGCCAATTATGTCACGACAAGGATGATATCAGAGAAAATGCCAGGTCAATTTCTATTCGTAGGGGGGCAGAATTGTAAGCCTAAATCTCCTCAACCCTTGGTGTAAGGGCGATCACCCCTAAATTCTTAATAGGGAATAGGAGGTGAGCTATACCTCATTTGAAAGATCACTTGTCCCTTTATATGAATACTATGGTTTGCAAATTTTTATTAAGTCCTTGAAATAAAAAACTTGCTAGGTCTATTCTGTCGCGACAAGGATTTTTTCAAAGAAAAAGCCGAAACAGGTCAATTTTTATTCGGAGGGGGGCATATTTTGGAGAGAATTGTAAGCCCCTAAATTCTTAATAGGGAATAGGGGGTGGCTATACCTCAATTGAAAGATCACTTGACCCTCCACATGAATACTATGGTTTGAAAATTTGATGGAGGTTTAGCTCACCCTCTATTCTCTATGAAGAGTTTAGGGCTGATAGCCCCTACACCTAGGTTTTAGGAGATTTCGGCTCACAATTTTACTCAAAATATGTCCCCCTCCGAATAAAAATTCACCATACAGTTTACAAACTTCCATTTGTCAACTTTCGATCTGTCACGTCATAAACATGTGACTTCATGGCTGTCAAATATGGCGCGTAATTCGAATCTTGCGCTCTTATTGAAACACCTTTCATGAAAGATCTTCAGGTTTGAACAATATAGGGCAATCAGGACAAGCTAGCTTGTAGACCTCAGATTGATTGTCATCACTTATACTAACTGACAAAGAAACTGGAACACCCAGTTGGGGCTGTTCAAATATTAATTTTTTCTTGATGAAACATAGATAGTATAGCAAGTAGTGAATGATTAAAATTTGGAGAAAAAACGAGGGGTTTATCATTTTTTTTAATGAATTTGTTTATATTGTAATAATCTATACACTCCCCAACATATCTTGGCATTGAAGTAAAAAGATGGTCTATTTCTTCTTGAGGGATCTATCCCAAGCTACCTGTACTTCATGTCTCAGAGCCGCCAAAGTCCGTGAGGGCTGGGGTAAATTACCAAGGCTTCTGCCCATGCTCTATGGGCGAAAGATCGGGGGATCTGGGCGGCCATGGCAAAAGATTCACGTGGGTCGCTTCAAAAAAGTTTAAACTAACTCTGGCAACATGAGGTGGAGCATAATCTTGCTGAAATATTGGATTCTCAAGCGGGTTAAGGTAAGGGAGAACATATGGCTCCCCTTTTTCTTGAAAGTAACGCAGCGCTGTCATGTTACCTCGAATAAAGAGTAAAGGTGACCTACATGCATGTGCAATAGCACCCCATACCATAACGCCTACAGTCCTGTGTACATGACGCTCAACATTAAACTGAGGTTCACGTCTTTCTCCCCGACGTCGTTTAACCCTCCTTCGGCCAAGTGCACCCAAGGAGAATCCAGATTAATCAGAAAAGACGACCTGATGCCATTCCACATTTCAATGTTGTCGTTCTCTGCACCACTGTAATCGTTACCGGCGTTGCTCAATCGTCAGAGGTAACACAAGATGGGGTCGATAATGCTGCAGTCCACTCATCAGCCAAAGATCGAGTTGTCGCAAATCGGTCTCTAATGGCCATAAGTCTTAGACTTCGATATTGAACTTCATTTATGTCCCTTCGACATCCGGTGCCTACTCTTCTTCGATTTTGGGCATTATCAAACCATGCTTGACAACATCTCATAATAGTAGTTAGGTTTCTGTTTGTACGGTTAGCGTTTTCCCAAAATGATAACCTCGCCAGTAATTCGATCTCTTCAAATTCATTTAGCTGGCGATAATTTCCGCGTACATGTGCTCTAGACATTTTAACAAAACATCGAACAGCTGGTTTGTTGTAAAATTTCAAAACTTTGCAAAAAACGACCAAGTACAATATTTGAGTTACAAAAAATGTTTACATGAAAGAACCTTGACGATTTTCTTCTAAAAATTTAATCAATTACTTCTTGCTATACTCTATGTCTATACTATGTTTTACAAAAAAATAAAATAAAATTTAAACAGCTCCTTCTGATGGGTGTTGCAGTGTCTTTGTCAGTTAGTAACTATATCTTGTCTTCATTGTATTCGATGAAAATTCCCAGACTATTGGATGTTCTATATGATATTTCGAATTTGAAATTTTCTTCAAAATACTTTGATATCTTCAGATTTTCTACTGACGTGAGTTAATGATATAAATTTTGTAGTCTTCTGAAGGAGGGTATGTAAGATTTAACGCAACTTTCTTTTGTTTATGCATAAGTAATATCATAAGGGCATCCAATTTTTCCGAAAAAATCGAACACGTTGCTAAGTAATATTTTAACAAAAATCATGAGTGCTGGTGGCACAAAAATCCGATTTTCTTCACGAGAAAAATTAGATGCCCGAATGGTATTTGACAAGACTATTTCATGAATAACAGATTATTCTGGATGCATTATGTATATGTATTACTAATTTTCGTTGACAGCAACTAACTGTCAAGTTTTGCCGCGGGTAAACCCGAAAAAACTGCTGACGGCTGCTGCCATACAGTTTTTCCATCTAGAAACCATTTGTGATTCAAAATTGCGCGTTTCTGATTGGTGGAAATCAAGACGAGGGAAAAAGTCGACAAAATCTCGCCAATTACAGTTGGATCATAGCCATAATTGAGTGCGATTGGTTTGATGATGATCAATTCTTTGGAAACTCTTTCGGAGATTGTTGGAGGTTGTCGAACCCTCTCCAGAAAAGGAAAACGGCCTTATCCCCCTCACGCGGACCACGAATTCCTCGCAACCACTCAATATTGTGATCTTGTGCGATGTCCATCCTTGAGAGAGAAGACAGACCGCGGTACCATCTTCCTTCTGTAGGTTTCTGTAGACAGCAACCTGACTTCGGTATTCTCCGCACGAACAATTAATACAAGTATTCATGAGTCGCAATTCTGCCATATTGAGGTCATGCGTAGCGAAGACACGCCGGAGACATGCCGTCCGATTCGGACCTACATACCGGGTGTACACAAACAACAGATTATTGTCTACTTCTGATGTCGTTCGCAGATCCTTGATCGATTATTGGTAGAGGTTATGGTCGCTGCAGACCGGAGCTCTGAGATCGGTCGCAAAAAGTGTCCAGTGATATTGATGCATAGAAACCCTGGTGCAGCACTCTTAAAATCGTGACATTAAGGGTTTTCCAATAAGAGTTGTTATTTTGACGTTCAGAGAAAAATGCCATTTTTTTAGATAAATGATCGGCTGCTTATTTCATTATAAAGAGAAATAACCTGCTCCACATGAGTTAGGGGTATTGACTTTAATTGCAAAGAATAAGGGTATAATCAGATTTGTGTGATGAAAATTCATATTGATATGATTTCAAATTGCAAATTAATTTGAGCCAGTAGGTCTGCAGCGTATACAGGGTGGTCAAGAAAAATCGAGTAAAATAACGAAATTTTATTCCTCGAGAATTCAAGCATTTCAACACTATCAATACAATGTATGGCCTCCACGGGCATCAATAACAGCTTGAAATCTTCTTTGCATACTACACACGAGGTTGTTGAACATTTCTTGAGGAATTTGGTTCCATAAACAGGGCAGAAGCTCTCTCAGATCATTTGAGGTTTCTGGGGTAGGTTGATGATTATCTTATCTTCTTTGGAGCATATCCCATGCATGTTCCATGCAATTCAAATCTGGTGAGTGCGGATGTATTGGTAAATGTGGAATACCAAGCATTCTCAACTATGGCTGCACGGTGCGGTCTAGCGTTATCGTCTATAAATTGAAAAGTTTCACCAATAGCAGTGTGAAAATTTGGCACAACATTGCCAATGACATGCTCCCTATAGTGTAAGGCGGTCATATTCCCAGGACAAATGTGTAGATCTGTGCGCCCGTTGAAACATATCCCGGCCCATACCATAACACTACCCCTTCGGAATGGATTGACTTCTTGGACATAGCGACGATTACGGGGTATGCGTGGGATTGTCCATACCCTTATTCTTCGAGAATCTGAAAATCGTCCATATCTGGATTCATCAGTGAAAAGGACACTACGCCATTGATCGTTCCAATTGATATGTTGCCTTGCCCATTCCAGTCTTCGACGCTTATGGTCACGTGTTTTGAACTCCTCTTAATGGACGTCTAGAACCTAGATTCACCTCTCTCAAACGTCGTCTGATGGTTTCGATGGAAACTTGGACCCCCACCTGCATTTTGAAGAGTATTCCGTAGCATTCTACACGTAGATGTAGGGTTTCTTCTCCCCGAAACGGTGATGGTGATGAAACGATCCTGGGCAGGTGTTGTTTTTCGTCGCCCACCAAGCCTTGGTCTTCCCAACACGGAACCTGTCTCCCTGAACCTATTCCAAAGTCGAGATATTACACTTTGGCTGACTTGGAGCCTTTCCGCTACAACAACCTGAGTTAGGCCACCCTGTAGCATTCCGATAGCTCTGTTAGCCTCAGCGTATGTTAATTTAAGTCTTGGCATTTTCAGAAATCTTGTTTCAAATCGAAGCCGTTGATAAACTGACTTCATTTCAAAATAAGAACATTCATGAATGCAAAGAACCAAACTTCAGAAAAAAGGCGACAAAATGTCTCATACTGATTTTTATTGGATCGATTCAAGTTGTTATTGAGTTTTGAATGATTTTACAACGATTTTCTCGAAGATTACATACTTTTGAAAGCGATTGAATATGATATCACTAACTCTTGTGGAGCAGTAGGTATATATGCCGTTAATATTGGAAAATAACATCATCCAAATGACCACCACGACCACGACTACAGGACCATATCCTTCTCATGAAATTCTCCATAACCAGATCGCAAATGTCCCCGATAGCCTCATGAATTTTGAGGTCTTGAATCGACGATGGGCTCTTGGCGTAGACCTTCTCTTTCACATGGCCCAAAGGAGGAGGTCGTAAGGTGTTAAATCACAAAACCCCTGTGGTCAATTGTGATCACCCCTTCGAGAGATGACACGCTCCGGAATTTGTTCCCGTAAAAGATCAATGGTTCCGTTTATTGTGTGGCACGTAGCGCCTTCTTGTTGGAAGTAAACTTTGCCTAGATCAATACCATCCAATTCCAGCCATGAAAAATCTGTCGATAGCGCAATTCATTCTCCGTAACTGTTGCTCTAGCCTCATTCTCGTAAAAGTGAGGTCCAATGACCCCACCGGACCATAAACTGCACCAAACAGTCAAACGTTGAGGATAGAGAGGCTTTCAACAATAACTCTTGGGTTTTCCTAGCTCCAGATGCGATAATTTTGCTTGTAGACGAAGTCACCGAGGTGGAAATGGGCCTCATCGCTCAAGATGATTTTTCGATGGAATTCGGGATCATTTTTATGCATTTCAAGGACTCAACTAGCAAAGACACGACGTCGTTGATGATCAGCCGGCTTGAGTTCTTCTGAACTTTATAAGCCTTAAGACCCAAATCTGGTATGCAAAATACGGTGTAATGACGTTTGTGGAATGCCTCATTCCAAAGAACGACGAGGAATGGACAAACCTGGGTTTTTTCAACACTTTCGACTACAGCAGCAATATCCTCGACTGTTTTTGTGTGACGTGTACGGGTCACATCACTAACTTGTCCCAACAGCTTAAATTTTTCCACCAATTTCTGTACTGCGGTTCGACAAGATGCTTCACGACGACCCAAAAATGTTAGAGTTTTAACGTTTACCCAAGGGCGGTCCTAGGCTGATTTCCTGGGGGGGGGTAATAATTGAATGAACAATTGAAAAGACTATAAAAATGTTTTTTTTTTAGTTTTTTATAAATAAAATTTTAAAAATCGAATTGGTTGTAGTGCTCTGGGGGGGGTAATTACCCCCTTTACCCCCCCCCCCCCCGTAGGACTGCCCTTGCGTTTACCGTCTCTGTCAAAATTGTCACCATTTTTATAGTGAATTTTAATGCTTTGTTGAATCGTGTATCGTTCAAATTTAATTGATGGCGTAGTTTCAATGTCAAAAAATGACAATTTCAAAAGTGACATTACCGAAATAGCGAGCTATTCAAAATAACACGTCTTATTGGAAAAACCTTTACTACAATCAAGAGTGCCGATTTGATATAGGTACAATATTTGGTTATGAATTTGAGTTAAGAATCGTTACACCAGGGATTTTATGCATCTCTACTTATTCTTAAATAATTTTTTGAGTAAGTTCAGGATTCACCACGCAATGTTTCTTCCTCTACCTACCTGAGCTGTCAACAATATGACGGAAATGTTCTAATGGATTCTCGTACCGAGACGAACGCGATGAATGACAGGAATGTCATATGTCGCGCGTTTCGACGGACTACCGGCCGGAGGAATGAAGGAAATTGAGGCAGTTATGATATTACGAGCAATCGAATGAACACCAGCAATTTGGAGCATGCAGTTCTCGCGGTTGGACTTGGACGACTATTTCTCACTCAGATGGCGTCGAAACCTGTCACTTCGGTCCTGGCGGCTCTGGGCTCTCTCCAGTGTACCTAAACTCTAAAGGGTTTTTCTAAAAAATGGTGTTATTTTGAATAGCCCGCTATTTCGGTACATGTCACTTAGAAAGCTGTCATTTTTTTTGACATTTGACAATTCAAAACTACGCCATTAATAAAAATGGAACGATAAGCTCATTGAACGTATTAAAATTCATTATAAACAAGCTTTTATAAAAAAAAACATTTTCATAGACAAGTTTTATAATTACAATAACAATAATTATCCGTCATTTTGAAGCCGCCACCTTGACAGGGACGGGCCGAAGCCAAATTTTTTGGGGGGGGATTGCTTCGAAAATTTTCCAACTCTGCATGAGGGGATTAGAAAACCAATGGTCGCAGGGGGGGCTGGCATTTTGGATTACAAGTCAATGTTTTCCCCGAGAGCATTAAAAATACATATTTAGAAAATTTTGTAGTGTAATTTTTTAATTCTGCATTACCAGATTAACACACTCTGCAGGATTACACAGCATCTGTTTTGTACGTTCCGAAGAATAATAAATGATTTATTGGAGTGTGCTTAAAGAAGTCCACATACCACACACTTCACTTTGAATCTTTTTCGGTTAATTTTTGCGTACTTAAGGGGCTGTTATACTTCGGCCGACGGCTACGGCACCGTTTCTCCATTCAAAAAGTGCCTTTCATTTTTCCAAGTTCACGCCCTCAATTTTTCTTCTAAAAGCTTGTTTTTTTTTTAAATTGAGGATGTCTTGAGGGCACTCAGATTTCTTTCTCTTTGATAAAATTATTATTTCGCATGAAGAAAACGGCTACAGCACCGATTCTCCATTCAAAAAGTACCTTTCATTTTTCCAAGTTTACGCCCTCATTTTTTGACCTAAAACTTGATTTTTTCTTCAAATAGAAGTCAGAGGACGTCCTGTGGGCACTTTGAAAAAATCGGGTTGAATTTGAGAGTCTATGAAAATTGACTTCATAATCGTTTTTTGGCGGTTGTTCATAAATTTTTTTTACAAAATTCATTGGAGTGCCCTCCTTTAAAAAAAAATTCCATTTGGATCGGAGCTTAATTAATGCAAAAAATTATGGAAATACTGAAAAGACTTCCAGAAAGTGTGAAATCGCAGAGAACTGTCTGAAATTCCAGGAGAATTAAAAAAAAAAATCAAGCTGTCAGATGGAAAATTGAGCGAATTGAGTGAACTTGGAAAAATGAAAGGCACTTTTTGAATGGAGAATCGGTGCTGTCGGCCAAAGTATAACGGCCCCTTAACAGATTTACGTGTTGAACGGAGATTAGATAGAATAATTAAAAATGAGAAAAAATACTGCCTATTGCCCGACCGAGAGAAATAGCGCAAATTGGTACCAGATGGTTTTTTATGACACAGTCGATGCAGCCAAACTGAGAAATTCACAATTACCTGCTGAGGGATAACGTAAAAGATGAAAAATTGTTCATCCTTTCAAACACTTGGTAGCAATATCGGAATGAATACCATTTACTGCTGGTTACCTATACACATTGCACTTTGGGCCAAATCTGCCAAATACCCTAAATATACTCTAACAAGAATTTGTACGATTGTCGCTATTCTCTACATGCTTCTGTCCGGCTAAACTTGGGCTTAGTTCTAACGGTTTGATAAGCATTAATTTCAAACTTTATTTTATAGAAAAGTCAAATCCATTCACATTTTAAGAAAACTTTTTTAGAAAAATGTATTCCATTCTAACTGCTTCAAACATTGTCCAACTGCTTCAAACATTGTCCAACTGTTTTGTTCCAACTACTTCGAAACTTTTCCAACTGCTTCGAAATTTTTCCAACTGCTTCGAAAATTTTTCAACAGCTTCGAAAATATTCCAACTGCTTTTAAAATTTGCCAACTCTGTTCAACATTGGGGGGGGGATAATTATTCTTACCACTAATTTGCACTTCTCAAAATGAAAATAATTATTGATCCTTCCTAAATTAGAAGACCGGCCTTTATATACCAATTCTTACGAGTGTAGACTAGGGATAATTATTTTTAATTGAATTTTCCACCTATCTGCTTACTTGAACCCTCTTTATCTTCAATTAGGAGGTCGTAAATTGAATGTGAAAGCAAGGCCTTTTTCAGGCTAATTCTTTTTTGTGATTTGAAAATGCTGTCATTTTTATATCAGCAGCACGTTATGACGAGTACAACCAATCAAAAATTTCTCTAGCCACCGACGTCACACGATTTCCCGCTTCTTCTGATCGTTTGAACTCGGAAGATTATTTTTGAGCATGAATTGATGAAGAAAAAATTTAAAAAAATCACGGATTACGTGAGAATCCAATATGTCAAAATGTATTTTTTCTGAAAATGACTGGAAATGCCCATTGGCCATCGAGATCTTGTGATTCAACCCCTGGCGACTCCTTCCTTTGGGGTAATGTGAAAGGTAGACCTTCTCTTTCACGTTTACTTTCAACAAGACGGCGTTTCATGCCACAAAAGCAACGAACCCATTGATCTTTTACGGGAAAAATTACCGGACCGTGTTATCTCTCGAAGAGGTGATCATCACAATTGGCCACCGAGATCTTGTGATTTAACACCTTGCGACTTCTTCCTTTGGGGACATGTGAAAGAGAAGGTCTAAGCCACGAGCCCAGCGACGATTCAAGACCTCAAAGATGGAATTCATGAAGCTATCGAGGACGTAGGACAGCCATTTTGCGATTTGGTCATGGAAAATTTCATGACAAGGATATGATCCTTTAGTCGTGGTGGTCATTTGGCTGATGTTATTCCCCATCATTAACGGCATACCTTCCTCTTTGTAATGAAATGAACATCCAATCATTTATTTAAAAAATGGCATTATGTCAAAATAATACCTCTTATTGGGAAACCCTTAACAAACGTTTATTTTGCGAGGCATGCGTCTCGTTGCTAATTCGCACCATCTGATGTTGAAATTGGAACAGATGGGTCCGGGTGGGTTCTTCCTGTTCGTTCGCCAGCCAGGCAGTCTGCACAGCCGTATCCTGGTGTTATGGTGTTCTGCTTTTTACTTCCTTTACGTTCTTTCGTCACGAACCTGCCTGATCTGCATGCGAGGAGAGTTTGATCTTAAACATTCATATTCCGGGTCGACGTTTAATTTTAAACCGTGGTGTTCGCTTCCTCGAACGCGTTTGGCTTCGATCGATGGATACAGGGTGTTTCGAAGAGGACGAGTTTTCTTCGGCGGCTGTCGAGATAACTGCTCCATCGAGATGTGGAGACTCCAGAAGAACGTTGGAAATGATTTCCCCCTTGCCCTTGAATCCCAGATGAAAGGGGCGTATTTGTTTTCATATAATTTCGACAAAATACAGGGTGGCCAAGAGATTGACGTCAAAAAAAACAGGTCCCTCGTGTCATGGGCTATTCGAATCACCCCCATGAATGTTATGCGATTTTTCACGGTTTTCGATCTATGATTTTTTTAATGAACTTTGAGAATTTTCGACTTGACCATCTTAAAAAATATATTAAAAAAAAAGTACAAGACTTCTCTGTGAGATTCTTTCGTAACTTAATCTCCATGAATTGTACTTTTATACATAAAATAACCAGATTCGTAACTTTCAAATTAAATTTGAAAATAAAAATGTAAAAAGGCTAATTCACGGTTTCTTAGTATGCTTAAAAACTGCGCTCAACAGTCAGCTTTTAGAATCATTGATAAAAAATGGTACTTAACACTCTACTTTTGCTAGAATTAGCCTTCAAAGTCATCGATGTGGAAAAAATCAAAGAACTAGATATTTAATACAAAATTATTTTTGAGATTTTTCTGATCAAGTTATGATAGAAAATGCTGAAAATTAAAGAAAATTGGCTTTAGGCGCTGGTCAAGAAAAGTTCTAGATAAAAAAAGGAAAGGCAATAAATCACACATCATAATGTAAATAAAAAGAAATTCATTTATAAAATTTACAGTAGGTTTTCAAAGTGGCCACCTCTAGCCTCAATACACATTCTACACCTTCTAAGAAAATTTTCTTTTAATCGCATTAAACCTGCCCTGTTCTCTCTTAGGACACGTTCGGCTTCTCTTAACTTCAGTAGCAGCTCGTCTTCACTCGAACATTCTCGGGCGTGAACAATTTCTCTGAAATAACCCAAAAAGAAAAAATCGATGTGATTAAGGTCAGGTGAACGTGGGGGCCACTTGACTGGTCCGCTGCGTCCGATCCATCTGTTCGGGTATCGTACATTCAAGTGATTTGAAATATCATAGTTCCACGAAGCTGAAGACTCACATCTTCCAGGAGCAAAGGAAGTTTATGCACGAGGAAATTTTTGTACGTTTCTCCTTCGTGTCTGGACGGCAATCCATATGGACCAATTAGTTCACCATTGAGGACACCAGACCACATGTTAACGCAGCGGACCAATCAAGTGGCCCCCACGTTCACCTGACCTTAATCCCATCGATTTTTTCGTTTGGGGTTATTTCGAAGAAATTGTTTACGCCCGAGAATGTTCGAGTGAAGACGAGCTGCGACTGAAGTTGAGAGAAGCCGAACATGTCCTAAGGGAGAACAGGGCAGGTTTTATGCGATTAAAAGAAAATTTTCTAAGAAGGTGTAGAATGTGTATTGAGGCTAGAGGTGGCCACTTTGAAAACCTACTGTAAATTTTATAAATAAATTTCTTTTTATTTACATTATGATGTGTGATTTATTGCCATAGCTTTTTCTTTTTTTTCATCTAGAACTTTTCTTGACCAATATCTAAAGCTAATTTTCATTAATTTTCAGCATTTTCTATCATAACTTGATCAGAAAAATCTCCAAATGGCAAAAAATAATTTTGTAGTAAATGTCTAGTTCTTTAATTTTTTCCACCTCGATGACTTTGAAGGCTAATTCTAGCAAAAGTAGAGTCTTAAGTACCATTTTTTATCAATGATTCTAAGAGCTGACTGTTGAGCGCAGTTTTTAAGCATACTGAGAAACCGTAAATTAGCCTTTTTACATTTTTAATTTCAAATTTAATTTGAAAGTTACGAATCTGGTTATTTTATGTATAAAAGTACAATTCATGGAGATTAAGTTACGAAAGAATCTCACAGAGAAGTCTTGTACCTTTTTTTAAATATATTTTTCAAGATGGTCAAGTCGAAAATTCCCAAAGTTCATAAAAAAATTCATAACTCGAAAACCGTGAAAAATCGCATAATATGTATAAATGGGGGTGATTCGAATAGCCCATGACTCGAGGAACCTGTTTTTTCTTTTTGACGTCAATCTCTTGGCCACCCTGTATAATAACATATATAAGTCATATGATGGAAGTTCCTTTTGATATAAATTTTGCTCACATGGAAAACGAACGAAAAAGAAACAATGGAACGAAGAAAAACTCGCCAACAACTATAGATATAGATTATATTCCAAGAAGTCCGGAGTGTTTGAAATATAACTCATAATTGCTCCTCACATGTATTGACGACCTGAAAATGATGAGCTGTCTGCAGATTAATATGCAATTAATGCGAGATCAGGGCCAGCATTCATTTTACAATGCCGCAATTCATTTGGAATCACCATTCTCAATCTACTTCTACAGGGTTTCCCAAACTCGATATGAGTCGAGTCCTCGAAAAATAGGAATTTGCTGCATACACTACGTCATTTTCATCAAAATTCGATGCATTAATGCGCCTTCAATGGGCATTTCCAGTCATTTTCAGAAAAAATATATTTTGACATATTGGATTCTCACGTTATTCGTGATTTTTTTTTACTTTTTCTTCAACAATTTATAACCTTAAAAAATATTCAAAACTCAAAAATAATCTACTGAATTCAAACGATCAGAAGACGCGGGAAATCGTGTCGGTGGCTAGAGAAATTTTTGATTGGTTGTACTCGCCATGACGTGCTGCTGATATAAAAATGACAGCATTGCCAAATCACAAAAAAAGAATTAGCCTGAAAAAGCCCTTGCTTTCACTTTCCTAATATCATAATATGTTGTTGATTTTGGATGTTATTCTTTTATCATCATGACCTTTTCATTTGTACTCCATAAAGCTTCATAATATCATTCAATTTACGCTCTCCTAATTGAAGATAAAGAGGGTTTAAGTAAGCAGATAGATGAGAAATTCAATTAAAAATAATTATCCCTAGTCTACACAGGTAAGAATTGGTATATATAGGCCAGTTTTCTAATTTAGAAAGCATTAATAATTATTTTCATTTTGAGAAGTGCTAATTAGTGGTAAGAATAATTATTGATTTGGCAACTGTGTATAGGGACCATCTGGTCGTCAGTGGTTGACTTAACCTAGGAGTATAGAATATACAGTATACTCCTAGACTTAACTGCAAGAAACGTCATTCTATAGTACGCAGAGGAGACGTCGAAATGTCGAATAATGACAAATAAGAAGATTATGTTTCTATTTATAAATTGTAGGCGTGGTTGCCACATCACCATTTGTCGGAAGTTTTTTGAATTTGCTCTTGCTTTTTTGCTGATTTTTCGCTAAAAACAACCAGTTTAATCTATGGCGGATGATCCCCCAACATAAGGGGCCTGTAGCGTTCCTCGAACACCTGAAGAACGGAAGAATCATCACTTGGAAAATCGGACCTGATCGAAAGATGCTCCCGATCCATAAGAGAGTACTTTGTGAAAAGGTTTTTTAGCAGGTGAAGTATTTTTTTTTACTGCTTCTTTCTCGTTTTTCTTTTTTTTCCTGTTACAGATATAATTTCAAGATATTTGCATCCAGTTCAATGAAAGGCTTGTTTTCAAGCACAAGGAGCTCTGTAACATGGATAGCAGCATATTTTTTGAACAAATTCAGTATCACCATACATACACGGGGAGACAGAGTTTTTTCAGAGGTTTTTATCTGTTCTCGTGTATCATACTCAGAATTGTATGGTACCCCGTTTACATTCCCTCTGCTAACACTTAGATTTGGAGCGGGAAACAGATTTAATTCTTTTATATAATCTATTCCTTGTCGCCATTTCTTCACACGTGTCATATGCCATGTATTGTTTGATTTGAGAAAACAGTATGTAATTCTCTTTTTCAAAAAATATATGTACCTATATATATTTGTATTTTCAGAGAATGAGTATTATATCAACTTCAATGAAAATTAAGTTGTTATATGACGATGTTTCAACAACATTATAGTGATCACATCGAATTTATTATGATTACTGAATATATTTCTGAATAAATTCAGAGATTTTACAAAGACTTGACAACAGCTCAGTTGCTCTCGGCTTTGTCTCCTCCATCACAAACATCAACCAATCATATGACAAATTGAGCCACTGACGTCACAGCAGAGGGACGTTTGAATTCACACGTGTTGAAATCACATTTTCAATATCGAATAATTAATCAGTTCTTCAAAATTCAGAGTGAATAAATGGTTACAAATGTGTTATAAACTGCCCTTCATTACGTCATGTGAAGAAAAGTGCATATTTTGAGGTACTGGAAATCCCCAGAACTCATTCGGACTGGCTACCGATGATGCATTTCTCAATCTCGTGCGGAAATATCTGAGAGTGGGCTGATGCGCCATTACCGTAGAGACAATAACATGAGTCAATGGCTGTAAGCACCAGCAGCTTTATGTCAAGTCGGCAAAAGTATAAATCTGTCAATAGCCCTTAAAACGCCTCAACAATGTAATCTTTTGTCGTCGAAAATAACAAACAGGAGACTCTCCCAAGTCGAAAGTCACTATCACATCAACATGTGTGTTTGTTTGTCAGTTAATAAGGCCTATTAAATAGACCCTACAGAGCTTATCGCAATGCATCGATTTGATGAACTATCTTGGGACGAGAAAGAGGAACAGCATCCCATGAATATTGCTCACTTGCTGGTGTCACCAATTTCTCATGTTTGAATCTCAGTAGGCTAAGCAATAGATGAATAAAAACGCCATATTTGTCAATAAAACAATACACAACACAACTCGGAAATGAGATTTCGAAAAACTGAAAAAATTCGTTACTTATGAGGGCTATAATTTGGCTGATTTTGGTACCAATATGTAGGTTTTCGAGGTCGCTGAATTCAATAAAAGTATATTCTAAAACTAGTTGCAGAATGGGCTCCTATTCCAACGAATATTAGACGATATTTTCTCTATTTCAGTCAAATTTCGTGAAATACTGTTGAAATTCAATGGAAAATTCAGATTATACATCCTAGTGACTTTTGTTTTGTATCTTGGCAGTTGGTGACTGTTAAGAAATTGACATTTCCAAATTGACGTGTGTTGTGTATTGAAAATTGATAGGATCGGAAGCCAGTGCTGACAACCACAAAACGAAAAATATAACTGATTATTTTTTGACGTTTCTCGAAACCAATAGAAATCTTCAATTTCAGTAATTCATATACGTTCTAGCCAATCGAAACATTATTATAGTGGAAATAATCTACCTACATTATTCCAGCGAGAATAATTCAATGTACATTGTTTTTATTGAATGACAACCACATGACGACGGATTTTCTCGCGTCTGTCGTAAATTTTCAAGAAATTCGTAAAATGAATCCCAAAAGTTTTAGTAAATCATCAGTCGATGATATAAATAAAATGATCATTGAAAGTGTATGTTGGAATACCAAAATAAGCAGCGCGTCGATTTGGAAACAATTCCAATTATTTTGCGACGAGAGGAGCTTCAAATTGGAAGAGAAGACATCAACAACAAAACAAGCCGTTATTTTGAAGGACTATGGGTTCAATATGAAGAAACAGAATGGAGAAGACAATGTGGAATAAAACCGCAAAATTAATGCAAGAGTTGTACTACGACCAATTGAATAGAATTCAAATCCACCAGATATGCTGAAAACATCAAGAGTAAGTTATTACAGGAAGAGCTCGAAAAGAGGAAATAAAGTTCTGCAAGTTTGAGCAAAGGAGAAATCT
Source organism: Adalia bipunctata (assembly GCA_910592335.1). Taxonomy (NCBI): domain Eukaryota; kingdom Metazoa; phylum Arthropoda; class Insecta; order Coleoptera; family Coccinellidae; genus Adalia; species Adalia bipunctata. The sequence goes on from OU342950.1 coordinate 25,770,089, forward strand.
TGGACATGATAAAACTCAACGACGAAAATACACCGTCTGGCTTCCAGAAGAAATTGTATTTTTCATGCTCAAAACTTCAATGCATCCTAATTTGTATAACTCATTCTGTTTATATTGAGTCGGGTAATATAAATTTGTTGAAATAAAAATATAAAATCTTAAAAATTGATGATTTTGATTGTAACGTCAGAGAATAACGTCAAAAAATAATCCATCGAATACCACACGAGAGTTCGATAAATTAGATAATAATTCTCCAGGCATTTTCTCAAACTTGTTGCCATTTGGCAATAGCCACTCGAGCCCTTCGGGCTCTCGTGACAACAAGTTTTCTAAAATCTGTCGAATTATTTTCAATTTATTCTCACTCTCTTGTGATATTACTACTGAAAACTACTGTAATGAACTCATTACAGCACTGTTTTTAGTACTGTAATGAACTCATAACGATACTGAAATAGAGAAAAACTATTCCAAAACCGTAACTAGCGTGGTTTAGAGGCATCAGATGGCATTTTCTGGAAAATTGGAAATTTCAAACTTTCATAGCTTCCGTCGTATCCGCTATTTGTTTATCAGCATATCTCAAGGTAAATATCTCTGTGCAAAATATGAGCGATTTTGAAAATTTCAATTTTTGGGTGAAAAATTACTAAGGGGTAAGACTCCATAAAAACACCGTATTTGACAATAAAACAATATATCCGGAAGTTTCTAACGGCGTTAATGATTGAAGAAGTTATTCGTGCCATTCGAATCTTTCATAAAAGGATATTTGCGGATCGATAACACTGATACCACGAACGGTGTGAGCTTGAGAACAGAACTCGAAAATGAAATATCGAGGAAATAAAACTGAAAACTTTGGAATCGAAATGTAGCTTTTCGAGGTCGCTGAATTCAATAAGAAATATTGTAGAGCCCTAACTCCCATAGTTTAGATTTTCACCTGTCGAATGGCATTTTTCGAAAAATTGGAAATTTCAAACTCTCCTAGCTTCCGTCCCTCTTGTCGAATCCGCTATTTGTTTATATTTTGTTGATCAGCATGTCTCAAAGTTTCTCTGTGCAAAATATGAGCGGTTTTGAAAATCTCAATTTTTGAGTGAAAAAGGACTAAGGACCAAAAACACCATATTTGTCAATAAAACATCCGGCAGTTTCTCACGGTATTGATGTTTGATAAAATTTCTTTCAAACGATAATATGACAGTCTGTATAAATATCTCAATTGCAAGATTGTCAAAAAAAGCAAGTTTTCATGCGAATGGAACATTTTGTATAAGGTATCCACGAAATATAATAAAACACGCAAGTTATAATAATTCGACAATTGGCATCGATTTTTAAATATTTCAGAATTGATTAACGGAGATTCTATCGAAAAAATAATCAAATGGAGTATATGAAATCGTTTATTCTTCATGATCAATGGGATCACATTGTAGCAAGAATATGCAATGAGATGTATCCTTACTTGGAACCAATGAACACGAGAATAATGCAGAATATTGCGCAGAACCCATAATAGCTATTTATGTAACGAGTACCTACATAAATTAGGTCTTTTTGGACGAGTCCAAAAACTTATGGCAGAGCGAGCGAGGCCAATAATTTGGGCAAGTCCATAAGCCTTATCATGTACAGGGTGGGCAAAATTGGTGCTACATGAACTAAAACTTTTTAACCCGAGGGGATAGAGAAAAATGAATGGCACGTTATAGTCCTCTTTTTTCGAGAAACTGATAATGCCATCAACTGCATTCCTCTATCTTCTTTTGTTTCGGAGTTATAGGCCAAAATTGAAATTTGGGCGATTTCAACTTTGGTCATTATCTCCGTTTCTGTTTATGCTAAGATGTTGAAATAAAAACATTATACAGGCACTTTTCTTATAGCAATCCATTGGCGTACTCTGATTTTTTCTAAGAGGTTTATTTGCTGAGTTATAACATGAAGTTGTGTTTTTTCTTATGGAAACAGTAGTTTGAAATAATAATTACACCATGCGTAGACACACATAATTCTATGATTCAGCCTACTTTAATACTCAATAATTTGAATTCCATATACAAACCATATTTTTCATAACATCTTAACGAATCTGAGGGCGATGTATAACATATGATACATTTCTGAAACGGGAAAAAAATGGCGATTCTTTCTAAGTCATTTCAAACTACTGTTTCGATAAGAAAAAACACAACTTCATGTTATAACTCAGCAAATAAACCTCTTAGAAAAAATCAGAGTACGCCACTGGATTGCTATCAGAAAAGTGCCTGTATAATGTTTTTATTTCAACATCCTAGCATAAACAGAAACGGAGATAATGACCAAAGTTGAAATCGCCCAAATTTCAATTTTGGCCTATAACTCGGAAACAAAAGAAGATAGAGGAATGCAGTTGATGGCATTATCAGTTTCTCGAAAAAATAGGACTATAAGGTGCCATTCATTTTTCTCTATCTCCTCGGGTTAAAAAGTTTTAGTTCATGTAGCACCAATTTTGCCCACCCTGTACAAGTTGCATACAAGGCTTTATGTTTGACTGCAATGCAGAAATTTTATTTTCTGAAATGGCAATTATTATATTTGTCGTTTCAATACTAATAGTATATTCTAAAACTAGTTGCAGAATGGGCTCCTATTCCAATTCGAACGCATGAGTGTTGGAATTGCATTCTGCAATGAGTAGGTATTAGACGATATTTTCTCTATTTCAGTCAAATTTCGTTGAATGAGTGGAAAATTCAGATTATACATCCTAGTGACTTTTGTATTGTATTTTTGCAGTTGGTGACTGTTACGAAATTGACATTTCCAAATTGACGTGTGTTGAAAATTGATAGGATCGGAAGTCAGTGCTGACAACCACGAAACGAAAAATATAACTGAAAACAATGCTGTAATGAATTCATTGCAGCTCTGTTTTTAGTACTGCAATCAACTCATTACGATACTGGAATAGAGAATAGTATATTTTAAAACTAGTTGCAGAATGGGCTCCTATTCCAAAGCCCGCTCCACACTCATGGCGCGAATCTTGCCAAGAATTCTTGCCGTGAACCTGGCCAAGAATTCGCGGCCAAATAAGTCATCCACACTCACACAAATATTCGCACTTTGGTTCACGGCATCCTCGCTGTCTGCGAAGACTTTCCGCCCTATAAAAAAGGTTCATTCTGATAATAATCAAGAAATTCTCATTTCACTTATCTCCTCTAAATCTAATCTTATTTCACTTTATTCCTACAAGAAAACCATTCATTTCAAAAGCGAATAAAGCCAGTGAACAAGCATTAAATCATTACTGCGCTGGTACCGCGAACGCATGTGAGTGTGGATGGAACATTTGTGCTTAGGCGCGAAGCCTTTGTCGCGGGACAGGAGACCGCAACGAAACGGAGAACGGCGCGAAGCGCGAACGTGACACAAGAAAGTCATCCACACTCGCGTTCGCGGTATTGGCCGACGTTCTTGCCATGAGTGTGGAGCGGGCTCAATACGAATGCGAAATTCGAAAACGAGCGACGAAGGAGCGAGTTTTCAAACGCATGAGTGTTGGAATTGCATTCTGCAACGAGTATTAGACGATATTTTCTATATTTCAGTCAAATTTCTATTGAAATTCAATGAAAAATTCAGATTATACATCCTAGTGACTTTTGTATTGTATCTCGGCAGTTGGTGTACTGACGAAAATTGACATTTCCAACTTGACGTGTGTTGAAAATTGATAGGATCGACAGTAATTGTTGACAACCACGAAACGAAAAATATTACTAAAAACAATATGTAATGAATACATTACAGCACTGTTTTTAGTACTGTAATGAACTCAGTGCGATACTGAAATATAGAAAAATAATTTCCATAAAACATCTAAATTAAGAAATTGGTTTCCAATTTTCCAGAATAGGAATGTTGTAGCGTTAATATATCTGGCTTCTACAAGCAACTGATATTTGATGAAGTAGGTTTCTTTTGTAGTAATTGTTCTTTCGTTGCAATTATGATTTGGGAACATATCACGCATTTCCGAATTCGCGAAACGCTCCAATTGCAAGGAAAGATTCCAGCATCTCCTCGGAATCCTGCGAACGCATCGCACAAGATCAGATTGTCGATCTGCGAGAGTATGGATACGAAGAACATTCCTGGCATTGCGATCAAGTCCGCCATATGCACACTGATGATGATGTTAGACGACCGACCAGATAAATCGTATTGAATTTAGTGGGAAAATCCTTGTGCCGAGCGGCTCAAAGTGTAGAGAAATTTACGATCGTCATTATTTTAGTCATCGATTGACATAGAATCGAACAAAGTTGAATAGTGCACCGGTCGGACGATCGTTCTTGGTGGAAAGTAATATAGATGCGACCTTACAAGGTTCCTGGGACAAAACTGCTTTCCAGCATGCAGTCGCACATTTGAGTCTCAGTCCTATAAAAGAATAAAGATCAAGTATATCATATATGGGAAGAATCACTGTAAATGGAAAATCGGGTAAGTCAACGCGACCATAGCTGTAACTCGGTGAGAATCGCACACAGAAGACGTCTTCAGAGGCCCCCGTTTTACTACATACACTACTATCCGAGAAATTCCGAGATCATCGTAAAAACGCCGAGGTAAAATTCGCGTTTCTTCAACTTATCGGTTCTTTTCTTGCTTCGGGACTAAGACGGGGACCCCACAGGAGATTCGCCATGTGTGTGTACCCGCGGCATTACGCATTCGGCTCTGCGGGCCACTCATGATGGAAGGCATCACGACGATTGGACATTGCCAAAACGGGGCACGTAACACTTTGATACTGCTCGCACCGAGCGATAAATAACAGCTCCAAATACTTCAGGGGTCAGTTCTGATGAAGCCACGCTGTATTTCCAATATGGACGCCATTGGCACCGCTTCATAACTCTAATGATTAACCACATAGCTAATATACTAACTTACTGACAAAGAAACTGCAAGACCCAGACGGAGCTGTCAGAATTTTCAAATTTTTTTTGGTGGAACATACAAATATAGTATAGCAAGGAGTAAATGATTAAATTTGGAGAAAAAAATCGTGAAGGTTTTTTCATGTAAACATTTCTTGTTAATTTTCTGAATGAAAAACTCCATGAGTGTGTCTGATTAATTATAATTTAGGAAAGGAAAGGAAGACACACTTGTTTTCTTATAATTATATTCTAAGACAATCGATTTCGGCACTAGGCCATCATCAGGTCAGCTGAAAAAAGACAAAGACAACAAGGATTACGAGATGACAACAGGACATTTTTACAAATTTAAAATTATAAATGTTCTGGAGAGTGATATACTCTGATACAAACAAGAGAATTCATTACAAACTCACCGTCAATGAAATATGAGTCAGTTTCAAAAGACATCAATTAATTATGAAAATTTGTTTACTCTTAGAAATCGTTTTTTGGTTATAGGGTTATAGGTTGAATCGGTGATTTGATTTTATTATCTATGAAACCCACCACTGACAGTTCACAATCGAGGTACATGTTCTGCTTCTTCTTAATTCTGCGTATGAGTCGTTTTCGGATAGATAAAAGTTTATACGGGGGTAGGTGGAAAGTTTATGTTGTTGGAAGTTTGATCATCTTGAACAGATTATTTGAGGGGAAATCTTTAATTTCATTGAGAAGGTGTTCGTCATTCTTGTTTTTCAGAATCTCTAGCTGTTCCAAGAGTGTTAACTTATAAAAGTCGTTATGCTGATGGAGCAAAGTTAATTTTTCCAATGAGGTTGAGTGTTCGCTCTCAATTAGATGATTTCCCATGGCAGAAGCGGGTCTATTCTTAACATGTTCGCCAAATCTGATTTTTGCAGCTCTCGTCGTCATACCGATGTAATAGGCCGGACAGTTACCGCAAGTTATCTTATATATACCGCTTTTTTGATTGTTGTCTTTTTTGGGCTTATTATTAATGAGCGATTTTTCCAGTGTTCTATGCGAAGTGTTGACAAGGTTTAAGTTAAAACCTCTTAATAATGATTTTAATTTGCTGTTGAGGTTGGAGAAATAGGGGATAGCTACGTATGACGTCTTGATGGCGGTATGTGGATATATTTTCTTGAGAAGTTTTTTCTTTACTATAGAAGCCAAGATATCATCGACGAATTGTTCTGAGTAATGATTTGCAGTTGCTATTTTATATATAATATTTAGTTCTCTGTGATAGTTCACTTTAGACAGCGGGATATTGATAAGACGGTTCAAGAGAAAGTGAAAAGCGGTTTTTTTTATTTGAGGAGAATGATACGAGTATTTAGGAATAACTATGTCGGTTTGAGTAGGCTTTCTGTAGATGTTGAATTCAAACGTATTATCGGGTTTTAGGGTTATGTTGAGATCTAAGAAATTGATGTTATTTTCTTTAGAAATCTCTAAGGTGAAATTGATTTTGGAGAGTGAATTGATGAACTCTAGGAAAGATTTTAATTCTTGTGTGGTTCCACGCCAAATGCAGAAAACGTCGTCGACATATCTCCCCCAAAGTATTATCTTCTGGAAAGTAAAATGTGAACGGATCAGAGACTCATTTCTTGTTACTTGTTACTTAAATATTGTAGTAGTTTTTTGCAACTTTTTTAAATTTTACAACAGACCAGTTGTTCGAGGAGATCCAGAGTCGATTTTTGCTGCAGAATTTATAGCCAGCTAAGTGAATTTGCAAGAGGTTGAATTATTGGTCTACGTAAGGCGAGGTTGTCATTTCGAGAAATCGCTAACTGTACGAACAGAAATCCAACTACTTATGAGATGTTATCAAGAAAAAATTGATAATGCCCAAAATTGAAGAAGAGTAGGCACCAGACGTCGAAGGGGCACAAATGAAGTTCAAGATCGACGTCTCAGACTTATAGCCATTAGAGACCTATTTGCGACAACTCGATCTTTGGCTGATGAGTGGTTAGAAGAACAAAGCCATTCTGTAACTGTCCGAACGGTTTACCGCCAGATAAGGCTTTTTGGACTGCAGCATTATCGACCCCATCTTGTGTTACTTCTGACGGTTGAGCATCGACGGCAACGATTACAGTGGTGCAGAGAGCGTCAACATTTGTGGAATGTGGAATGGCATCAAGTCGTCTTTTCTGATGAATCTCGATTCTCCTTGGGTGCACATGATGGCCGAAGAAGGGTTAGACGACGTCGGGGAGAAAGACGTGAATCTCATTTTGATGTTGAGCGTCATGTACACCGGATAGTAGGCGTTATGGTATGGGGGCACAATTGAAAAAGTGGAGCCACCTGTTCTCCCTTACCAACCCGCTTGAGAATCCAATATTTCAGCAAGACCTCATGTTGCCAGAGTTAGTTCAATTTTTTTTGAAGCGACCACCCATGTGAATGTGAATCTTTTGCCATAGCTGCCTAAATCCCCCGATCTCTCGACCATAGAGCAAGTTTGAAACATCATGGGTAGAAGGCTTGCAAATTTACCCCATCCCCCACGGACTTTGGCGGCTCTGAGACATGGAGTACAGGTAGCTGAGGTAGCTTGGGATAGTATGCCTCGAAAGGAAATAGACCATCTTATTGCATCAATGTGATGTGTTGGGGAGTGTATAGATAACACATTATTACCTACCATATGTATTAAAAAAAATGTAAACCCTTCGTTTTTTCTCCGAATTTTAATCGTTTATTCCTTGCTATACTATTGATGTTTTACCAAAAAAAATTAAAAATTTAAACAGCTCTTTCTGGGTGTTGCAGTTTCTTTGTCAGTTAGTAGTTCCAGTTTTCTTGGAGAATAAGATATTGACACTGGCTTCCATTTTCATCTTCAAATGTTTGGTTTTCGCTAAGGAAAATGAAAGTCGCCTTGTAAAGTTGTCAAGCTTTCATTTCCATAACACTAGGAATAAGGAAATATTATCAATTCCCAAACATAAAACATCAAAATTTGAAATGTCACCTAAGTATCAAAGCATTAAGATATTCAATCATATACCTAGTAATATTAAGTCACTCGATATAGTTAATTTTAAGAAAGTTGTTAAGTCTTTACTTCTGAAGAAATGTTTTTATAGTGTTAATGAATACTATAATGATAACTTAGCGAATGTCTGAATTATTTTGCATTTGTGACTTGTCCTATACATACTCTGTTATGTCTGAAAGGATCAATAAACTATTATTATTATTATTATAACATATGATTTGGTTTAACGTCTGTGAATCTGTGATAATAAATAGAGATAGAGTTGACGGCATGCAGATATTTCTTAATATTCCGGAAAAAGTGCACACCTAGCAGGAATCAAACCTGCTTCTCCCTGTTTTCCCGACTGGTTACTCCACCTCTAAGCTACCCCTATTGAATTCCGGGAAAATATCATACCCACCGGTAGCTTAGAGGTGGAGTAACCAGTCCAGTAAACGGGCAGACGCAGGTTCGATTCCTGCTCGGTGTGTAACTTTTTCTGTATAGCTAATAACGTTGTCTTCTCAAGCTGCTTCCAGAATATTTTCTAGTATAGTCCCTCTTCAGATTAATACATTTGTGATCGTGTTTTCATAAATCATATTCGAAAATAATTTAATGAGGATAAACCACTTTGGCGAATATTCGTTTTGACACATTCTATGGAAAATCATAGTCCATGACATAGAAATGAAAGTAACTTTGCCGCATTAGTGCGGAAAAGTGACCGGAATCGAAAACAATGCGGAAAAGTAGTTACTTAAGCCCGGTTGTAGAAAAAGTGCTTTTCTATTTAGGGATTTTTTTTTCAAATCCGATTCCTAGAAATCACTAGGTATTGTTCGGTCGAGTGTATTTTTTTTTCAATTCAGTTTCTGCAATAGGGATGTTGACTATTTTTTGGAAATGATTTTAATTTGTAGATAAGCCCTATACGAACACGAAAAAAATATTTTCATGGAAAAAATATAGCAAATACCAATAAAAAATGCGTAAATAAAAATAGTTTTCAAAATTCCCGCTGAAACGCTTCATACTGTTAAGTGATTATGATTACGTCACTATACGGTAAACAGACTTCGCCGTCTGTCAAAGCGAACTGATCTTGTGTGATTTCTTGCGAACAAATCGTTTTCGTAATAACAAATAATCGTAAAATAGTTCGCTGGTGATACGTTTTACTCTCTTCTGTTCTTCGTAAGTTCGTACTCGTGATGATATTATATGAATTTGTAACATGTTTCAACATCCCTATTGAGAGCCTTTCGAGAAGTACCACTCCATATTGATGATAGTTTAGGTACCCAGATCAAAATGTTATCGGAGATAATGAATCAACCTGGACAAAAAACAGAAGTTCCAAATGCTAACCGTTCAAGTTCAAACTGTAGACGTGGAACGCTAGTCATTTTGTGCTAAATCATACCCCTCACATTGTTCCTTCTGAAACCATAGAATTCCACTTCCGCATGATCCGTACTGACCTCACTTCCTAAATAAATCCTTCCATTGACAATTTCGTACCCTAATTACTCGACAATCACCGAGTGGCCTTGTCACGTTCATTGGTTCGCCAAAACGCTGGTTATGCAAGTGTTTAAAATCGAGCGGGCCTATTCTCGCAGACGACGAGTTTAGCGAAAATAATGTCAATTACCTATCATTTCTGCGACTTTTAGTTACGGGGCAATGGCTTCGCACCGACCGTACAGGCGTTTCCTCAAGTGGAACAGCTTGACAACTGCTCTTCATCGTTGATTTTCACTATTTTTAAGAGTAATCTTTCAATTTATCTACATTATTGTTAATGCTCAACCGTTCTTCTGTGGAAAATCGCTCATGAATAAAACAGCCGCTTTGTGCAGCCCATTAAAACAATTCGGTTTGTTGATTTAGGATGGAACTAGACGCCATCAGAAAAGGTTTTGAGGTTCAGTATATATCGTTGTTTTTTCAGAGTGATAGAAATTTCGATAGGGATAACCATAGAATTATAAATATAGAATTATGTAGGGATAACTTTGATTTAACAGAAGGTAGAAGCCATATTGCTTTGACATTTTTCTTCAGTAAGCAATGACAAATTATCGTAAGTGATATCATGGGGGCATTCAATTTTTCCGAAAAAAATCGAAAAAACACGTTGCTAAGTAATATTTCAATAAGAAGCATGAGTGGTGGTGGCAACAAAATCCTAATTGAAGACGAGAATTTTTGCACCTGCACGAATGCTTCTTGTGAAAAAAATATTACTTTTATTGTGTTTTTTCGATTTTTTTCACATGAAAAATTAGATGCCCGAATGGTATTTGGCAAGACTATTTCATGAGTAACTGATTATTCTGGATGCATAATGTATGTATTATTAATTTTCATTGACAACAACTGTCAAGTTTTGCCGCGGGTAAACCCGAAAAAACTGCTGATAGCTGCTGCCATACAGTTTTTCCATCTAGAAGCCATTTGTGATTTGAAATTGCGCGTTTCTGATTGGTGGAAATTAAGACGAAGCAAATAGTCATAGAAAAACTCACGTCACAATAGCGTTCACAAATTGTTGAAATTGATTTTCAAAATCAGTGTTCTATCCGTCAAACTTATATAGAGCACTTCGTGGTTTACATAATCGTCCACCAGAGCAGCTTATTCGTCGAACTATCGATCGTTCAAGAACTAAAGCCACTTGACCATAATAAGCGTCGTTTGTTTGCTAATTGGGTCCTAGAACAGCTTTTTTTATCAACTATTTCCCTCGTCTTAATTTCCACCAATCAGAAACGCGCAATTTTGAATCACAAATGGTTTCTGATGGAAAAACTGTATGGCAGCAGCAGTCAGCAGTTTTTTCGGGTTCACCCGCAGCAAAACTTGGCAGTTGTTGTCAACGAAAATTAATAATACAAACATAATGCATCCAGAATATTCTGTTACTCTTGCCAAATACCATTTCGAAAAAAAATCGAAAAAACACGTATCTAAGTAATGTTTTTTCGACAGAAAGCATTCGTGCAGGTGCAAAATTCCTGGTCTTCGACTCAGATTTTTGTTGCCACCAGCACTCATCCTTCTTGTTAAAATATTACGTAGCAACGTGTTTTTTCGATTTTCTCCGGAAAAGTTGGATGCCCTCATGATATTACTTACGAAAAATTGTGTTTAGCGATGAAGCTCATTTATGGTTGAACGGCTACGTAAACAAGCAAAATTGACGTAGGGGCAGGGTGGGCTTTTCAAAACGAAACAGACAAGATAACAGGCGGAATAAATTATTTCGAAAAAATGCTCGGACATGTCGATTTTTTTTTCGAGGGGGACAACTTTTAAGGTCAATTCACAACTATATCGCTTCAACCCTTAGTGTTAGAACACCAACCCCTAAATTTTGAATAGGAAAGATAGGGTGAGTGATACCTCATTTGAAAGACCTTTTTATCATGAATTCAGCGTAATATTTTTTTTCTCATTTAACGCATTCGTTTTCGAGATATTCAATTTTGAATTTCGTACAGTACCATTCATTCCGCTAACCATGCTATGTGAATTCATCAATTATTTGACTAATTATTCATTGTCAAAATTTTAACTTTGTATTTTGATGTCTGGTGTTGGCAGCTATGGAGTACAATCAAATCTACAGAATGAATGAATAATAAATTCGATTGATTCAGACAGGTTGCTTGACGACAATACCATCTTTGTTTCAACTTCAAATGTCAATATCTCAAGAATCAATGAATCAAATGAAGAAAAATCAATATCCTGAATTCAGGATAAAAGGACCTTTCAAATGAGGTATCACTCACCCTATCTTTCCTATTCAAAATTTAGGGGTTGGTGTTCTAACACTAAGGGTTGAAGCGATATAGTTGTGAATTTGACCATAAAAGTTGTCCGCCTCGAAACAAAAATCGACGTGTCCGAGCATTTTTCCGAAATGAATTTATTCCGCCGGTTATCTCGTCTGTTTCGTTTTAAAAAGCCCACTCTGTCTATGGAGTGAAAACAATCCTCAAGAAGTTCTGCAGGTTCCATTGCATCCTGAAAAAATGAACTGTTATGGCTACACACGCTGGAGGCATAATCGGCCTATATTTCTTCATAAACGATAGTTTATAGTGAGAAGGGATTACAGTCCACTTCGACCTTAAGGTCTATTGTGCCGCCTAACAGAGCTGTTATTATCGCGCCTTCTCAAAAACGATGCTGGAGCTAATGTTACAGTGAATGGTGCTCGTTACAGATCGATGATTATTCGTTTCAAAATTTGAAAGGTATCGACCCAGAATAATTTTGGTTCCAACAAGATGGTGCTGCAGCTCATGCTGCTACCGTAAAAATTAATTTATTGAAAGAAAGATTTGGCGATAACAATATTTCGAGAAATGGTTCAATTAATTGGCTTCCAAGATCATGCGGAATGACTCCAATGAATTATTTTCTTTGGGGTTATGTCAAGTCATTGGTTTATGCTGATAAACCAGAAACAATAGACGCTTTGGAAGCCAAAATAAAAATGTTATTGAAGAAATAAGGCCTGAATTACTCGAAAAAGTGGTCCAAAATTGGTCTGATCCAATGCGGTTCCTCAGAACTCGTCTTGGTGGACGGTATGCCGGAAATTATTTTTAAAACATAAATGTCAATGTGAATCTTATCTTTCAAGTGAAAAAAATAGCTTCAATCTTGATTCAAATATGTTTCATTTCAATTCAAAGTTCTATCACTCTAAAAAAAACCGATACCTACATACAGAGTGTCCCAAACCTCAACGTCGAAGCAGAAACAAAGACCAGATATTCATTGTTTCAATGCCTCAATTTCAAAAGTGCTTGCCTTAATTTTTCTTATTCTGCTTGTAACTATTAATGCCTATTTGTTTTTCAAATCTATCCCATATAATGGGATAAAAGCAATAGCCCAGTGGCGACTCGTGTCATTTCTAGGCTCAAATTTGGAATTTGAGCCAGTGATAGTAGGTATATTATTCAACGAGCGGTAATGTAAATCATAACACACGCAGATGAATTCATCCAGTGTTTTATGACCTTTTCCGCGAATTGAATACTATACTTTATCTTCGACTTCTTCAGTAAAATTCGAATTAATCTGCATTTTCGAAATTCAGAACAGTTGCCAAAAGCAATCTCTATGGTCGAGATTCAAATCGCATATCTCATAGTTATAGGGCGTAGATTATGAATAGGATGTATCTGAATGGACGCAAAGTGGCATCAAGTGGTATGGATTTCGCTCTAATCCTAATGCCTCCTCTGACGAGCCGCCACTGTGATAGCCTCATTTCCGAAAAGGAGTTTTGTTCTGGCTTCGAACCTCACAGTGGTCGAGATTTTTTAAAACTATATTTCGAAGAATGAAAAAAACGGTAGCAAAATAACGAATTTTACTATACAGGATCTTCATTGGCGTTGCCAAGAATTTCTATGCATCATTATACTGTGACAAAGTTGATTTCGTTCCAAAGCTCTCTTGGATGGCTTTTATATTTCCGTCTTCCTTGACGAATCCTAAAACTATGACGGTCTTTGCATAATAGACACGCCCCCTTTCAATGGCGCCACATATCATAAGCATTAGAGAACGAAATTCATTCATCAAGTTTTTCATATATCCTTAGTATACAGGGTGAGTCTCTGACTAGTACATATATTTCAACTGAAGATTCTTGAGGTCAAAAGAAACCTTTTTTTCATTTTCCATTTTTCCGAATTCGGCTCTGTTAAAAAGATATAGCCATTTGAAAAAAAATTGGGCTAATCACGCCATTATTGGAATAAGAATTTTACAAACACGATATTTCCTTGAAAAAACACTTAGTATAGTCCGATTATATTGGCAATTGAAAAGCAATATTTGTCCCACCAAAATAAGTTCCTCCTTCGATTTTCATTAAGATTAGTTTGTGAGCACTTATAACTTGTTCATATTTTCCTCTTTCTCCCAAAACTATCTCAAAAAGAATTGTTTTTACACTAATCGAACATAACCCCATTAACCTAGGTCATAGGATTCGAGGTCAATGACCTAACCTAACTCATCTTTTGTGACAGAGCTATCATAGAACGTTTAAGAAGGCGATGCCAGATTTTGTTGATTTTCTCTTTAAACAAGGAAGCAGTACGTTCCCTATCGTAGACGGATGAACTAACGCGAAGCCACTAGTTTTGTTTACTTTTGGCTGATGGCGTCTAGTCTTTGGAAATGCCGAAGGAGTAGTACTGATTCTCGCCGATAGAGCGTTACCATCTTAATTTCAGTCGCTTATAACGGTGCGAAAAAAACGTTTTTCCACAGACCGAGCGGTTGGTCTGTGGTTGTTAAAAGAAGCATGCGTATAGCGGCTTGATGGACTAAGTTTTGTCGATTTGTTTTTTGTTTATTCACAGAGAAGAATGCGAACAGTTGATGTGAAAGTGAATTAATGTGATAATAACCGTGTAGTGTCGAGTTAATAAAAATTCCAAGAGGATATTATTTAGATAGAAATATCGCCACAGATCATGTAGTGTTAAGTATTCATTTTGCATTTATTTCAATTCAATACGTGGTTTGTATGGGACATTCATCATTAATATCCGAATTTTGTATTCCATTGACCTTTTAGTCGTGACAAAGTTAATAAACATGCTGACAACATTGTTAATTTGTATAGATAATCGAAAAGTTTATAAATTTCAGCCATTCTGTGATATTATAAATTCAGGGAAGCATCCAGATTATTCTTATGATTTTTGATTTTTTCGTCAAATTTTATCGGGTAAAATTAGGAATAACTCGGAAACGACGCGTTTCATTGAAAAAACATAAGAATACTTTGATTCTTCAGAAAATATAAACCGTTTATCTTTTTCAAGTGGTTTTATGGTATTTTTTCGTGGGTTTATGAGTGGGCTAGGCTGTAACTTTTATACCAGGAGGAGTTTCGAATAAGTTTCGATCGAGGAATATGCACCATGAATAGAGTAACCAATCAACCAAACTTCAGTTCATTTGAAATAACGGTTCCGAAGATATGAACAGGAAAGGTTTTTCTCGTGGTTTTTCGACACCCTGTATCTTCCAAACGAAACCGAATTTTGAAAAATGACTAAGGAAAAAAGTGTTTTGTTTGATGAGAGGAATCTACAGTAAAAATATATGTACAAGTCGAACACTCACTCATATTTTCCAAATACGCTCACAAATATAAAAACACAACGAAATTTCCTAATTTCACTAAATGAATCGAGCTGTAACATACCGCTTCGAGTTAAAATTCAGTGACAAAACACGCGGTAGTTGTTGAAACGTACTGTAAAGGTCCAATTATGTGACCGACGACACGAATTGAAAAAACAGCGTCCACATTATCCCATCCATCAGTTCAGTCAACTCCGGTTCATTGGTTATTGGGGTGTTATATTGCCTAATCGATGTTGATTTTTTGTCGAAATGGATCAAGATAAGTAGGACAAGCGATTTAAAGTCACTTTCGTACTTCAAAACAGAAGTCTCGCCCCTCGACCTTTGCAAGCACTATAACACTAAAAAACATTGTCATCTCCACCCATCTTGTATAATCGGAGTTGAAAGCCGCTGATCAACACTAACAATAAGAGCTACTTATAAATTTTTTGATCCTGCAAAAACTATCTTCATCATTCGAGAAACAATGGCGTAGTAGGCAATTTCCTGTTACTCTAGGTGTAGTAGACATTCCCAAGATGAAATATTCCTCATCTTGAGCTGAGAGACAGCCTATATAAGTTAAAATGAAGAAACGGGGCAGGGTGCAAGAGGCATGACGATAGCCGCTCATCTGTGTCGCGTTTGCATTATGTGCAAATCTGATAATTGAGATCATTATACCAGATCGCCAAACATGAGCCACTCGACAGTCTGTTTGTTAGACCGTGCGTCTGCGAATGAGATGAATATTTGACCTTCCTAAGATACGCAGTAATATCTGGCCGGTCGCGGTCTGTTGAGTAGGATAACGGTGTGGGCGACACCTTTTGGCGACAGTCTCAACCAACGATCGTTTCGAGAGTTTTCGGAATTTTCCCTATCGAAATGTACCGAAACTGAATAATGTTCCATAGATTACCAAAGTTTTCATCAGGGTGAACGAACAGGCAATGGTTGAAGCTGCAAATAACAAAATCGGAATGTCAGAATTATCAGTGCGAAAGTTATACTCCATTCAGTTTTATAAAGTATCCGGTTTGGCCATGATTTAGGTTCATTAAGTTTTTTACTTAAAACTGACACAGGTTGGTACTCGCGAAATGTCAAAGAATTCTCAGAGACGTTGCCAATGCTAGTTTCTATTTACTCTTTTTTAACTTTGTAAATGGAGTTAGTTCTTTTAAGGTTTAACTGTGACACAGGTTTCGTAGTACTATGTACTACATTTTCATACCGGTGTATTTCAAGTTGTGCAAAAAGGTAATTAAATGTCTTCTGTAGGCCTATTTCTTGAGAATTTTGAAAGGTGGGGAATTCTATAGGTCCGTCTATTCGTTTAGAAGTTATTATGTCGGGTTACTCGTGTACTTTTATTCTTTTTTCGAATGAACTATCTCAAAGTAACGGACTATTCTGTTCAGTATTTTTCAGTAAAATTTCAACACTCGATTGTTGATTTCCGTACAAGAAATAAGCATAACTGAATCCTCTAACCATGTTTATATACTTGAAATATTTCCAGTGTTAACAAAGAAAGAAGTTTCTTCAACATTCGTCAGGTCTTTGGAATTATTGAATTAAGATAATAAAATTCAGTTGCATAAGTGAATAAACATTTTGATAAATACGTAATTACTACGACTCCTCTGAAGAAAGGACAACGTTGCTTAGTTATATGACAGAAAAATGACTATAACCTAACGTTTTCAAAATATTCACGGTGAAATGCGTCAGAAGTTCATGGCTAACTGGTATCTATATCTATACTAATATTATAAAGAGGAAAGATTAGTATTTTTGTGTGTTTGATACGACTTGGCTCAAAAACTACTGGACCGATTTCAGAAATTCTTTCACCCTAAGAAAGCTACATTATCCCTGAGTGACATAGGCTATAGTTTTCACCCGAAAAATCTAAAAATACCTCCTATAACTTCAATAATTACAAAAAATAAGCCATAATCAGCTATTTTCACGTGCGCTGCAAAAATCGTAAGACTTACGTGGATACAATGTATGACGGAAATGTACCTCTCAAATAGTTATAAAAAAAAGTCCGCGACAGCATTTATATCTATTTTTCAAGACTGACTTGCTTTTCCAATATCATGCACTATTTGGGAGTGCGTTTTTTGAATAGGTTATTGATTCTCATCCAACTTAATACGTTGTTTTTCCCCAGTATTTAATTGAGAACGAAATTACCCTTCACATCACACAATTACAACGAGTTCATCAAAAGATATGGCAGGTTGAAGTGATGAAGATGAAACCGCACGACCGGACCTAAATGCGTCTCCGTGCTAGGTAGGCGGGTAGGAGTGGGCTTCGAAGTGTGAGAGGAGGACATGCATGTCTATAAAAGAGAACCCGCGTGGATCAATTTCAGACACGCAGGTCGACTAATTAAGAAGCGGAAGCCTTTTTCATAGCATAAGTTGAAAAGTTCTTTTCAGAACTAAATGTTGTAGATTTACTCTGAGTTCATAGCAAAATGTTAATGAAACAAATTTCTACCCGGGCGAAGCTGGGACGGGCTGCTTGTACATTACAAAAGTGGATGGAGTACCTAGATACGTTTAAGTTTCCATTTTTCATAGAAAACAACAGGATACTTTTCGGCAATGGCGCGGAATATCAGAATGATCCAAAATATAGAGCTCACACTGCTTCATTAAAATCGAAATAATCAAGATGGCGGCTACAAGATGGCGGACGAGTTTGTGATGTATAGTATAGTGTATAGTCTGATTCGATTCGAAATCGATAATTGGAGGAGTGTTTTAAATCTTTTTCTTGGTGATTAACTATGCCTAAAGTGAAATACTGGGTGGTACCATAAATGTTTGGTTGTGCGTGTTTCTGTTGCAGAAATCTAAGGTTTAGAAGTATCTTGTCAGAGCTGTGTCTAGACTAGAAAGTTACAGCCGTTCGATTTCACTTTCGCACACTTGTTTATTTATAAGCATCAATTTTTGGGTTCGAAAAGAGATAATAATTTAATGTTTTGACTGCGAAAAAGTAATTTTGGAGGCGCGCTGACTCACCCGACAATATTTTATTTTTCTTGGCTCGACATATGAAAGGACATCTGACTAGAATACACCCAATACTGAAAGGTACCGAGAACGAAAGTATAAATTGGGTGACAAAATCGAAATTTGTAACGAAATATCGACTCGAAGCCTGACAACACATTTTTCAAATTTATTTTTTGAGCTGTATCTCCGAACGTAAAGACGGATTTATTCTTATTTATTTTTTCGTGATAAATCGAATACACGTAAAGAACACTTATAAATTATCTGGTTGGATTATTCGTTCATCAATTCTGATGAGAAATTTTAGGGGACAATGTGAAAGCTGTGCGGGTTTGCCAGTTCTCCTGGCTGGAGGAAATTATCACCGCTTTCACTTTCGAATCAATCGTTTTGACACCCTTGTAGAAGTCCGATATACTCGAAATTTTACAGGTGATACGGTGACAATGCCTTCAAAATTTTCGTTTTGTTTTTGTGTTTATTGTCTGATTCTCTTCAAAATTGGTATGTGGGGATTTTTGGAGTCGACGATTATGGCTATTCTGTCAAAATTCAAAAATTCAAGAAGTCGGCTTCAAGATGGTGGAAGAGACTTGTGAATTCAAAATGGGGGTCTGGAATGGCTAACGGGTTTTAAGATTTCATTCGAAATGAGTGAGTGGGGGTTTTCGAGGAAGGAATCATGATTTCTTCGTGGATATTTTCAAGATTAAAATGGCAGATTCAAGATGGCGGAATTAATTTGCGATTGTTACTCGATTGGATTAAAAATGAGATTGTAGGGGTTTTTGAGGACGAAGATTATGATTTTGTCAGAAGATCATGATAATTTTGTCGAATTCCATACTTTCGAAATATCTGATCAAAATGGCTGACGAATGAAGCGATTATGGTACGATTCTATTCAAAACGGGTAAGTCGGGATTTCAAGGTCGGAGGCTATAATTTTGACCAAAATTGTTGGAAACACAATATTATCAAAATTTTCCGAATGATTCATCATAGATGACCATGTCCCGAATCAAATTTCGATTTTAAGTGATATCTTGATGGGGATTGGTTTGTATACTTCCCCGAGAGTCGAGTTCACGAAGGAAAACCGACAACGCTGCGTTAAGGACTTAGCCAAGTTGTTGGCAACGGATCCAGACAGCCCAAAATAGCAACACATTACCGTCGATTGCAATACCAAACAGTCTGCTCAGCTCAGCGATCACACACACCTTGGCTATATTTACTTAACTACACTTAAATCAGTCCACTGGGATATCGACACCGCCATCTCTACGGGGGCAACCAAAAAAGATCATTCTATTGGGGCTTCAATTAATGTTTCGTCCAAAGGACCAAAGGAGAAAACCCTTGGCACATAATCTATCAGGATCTGATGGGCAAGGAAGAATGATGTACTTCGATAACATGTGACATAAAGAACCTCTGTGATCTCTACTCGCCGTTTCCAAATGAAACACCCAGTATTCATCACACGAGCTTGTAATGTGTCCGGGTCCAAAAGTGACAGCAGCTCCGAAAATTCTGTCCACCATAAAGCGCATTCGCCATTTGGTACACCCATTATTGGAAATAAAATTTGACATTACGCAAAACTACTATACAGGGAGTCCTGTAAATCTTGAATCCAGAGAAGGGCTCTAATAAAGGAGCCTATATTAACACTACCATCAATCAGAAAACAAGAAACTACCGGGAAATGATCATTTTATGAGCCCGCTTAAAAGAACAGTGGTACAGGACATTAAAAAATGATCGAATGTGGTTCAAGTTTTTCTGGCAATCTTCACCTGACTCTAACATGTCTATAAAGTTAGCAGTGCCACTTTCGAGAAAATCAATAAAACCTATTGCATTAATTGTCGAGAATTTGGTGTGAGAGAAAAAAATTTGTCGCGTCCTTAGTTTTTTTTTCTACGGGGTGGCTTTGCTAACTTAACGTTAAGTTAGCAGAACCACTTTCTCAATATCGACCGAATCTCATGAAAATGGTTATAAATAATTGTCGAGTAATTGTCGAAGGCCATATTATGAAGTAAAAAAACTCAAAAAATCCATTCCTTCTTGTTTATTTTACGTCTTTTTCCCACGAGTTCGACATATTTCTAGAATTATCGCATTTTTGGCAACAACGCATTCGTAATTGACTTTCTTTCTATTGCATTAATTGTCGAATACCTGCCTCGAATTTGTCGTGAAAGAAAAAAAATTGTCGCGTCCTAAGTTTTTTTTTCTACGGGCTGGCTCTGCTAACTTAACGTTAAGTTAGCAGAACCACTTTCTCAATATCGACCAAATATCATGAAAATGGTTATAAATAATTGTCGAAGTCCATATGAAGCAAAAAACACACAAAAAATCCATTGCTTCTTGTTTATTTTACGTCTTTTTCCCGCGAGTTCGAGATATTTCTAGAATTATCGCATTTTTGGTAACAGCGCATTCGTAATTTACTTTCTTTCTATTGCATTGATTGTCGAAAGAAAGAATGGATTTTTTGAGTTTTTTTTACTTCATATGGACTTCGACAATTACTCGACAATTATTTATAACTATTTTCATGATATTTGGTCGATATTGAGAAAGTGGTTCTGCTAACTTAACGTTAAGTTAGCAAAGCCACCCCATTGAAAAAAACTAAGGACGCGACAATTTTTCTTCTTTCATGACAAATTAGAGGCAGGTATTCGACAATTAATGTAATAGAAAAAGAGTCCATTGCGAATGCGCTGTTGCCAAAAATGCGATAATCTAGAAATATCTCGAACCCGCGGGAAAAAGACGTAAAATAAACAAGAAGGAATGGATTTTTTGTGTGTTTTTTACTTCATATGGACTTCGACAATTACTCAACAATTATTTTTAACCCTCTTCATGGTATTTGGTTGATATTGAGAAAGTGGTTCTTCTAACTTATCGTTAAGTTAGCAAAGCCACCCCGTAGAAAAAAAATTAAGGACGCCACAATTTTTATTCTTTCACGACAAATTCGGGACAGGTATTCGACAATTAACACAATAGAAAAAGAGTCCATTGCGAATGCGCTGTTGCCAAAAATGCGATAATCTAGAAATATCTCGAACCCGCGGGAAAAAGACGTAAAATAAACAAGAAGGACTGGATTTTTTGTGTGTTTTTCACTTCATATGGACTTCGACAATTACTCGACAATTATTCATAACCATTTTCATGATATTTGATTGATATTGAGAAAATGGTTCTGCTAACTTAACGTTAAGTTAGCAAAGCCACCCCGTGGAAAAAAAAATTAAGGACGCGACAAATTTTTTTCTTTCACGACAAAATTGAGGCAGGTATTCGACAATAAATGCAATAGAAAAAGAGTCAATTAGGAATGCACAGTTGCCAAAAATGCGATAATTCCAGAAACATCTCAAACTCGCGGGACAAAGACGTAAAATAAACAAGAAGCAATGGATTTTTTGTGTGTTTTTTACTTCATATGGACTTCGACAATCATTTATAACCATTTTCATGATATTTGGTCGATATTGAGAAAGTGGTTCTTCTAACTTAGCGTTAAGTTAGCAAAGCCACCCCATTGAAAAAAACTAAGGACGCGACAATTTTTTTTCTTTCACGACAAATTCGAGGCAGGTATTCGACAATTATTGTAATAGAAAAAGAGTCAATTGCGAATGCGCTGTTGCCAAAAATGCGATAATCTAGAAATATCTCGAACTCGCGGAAAAAAGACGTAAAATAAACAAGAAGGAATGGATTTTTTGTGTGTTTTTTACTTCATATGGACTTCGACAATTACTCGACAATTATTTATAACCATTTTCAATGATATTTGGTTGATATTGAGAAAGTGGTTCTTCTAACTTATCGTTAAGTTAGCAAAACCACCCCGTAGAAAAAAAATTAAGGACGCCACATTTTTTTTTCTTTCACGACAAATTCGGGACAGGTATTCGACAATTAATACAATAGAAGAAGAGTCGATTACGAATGCGCTGTTGCCAAAAATGCGATAATCTAGAAATATCTCGAACTCGCGGGAAAAAGACGTAAAATAAACAAGAAGGAATGGATTTTTTGTGTGTTTTTCACTTCATATGGACTTCGACAATAACTCGACAATTATTCATAACCATTTTCATGATATTTGATTGATATTGAGAAAATGGTTCTGCTAACTTAACGTTAAGTTAGCAAAGCCACCCCGTGGAAAAAAAAATTAAGGACGCGACAAATTTTTTTTCTTTCACGACAAATTCTCGACAATTATTTGACAATTAATGCAATAGGTTCCATTGATTATCTCGAAAGTGGCACTGCTAACTTTATAGACATGACTCTAACATCACTGAAGTGAGAGAAATAGCGATTTTTTGGACATGATACACGTTGCCGTTCAATTCAAATGATATTTGCATCAATGGTAGAAAAAGTTGGAAAATATCAGGATTTTCATAAATTATCGAAAACCAATGACATATCTGAAATCAGGTTGATTAAATCGGAATTCGAAATATTCAACTCGACTGGCATTCATACAAGTACATACATATTATATTTTTATATGCATACACTCAAAGTATCGATATCAAATTAGCATGGATCTAAAAAAAATTAAGTGCGACTGCTTTGCTTATCTCTATATCGATATTTCGATTAAATTCCATTGTACCCAGACATTTCCTGGTAATTTTTGACGTATAGATAAAACTTCTCACAGGATAACAATGATTTTCACAATTTTGTGCAATTTTTGGAGGTCTATTTCGGAGATATAGAATAAAAATGAATAGAATAAAATGGAAATCCTCAAAAAAAATTCATCTGCGACAGACTTGCCAGGTCACGTTGACGAAATCATTTTTTCATGATGAAAAAAAGTCTATGGGATATTTTAAAACGATTGCACACTTCACACCCGTAATCTAGAATTCGACTTCCTGCGAAGCCACAGAAAGTATTCTCAATGACCATAAAATTGTCCCAATTGAGAAAAACCACCTGGCAGAGGCAAAGGTTCATGAAAACCATGAGAGTTCACTAGCACATCATAGACCACAACTGTTCGTATCCGATGAAATAACTTATTATCTAATTAATTGATTACTCATCCAAGTTACGTTCGTGTGTGAAGTGGAGACTAATTAAAAAGGTTTATTATAATTCCATCACAAACTGTTTCAGTAAATTAATGCTTGGCTGAATATTCAAAAAAGACCTCCTCAATTTACCTTGAATCATCGTCGTTTGGAAAAAATGTGAATTGGCTTTTTAGGTGTTGCTACTGGAGTTTGTTACGAGTTTTTATCTAGCTTTGATTCAACTTATAACAGGACTTTTTTTGTAAATACACAGGGTACCTATGCCAGCGAAATGAGAATCATCTTTATTTCTGCAACTGTTCACATCAAAGCCAAACTTTCATAAGAAAACAAATTGGTTTCGTCTCCAAACTTCGATAATAGATGTATTTAAAGTTAGCAGTGCCACTGAAACCTATCGCATTAATTGTCCCCAATTGTCGAGAATTTGTCGTTAGGGAAAAAAATTTGTCGCGCCCATAGTTTTTTTTCTACGGGGTGGCTTTGCTAACTCAACATAAAGTTAGCAGAACCACTTTTTCAATATGGATCGAATATCATAAAAATTATTATAAATAATTGTTGAATAATTGTCGAAGTCCATATGGAGTAAAAAAAAAACACAGAAAATTCATTCCTTCTAGTTTATTTTACGCCTTTTTCCCGCGATTTCGTTATATTTCTGGAATTATTACATTTTTGGCAACAGCGCATTCGTTATTGACCTTTTTTTTATTGCATCAATTGTCGAATACCTGTCCCGAATTTGTCGCGAAAGAAAAAAATTTGTCGCGTCCTTAATTTTTTTCTATGGGGTGGCTTTGCTAACTTAACGTTAAGTTAGCAGAACCACTTTCTCAATATTCACCGAATATCATGAAAATGGTTATAAATGATTGTCGAGTAATTGTCAAAGCCCATATGAAGTAAAAAAAACACAAAAAATCCATTCCCTCTTGTTTATTCTACGTCTTTTTCCCGCGAGTTCGAGATATTTCCAGAATTATCGCATTTTTGGCAACAGCGCATTCGTAATTGACTATCTTTCTAATGCATTAATTGTCGAATACCTGTCCCGAATTTGTCGTGAAAGAAAAAAAATTGTCGCGTCCTTAATTTTTTTTCTACGAGGTGGCTTTGCTAACTAAACGTTAAAGGTGAAAATTATACAGCAACTAAAATAAAATAAGAATGTTCACTTAATGCATTTCAATGACAGCGTTTATACAGGAAATAAGCTAAAATAAGGAATAAGAATTAGAATAAGAGATGGTCAACTTTTATCTTTCTCGCTTATTTTATTTGGAAAATGGTAGTGCGCATCACCCAAATCCACTCCCCAATCTTTTCCGTATTGAAACTTTTGACAAGTTCTAGTTTTCTAACCTAAAATTCAATGAATATTTTTTTTGAATCATTGTTGATAATATATTCAATATGGATGACCAAGAAATCATGATAGGAGCGATGTTGTTATTGATGACAAGTACTGCGATTATCGCCTTGAATAAAAGGCGGAATAGGCGATTTTCTGAACTTGCACAAAACACAAAAGTCATTGTCAAAAAATCTGCGATTTGATTGGTTCATTCTTATTTCTTATTTTATTTTAGTGATCTCTATAAATCTATGTTGTCTGCTCTTATTTTTTATTTTATTTTATTTTAGTTCTTATTTTATTTTAGTTGCTTCATCCTGCGATTTCGTGATATTTTTCTGAAATTATCGCATTTTTGGCAAGAGCGCATTCGTAATTGATTTTTTTCTATTGTATCAATTATAGAATACCTGTCTCAAGTTTGTCGTGAAAGAAAAAAATTTGTCGCGTCCTAAATCTTTTTCTACGGGCGCATTTTTGACAACAGCGCATTCGTAATTGATTTTTTTCTATTGTATCAATTACAGAATACCTGTCTCAAGTTTGTCGTGAAAGAAAAAAATTTGTCGCGTCCTAAATCTTTTTCTACGGGCGCATTTTTGGCAACAGCGCATTCGTAATTGATTTTTTTCTATTGCATCAATTATAGAATACCTGTCCCAAGTTTGTCGTGAAAGAAAAAAATTTGTCGCGTCCTTAATTTTTTTCTACGTGGTGGCTTTATGTTAAGTTAGCAAAGCCACCCCGTGGAAAAAAAACAAGGGGCGCGACAAATTTTTTTTCTTTCACCACGAATTCGGAACAGGTATCCGACAATTGATGCAATAGAAAAAAAGTCAATAACGAATGCGCTGTTGCCAAAAATGAAATGCGTTAATTTCTGAAATATCACGAAATCGCGGGAAAAAGGCGAAAAATAAACTAGAAGGAATGGATTTTTTGTGTTTTTTCCTTCATATGGACTTCGACAATTACTCGACAATTATTTATAATTATTTTCATGATATTCGATCCATGTAGAAAAAAAGACTATGGGCGCGAAAATTTTTTTCTTTTATAACAAATTCTCGACAATTAATGCAATAGGATTCATTGATTTTGTCGCAAGTGGCACTGGTAATTTTATTGACATCGATAATAGCTATTTTAGGCATCGATAACACCCTTACCATGAGAGTTTGTGCTTGTGAACGAAGCTGCAGAATGAATTATAGAAAAAATTACCAAAAAATATAATAATTCCAAAACCCAAACCCAAAACCAAATCATAGTTTAGATTTTCAACCTGTGAAATTTCAAACTATCAGAGTTCCCGCTCCTCTATTCGCATCCACTATTTATGTATTTATATTTTGTTGATCAGCATATCTCAAACCGTCTTTGTGCAAAATATGAGCAATTTTAAAAATCTCAATTTCTGAGTGAAATGAAAAATGGCATATTAAACACAATATCCAAAATATACACGTTGATTTACATACCTACCTGCTTTTGCACGGTTTCTCTTTCTTTACTTTGACAAATTACAAATTTCATTTCGAGTACGTTTCGAATTAATACAATATACGAATTAATTTATATGTGGAAAAATATTATCGTTTCTTCATATCCTTTAATGGAGCAATTTGTCGATTGCACTACTAAAACCAGCGCTCCTAATTTTCTGATAAATCGAGATTTACATGTAAACATTCATTCATTTATCGTGTTATATTTATCAATAATTTTTTCCGAACAGAATACAACCAACAATTTCACTTAATATCTGCAATCATTCATGTTTACAGAATACTAGAAAAACTATAACCTTTTCGTCACCTTATGCATTATATCTTAGAGGTTCAAAGTGGTATACGCACATATTTATAATTTGGAAAATGTGCACAATACATGCAAATATACAGGCCTCAAAAACACTAAAACAATTAAAGACTCGAGTAAAATAATCTCATTTAAACTTTATGAAGACAGATTTTCATTGCGGTAGATCATGGTTTCATTGCCCATTCAGTTAAGATCGAGCAGATCGAGCACATTATTTATTCAAATGAGTTTGGAATTGATTAATATTGCAACCATACACTGATAATTCGATAAAAAACGACAAATTGTTTACACATCCACGAAAGTGGTTTAATAATAGAGAATTGGTTGATTCGATAATCATTTCGAATGATTTTTTGAACGAACGAATCAATAATGAATTAGTTAAATTAGCAAGGAAGCAACAATATCAGAGTTGTTTTAATGCAACGTTTTATCAGTATGTTGTTCTTAATGGGATATCGGGAAGACAAACATCGGTTTTCAAGGGTAAAGATTTGTGGGTGAAAAAACGTTTGTAGAAATTTCGGAAAACAACAATTGAAAAGAGTAAACCTATACGAAAATCAAAATAGTGGGCCACATAGAACGATACATCCGAATATTTCTGGAAAATGCCGAGAAATTGAATTTTTTCACACATCGAAAAGGTCTTTTTCGTTTCAGGAAAGTTAAGATTTTGGACATTCGTTGTGGGAGGGACATTTTTCACGAAAAAACCTCGTAAAAACCATCATTTTCTTCCTCTACTCTGTCGAATAATTGTCAAAAATTTGTCGTGAAAGAAAAAAAAATTTTCTTGCTCTTAGCTCACTTGATATTTAGTTAGTCAATATGGAGTAAAAAACAAGCAAAAATACATACAAGATTTTTAATTTAAAACTGACGCAGGTGGGTACTCGTTAAATGTCAAATGCTTCTCAGAGACGTTGCCCATGCAAATTTCTATTTACTCTTTTTTAACTTCGTAAATGGAGTTAGTTTTTTTGAGGTTTAACTTTGACACAGGTTTCGTAGTACTACTAGTACTACATTTTCATACTGGAGTATTTCAAATTGTGCAAACAGGTATTTGAATGTCTTTTGAAGGTTTATTTCTTGAAAATTTTGAAAAGTGGGGAATTCTAAGGTCCCCCTGTTCGTTTAGAAGTTTTTCAGTCGGGTAATTCGAGTAGGTATTATTATTTTATTCTTTTTTCGAATGGACTATCACAAAGTAACTGACTATTCTGTCCATAATTTTTCAGTAAAATCCGAGGTAAAATCTCAACAATCGATTCTTGATTTCCGTACAAGAAAATAGCATAACTGAATCTTCACAGTATTAATAGACAAAAATTTTCCTCAACATTGGCCAGATATTTGGAATTATTGAATTCACATAATATTTTCTCGAATTCATTATTTTTCCAAGTAATTGAACATTTTGATAAATACGTAATCACTACGACTTCTACGTAGAAAGGACAACAATGCCTATTCATCCGATAGGAAAATTACTATAACCTAACATATTCAAAATATACACGGTGAAATAAGTCGGAATGTCACCGGGATACTTCATAAAATGAGTGTAGTATGTACAACAATCTCTTCTTTTTGAGTCGCATTGAAATATGTTCAGTCATTTTGGAAATATTGAAGGGAAAATTAATTTTTCATTTCAGCCTATTGAAGATAAAAAAACTGCTACTCCCACCGAAGCGAGAAATGACCTTTTATGTGAGATCAGAAAAGGTTTCTCACACAAACCTGTTCAGGTAATTTGATTCGATTTTTTGATAAATACGTTATTACTACGACCTCTATGTAGAGAGGACAACGCTGCTTAGTTATCTGACAGGAAAATGACTATAACCTAACATTTTCAAAGTGAACATGGTGAAATGTGTCAGAATGTCAGGGCCAACCGGGATACTTTATGAAAGTGAATGAAGTATAAATGTATACCGTTTTCTTTGAATTTCATGATTACTGTAGACATAATACTTATTTCGCTAATTTCAAGCGAAACAACCCATATTAAAAAACTAAGAGCGAGATATTTTTTTTTCTTTCTCGCCAAATTGTCGACAATTAATGCAATAGGTAAAAGGCCAGGCACGTACTTTTTTAGGTTTTCAATGTACCAATCGGTACAAGCGAGGGTACAAGTGTGGCACGAATTTTTGACATTGACTTTGTGGTAGATATGGAAGATTTTGAACTTGCTCATTTCCTTCTCATAGTTAAGAGATTGAGGTTTATGTTTTCGACCTGTTCGCGTAGATATTGAGGCTATGGTCAATTCGAGTTGTTTTTGCGGATGACGATCTCGCCGTTTGTCCATACTCGACCTTGCGGATCTGCCTAGATCCGTAGTTCCTGAATAAATGCCGAAAAAACGGAGGAAGCTGCGGAAACTTACTGAAATTCGGCTTGATGACCTTCTGCACCACCTTGGGCAGTTTGTGCCTCCTGATAGGTTCCGGGGAACCTATGGCCGTGTAGTTGTGGGCGCCGTAGGAGTTGAGGAACAGCAGATACTCCCGGGACTGCTGTATGTTGGCTCTGACTAGCTTCGAGGGGTTGCGTTCGGAAACGCATCTCTGCTGCGTTTTCTGGGACGTGTCGTTTAGGAAGTACAGCTGGATGTACTCGTCGATGAGGGGGAAAGCGGAGGGCGATTTGAGTTTTCGTTGCACTTTGAAAAGTACCGAGTATCTGTGCGTTCTAGACCGGACACTGACGGCTTCCGTCCTGGCCACGACGACCGTGTTGGCCAGGAAAGCCTTCTGGGAAATGTCTTGCTTGGGACAGGGGGTGCTGGGGCGGTTCCTGCGGATCTTCCGCGGCCCGTCGTTTTGCGCGCGGATGGTCCTGTGGTGGTGACGGTGACGGTGAGGCAGCTCGTCGTCCCGCAGGCGCGCAGTCGCGTAAATTCTGTTCATAAAGTCGTTTTCAGACGGCAAAGATTCGAGAGAAAGGTTCCTCCTGGTTAAATCCGTCATGGCGAGGCTATCTATGCGGAAACCGGAACAGCAACTTAAGAAAGCTAAGATCACTAAAAATATAAAACATAGGCATTTTTCGTACGATATTCCATACATGTCTAGTGCGGGAATGCGTGGTGGCGATTCACTGACGAAGGCAGCAGGGTGGAGATTCGAAACAATCGAAACGGCGATCCACCCGCGGTCTCTGATGATGGCTCGGCCGTCGCAGAAACGTCGTCGCCGTGCGGTGATGACGCATCTTTACGCGCACTGGACATCCCTGAGTTATGTCAGCATTGGAGACGTCCGCGGACGCTGGTGGACGACGCTCGCTCACATTCAATCACTTCACTGATTTTTTTTTTCGAAATTTTTCTGGTTTTCTAAAACGCACTCAACTTTTTTTCCGGAACCGTTTCGGCGGTTTCCGCATTCGTCGGGGGGGTGTTTGGGGGGTCGATGCGACGAGGAAAAGAGCGGACGCGTCTCGAGCGGTCTCGTCTGGCGGCCTGGAGCGTGCTCGTTCAAAGTCAGAACGTTCGCGTCGTACTGAAAACCGAACTCGGTCCTGTGTCATCGGCGCTCGGCCCCCCACTTAAGCCCGACCATCTGCCGTCAGACGGCGGAACCTCGTACGCGCCGCGACGCTTTCGTATCTTCTTGGGCCCCTGATAAGTGGACGATGACGGGTTGAGGCTGTGCAGGTGCGAGCGTATAAATCTTTGCGAGGACCGCGGTTTAGGATGATTTAGGGGTACGATTAGGATTTGGCACGATGCTTTTCGATTCCGATTTCGTTTCGGACGGGCATTGCAAAAAAACGCAGACGTATACAGAGTGTACCAACTTGTAATTAGTCACACGGTTTATTTCTCCAAAATCCTTGAAATCCGTCCATTTTTGTTGAAAGTGGACGTGTATTGAAAAGAATTTCAATTGCGTTACTCCATGACCCTAGCATCCAAAGCTGTGCTCTTTTAGGGTTCCGTACATAAGTATGATGAAGGCTCTGCCGCTTGGGAAAATAAAAATAAGATTCTTTATGTTCTGCAGGTGTACAGGGTGACCCAAATTGCTTGATTTCGGCTGTTCCTGGTACTTCTAGGCTAGATAGGTGAAAATGTTGACAGGAGTCCTGGGCTCGATTTTCGTGAAAATTCCATAACTAAGAGCCGTTTCACGATATCTTCATTTGTTTTGAAGATATAACGAGATTTTGATATTTTGGCGATTTCGAAAATGTGCCATAACTTCTTCATTTTCTTATACATATATCTAAAAACGGCTAAAACTTTATACAGGCACCTTTCATTAGCAATACGATACCGTATTCAGATTTTTTTCTTTTGTATGAAGGGCGAAAAAAACACAACTTTCTTATTTCATTATGGTATTTTGTTTTATTTAAAGTTTATTGTGCTTCGATTTCGCAGATCATTAGCACTACGGGACGGTTACATCTCATTAACAACAGTTTATATGTCAAAAATTTATATCAAACCCAATTAAGAATTGGAATTGTGTTGATCAAATTGATGAGTTGCACAAATTTGATGGTATTTTCCAGTTTTTCGTCTTCTTGTCCTAGGGTATGTTCAAGACATGGGAAGTGGCGGATTTACGATTTCAGGGGCCCTACGCTTCAAAACTTTTGGGGCCCTCTCTGAAACATTTTCGATTTTTTTCGAAAGAATTTTTTAATTGGAACGCACTTCTTCAAAAAAACATAAAGTTTATTAATAAAATACAAGGAATGTATATCAAAACAAAATATAAAAGATGAATAAAAATCTTAAAAGAAGGGAAAAATATCACAAAAATTTAAATACAAAATATCTTTAGAATATCAAATCTGCAGATTTTTTATTGCGGCATCGAGATTGAGGAATAAATGAAATCATCACAAAATATACAAGTATCGTAAAGCTGTAAATCAGTTACCTACAAAATAAAATTCCACTAGAAAAAGTGTGTTTTTTCTTATTTTAATATCATCAATTTCTTTTATTGCAGAAATATAATCGAGACTGCTCGTTATATCACTTTCTATAGAAAGTATTCCTAAAAACTGCAGTCTATTTTCTGTCATAACAGTTCTATATTTATTTTTTATCAATGACAGTTTAGAAAACGAGTACTCTGCATCACAACTTGTATTAGGTAGCGTTGCGAATAACTTTAAAGCAAATATATAAATTGGATAATAATTTTATCATCCCCTCATCATATATAATTTCAACATCTTTAAACAACTAGTATTTTCTTTTGGTTTCAAGAGTTTGAGATATTCCTGGAATTGAGATGCTTCGCTAATAATTTCCTCCTCAAGGTCTTTTTCATAATACTCCAAGAGTGTTTTAAAACCCTCCCTATCAATAGGTATTATCTTGCGAGAGATCACCTATATCAAATATACATTTGAATTCCACAATGATATCTCGATAGACAGAAATTCGACGGTCTAAGTCACCAATCGAAAAATCTAACACAAGCTGGCCGTCCCAGCTTCGCCCGGGTAGAAATTTGTTTCACCGGTTTCACTCGGCGATTTCATCTTCAACAGTTCAACCTGCCATATCTTTTGAGGTACTCGTTGTAATTGTATGATGTGAAGGGCAATTTCGTTCTAAATTAAATACTGGGGATAAATAACGTATAAGGTTGGATGAGGAGGATCAATACCCAATTCATAAAAACACACTCCCAAATAGTGCATAATTTTGGAAAACATCTGATTACAATAAACAGGTAATAGCCAGTCAATCTTGAGAGATAGATTTATGCTATCGCGGACTTTTTTGTAGAACTATTTAAGAGGTACATTTCCGTCATACATTGTATCCACGTATGTCCTACGGTTCTTGCAGCGCACGCGAAAATAGCTGATTATGGCTGATTTTTTTGTAATTATTGAATTTATAGTAGGTATCCTTAATTTTTTGGGTGAAAAGTATAGCCAATGTCACTCAGGGATAATGTAGCTTTCTGAGGGTGAAAGAATTTCTGAAATCGGTCCAGTAGTTTTTGAGCCTAGTCGTTTCAAACACACAAAAATACAAATCTTTCCTCTTTATGATATGTATTAGTATAGATCTCAATCAAGCTTACCTTTTATATAAATTATATCCTTCAATGAGAGTACAAGGATTCAAAAGTCCATTCACACTTCTCAGTTTTTTACAATATTTGAATCTTACACGTTACACGAAACTCGCCCGTCACTGTCAACACTATCCGAATCTTGTGAAATGATTAATGAATGTGAGAAAAAAATATGCAGACCTAAGAACTTCTGCACAAGTATTTTTCACTTCAGACCCCTAAACGAATCAACATCTGGTCGGCCGTTCTGTAGCACATTCCTAGATTTTAGAGGAAATGCCGACAAATTTATTGAATTATGATGTGATTGTAAACATTGGAATTCGGCCGCCACCCTTGACGGAATTTATTGCAGGCAGACAAGATAATTAATAATTAGGGACAGTATGCTGAATCTCGGATGGTGTGTTTTTTTCAACATCTGAGTTTTGCTCTGAGGCTTTTGTTATTCAACAAGAAGAAATCGGGAAAACACAAAGTCCAAGCCTCATATGATCATATTGGGCTTGTTAAAAATTGGAAAGTCTCTTTGAGAAAAAATGGATGTTTATTTAAAAAAAAATTGTTATTCAATTGCGTTTCATGTGAATGTATTAATTCATAATTCACAAGTTGCCTCTGAGCTTCTTATAAATATAGTTCAGTCTGACCTGTCTGACTATTATTTTTTTTCACACTTACAGACCGAATTTTCATTCTAGAAAAAAAAAATTAATTCGACCGCTGGGGGCCCCTATGGACGTCGGGGCCCTACGCTGCAGCGTACTAAGCGTACCGGTTAATCCGCTACAGACTGGACATGGGCGTGCGTCAGCCTGGTATAGCCTAGTCGTAATCGAGATATTTTGACTTGGTATAGACGATTATTGGGAAGGGTCATCATTCGGTATTTTTTTGATCCTATGTAATGCAAAAAAAAAATTTTGAACTTTTTTGTACGGGAATATGTAAAAAATTAAATTTTTAATATGGCGATTTCACTCAAATGCTGATTTTGACTCAGATATGGAAATAATATATCGACATACATATACAGGGTGTCCCAGAATATCATCGACAACGCTCGGCCATATATTCTCAAGATGAAATTCATACGATTAGCCGAAAAAAGTTAGGTAAAATGTTTTTAGTTTTTAAGTTATAAGCCATCAAAAATGGCAATTTTTTTTCAATTAGTGATGAAATTCGGTGGATTAATTCAATGACTAGAGTAACTTCTTTTTACGAAATGTCATGTCAAATTGAAAATATGGATCTATGATTTTTAGCGTCCTGGCCACCTTAAAACATTCGGATTTTTTTTTTACCCACATTTTTTATCTTTTTGATCTACTTACCGTATAAAATGTTAATTTCAGAAGAAAAATGCCCTCCTGCAGAATTTTCCTAGGTACAACCCAATTTCATTAAATTCGGTAAAGCCGTTTTATCACAAATTGAAATTAAAAAAAAAAATCGATATCTTTGATGGCTTATAACTTGAGAACTAAAAACATTTTACCTAATATTTTTTCGACTAACCGTATTAATTTCGAATTGAGGATATTCATGTATGGCCGAGCGTTGTCGGTGTTATTCTGGGATACCCTGTATGTATTTATATTTTCGAAGAGCTATTTTTTTTCACATAACATAGGATCAAAGAAAGATAGATACCATTCGTAATTGAAATAAGAAATTTGTTTTTGTTTTTTTTTTGTTTCCACTCTTTATACAAGAGATGAAAAAACTAAATACGGTGTCGTATAGCTAATGAAAAAGTGCCTGTAAAAAGTTTTTGCCGATTTTAGAAAATGAAGAAGTTATGGCACATTTTCGAAATCCCCAAAATATCAAAATTCCGTCATATCTTCGAAACGAATGAAGATATCGTGAGACGGCTTTCAGTTATTTTCACCTGTCTAGGTAGCCTGGAAGTACCAGAAACAGCCAAAATCAACCAATTTGGGTTACCCTGTACAGTCAACAGTGCATCCCATTTTGTGTGAGACAGTCAGGTTCCTCGCTTTTTATTCAAGATAGTCTTGCGGTTTTCACGTTCCTTTTTGTCAAACTCAAGTTGGCCTTATCAGATTTTGCATAACTGTTTATGAGATACAGGGCGATTTTTGAAATTGATACTTCTGGGACCCCTACTTTATCTCGAAGGTATGAGAAATAATGCTGAGCAGAAAATTTCGTCTGATACAGAATTCTACGTAGAATCCATCAGTGGGGTACCCACTAAATTTTTTTCGGGATATGCTTTTGAAGATACAATATTTTTTTCAATGGAAGACCCGGTATTTTATTATTACTTCGTTGAATTCGTTGTTTTTTCCCTTCAAACATGTTTTCCGATGATTTCAAAAGTACAGATTTGGTCGGGGTGAAATTCTGCAATTGGTTGAAGAATGACGTATTCATCCCTACGTGCGAAATTTTGACCAGATTCCACAACCAGAAACTTATAAAATTAACCCACCCTAACCTAACCTAACCTCACCTTATCCAGTCTAATCTAATCTAACCTGACATTTCCAAACTTAACTTAACCTAACCTAGCCTAGCTTAACTTAACTTAACTTCACCTTACCTAACCAAATGAAACCTTACCTTACCTAAACTAAACTAACATAATCTCGCTAAAGCAGAACGAGCGCCCAAAATAGGATCTCATTTGAAAAGTAAAAGTTATGATCGAATTCGCAAATACGCACTATGGAGCTGAACATTGTCTGACATTGATCCCTGAACATTCAGAAATTTTCACACTCCAATTGTAGGATCATCCGAATAAAGATAACAATTACTAATATTTTCTACCGAATAACTTCAATGCAAATTTCGATATATTGCCGATGACGATAAGTTCAATAAGTGATATCGAAAAATAATTTTGATGCTCTTGAAAATAAGTGTGTCATCAAAATAATTCCAGTTTATGAATGTGATATCACTTTTCCAAGTTGTGGATGAATTCTTATCATCGGTTGAATGAATATACCTACGTTAGTTTGATTTCATTTTTCGTAATTCCGACGATGTCGAAGTATTTATTGTCACTATTTATGCATGGTGGATCTTTGACTTGCAAACTCTGTATTCATTTATAGAGGGTGTTTTCGAAAGTCAGTAGAACTCGTTGAAATAAACCATCTCACTAAAAACTCTCATAAATGAATCTTTCAAGATGGCGAAGTTGTTAGACTTTAAATTTGACGTTTATTCGATAAATTAAGAAATCCGAGCCTGTTTACCACTCGTGAAACGCGAGCGCGACGCGATTTAGCTCCCGCATTCTTCGAACTATCCGAGTTCGGGCTCGACTTCGTCGCTTTGTGCTTATTAGGATACATTTAATTGATTACATTTTCCGCTTCTTCCTTGTGAGACTTTTATATCGGAAATTTTTCGTGAAATGGTTTAATCTGATGAGTTCCAACTGTTGTTGAACATGATTATTGGGAAACCCAGGAACCCGTAATCTCTAGAGTGTCAACAAGGTATCGTCCCTTTTTCTGATTCAAATGGACACCTGGGGCAAGGGAACGCCAAATCTACCGTAGTCATAATTCATCTTTCGGGGATATTTCTCGCTCTTAATGTTTCCGCAACACCCAAAAGCACGTGCGTCAGACTGGATCAGCGTCTTATTGAATCATTACGGGTTTGCGCTGGTTATACAGGAAGCTTCCTCGTTCCCATTTCTTTCCTTGTAATGATTCGATTTGCAGTTCATTGATTCATAATATTATGGTCGATTATTGTGTCGTTTTCCCATGTTTCCTCTTCGCATTTAGAATGACGAGATCAAGTGACTAATTTCGAAGATATGATTTCTTTATTATGCAATTCTCTATTTCGGGATAACAATCTGATTGCATCATTGGCAGGGAACAGGAACCGATGATCGGTTTTGATTTGGTTTTGTTCTGTCTTATTTATGCAAAGAACGTAAAGTGGAACTACGCAAACAGTTTTGTTTTATCCTGAATGAATTAAAAGCAAAACAAAAACCTATCTCGAAAACAGTTTTTATTTAAATGCTCTAGAAAGAAGAAAATAAAATTTTCCTTTGAAATTAAAGAAAAGTTATGATATAAGTATATACAGGGTGACCCACCCCACTGAGGCAGTAAATGACGACATTTTGAAATTTTTTTTTCCTTAAACGTAAAGGACAATCAGATGCACAATTTAAAATTGTTTTCACATATACAGAGTGTTCGATAACAAAGATATAGACCATAGTTACACTTTTTCAAATGGAATACCCTATATATGAATTCAAAAATTGAATGGAAAGCTCAAATAATGATGAGTTTATAAAGACCATTTTATGCCTTAGAAGAACCATTGTAGAGAAAATGGCGAAAACTCGAAAAAAAGGAGTATTTTTATTTTGAAATTAATGAATAAACCCTTCAAGCCAACGAGACAGACAATGTTTTTTCGTGTAGACATATTGGCTACCCTTATGCAGAGGAAAAAAATTTAACTCTGAAATATACTGAGTGATCATAATTAATGTTCAAACATCAACTACAAATAATGGTCAAAAACTTTCTTATTTCAAATGGCACACTCAGTATTTCTGTACCTTGTTGAACGTAAAAATTAATATCGAAACTATCTTCATTGGGTTTCTCTATACCTAAACCTAATAGTTTTCCAGTAATTTTCGATTTTTAATTCAACTAGTTAACCTATCATTATCATTAGCGATTTTCATAGAAATACTTAAAAATATTTTTGGGGAAATGCTTACAATTATTTGAAATCTGAAAAACTCATATGAAGATCTCAATAATGGTGTTGCGGTCACGCAAGATTTATTATTCCTTCATAAATGATTATCTACTGTTTTTCTGAATATCAATTCTTTTTTCAAATTAATTTCGCCTAGAAGGTATTAAGTGTCATTATCATTCAATCTTTTTCGGTACATGCCCTTAATTTTTTCTTTATTCTTATCGTTTTGAAGTTAAGCCATACGTTCATAGAATCTTGTAAAAAACGATTCATTAAAAAAAAATATTTTCAGGCGATGAACCTTCGATTCTTCATACTCGTTAGTCGTTATCTCCAATGGTTGGATTGAGAGATTGAGTATTAGTAGACTCAAAGATTCAAAGATGTTCAAAAAATACCTTCAAATACTACCTTACTACTGAATGTCCTTATGCTGGTGAAACTCGTTCCACTCGGTACTCAACTCACTCTCTGGCCAGAGGTTCACTATCACAGATCTCTTTTGAAAATCTCGAAAAGTCTTCAAAATATTGAAAATTTGAAGAATAGGGAAAATGTTGGACTGGAGCACAGGTTCATCGCCTGAGCAAATATTTTTTTAAATGAATCGTTTGTTACATGATTCTTTGAACGTATGGCTTAACTTCAAATCAAAACCATTGGAATAAAGAAAAATTTAAGGGCATGTACCGGAAAATATTTGAATGATAATGACAAATAATACCTTTTAGGCAAAATTAATTTGAAAATAATTGAAAAACAATTGATATTCAGAAAAACAGTAGATAATGATTTATAAAGGAATGATAAATCTTGCGTGACTGCAACACCATTATTGAGATATATGAGTTTTTCAGTTTTTAATAATATTGTTAGTATTTCCTCACAAATATTTCCAAGTATTTCTATGAATATCGCTAATCATAATAGTAGGTTAACTATTTATTATTGAAAGGTGCGTCTCGTCTTTCTATAGTCAAAGTATTTTCCATAAAAATAAATCAAGAGGATGAGAATACAGCAACAACGATCAGTGAAACCTCATCCCTCAATAAGTCAATAAGTATAAGTATGTCATGATTGACAAAACATCTATTGGATTTTGAGAACCATCATTTTCCTATTTTCTGTTTAATTGTGGGACACACTTTATATGTTAGGGTTACCCCACCTCAGACTCAAATGTAAAAACGAAAGCGTTTCACTGAAATTCAGCCATCAATATAACTTCGAAAGATTTTCAATTGAAAAAAAAAAAACGTCTGAATGAAACTAGATCGTTCATCGAAGGGTATTAGAAACCATGGCGCCAGATCTGATATCTTATCTCAAAAAACAACCTCCTGTGCAAACTAATCAGCCTTTGAAGGAATTGTTTCAATTACTTTTATAAATCGCTCGAAATATAATAGGTTCGTACATGTATAAGGTATACGAACGCCTCATTAACCAATTCCATAATCGTGTGAAATTATAGTCATTCCGATCGATTTAATGATTTTAATGAGATACGTAACAATTGTCACTTGTGCACAGAAATAGATAGCTATATTTACATTCGTGAGTCACGTTGGACACCCTATAGAAACTATATATTTTTAAGTTCCCGGCATCTTCAGAATCGGCAGGTTAGAGCCTGGTATATGCTTCAAAGCTTCCATTCATACCGTTAACACATTACTGAATTTGAAGGTCATCTGTCACAAAAAACAATTTTCCGTGATTCTGATACCAAGTGTGCTTTCTAGGAAATGAACTACTATAAATTCAGAACGAATTTGGAGATATGAAAACCACACTGTTTTTCTGGAAAGTATTTTCGCATGGGTTCAATTTTTTTCGTGGAAAAAATCTCAGCAGTGCCGCATTAAAATATACTGCTCCATAAGAGTTAGTGATATCGTATTCAATCGTTTTAAAAAGTATGTAATCTTCGAGAAAATCGCTGTAAAATCATTTGAAACTCAATAACAACTTGAATCGATCCAATAAAAATCAGTATGGGACATTTCGGCAATCTGGTCGCCTTTTTTCTGAAGTATCTTTGCATATGCTTCATGAATGTTCTCATTTTGATATGAAGTCAGTTTATCAACGACTTCGATTTGAAACGCGTTTTCTGAAAATGCCAAGACGTAAATTAACAAACGCTGAGGCTAATAGGGCTATCGGAATGCTATAGGGTGGCCTAACTCAGGTTGTTGTAGCGGAAAGGCTCCAAGTCAGCCAAAGTTTGATATCTCGACTTTGGAATAGGTTCAGGGAGACAGGTTCCGTGTTGGAAAGACCAAGGCTTGGTGGACGACGAAAAACAACACCTGCTCAGGATCGTTTCATCAACGTTTCGGCGAGAAGAAACCCTACATCTACGTGTAGAATGCTACGGAATACTCTTCAAAATGAAGATGGGGTCCAAGTTTTCATCG
Source organism: Adalia bipunctata (assembly GCA_910592335.1). Lineage (NCBI taxonomy): Eukaryota > Metazoa > Arthropoda > Insecta > Coleoptera > Coccinellidae > Adalia > Adalia bipunctata. Next base: position 25,809,797 of record OU342950.1, read on the forward strand.
AAACCATCAGACGACGTTTGGGATAGGTGAATCTAGACGCCCATTAAGAGGAGTTCCATCAACACGTGACCATAAGAGTCAAAGACTGGAATGAGCAAGGCAACATATCAATTGGAACGATCAATGGCGTAGTGTCCTTTCCACTGATGAATCCAGATATGAACGATTTTCAGATTCTGGAAGAATAAGGGTATGGACAATCCCACGCATACCCCGTAATCGTCGCTATGTCCAAGAAGTCCATCCATTCCGAGGGGGTAGTGTTATGGTATGGGCCGGGATATGTTTGAACGGGCGCACAGATCTACACATTTGTCCTGGGAATATGACCGCCTTACACTATAGGGAGCATGTCATTGACAATGTTGTGCCAAATTTTCACGCTGCTATTGGTGAAATTTTTCAATTCCTAGACGATAACGCTAGACCGCACCGTGCAGCCATAGTTGAGAATGCGCGCGAGGAGCTTGGTATTCCACATTAACCAATACCTCCGCACTCACCAGATTTGAATGACATAGATAAAGAACATGCATGGGATATGCTCCAAAGAAGATTAGATAATCATCAACCTACCCCAGAATCCCCAGAATGATCTGAGAGAGCTTCTGCCCCGTTTATGGAACCAAATTCCTCAAGAAATTTTCAACAACCTCGTGTGTAGTATGCAAAGAAGATGTCAAGCTGTTATTGATTCCCGTGCCGTGGAACTGTGGAAGCCATACATTGTATTGATAGTCTTAAAATGCTTGAATTCTCTGGGAATAAAATTTCATTTTACTCGATTTTTCTTAACCACCCTGTAAACGCTGCAGATCTACAGGCCAAAATCGAGTTGCAACTTGAAATCATATTAATATGAATTTTCATAACAAAAATCTTATTTTAACTTTACTTTTTTGCAATTTAAGTCAATATCCCTAACTCATGTGGAGCAGTTTATTTGGGACATTCAAATCGAGGGGTTTAGTTTTGTACACAATGCTCTTCGGATAGCCTCATAAAAAGATATCTGATAGGTTAGGATCAGGAGGTTGCGCTGGCCATTCGATCCTTCCTTGCCTCCTTTCCTTTCCGGGTAGGTTGATGATTAACCTACCCCAGAATCCTCAAATGATTTGAGAGAGCTTCTGCCTTGTTTATGGGACCAAATTCCTCATGAAATGTTCAACAACCTCGTGTGTAGTATGCAAAGAAGATGTCAAGCTGTTATTGATGCCCGTGGAGGCCATACATTGTATTGATAGTCTTAAAATGCTTGAAATCTCTGGGAATAAAATTTCGTTATCCTGTAAACGCTGCAGATCTACAGGCCAAAATCGAGTTGCAACTTGAAATCATATTAATATGAATTTTCATAACAAAAATCTTATTTTAACTTTACTTTTTTGCAATTTAAGTCAATATCCCTAACTCATGTGGAGCAGTTTATTTGGGACATTCAAATCGAGGGGTTTAGTTTTGTACACAATGCTCTTCGGATAGCCTCATAAAAAGATATCTGATAGGTTAGGATCAGGAGGTTGCGCTGGCCATTCGATCCTTCCTTGCCTCCTTTCCTTTCCGGGTAGGTTGATGATTAACCTACCCCAGAATCCTCAAATGATTTGAGAGAGCTTCTGCCCCGTTTATGGGACCAAATTCCTCAAGAAATGTTCAACAACCTCGTGTGTAGTATGCAAAGAAGATGTCAAGCTGTTATTGATGCCCGTGGAGGCCATACATTGTATTGATAGTCTTAAAATGCTTGAAATCTCTGGGAATAAAATTTCGTTATTTTACTCGATTTTTCTTAACCACCCTGTATACGCTGCAGACCTACAGGCTAAAATTAATTTGCAACTTGAAATCATATTAATATATGAATTTTCATCACAAAATCTTATTTTAACTATATTTTTTGCAATTTAAGTCAATATCTCTAACTCATGTGGAGCAGTTTATTTCGCGTCAGCTTGAAAACACCGTGTATACCTTTTCCTGAGTCTCAATTTCTTCGTGTTTATTGTATTGCCCAATTCATCCTTATGTCAATATTCCCACGTTTCGAAACTCCTTGGCGCTTCTTTTCGGAAGCGACAAAAGAGGACGGAACCGAAATGACCAAGTTTCGAGTTGGTGCCGAAGAAGTAGCGGACTGTCCGATGAGCCTGGTCCCCTCTAATGCCACGAACAAATATTATCTTTGTCGTTGAAACGTGACAATCTGCCAATAGCTCTACTATTTGCCTCTACAGGTATTAACAGGGGTTAATTGCTGTGGGAATGCCAGGTGGATTTCAGATTGTTATTCCTGGGCTCGAATTCGGTGGAGGAATAGGAATGAGAACAATGCAGAAATAAGATTTAAAAGGTATCAACGAAATAACCCATTATTAATTGACGGTCACTATGAAATGAAAAAATATGGCATATTCTGAAACAAAATACCACAACTAACACAATTTCTCAACAACTCAGCAGTGGCGGCTTGTCCTATGATGCAAGTGCCTCGCCAATAAACCAATAAACGTCGAAAATTACACGTATAGATATCATGTTTTATTAATTACTAGCGACCCGCCCCAGCTTCGCACGGATGCAATGGCCATCCTCATAAACAACGGTAGTGCCGACCCGCACCGCTAAGTTCCTGCATTTTGAATATGTAATATCTTCGGAAATATTCATTTAAATTACATGCTGTAAAGGGCCACATTGATGTATATTGAATGGACAATGTATTTAAGGTACTCAATTGGATAAGGATTGATGCTGTATTGCTTAAAATAACTTCCTAAATAATCCATTTTTTCCCGTGAAATGTGAAGGATAAAAAATGTTTATTGTGGGTTATCCTTGAGGGATAGACATATACCATCGCGGACTTTTTTGTTGACCTGTTTAATGCCGGGTTTCCACCAAGCGGACAGGTCAAAACAAAACACGAACTGTTCGTTCGGACAGAAATTTCGAACAGTTTTGTTCGGAAAATGTTCGAAGACTGTTGGGGTTCCCAACGGACTTTCTGTTTACACCAGTCGCGGACAGAAACGAATGAAAACTGTTCGTGTTTTGTTTAAGTTTCATTCAGTTTCCATAGAGACACCGGACATGTAGTTGTGAAAATGTGTCGCGCTGCAAACTTGAAAGAACAAGCCGACGAGAATTTATTTTTGCTGGCAGTTACATTTTACATTATTCCAAAGAACAAAACTAAACGTCGGTTTTGGATTAGTCCATCCTTAAGGCAAAAAGGAGGAAATGTGACGTCTAAACTGTTACAAGATCTCAGAGGAGATGATATTAGTTTAGGAGGTGAACTTCGATCAAGTTTTAAGAACTTTTTGCGAATGTCGAGATCAGATTTTGAAAATCTGCTATGTTTAATTGGCCCTATCATTAACAAGAACAACACCAACTACAGAGACTCTATCCCAGCACAGGAACGTTTTGCCATCACACTGAGGTTCCTACAAAGAGGAGATTATTTATTCAAAGTTTCGGTACCATCTATATCAAGAATTGTGCCAGAAGTATGTAACGCACTGATCGAAGTTTTAAAGTATACAATTAAGGTAGGCATATAATAACAGTAAGGAGTTCAAATTATAGTTCTTCCCTTCACGTACCGAATCAAACTACCACTAGATCGCAACAACGTAAATAAAAACAAACTGGGCGTTTACACCAAGCTGACAAACAGTCCCCGAACTCGTAAATCCTTTGAAGTTTACCGACATTGGATGGGACTCTGTTTGTGTCCGTAAAAACGCAATTCGCGGACTCTCGAGTCCGGAAAACAATCCACAAGTTCTAGAACAGTCCGCAAACAGTTCGCGGACTGTCACAAACGGACCGAGTTCGTGTTTTGTTTTTGTCCAGTCCTCTTGGTGGAAACCCGGCATTAGGAGTACAATACCGAGTAAATTATTTGGATTTATCTCGTGGGGTTCAGTCAGCGTTTGCAATGTAAGCGCAAAAAAATGTGTTTATTTACCTGTAAATTCATAGGTGTTTCTCTACAATATTATGCATGTATCATACATATGAACCTTCCTTTTGAATCACTTTATCTATTAAAAAAAAGCGTTTCAAAATCTGTTGCGTATTTTTGAAGATTTAAACATACATACATATAGGGACAGACAGCGAAAGCGACTTTGCCAAAACCATAAGGATCATTTTCCTATATTACCGTAAGAATAACATGGGTGATACGCGAATTCGTGCCTTATTACATGGACCAAAACTATAAAAATAGTTATTTACGACATCACATTTGAAACATGTAAATTAATCAATGTTTCTCTACAATATTATGCAAATATCATACATATAAACCTTCCTCTTGAATCACACTATCTATTAAAAAAAGCGTTTCAAAATCCCTTGCGTAGTTTTGAAGATTTAACCATACATAGGGACATAGGGACAGACAGCGAAATCGACTTTGCTTTATACTATGTAATGATTTATCTAATCATTCAAAGTTTTTTTCATTATCTACATCCATACGCATCAATATCGTAATTTCTCATCATTATACAGTGTGTTTGGGCATGACTTAGCGATAATTTAGAGGCATCAAATATACCTAATTTTATCGACAAAAACACCCACATTGGGAGGTTTACCCCCCTATTTTTTGAATAGCCGCCATTTCAAATTAATATTTTTATTTCAGTGGACCCTTCCAAATGATATCGATTTCTTTGGACATAAAGGTCCTACAAAAAATGTTTTTGAAAGATAATACTACAACCTTTCATTAAAGTAGAACAATATGAAAACATTTAACTCATAAATGTCATAAAAAAAAATAATTTCAGTCAAAAGATTGACTGAAATTTCAAGTCAATCCTCAATAAAAAAATTAGATGTGAACACTCGAAATATGTTATGTAGGTACTCGTAATTTTTTAAATTTTGAGCTAATCAGCAAAGTTTTTGGAGTAATTGTTATGAGGATGAATCATATACAGTTCAAGATGTAAAGCGATCTATTCCAGATTTGAGTGGGTGTCTTGTGAATATTACACAACTGACGAAGAAGAGACTTCACTAGAATCAGTCATTTATAGGAATATGTACTATACGGAGTGGCCCATTAGTGAAATGAAGTAGAAAATCTCGTTACTTACGTTAGTAACGAAATAATTTTACTGCAATAGTGGTTGCTCTTGCACTGATATATCTGCCTAAAATAATATTACACCCTAATGGTAACCCCTTCATATTATTTCATCGTTTAATGGCAAATAAGTCTTTCTATTTATTCACATGGAAATTTTTCTTAATTTCTCCGGCGTTGCCGACATATTACGAAAAATTTATGGAAAATTGAAAGATTTTACTTCATTATCAGAGTGATTCAAACTTCAATATTCTCAATTATCTGATTAATAAGTGTTTCAAATCTGGAGATATAATGGAGAGCGATTTCCTTGTAGAGGATGTTCTTCACAAGGTCCAAACAACAAGGATGCTTTTTTTTCAAATGGCATCAAATTACTCTCTATACGCACCCTTTGAAATGTTAAGTTTTCGAGTAAGACTCCATGCTTTGTTGGTCCCAGGAATATCTCAAGATTTCGTTCTCAATCCAAAGCAGGGGAGATTTATACAAGACCTATATGGACCCAAAGTGGCTCCCAGTCCCCATCGGAGATGATGGACAATACTGTAAATTAAAAAAAAATAAACTGAATAGTTCAGAATTGGAGAGCATACTGAAATGACGGAGATCCTGAGGGATTTCCGATTTTTTGGAACAGATGAATAAACATGAATTCCCAAGATGTCTTTTCCAGAAATAGTGCGTTTGCGAGAATAATTTCTAATTTCATTTCTATGAACTAATTTTGGCGGCGTCAGAGTATTTTTGGGAGATATCACGGATATCCTGCAGGTTCGAAAAGTACGAAAGAAAAACAACAGAAAAATTAGGATGACCGATGACAGACCGAGAAAATCTGTGAGTAATGAATCTTTATCATTAGGAATAGTAGCAAAAAGTCACTGTTTCAGCAGGTAATAACACAACTTATATTCTATATACAGGATGGCCAACATGAAACAGTTCCGTTTTATTTGTATAACTCACATAGTTTAGGTTTTATTGATACCTACTTAAAGTACATCGATTAAGTCTCTGACTCACTGTATTAATTTAAAAATCCTTTTTGATTATAGTTTTTTCGATAAAAAAATCTGAACTTTTTGTTTAAATATGAGTAATAATATACCTACATTTTAGGAGTAGAAATTTTCAAATTCACATATCATTATAATTTATTGAAAGAAAATGATTAAACTTACCTTTTATTCATACAAAAGGCTCAAGTTGTCGATCTTTGAAAATTATGGGTATATTTAAGACAAAATAAAAGGTCGATCAGAATTATCAGGGATTATTAAAACAAAATTAAATGCAAACGTCAAAAATTCACGTTTTCCAAATGCAATTTTTGAATGTTCAGACGAAAGGAAATGTAGAAATGAATGGCGAAAACGTTATCCTGATGTCTGAAATAGAGTTCCTGATCGATCCTACTTCTTTATCCAATTCCTAAGCAATTTTATTCTTCCTGTTTGTATATTGTGAGGTATAGGCGTGAGTTATTATAACTCACCCTATTGGTTCATTGATACTATCAATTATAGATCAAAATCAGTTGAATAATGGATATATTATTCTATGGGAGTAGATGATAGTATATTGTTCTATGAGCAGTAGTGTAAGTCATAACACACGCAGATGAATTTTGCAGCCCGAGCCGTCAGGCGAGGGGTGTAATTCATCACTACTATCAATTATAGATCAAAATCAGTTGAATAATGGATATATTATTCTATGGGAGTAGATGATAGTATATTGTTCTATGAGCAGTAGTGTAAGTCATAACACACGCAGATGAATTTTGCAGCCCGAGCCGTCAGGCGAGGGGTGTAATTCATCAAGTGTGTTATGACCATTACCGCGAATTGAACAATAGGTATACTTTATCTTCGATTTCTTCAGTAAAATTCGAATTAATCTGCATTTTCAAAATTGACAACGAGTTCTGTGGTCGAAAATCGAATCGATATCGAATCCCGTAGGCGTAGAAAACGTCAAAAATTCACGTTTTCCAAATGCAATTTTTGGATATTCAGACCTAACATGTAGAAATGGAGGGCGAGAACGTTACCTTGAAGTCTGAAATAGAGTTCCCCATTGACCCGACTCTTTTATTCATTTCGTAAGCTACATTTTTCATTTTTTCCTATTTGTATTAGAGTGAGATATAGGCGTGGGTTAATATAACCTCACACTATTGGTTTATAGAGACTATTACAGATCACATTCAGTTGAATAATGGATATATTATTCTATGGAAGTAGATAATAGTACATTCTGAAACTAGTTGCAGAATGGGCTCCTTTTCCAATATGAATATAATGCGAAATTCGAATACGAGCGACGAAGGAGCGAGTTTTCGAACGCATGAGTGTTGGAATTGCATTCTGCAACGAGTATTAGACGATATTTTCTCTATTTCAGTCAAATTTTTATTGAAATTCAATGAAAAATTCAGATTATACATCTTAGTGACTTTTGTATTTTATCTTGGCAGTTGGTGACTGTAACGAAATTGACATTTCCAAATTGACGTGTGTTGAAAATTGATAGGATCGGCAGTCATTGTTGACCACCACGAAATGAAAAATATAACTAAAAACAGTGCTGAAATGAATTCATCAAAGCACTGTTTTTAGTACTGTAATGAACTCATTGCGATACTGAAATAGAGAAACAATATGTATTATCTTATCAGTAGACGTTTTGTTTTGTGATGAGTGCACATGCCACTTGGCACTTGCGGCCATGCTGAATGTCAAGATTGCCGCTACTGATCTACCGAAAATCTTCAATGGATGAGGAACACACTCAATTCCCTTCATAGCCCCTTTTCTTTGAGGGCAATTTGAATGGCGATAATTATTTAGGACTACTTGATGCCGTTCCAAGCTTGGCCAATTTATATTCTGATCAAGGAAATCCTCGAGTTCCACGGACTACGATATGATTCCAACAAGATGGAGCACCACCACAGTACCAACCCAATGTCCGGCAGTATGACTCAATATTTCCAAATCGGCGGATAGGAGGCGAGGAAGGATCAAACGGCCAGCGCAATCTCCTGATCCTAACCTATTAGATATCTTTTTATGAATTATGAAGATATACGAAGAGCATTGGGTACAAAACTAAACCCCACAATTTGAATGTCCTAAATAAACTGCTCCACATGAGTTAGGGATATTGACTCAAATCGCAAAAAAATATATTTGAAATAAGATTTTTGTGATGAAAATTCATATTAATATGATTTGTTGCAAATTAATTTTAGCCTGTAGGTCTGTAGCGTATACAGGGTGGTTAAGAAAAATCGAGTTAAATAACGAAATTTTATTCTCAGAGAATTCAAGCATTTTAAGACTATCAATACAATATACAATGTATGGCCTCCACGGGTATCAATAACAGCTTGACATCTTCTTTGCATACTACAAACGAGGTTGTTGAACATTTCTTGAGGAATTTGGTTCCATAAACGGGAAAGAAGCTCTCTCAGATCATTTGAGGATTCTGGGGTAGGTTGATGATTATCTTATCTTCTTTGGAGCATATCCCATGCAATCCTATGCAATTCAAATCTAGTGAGTGCGGAGGTATTGGTAAATGTGGAATACCAAGCTCCTCGCGCGCATTCTCAACTATGGCTGCACGGTTCGGTCTAGCGTTATCGTCTGGAAATTGAAAAGTTTCACCAATAGCAGTGTGAAAATTCGGCACAACATTGTCAATGACATGCTCCCTATAGTGTAAGGCGGTCATATTCCCAGGACAAATATGTAGATCTGTTCGCCCGTTGAAACATATCCCGGCCCATTCCACAATACTACCTCCTCGGAATGGATGGACTTCTTGGACATAGCGACGATTACGGGGTATGCGTGGGATTGTCCCTTATTCTTCGAGAATCTGAAAATCGGCCATATTTGGATTCATCAGTGAAAAGGGCACTACGCCTTTGATCGTTCCAATTGATATGTTGCCTTGCCCATTTCAGTCTTTGACGCTTATGTGTTAACGGAACTCCTCTTAATGGACGTCTAGAACTTAGATTCACCTCTCTCAAACGTCGTCTGATGGTTTCGATGGAAACTTGGACCCCATCTGCGTTTTGAAGAGTATTCCGTAGCATTCTACACGTATACTCCATTAACTTTTATAAAGTATCGCGGTTTGCCATGAAATTTTGACACATTTCACCGCGTATATTTTGAAAATGTTAGGTTATGGTCATTCCACTGTCAGATACGCCCACAACGTTGTCGTTTCTGCTAAAAAATCGTAGTAATTACGTATTTATCAAAATGTTCATTTACTTGGGGAAATTAATGAATTTGAGAAAATATTATGTTAATGCAGAAGACATTTAAATACATTTTTGCACAACCTGAAATACTCCAGCATGAAAATGTAGTAGTTCTACGAAATCTGCGCCACAGTTAAATCTTCGAAGAACTAACTCCATTGACAAAGTTGAAAAAGAGTAAATAGAAAGTAGACCTGGCAATGTCGCTTAATTTTCACAAGTGCCAACCTGCGTCTGTTCTAGGGGAAAAACTTGATAAACCTAAATCATGGCCAACCGCGATACTTTATAAAAGTGAATGGAGTATAGATGTATAGGGTTTCTTCTCGCCGAAACGGTGATCAAATGATCATCAGATGTTGTTTTTCGTCGTCCACCAAGCCTTGGTCTTTCCAACACGGAACCTGTCTCCCTGAACCTATTCCATAGTCGAGATATCACACTTTGGCTGACTTGGAGCCTTTCCGCTACAACAACCTGAGTTAGGCCACCCAGAAGCATTCCGATAGCCCTATTAGCCTCAGCGTTTGTTAATTTACGTCTTGGCATTTTCAGAAAACTCGTTTGAAATCGAAGCCATCGATAAAATGACTTCATTTCAGAATAAGAACATTCATGAAGCATATGCAAAGAACCAATCTTCAGAAAAAAGGAACCAGATTGACGAAATGTCTCATACTGATTTTATTGGATCGATTAAAGTTCAAAAACGATTGAATACGATATCCCTAACTCTTGTGGAGTACTATACTTAGTATGACAAAACTCAGTACCATGCATCATTCATTTATTCTCCTCAGATAAAGACGTTCCTCAACTGTTTGCATATAAGCCCATAATGTTGTACGAGCGCATTTAAGTTGAACCGTATATTTTCTGATGGAGTATCGAAAAAATTTCGGTTTTCTCAGCGATCGTTTCCAACAATCCCAGCCTCTGGATTTATTTATAAACTCGAACGCAGTACGCGTACTTGATCAATGGTAAACTTTAATTCACACCTAGGCGGTAAACAGATTCGATTGAATCTGGCGTTGTATGGGAGGAGATACATCAGATCAAAGTTAATTTTACTTTCAGAATCCATCTCGGGTAATTTCTCGATTGCTCACGCCAGCTTTCGATGTCGATTAAACGTATTTGTGAAAAGGGATAAGCGTCTGAAGTTTTCTATCGATTTTCAGGCGTACATCTTTAGTAAATGATGCCATTTGTGATTTTATTAGTGGCTCAGGATTCTGAGAAGGGAAAAGAAACAGAAACATTGCTGCGTAGCCATTATACTTTCACTTTAGTTGAAATTATACACTGTGGAAAAGCCGAATGGAATCAATTCATTATCCTTTACCGTATTCCTATTTCCAATACTTCTCTTCGTGGTATTCACTCTTTTATCCTTCGTCAACTTTTCAGGATTGAAAACCGATTATTTCGGTGAGCAATTGAATTTCCCAAAATCGAAATAATAATTCTTTCCACGAAACGCAGCGATTTACTTTCTCGAACTGGTTTAAAAATAAAATCTTCAACTTCATGCCCCAATTCTCAAACGTTCCACCTAATTTCGATACGAAGCACGATATTGATCATAACTTTTATTTTGCATTCGAGGGGACTCGGTTGAAATTGTGGATTCAGAGAGCTTGAAATTGAGAAGTATATCGGGCAGATAGGAGATGTACAGATACGTCATTATTCGAAATCTCGCTTTGAAGTTACCTCAATGAATGGGGATTTCCAGTACCTCAAAATATGCACTTTTCTTCACATGACGTAATGAAGGGCAGTTTATAACACATTTGTAACCATTTATTCACTCTGAATTTTGAAGAACTGATTGATTATTCGATATTGAAAATGTGTTTTCAACACGTGTGAATTCAAACGTCCCTCTGCTGTGACGTCAGTGGCTCAATTTGTAATATGATTGGTTGAAGTTTAGGATGGAGGAGACAAAGCCCAAAGTAACTGAGAGACACGCCGGTGTTGTCAAGTCTCTGTAAAAGCTCTGAATTTATTCATAAATATATTCAGTAATCGTATTATATTTTATGTGGTCACTATAATGTTTTTGAAACATCGTCATATAACAACTAAATTTTCATTAAAGTTGATATGATACTTATTCTCTGAAAATACAAATACTGTTGTGACAACCACGCCTACAAATGATAAAAAAACATAACCTACTTATTTGTCATTATTCGACATCTCGACGTCTTCTCTGCGTACTATAGAATGGCGTTTCTTATACAGTTAAGTCTAGGAGTATTCTATACTCTACATTCTATACTCCTAGGTTACGTCAACGACTGACGACTATAAACAGTTGCCAAATCCATAATTATTCTTACCAGTAATCTGCACTTCTCAAAATGAAAATAATTATTAATGCTTCCTAAATTAGGAGACCGGCCTCCTATACCAATTCTTACCTGTGTAGACTAGGGATAATTATTTTTAATTGAATTTCTCACCTATCTACTAACTTGAACCCTCTTAATCTTCAATAAGGAGGTCGTAAATTCAATGATATTATGAAGCTTTATGGAGTACAAATGAAAATGTCATGATGATGAAAGAAAAACATCCAAAATCAACATTATATTATGATATTATTAGGAAAGTGAAAGCTAGGGCTTTTTCAGGCTAATTCTTTTTTTTGTGATTTGGCAATGCTTTCATTCTTATATCAGCAGCACGTCATGACGAGTACAATCAATCAAAAATCTCTCTAGCCACTGACGTCACACGATTTCCTGCTTCTTCTGATCGTTTGAATTCGGTAGCTTATTTTTGCGTTTTCAATATTTTTTAAGGGTATAAATTGATGAAGAAAAAATTAAAAAAAAAATCACGAAGTACGTGAGAATCCAATATGTCAAAATATATTTTTTCTGAAAATGACTGGAAATGCCCATTGAAAGACTTTATTAATCAACATATACTATAATTTATTCTTCTTGATTCCTGACAAGTATTAAAACAAAAAATATCTATTCTAATTTGTGCAAATCTGATCTCGAATTTTTATAATGCCACCCAATACTATTACCTGGCCACTTCGGAAATAAAGCCCCATGACCACAGTCAGTGTATTTCGTTTATTTCAAAGATGTGAGACCCACATTTTAAACTTTTTTTCTGTGTCAAAAAATAGATTTAGGATTATCAAGGCGATGATTCTTAAGGTTCTCAGACCTATTAGCACACAAACTTCTTTGTCGGTTCAAAATGAACTGCATATATCCTCTTACGATCCACAAAAGCAGCAAAAAATTGTATATATTGATGTATTGTCGAATAGAGTTGCGAGTGACAAGGTAAATCTCCAGAATAGTGGGAAAGGCACGTCTAGTTATCGCGGAGGTAAAACTGAGGAAGTCCAGTTTCTTGTTCATTTCTGACGATTGAAAAGATTATTGCAGTTAAAATTATTGCGGATAATGACGATGGAGATGTTAATTTAGGGCACAGCTTCGAAGCAATCTCGTCTTATTTCAAATTTTAGAACGCCATTTGATGCAGGAAGGAAATATACTGTGTATTAAATAATTTGAAATCGAACAAAAAATTCATTAAAAACCAGCAATGAAATGGTTAATCATATTAAAAAACAATAAATTTTTAAAACCATTTTAATATATCGTATCATTGGATATTGCCACAATAATAAGATACGTAGATATGTTTGAGGTTGAATTTCATTCAAGTATCTCGACAAAACAGGTCAATTTCATTCTTATTATCTCTGTAGTTTAAAAATAATCAGGAGAACAAATTAAAGAACTTCTCATTTTTCGAACATCTATTTGAATTTTGACAGTTGACGACACTGCTCTGAAAGTGTCTAAAAATATGCATTTAACTTTAAGGTTGAGATTTTTAGTATTCGTCCCACATAATTAAATGAAATGAATAGAACAAGTGGAATAAATCCAATGAATCAAATAAATGAAATATACCGTGTGTTTCGGTATGACTTAGAGATAATTAAAGGTTGAGGGCATCAAATATATTATCGACAAAAACACCCACATTGGAGAATTTACCCCCCTATTTTTGGAATTGCCGCCATTTTGAATTAATTTTTTATTTTAGTTGACTCTGTCAAATGATATCGATTTCTCTGGACATAAAGGTCCTACATATATGAAAAAAATGTTTTTTGAAAGATAATACCACCACCTTTCATAAGAGTAGAACAATATGAAAACGTTCAACTCAAAAATATCATAAAAAAGTTCTTGAAGAAATGTATCAAAAAATTTACCGAATTCTTTTCAAACAGCAATTACTCATACTCTCAAATTACATTTATGTGAAATACAGAAATGTGAGAAATGAAGTGGGTGTCGTATTATGGCTGATATCCTTGCGTGTTAGTTCATTGGAAAAAAAATACACCAATGTACTAGTTTTTGTACTATTGAGGATTTACTTGAAAATTCAGTAAATTTTTTTCAAGAATTTTTTTATGACATTTTTGAGTAGAATGTTTTCATATTGTTCTACTTCAATAAAAGATGGTAGTATTATCTTTCAAAATACATTTTTTTCACATCTGTAGGACCTTTTTGTCCAGAGAAATCGATACTATTCAACTATAATAAAAAAATTAATTTAAAATGGCGGCTATTTCAAAACTACGGGGATAAACTCCCCAATGTGGGTGTTTTTATCGATAAAATTAGGTATATTTGATGCCCTCAGATTATCGCTGAGTCATATCGAAACACACTGTATAGATGAAACAAAACAAATATAATTAATGAAATGAAACTAATAGAATCAATGAGAGGATAAAGAACAAAACGAAAAGAGCCAATGAAATAAATGAAGAATAAAATGAATACATTGACGAAAATGAATAGAATTAATGAAAAAAATAAAATGAATAAAACAAAGGGAGCGCATGAAATATTAAATGAATGGAATGTACAAACTAGAATCAATAATATAAAATGAAACAAATACAAAAAAAAAAGAAAAAATATATGTTATGAATTATATAAATGGAAACAAATGAAATAGATGAAATTGATGATTAAAATAAATAAATGTTATGGATAAAATAAATGAAATTAATTAAGTAAATAAAGTGATTGAAATGAATTATGTGAATAAATCAGATGAAATTATTAATTGAATAAATCAGATGAAATGAATGAAAGAATCAAATCAAATAAATTAGGTCGATTCAATACATTTAAACGGTGGGTTTCACAAAGCGCAATCACCGGTGATCCGAGCTTGATCTAGAATCAACTCGATTTGACAGTTCAAAAATCAGAGAATCAAGCCGTTGATCACAGATCACCAGTGATTACGCTTCCTAAAACCCACCGAAAATAACTGAAATAAACGAATGAATAAACAGAATGCAATAAAGATGATAAATTGAACGAATAAAACAAATTGAATAAATGAGATGAATAAAATGATTGAAAAATATGAATGAAAATGAGATTCAAAGTGGAGTTTCAGCCTCCCTGTTTATTCCAGTCATGTTGCATATTTAAGACAATCCTTTTTGTTCTTCATCTTGAAAGGTGCTGAAACCTCTGCATGGTTCCAATCAATCCTCACCGATTTCCTTGTGAAGACACCACGATAAAGGAGGCAACAGACTTGTTGACTGGAGTCCGCCGACAGACGACGAGAAGAGCGGTTGGGGACGAGGCAAAAGTTCGATACGGCTTTTATCGTTATTTCCGTATAAGAACCTAGAGTAACAATTTCACGAGTGATACGTCCGGGTAGACGCCCGCCGTTCCGACGCTGGCGCCGCTATACCGACGCCCGAATTGTTATTTGATGTGAATTATCGACTGTCTGGGAATAGGAATAGGAAAAATGATGAAAAGCGGACGAAAATATGGACGGCGGAATGTGGGAGCTTCGTTTCGTCATCCTCAGGTTTCAGATATACAGGGTGATTTTTTTTTAATGTTTCATTAGACGTTTTCGAGGAAGGAATTTTGATACAAATTCAAGATTCTGTATTTTTGTTTTAGAGTACATGAACTCAAATAGTAAAATATTTTCAAGCGGAATCTACTTCCGGTTCTACCGGAAACGGATGTGAACTTCGTTATTTCAAAAATAAAACCCTGTATATTTATACATTTTCAAATTCTTCGTTTAATTCTGCAATGATTTGATGTATGATATGCGCAACCACTTCAAGCGATTGTTGAGTTATAGCCTGATTGTCAAATTTGTTGACAGAAAGAGAGTCACAAATTAGTGTTTATATCATATCTCCTGAATCCTTCATTGTAAGCATTTCTTTTCGCAACAATGGAACAAAAGAAAGTATGCTGATACTGCTTCTGGTATAAATTATCAGGAAATACACACAACCAAACTTATATGGAATCACCCTGTTATTTGGAAAAAACGAATTTTAATTGAAAAAAAGTCGCTGAAAAGTGAAGAGCAGTTTTCCCAAAACAAGTTTATTACAAAAATAATATAAATTATTAAAAGATTATTTTTATAATAGAACAGAAAATTAAAAGTGTAACTTTCTCTAAAAATAATTTTTATGTAACTGAGAATTGAACAACAAATAAAACGATTTTAACAAATCAATAATCAGTATTACCACCCCTGGCATTGATACAAGCTTGAATTCGACGAGGCATGCTTTCTATTAAGTTGTTAATTTCTTCTTCTGTAACATTTGCCAATTTCTCTAAAGCCGCTTGTATAAGTTGCTCTGCGTTACCAGGATTCTTTTGACGAGCTCTAATTTTTCTTTTGATCCTATCCCACAAGTGCTCGATAGGATTAAGGTCCGGTGAACAAGAAGGCCACTCTAAAACAGTCACACCTTCTGTTTCGAAACAATTTTTTGCAACTCTGCTGGTATGTGGAGGTGCATTATCCTGCATAAATAGGAAATAATCTCCAAAAGCACCTCGCCAGAGCCTCACTACAGGTTGTAGCACTAGATCAACATACCTAGGCCCTGTCAGAGATTGTCTAATGGGAATTAAAGGAGTTTTCTCACCAAACATAATTCCGCCCCAAAACATTACAGTACCTCCTTTGTATTTAGGGATCGGTCTTGCAGCTTGGAGTCTAGCTTGCCTCCCTCTACCTCTTAAAATGCGAACACGCCGGTCGTCTGATCGTAGGCCAATTCTGGTCTCATCCGAAAATAAGACATTTTTCCAATCTTCAATAGTCCAATCTTCATGCTCTAAACACCAATTAAAACGGTCAACTTTATTTTGCCTTGATAGTTCTGGAACTCTTAACGCTCTTCTCTTGAATAATTCCCGAGCGCGAAGTTCTCTTCTGATAGTTTCGACAGAAACACTAACACCTGTAGCTTGCAAAAATTGCCTTTGAAGCTCTGAATGAGATACTGCGGGATTTCTTCTTGCTGTTTGGGCTAAAAAGCGATCCTGCCTTTCTGTAGTTACTCTTCCACGACTTCTTCTCGGCCTATTCTTTAGGGTTCCTAACTCCAGAAACCTTGCATAGGTTTTTGAAACAACCCCTTGTGTAACCCCCACCGTTCTTGCAATCTGTCTTTGTGACATACCTTGTTCTGCCATAGTAATAATTTTTCTCTCTGGACTTCCGATAACCCCACATAAGGCATTTTTTTTAAACTTCGCAAAAAAACAAAATATAAATTCACTGCGACGTTCGAACGAAATGGTAAAATCGACACTGCAAAGCCAAATCTTATAAAGTGCTTATGAACCTAACTGTTTTTGTGAGTAAACACATGCACTTTTTATTTTATTATATATTGATATCAAAATAATATTTCATCTTAATACTGGGTGATTCCATATAAGTTTGGTTGTGTGTATTATACAAGGTGCCTGAAACAAGGCTTCAAAGTGAGCCTCAATAAAACTATGAGATCTCAATTTCTTCAAATGATAACCATATTATTTTGTAATTCCGATCGATTGCTCGTCAAAAACTAGTTAGAGTGTGCCAAGCATTTTATGTCTTTAAAATCAATAGTTTTGCCGTTGTTGAATAAAATTCGAATTTCACGACTACAGCAAGGTTTCTTTGTCTAGTCATAGGTTTATTATAATTTTCAAGTAGGCTATGTCAATACATAGTTAGAATATGTCAGTTCATTCATAATGAATTGTTGAGAACTACTACAGTAGATGGAGTTCTTAAAAGAATTAATAAATGTATGGAGGAAGGTGGTCAACATTTAGAAAATTTATTGTGATAAAAGTCAAAGTTTTTTGTTGTTAAGAAAATTGTTGTGGCAATTTTAAACTAAGATTTTTTTATTTAATCATCATTCATTATCCGCCTTGTTTATTGGTCACATTCGCCCCAAATGAAGAACAGACTTGATATGTATATCATTCTAGTCACTAGTGTATCTCCCTATTTATTATTATTATTGCATTTTTTGCATAGTGCTTGATCAATAAAAATAAGTAGGAATGACAATTCCTAACATAGCCAATTAAAAAAAGAATAGCATATCAATGAATTTGGCTGAGCCAAACCTGTCTTTAGTCGTAAAATTCGAATTTTATTCGATAACGGCAAAACTAATAATTTTGAAGACAAGAAATGTTCTGCACACTCCAAGTAGTTTTTGACGAGAAATCGATCGGAATTACAAAATTCTATGGTTACCGTTTGAAAAAAATGAGAATTCATAGTTTTTCCGTAAATCGCTAGGAAATTTTGACATTCCAGTCAAAATTGGTCATAGAAAAAGTCAAGATTTCCTAACTGTTAGGAAATATTCATTTCCTTACTGTGAGGAAATGATATTTCCTTACAGTTGGTTCGACATATGCATATACGAACTTTTCTCATGATTCCTTCGGCATCTTATTCTAAAGAAGCAGTGTTTTCACTGCATCAACCAGCTCTGGAGGAGTCCCAGAGATAGCAAATTCATCATCACTTATCATTTTACACTGTTTCAAATTAGAAAACACTAGCAATTAAATTAATTATATGCGTCAACTTTGACAATTCAACATGAGTACGTTTCCATAGTAACGTAACCAATTTCAATACGAATTTCGAAGAATCATTTTTTATGAATTATATAATTCGCGATTTCATCAAAATTGATTGGAATTCTGAAGGATTTGCGGAAAAATAGTATGTTTACCTCGTAGGAAAAGACATATTCCTGGACTCTGTGTTGCCAACACAATTTTCACAATCGTCCAAGAATGTTACGCTTTTCCTACCCGGTAAACAATGTAGTATTATTGAAAATCACTTTGAAGCCCAGTTTCAGGCACCCTGTATAATATTTCCTCATAATTTATACAAGAAGCAATATCAGCATACTTTCTTCTAGTCCACTGTTGCAAAAAGAAATTCTCACAATGAAGGATTTTGGAGATATAAACACATTGACACTCTTTCTGTCAACAAATTTGAAAATCAGGCTATTATAACTCAACAAACGCTTGAAGTGGTTTCACATATCATACATCAAATGAGTGCAGAATTGAACGAAGAATTAAAATATGTATAAATATACAGGGTGATACATTTGAATAACGAAGTTTACATTCGTTTCCGGAAGAACCGAAAGTAGATTCAGCTTGAAAATATTTTACAATTTATCATGTAGGGGAAAGGGGGGCAAAACCGGGTAGCTAAGAAAAGTCTGCAATAATTTTTTATTTATTTATGTTTATTGGTTAACACTTGACTTTTTATGCCGTAGCATATGAGCCAAACAGTGAAATGAGTTAACCTTATTAAAATCCAGTACAAGATGAAAAAACCAACAAAAAGAATTATATTCTATTTTACGGTTATGCCCCAACCCTCGGGGCAGACGCAGAACCGTGTGGCAAAAGGGGCAATACCAGGTATTACGTATTATTCACTATTAGCATTAGCACACACGAAATCAGCTGAATCATCTTCTAACCATCCTGTACAGGGTGGGCAAAATTGGTGCTACATGAACTAAAACTTTTTAACCCGAGGAGATAGAGAAAAATGAATGGCACCTTATAGTCTTCTTTTTTCGAGAAACTGATAATGCCATCAACTGCATTCCTCTATCTTCTTTTGTGTCCGAGTTATAAGCCAAAATTGAAATTTGGGCGATTTCAACTTTGGTCATTATCTCCGTTTCTGTTCAAGCTAGGATGCTGAAATAAAAACATTATACAGGCGCTTTTCTGATGGCAATCCAGTGGGGTACTCTGATTTTTTCTAAGAGGTTCATTTGCTGAGTTATAACATAAAGTTGTGTTTTTTTCTTATGGAAATAGTAGTTTGAAATGACTCAAAAAGAATCGCCATTTTTTTCCCGTTTCAGAAATGTATCATATGTTATACATCGCCCTCAAATTCGTTAAGATAATATGAAAAATATGGTTTGTATACGGAATTCAAATTATTAAGTACGCTGAATCATAGAATTATGTGTCTCTACGCATTGTGTAATTATTATTTCACAGTTGAACACTTAAATTATTATAAATTTGACTATTAGATGCCGCGGCATTATTCTAACACCACGAACCTACCCTATTTCCAATGTTTTTCATGTGAGCATGCCGAAAAAAGTCACTACAAGATCTCTCATTCCGAAAAAATGCTCATTCGATTACAGATTTCATTTCTTTCGATTACAAATTTCATTTCACTCGAAGGGATATGTAATTTGGGAGTCTATGGTTGGACCCAAAATGGCGGTTTCTGGTATACTCCCCTTTATAGAGCCTTACTATTCTAATTCGCTAAAATGGAACATGTTTCGAACAGAGATCGCACCATCAAGTGAATACTTGATACTGTTCGAAACAACTGTCAGTTATTAAAATTTGAAGTGATCGTTGGCGGCATCATGGAGATATTCCAAAATTACGAAAAATATGAAATTGAAATGTTTCATTTTAGCGAATGAGAATAGTGGGGCAGCAAGTGATTCAACTGTGAAATAATAATTACACCATGCGTAGAGACACATAATTCTATGATTCAGCCTACTTAGTACTCAATAATTTGAATTCCATATACAAACCATATTTTTCATAATATCTTAACAAATTTGAGGGCGATGTATAACATATGATACATTTCTGAAACGGGAAAAAAATGACGATTCTTTCTAAGTCATTTCAAACTACTGTTTCGATAAGAAAAAACACAACTTTATGTTATAACTCAGCGAATGAACCTCTTAGAAAAAATCAGAGTGAGCCACTGGATTGCTATCAGAAAAGTGCCTGTATAATGTTTTTATTTCAACATCCTAGCGTAAACAGAAACAGAGATAATGAGCAAAGTTGAAATCGCCCAAATTTCAATTTTGGCCTATAACTCGGAAACAAAAGAAGATAGAGGAATGCAGTTGATGGCATTATCAGTTTCTCGAAAAAAGAGGACTATAAGGTGCCATTCATTTTTCTCTATCTCCTCGGGTTAAAAAGTTTTAGTTCATGTAGCACCAATTTTGCCCACCCTGTACATCCTTCGTGTGCCTAGTTATTGCATGTTTCAGTGCGATATCCACCAATCATTTTTGGTAGTATGAGAGTACTGCTCTTTGTCCTTGTCACTTTGTGATTTATCGTCTTCTTCTTCTGAGCTGGACTCTTCAGCTTTTCGTTTTGTCAATTTCTTGTTTTTGTTTTCTTTTTGTATCACAATCTTTCTTTCCACCTCTTGTTTTAATTTATTTTGGGTATCAATCCGAGATTTTATTTACCTTTTGAAGCAGCCTCTTCCAAAGACATTCTTTTTTTAACCCTATCTTCAAGATTTGATTGAGGAACATCGATCTGGCACAACCGGGCGGTACCCGGTTATGCCCCACGAGGATTTTCCGGTTTTGCCCCAGAGCTAATATTTTGAACAATGTTGAGTAATAAAAAACACATGAGAAAAATTAAACATATCTACAAAGTTTCATACAGCCAAACAACCTACATATCAAATTATGTATTGGCAATTATCGTAGAATATAGTTAGATCAATCTGTAGGTAGGAATAGATTCAGGTAAAATAAGATTTTATACCAAAGATTCACGTGGTTCTTTACAACAGTGATAAATAAACAGACACACCTGTCAGAACTTGTATAAATACTGGCGTAGATGAGAGATATCAACGTATGCTACGTGAACAAAATTTAACCGACGCAAAGGGGATAAATTGGGGGTACCCGATTATACCCCTATACCCAGTTTCCCCCCCCCCCCTCTCCCCCACTCTAAAACAAAAATACAGAATCTTGAATTTGCGTCAAAATTCCTTCCTCGAATATGTCTAATGAAACACTTAAAAAAATCACCCTGTATAAATGTTGGCTTTTCGAGAGTTGTTCTTTCACGGATTTCAGATTTTAGTGCAAAAATTCTTAGAGGAAAAAACAAGAATTTCAAATGGCACATCGAATGAAGGTTTTCATGGCGAGGTAACAAATGATTTTTTCCAAATTTCCTAAATGCAAATTTCAGAAGATCTTCAAGAAAACAAAAGGTTATGTCCATAATGACAATAATCCAAAGATCCTGCAAAACATTACTTATGTAAATACTACTAAACTATACCAAAAATCTTGTCTTCAATTTTCTTCATAAAATTAAAAAGGGAGTACCTACAGCTCGCTCCTCATTCCTCTTTCCTGGAGGGACTGATGCTGTTACGTTTCCCGCAGAACCATTCTGGAAACGCGGCTTTGGATTGGTAGGATCTCGATGTTTCCAGAACCCAGGATTTATCCTTCGGGACTCTCGTCTAGCCGTCGTCGTTTGGGCTGCGATAGGCGGGGTCAACGACTTTCCCAACGAATTTTCGCTCGAGTAATCGCGCAATAAAAGTTCGTTTATTGTTCTGCGGGTTGTTTTTCGAGTGTTTTCAACCCTCTGAATGATATGGACGATAAAATGATAGTGATAATAGGAGGCATGAAGAACTTGGATTGTAGCAATATGCATTTATTGTTTGTTACAATTAGAAAGTATTAACTGAATCAGTTGAAGGAAAATATTCGAAAAAGGAAACGAATATTCGAAAAATAATAGATATTATGCGAATATGTCAATATTTGGTATTTCACAGGGGTCAAAAATGTATATTTTGGCGTACATATGGAGTTTGCTTGCGGACTGGAAGGTATCATCAGCAATTTTATTTTTCAAAAGAAACTACCTCATCTCTTTCTGATTTGATTTGACGCTTCGTTCTTACAAGGGTGGACTCAACCCTATTTTTGTGGAAGCAAACTTGAAACAGAGAGGGAAGTTTTTTGAACGCATTTTCATATGTCCAATTCGAAAACATCGTTCCATTCTTCACTAAAATAGACAACTTTTGTCTTATCTAAGAACCTTCGTATCATTTAACATTTTATAGATAACAATAGTGGTACAGCATAACAAATGAAGCGTATAAATAATGAATTATACACGATGTATATGCCCAATTGGAGGTACAGGGTGATTGTTCATATTTTTCTCAATAGCTTTCTCGGTTTATATTGGTAGATAGTACAAAAACGTCTAAATGGGCAAATTTGTAGTATTTTTTATGGGCATTCAGAATTCAGTACAAAGAAATGCATGAAGGCATCGTAAACCTAAAAAAATTATGAGAACTGTTATTTTTTAAACGGTACACCCTGTATTTTATTTTCGTTATCGGTAGAGCTCTTTCTGCTGATTTCAAAAATATATACTTAATGAAGGAAGAAATTGATATACTTCCTTTGATTATTATTAGAAATATCATTCGACAAGACGGAGCACCAGCTCATAGTGTTCTACGTGTTAGAGAATACCTCAATGACATCAGATACAATATGTGGATTGGCAGGAACGGGACCATTCTATGGCATCCTTTACAGTCCCGACTTAACTCCATTGGACACTTTTTAATGGGGATATTTAAAATCTAAAGGGTGTATGACCCATCCGCAAAATATTGAAGACATTAAATTCAGAATAGAGGAAGAAATTGACAACATCAATAATAATCCAAAAATGATATGGAAAACCCTCAAAAGCTTAAATAAAATATGTCGACTGTGTGTAGAAGTGAATAGGGATCATTTTGAATACTTAATTTATTTTTAATTAATGAATAAATGAAATAAATATCAGTTGTTTTATTATCCACGGTTCCTTTGATATGAGGAAATCGCATCGTTGTCGTGTGGCGTTCTACAGGGTGTCCCAGAAGTTGCGCACCCCATTGATGGGATCGAAGGTGAAAAATATTCTGAGCCCAAAAATACATGTTTGAAATTTTTTGATATCGTAGTTAATTAGTAATTAATCGATGAAAGTGACCAATCAGGAGCGCCCTATAGAAGAATAAGTAGGCAGTGGAGAAGCGAGAGTGAGACGCCAGTCCCGGTTTACTGCGTGAAAAGCCGGCAGCACCTCTGGCGTCTCACTCTCGCGTGCCCACTGCCTATGTACTTATTCTTCTGTTGGGCGCTCCTCAATGATCACTTTCATTAATTAATCACTAATTAACTACGTTATCAAAAAATTTCGAACATGGGCTTAGAATATTTTTCACTTTCGATCCCCTCAATGGTGTGCGCTTCTTCTAGGACACCCTGTATAGTTGCCTTAGATTTAGACGAAAAAACACATATTGTTTTCAGAAAACTGCCGAAAATAACCTCCATAAAGTATATACAGGGTGTTCGGTAGAGGAACCGACAAAAATTTTCTGTGTATTGGTAGAAATAACTGTAACATTTTATTCGAATAAACTTTTGTCCTAAGTGTTATAGTTTTTGAGACAGGATTTTTTTTCGGTTTTAGTTCGATTCTTTTTAAATTTCTACAAAAACCTCTACAACTATATTGTTTGCAGCTGTATGTGTGTCAAACTTTTTGTATTCTATTCTGTAATGTATTGCTTTACAGGACAAATCATTCCTTCAGTCAGAGAGTACCGAAAAATTTAGTTATAAGACTTCAAATTCATAAAAATACTTTCAAACTGTAAAACTCAAAACTTTTCATTTTTTAGAAAAAAAACCAAACGCGGCAAAGGGCTTCGTTTTTATTTGAAAAGTTCTATGGTTTATCCTCTTTCTAATGATATGCTCATTAGGGCACAAAATTATTTCTTTAATAGTCAGTTTGCGTCAACTGTTCAAAAGAGGTAGTATATGAAAAATTCTTTTTTTTCAATTATTTTTAAACTCTCTTTTATACTTATTTATATCATCATTATTACAAATCTTGCTTAAATTGAGCATTTCCATTCCTTTTACAGGCTCGACATCTTTTTTTATCTCTACTGTAATTACTTACTCTATCTCAAAAACTATAACACTTGGGACAAAAGTTCATTTAAATAAAATATTACAATTAATCCTACCAATACACAGAAAATTTTGGTCGTTTCCTCTACCGAACACCCTGTATTTGAAATCAGAAGAAAGAGCTCAACCGATTAGGAAAATAAAATACAGGGTGTGCCATTTAAAAAATAACAGTTCTCATAAATTTTTTAGGTTTATGATGCTATTATGCATTTCTTAGTACTGAATTCTGAATGCCCCTAAAATACTACAAATTTGCCTATTTAAACGTTTTTGTACGACCAATAAACTGAGATAGCTATTGAGTAAAATATAGATAATCACCTGGTGGGGTGATTCTTTAATTAATTTTGAGAAATTAAGTCCCATAAACTTGGGACCTCAAACGTTTCGTCTTCGATATACAGGGTTTCAAAATTTGAATCTTCTCCGAGTTTTTTTCTTATAGTATCTGCATTTCACAAGATATTCAACTGGAATTTGGCATAGATATAACGATTCAGAGTTTACACTTTACACCATGTGACCTGCCAATTACGATTGCAAATCTACAGGATGATATTTTTTCTGGAACACTGTCCCCCTTTTTCCTCCGGAACTTTTTTTGGAGAGCCACTTTTAGTTTGAAAAATGTTAAAAATGAGCATTATTGTTATACTAAACTTTATGGTCTCTTGTAGTTTTGTCGCATTTGCTACCGATTTCGAGAAAAAAATCAAAACGATTCCTTCGAAATTCTCGAAAAAATCAAAATTGTCATGAAAATCCAGTTGAGTATGAAAAGAAATCTAAACTTTTTAAATCTGGAGATCTGGCGGGCTATGACTGATATCCACCTCGTCCAATTCACCTGCGTTAAAAATTTTCGTTCAAATACAGTACAACTAGTACACCCTGCATCTGGAAAACGAAACGTTTTCGGCCCCATGGTTAAGAAACTTTTTTCCTGAATTTATGCAAGGAACCTCCCATTTTCGTTTATAACTCCAATTTAAGAACAGCCAGTGATTTTGGTTATTTTCTCGAACTGGATTTTTCGACCTTTAAAATTCTGCTAGTACAAATTGGGCCACCCTGTATATTTCTTCTCGTTCGTTCGTAGTGTATCCTAAGATTCCCGGACTGATTCGAAGATTTTGTAAGTACCTATCAAAGTGGAGGGTTCCAGTTCACAAATCGAAATTTCCTTCCTCGTACACTGTTCGTGCTGATATTCATAGTCGGAAAAAAGGCCTCTTGTCAAGTTTAGAATGTCCGTAGGATCTCGAGTTCTTGAGTTTCCGATTCATATTATTCAAGTTGTAAATATGACACCACTTCAGATGCTGGCTAGGGTCCAACGCGGGGGAAACTAATAATAAATTCACCATTATTTCAGATATTCAAAATGATCTTCTGGCACACTTTGTTCCGGTGCTTATTATCGCATGTAGATAGAAAGAGAGAGAGAGACGGATAAATTATCAACAACGGATTAGCTCATCGTTCATACGAGCATGAAGAATGCAATTATTCACTTTGGAGATCCAGGGGCTTCGAAATTTTTGTAGACGTGTTCCAGGATGTGCCCGAATGAAAACATATATCAGGCTCGTAATGCGGGCTTCGTATTAATTTCGCGAAAGATAAATGCAAACACGTTTTGGCAGGAGTAAATATCCTGCAATTCGAAATACACGAAGGTTAAGGATATTTTGGACCGTTTAGGAGAGAAGAGCAAGCTTCCAATGTGAAGCCGACCGAATTTTTCATCAAAAAATTATGATATTATTTGCATTTCCTTCTCAATATCATCCACAATTATTTTACAACAAATGAAGAAGTTATATCTTCTGAAATGGGGTATTTTGAGGACCTTTAGGGAGGCTAGAATAGGGTGTTTTTCTGTCTATTGGTTTAGTGTTTCAATAAGAGCGCAAGATTTCAGTGTTCAATAAAACATGGTTTTCTGCATCAAATCATTGAAATATTTATTGATTTAGAAGATATACATTTGGGAATTATGTATGAAACAAAATATACTAACTGACGAAGAAAGTGCACACCAGAACAGAAGAAGATGATTAAATTTTAGTAAAGCAATGAGTAAATGATTGAAATTTGGGAAAATATCGTGAAGGTTTTTTCATTTAAACATCCAGTTCGATGAAAAGACTAGTTTTCAAGTACAAAAAGATCTGAAACGTGGATATCAGCATATTTTTTGAACGAATTCAGTATCACTACACATACACGGGTAGACAGAGTATTTTCAGAGGTTTTCATCTGTTCTCCTGTATCATACGCAGAATTGTATAGTACCCCGTTTACATTCCCTCTGCTTACACTTAGATTTGGAGCGGGAAACAGATTTATTTTTCGATTATACAGTCTGTTCCTTGACGCCATTCCTTCGCACGTGTCTCATGCCATATATTGTTTGATTTAAAAGTATGTATTGCTCTCTTTCAAAAAAAAATATATACGGGGGTGTCTTTGCCTTGTGAATATATTTTAACCAGTGGCAGATTTACGACTTCAGGGGCCCTACGCTTCAAAACTTTTGGGGCCCCCTCTGAAACATTTTCGATTTTTTTCAAAAGAATTTTTTGATTAAAACTGACTTCTTTAAAAACAAAACATCAAGTTAATCAATAAAATACAAGGTATGTTTATCAAAACAAAATATAAAAGATGAATAAAAATCTTAAAAAAAGGGATAATTATCACCCAAATTCAAAATATCTTTGGAATATCATATCTGCAAATTTTTTATTGCGGCATCGAGATTAAGGAATAAATGAAATCATCACAAAAGATACAAGTATCGTAAAGCTGTAAATCAGTTACCTACAACATAAAATTCCACTTAAAAAATTGATTCTTTCTTATTTTAATATCAGCAAATTCTTTTATTGCAGAATCATAATCGAGACCAGTGGCACAGCCAGAATTTTTGTTCGGGGGGGGCCCGACGCAAATATTCAACTGTATCTACTGATATACAGGGTCTTTCACGAGGAACCTCACCCATATTTATACGGGAAACTACTGAACGTATTTTCATGAAATTCCGCACTTATAAGTATTTCACGATGCTGATGAAATCTAAAATATTTTCAAGGCATGAGCACTTCCGGTTTTTCCGGAAATGACGTCAACTTCCGTTTTTCGAATTAGAACACCATTTTTTTATTGCAGAAATAGATTCCTTAGAAAATTTCAAGTTATTTTGATGTAACATTTTTCAGTTTTGGTTGGAAAATTCTCTCTGAGCGGGAAAATTCGAAAAAAAATCGAAAATAGAGCTCCGCTGAAACAAGAATAACTTCGAGGTTTTTGGATGGAAAATTTTCTTATTGGGATTTTTCAAGATGTAAGATTGATGTATCCACTTTAAAAATCGAAATCGCGATTCATGATACAGGGGGTGAAAAAATCGCTTTCAAAGTTAGGGATGACAAAATCGTGAAAAATCAATTTTTTCAAATTAGAACCCCATTTTTTTATGGCAGATATTGAATCTACGTTAAAAAATAATGTGAGTGTATGCATCACACCCTTGCCCTAAAGTGGATATTAAAAAAATAGATTTTTCACGATTTTGTCATCCCTAACTTTGAAAGCGATTTTTTCACCCCCTGTATCATGAATCGCAATTTCGATTTTTAAAGTGGATACATCAATCTCACATCTTGAAAAATCCCAAAAATGAAAATTTTCCATCCAAAAACCTCGAAGTTATTCTTGTTTCAGCGGAGCTCTATTTTCGATTTTTTTTCGAATTTTCCCGCTCAGAGAGAATTTTCCAACCAAAACTGAAAAATGTTACATCAAAATAACTTGAAATTTTCTAAGGAATTTCTGCAATAAAAAAAGGTGTTCTAATTAGAAAAACGGAAGTTGACGTCATTTCCGGAAAAACCGGAGGTGCTCATGCCTTGAAAATATTTTAGATTTCATCAGCATCGTGAAATACTTATAAGTGCTGAATTTCATGAAAATACGTTCAGTAGTTTCCCGTATAAATATGGGTGAGGTTCCTCGTGAAAGACCCTGTACAGGTAGAGAAGTTTGCATGCAGAAAAATCTCGGGGGGGGCCCGGGCCCCTCGGGCCCCCCCCTGGCTGCGCCCCTGATCGAGACTGCTCGTTATATCACTTTCGATAGAAAGTATTCCTAAAAACTGTAGTCTATTTTCTGTCATAACAGTTCTATATTTATTTTTTATCAATGACAGTTTGGAAAATGAGCAAAAAATTCTGTCAATTTTGGATGCTTAGCTTTACTCTGCTCTTTACTTTCCTTGAGCTTTCGTTTTTGGTAGCCGCTCATATAACGTCTGTCAGACATGGTGTCACGTCAATATTACATAATATGCAACTAGCAACTGTAATGATAAGAAAATGTTAAATGTTATTTTATATATTCTGTGAGGACTAACAAAGAAATTCATCGACTTCGCTCTATAGAAGTATGAAATCCGAACCGATGAGCTAATATATGAAACATTATTATGTAATTGATACAACAAAAGAATGGTAAAATATGAACATATTATCGAACATAGTGAATGAGTCTATCGGAGATGGTCGGAAGTCAAGAAAAAATTGCAACAATTAAATTGATAAATATCTAAATATGCATCCATATTTTTGAAACGAAATTATTTGTTTTGTTTGTCATTTCGTCGTACAAACACATAGGTACAGGTTGAATCAAATAATTTCTGTAAATCGCATTTTGTATTTCCTTTTCCCGTTTGTCGTATGCCTTACATATATCGAAAATGAATTTGACTGGTCTGCCCTCGGGTCTGCCTCATCATCACTCGAATTATGTTTATGCCGAATTGCCGAAAAATTGGAAGAATTTTATTTCTAGCATATGAAACTGCTCTGTAAAGCCTACCTTCTATATCAATTATATCGTTCAATGAGAGTACAAGGATTTCAAAGTCCAAACACAAACAGAAATAGTTCAATTCACCAACACTTCTCAGTTTTTCACAATATTTGAATCTTACACGTTACACGAAACTGTCAATACTTTTCGAATCTTTTGAAATGAATGTGAGAAAAAAATATGCAGACCTAAGAACTTTTGCACAAGTATTTTTTACTTTACAACCCTAAACGAATCAACATCTGGTAGGCCGTTCTGTAGCACATTCCTAGATTTTAGAGGAAATGCCGACAAATTTATTGAATTATGATGTAATTGTAAATATTGGAATTCGACCGCCACCCTTGATGGAATTTATTGCAGGCAGAGAAGATAATTAGGAACAGTACGCTGAATCTCGGACGGTGTGTTTTTTCCAACATCTGAGTTTTGCTCTGAGACTCATGTTATTCAATTGCGTCTGTTGTGAATGTGATAATTCATAATTCGCAAGTTGCCTCTGAGCTTCTTATAAATTATAGTACAGTCTGACTATTTTTTTTCACACTTACAGAATGAATTTCCATTGTAGAAAAAAAAATTCAATTCGATCGCTGGGGCCCCTATGGATCTCGGGGCCCTACGCTGCAGCGTTCTAAGCGTACCGGTTAATCCGCTACTGATTTTAACTGTAGATTCTTGAGGTCAAAAGAGAACTTTTTTTCATTTCCCATTTTTCCGAATTCGGCTCTGTTAAAAGGATGTAGCCATTTGAAAAAAAATGGGCTGAATACGCGCCTGATACGATTCTTTGGAATTGATGCAAAGTTTATATTTCTTGATTGACATTGAATTAATACATTCAAGAAATACTCAAGCAATAACCTCATTGGAAGAAAAATAATACGAACACGATATTTCCTAACAAAAACACTTAGTTTTGTCCGATTATTTCTGAAATTGAAAAGCCATAATTCTCCCACCCAAATAAATTGCTTCTTCGATTTTCCTGAAGATTTGTTTGTAAACACTAATAATTTGTTCATATTTTCCTCCATATCCCGAAAATATCTGATAAAAAGTTGTTTTTTCACTAACCTTACCTAACTCCTTTAATCTAGGTATTAGGATTCGAGGTCAATGACCTAATCCAACCCATCTTCTATGATATTTCGCAGAGCTTCTGATAAGATCATGCCAGATTGTGTTGATTGTCTCTTTAAATAATGGTATGGGCGAAACCAATCATTACGTTCCTTATCGTTTTTTTACTTTTCGCTTATGATGTCTAGCCATTCCTTTTTGGAAATGTGACCAACGAGTAGTTCTGATTCTCGCCGATGTAGCGCTACGATCTCGATTTCAGTCGCCTATAACGGTGCGCTACACGCCACCTCGAAATGTTAGCCGACGCGCAAGACAGACCGTTGTTCTGTGTCCCCAACGTTAGTCCCATGAACGACGCATGCGTATAGTGATGACCGGCGTGATGGACTAGGATTTATTCATTTATTCACAGAGAAGAATTCAAGCAGGTGATGATAATGTGAAGACTTTCAGTGAATTAATGTAATAATAACCATGAAGTTTGAAATTAAAATTCCAAGAGGATATTGTTCAGATAGAAACATCCCCACAGATTATTAAGTGCTAGGTATCATTTTATTTTTCATTGATTTCAATTTAATACGTGGTTTGTATCAACATTCATCAGCAATATATTTACGAATTCATTATTCTATTTACATTTATTTCTTACATGGACAGGTAACAATACCCAAATTATCAATTTGCGTATATTTTATACGCATGTATGTAGATATAATTTCATGTATCTTAGAATTCAATTCTATCTCCCACATTTGTGGGATTTTATTATTACATATCTTTACATCAAACGTTTTTCCATCATAAAGATTTTAGTCTTGACAAAGTTGATAAACATTCTGACAACATTTTTACCTTATATAGAGATCAGAGAGTTCATAATCATACATTTCAGCCATTCTGTGATACTGAAGACCCAAGGAAGCATCCAGATTATTTTTATGATTTTTGATTTTTTCGTCAATGTTTATCGGGTTAAATTGGGAATAACTCGAAAAGGACGCGTTTAATTGAAAAAACATAAGTATACTTCCTTTCGAAAATTTAAACCGCTCATCTTTTTCAAGTCGGTTAGTATTTTTGCAAGGATTTATGAGTCGGCTACCCTGTCACTTTTATACCAGGAGAAATATTGAATAAGTTTTGATTGAGGAATATGCAGCATGAATTGAGCAAGTAATCAACCAAAATTCAGTTTATTCGAAATGGCGAAGATTTGAAAAGAAAACAATTTTTTTATGGATTTTCGACACCCTGTATCTTTCGAACGAAACCGAATTTTGAAAAATAGTATAGGAAAAAAGTGATTCCTCTGATGAGAGGAATCTACAGTTGAAAGACTCACCCTGTATACAGGGTCTTTCACGAGGAACTTCACCCATATTTATACGGGAAACTACTGAACGTATTTTCATGAAATTCAGCACTCATACGTATTTCACGATGCTGATGAAATCTAAAATATTTTCAAGGCATGAGCACCTCCGGTTTTTCCGGAAATGACGTCAACTTCCGTTTTCAAATTAGAACACCATTTTTTTATTGCAGAAATAGATTCCTTAGAAAATTTCAAGTTATTTTGATGTAACATTTTTCAGTTTTGGTTGGAAAATTCTCTCTGAGCGGGAAAATTCGAAAAAAAAATCGAAAATAGAGCTCCGCTGAAACAACAATAACTTCGAGGTTTTTGGATGGAAAATTTTCATTTTTGGGATTTTTCAAGATGTAAGATTGATGTATCCACATTAAAAATCGAAATCGCGATTCATGATACAGGGGGTGAAAAAATCGCTTTCAAAGTTAGGGATGACAAAATCGTGAAAAATCTATTTTTTCAAATTAGAACCCCATTTTTTTATGGCAGATATTGAATCTACGTGAGTGTATGCATCACACCCCCTGTATCATGAATAGCGATTTCGATTTTTAAAGTGGATACATCAATCTTACTTCTTGAAAAATTCCAAAAATGAAAATTTTCCATCCAAAAACCTCGAAGTTATTCTTGGTTCAGCGGAGCTCTATTTTCGATTTTTTTTCGAATTTTCCCGCTCAGAGAGAATTTTCCAACCAAAACTGAAAAATGTTACATCAAAATAACTTGAAATTTTCTAAGGAATCTATTTCTGCAATAAAAAAATGGTGTTCTAATTTGAAAAACGGAAGTTGACGTCATTTCCGGAAAACCCGGAGGTGCTCATGCCTTGAAAATATTTTAGATTTCATCAGCATCGTGAAATACTAATGGGTGCTGAATTTCATGAAAATACGTTCAGTAGTTTCCCGTATAAATATGGGTGAGGTTCCTCGTGAAAGACCCTGTATAACAGGATAACGTTCGTCATTCAACGTTACTGCGATTTCGACAATCAGAACACGTTGTTTCACCGAATAATGCTTCATGTTTAATAATAATAACTCCCATCTGTCACTTCGTAATCATGTCACATTAAGACTGTCAAACATGGCGCGCAATTCATATCTTGAGCTTCTTTTAGTAATTGCTAGCGAATTACCGACAAACATTCATAATATTTCTGTTATTCTGTATTCGAGATCTTCGACAATTTTCCCAATTGGTTCTCGATCTGCGAATAAGGTGGATAAACGAGCGCTCATGAGTTCTTCCATGTCAGTGCTTTTAGTCAACCAGCAACCTTATCCTGTAAAACCATTCAATATGTACAGGTATTCGGGAAAATGATAACGATAACAACCACTTTTCACCTTTCTGTGTTCTAAGAAATAGAATGAGACAGAGCTCATGGCAGAACGCATGGATTATGGCCACCCTGTAGATGTTGGTGAGGAGTTTTGAATTCACGTAGAACGAATTGGCATTGGCGCTTCCAACAAGTTTCGCTTTTCTGAGTGTGAGTCGTCTCTGTAAATGAGATTGTTTTCGGGATGAACTTCGCATCCCGGACCTCCTGAACGTCGGAGAAACAAACGTAATACTGAACCAGGAAAACTCCCGGCTATATTTCATCTCGTCTGTATTTATTATTCCAAGCGAATACAAATTATTCAACGCCGACTTTGTTTGTTTTCCCTGCAGTTGAAATCCAAACAATTTGAGCAGCAATTAAATTTTTTAGAAGACTACTGACTCAATTACAAAATGAAATATGTCTATTGCTTTGGGTCGTTCCAATGATTGAAACTGCCGAACGTTATTTTTAAATCGTTGGACTGAGTAGTTAGCACCATTCTGCAGAAAATTGATTGAAAATTACCTCCGCATAATTTCATACATACCAACATCACAAAGAATTCAAATTTAATTCTTGTTTATATGTTTTACAGTGTTTAAAACTTATAAAAGTAATATAAACGAATACTCTTTATTCCAAAGACATACAGTCAATCTTATTTTCTGTTTCTGGAATAATTCCTCATTTAACACCATGAGTATTGAGCAACATCTTGTAAAATAAGAACCAATTGCTTATTATATGAAGATTGAGGTCTCTATTACGTTATCCTTCCAAGTAAGGAAGAAATGTGAAGAAAATAAAGAATACAGGCGCTAGTGTAATCCGATTTGGAGGTAAAGTTCATTGCGTGGTGTCTACCGATAGATTAATTACAGATTTCCAATAAGGAATAACTGCAATGAGTCATCGAATCTGGCACCTAGTATTTTCATGACTAGGAGATGAATATCAGAGGAAAAGGAAATAGAAACTATTTTTTTGATATCGACAGAATTTCATTTCATATTTTTGCTATCAGAGACCTCTATCAGGATTCTGATCAACTGTTGTTGATTTTCTTCACAGAAGCCTTTTTTTGACGAACCAATGTTTCTCACCTTGCGGTTAGATGGCACTGTTGAGCTTACATAGGATTTTTGAATAATTTGATAGATTATAAGCCGCAGTAAGAATATACATTTCATATTACAATTTGACGCAATCTATTCACGACTAGAATCAGCTCACAGTTACCGGAAGTTTTCTGCATAGCTATTGTGTACAGATTTCTTATTGATTTTTCAGCGCCATCTGTTCTTGAATGCGTTCACTCCACTCAGTAATTTCATTATATTCCATTCTCTACGGAAGATGGCGATGGTGCAGTTAATTTAAGTTTAAATGAGATGGCGCATACTTATGTGTTCTGCACTATTTTTCATTTCATCACAGTAAATAAAATTGTGACACCAATCATTTTCTGATGAACAATGATGTTTTTATTCACTTAATGAGTTTCATGAGTCGAAACAAAATTGTTGAATGAAAATACATATCTAGTTATTTTTGTATCAAGTGCGTAAAACGAGGACAAAAAATTCACTCGAATGTGCCATGGAAACACGAATTGTATAAAATAGTACATTGTTTACCGGGCAGGAAAAGCCTTACATTCCTGAACGATTGTGAAGTCCAGGAATGTGGCTCCTCCTACGAGGTAAACATACTATTTTTCCGCAAATCGTTTGGTATTCGACAGATTTTAATCAATTTTGAAAAAAATTGCGAATTATTCCATTCATAAATAAATGGAGCTTTGAAATTCTGAATGGAATTGGTTGCGTTACTATGGAAAAGTATTATTGTTGAATTGTCAAACTTGACGAATATCAATTATTTAATGGCTGGTGTTTTCGAAGACTAAACAGTGTAAAATGATGAGTGATGATGAATTGTCCATTTCTGGGACTCGTCCAGAGCTGGTTGAGGCAGTGAATAGGTACTACTTCATTAGAATTATTGCCAAATAAATCTACAGAAAAGTACGAATATGTTTATACAGGGTCTTTCACGAGGAACCTCACCCATATTTATACGGGAAACTACTGAACGTATTTTCATGAAATTCAGCACTTATAAGTATTTGACGATGCTGATGAAATCTAAAATATTTTCAAGGCATGAGCACCTCCGGTTTTTCCGGAAATGACGTCAACTTCCGTTTTTCAAATTAGAACACCATTTTTTTATTGCAGAAATAGATTCCTTAGAAAATTTCAAGTTATTTTGATGTAACATTTTTCAGTTTTGGTGGGAAAATTCTCTCTGAGCGGGAAAATTCGAAAAAAAATCGAAAATAGAGCTCCGCTGAAACAAGAATAACTTCGAGGTTTTTGGATGGAATCCCAAAAATGAAAATTTTCTATCCAAAAACCTCGAAGTTATTCTTGTTTCAGCGGAGCTCTATTTTCGATTTCTTTTTCGAATTTTCCCGCTCAGAGAGAATTTTCCAACCAAAACTGAAAAATGTTACATCAAAATAACTTGAAATTTTCAAAGGAATCTATTTCTGCAATAAAAAAATGGTGTTCTAATTTGAAAAACGGAAGTTGACGTCATTTCCGGAAAAACCGGAGGTGCTCATGCCTTGAAAATATTTTAGATTTCATCAGCATCGTGAAATACTTATAAGCGCTGAATTTCATGAAAATACGTTCAGTAGTTTCCCGTATAAATATGGGTGAGGTTCCTCGTGAAAGACCCTGTATAGAACACTGACACTGTGAATAGTTTCTAACAGTTGGGAAATCTCGACTTTTTTTATGACAAATTTTATAAGGAATGTCAAAATTTTTCATGGAAAAAGTCAAGATTATCCAACTGTCAGCAAATATTCATTTCCTTGATGTGAGGAAATGATATTTCCTTACAGTTGTCAGTGTTCGACATAAACATATTCGTACTTTCCTCTAGATTTCTTTGGCAGTAATTCTAATGAAGTAGAATTCACTGCCTCAACCAGCTCTGGAGGAGTCCCAGAAATGGAAAAGTCATCATCACTTATCACTGTTTTGCCTCCGAAGAGACCAGCAATTATATTAATATTTGTCAAGTTTGACAATTCAGCATTAATACGTGTCCATAGTAAGGCAACCAATTCCATACCGAATTTAAAAGCTCCATTCATTTATGAATGGAATTATTCGCGATTTTTATCAAAATTGATTGAAATCTGTAGAATTTCAAACGATTTGCGGAAAAATAGTACGTTTATCTCGTAGGAAAAGTCACATTCTGCATTCTGTGCTGCTTAGTCGAGGCGTAAGCAATCTTCACAATCGTCCAGCAATGTGAGGCTTTGCCTACCCGGGTAAACAATGTACTATTTGTCACGGCGAAAAAAGTAATCATCATACGCATCCATAGTGATGAGAAAAAGTCAAGTTTTTATGACAGTTTTACAAAAAAGCTAGGCATAGCTAGATGCCTTTTTTAATGTTTAGCCGAAATTGGTTTGTTCTTCAATGGGCAAAATTCACAAGGAGATGAAGACTAAAGTTGAAATTGTTTTGATGTCGACTTTCTCTCCAAAACTCGAGAAAAAATGAATAAGATATAGAGGACCGCAGTCATTTAAGTTTCTTAAAAGAAGATCATTTTTCCCCTACCTTTGGGTTGAAAAGTTGTAGTTCAGGTTTCACTGAATTTGCCCACAGTCAGAAAAATATGTGTTCTTCATTGTTATTGGATAAAATTGCAACTTTCTCTTGTGAATTTTATATCACTAATTAAGATCGATTGTGGCGGATATGGAAGATGGTAAAATGGCAAATATCAGTCATATATTATTCCTGTCGACATGAATCCACATCGAATAGAGACCAACACTGTCTTTGAAACGGAGAAGAATAAAGAAAGCAGTCATAATTTCACAACTTCGACGGAAATCCAGCGACAAACGTCGATCGTAACTCCCTCAAATCTCGGATGAACTGGCGACAGATAAACTATACCCGATGTCCCAATTTATGTCTGTCCTCGGAGAAGGAAAATTGCGAAAATACGCGATAAATAAACGAAGGGGCGGGGGGTTATGGGGAAATCTTCGCGTTCATAAGGAATAAAATCGAAAAAACAATTACATTTTATTAGAGAAGTCTGTAGCAGCATCCGTCTATCATTTTATGGAAGTCGAAATCGGTTTACGACGCCGTTCCCGCGGGGCCAATCATGTTTAAACTAGACCAGTCGCCATATTGAGCCATAAACCAATGACAATTAACTATAAAACGTTTACTACTTCGGCAGCGCTTCAAAAACATCTTCGAGATGGACTTTTCGAGTTCGAGAAGATCGATATGGGGAATCGGGACGAAACACAGTACCTATTGTGAACTTTACGGTAATAGGAATATTTTGAATAAACCGTACTAGCTCGAACAATATCGGCTACAGGATGTCTCGATCGCTTTGCAGAACTGCAAACATGAAATGTACTAAATCAACAAATTTTTATTTTCTTTCTCACTTTTGGACTTCACAGTCGAAGAACTTTTGTATGAAATTGAGGAACCAGGAACCATCAAATTGATGTATTCCCCACTGAGCAAATCCGAAAAACTTCAAATTCATATATGGAGAATAACAGGGCGGTTTTGTTTTGAAAAATATCGCTCCTACTATTTTATTTTCCATTGCATCATCTGGCAACACCGTCATTTTGAGTTGTCATCATTAGGCTTTCTTTTTTGTATCTGTCATTTCGCTGAAGTGGTACCTATAACAACATAGTTTCTGTGTGCTCTGTAAATGTCAATTTTTGTACCGAATAATGTGTTTTTGTAGAGATTTTACTTCTTCATTTCAATATCAGAAACGCTCAATTCCTACCCCACTCGCCATACAGTCCAGACATTGCTCCTTCGGATTACCATCCCTTTTTTCTCAATGGCATTCGTCAATTGCCAGAAATATGGAAAAAAGTAGTGACTTACGACGGACAAAACTTACAACATCTTACAAAATGCAGCGGATTGGAAAATTATAGTTTTTCAATCGGACTGTGAACGCCATCTGGAAGTAGAGATCAATATCTACATGGTGTTCGTTTTAGTTTTTCACAAAATATGGATATACAGAGTGTAACATCCAAATGAAATAAATTCGATAATAAATGAGGGCGTGTTGGGAAAAACGCTCGGACACGTGGATTTGTAATTTTGAATGCGCATATTTTTCAAGAAAATAATATTATATAGGGTTCAAGGGTATCGTAGGGAATTGGACTAATTAAAACAAATTTATAACTTCGTCGACGTTTCGGAGCCGATGGTTCCTTTTTCAAGACTGCAAAAATTTTTTTATTTCAGAACGAAAGAATACAACGAAAACATGGACGAGAACACAGCAGAATTATATAGGGTGTTCCATGTGACCGTGGCCAACTTTCTTATTTCAAAAGCAACCCCCTGTATATTATTTATTTTTTGGATTTTTCAGAGAATTCTAGACACATTTCATGCACAATGTCCTATACCTATCTTTAGGTAACTATTTCGGAAGTATATTAAGTGTTTTCAGATTTATTGCAAAAATATACGTTTTAAAAGAAAATTATTTTATTTCACAAATTCGGTACATTACACTTAAAACCTAATGATTAATACTGATTATTTCTTAATTATTGAAAAAAAAAAACATTAATGTCAATGTAGGAAATGTTCAAAATGCTCGCCGCGAACGTCTTGGCTATGAGAATGAACAAATCTGTTTTTTTTTTCTCAGTAATGGTTTTTGCTTACTTTCTTCATATCAACAGGTAAATGGGAAATAAATATTGAGTGTAATGTATCGAATTTGTGAAATAAAATAATTTTCATTTATAAAATGTTAATTTTTGTATAAAATCTGAAAACACTTAATATTTCCGGAAAAGTTGAGGATAGGTATAGGACATTGTACATGAATTATGTCTAGAATTTTCTGAAGAATCCAAAAAATAAATAATATACAGGGGGTTGCATTTGAAATAAGAAAGTTGGTATTGGCCACGGTCGCATGGAACACCCTATATAATTTTATTTTCTCGAAAAATATGCGCATTTGAAATTACAAATCGACATGTCGGAGCGTATTAAATGAATGAAAAGGATATCCCTCATCATTTTTGGTTATTTTTCAACATTTCCACCATCAAAACTAACAAATATTTTTGTGTTTTTTCATTTCAATTTTAAAGTCCATCCTTTATTCAATCAAATGTCTATCTCATTTTTCTTTTGTAATTTACCGTTTTTTTGTAAATAATATTACAACAATGTGTTGTGTTCGCGAAATTTATTCCCTTGAATTTTTCTATTCGAAATGATAAATATCCATTTTTATCAACGACACTATACAATATTAAGGTGTTTCTTATAATTGTGGATGAGAACCTGGAATTGAATTTCTTTTAAATGACACGCCCTCAGGTATCTCCCCCCAGATGACAGGTGAAGGAAAGAGAGAGTATTTTTCAGCCAGTGTGAGATCTAGTTCAGCGTAGGGCTTCTTGTTATATTCCCTGCGCCCCAACATTTTGTTCTATTAAGCTGAATAATCCAATAAATAAAAATTGATGCACTGCACTGCCATGTGGCGGTATACGTTTCTTATTCTGGAGGCTGAAGACTCTTAATAAAATATGATATTTCATTGGCTGAGTTAATTCCGCTGAAGACTAATTACAATTAAAGTTATTCAGCTTCCATTTTCGAGTAACTAATTCGAGCGTTTCCAACTATACTGCACTCCCCTAGGATGATGAAAATCCTACATTTCCCTAACTATCCGCCACAATTATGAATAGGAAGCACGTATGAAGAGTATAAGTTAGGCTGACGCCGCCACGCGAAGTTAGGTATTAATTCCGCCAAGAGGCAGGGCGGTATATGGGCGGTATTTATTTTACCGCCACCGAGAACAGGATGCGTCGTGATAAAGTGCTCGTACAAGCACCAATTAGTATGTTAATGTCTAGATACGAACAATTAGTGGGGGGCGAACGTGTATTCGCGGCTTAATATAACAAGCGCGGGACCTTATGAAACTTGGGGTCGGTTCAATTGCCGCTTGAAGATGCGAAACATCCCACGGAAGAATCTCGAACAAACTGTTCCTTTGGACCGGGAAACGGGAAAAAGTATGGCCGAATTCGCACTCTATTAGATCTTATTGGACGATTCAACTTGGATTTAATAAGACTATAGCCACAAGATACGAGATTTGGGGCCGGTATATTCATCTACCTGAAAACTACTGGCAGGGAAATGCGGTTCGTGATCGTGTTGTCATCTCCCAGTAAAAGAGAGCGATTGGTTTTTTCTTAGCAAGTGATGAATTTAGAGACTATATAAATTGGAAAAATTTGGACGAAAAATTCAATACCATTTTGGGGATTTCTGCATTCTTCATAAGGTTATCTATCTGCAAGAATAACACTCCTAATTGGGATCTCTCCTTCTTCAATTGGATCAAATTTTCCATCAAGTCCTGTCATGGTCACCAAATGTTAAAATTCGGGAGAATTCTCACTAATTGAGTATAAGTCTGAAAGATTTCTCAGATCATCAACAGACTTCATATACCTACTCCATTTCCTTTTATAATGTATCTCGGTTGGCCTTGAATTTCTGACACATTTCACCGTGTATATTTTGAAAATGTTAGGTTGTAGTCATTTTCCTACCAGATAACTAAGCAACTTTGTCCTCTCTATATAGAGGTCGTAATAATTACGTATTTATCAGAATGTTTATTTCCTTTGGAAAAATACTGAATTTGAGAAAATATTATGTGAATTCAATAATTTCAACCCGACGAATGATGAAGAAACTTTTTTCCCTGTCGATACTGGAATATTTCACGTATAAAACATGGTTGAAAGATTCAGTTATGCTATGGACAGAATAGTCCGTTACTTCTAAACGAACCGACAGGAATTCACACTTTTCAAAATTCTCAAGAAATAAGCCTAGACATTTGAATACCTTTTTGCACAACTTGAAATACCTACTCCAATATGAAAATGTATTAGTAGTATGTATTACGAAACCTTTGTCACAGTTAAACCTCAAAAGAACTAACTCCATTTACAAAGTTAAAAAAGAGTAAAGGGTCGTTTATACTGGCCCGTAACTTAAACTTTTCCCTTACCCTAAGAGTTGAAACATAGAAATTTCATGCTATGGTTTATATATTATAAATTAGCATTGGCAACTTCTCTGAGAACTATTTTTCATTTCACGACTACCAACTTGCGTCTATTTGAAGTAGAAAAATTTGATAAACCTAAATCATGGCCAATTGGGATGACTTATGAAAGTGAATGGAGCATATACTCCATTCACATTTATAAAGTATACCGGTTGGCCATGACATTCTGACAGATTTCACCGTGTATTTTTTGAAAATGTTAGGTTATAGTCATTTTTCTGTCAGATGATTGAGCAATGTTGCCCTTTCTTCATAAGAGTCGTAGTAATTACGTATTTATCGAAATGTTTATTTACTTTGGGAAAATAATGAATTTGAGAAAATATTATGTGAATTCAATAATTCCAGAGACCTGGCGAATGTTGAAGAAACTTTTTTCTCTGTTAATACTGGAAATATTTCACATATATTAACATGGTTGGAAGATTCAGTTATGCTATTTACTTGTATGGAAGACAAGAATCGAGTGCTGAAATTTCACTGAAAAATAATGGCCAGAATAGTCCGTTACTTTGTGATAGTTTATTCGAAAAAAAATCAAAGTACAATGGGATGAAATAAGATATATACAGTATAATTCATAATGTAATTTCCATACATAATTTCAATGG
This sequence comes from Adalia bipunctata, assembly GCA_910592335.1. NCBI lineage: Eukaryota > Metazoa > Arthropoda > Insecta > Coleoptera > Coccinellidae > Adalia > Adalia bipunctata. The sequence goes on from OU342950.1 coordinate 25,852,014, forward strand.
CATTACAGCTTAAGACATAATTTTTTAACAATATTCAATTAGTAATTTTTCAAGAGAATTGCACACATGGAAGAGTTCAAGTGAAAACTTCTGATGTAAGCAGTACCTAATATTGAATTCAAAAAAGTCTACTCATGGAGGCTATGAATACAATCATTAATAAAGATTCTTTTTCAAACTGGCATATAATGATTGGATACAAAAACTTGAGAAAACGGTAACTCAATAAAGAAATTGGATTTGAATATATAAAACGTCCATAATTTTCAATCACAAAACATTATTTTCTAACATTGTTACATGTATATGTTTCTTTGAGAAAAGAAAGGTTAGGTTATTTGATGTATCAAACATTATAGCATGTTCAAAGCAATTACAGTAATAGCAAAACAGATTCGAACAGGACACCATACATTTTTAACTATGATACAAGAGCACAAAGATAAAAACCTCTCTGAGTAAGTATAGAGGTTTTGGAATTTTTTCAAAGAATAGGCTGACATATTTATAATGGATGGAATCTTCTTCAGGAACAACATTTTATCTTTCTTTTGGATCGAGACTGACAAAATATCTTGAAATCATATCTGCAACAGAAAAGGAGATAGAAAATCATCAGGAAATAATAAATAATATAACCTACATTTGGTCCTTGACAACGAAGGTCTTCTGACCAGATCTGGCCCTCCAAGCAATTCTTTCCCAGATTCCTGATTGGTTATTTTTCTATCTAGGTGGTTTGCAGCGACTTCCTTTTCCATAGTATAGGCTTTTTGTCATTTTGTTTGATTCAGTTGAACCTCCTTGATCGTAGAAAATCTTCGATACAGTACTAGTTGAATAAGGAGGGTATTCGACATTATTGCACTACTAGAATATCCAAACGTTAGGTCTTTCACACTGCCGGATAAAGAGTTCTGTTGAACTTACACTAGTAATGTTCCTTTTGGAGTTTTTGAACCTCCATCCATTTTGAACTCCCCATTTTAAGTGGAAGAGACGAGTTCTCAGAATTTCCTCTACATATTATTCCATATCCATTAGATCATTGTTTGAGTCAGAGTAACCCTCAGAAAATTCTGAATCTGAATCAGACTCCCAATGAAATAACGAATGGAGGAATATCTGCCATTGGAAGATTACCCATGTGTTTCGTCCAGTCCTCTGTGATAAGTTTTTGACTCTTTCACAATGTAAATAAAAATTTTGCCACATATCTGATGTACATTTTGAAAGAGCCAGACTCCATAAATTCAACACTATATCCGTTGTATAGGGATGCGAATTTATGTTTTTGTTATAAAAGTTCTTACAAAACGTCCATGCCATTTCAATAGGATTGTACTGACAATGGTATGGGGGTTATCTAAGAACCTCATGCTCCTTCAAAAGGCTATCAACTACATGTCATCTCTGTCTGTCAGTTCGATGAGGTAATATCAAATTCCAAAGTTGTTTCTTGGTAAAATTTTGATTAAAATCAATCTTGTTTTTAATCAACCAATCCTGCATCTCGCTTTTTTTGCTGGAAAAGGTGGGTGGTTTATCCAATTGAACCGAATGATATGGTGCATTGTCCATTACCACCACACATTTCACAGGAATCTTAGCTAAAGATGGAATCAGTTGATTAATAACCAAATTCTGAAAAATTTCACTGGTCATTGTCTTGTGATAGTCACGGTCATTGTTTTTTAATCTAAAATGAAATCAGAATCTACTAAAAACCCGAAATTACTTCCTGCGTGTAGAACTGTGAAACGTTTTCCTTCTGATTCAATTTTGGATGGATTACTCATCATATCCGATTCATGTGTCCTGCGACGAACTGAAGTATCGTTTTGGTAAATCCAAGTTTCATGTAGAAACACACAGGAAAGTAATTTTGTCTGCAACAACATGTTTTTGTTCACATAAAATTTTGCGTTCATTTACCCTTTTGTATTTGTGACCCATTGATTTCATGATTTAAGTGATGTCCGTCCTCCGTTATATTCCAAATGTTATTTTGCAAAAGTGAGTAGATTATCAATCGAAAAATGTTCATGTTTCGAATTATAATTCCAAATTTGTCATTGCAGATCTTTTTTCAAAATGAAGTCTTCAGTCAATGTCTTTTTTGGTGCACCAATAGAAGGAAATTCTTTGTCGTCTCTTTCACTTAAAACCCTCTTGTTTGTGTTTATGTGCAGCTAAAAAATAAATATCTATTCTCATAAAATATAATACCTTGGTTTTTACACACATACGTTAAAAATGTTGGATAGCTGGTATGATAAAGTGTTGATTCCAAATTGATACTTTTTGAATGAGCCGATTTCAATTCTTCCTCATAGTTTGTCTCTGCTTTTTCGTCACTACCTTCGGCATTTTTAGTTTCCTGGCGTGATGAATATATTTATATTTGTTAAAGTAAATGTGATCAACCCTTACCGAACAGTTTTTATAGTTTTTTATTTCAGAAAGCGAAATATCTTTCAAGTGAATCAGACTTTTATTGTTTATTAATCAAACTTGACATTTCTCTTATCAGCACACTAATTAAATAATTTGAAGACTTCAAGATCACTTCAAGAAGAGGGGATAAATTAGCGAATTAACATTGGCAACGTTGTTTAATTTTCACGAGTGCCAACCTGCGTCTGTTCTAGGGGAAAAAACTTGATAAACCTAAAACCTGGCCAACCGGGATACTTTATAAATGTGAATGGAGTATAGATGATCTCATAATTAACCATTTTGATAAAAATCTTATAAATGCGAGGCGACACCAATGGGATAACTTAAACCGATGGTACGATGAGGAATTCAATCCAACAAATCTACCAGTTTCGATTTCAAAAGTTAGAATGAAACCTATATCACAACTTGATAAAACCGAATAAATATTACGAATAGGTTAATCCGTGCTTGTCAAATAAACGTCACCTCTTCGGTTTTCGCAGAGTAATGAAAGAACCCTTAAGGTATTAGACACTTCATTAAACTCTCATTATTACCATTAAACCATTAAATTGTGAATATCAAAGTTGGTATCACCCTGATTTTAAAGTAAAGAATTTCCGGTAATTTATTCATTTTTTGTAATATATTGGCAACGCTGTAGAATTTCAAAGGCTGATGCATATTATAAAATGGATCTCTCTAGGCGTTTTCGGTAACAAGTGATACTTAAAAGTCTTTAGCCTTCAAAATAGGAAACGTATACCGCTAGATGGCAGTGCAGTGCATTAATTTCTATTAATTGGATTATTCGGCTTAATAGAACAGATGTTGGAGCGCAGGGAATATAACAAAAAATCCTACCCTGAACTAGATCTCACACTGGCTGTATAATATTCTCTCTTTCCTTCACCAGTCATCTGGGAGGAGATACCTGCGGGGCATGTCATTTAAAAGGAATTCAATTCCATGTTGGAATCCACAATTGTGAGAAACAATTAATTTTCACTAATCGACGGCTAAAACAAACCTTAACAATTAACAAATTGTCTTTGATAAAAATGGATATTTATCATTTCGAATAGAAAAATTCGAGGAAATAAATTTCGCGAAAACAACACATTTTTGTAATATTATTTACAAAAAAACGGTAAATTCTGAAAGGAAAATGAGATAGACATTTGATTAACTAAATGATTGTCTTCAATACTGAAATGAAAAAACACAAAAATATCTGTTCGTTTTGTGGAGGTGTTCACGCCAAGTGAACGGTTCAAATTAATTGTTCTGAATTTTCAAAATTCTGATTCCTTTAAATTAATTTCTCCATACTGGGGAATTCCCATATGGAGTTGTCATTATGTGGGTTCGAAAAGAACTCGCGTCAGCTGTGGATCGCCTCATATGTTGGATCTTTGTTTCATTTCAATAATTCATCAGTTCACTGATTTACTTGATCGTGAATAATTCTGCTTCCGTTAATTGCTAATTTTCTGCTTTCTGTTACTAGCAGTGGCGTACCCAGACATTCGTCTTGGGGGGGATATGAAACAAATAATAATAATATTTTTTTAATTGCAAAACAAGAATAAATTTTTATCTTCTCCCATAGAATAATGTGTCCATTATTCTACTGATTTCGAGCTGTAATAGTATCTATAAACCAACCCTGATAGTTATGATAACTCACTCTAATACAAATAGGAAAAACAGATTACCAAATGAATAAAAAAAGTCGGATCGATCGGGAACAATTGCAATTGGAAACCGTGAATTTTTAATGTTTTTTTTACCACTCGCCTGACGGCTCGTGCTGCAAAATTCATCAGCGTGTGTTATGACTTACATTTCCGCTCATTGAATAATATAATTTTTAATAGTAGGTATACTAGTACTCCATTAGATTAAATATAATTTTTTTTTATTATTCGGCATCGACTGCTTTGGTCATTAGCCGTATAACTCAGTAGTCCTTGACTATGGATATAAAGAAGCAGAAATTTTGGTTTGATATCATAAAACAAAGTAAAGTCGCCTTGGTCTTCTTGCTATATCATCAATAATTTTATTCTCGGAAATTGGCAATTCCCTGTGTATAGACATCATGGCTAGCGGATTCCAGCAGCCGAACTTGTCGATTTTGTTTCGCATTCGTCAAATTTCCTTCGTTTGATGAAGTCCGCCAAAGAAGTTTGTTTACTTAATTATGACGATTTTTTCCCGGACATCTATTAAAAAAATACAACACACCTTTGTAATAATTAAACGAATTATGATGAATGGAAGGCAATGTCAACTCAGGACAAATTTCTACAGGTCGTCTCAAGGAATGAAATAGAAAAATGTCTACTCATCTACTTCATACCAGTAAAATGTAAATAAAATATCACCCTACTGATCCAAGTGCGAATTTAACGCAGTATTATCGGCCGACAAAGGGATCTGGACCCGAAAACGTCATGTCTCGATAAGATTTATTTACACTTAAATCGCTTGTTTTGATGTGCCGCCAATCGCTGCGATAGTTGCGGCACTCGGAAGGCTTCATATGTCTTTCATTTCTTATTAATAATTTGGTATACAACGAAGCGAATATATCATATTGTCAGGAACTTTACAACTCTCTTGGATTTTACCGAGAGAATTCGCTTTTATCAAATTACACACTTTTGGACCTAACAATGGATCTTCCTGGGGGGGATATATCCCCCTTATCCCCCCCGTGGGTACGCCACTGGTTACTAGTGGCGTGGTTATCCTTACATAGTATAAAGCAAAGTCGATTTCGCTGTCTGTCTTTATGTCCCTATGTCCCTATGTATGCTTAAATCTTCAAAACTAAGAAACGGATTTTAAAACGGTTTTTTTTTATAGATAGAGTGATTCAAGAGGAAGGTTTATATGTATGATACTTGCATAATATTGTAGAGAAACACCTATTAATTCACAGGTTTCTAATGTGATGTCGTAAATAAACACATTTTTTTGCGCTCACATTGCAAACGCTGACTGAACCCCACGAGATAAATCAAAATAATGTACTCGGTATTGTACTCCTAAAAAAGGTCAACAAAAAAGTCCGCGATGGTATATGTCTATCTCTTAAGGATAACCCACAATAACCATTTTTTATCCTTTACATTTTACGGGAAAAATGCCTTAGGAAGTTATTTTAAGCAACACAGCATTGATCCTTATCCAATTGAGTACCTCAAATACATTGTCCATTTAATATAGATCAATATGGCCCTTTACAGCATGTAATTTAAATGAATATTTCCGAAGATATTACAGATTTAAAATGCATGGACATAGCGGTGCGGTGCCGGCAATACCGAATACTGATCCGGATGGCCGCGTGAGCCTATAAATAGCGCGTCGAAGGCAGCGTTTCTCCCATTAGCACTTTATGATTGATGAGTGATTCAAGAGGATGGGTTATATGTATGATACTTGCATAATATTGTAGAGAAACACTGATTAATTTACAGGTTTCTAATGTGATGTCGTAAATAACTATGTATTTTCATAGTCTTGGTCCATGTCATAAGGCGCGAATTCGCGTATCACCCATGTTATTCTTACAGTAATATAGGAATATATAGGAAAATGATCCATCCTTATGGTGTTGGTTGATGATGAGGGGCGATCGCAGTGAAATATCCAATAGTACCTAACAGAGATTTAAGTTCATATTTGGAGTGAAGTGAATACCGAAATTCACCGTCCAAACAGATATCACGTCATTGTTGCTTTGATGCCAGTGTGATCAAATGACGCTCTTCATTACTGACACGGAACAGTGACTTCCTGTGACTTTGAGATAGCAGTGATTTAATCACAGTGAATAAAATATCGCTCATCCCTAATTTCACGTATATTATATTCACTTGCTAATCAAATTATAAACAGAAGAAATGTAAAAAAAACAATAACAATTCAACACTTATATACATGGTGTTTCACCATAAACTGGACAAACATATATAGCCGTGTAGATGGCACCGAGGTAGTCATTTTCGCCTTATGACATATACCCCGTTTTCAACGCATAAGCGAGATACAGGGTGTTTAATGTCAACTTTGAGCAATATTCTGATAACTGTGGTGAGTTATGCGTGCATTTGAAAAAACGGTTACTGGTCACATCTTAGGGCCGGTTTTATAAACCGCGAACCGAGGATTCAACCGTGCGCCAACTACCAGATAGTGAGGAATTTGGTTGTTGACGCAACGGTTGAATCTTCGGTTGGCCTTTATAATACCGGCCCTTATTATTTTTAAGGGCTCAATTCAATAGTGATATAGAATTCTAAAAAAAAATTTCAAAATGGCGGAAAGCCTGCAAAGTTTGAATTTTTTTTTCTCGGTTGCCAATTTGAAAATCACTATTTCAACGTACTCGATTTTCTTAGATTTTCCGTGAAAAAATTTTGTCAAAATTCGAACTCAACTTTTTTTCACATGTCTCCAGTAAAAAAAATTTCGGCCGAAATTGTTGAAATTTTTGAAAGCAAAGTCGCTTTCGCTGTCTGTCCCTATGCATGCTTAAATCCTCAAAAATACGCAACGGATTTTGAAACGCTTTTTTTCAATAGATGAAGTGATTCAAGAGGAAGGTTTATATGTAGGATACATATGCATAATATTGTAGAGAAACACCTATGAATTTACAGATTTCTAATGTGATGTCTTAAATAAACACATTTTTCTGCGCTTACAAAAAAGTCCGCGATGGTATATGTCTATCTCTCAAGGATAACTCACAATAACCATTTTTTATCCTTCACATTTTACGGGAAAAATGGCTTATTTAGGAAGTTATTTTAAGCAATACAGCATCAATCCTTATCCAATTAAGTAGGTACCTTAAATATATTGTCCATTCAATATACATTAATATGGCCCTTTACAGCATGTAATTTAAATGAATATTACGGATTCAAAATGCAGGGACTTAGCGGTGCGGGCCGGCACTACCGTTGTTTATAAATTGCATTGCTTCCGTGCGAAGCCGGGGCGGGTCGCTAGTTTCATAATAAGTGTAGGTACACAATTTGAAATTTTCAGTGACGGATTTTCACGTCAGTTTCATTCTATGTTCGTTTGTCGAGCTCGATCAATCTTTACATTGGAATAGGAGTCATCGACAGGATCCTGTTGACTGTTTTGCTGATATAGGTAAGACTATATTTCTTCTGTTATTTTGGGTACATTTATCCTTTCATTTGTGTTGGGTTTCAATTAATTTTATATACCTATACAGTCCACTAGCCTTATTTCATTTTCATTCGGAAGATTATATTTCGAAAAATTAAATTTAAATAATATTGAACCATACTTCAGTTGGTTAACTGAAACTCTACCCAACAGGTGGAAATGTTGAAAAATAACCAAAAATGATGAGGAATATCCTTTTCATTCATTCAATACTTATAAAATATTTTTTTTATTATTTTTATCTTTATACAGTCATACATCCCTTCATCAATCAGGAAAAAATAAATCGTTTCTGACTACCTTTTTTTCTCCGGCTGGACTGTTTCTCACATCAGTGCAGACTGTGGGCAAATGGACCTCCATCGGGCGTGTGCTGAATCTCATGCCCGGGCATTTCCTGAGGTATCCACCGCCCACTGTCCCATCCATCGATATTCATATTATTAGGGTTATAAACCCTCAGAGCCGTCGGTGCGAAATTAATAGAATTATAAAAAGCGCAAATGGCCCCGTTCCCGAAACTGATTACCCAGCATATAACCAAATTCACTCGGCAAGACGATCCAATAAATCCATACTAAATGACGTTTTATGATAATATATGACCAGGACATATTTCCAGATTTATATGTTCTCGTAGTGCGGGGTCGTACGGGCCACCCCTATATATGAAGTGTTGAGTTATTGGCCAGAGTCTAGTGTTGAGAGGATCTATTAGGTTGATTAAATGGTGCTAGTCTTGATATGATGTGCACTGTAGGGTGCGTTGTGTGTATTGATAAAGATGATTGGGATTTTTCGGTTGTCGTTTTTCGGAGTGCGTCGGGGAAATGACGTCTCTATAAGCTGTCAATCGACTTTCTACATAATCAGTGGGATTTTCATGATTGGGTACTTCAATTCATTCTAAACTTGCAGAATACCCATTTGGCTGAGCATCTGAACAAAACTCGGAAATGAATTATGGAAAAAATAAAACAATTAAAATTCGTCCCAAAGAAGTTTGGTATCAAAATATGAGTTTTCGAGGACCCTGAATTCAATAAAAATAATTCAAGTCGCTATCTATCATATAAGTTCAGATTTTCACCTGCGAAATGGCATATTTTTTCAATCGAAATTTCAAATTGTCATAGCTCTCGCACCTGAGATCCTATCCACTTTTTGTTTGTATATTGTTAATCAGCATTGTCTGGAGTATCCCTGAGCATTATGAAATCGATTTCGAAAATGACAACTGTTTGGGTGGAAAATGAGAAAAGGGGTAAGACCCCCAAAAACACCATATTCGTCATCACCAATCTCTGGCGAATCCAAAGTCGATTTTCAGTCTTGAAGATTTACTACCCATTCGAATCATGCAGAAAACCCATTTGGCTGATCAGGATCACCTATACTTTGAGTGCTCTGAACGCCTGAACAAAACTCGATAATACACTTACCGACTTAAAATTCGATCCATTCAATATAATGATTTATTTGAAAATGCTAACTTTCAAATGCGGAGGCTGATTTATTTGAATTTTTTAGCATTTTTTAGATAAAATACTCTAGTTTGAAGGTTCGGACATCTAAAAGTAATTCAGTATTCGCTGTATATACATGGGAGAAGAGAAAACAATTTTTTCCTCTACTTTTGACACAGCCTGTAGGTTAATTCTGCTAGTGGATCTGCACACAATTAACTGTATCAAGAAGACTGATTTGTTTCCAACATTTTGTTTTCTTATTTATCCCAATATCTTGATTTGTTTGTGAAAGTTTTTCATTCGGTTTCAGCAGAGTTATACGTAATTTTATAAACAAATCAAACAACAAATAAACTTATACTTATTACGAATGAATAACGGGTATTTCCCTCACGGGCGCAAATAACTGCCTCAATGCGTCGTAGCAGATGTCGAATCTCCATCTGGTCAATCTTATCCCATTCTTGGACCAAAGAATTTCTCAAAAAATTTAAATTACTTGGAGAAGAAACTCGGTTACGAACTCGTCGGCCCATCATGTCCCCGACGTGCTCAATTGGATTGAGGTCTGGGCTACGTGATGGCCAGTTCATCCTTTGAATTTCTGTTTCGTCCAAATATTGAGATACAATCCTCGCAATATGTGGTCGAGCGTTGTCGTGCATAAACACGAATTCGTTTCCTATAAACGGTGCAAAAGGAATTACAGGTGGATCTAGCACATCACGAATATATCGGTTAGCTGTCATTGCTCCGCCGCCAACAATGACTAAATCAGTACGAGGTTCCATGCTTATGCCACCCCAAACCATTACCGAACCTCCTCCATAACTGAGTCTTGGGGAAAAATTTGCTCGTTCAAACCTTTCGCCTCTTCTGTGGTATATTCTTTCACTGGCCATCTACCGTCATTTAAATTATGACCTTTTCTAAAATGTTGCATTTTCCTTAAAACCGTGACATTCCACAAACAAATCAAGATATCGGGATAAATAAAAAAACTAATGTTGGAAACAAATCAGTCTTCTTGATAAAGTTAATTGTGTGCAGATCCACTAGCAGAATTAACCTAGAGGGTGTGTCAAAAATAGGGGAAAAATTGTTTTCTCTTCTCCCCCGTATATACAACGAAAACTGAATTACTTTTAGATGTCCGAATAAAAACCTTGAAACAACAGTGTTTTATCTAAAAATTGCTAGAAAATTCAAATAAATCAGCCTCCCCATTTGAAAGTTATAGCATTTGTAAATAAATCATTTATTTGAATGGATCGAATTTTAAGTCGGTAAGTCAGTAAGTGTACATTATGGAAAAAATAAAACAATTAAAATTCGACTCAAAGAAGGCTTATATGGACAAGTTTGGTATATAAAAAGAGAGGTTTTCAAGGACGCTAAATTCAATAAAAAATAATTAAAGTCACTATCTTTCATAGTTTAGATTTTCACCTGCGAAATTGCATTTTTTCAAAAATCTGATTTTCAAATTGTCATAGCTCCCGCTCTCGTGATCCTATCCACTTTTTGTTAATATTGTTGTATTAATATTGCTAATCAGCATTGTCTAGAGTATCTCTGAGCATAATAAAATCGATATCGAAAATCTCATATTTCTGGGTAAAAAATGACAAAGAAGTAGATAAGACCCCCAAAAACGCAATATTTGACATAATCAAGAAATCCCTGATGGCGAATCTAAAGGCGTTTTTCCATTCGGATCATGCAGAATATCCATTTGGCTGATCAGTGGGTATCACCTATTCTTTGATTGCCCTGAGCGTCTAAACAAAACTCGGAAATGAATTATGGAAAAAATAAAACAAATTGAAATTCGACTCAAAGAAGGCCTATTACTCTGTTCAAATGTAAGAAGGAGCAATAATAACATGTTTGGCGCAGCGGTAGGAGGGCCTTCGTAAAGTTTCTTTCCGTCCAGAGTCGAATCGAGGAGATTTCACACAATCGTTCAGTTTTAACTTAACTTGAATTCCATTTTTTTCAATAATTTATAAAACGTTGTGCTTTTGAAATTTGGCAAACTGTCGTCATCATTCACGATTTCTAGAACTTTAGAAATCGTTGGGATTTCATTCCGGAAAAAAAACGGGGACAATTCTTCTGATAAGGTTCATATCGAAATCGGCAACCGAATCGATTATTTCTAACGACTGGGCTAGTGGGCTCTACTCTTAGGTGGCGTCAATGTTTTATTCTCTTCATATTCTATGAGAATTCTGAACACAGCTGAATCACTCACCCCTAAGGATTTTGAAACAATTCCTACTAAGTCTCTTTTCGATAAAACAGGATATTCTTTCAATTCTTTTCGAAAAATGTTCAAAATTATCTCTTTATCTTCAGCAGAGAAATGGGACCTTTTGGACCTTTTTCGTGGTGGTCCCCACATATCACCCTCAGATGCAGTATCCGTTTCCGAATTCGACATTGTTCTATAAACACTATATAAACTTTGTCAAAAGATTTTCCAACACAATACACTTTTCACAACAAAATCTATAAATACTTTGAACAGCTAGACCTTCACTCTAGGTATTTTAACTGGTCTTGTCAATTGAAAACTTCGATATTTATGCAAATCAAGATGGCTTTAATCCATTGAGGGAAAGGACCCAAACCTGGTGTTTCCCGGAAATACATTGTCGGAATCTTGAGTAGCCGACAAAGAGTTTCGTACAAAATAATATAAAATTATGGACCGAAACTAAATATATTTCGGATATTACAAGTAAATGACCATTTTAAATTTGAGCAGAGATCTTTTACGAGTCATGTCAATTGAAAACTTCGATATTTATGCAAATCAAGATGGCTTTCACCCATTAGGGAAAAGGACCCAAATCTGGTGTTTCCCGGAATTACTTTGTCGAAATCTTGCAAGATTCCGACCCAAATCTCCAAAACTCTGGTGTTTCCTGGAATTACCTTGCCGCAATCTCGAGCATCCGAAAAAGAAATAATTTAGTAGATAATAATATAAAAACAAAACAAAATAAAAAAATAGGGTACGTCGGATACAAAATGTTTATGACAGTTGCAAATCATAACAGAAATTTTGCATTAGAGTTTCTGAGGAAAAAAGTTCTAATGTGGGAATTGCTGACTCAAATTATTGAATCATTTCTATCCAGTACCATCCACAGTCCGAGTACGATCCTGGCAGTCTCTTAGGGCGGTCGAAGAGAGCGTTGTTATCACCGTTTGACCAATAGGAGCATTATTGTGCGCAAACCAGCTAGACGATTCTGTTTGTTTACAAAGCTCCTTTTTATATTTGAACGGACTATATATGGACCAGTTTGGTGAGCCGCTGAATTCAATAAAAGATAATTCAAGTCGCTATCTATCATAGTTTAGATTTTCTCCTGCAAATTTAGCATTTTCAAATGTCATAAGCTTCCTATCCAGAATCTTGGGTATTGGGTAACGCCCTTTTCAAGATCGAAATGGCAAGACATGTCACAATCTGTTTTCACAATCAGGGATCAATGAGCTCATCTATTTGTCTCAGTGTGGAACCAAACACAAGTAAAAAAAATCAGCACCAGAAGAGATCGAAATTGCTTGAAATGCAATGAAAGACCGAATCCATCAAATATTTAATAATGATATGGGCTGGATCAGGAACTTTTCTACAAAAACTAGTGCTTTATAGAGAAGCGCCCCGTATATCGTGGTGCTTCCGTTATGGAAAACAATATTTCGAGATGTCCTCCAAGTCTACTTTCGATAATCCGTATGCTGGCTCTACCCCAATTTATGCCTCGCTCCTAGACGTCCTGAGGTTAGAAAATGATGACGTATGCACGGTGCAATATGGCGGATCGTGCAGAGATGCGGTGGCGATTCCATTTGCGAGATTAAATTTGTGATTCATCGTGCTGGAATGGAGAGTTGTCACATATGTCCGTTTGCGATCCGCCAGACGACTAAGTGCCTCTCGTATTATTCGGCTGCAAAAACACTCGCTTCAGAGCCGCAAAAATTTCCGGGGCATGCGATCGAACTCCGACTAGACGGAAATTTTCCAAAACGTCACAGCCAACTTAGAGCTGCATACAGGGTGTCTCATTGAAAAGTTCTTCAAAATTATTTCGTATGTGCTGTATAGCATTCCAGGAGTAATGATACGACATTCTGCCACAATTCGTCCTCTAAGGTCGTCTAAATCTGCAATTCTAGTTTAGAAACTTGTGATTTCGAGTGGCCCCAGAGAGAAAAATCAAGCGGTGTTAGATCCGGCGATCGCGCAGGACACTCCACTGGGCCCCTTCGGCCTATCCAACGTCCAGGAAACCTACCATTCATGTACGGTCTCACCTGAGCTGCAAAGTGAGGCGGAGCTCCGTCCTGCTGGAAGCGTAACTCCTCTTCCAAAAGGTTTTCATCTGCCTCCAAAGCTTCAGTGATCAGAAGATCAATCACGTTTTCGAGCAAATCCAGATACACATCGCCAGGAATGAACAGAGGACCGAAATACCCATCCAGTCTTTGGGATGTTGTGGGTGTTGAGAATGTTGCTCCCTAAAGAGGTGATGATTTTAATCGGACCAAAACTTACAATTACGTTTGTTGTCGTTTCCGTTAAGGAAAAAGCTGAATTCATCCGAAAAGCACACGTTGCACAAAAACACAGGATTTGCAATAATTTCTTGCGAAATTATTTGGCAAAATTCCATTCTCCGATCACCATCATCTTCGTTCAGTTCATGAACAGGTGTCATTTTATAAGGATGGAATTAAGTCAGCTCCAATATTCTGTGGACACTTTCCCTTGAACATCCAGTTTCCTGTGACAACTTTCTAACACTTCCACATTGTTCCTGTTCAGCCATTAATTGACCAATTACGGCGACTTGATCATTTTCACCCGAACAATGTCGAATTCGGAAACGGATACTGCATCTGAGGGTGATATGTGGGGACCACCACGAAAAAGGTCCAAAAGGTCGCATTTCTCTGCTGAAGAGAAAGAGATAATTTTGAACATTTCTCAAAAAGAATTGGAAGAACATCCTGATTCATCGAAAAGAGACTTAGTAGGAATTGTTTCAAAATCCTCAGGGGTGAGTGATTCAGCTGTATTCAGAATTCTCATCAGAGAATATAAAGAGAATAAAACATTGACGCCACGGTTTTTTTCCCGGAATGAAATCCCAACGATTTCTAAAGTAGGTACTAGAAATCGTGAATGATGACAACAGTCTGCCAAATTTCAAAAGAACAACATTCTATAAATTATTGAAAAAAATGGAATTCAAGTTCAAAAAACGTGATCGTGATAGTCTACAGATAGATAGGGATGAAATAATTGTGTGGAGAAGAGATTATTTGAAGAAAATCCGCTCATTAAGGGAACAAGGCAGAAAAATTTATTATCTGGATGAGACATGGATAAATAAACTGAACGATTGTGTGAAATCTCCTCGATTCGACTCTGGACGGAAAGTAACAATACGAAGGTCCTCCTACCGCTGCGCCAAACATGTTGTTGTTGCTCCTTTTTAGATTTGAACACAGTATAGTACTGTTGTTCCAAAGGCATCCGCCAGCAGAATTCTGAGAAGATTGTTCTACCTGCAGAGTGGAGCGAATGAACAATGAACCTCGATCTGTATTGAATGCTTGATGGATTGATTATACTGATAACTCCTAGGAGACCCCTCAGAAACTACAAGCTTTGAAGCTTGTAACTTGTACGAGTTCGGAGAAGCAGTTGTGTTCTGTGTAGGTTTTGTTACTGTGTCCTTACGCCATCTTATAGGTACTTTTGAAACCAATGATTTCTGTAGGGACATGAGCTGGAGTTTACGAGGCAAGAACCAAGTGTAAACCTATAAAGGCTCCCACTCGAGTGTTTTTCAGGCAGAAATACTTGAAATCGAAAGATGCGTTGACATAACCCTTGAAAGAAACTATCAAGGGTGTGACATAGTGATCCATTCTGTCAGCCAAATTGGGTTTTTTTTTCTGTATTTTTCACTCTCTGAAGTGCCATCTTGACCGAGTTGGGAAGGAAAAAAAAGGACGTACATCCTATCTTCCCAAAAATATGCAAAATGAAATTATCGATTTAATGGCCACCAAAGTTCGGAAGAGCATTATTAATTAGATCAAGGAGGCCAACCATTTCACTATTATGTTCGACTGTACCCCAGATGTATCTCTCACAGAACAAATGAACCAGGTTATACGAACGTAGTCTGGATATGAGATAAAGGCAAAGACTTATAATACTAAAAATAAAGGAAAGTTTTATTGACTTCTTAGAAGTTGAATGAAACAAATAAGACACAAATCATTTGCCAATATAAATAAATAATATTCCACCCTGATGAGTCCTAAATAGGACGAAACTGCAGTGGGCGCGATTGTCAGTTGACGTTGGACTATTCGATCTGGTAGGGTGAACGGTGTGGAAGACCTAGTTCGTATTCACATTTCATTTGTCATTATTTATTTATATTGGCAAATGATTTGTGTCTTATTTGTTTCATTCATCTAGGTAGCTGCCTTAATAGCTTGATTTTTATATTTTATGTATTCTTAGAAGTTGACAAGCTGGCATATACAGGGTGTCCCACTAGTGCCGCAGCGGACGATATACGCGTAACGGACTGCGTTTTGCAAAATTTTTTGATGCAGACTTGATATACTACAAGAAGAGCACAACCTAAAAATATTTTCGAATATATAGGATGGCCCACAAAAGAGGAATACAGGGTGACTTTGTTATTTCAAATGGGACACCCCATATTCAATTCTGTTTTTCAATTCTCTGAAACTTCCTGCATGTTTTCGTATACTTTTCACATATTTTTATTCGACAGTTTTCGAAATATTGGTCATTTTGACAAGAAAATGATATTTGTTGAGGCTATGTTATACAATTATATTTCACGAACCCTTGCACATACCAATAACAGTTTTATTTGGATTGAAAGACAAGACTTCAAAGAATCCTACCCAGCTATAATAAAGCATCTTCAGCATACAGAGTGTCCACAAAAAGACTATCAACTTGACGAATTTCAAATCGATTTTTCTTCATTTTTTCAAATGCAATGCATATAATTTTTTTTCACCATTGTAATCACCATTCATTCTACTTCATTTTTTGTCAAATACAGGATATGCATATCTGTAACGGAATAGGATTTTTTTAGAGTTTTTCCTTCAAATTATCATTTACTTTCGAATTCAAAAAGCAGATTTGGCTTTTCTGTGGTTATTGGGAACTGTCAAATTATTCTATTCAAAATTAACATAATTGCAGCTCCACTTCAAATCATCATAGTTTTACGGATTGGATATGAATACTAACACAATGATGTAAAAATTCAAAAAATACCAATGAGTTTGAATGAACAAGTTATGAATGCTTCAAAAAAACGAGTTTCAAAATGTCAGGATACAAAAAAGTGCCCGCTCTTATTCTTATACAACTTTCTTCGAAAAAATGATATTCATAAGTTTCACAGGCACGCACGCAGCTCGCAAGCTCAAAGGTTGTTTGAAATTTTTGGAAGATTCGACGTTCCAAGTAGAAACATAGAAAATTATCAAAAATATATTTTGAAAAATGGGTACAGAAAGCAAGTTTCTGTCTTCAGTAACTGATTTCATCACATTTTTGGGTAGATACATCAAAACCTTGTAGTTCCTCATTTCGCTATAATATGAATTGAAGCTTCAATGATGCTAATTCTGAGAGGAATAATTTGACAGTTCTCAATAACCACAGAAATGCCAAATCTGCTATTTGAATTCGAAGGTATATGTGAATTTTAGGGAAACATTTCGAAAAAGCGCTCAAAAATCCTGTTCCGTTAGAGATATGCATATCATGTATTTGACAAAAAATGAAGTAAAATGAATGGTGATTACAATGATGAAAAAAAATTATATGCATTGCATTTGAAAAAATGAAGAAAAATCGATTTGAAATTCTTCATGTTGATAGTTTTTTTGTGGCCACTCTGTATGCTGAAGATGCTTTATATAATAGCTGGGTAGGATACTTTGAAGTCTTGTCTTTCAATCCATATAAAACTGTTATTGGTATGTGCAAGGGTTCGTGAAATATAATTGTATAACATAGCCTCTACAAGTATAATTTTTTTGTCAAAATGGCCAATATTTCGAAAACTGTCGAATAAAAATATGTGAAAAGTATACGAAAACATGCAGGAAGTTTCAGAGAATTGAAAAACACTATTGAATATAGGGTGTCCCATTTGAAAAATCAAAGTCACCTGCTATTCCTCTTTTGTGGGCCACCAGATATATTCGAAAATATTTTCAGGTTGTGCTCTTCCTGGAGTATATAAAGTCTGCATCAACAAATTTTGCCAAACTCAGACCGTTACGCGTATATCGTCCGCTGCGGCACTAGTGGGACACCCTGTATATAAAGGAGTCCAATCCAGAATTCTACACTCTCTGAATCTTGTGGGTGTCCATTCGTCTTTATCATGTCTTTATCATGCAGAAGCAGTACATTCATTTGGTGGAAGAAATCAAAGAATCCTCACTAGTCGCAGAATACAAGTATGAAGCTGGTCATTTGCTTCATGCTGTGATGGATTTTAGACGACAACCTCGGGGAATTTGCATATAGACTTTCACTGATTTATTGGAGGGGCATTTATAGCCTTAATGATGTTGACGAGGCTTTCGAGTTTTTTCATTCCAGGTTCATTTCGGCCCTGGATGAGACATGTCCTTTTGAATCCTACTTGTTGAAACCGGGCAAATGTGAAATAAGACGTGCTTCCTGGGTAACCCCTGAGATTCAAGATATCGAATATAAATTGAATGAGGTAAGCTGGCTGATTCGATGTTTTCGATCTGAAGAGTTGGAAACAGAGGTGAAGATGCTGAGGGAAAAATTGAGGTTGAAAACAATAGAAGCAAAGAGTAATCGTTTCTTACTTTCCATGGATGCATCTAAAAATAAGATGAAATATGTTTGGAATGAGGTCAATAATTGCTTGGGAAGAAAGAAGAGGAGCATTGATGTGTTTCAGCTGAATGTCGATGGTCTGGTTGTGGATGATCCTGAACAAGTTTGTCAGGTGTTTGCTGATTATTTCTCCAGTATGAGCAGAGGTGATGATTCGATGAACGGCGGGCAGATGGGTACAACGACGTCTAATTCTTCATTGGATAGTATGTTTTTTTATCCGGTGACTGAGGGGGAGTTAATGGATGGAGGTCATTCGAGGGATGCCAAGTAAGGAAAGTTCGGGTTTCGACGGTGTCTCGATAGGCATGGTGAAGTGTGCAGCGACAGAAATTGTGCCGGTGCTTTGTTTCCTGATAAATCTTTCGGTTGTGTCGGGAGTTTTTCCTAAACTTTTGAAATGCGCTGTAGTCACTCCTCTCCATAAAAAAGGGAGTAAAGATGATGTGAAAAACTTTAGACCAATAAGCATCTTGAGTGTTTTTTCAAAAATTGTCGAGAAGATTATGAGTGAAAGATTGTGCCATTTTCTCAGTAAACATCATAAATTGTTCAATCCTCACCAACATGCCTACTTAAAATCAAGGTCTACTGAGTCTGCATCGGCTAGACTATTTGATTGTATTTATTCTAAGTTAGATCTTGGCTTGCAATTAATTGTTATTTTTTTCGATTTGACTCTTGCTTTCGATTCTGTCACACGTCAAATTTTAGTTTAGTTTAACTTCACCACTTGGGTATACGTGGAAGTGTTCTAGAATGGATAGATTCCTTTTTATCGGAAAGAAAGATTGTAGTCAAAATGAATTCAGCACGTTCGGATCCTTTTGATCTTGAAAATGGCGTTCCACAAGGTTCTATACTTGGTCCCATTCTGTTTATAATATATATGAATGATATCACGGCTTTTTGTACTTTTTTTTATCATTATTTGCCGATGATGCTTCCGAGGTTGTGTGGGCTACGAATCTTGAGGAACTTCAACAGAATGTCCAGTTGGCTATTTCTGAATTTGTTAATTGGTGTAACTGCAATAGATTAACTATGAATTTGAAAAAGACAGCACTGCTTAATGTTAATTTAAGAAGGGAAATACCAACTGATTTTATGGTTTCTTGCGATCATACTGTTTTCAAATATTGTACGTCATCGAAATTTTTGGGCATTCACGTGGACTCTAAGTTGACATGGCAAGACCAAATCGATTTTGTTTGTAACAAAGTGAATAGTGCGTATTATGCACTCAGAGTTTTGAAGAGGACTATAGATAGGCAGTCACTCATTTCTGTATATTATTCTCTTGCGTATAGTTTTATTCAATATCAAATCATTTTATGGGGCAATGCTGTGGACTTCAGAAGGGTTTTCGTGGCGCAAAAGAGAATAATAAGATTAATTTTCAATATTGATCGTATGACATCTTGTAAACCATTTTTCATATCGAATGATTTGCTGACTGCTCCATCAATTTTTATTTTTAGAGCAGTTCTACATTTCAGGAATTTCTTAAGTGACTCACAAACTGTATCATCTAGTCATCATTATAAAACAAGACATGGTCACTTAATAAGGTCTTTTGTCCACAGAACTTCTACATTCGAGAAGTCTCCTAATTACACAGCAGTAAATTTTTTCAACAAATTACCCAAGGAAATTAGATATTTAACAGTAAAAAAATTCAAATTTAAAGTAAGAAAATTTTTGTCATCTAAAGCCTTTTATTCTGTGCAAGAGTTCTTGGATGGTAATTACCAGTACAATGATTTCGAGTGACTTGCCACCTCATAATTTAATTGGATCTGTTAGTTTGTTTACCTACATTTTTGACTTTTTTCTTATATGTTTTCACGTTTGTTGTATACATTGACTCTTACTGCATGTTCAGTATCAATAAATCTTATCTTATCTTATTCATACTGAACTTAACAATTTGGGATAATATTCTGCGAGAGATCAATTTGGTCAACGTGGAAATTCAGAAAGGAGATATAGTTATTTCACGTTCATTATCGTTCATGCAAGGTCTTATGAAGATCTTGCAAGGAATGACAGAAAAACTTATTGAAAACTGGATCTCGGAAGCTACACTTCTTTCAGAAGAATTGGATGTGGAGCCAATTCTTAGAAATAAACGTGTTTCCAAGAAGAAAAAGCAGGTTGACGAAATGTGCGATGATGAGTCAAGAACGGATCTAGTTGGTTTATTCTCCGTGGAAATTATGGTTGTTTTCGACAGATTATTGTCAGAAATCAAAAAAGATTAGACAGCGCAGAGAGTCTGCATACGAATTTCTTATTCCTCAATAGCCATGCCCTTTTAAACAGGCAAAAAGAGGATCATCTGCAGAAAATGGGACCCTTTTAGCGCAAAAATATTGAAGAGACTTGAATGCAGTTGTTTTTTGTTAGGAACTATATAGTGGTTTTCAAAATGTTGGTTCCTGAAATAAGTGAAAGATCGACTCCATTGGACCTGCTACAAATTCTTCACAGGCAAGATCTGAAAGATGCTTTCCCTATAATGTCAGTATAGCTGATATTATACAGAGTGTAACAGCCAAATGGAATAAATTCGATATTACGAATAAATAACGCTCGGACACGTCGATTTGTAATTTTAAATGCGCATATTTTTCAAGAAAATAATATTATATAGGGTATTCCATGTGACCGTGGTCAATACCAACTTTCTTGTTTCAAATGCAACCCCCTGTAGGTATATCATTTATTTTTTGGATTCTTCAGAGAATTCTAGACACAATTTATGCCCAATGTCCTATACCTATCTTTAATTTTTTCGGAAGTATTAAGTGTTTTCAGATTTATTGCAAAAATCAACGGTTTAAATAAAAATTATTTTATTTCACAAATTCGGTACATTACACTTAAAACCTAATAAGTAATGCTGATTATTTCCTAATTATAAAAAAAAACAAAAAAAAACATTAATGTCAATGTAGGAAATGTTCAAAATGCTCGCCGCGAACGTCTTGGCAACATGCTATAATCTGGTGTAGAATTGTCTTCTCACGTTACTCAACATTTCAGGCGTTTTTGCTTACTTTCTTCATATCAAGAGGTAAATGGGAAATGAGTATTGAGTGTAATGTATCGAATTTGTGAAATAAAATAATTTTCTATTAAAATGTTAATTTTGTTAAAAAATATAGAAGCACTTAATACTTCCGAAATAGTTAAAGAAAGGTATAGGACATTGTGCATAAATTGTGTCTAGAATTTTCTGAAGAATCCAAAAAATAAATAATATACAGGGGGTTGCATTTGAAATAAGAAAGTTGGTATTGGCCATGGTCGCGTGGAACACCCTATATAATTGTATTTTCTTGAAAAATATGCGCATTTAAAATTACAAATCGACGTGTCCGAGCGTTTTTTCTAACACCCCCTCATTTATTCGTTATCGAATTTATTCCATTTGGCTGCTACGTGTCGTTTATACTGGCCCGTAATTTAAACTTTTCCCTTACCCTAAGAGTTGAAACATAGAAATTTCATGCTATGGTTTATACTCGAACTTCAAGTTATTCCCTTAAAGAGAACAATATTTAAGGCCATAAGTTAAGGGCATAAGTTACGGGCCAGTATAAACGACCCTGAACACTCTGTATAGTGTATAGTGCACATTGCCTACCACGTCTGCAAGATGTGAAAGCAGTTTCAGCAAATTAAAAATAATAAAAAATTATTTGCGTTCCTTAATGAGTCAGAAAAGTCTCTATGGCCTCTCGATCTTAGCTATAGAATACAAAACTGCTTCCGAAACAGATTTTGAGGAGCTGATAGATGCGTTCGCGTAAAGAAAATCACGCCGAGTGATGCTATGTGAAGAAAAAAGTCCAATTTCTTTCCTTGTAATATTTTCCTTATTATTAGTTTTTATTTCATTATTCATTTGTATTATTTATTTTTGTTTTTTCTATGAATTCACATATGTACATATTAAACAAATGGGGGGAGGGGCGCAATCATGAATTTTTGCCCCGGTCAGAAAAAATCGTAGATCCGGGCCTGTAGTAAATCTGATGAATTAAGCCACAGTATGGCGAAACAATTGTTGCAATATTAAAATTACATATGTGGAAATTGTAATTTCCACCAAGTGGAGAACGAACCAATAGAATATTCAAAAAATGTTATGATCCTGATGAAATTTCAACGTTCTACTACTACCAGACATGAAATCACATTGATCATGCCCAATCGACCAAAATAAGAATATAAATGGGAGAACAGAAACGGAAAACTTCGGAGAAGACGCGGAAAACCCAGATACTCGCCTGTTTATTCCTTTCTCTCTCATTTGAAACGATTTCCTGAACAGCGCGGACTGGAGGCAATCACCGATGACAGATTTATGAAAATATTTGTTTGAAACGGCAGTTATTTTAAATATTCGTCGGGCGATCATTCGATTATGCAGATACACCAGGAATAAAAACAGCATTCAGCTCCGTTCCGTTTGTTTTCTGCCAGTCGAGAGCTGTTTGCGGTTCTAGGAATGGGGCAAAAACCGGAGTCTACCCTATTTCTCTTATAGTCTTATATAAGTTTTATATTTTTTCCCACCATGACGAATATTGGATTTCATGGATGCAATTCGATTTTATGCGGTATGTCTTTTCGCCGAAGTTTCTGCTGTAACTTTTTCTGGCGGTGATTCATATCGTAATGATGTTTATCTGTTGAATAAACGTCGAGGAAGTTCTGTTTCTGAAAGGAATAACTTATGCTTCTTTCCTCTCATGTATCATTTCGAGCGAATCATTTCTGTGGCCAAAAACAGCACCCCCTCGCCAAATTTTAACTCAGTAAGGTTTTCCGAAAATTAAATTTCTCAAGTTGAAATGATGAGACCAGATTCCAGAACGAAGTTATCCAAGGTGGAATATAAAACGACTTATTAATTGGGGACGTTCTACAGGGGTGTACGCCTGCTTGTTTCGCAACATAAAGACCTTGGGCGCGTGCTGTCGCAAGCGGTGTTATATGGCCCGGGGCCACTTTAAATAGCTCCCGTTTCAGGCCAATAAACATGTAAAACAACTTATTATCACCCAATCAGTCCCTACAGCTTCCCTTCGATACATCTTTCCACGTTCAGCAGTTGCTGTATTCAACGGCATTTAGTTTATCAGGGCTGCTGAGAGGACAATTTCAGGATGAGCTTCAACTTGTTTGTTTGTCCCTTCACTCATTTTCAACCGAAATTTTGGAGTTTTCAATATTAATTTCATTTAACACATACAGACAAACAACCGCGCGCGATAAAAGAGTACCGGGTGTCTCAGATTCTCTGTCTAGTGGCACATTTTTTGGCTCGATTTTCAAGAGAATTATTTGGGGAAAACCGCAACCTTCTAAGTCGAACCGTTTCCGAGCTATCAGAGAAAATTGGAAAATTGCGGCAAATGGAAAGTTCTCATAACTTCTTCACAACTGAAGCACTCGACTTGAAACAAAACCCTTCTGCAGGCACTCATTTCAGTAGAATTCATTGGCGTTATCAATTTTTCTTTACTACAATTATTCTCGAAGTTATAATACAAACTTGTGTTTTTTTGAATGTGAACCATACACATCTCTGTGACAGATGAAGTTGCTTTTTTTTCCTTCTTAAAAATGTTTAATATGATATATTAATGTCTTATCAAACTATGAAAATCATCAAAAGTAGAGGAAAGTCACCAAATATGAAATAGTATCCTAATATGGAATACCTTCATTTCTCCAAGACTATAAGTAATAAACGAAACATTCGACCATCTCCTGTTTCATTCGGTCTACTCACTATCGCACTCACACCATCGAGTCAGTTGCGCAAATGCTTAACCTGTGGCAGGCGTGATTTGTTTTGTTGTCGTGAAGAAAATTTTAAAAGCTGAGTAGTAAATGAGTATTACCAGCTGTTATGTATTGTATTGTATACATAAGTGTTATACTATTTAGTATATCGGTATTATGTTTATTTCACCATTTTGTGATCTTTTGTCATTAAAATATTGTGACTTGAAAAAATATTTAGAAGAGTTTGAACTACACCTTTTCCAATTGTAATTCAGAAAACGTAAAATGTAATTCAGAAAAGCAAATTTGAATTTCAGAAAATGGAAATTGTAATTCAGAATAGTAAGTTGATACATATCATATACTATTCTGAATTACAATTTCCATTTTCTGAAATTCAAATTTGCTTTTCTGAATTACATTTTACGTTTTCTGAATTACAATTGGAAAAGGTGTAGTATAAAAATCCAAATATGGACAGTCGTCGGTGTCTAATGGAATATGCTTGATGTGTGGGCTCTGGGCACATTATGATTGTGCTGGTCCAGAGTTTGATACTTGGATCTGTGACTGTTGCAAGTAATTGTGTAACTTCTTTCATTTATCACAATATGTTATATTCATTCATTTGATCTCAAAAATATTTATGTCCATTTTTGTGATTGTTATGTTGATTCAAGCTTATATTCCATGTATGGGTTCCTATTCCATATTTGGTTACTCATTTGTGATTTTGTTTTTTTGTGTTAGATTTAAATTAGATAACTAATATATTTGATTAGAGGCTGTTAATTACTACATTTGAATGTATGACTGATTAGTATAAACATTAAACTGATTTGATTATTATGAAGTTTTTTCTTTATATTCCAAAAACAAAATGGTATTCCATATTTGGTGACTTTCCTCTATCATTTTCACACGACGAATCAACTAGGTGCCTATCTATGATAATCTGTGAACAATGCCCAATTCGTAAAAACACACTCCCAAATAGTGCATAATTTTGGAGAACATCTGATTACCATAAACAGGTAATAGCAAGTCAATCTTGAAAGATAGATATATGCTATCGCAGACTTTTTCGTAGAACTGTTTAAGAGGTACATTTCCGTCATACATTGTATCCACGTAAGTCTTACGTTTTTTTGCAGCGCACGTGAAAATAGCTGATTGTGGCTGATTTTTTTGTAATTATTGGAGTTATAGTAGGCATCCTTAATCAGCCTTTGTCACTCAGGGATAATGTAGCTTTCTAATGGTGAAAGAATTTCTGAAATCGGTCCAGTAGTTTTTGAGCCTATTCGTATCAAACACACAAAAATAGAAATCTTTCCTCTTAATAGTAGGTATACATATTGTAACGTTTTCTTCGTTATCAAAACGTCCGGGATAATTGAACTATTTATTGACACTACTTATAACACTAATAATTAATAACTAATGAACATATTCTAACAAAAGTCTGTACAATTTATTACTACTGATTTATTTGGCACTATTTATTTTCACCGGTCGCTTGTCTCTAACTGAATGAATTCCTCATCCGTCGATGTGCTCCTTATATGTATAACGCCGATTGTTTCTCGCTAAGTCCGGACCCGTCTAGAAACTTCGCGAATCATTCGCGGACGACACCACGCGTTTTCAGAAACTTCTCGATCGGGCCGTAGCGCACAGGGCCGTACTTTTCACAACATATAGGTAAGTAGTATAGATAATCATCCGATCATTTATCTGAAAAATAGATTTTCTTTGAATATCAAAATAACACATCTTATTGGAAAACTCTCTTCTATACCTAGTGGAAAAAACAGAAGTTCTTTCCTGAATAACTGGGTCTTCCAACTCCAGACCGACCCATACCTTTTCTTCCGAAGAATTTCAACCCCAAAACGCGCGATTTAAAATTCGAAACATGTCACTTAATGGGTTACGTTAGTATTCACATTTCGACTGCGTTAGGCAACGAGAAGAGCAATAAGACTGATGTTATCTGCCGAAGATACCGCGCTCCTGCCGCCATCTTAATTGAGCAATGCTTAATTACCCTCTTTCGTCTCAGGAACGTGAGCTGATGTCACTCCTTTCTTATAGTTGTTATCTCGTTTTTCGCTTGAAGGAGAGGCGGGGGGTGATAACAGTAATGCTCAAATTGTTATGGGCGAGACGAGAAGGCGTAGCGTGGAGGATAAGGCTCCATTAATTGAAAACTCCCGTTCCATTCTGGAAGCTGGAGTTGATCTTTCCAAGGTTTCAGAAACGGATTCTCAGGAAGATCTACGATCACCTTATTTCCTGAAGTGAATGGCGGAAAACTGTGTGAACTGTATTATACAACAGTATAAGAAATTCATCTTCAAACTCCTACTTGATATGGAACCATACGGTGTGGAATAATGATGAATATGATGCACCCAATGTCATTGACCCTGTTCCACTTCAAGTGTTCAATATGGAATTTTTTCATGTGTTCACTTCATTTGAAACAGAGTACATTATTTATTATCTATTTATTTTCCGCAAATCTCTAAGAAATTTTGACATTCCTAACAAAATTTGTCATAGAAAAAGTCAAGATTTTCCAAATGTTAGGAAATATTCATTTCCTCACTGTAAGGAAATGATATTTCCTTCCAGTTGTAAGGAAATGATATTTCCTTACAGTTATCAGTGTTCTACAGAAGCATATTCGTACTTTTCTCTAGATTTCTTTGGCAATAATTCTAATGACGCAGTATTTACTGCCTCAAACAGCTCTGGAGGAGTCCCAGAAATGGAAAATTCATCATCACTTATCATTTTACACTGTTTTGTCTTCGAAAAGACCATTAAATTAATATTCGTCAAGTTTGACAATTCAGCATTAATACGTGTCCATAGTAACGCAACCAATTCCATTCCGAATTTCAAAGCTCCATTTATTTATGAATGGAATAATTCACGATTTTCTTCAAAATTCATCAAAATCTGTCGAATTTCAACTAATTTGCGGAAAAATAGTATGTTTACCTCGTAGGAAAAGCCACATTCCTGGACTCTGTGTTGCAATCTTCACGATCGTCCAGGAATGTAAGGCTTTTCCTACTCGGTAAACAATGTACCATTATTTATAACTGATAAAATATTCATTCGATTTGAGAAATTAAGTTTGATTGTTAAATGAAAATATTCAAAAATTTTGCTTCGAGACTTTTCATTTTCAATATTCAATTCGAATTCAGATTCAAAAGCTACTCAGGTATTTATATAAAATATAGAAAACACATAAAGTGAACATTTTATTTATTCACAAATATACATATGTATAATCATTATTTTATTGTGATTTCATTATTTACTCTCACATGTAAAATATGGAATGTCTTGATTCTTTTATCGGAGATGAGATATTTTTTCTTGTATCTATAAATGTAAATATGTGGTTAAGAGGATAAATATACCTATATTATTATTATATTATTAATCCACCGGGTCCATGAAGAAAAAGTGGAATTTCAGGGACAATTTCATTTCTTCCACTACTAGGACGTGAAGCTCAACATTTTTCTCTTCTCCAGGGCGTCTTTTTCATTTCTTGAAAAAGTAGCAGAAATATCCACAGGTTTCTGAAAAAGCGTGCACCATTAATGATAATAAATTTTCGGGGAATAATTAGGTTTCTTTCTAGTATCAAATGGGCTTCAGAAAAATTTTTGTGGTTGAATGGGGTAAAAGCCAAATTTCACAGAAAACTCACCATAACATGAACAATAATACTTTCTGAAGAGTTCCAAAGCAGCGTTCCATTTATCTGTTTTCCTTTTGATAGAATTACATTAGGCAGAATATGAATTTGTATTGTCAATTTTTACCTGAAATGGTGATTGAATATTGAATATCAACTCAAAAAATAGATTTTTTCAAAATTACACATGAAAAATCATTTTGATGGTTTCCGACAGCCTATTGAGAGCGAAAACTTAATAGAATCACTCGCTAGTCTCTCACTGTCAATTTTTTGAAATCTGCTCTACAGAAATAGTTGTGACTAAAATCATACAATGTTGAAGTTTGGTGACCCAATGACGAATTAATATCCGTTGAAAAGAAATAATTTATATTTTCGAGTGGAATTTTGAAAAAAAAATTGGAAAATTATACCACGTGTTAGGTATATCATAGTGGAGATTCTAAATATTTTCTTTTATTCTTGATGAAAGACATAGATCCGAAGAAATACAAATATGCGAAATGTACCGATTCTAAAATTTTGTAGGTAGGTACTGGTCTTTGCCGAGCAATAAAAATTAATACTCTTTCTTTCTAATACTCTTTATGTTTGCGATATCTTCTGCATACAATTACAGCTCCTGTAGATATAGTTTCCTGTATGCATTATTGAATATTTGACATCTATAAAGTGTCCTGCAATAGTGCGTTCTTCTTCCATAGCTGCCGAACCAGATATCTCAGAGATTTCGTTGGGAAGTAGACCTCTTGTACCTTCATTTCTGCATTTCAGGAAATTCTGGTATACAGGGTGTCCCCGATAAACGTTATTCAACAAATGGATGATTTTCCTAATGGATCACACCATATATTTTCACATATTTTCAATGACCTTCATTACCTCTTTCATGAAGCAAAATCTTAGGGACATTTCTTCAACAGTTCAGATCTTATTCGTCTTATTCGGAGAAAACTGCAAAAACTTGAGGGAAAAGCAGTTCAGTAAAAGTCTTCTGATGATTTCCAGAAGCAATAGTAACATGAATTTGAACTAAAAGTTTTTTAATTGAAGGATTTGCCTTCCTGAACGATCAACCTGTCATATACAGGCTGTCCGTTATTAAGTTCCAAATATGAAGAACTTGAAATTATTATTTCTCGATTTTTTCAAATAGAACACCCTGTATTTTTTTCCACAATAATGTAGACAATTGGATACCTTACATTTTCTCAGAAGTAACTTTAGGATTATTTCAACCCCCGCATCCAGCAGACACGAAAATGATATCGCAAATGAAAATTTTATTCAAATAATAACATAATAAAACTAACGGATATTCAAAAGAGGTTGAACAATAAAAGAAAACTAAATGAATAACTATTGACAAACTTCAAAACCTTCCCAGAATCATATTTCCTGAGCATCATCATAAAAATGATATTTCTTTTTCGTACAAGCAATTTATATTGATCACGTATTCAACCAATTATATCCGTTTTTATAGGCTTTCCGAAAAAAATATTGATCAAGTTATTGCTACTAGAGCTCAAAGATACTTTCGAATACAGTAAATCAGTATGAATTTTTGTTTCCTGTCGGAATATTGGGCAGCATAATTTCGACTTCCTTAAAAAACAGGTTCTGTGGCACTGCCCTAACATGAAAATCATATTAACCATCCTATTTTTTCCCAAAATTCATACTGATTCACTGTATTCGAAAGTATCTTTGTGCTCTAAGTAGCAATAAATTGATCAATATTTTTTTTGGAAAGCCGATAAAAACTGATATAATAGGTTGAATACGTGGTCAATATGTATTGCTTGTACGGAAAAGAAATTTAATTTTTATGATGATGCTCAGGAAGTATGATTCTGGGAAGGTTTTGAAGTTTGTCAGTAATTATTCATTTAGTTTTATTTCATCGTTTAACCTCTTTTGAATGTCCGTTAGTTTTATTATGTTATTATTTAAATAAAATCTTCATTTTCGATATCATTTTTCGTGTCTGCTGGATGCGGGGGTTAAAATAATCTACTTCTGGGAAAATGTAAGTTATTCAATTGTCTACATTATTGTGGAAAAAATGCAGGGTGTTCCATTTGAAAAATCGAGAGATAATAATTTTAAGTTCTTCATATTCGGACCTTAATAACGGACACCCTGTATATGACAGGTTGATCGTTTAGGAACCATGTCAAGGCAAATCCTTCAATTAAAAAACTTTTAGTTCAAATTCATGTTACTATCGCTTCTGGAAATTGTCAGAAGACTTTTACTGAAATGCTCTTCCCTCACCTTTTTGCAGTTTTCTTCGAATAAGATCTGAACTGTTGAGAAAATGTCCCTGAGATTTTGCGTCATGAAAGAGGTAATGAAGGTCATTGAAATTATGTGAAAATATATGGGGTGATCCATCAAAAAAATCATCCATTTGTTGAATAAAATTTATCGGGGACACCCTGTATAACAGAAAATATATTCCTGAGATGCACAAATGAAGGTACAAGAGGTTTACTTTCCAACGAAATCTCTGAGATGTCTGGTTCGGCAGCTATGGAAGAAGAACGCACTATTGCAGGACCCTGTATAATTTCAATCCATCTCTCCATCATTTCCGTAGCATTGCAAGTTAATGATCGACTAAAAAACATGGAATGAGGACTGTGATACCCTTAAAAAAATGAAGAGCAGAATAACCTGCATCCATGGTGCAGAAGCCTTTGAAAAAATTATAGCTATTCCGACAACCTTTAAGTTAGAATAAGTTTTCCGATTTCTATTGCAGAATTTCAATCTTCAACTTGAATTTTATGAAATTTTAGATGATAAGTGTTAAAAAATGAAAAATGAACTTACCTCGAAAATTCAGGATGAACTTCTGTGTTACATCACACTCGTTCAAAAATTCACTAAATCAACTGATCCATTTTAAAATATACAGCAAAAAATAGCCACCATTCTTTCGGTTATCTTATCAGACCGCATCATCATGGACCTTCATCGTATATCATCATTAGAAGAGTGTATAGGAAGATAGAGAAATCAAGTATTAAAAGAAACCCCAAATTAGCCCCAATTGTCTAGTACAAGCTTGCGAACACACGCGACCCCATTTGTTCGGCATATCTATTTAGCGATGCCCCATTCTTTCGGCAGAGCGGAAGGCATCAAGGGAAGCTCCAAGCAGGGTGCATACATTAAGTTCGCTTACATACATATGTATATCTTCAAATTGATTTGTCACAGTCGAATAAAGTCGCGGTTGTAATGTTTTGAGCGATAATCATCTGATGGAGGGTTCAGGGATACTGAAAAGTTGGGCGATCGGGTCAACTGTTTGCATTTTATTGTACTTTTTCTGAAGCCACATTGTTGGACGACGATGTGTTCTCTACTCAAAGTATCGGGTGAATTTTTTATAGTGATAGAGTGAATTGAAATAAAACACATTTAAATCAAGATTGAAGCCAAATTTTTTTTATTCCAAAGATAATTTTATGACATTTAGTTCTTTAAATAATTTTCAGCAATAACACGAGTTATGTTGGCTTCCAAAGCATCTATTGTTTCTGGTTCATCAGCATAAACCAATGACTTGATATAACCCAAAAAAAAATAATACAATGGAGTTATGTCGCATAATCTTGGAGGCCAATTTATTCGATCATTTTTCGAAATAATGTTATCGCCAAATATTTCTCTCAATGAATCAATTGTTACGGTAGCAGCATGAGGTGTAGCAAGGGCGGATCCAGGATTTTTTCTGTGGGGTGCACAAGGGGCCCTCTGATAATGTCATTTGCTTCTAAGTATGTGCTGTGATGGAGTCTCCACAGCAAAATAATCCACAAATATTCTCCCCCTAGATCCGCCATTGAGGTGTAGCACCATCTTGTTGGAACCAAAATACTTCTGAGCCGATACCCTTAGATTATATATCCCTCAGGGATATAATCTTAAATCTAAGGTCGATACCATTCAATTTCGAAACAAATAATCATTGATCATCGATCTGTTACGAGCACCATTCAGTGTGACATCGTTTTCAAAGAAATAAGGACCGATGATGCCTCCAGCGTGTAAAGCACGCCATACAGTGCATTTTTCAGGATGCAGTGGAACCTTGAGGATTGTTTCCACTCCATACCTATACGGCAATTTTGCTTATTTACGTAGCCGTTTAACCAGAAATGAGCTTAATCTCTAAACACAATTTTTCGAAAAAAAAAGTGGATCAACTTCAAGCTGTTCTAGAGCCCAATCAGCAAAAAAACGACGCTTATTATGGTTGAGTGGCTTTAGTTCTTGAACCAGTTGGATCTTGTAAGGGTGTAGAACAAAATGGCAAAAAAATGCCAAATTTTTCACAATCGAAATCGGAAAAATGCGTTGCGAGGGTGCGAAAAAGAGGCGTAAAGTCTTCAAAGATGATAAGTCAATTACTATGGCCATGGTTCGTCTCCCAATATTTCATGTGATGTCCGTGTTTTTCATCGCAACAAGGGAAAACAAATATACTCCATTCACTTTTATAAAGTATCCCTGTTGGCCCTGACATTCTGACACATTTCACCGTGTATATTTCGAAAATGTTAGGTTTTAGTCATCTTCCTGTCATAAAACTATGCAACGTTCCTTTCTACATAGAGGTCCCAGTAATAACGTATTCATTAAAATGTTTATTTCCTTTGGGAAAATAATGAATTCGAGAAAATATACTGCTCCACAAGAGTTAGGGATATCGTATTCAATCGTTTTTGAAAGTATGTAATCTTCAAGAAAATCGCTGTAAAATCATTTAAAACTCAATAACAATTTGAATCGATCCAATGAAAATCAGTATGAGACATTATGTCAATCTGGTCGCCTTTTTTCTGAAGTTTGGTTCTTTGCATATGCTTCATGAATGTTCTTATTTTGAAATGAAGTCAGTTTATCAACGGCTTCGATTTGAAACGAGTTTTCTGAAAATGCCAAGACGTAAATTAACAATCGCTGATGAGGCTAATAGGGCTATCGGAATGCTATAGGTTGGCCTAACTCAGGTTCTTGTAGCTCCAAGTCAGCCAGAGTGTGATATCTCGACTTTGGAATAGGTTGAGGGAGACAGGTTCCGTGTTGGAAAGACCAAGGCTTGGTGGGCGACGAAAAACAACACCTGCTCAGGATCGTTTCATCACCGTTTCGGTGAGAAGAAACCCTACATCTACGTGTAGAATGCTACGGAATACTCTTCAAAATGCAGATGGGGTCCATCAGACGACGTTTGAGAGAGGTGAATCTAGGTTCTAGACGTCCATTAATAGGAGTTCCGTTTACACATAAGCCTCAAAGACTGGAATGGGCAAGGCAACATATCAATTGGAACGATCAATGGCGTAGTGTCCTTTTCACTGATGAATCCAGATATGGACGATTTTCAGATTCTTGAAGAATAAGGGTATGGACAATCCCACGCATACCTCGTAATAGTCGTTATGTCCAAGAAGTCCATCCATTCCGAGGGGTAGTGTTATGGTATGGGCCGGGATATGTTTCAACGGGCGCACAGATCTACACATTTGTCCTGGGAATATGACCGCCTTACACTATAGGGAGCATGTCATTGACAATGTTGTGCCAAATTTTCACGCTGCTGTTGGTGAAACTTTTCAATTTCTAGACGATAACGCTATACCGCACCGTGCAGCCATAGTTGAGAATGCGCGCGAGGAGATTGGTATTCCACATTTACCAATACTTCCGCACTCACCATATTTGAATGGCATAGAACATGCATGGGATATGCTTCAAGGAAGATTATAATCATAAACCTACCAAATTCCTCAAGAAATGTTCAGTAACCTCGTGAATAGTATGCAAAGAAGATGTCAAGCTGTTATTGATGCCCGTGGAGGCCATACATTGTATTCATATAGTCTTGAAATGCTTGAATTCTCTGGGAATAAAATTTCGTTTTTCTACTGGATTTTTCTTAACCACCCTGTACAGGCTGTATATGCTGCAGACCTACAGGGTAAAATAAATTGGCAACTTGAAATCATATAAATATGAATTTTCATCACAAAAATCTTATTTTATTTATATTTTTTTTTGCAATTTAAGTCAATATCCCTAACTCATGTGAAGCAGTTTATTTCACGTATATAAACATGGTTGGAAGATTCAGTTATGCTATTTTATTTTACGGAAATCAACAATCGTGTGTTGAGATTTTACTGAAAAAATATGGACAGAATAGTCCGTTACTTCACGATAGTTCATTCGAAAAAATAATAAAAGTACTCGAATAACCTGACAGAAAAACTTTTAAACAAACAGACGGACCTATGGAATTCCCCCCTTCTCAAAATCAGCCTGCAGAAGACATTCAGTTACCTTTTTGCACAACTTGAAATACTCCAGTATGAAAATGTAGTAGTAGGTACTACAAAACCTGTTAGCAGTTAAACAGTAAAAGAACTAATTCCATTCACAAAGTTAAGAAAGAGTTAATGGAAATTAGCATTGGCAACGTCTCTGAGAATTATTTTGACATTTCACGAGTGCCAACCAACAGTTTCAAGTGAAAAATCTGGATAAAACTTAATCATGGATACTTCATAAAAGTGAATGAGGTATATGTATTGGGAGGCAATCTAAGAATCAGCAACATACAATGCATTCAGTTCAGAAATTTTATGGCCGTTTCAAAATTTTTTGAGTACTTGTCAAATCATGTAACAGCGGCTTTTGGAAGCTTCTGTTGTTTTTCCATTTTAAAATGCGACACATAATGAATTAATATGTCGAGCAAAGTGTTTGTATTTTGGTCTGTTCTTGTGTCTTCGAGGACAGTTTCGAAAAGAGAAAAAAGTCTGATTTCCACAAATTGAGCAACAGCAAAAAGTAGGAATAAATCAACAGACAAAAATGAAGGAATCTCACAACCATCAGATTTAAAATTTAGCTTCCTTGCCAACATTTTCAGGACCACTGCCCTTTCATCCTGGCCATGCGAGATATTGACGACTACATTTTATGAAAGTTATCTCCACTAGGCATTTCGCTAATAAATTCAAGATGCGAATCGCACTCAACTTTTTCATTTTATTACACCGATGGTCCCTTCACTGTTTCGTTTTTCGCCGTTGGCAGCGGCCATAACTCAGGACGGTTGAATCGTGCCGTGTTAGCTCAGCACTATTTTTCCGGAAAAATTGTCAGGTGACATAAATTCGGCCGGGCTGGCGATGAAGCGTCGATCTAAAAGATTGAATTTGTGAAATATCACCCGCACATTCCTGATAACAAACGCGTGATTTAGGACATGTCCGCTCTGATTCCACGGTTGCTCTTTTTCATCTTGGGAAAGTGGAAATACTTCCATATATCGGGAATGAGCAGTGACCACTTCAAAAGAATATTTTATTCCTTTTGAACTGGCAGAACTTATTTTGAAAAGCTCCTTTTGTACCTTGAACTATTGAATAAATAGGAACACAATCTAAGAACAGTTTTACAACATTTCACATTTCACCTAAGTTGGAAGAATTGAAGGGTATCATGTTATTCTGTGCCTTGTTTGAATACAAATTTTCATGTCCTCATCAAAAATTCTAATCAGAAAAAGCCTTTTCTTCTGATGCAATACTCTTCAAGATATATCCTAAAAACGGAAACTATCAAATCGGTATTCTTCCAGGAGCAAATATGCTAAAAAATCGAATTCTATTAAGGACCAGGGTTGAACGATTGTATATCAGAAATCGGATGGGTCAACAGATTGAAAGTCTATTCCCTTGGGCCACGATGTAAATGGAGTCTGTTCCTCGATGGAATATATGTTATTCCACCTAAAATAGCTTCTTGCGAAATATGGACCTCTATAAGTTTTGCTTCTCCGCCTTCTTCGATGCATATTGACCAGGAAGCTGTTTATGCGTTATACGAACCTTATAAATTCATTTTTGGAGATTGGTCTGGCCTTTTCGATAGAGGAAGGCATCGCGGTTTTGAAGGGTATAGATTCTTAAAACTTTGGGCCCTCTAGTGTTTGGAAGATTGATGCAATAAGGGTAAGCTCCTGGAATCCTTTCTTTGTTCAAATCATCGTAATGAGAATTTCTTAACAGAGACAAACGTAAGGATGCTGAAATTATCCTGGCGTTTTATTGTGAACTATCGAATAAGGGAGTGAAAAAATCTGGGAAATGCCCGTTTCAAATTGTGAAATGACAAAAGTCTTGGCCCCCTAAATTTTTCAAGAACTAAACAATCTATGTTCTGGAAATGAGATGATAAGGTAGAATATTCAACTGCAATATAAACTGCTCTACATGAGTGAGGTATATGTATTGACTTAAATTGCAGAAAAATATAGTTAAAATAAGATTTTTGTGATGAAAATTCATATTAATATGATTTCAAGTTGCAAATTAATTTTAGCCTGCAGATCTGCAGCCTATACAGGGTGTTCAAGAAAAAACGAGTAAAATAACGAACTTTTAATCTCAGAGAATTCAAGCATTTTAAGACTATCAATACAATGTATGGCCTCCACGGGCATCAATAACAGCTTGACATCTTCTTTGCACACTACACGCGAGGTTGTTGAACATTTCTTGAGGAATTTGGTTCCATAAACGGGGCAGAAGCTAACTCAGATCATGTAAGGATTCTGGGGTAGGTTGATGATTGTCTGATCTTCTTTGGAGCATATCCCATGCATGTTCTATGCAATTCGAATCTGGTGTGTGCGGAGGTATTGGTGAATGTGAAATACCAAGCTCCTCGCGCGCATTCTCAACTAAGGGTACGTACATGCCGGAGATGCAAGGATGAGCGCGGTGGAGGTCGCGGTCGCGATCTAGTTATAAATCGATGCATTATGTACGGCCAGGCATCGATTTATAACTAGATCGCGACCGCGACCTCCACCGCGCTCATCCTTGCATCTCCGGCATGTACGTACCCTAAGGCTGCACGGTGCGGTCTTGCGTTATCGTCTAGAAACTGAAAAGTTTCACCAATATCAGCGTGAAAATTTGGCACAACATTGTCAATGACATGCTCTCTATAGTGTAAGGCGGTCATATTTCCCTCGGAATGGATGGACTTCTTGGACATAGCGACGATTACGGGGTATGCGTGGGATTGTCCATACCCTTATTCTTCGAGAATCTGTGAATCGTCCATATCTGAATTCATCAGTGAAAAGGAAACTACGCCATTGATCGTTCCAATAGATATGTTGCCTTGCCCATTCCAGTCTTTGACGTTTATGGTCACGTGTTAATGGAATTCCTCTTAATGGACGTCTAGAACCTAGATTTACCTCTCTCAAACGACGTCTGATGGTTTCGATGTAAACTTGGACCCCATCTGCATTTGGAACAGTATTCCGTAGCATTCTACACGTTGATGTAGGGTTTCTTCTCGACGAAATGGTGATGAAACGATCCTGAGCAGGTGT
The DNA here is from genome assembly GCA_910592335.1 of Adalia bipunctata. NCBI lineage: Eukaryota > Metazoa > Arthropoda > Insecta > Coleoptera > Coccinellidae > Adalia > Adalia bipunctata. The sequence goes on from OU342950.1 coordinate 25,889,102, forward strand.
TGTTTTTCGTTGCCCACCAAGTCTTGGTCTTTCCAACACGGAAACTGTCTCCCTGAACCAATTCCAAAGTCGAGACATCACACTTTGGCTGACTTGGAGCCTTTCCGCTACAACAACCTGAGTTAGGCCACCCTGTAGCATTCCGATAGCCCTATTAGCCTCAGCGTTTGTTAATTTACGTCTTGGCATTTTCAGAAAACTGGTTTCAAATCGAAGCCGTTGATAAACTGACTTCATTTCAAAATAAGAACATTCATGAAGCATATGCAAAGAAACAAACTTCAGTTTGACGTTTATGGTCACGTGTTAATAGAACTCCTCTTAATCTCTAATCTCGTCTAGAACCTACTAACCTAGATCCACCTCTCCCAAACGTCGTCTGATGGTTTGGATGGAAACTTGGACCCCATCTACATTTTGAAGAGTATTCCGTAGCATTCTACACGTAGATGTAGGCCATGTAGGGTTTCTCTTCGCCTAAACGGTGATGAAACGATCCTGAGCAGGCGTTGTTTTTCGTCGCCCACCAAGCCTTGGTCTTTCCAACACGGAACCTGTCTCCCTGAACCTATTCCAAAGTCGAGATATTACACTTTGGCTGACTTGGAGCCTTCCCGATACAACAACCTGAGTTAGGCCACCCCCTGTATCATTCCGATAGCCCTATTAGCCTCAGCGTTAATTGACGTCTTGTCATTTTCAGAAAACTCGTTTCAAATCGAAGCCGTTGATAAACTGGATCATTAATTAATTACCTATAGTTATTCCACAACTGAATCAAAATTCGATAGTCTGTATTACCACCTCTTCTTTCAATCAACTGCCGATGGGCAGTTGGGATGCCAAGGTATTCCACGAATCAAGTCATGAAATCTTTATATATAAAACAAAGATGTTGGTTACACCATTTATAACTCGAGATCGGATGGACTGTTTGTTATGAAACTTCATTTATGGATTCGTCTACGGCCTGGTTATTATAAAAACACTAAAACTCTGAAAACTTCTTTGAAAAATATGCTCATGAAGGAAATGCTTTCCGTTCTTTTGAATAAGGCCGCTAGGTGTCGCTACGGTTAATGGCTCTTATCTAGAGACTGTAGCGTAGTCGTGAAGGTAATATATTTGATATTATCGCCATTGTTTAAACAATGTTATCGCCATTAGATGGTGATGTTTACAATTACTGTATAATTTGCATGAAACTCATAATAACATGAAAGACTATTATAACCAGATCAAAAAGCAGGCAAACATCTCAAGTTGGTGGAACAGTGAATTTTTACCGAAATGTCAAGTAAATCGGATTTTGACGTTTAGCATCAATCGTGAGTTGTCCATTTTCATCTTTTCTCTTCATTTCTGACATGTTTTTGAATTTGGGTAATAAAGATTATGTTCATCAATTATAGGGTATCGAGAATTATTTCATGTCATCAAAATTTTGTATATTTTGAACTTCAATTTCTCCTCATTTATCTCCTGCTGGAAGAAATAGTAACGGTGGGTTTCACAAAGCATTATCACCGGTTGATCGGTGATCGGAGCTTGATCTAGAATCAACTCCATTCGACAGTTCAAAAATCAGAGAACCAAGCAGTTGATCACTGTTTATTACGATTTGTGGAATCCACCGTTAGTATCATTTAGGCGAAACAAAGTTCGCCAGACCAGCTAGTATTAAAATAATTATCGCAGGAATTTGGACTAAATTTTATTCATCATCCTTTTAACACATCGCCAACGTTTCGAATCGGTTGTGATCCTTTTTCAAGGCTGGAATGTCAAAAATAAACCTAGAAACAAATGAAAAGGACCTAATAGGATCTGCCACTCACCTCGTATCTCATGGGATTGAATATCGTCAAATTTATTAAAATAATGTCATGAAAGTCATGATATTTTCAGGCATATCGCACAATTCCTGAAGGTGGGTTTTGGCGATTGGATATTGCTCTCCCTAAGTAATTTCATACGTGCTCAATTGGATTCATGTCCGGTGAGTCTGCTGGCCAGTTTATTCTCTGGATATTGTTCTCTTGAGAAATGATCTCATCCTTTCGTGTGCGGTGTGGTGGGGCGTTATCATCCCGATAAGTGAAATTATCCCCAAATTCGTTGCTCAAAGGAACAATGATTGGTTCAATGAAGTTTTCTATGTGGATGGCACCAGTCATTGTTCGTTCAACGGTAATAAGAGGGGTAGGGCGACCGAACATTATACCCCATCTCCCCAACAAATTATTGTTCCGCCTCGAAAGGGCACAACTTTCCGAGCGAAATCGAGTCGCTCTAATCTGTCTGATGAACCTCTCAAAACCCTTTCTCATCGACTATCACTTTGTGAACCGACTCGTGATTTGTCCGAAAAAACTTTGCGCCATTATAGTAAAAGCCAGTCTTGGTGGTGTTCAGCCCATTACCGATGGGAAGCTATATGTATATCCAGGTGATAGCCGGGGTTCTATTTCAAGTCTTTTCGTCCTTAAATTCGAGAAATGCAACCGTCTTCTTATGGCACTGGTTAGGACTATACCCGTCTATAGGTCCTCAAAAAATGACTTCGAAGGGCTGTTACAGATACCTCCCGATTCCTTCGAGTAAAATTTGCGATATGATGGTCTTCCCTTGCAGATGTTACTCTGGGTCGACCAGGCACCGATGCTTCCTATCTGTTCCACATATATCAAAAACCTCTTCAAGAGATGGATTGATGGGACATTCTCCTCTGAGTGGAACATGAGAAAGGATCTCAGGCAGTCGAGACTCCTCATCAAGGGGCCTTCTTCTAAGCCGGAGGTCAAAAGACTCTTGATTCTCGAGAGGAAGCAATTATCTCTGGTGACTGGTGCTTTAACTGGCCATCTGTTTAACAAACATTTATATAGAATGGGACTGTGCCGTTGGTGCAAGAACGCGGATGAAACGGCGGAACATATACTGTTCACGTGCGACAATCTCTCTGTACTGAGGTCAACACACCTGGGGAACCCTACACCTTCCATCTCTATGGTGAGAGGGACTCCTCCTTGTCGGCTCGCGGCATTCTTGTCAGCGTGCCTTCGGGTCTGAGTCTCTCTAGTATCAGAAGATGCGGAATGAACAATGGGCCACAAGACCTACGTTCTGCCGACAAAAGGCGCCGCACAGAAGAAGAAGAAGAAGAGGCACCGATGAAGCTGAGAAATTGGATGTCCCGACATTTTTCACGGAATATTCTCAATATTACAACTCTCTTCATTCGCTGAAAACTGATAAACTTCGAATCCACCTTTATTTTCCCGAACAAGAAAAATTTTTGGTTAGTTTATAGTATTCATTCAAGTAATAAGATAGTGCAGATTCCACGCACAAAAAAATTGTCATGTTACATTCAATAAGATGACAGCTGATAAGGGTGGCCAATACTTTTGACGATGTGTGTATGCAGGGTGAGTCTTTGACTTGTACATATATTTTAACTGAAGATTCTTGAGGTCGAAAGACCTCATGGTGAATGCACTAATTAGATTTTGTTTCGACCAAATTGAGAATATCAGCAAAGTTCACAATTTATGACAGACTGTTATCAGTTATTTCAAATATTTGCATTTATTCTGGTATCTATAGCCGATAATTTTGTCAAGCAATAATTTGTGAATATATTCTTGACATTTTGATTCATATTAGTATGAAGAAAAGGTATAAGACTTTCATCATATAAAAATGTCATTCTGTGGTCATGCCATAATTGACTTTGGCAGATCAGCTGTTGATTATTCAATCAAATCGATTAAGGAAAAAGAGAGTGTTATGACGTTGTATGACATTGCGGCGCCGCCACGAAACATTTTCGATATTGTCGATTGGGTCGAACGTCATTCCATTAAAAAATGAGTGCTTACTGCTTACACCATTGATCTAGATATCTAACCTAGGTCATAGGATTCGAGGTCAATGACCTAACCTAACCCATCTAACTATATTCTATGACAGAGCTATCACAGAACTGTAATAGGAGAGATAACTTGGAAGTAATAAAATGAATATCCTTTTTAAAATAAGGACTTGAACATTATCTTTCCTGTAATATTTAACCGGTATTTTCCACTTCAACTTCTGAAATTTAATAGCCTTGTGTTAGAAAAATTATTAGATCGTTTATCAAGCCCACACAGGATGTTTGGCGAGACGTTAACGACCGAAATTGTTGATTTTCAGTTTAAGTTTATTTAGAGAACTAAATGATAAATTATAATTGTCCCACGAATTTGGTTGCAATTACTGCACACGATGACAGGAATAAAATTCAACGCAGGCATTGTTGAGAATTGTCACGTAGCATTTCCCAAACCATTGCATGGGAAACTGCAATATCTCAAGAAGAAGGTGGGAAGCAGAAAAAAATCTTTAATTTGATTGGTTCATAAAAACAAAGATGGAAGAAGTTTTGGTTTGATTGGTTTTGAAGTACTGACGAAAGAAAAACCTTTAATTTAATTGGTTTCTAAAAGGAACAAAGAATAAGGTAGTTTCGGACGAAAGTGAGTTCAGTTATTCGGGAGACGAAAACGGCAGTTACTGGTTGAACCTTAAACGGGATAGGTTGCCAGTGCTCGCGACTATGGTTCGGGTACTAGGGTAGTACTGTTTCAGGTTAGGTACTTGAGTGTTAAGAAGTACTGTTTCAAAGTGGAAACGAAAACAATTAAGGTTGATTTTGAAGTCGAGGAGTAACTGCAGAAGTCTTAAACGGGAAGATTCTGAGTTGACTCATTTAAAATGTGTTTGATTGTTTGATATGGTTTTAAGGAAGGTTTAAGAATTAATTCAGTTTCGCAGTTACTCGGAAGACGGCATTAGGGTAACTCGTAGATCTTGGTTTCTTTTGAAGTTTTGGAAAATCAGTCCCAAACAGGGACATATAAAAAAGTGTTAAGTCGTAATTGGTAAAGTGTCTAAAATTACTTGGAATTATTTAGATTGCGTATCGTCGGTATATTCGGGAGTGAAGGTCAATTTGGCGAAAACGTGTGGGTGTCGTGTTTCGTATCTAATCTGTCTGTTTCAGGAAAGAAGCATCGTCGTAGAACATCCTCCTAGGTTCATCATTCTTGGGATTATTGGTCTAGGAAAAAGGTCAGATAAATTGTTTATGCTTAGCTATTTTTGAGGATTGGTAGAAAAGCCGCATGCCCGCCCAAAATATATTTATAGTCCAGAGTCCTGAAATCTTCTACAAGTCATAGTTTCACATTTTCGTATTTTTTTTCTTAAGACGTATTATAATCTTTGTAATCACCCTTAAGTAGTTGAAGGTCTAAGTGGAGTTTTCCTGCTGAGAAAACTCATGTTCATTTGAAAGATCATGAGGAAACTATTGTTGAGTTTTCCCTTATCTATGTGAAGTTTAAGAGGGATTATTTTCTGTTTTCCCGTTTGGGTATAGTAAATTTACTTTGTATTGTAAATTCTTTTGGAGATTATCCATGGTTATTATTGTTGGGGTTATTTTGATAAGCCCTTTTCATTTCTGTCGATAACTTGAATATAATAATATTTTATAATTTGGAATTCACACTGATGTTGATTTAATTTCAATGAATAGATTTGCCTTTGTAATTTAAAGCTAATATAACAGTTTTATTTGATGGGATTATTTCCTTTCGAATTAAGAAATATCTGAACATTTGATAATTTAAATCAATTTGATTTAAGTAACACATAACTAACCAGTGTAAATTTGTTTGGGTTTGATTTGAATTTAATATACGTCTTAAATTTAATCTAAAAGGTTTCATTTACCATCCCTCTCCCTAGAAAATAATTTTAAACACCAAGACCCGACCCAAGTGCGTTGGGCCGATCCCACACTTTCTTCCGTCGGAAGAAAGAACTTCAAAATTTTAATTAACATCTTTTATTCTTCTAAAGTAATAACACCCTTGATTGGTGGAAAGCCGCTCTTCCGTCCAATCACGAAGAGGGTGCTTTTTACAGAACGTTTGAGGAGACGATGCCAGATTGTGTTGATTTTCTCTTCAAACAAGGAAGCAGTACGTCCCCTATCGTTAACGGATGACCTAACGCAAAGGCAGTTTTGTTTACTTTTGGCTAATGGTGTCTTGTCGTGCCTCTTCGGAAATGTTCCGATTCTCGCCGATAGAGCGCTACGATCTTAATTTCAGTCGCCTATAACGGCGCGCAAGACAAACCGTTCCACAGACTGATCAGTTGGTCTGTGATTGTTGAACGAAGCATGCGTATAGCGGTGTGATGGACTAAGATTTGTCGATTTCTTAGACTATAGTCGAAGGTCGATTCGTTTATTCACAGAGAAGAATGCGAACAGTTGATGTGAAAAGATTTTCAGTGAAAGTGAAATTATGTGATAATAACCGTGAAGTGTCGAGTTTATAAAATTCCAAGGGGATATTGTTTATATGGAAACATCGCCACAGATCATGTAGTGTTTTCATTTTGCCTTAATTTCAATTCAATACGTGGTTTGTATGGGACATTCATCATTAATATCCGAATTTTATACTCCATTGGGCATTGACATTTTAGTCTTGACAAAGTTAATAAACATTTCGACAACATAAGTAATCTGTATAGATGATCAGGGAGTTTATAAAGTTGAGCCATTCTCTGATATTATAAATTCAGGGAAGCATCCAGATTATCCTTATGATTTTTTATTTTTTTCATCCAATTTAATCGGTGAAATTGGAAATAACTCGAAAACGACGCGTTTTATTGAAAAAACATAAGAATACTTTCTTTTTCTGAAATGATTGATTCTTTCGAAGATATGAACCGTTTTTTTCAAGTGGTTTTATGGTAATTTTGCTCGGATTTATGAGTGGGCTACGCTCTAACTTCTATACCAGGAGAAATTTCGAATAAGTTTTGATTGAGGAATATGCACCATGAATAGAGTAACCAATCAACCAAAATTGAAATAACGGTTTCGAAGATATGAACAGGAAAGTGTTTTTTTCGTGGATTTCCGACACCCTGTATCTTCCAAACGAAACCGAATTTTGAAAAAATGGTATAGAAAAAAAGTGTTTCGTTATTCGTTTGATGAGAGGAACCTACAGTTCAAATATATGTACAAGTCAAAGACTCACTCTGTAGGTATATCACAACATTGCTAATTTGCGAATATGCATGTTTTTCGCCAAACCCCACATTGTCGTTACAATGGAACAGAACTCAAACGTTTCGGGTAATGAATAGGGCTCGGATTCCGGAACGAAATGTATAAATACGCAAGGTTCGGTTCTATCGGAACGCAGCTCCGCCAATGTAACTTTGACTAATTGTTCGAGATTTCCATATGAATGAGATAATGAAATATGGTAACATTAATATGGATATATGCCCGAAAGCGAACTGTAAGCAATCTAGCTCCGATTTGACCCGTTTGCTTTCCTGCAATTCTGCACCCTTCTCGTTTTATCATCGTTCGTATCTCTCCCGGTATGACTGCGGGTTTCGTAAACGGTATTCGGGAAGAGATTTAATTCCGTTATAAAAAGTACCACATACGTTTGTTTCTCTCCGTGTTTGCTCGCATATATTCATGCGCAGCATGTGTTAATTTGACGTCGAATGAGTGGAAGAAAAATTGCTGTAACTTAGATTTAATTCAAAATCAAATAAACTGCAAAGTGCGACGACTTGACATTTGACTTTCGGATGAACTTGGATTATTGGCAACTGTCTCACAGGCGTATATTCAAAATCGCAATTCGGCGAAATGATGTGAATTTTTTATAGCATTTTATTGTTTATGTGAATACTGTACAGGTTCAATATTATCATTGCTGAATTTTAATGGAAAACGGTTGTTCATCAGATATTTTTGGGTGAATATGAACACATTTTCAATGCTCCCAAAGTACGCGTGGGAAAAAACCAAAAAGGAATGTATTTTGGAGGAAGACATTTCAATTGCAAATATGATCCAACAATATTTTGTGTTTATCTAACGAAATATCGTTTTTCTACAACCGGGCTTAAGTAACTACTTTCCCGCATTGTTTTCGATTCGGAAAGTGTCACTTTCCTGCACTAGTGCACTAGTGCACTAGTGCGGAAAAGTTACTTTCCCGTAATTGTTGAATTTGTGAATAATAATACCTTTGACATGAAATCTCTTGATCTACTTACTTATATCTTCAGTTAAATATTTCAAATTATGCAAGTTGTGTAAATTTTTTTTTATTTTATAATACGGCTGTAGAAAAAATATTGTTCCTATCTTGAGCGGAAAGTATCTTTCCCGCTCGCGATTGGACAACGGCAATCTCGTGTGGGAAAGTGAAACTTTCCGCTCTAGATAGGAAAATAACTTTTTTCTACAACCGGGCCTAAGTAACTACTCTCCCGCATTGTTTTCGATTCGGAAAGTGTCACTACCCCGCACTAGTGCGGGAAAGTGAATATTTGTTGAATTTGTGAATAATAATACCTTCAACATGAAATCTCTTAATCTACCTACTTATATATCTTCAGTTGAATATTTCAAATTATGCAGTTTCATCAAACTGATCATCAAAAAAAAAATCAAATCAAAAAAAATCAAAAAATTTATTCAGGTAATTTCTTGCATATATAATAGCTCGAATGAGACACCTAAGCTAAGCTTGAGTTGTGTAGCTTCACTCGAGCAATACATTTAAACAATCAAAAGAGTAAAGTATTAACAAGGTAAACAACAATCAATGCATTAATGCAAATTTCCGTTTGAAAATTATTGCATTTTCGAAGAGAACTCCACATGCTTCAAAAATTATTTCTATGTCATGGTCAATGATTTTCCACAGAAACCGGTTAATCAATGTGTCAAAACGAATATTCGCCAAAGTTGTTCATCCTCATTAAATTATTTTATTTCCAAACGTTCAATAACAACGTCATTTCTAGACTGACAGGAGCACAGAGAAGTTCTCCGCGTAGGCGGAGAAATAGTTGCTATGGCTTACTTTTCCATCCGGCGCACAGTGGGGCAGAAACCATCTAAATGTGATATTAATTCCAAAAATCATACTACCCATAGAATGTCAGTTGTTATTCTACAATTGACTTTAAACATCAGTCCACTGAATTCACGCACCGAAAGAGTTCAAACGTATTTTATTCTTTTCTAATTTTGAATTGAAATTCGTTTTCAATTTATGTGTTGAAAGTTTTTTCAATTGACGCGAAATAACATATTATTGATGTTGACCATAATTTCTGCTGTGATCTGAAAATTCGAATGCACGCTATGGAGGATTAATATGAACCTATGTACTTCGTTTTTGTTTATATATTTTCAATATAATATTTTGTTTAAAGTCTGATAATTTGCGGTGAAAGTTGTCCTGTTCGGATTTTTTTTTGTTGTCATTGAAAGATGAAATGATGATGCGAAAGTAACTTTCCAAGAGCTATCAAATACCTTTTTTTTTCAATAACGATTCTCTTGAGTTTCTAGTAGAAGATCAGCTCCCTAACAGCTGCCCCTTTTTGCCCCTTCTTGAATTATTAGCTATGAAATTGATACCTGTAGTCCCAAGGGATGATAGTAATTTTTTTTAAATTGTGTCAGGTTCTCATAAGAAAACTCTGAAAATGTCTAGGATGGACTTGGTTGTTCTCATTTTCAAGAAGTCAAGACCAAACAAGACATATTTTATTGTCTTCTGATTTCATCTGACCCGATTATAACAAGTCATAGATCACTTCCAAAAAGAAGAAGGGGAACAATTCCAGCGGAAGTTTTGGATCTGCTACTACCCGAGCTGCTTCCTTCTCCAGAAAAATAGCAAGCTACATGGGCGCCTGCAGAAATTTTTCTCAGGGGGGCCAACATTTTCTCATGGCCATAGACCCCCCTGGCCCCCCTGCGGGCGCCCATGGCAAGCTCTGTTGATAGTGAATTATCCCCAAACTAAGAAGATAACGGAAATTGGGAAATATAAGATTTATTGGCCGAAAAACTGTGTGGAGTATATATATTAATGTTAATAAAACCCTATGAAAACCAAATTTTTCCTTCTATTTCCATAAAAGTTGCATGAATTTGGTTCCATAATAGTCAATCCACCGTTTCATCATCAATTCAATGCATTCTGGCACTTTGATTTGAATGATATATTTGATATCACATTTAGATGGTTTCTGCCCCACTGTGCGGCGGCAGGAAAAGTGTTGTTATGCAAGGGACTAATTTTGCAAGATAACCGTAACTATACAAATGTTACATTTTTCACTCAATTATAACGATCGTAAATGTCAATATTGTTCAAATTTCCAGGAATTTCAAGATATTTGGAAATAAAATAACATATTTCATTCGAAGGAGAAGTGACTTTTCATGGCTCGCTTTCAATTACCCGCCTCACTACGTTCGGCGGGCAAACTCAAGCTCGCCATGAAAAGTGACACTTCTCCTCCTTATAAAATAATATACTATTATTTCCAAACGTTCGATAACGGCGTCATTTCTAGACTGACACTGACAGGATCACAGAGAAGTTCTATTTCTCCGCCTAGGCGGAGAAATAGTTGCTATGGCTTACTTTTCCCTCCGGCGCGGCGGCAGGAAAAGTGTTGTTATGCAAGGGACTAATTTTGCAAGACAACCGTAACTATACAAATGTTACATTTTTCACTCAATTATAACGATCGTAAATGTCAATATTGTTCAAATTTCCAGGAATTTCAAGATATTTGGAAATAAAATAACATATTTCATTCGAAGGAGAAGTGACTTTTCATGGCTCGCTTTCAATTACCCGCCTCACTACGTTCGGCGGGCAAACTAAAGCTCGCCATGAAGAGTGACACTTCTCCTCCTTATAAAATAATATACTATTCCGTTATTATTTATAAAAACAAGATCAAAATTGTTCTCATCTGAAGAGCACTCAGAAAATTATTCTAGTAAATACAACGAAAAATGTATGTTAAGATAACAAAATGAAGATCCCTATTTGGTCAATCTAAAATTCTATTATATTAACAGAAGCACTTTTGTTAGCTGCCTTATTGCATGCAAACTTGTTATAGATAAAGAATCTTCTGTTACCATTATAAAAAAATAGTTCTTCCGCTAATTTTGCAGTTGTCAGGTTTAACGAACATATAGATACTCATAACAGTATCTTCTATTACCATGAATAATATATTCCTTCACGTTAATAAAAATATTATGTTAGGGAGATCGAAATCGTATAATATAATGATTTCAATAACACTGCTTTCTATACAATGGAAAGTGAGATTGTTAAATCTACAAATTCATACTTTTTGGCCAATAGTATTATTTTTTGTGCTGATAGAGGGTTTTATTATTTTGTTAGAATGTAATATTCATATGATATTATTCAACTATTATCTAAATATTCTAGATAGAATATATTTTGCTCCATTCAGAATATTCGATTTAATTCATAAAAAACATTTAACTATGTATTATTAAATTGATCAGTGAAATTGATGAAAATACAAAGAGGGAGACAACCGACTTGGGGAGCAACTGCCTTCAGTAAATGTTGCTGTATTTACGATATTGCTGTGATGTCAGCTTCCTGAAAATATTATTATTCAGTATCTAGTTATATGTATATTCAATGTCTAGGTATAGGTCAGTTGAAATCAACTAATTTATAATGATGAGTTTATTGGAACAGAAAAATAAAATTTAATTCATAAATATAACAAAATTACAAGTACCTATGAAAAATTTGGGAACTGGAGCCGAATTTTTGAGGTTTTCTAGATGTTGGAGCTATGGCTGCATGCAGAAGCAGCAATATACCTACATTTCGTCCATCTGAAAGAAATATCACAATTTACTATCGAGAAGTTAAAAATGCTTAATCTATAACAGTTTTAAATAAACATGCGATGAAACTTAGAGAATCAGTTTGAGATGCCTTATCAAAATATAAAGGTCGTGAAAATTCTTTTTGCAACGGAAACAAATCATTGCATTGGTCTAATGTACCTACCTCAATTTTGCCAAGTTCTGCGTAATTCGGACAAGCTCTTCGAAAATTATCCTATCCCTCCAAGAAATATGTGGCTCCTCAGAACAAAATTCCTTGATATGAAGAGTAGTTATCAATATGAAAGTTTCAAAAGTAAATCTATTATCTGAAAAAAATTTAAAGATTCACAATATTTCAAAATAAATAGAAAGATTTATTTCCAAAAAGTGACTGACGGGTGAATTCACTATTCAACAAAATTTCTGCGACATGGACAGACAATATCTTTCAATAATCGTTTTTCTCATCAATTTTGGCATGTAGTTCTCTGAATCTGAATTCAGCATTCGCTATTTCGACATCTTTGTATTTCTATATTAGATTGAATACCTATTTCAACGAAGAGAAAGAAATTTCATTACTTACCAATACACTTCTTGGCAAGCTTTTCAGCTTCAAAAATTCCAGCTTTGGAGAATATCACTAAGTTCTTGCTTAAAACTAATTCTTCCACTCTTTTTCTTTTTTAATATCACCATATCTCAGGACCAAACTCGTACGAAATCAGTAGCGCTGTAAATATAAGCTTGCTGTTACGCTGTTCGCGAATATCCGTAGCAGTTTGTGGTATTCGCTTATAGGATAGTTAAATCAACAGCGGATTGTGTAATATTATCAGTTTTGTTGTTTTCTGGTAAAGTTTAACTATTAACATAACGAATATTTTATCCCTGTAATAGTATATGATTTTCATTTCATATAACTATGAATAACAATAGGATTGTAAAAATAATAATAAAGGTTGTGAATATGATAGTGTATTAGGTATTCTATACAAATAATTTGTGTTATTTGTACAAAATTAGTGACATCGAGGTAATGGAAATTCAGGCATCTTTTTATAGAATTTTTCGATTCTATTGAACAGCAATACATTCAATATTAGTGTATGATGTAGTCTTAATGAAAATAATATTGTTATCACAGTAGTTCTTGTTTTGTAGTGTTAACAAACCTCATTCAGGATAACATGAATGCTCTATTGTAGGTACAGCAATTTTTTGTAATCGGAAAAGTTTTTTGTTGGATTCACAATTTCAATACATTAGACTTCCAACAGTAGTGCTTCTGTTAATTTTACTTAGAAAATTTTCTGAGTGAGGGGAGGGGCTTTACCAGAAGATATTCTGGAAGCAGTTAAAATAGCCAACTATGGATCTATTGCCTGGAAAAATCTAAAGAAAGGTAGGAGAAGCAATTTGCAAATTATATCTCGTATTTTTCCTACAGTTGTGTAGAAGTTCTTTTTATACGGTTGTAGAGAAAATATTGTTCCTATCTTGAGCGGAAAGTATCTCTCCCGCACTCGATTGCTTGCCCGAACGACGCAGAAAAAAGTACAACTTTCCGCTCTAGATAGGAAAATAGCTATTTTTCCACATTGTTGTTCCAATGAGCACTGCAGTAATTCCTACATGAATCAACTTATTCTGAATCGATAAATAACATCTTTCAGTCATTTCAATTCATACAAAAAAAAAAAACATCTTGGCATTGACTAGCTCAATTTTTTTCAAGAAGGGCCATGTCTTTTTAACTAAGCCGAATTCGGAAAAATGGAACATGAAAAAATGCCACAATTAAAAAAATGTCGATGACTTGATCTGCATATTTAGAATAAGAGGACTGTTGAGATCGCATAAAACGATAAGATTTGTCGAAAAACACTCCCCATCGTTCTCCTAAACGGGTCTAGGTCTCCTCAAAGAGCCAGCTTCATTTTCAAGCCCCGAATACACTCTTGGTAGTGGAACGTGGAACACTCCCTCTGACAGGGTTTTTGGACCAAAAATTGTTTTCTGAAGACTCACCACCACTTGACGAGTATCATCCACTCAGCACTGATGAAATATAATCCCCGTCTCATAAACAACCACAGAATAGCACTCGTTAAGATATCGGTCGTCATATTGCGGCGCTATTTAATGGTCTCAAATAAGTCTTCGGCAGTTCGCCAGTCTGATTCTTTCGCTTCATTATTCGGAGGTTGCCTTGGGCGACAGAAGGTGAAGGGGATATATTTTCACCCCCAGGATACTTTGTCCTCTCGCTGGGGATCCGGCTAAACGGCTTATGATGGAAAAATACTATTTTATCGACGATATATCCTTCAGTATTGAACGAATGGGATATGTGCGGGTTGAGGAAGCTGAGGAGTTCATTGTTTCCAATTAATGAGGAATGCCAAAGGAATCGATACAAAAATACAAATATTAATATGATAAGAATGATACATTCAACAGTACATTAACTCATGAGGAAGTATGTGGAGCCTGGATCAGGAGTTCTGTCGATCTAATTACCTGTTTGTTAGATGTCTAAAGCAGAACACTGTAAATCATCATATACACTCCGAATGAAGTATTTTATCTCTAAATGACGACTACAAAAAATTTCAGCATGATGGGTTCTGTATCAGGAGTTCTTGTGATCTCAGTGCCTCAAGACGGCTGAAGTAGGAATCTGTGAAACGTCTGATACACTGACTATCGAGAAGTATATAGTTTAAAAGATCCTTCGAGTTATAGAGTGGATTTTGCCTTTTTCATCTGAACTCATCTTGAAGCTCTAAGAAGGTAGCTGGCGAATGCTTGCCCAAACAATAATACAATAAACATTTCATCATCAAGAATATCACGTCAACTATTTGGAGAAAAAAAATCGTGAAGGTTTTTTCATTTTTGGTTTCTTCAATATTGTAGTAGTTTTTTGCAACAAACCAGCTGTTCGTGGAGATCCAAAGTCGATGTTTAGTTGTTGTTTAAAACCCTTTAGTGCCCAAGATTTTTTTTTCGCGGTATATTCATCAAAATTATATTTTTTGGTTTCAGTTATCATAAGAGAATAGGAAAAAAATATCTGAAAAAATCAGAAACTTTTGTTGTACTTGTGACATCGTTAAGAACAATAGGTACTCATAGGTACCGTCAGGATTTAAGATATAGGTAATTTTGATTAAGATTGAAATGATAGATGAATCGATATCTCAATTTTATTATAAAACTAAAAACAATATTGTTAACAGAGAAAAAAATAAAAATTCAAAAAAGTAACATATTTTCTTACACAAAAAAACAATTTTTTTTGTTATATTTGGCATAATTTTCGTGAATCTTTGGTCATAAACATAAAAATTATTCTATTGCACAGTGTCAGAAAATCTGAAAATTATTATGCCATCTCATGGTACTCTAGAAAACAGTTCTTATTTCCATTACAGCACAGAAATATACCACAAGTAGAGCATTTGCTATGTGGACGCGATTGTACTGATTTGAAACTGCACATCTCGCATCTACCTCTTGAAGCCTCGAATATTACCCAGTGGCTTCCCCTGTTTCCTAATCTGATATCTTCAGGTACACTATAATTATATCTTCGACGTTTTGCTATTGGTTTCAATTCAGTTTTTCTGCGACGATCATTGTTCATGGCAATGAATCCAAGACTAATTGATCTTCTGAATTCTAAAGTGGATATTTTTTCAAATGCATACAATAAATAATGTATGCATTTATGAATGCTATATCCAAAAATCCCCACATCAACCTGTGCCACCATTTTATCGAACGTCTGTTCATTCCATACGTACCACGTAGTTGATCGGCTTTATCAACTCCACCCATATATTTATTATAATCTTCGACAACTAATGGGCATTTTATTTCAACACGTGAACCATCCTTCTGAGTTCTTTTGACTTTAGATTCTTCAGAACCATGAAAATTCGATGCAAAATATACAATTCTGTTGTCTTTCCACTTACAAATGGACACGCCTGTGTTAGATACCCTGCAATCATAATCTCCTCTTCTCATAGACTTGTCCTCAATAAGTCCTGTTGGAAATCCTTTCCTATTACTGCGAATTGTACCGCATGCTAAAGTGTTATGTAATTTCAGTGTTTCCATAAGTCTTATGGATGTGAAATAATTATCGGCATATATTATTTTATTCTTATTCCAAAAGTCTTTACTAAGCGATAGAACGACTCGTTCTCCAAGCCCAAATTCCTGAAATTCTGTTTCTAAATTCTCATTTTTTCCTTGATATACCTCAAATGTTGAAATGAAACCATTTTCATCTGCAATACACCAAAGCTTATAACCTCTTTTTATAGGTTTTTGTGGATTGTATTGCTTCAAAGTACTTCTTCCTTTGAATCTGATCATACTTTCGTCAACGCTCATAGATCTCGTAGGATTGTATAAATTCTTAAAATTGTAATTGAGTGTATCAGATAGTGGTCTCACTTTGTTAATCTTGTCTTTATTATTTTTGGGTATCGCGCTGTTGTCGTTGCAGTGAATGAATTTGAGAATTTCCTCAAACCGCCTTCTTGTCATTGCATTGGTAATTAGCGGCACGCCTAAGTCTGGGCTACTGTTCCAATATTGCTTCCACGTCGGAAGTTGATGATAAGCCATCATAAAATTAATACCAATGAATACCAACAAATCATTTTTTGTCAAATTTAGTACTTTGTTATTCTGTGTTGCATATAAATTACTTTGAAAAACAATATTATCAATTGAATTTCCCAAAATCTTCAAATAAACATCAGTAGGAGTCCTACAATCTTCAAATTTTTCAGAAATTGGACCATGATGATGAATATAATCAGGTATGGAGGTAACTTTATTAATTTTTCTCCAAATTCGGTCGGGTATTTCAACCGATTCTGTGATATTATCGGTTTGTTCCAAAAAAGAATTTTCAACAATCTCTTCTAAAATTTGTTTCGACCGCGTGTTTCTGGAATTAATTCCTATCGAATTTTTAGTTTTTCCCACAATAATATTTTCGTCATTATTCAACTCCGGATCTAAATTTTCATTTTCGTCAACCGCCCTTGCTGCTGTATTTTCTGAACTGCCACTTGAGGTAGATGAAATAGGATGAATAAACGACTGTGGAATTTGAACGTCAATAAAGGTAGACGGAAAATTAGTTTCGTTGTCTCCTTCTTCGTTTTCCACATCTTCTTCATCGCTGGTCAGTGCATTGTTGTCTAGAGGTAAATCTTCAAATGCAAAGGTGTCGGCTATTAGTTGCAATTCCTCTTCAGTAAGAGGTCTCTTATCCCAACAAGTTTTATTTATTGGTACCATAATTCCTGACGGTACTCTTGAGGTGTCTGCAAAATGGGGTTAGTTTGAAACTAATCATCCAATTCATATATCAATTAACTATATATTTATAAAAAATGAACACCCACTATATCAAATCATATTATTTTCATGACTTTGAGGCATAATAAATAATATTTCTGAGGATCTGAACTTACCTTCCACACGTGCACGAAGCCCAACGTAAGCGTTCGTCTATACTGGCTGAAAGAGCGCCAAACGCGCGATGTATCAGCAGGGGCATTTGACGGTGGGGGAAAACACATAGTACTCGTCGATACCTACGAGCTCGCGGCGCAGAACTGAGGAACACTTCGAAATACAGCCGATTATTTGATGTGGTACTTTTGAGTACCGTAGGGCACTAGAGCACGTGTACGCGGAATTTATCGCCAGCTAAGGGAATTTGAAAGAGGTCGAATTATTGGTCTACGGAAGGCGGGGTAGTCATTTCGAGAAATCGCTAACCGTACGAACAGAAATCCAACTACTGTTATGAGATGTTGTCGAGCGTGGTTTGATGATGCCTAAAATCGAAGAAGAGTAGGCACCGGACGTCGAAGGGGCACAAATGAAGTTCAAGATCGACGTCTAAGACTTATGGCCATTAGAGACCGATTTGCGACAACTCGATCTTTGGCTGATGAGTGGTTTGGAGAACAAGGCCATCCTGTAACAGTCCGAATGGTTCACCGCCGAATATGGTCTTTTGGACTGCAGCATTATCGACCCCATCTTGTGTTACCTCTGACGGATGAGCATCGCCGGCAACGATTACAGTGGTGCAGAGAACGTCAACATTGAAATGTGAAATGGCATCAGGTCGTCTTTTTTTATGAATCTTGATTCTCCATGGGTGCACATGATGGACGAAGAAAGGTTAGACGACGTCAAGGAGAAAGACGTGAACCTCAGTTTGATGTTGAGCGTCATGTACACCAGGCAGTAGGCGTTATGGTATGGAGAGATATTGCACATGCAAAAAGGTTACCTTTAGTCTTCATTCGAGGTAACATGACAGCGCTGCGTTACCTTTAAGAAATAGTGGAGCCATATTTTCTCCCTTACCTCAACCGGATCCAGAATCCAGTATTTCAGCAGGATAATGCTCGACCTCATGTTGCCAGAGTTAGTTCAAACTTTTTCGAAGCGACCCATGTGAATCTTCTGCTATGGCCACCCAGATAGGAATTGAAATTTTTTTCCTCCCGCTTTTCGTTTCCGGAAATCTGGCAGCCCTAAGTACAGGTATCTTGGGATAGTATCCCTCAAGAAGAAATAGATCATTTCATTCCATCAATACCAAGACGTGTTGGGCAGTGTACCTATAGATCACTGCAGCGGTGGACAAACACATTATTAATAAATTTATTTAAGAGAATAGTAACCCTTCGTTTGTTTTTCTCCAAATTTTAACCACCCACTCCTTGCCATACTATCCATGTTTTACCAAAAAAAAATTTAAAATTTGAACAGCTCCTTCTGGGTGTTGCAGTTTCTTTGTCAGTTAGTATATTTATGAATTTCAATTTATTCCACATACAATCAATATTAATTAAAGCCACTAAATCAAGGCTTCATGGATTTAGTAAAATTATGTACAAAACGAATGAAAATTCAAATTTCATCGGCATCAAAAAATACCGGCACTTCAAACAATAGTTCCACAAACCTATAACAATCGAATAAAATAATAGATAGAAATAAAATTAAATATAATTCAATCGACCGCACCAACCAGAAAACTCCACATTTCGTGGACAAAGAGCCCTAAATTACCGTCAATTCAACCGTATATATCTTGTTGCTCGGATCTCCATAACAATGGAACGAAATCCAGCAAGCCTGGACACAAATCAAAATGGCCGAACAGTCGGCATCGTCGTGCCTCAACGTGGGTCACTTGATGAACGAGTAATATCGAAGTAGGAAAGCAACGACTCATTAATTTAAAGTAGCACAATGGCCACAGGAAAGCACATGTTTAGTTTAGTTTATTAATTACCACGTGGAGCACAATGGCGTCAATGGCGGCACTTCCGGAAACGCTACGCTGCGAGCGGAAGCGCGCGTGCGGTCGTGCCCTCCGAGTTTGGCCCCCGAAGATGACTGGATGGTGGCGAGGTCGTTATTTATGGGGCCGTTTTTGGGAAGGTTGGAGGGTGCGCTTGGAAAATTACGAAAAATTTGGTTTGGGTTAAGTTGGGAACGTCCTCTGTGTGAAAGGATCTTTAGGTTCGAATTTTGGAGTAAAATAGTGTGGTAGAGTGAAAATGTATGAAAAATATCTCAAGGATGTCCCGAAATACCGAGACAGATCTGAGATGGAAAAAATTCCCTGGATCCTTCACCATTTTGCACACTCATAAGGATAAATCCTTTGGCCACTGTTTTTGGTGTCAAGACTCCAAATGGAGGAATTTTTCAATCTGTTTTTTGAAAAGTATTTCCGAGTAGCTGCCCTATGGAATGTTGTTTATGATTTTTGGGTAGTCTGCTCAGTTTCTTTTCTAAATAAAGATCCAGCTGAAAAGATCTTCCTGTTAAAAATTTGAATTAAAACAGTTTAGGAGAGTGAACATGTTTGAGAAATATCTCAAGGATATCTATGGAATTCGAATTCTGTTGAAAATTCAAAAACCCTGGATTTTGTACATTCACAAAATATATTCCTTATCATACTATTTTTGGTGACACGACTCCAAATAAAGTATTCTTGAGTAGCTGCCGTATCGAATGTACGAGGATATATCGAAAAATTCTTAGCCTACTATAGAACCAAACAAAATTTCAATGTCAAAATATTTTATTACTCAACACATTCTCCTCTCAATTGAATACATTCATTACAACGAACCTGCAACGTCTCTAGACCTTTCAAAAAAATTGTTTCTTCTTGCTCTGCGAACCAGTCCTCCACAGCTTTTATTACCTACTCGTTGGAAGAAAATTTACGACCTTTTCACCTTTTTTCAGTTGAAGAAAGGGAGGATAGTCGGACGGAGCCACATCTGGTGAATAAGGGGGCTGTTCTAGTAATTCTAACCCTAAATCACGAATTTCTTGCATGGCAACATGAGATTTGTGTACGGAGGCGTTGTCCTGTGAAGACAAAACACCTTTGGATAGCTTTCCGCGTCTTTCCTCTTTAGTTTTTTCCGTAGAATGGTCAGTAATGTCGAATAGTATTGTTCTACCCTAATCCAAAAAATCAATCATGATTACTCCATGGCAATCCCAAAAAACTGAAGCCAGAACTTTTCCAGCAGATTTTTGGACACGAAACTTCTTAGGTCTTGTGTGTGTCGTCATTCCATCGATTGTTGCTAATGTACCCAAGTCTCATCCATAGTAACAATTCGGTTTAACAAGTCTACATCGTTTTCAAATCGAGCACAGATCGAACGCGATGCTTCTACCCTTGCACGCTTTTGGTCAACATTCAAACATTTGGGAATCCATTTTACAGAAATTTTTCACATGTCCAAATTGACGTGAACTATATGATGAACGCGTTCGTATGAAATCTTCAGTGCTTCAGATATCCGTTTTAGCCCAATTCGACGGTCTAATAAAATCATGCCATGAACTGCATCGTTATTTTTGGGGACTGACACAGAAACTGGCCTTCCCGATCGGTCATCATTTTCAATGGAAAATTCACCTCTTTTGAAGCTTGCAGTCCAATTTTTCACGGTCGCATACGAAAGGTATTCAGCATATCTTCGTAAATCTGCTGACCTCTTAACCCTTTTGAATACAGGTACCTACTTGATGATGGCTCGATACTCCAATTTTTAAATTTTTACAATTTCGGTGGACAACTCTACACTGACACTTCTAATAAGTTATTGTTCGTTGATATGGTATCGCAATATTTTGTTTATGCATGGAACTGGTCTAGACTAACTAGATATCAATACATCCTCGTAAACTATGATTTTTGGGTAGTCTGCTCAATTTCTTTTCTGAATAAAGATCTATCTGAAAGGATCTTTCTTTTAAAATTTTGAAGTAAAATAGTGTAGGAGAGAATATATTTGGGAAATATCTCAAGAATGTGCCAAAATATCAGGATATTCTCGATATGAAAAGCATTTCCTGTACTGTGGAATTCAAATGATACTGAAAATGAGAAAACCCTTGATCCTTCACCATTTTGTACATTCACAAAAATAATCCCTTTGCCACTCTTTTTGATGGCAAGATTCCTAATAATAGAATTTTTTTCATCTGTTTTTTGGATAGTATTCCTGGATAGCTGCTGTATCGAATGGTAACCATGATTTTTGGATTGTATGATTAGTTTATTTTCTAAATGAAGATCTAGCTGGAAGATTTGTTTTGCATATTTCATCCTGAATTTGAACTATCGGAAATATGGTCACCTAAGTTCCAAATTGAGAAAAACCATGCCTGTTTTTCTGAAATTCCGAAAGGGGGGGTCATGCCTTTCTCTGAGATTTTGGTGGCCTTATCGGTTTTCAGCAGTAAGGTTAGGTTTGGTTAGGTTATGTCAGTTCGGAGTCTTATGGCTTAATTTGATATAATACTGCAATCATAACATATTTCGACTGATATAATGATGTAAACCTCGAGAAAGCAACGTTACATTCGTAAAACGACGCCTGAGCAAAAAAAAATGCATTGATTGAACGTGGCAACAAGCATCGAACGCTGAATTTTCATTGAATTTAATTCAAACAAAATTTTCCCCGTCCAAATCACGAGCGTAGGTAATCGTTGCTAAAAAGTAATTCAACAGTTGAAAATTAAAAATTCATTCGAGATATTTATTCATCTTTCCTTAGATTATAAAATAGTAATTTGTCAGAAGTTCTTCAAGTGTCAGTGTAACAATGGAAGATTTGAATATGTGTGTTCCAAGTTGCGGTTACAATACAGAAAAGAGGATACCGAAAATGTGATACTTCAGTCATTATGTATTTCAAGTAACGTTTTTGGAGCAATCGCATCTAGATTTAATGAAAATATGCTTCCTAGTCGACATATTTTTATCAACTGACACTATCGGAGACTTTCGAAAAAACAAATTATTTTTGAAATTTTCAGAAACTATAGCTTCGAGAAAATTCGAAATCTTCATTGATACAGCGCCAATCAAATTGTACATTTTTCGAATTCCTTTCTAGGTCATGGCCTTGAAAGAATAGGTCAATTACCTTGACATTTTTAACGAATTTTGATCTTTTTAGACTATTCAAGACAAATTTTTTTCGTAAATTGTCATTTTTTTGAGAAAATTTCCAAGAATCTAACCCACCCAGCACCCCTTTTCACCCCAAATCCCGTTGAAAAAACAGCGAAATTACTTGTTTGCCAGCATTGAAACTAGTAGTAAATCATAGATACCAAATAATCACTTGTTTCTTACGAAAAAAAATTAAAACATCGAAAAATCGAGAGGGACTTAAACTAAAAATTCACCCACTTTTTTCCTATACCATTTTTCAAAATTCGGTTTCGTTTGAAAAATACAGGTTGTCAGAAATTCATGAAAAAAATCACTTTTCTGTTTATATCTTCGTAACCGTTATTTCAAATGAACTGAATTTTGGTTGATTGGTTACTCTATATTCATGGTGCATATTCCTCAATCGAAACTTATTCAATATCTCTCCTGGTATAAAAGTACAGCGTAGCCGACTCATAAATACACGCAAAAATACCATAAATCCAATTGAAAAAGATAAACGATTCATATTTTCGAAAGAATCAATCCTTTAAGAAACTGAAAGTATTTCTATATTTTTCCAATAAAACGCGTCGTTTTCGAGTTATTTCCAATTTCACTCGGAAAAATTTGGCGAAAAAATCATTAATTTCAAGAACAATCTGGATGCTTGCCTGGTCTTTAAACCAGTTAACAATAAACGAATAATCAGATACACCGCGTTCATTGATATAATATATCAACAACCGCCATGGATCCGACTCGAACTTGCCACAAATTATCATCCAGGAAACTAGCGAAAGTTCCAACCTCATCGAAGCGGGTAGAAGTCGACCTAGGTTTCGATCTTTTTAGTGATCTCATCAGGACAACATAACCCTACTACGATGAAAATTGAAGTGGAACGGAGGTCCTCTTAACGAAACTAGATGAAGTCTTTAAGGTACAGTGTACGTCAAGGCGACATCTAGTCAAGAATTAGACCAACAATTCCCTCTCGCAGTCCTGGACGACGACAGATGGCATACCTGTCATTTGCCCCTTCAGCGAGCAGGAATGTGATTTCCACATAATTAACAACCTGCGAGCTGGGAGCGCGAGAATCGTTCGTGTTTCGCGGCGTTTCACCAAAGCACGGGCGGATCCAGGGGGGGGTAATTGGGGTAATTACCCCCCCTAAGAATTTCTCGATCGCTCATTTCATTTCATTCATTGTGTATTGTATGAATTTTTGACATTGAATTTCTTGGAATTACCCCCCCTAAGCCAATTGGCTGGATCCGCCCTTGCACCAAAGCACGTTTCAACATAAACATAAAGTTTCGTTCCATAAGGAAAATATAATAGAATAAACGAATAATCAGATACACCGCGTTCATTGATATAATATATCAACAACCGCCATGGATCCGACTCGAACTTGCCACAAATTATCATCCAGGAAACTAGCGAAAGTTCCAACCTCATCGAAGTGTCGTCGTCCAGGACTGCGAGAGGGAATTGTTGGTCTAATTCTTGACTAGATGTCGCCTTGACGTACACTGTACCTTAAAGACTTCATCTAGTTTTGTTAAGAGGACCTCCGTTCCACTTCAATTTTCATCGTAGTAGGGTTATGTTGTCCTGATGAGATCACTAAAAAGATCGAAACCTAGGTCGACTTCTACCCGCTTCGATGAGGTTGGAACTTTCGCTAGTTTCCTGGATGATAATTTGTGGCAAGTTCGAGTCGGATCCATGGCGGTTGTTGATATATTATATCAATGAACGCGGTGTATCTGATTATTCGTTTATTCTATTATATTTTCCTTATGGAACGAAACTCCAGTTAACAATGTTGTTAGAATATTTATCAACTTTGTCGAGATTCAAATGATGGAAAACGTTTGATGTAGAGATATTTAGTAATAAAATACCACAAATGTGGGAGTGGGAGGTAAAATTGAACAGCAAGGAGCATTTAATACGCACAGTTTCTGATAAAAATTTATTGTTGCCGGTCCATATTGGAGTTAAATGTCGATGAAATACAAAATTCGGATATGAATGATGAATATCGATACAAACTACGTGTTAAATTGAAATCAATGAAAAATAAAATGATACCTAATAGTCTGTGGCGATGTTTCTATCTGAACAATATCCTCTTGGAATTTTATGAACTCGACACCACACGGTTAATATTCTATTAATTCACTGAGAGTCACATCATATCATCACATACAATATTTCACTGCTCACTGAATGTATTCACATCACGACTTCACATAATGTTTACAGTTTGTTTATAGTTGGCAGCGCCTCCAACGGTAATTGAGATTACCAATGTCCGTCTTCAGCCGGTTTTCGCTATACGTATGCGCCGTGAAATTTCGCGGCGAAGTGGATTTTTGATGGAAATGGCAGAATTCATATCATTCAGATATGTTACGTAAAAAATCCTTAACCTCTATGAAAATATCAACAAGCTGGCAACATCCTCTTGAAATTTCTGTGCAAATATTTACATAATGGATACAGAATGGATAAGGTTAGGTTGTTTAATTGAATTCTGATGAATTTAATGAAAAGGCCTTCTTCATAAGATTGTTCGGGGATTCCGAGGAAAATATGAACAAGTTATTAGAGTTTACAAAATAGTCTGCAGGAAAATCGAAGAAGGAACTTATTTTGGTGGGAGAAATATGGCTTTTTAGTTGCACATATAATCGGATGAAACTAACTGTTTTTGTTGAGAAGTAACGTGTTTGTAACATTCTCATTCCAATAGGGTTAGTAGAGTTGATCAAGTACTAACTTAGTACTTGATCAACTCAATTTCAATCGAGAAATATGAACTTTGAGGTGTTTGAAGGTAATAGTAGCAGGGACGTGATTGGCTCAATTTTTTTTTCATATGGCTATATTTTTTTAACAGAGCCGAATTCTGAAAAATGGAAAAAGAAAAAAAGGTTTCTTCTGGCATCAAGAATCTACAGTTAGAATATATGTACAAGTCAAAGACTCACCCTGTATTTCTTCGATTTTCGAAAATATGGAATATCTCGAAAACAGCCAGTGCGGCTTCTTTAGGAGACTGAGCGCTGAGGAACACCTTTAAGAGTGTTTCTTTCACATTTATTATAGTTTGACCAAGCCCAACGTGTTTCGATTATCTCCCAAACATCGAAACTACCTGCCAATACTGGCAGATTCATCAAAATCATAGGGTATACCTTATTCGAACTGTACCCAATCTTGTATCATCGCCACCACCGCGGTTGATAGTGAAAGCAAGCCAGAGGGGCGACAGTTTAACAACACCGAGCGCCGGATCGGCAATCTCTATGTATGAGATTTTCGTTAATTTGCATAAAATGTGTCTCAGTGATTCATATATCTTATTGCGGTTGATAAACAGCGATCTGTGCTGCTGGCTGTTCTGCTTTCGGATTCGCATTTAGCCACGAAATATGCTAACCAAACAAACAAATTATTATTCTCTCTTCCCAGGCCGGGAGACTTACATATTTATTCAGAGCCAGACACGGAACGTAGCGTTCTGCTGACTTGACTAATGCTTTTGTTTTCGGTAGCATCGGTCGAGATTTGGAAGTATGTATGGCGTTACTGGAAGAGCTGAAAGAAAATGGGAAGTTCTGCAATCTGCGCTGTGTAGAAACGGCTAAATAAAGGTCTCACCGACAAGCTTATTTTGGGAGTTTTGAATAGGAAAAGGAAACAACAACCAACTTTTTATATTAAGTATAATTGATTTTATGTTTAGTCTTATTGTCACACATATAAAACTCTAGACGGAGCGAAACATTTATTCATTAAATATACAACTTTTCTACGTTTTTTCAATGATCTCTTCTTCAAAATCATCATTAATTCTCGATATCTATTTTATGATATTGAATTTTTGTTACAATTTATGTAAATGTAAAAAAATGTTCAATGTTATGGACACAGAATTGAAACTCGAGGAAGAACTGAAATTTATCAATCAAATGTACAAGTGTTTCACATTTTTCAGATTGTGTCTTCTTCAAAACCATGAATTCTTGCATTCTGTTTCAGGATTTAAATTTTTTTGATACAAAAAATGAGAAATTCACGTCCGTTAGGACCATCCACTATAGGGACATACAATAAATGAGAGAAATGGACTAGCTCTCTCTCATTTTTTGATACAATTCCTTCAAATTTAAAAAATGTTCAATTGTAATAAATGCTAATATTTCAGTTGACTAGTATAGACTTCTGAAATTGATATTCATGGGTCCGAAAATTATTCAATTGCTTATCGGTATGATACAGGATGTTGGCGAGACGATAACGATTGTAATTATCGATTTTGGGTTCAAGTTTCTCATGAGACCCTGACTATATCAGAAAATCGTTCAACGAAATCGGTTGCACTAAATGCGTACGATAGCAGAAAAATTCGAGGTTAAAATCGTGGGACTCGCAACGTGGCAGGTACACGAGAGTGATATATGAATTGCAACACCCTCTTTGGAATCCACCCACGGGAGGTTGTTGGAGATTGAGAAGGCAGTAACTGGAGAAGCCTCAAACGGGAAAGTTCTGAGTGTACTCGGGATGTGATTCGGAAGTTTTCAAACGGGAAGGTTTTTAGTGTACTCGGGATGAGGTTTTAAGGAAGGTTTTAGGGGTACTTCAGTTTTTGGAAACAGATGAGTTTGAATCGGAAGTTAAGGAGTAGCTGGAGAAGTCTTAAACGGGAATATTCTCAGTTGACTCGGGAACGGTGTAAGGGTAACTCATTTTTTGTTTTTTTGGAAGTACGGTCTCAAACGGAGATAGAAAAGTGTTAAGTCGAAAGTAAAAGGTTTTTGAAAATGATTAAAATTATTTAGATTACGTCTCGTCGATTTACCGGGAGTGAAATTAATCTATGAACAGAGTTGGTGACGTGTTTTTGTGTTTCTTTTGTTTTTCAGGATATTTTCGTCATCCTTAGGATTACCTGGACGGGGAGAAAGGTCAGGGATTTTTGTGTATGCTTGGCTTGTTTGAGTATTGTTAGAAAGCTGAATGCAAGGCCAGAAATCTTTTATCTTTTGAAGTCCAGAGTCCCGAAATCTACCACAATTCTATCGGTACTTTGAATTATATTGTTTTTGAGATTTTTTCTTAGTTGTTGGTACTTTGATTTGTATTGTTTTGAGATCACCCCATGTTTTTCGGTTGGGGGTTATTTTGACAAAATCCCAAGTTTCGCAATTCGAATTCGATGTGATAATTTGATTTGGTTTTGTTAAGTTCATTTGATTTGAGGAATTGACCAAACAATTTGATGATTCAGTTGACGTGATCGGATTATAAATGGCGCTTGTGAAATTGTTTATTTTATTTCGGACATAATATACGTCCTAAATTTGAATTCGAAAGTTTCATTTACTATCCCTTCTCCTGGAGAATTACTAGACACTAAGTCGCGTCCCTAGTGCGTTGGGCCGTTCCCATACTTTCTCCCTTCATGGAGAAAGATCTTCAAAATTTAAAATAATATCTTTTCTTTTCTTTAAGTAATAACACCCCTGATTGGTGGAAAGCAGCTCTTCCGTCGAATTTCAAAAGGGGTGTTTTTTACACAATCTTATGGTCAGAGAAATAAAACTCAAGAAAGAACCAAACTTTTTTTTATCAAATATACAACATTTTTTTATCCCTTCTTCAAAAGCATTAATTCTAGCTGTCTGTATTATGATTTTTGATTTTTTATGACAATTTATTGAAATTAAAAGCAAAATGTTCATTTCTTTGGTCACAGAAATGAAAGTCAAGGAAGAACCAAAGTTTTAATTATCAAATACTAGCGACCCGCCTCAGCTTCGCACGGATGCAATGCAATCCTTATAAACAACGTTAGTGCCGGCGCCGCACCGCTATGTCCCTGCATTTCAAATGTGTAATATCTCCGGAAATATTCATTTGAATTACATGCTGTAAAGGCCATATCGATCTATATTGAATGGACAATGTATTTAAGGTACTTAATTGGATAAGGATAAATGCTGTATTGCTTAAAATAACTTCCGAAATAAGCCATTTTTTCTTAAAATGTAAAGGATAAATAATGGTTATTGTGGGTAATCCTCAAGGGATGGACATATGCCATCGCAGACTTTTTTGTTGACCTTTTTTTAGGATTACAATACCGAGTTCATTATTTCGATTTATCTCGTGAGGTTCAGTCAGCGTTTGCAATGTAAGCCCAAAAATATGTGTTTATTCACGACATCACATTAGAAACCTGTAAATTAATCAGTGTTTCTCTACAATATTATGCATATGTATCATACATATAAACCTTCCTCTTGTATCACTTTATCTATTAAAAAGAAGCGTTTCAAAATCCATTGCGTAGTGGACAGACAGCGAAAGCGACTTTGTTCTATACTACACTAAAATGGTAACTCAGTGGACCGGCCCGAGGGAATCTGTCGAAAAGTGGGTCCGGAAGAATTTTGAAATCGCAGCGAAGCTGTGATACGTTGAGGAAATTTTATACGGTCAGAAAGAGGAATAATCTGCTGGCCCATACTATGTTATGATGCAACTGTTCAGCGTTTTCTTAATTATTTCTCCTTCAGAACCATTGATTCTCGCTGTCTGGTATTATGAATTATGATCTTTAATTTTTTATGACAATTCATTGAAATAAAAAAAATGTTTGATCTTTTGGTCACAGAAATGAAAGAACTAAACTTTTATTTATCGAATTTATAACTGTTCAACATTTTTCGATCATCTCTTCTTCGAAACCAATAATTCTCGCTTCCTGTTTCATGATCTTCATTTTTGTATTAGAATTCATTTAGATTTAGAAAAATGTTCAGTCTTATGGAAACAGAAATGAAACTCTAGGAAGAATCAAACTCCTATTCATTAAATATACAACTGTTCCACATTTTTCTTATTATCTCTCCTTCAAAACCATTAATTCTTGCATGTTCATGATCTTGAATTTTTTGTTACAATTCATTCAAATCGAGAAAATGTTCAATCTTATGGTCACAGAAAGAAACTCATGGACGAATCGAACTTTTAGTTATTAGGTACTGTTATTATTCCTTCTATGTGACTTTATATTCCGAATGAATTGAATTTTGAATATAACAAATCAATTAAAAAAAAATTCAATTTTGCTATGCCCGGTATACTCTATCTCTCAATTGGGGATTCAACTCAAAATTGAAAAAAATTAGATATAAATTAACATTTAATATCTATTTCCACTTCTAAAATACCCTAATACACATTCAAAACAACTTAATCTATCTCTATAATAAAAATTACACTCACTTATTCTTATATCTATATTGAATTTCTCTAGTTGATTTTTCTTGCTGTTTCTTCCATATATTTGTATGTGGTATCTAGTGATTGTTCATATAAATCATACAGTTGTATAGGAAGTTTATATTGAATGAATTTGCTTGGATTATCCTTCGTTTCTCGACTTCTTGTGATTAATTCATTCCATTTTCTCTTCATTTTCACCTAATATCTTTCTGACTTTTCTCTGATTTTTTTTAATTCTCCTCATTCATCTCCCTGGTTTCCGCACTTCAAAACATTCTCCCCTTTCTTGATTTCCTAATCTAATCCTATTCATAAAATCTATGATCTTAATCTATGACCAAACTTCAAATGATGTTTCTGTATCTTTCATTTTTATTTTAATTTGGCCTCAATAGATCGGAATGAATTTTGAAACGATATTTTGAACCATAACAGTACCTATACACTATACAGGGTCTTTCACGAGGAACCTCACCCATATTTATACGGAAACTACTGAACGTATTTTCATGAAATTCAGCACTTATAAGTATTTCACGATGCTGATGAAATCTAAAATATTTTCAAGGCATGAGCACCTCCGGTTTTTCCGGAAATGACGTCAACTTCCGTTTTTCAAATTAGAACACCATTTTTTTATTGCAGAAAAGATTCCTTAGAAAATTTCAAGTTATTTTGATGTAACATTTTTCAGTTTTGGTTGGAAAATTCTCTCTGAGCGGGAAAATTCGAAAAAAAATCGAAAATAGAGCTCCGCTGAAACAAGAATAACTTCGAGGTTTTTGGATGGAAAATTTTCAAAGTGGATATTAACTCAGAAAATATCCATTTTAGGGCAAGGGTGTGATGCATACACTCACATTATTTTTTAACGTAGATTCAATATCTGCCATAAAAAAATGGGGTTTTAATTTGAAAAAATTGATTTTTCAAGATTTTGTCATTCCTAACTTTGAAAGCGATTTTTTCACCCCCTGTATCATGAACCGCGATTTCGATTTTTAAAGTGGATACATCAATTTTACATCTTAAAAATCCCAAAAATGAAAATTTTCCATCCAAAAACCTCGAAGTTATTCTTGTTTCAGCGGAGCTCTATTTTCGATTTTTTTTCGAATTTTCCCGCTCAGAGAGAATTTTCCAACCAAAACTGAAAAATGTTACATCAAAATAACTTGAAATTTTCCAGGAAATCTATTTCTGCAATGAAAAAATGGTGTTCTAATTTGAAAAACGGAAGTTGACGTCATTTCCGGAAAAACCGGAGGTGCTCATGCCTTGAAAATATTTTAGATTTCATCAGCATCGTGAAATACTTAAAAGTGCTGAATTTCATGAAAATACGTTCAGTAGTTTCCCGTATAAATATGGGTGAGGTTCCTCGTGAAAGACCCTGTATATTGTACAACTGTTCAACATTATTTCGATTATTTCTTCATCAAAACGATTGATTTCCGATCTTAAATTGTTTTTTCACAATTTTTTGGAATTCAAAAATTTCTAGTGTTATGGTCACAGAAATGAAACTCAAGAAAAAATCAATTGTTTATTCATTGAATATAAGTACAACTGTTCAACTTTATTTGAATAATCTCTTTTTCAAAACCATTAAGTTTCGCTGTCTGTTTAATGACCTTCGATTTTTTTGTTACATTTCATTTATATTCAACAAAATGTTAAGCTTTATGGTCACAGAAATAAAACTCAAGGAAGATTCAAACTTTTATTTATTCGAAATAAAATATTATTCCAATCATCTCTTCCTCAAAACTATCAATTCTCGCTGTCTGTTTTATTATCTTTTTATATTTATATTTTTTTTACAATTTATTTAGGTACGTTTGAAAAAATGACACATAAATAAAAATCGAGGAAGAACCCAATTTTTGTATTTATTGAATAGGTACCCACATAACTTTTGGAAAGAGTGAATTTTGAGCCTCTTCTAGTTGTCTGAATTATTGAAATGTCAGTTTTTTCAGCGAGTAACAAAATGGCGGATGCGAGTTGGTGGACAAATTTTGTGACTGTGGCAAAATGAGGCTGTAGGAATTTTTGAGGTCGTAGATTATGATTATGATCGCCATGTTCTTCTGATGCATTCTCTTCATATTTCATTCCTAACCTCAATCTGCGTCGAACAAGACTTTCCGTGCAGCCGAATCGAATCGAAACCATTCCGTAGTCCCGGAATTAATTAAATCGAAGGCATCAATCATACTTCGGTGAGCATCATCGATTCCACCTCCAAACTGGAAACAACGAACGGGTTCGCAGGCACAGGCCATAGACGACAACCGAATCGGATGATACAACACATAACTCAAGTTTAACGCTGATGACGTCTCGTTATGCTCTGACGATCCGATTCCGCCGCATCCCGCATTTAACCCAACAAAAAGCATCCCTTATCGCGCGCCACAAATAAAACTGCATTTAAATGTTAACAGTAATACACGCAATCAGTGCTGCCTGATCGTGAGCCGCCCCCCGCCCGCCCTCCGGCCCGCCGTCACCGGATGCAGCCCAGTCGTTCTCCGCTTATCACGGCATTCGCGGGCCATTAATTCCAAATCACGTTACACCGGGATTCAAACATTATAAAATGATCACTTCATTTCACAGCCACCTATTGTTTAAGAGAGGGTTAAATAATTGAATCAACCGTTTCCGGTCTGGCAGCGCGCTTGGTGGGGGAGGAGGAGGAGGAGATGGGGGATCTGCCAACTATGTTTGGGGACTTGTTCCATCAATATGGAGTATGTTGCAGTTTTTGCTGATTACAATTATTCGTTGCTGCATTGGGGGTTCATCTTGCGCCAACGTTCATGAATATGAATATGAACGCGATAGGTAATGCACTCGTTTCCGCACCACCCTGTAGGTAGAGTGCTCGGCGCGTTTTGTTTTTGAGTGGTATCCCCAGTAGGCCTACTCCACTTTGTGTCGAAATGCGCCAAAATGTTCATTTATTGGCGCATACTGTTTCCGCATTTATTGGCGCATACTGTTTCCGCATTTATTGCCGCATATTATTTCCGCATTTATTGGCGCATACCGGATCCGCATTATCCAGTTAAACGAATTCCGCCAAGGGAATATCAACGAGATAGTTGATAGTTGAGATTGTGTTTTTTCGATTTTTTTCACAGGAAAAATTTAATGCCCGAATGGTATTTGACAAGACAATTTCATGAGTAACAGATTATTCTGGATGCATTATGTATATATACTCCATTCACATTTATAAAGTATCCCGGTTGGCCAAGTTTTAGGTTTATCAAGTTTTTTCCCCTAGAACAGTCGCAGGTTGGCACTCGTGAAAATTAAACAACGTTGCCAATGTTACTTCGCTAATTTATCCCCTCAATATTCTTGAAGTGATCTCGAAGTCTTTAAATTAAAGTATGCTGATGAGAGAAATGTCAAATTTGATTAATAAACAATAAAAGTCTGATTCACTTGAAAGATATTTCGCTTTCTGAAATAAAAAACTATAAAAATTGTTTCGTAAGCGTTGATCACATTTAACTTTAACAAATATGAATATATTCATCACGCCAGGAAACTAAAAATGCCGAAGGTAGTGACGAAAAAGCAGAGACAAACTATAAGGAAGAATTGAAATCGGCTCATTCAAAAAGTATCAATTTGGAATCAACACTTTATCATACCAGCTATCCAACATTTTTAACGTATGTGAGTGTAAACCAAGGTATTATGTTTTATGAGAATAGATATTTATCTTTTAGCTGCACATAAACACAATCAGGGGGATTTTAAGTGAAAGAGACGACAAAGAATTTCCTACTATTGGTGCACCAAAAAAGACATTGACTGAAGACTTCATTTTGAAAAAAGATCTGCAACGACAAATTTTAATTCGAAACATGAACATTTTTTGATTGATAATCTACTCACTTTTGCAAAATAACATTTGGAATATAACGGAGGACGGACATCACTTAAATCATGAAATCAATGGGTTACAAATACAAAAGGGTAAATGAACGCAAAATTTTATGTGAACAAAAACATGTTGTTGCAGACAAAATTACTTTCCTGCGCAAATTTCTACAGTATAAATCTTCAGATGAAAATATCAGATTTGTGTTTCTACATGAAACTTGGATTTACCAAAACGGTACTTCAGTTCGTCGCTGGACACATGAATCTGATATGATGAGTAATCCATCCAAAATTGAATCAGAAGGAAAACGTTTCACAGTTCTACACGCAGGAAGTAATTTTGGGTTTTTAGAAGGTTGTGATTTCATTTTAGATTGAAAAAACAATGACCGTGACTATCAAAAGACAATGACCAGTGAAATTTTTCAGAATTTGGTTATTAATCAACTGATTCCATCTTTAGCTAAGATTCCTGTGAAATGTGTGGTGTTAATGGACAATGCACCATATCATTCGGTTCAATTGGATAAACCACCCACCTTTTTCAGCAAAATAAGCGAGATGCAGGATTGGTTGATTAAAAACAAGATTGATTTCAATCAAAATTTTACCAAGAAACAACTTTGGAATTTGATATTACCTCATCGAACTGACAGACAGACACAATATGTAGTTGATGACCTTTTGAAGGAGCATGATGAGGTTCTTAGATTACCCCCATACCATTGTCAGTACAATCCTATTGAAATGGCATGGACGTTTTGTAAGAACTTCTCTAACAAAAACATAAATTCGCATCCCTATACAACGGATAGAGTGTTGAATTTATGGAGTCTGGCTCTTTCAAAATGTACATCAGATATGTGGCAAAATTTTTATTTACATTGTGAAAGACTTATCACAGAGGACTGGTGGAAACACATGGGTAATCCTCCATTCATTATTGCATTGGGAGAATCTGATTCAGATTCAGAATTTTCTGAGGGTTACTCTGACTCAAACAATGATCTAATGGATATGGAATAATATGTAGAGGAAATTCTGAGAACTCGTCTCTTCCACTTAAAATGGGGAAATTCAAAATGGATGGAGGCTCAAAAACTCCAAAAGGAACATTACTAGTGTAAGTTCAACAGAACCCTTTATCCGGCAGTGTGAAAGACCTAACGTTTGGATATTCTAGTATTGCAAAAATATCGAATATCCTCCTTATTCAACGAGTACTGTATCGAAGATTTTCTACGATCAAGGAGGTTCAACTGAATCAAACAAAATGACAAAAAGCTTATACTATGGAAAAGGAAGTTGCTGCAAACCACCTAGATAGAAAAATAACCAATCAGGAATCTGGGAAATAATTTCTCAATATAAGTAGGCCTGCTTGGAGGGCCAGATCTGGTCAGAAGACCTTCGTTGTCAAGGACCAAATGTAGGTTATATGATTTATTATTTCCTAATGATTTTCTATCTCCTTTTCTGTTGCAGATCAAGATATTTTGTCACTTTTGTCAGTCTCATCAATCCAAAAGAAAGATAAAATGTTGTTCCTGAAGAAGATTCCATCCATTATAAATATGTCAGCCTATTCTTTGAAGAAATTCCAAAACCTCTATACTTACTCAGAGAGGTTTTTATCTTTGTGCTCTTGTATCATAGTTAAAAATGTATGGTGACCTGTTCGAATCTGTTTTGCTATTACTGTAATTGCTTTGAACATGCTATAATGTTCGATGCATCAAATGACCTAATGCTTTTTCTCAAAAAAACATATACATGTAACAATGTTAGAAAATAATGTTTTGTGATTGAAAATGATGGACGTTTTATATATTCAAATCCAATTTCTTTATTGAGTTGCCGTTTTCTCAAGTTTTTATATCCAATCATTATATGCCAGTTTGAAAAAGAATCTTTATTAATGATTGTATGCATAGCCTCCAT
Source organism: Adalia bipunctata (assembly GCA_910592335.1). Classification (NCBI taxonomy): domain Eukaryota; kingdom Metazoa; phylum Arthropoda; class Insecta; order Coleoptera; family Coccinellidae; genus Adalia; species Adalia bipunctata. The sequence continues at coordinate 25,924,621 of OU342950.1, forward strand.
GAGTAGACTTTTTTGAATTCAATATTACTGCTTACATCAGAAGTTTTCACCTGAACTCTTCCATGTGTGCAATCTCATTTATATTAGTGGAGTTATTCTAATTGGATAAGAGTATAAACAATTCTCTTGAAAAATTACTAATTGAATATTGTAAAAAAATTATGTGTTAAGCTGTAATGCCATTGAAATTATGTAAGGAAATTACATTATGAATTACACTATATCTTATTTCATCCCATTGTACTTTGATTCTTTTTTCGAATAAACTATCACAAAGTAACGGACTATTCTGGCCATTATTTTTCAGTGAAATTTCAACACTCGATTCTTGTCTTCCGTACGAGAAAATAGCATAACTGAATCTTCCAACCATGTTAATATATGTGAAATATTTCCAGTATTAACAGAGAAAAAAGTTTCTTCAACATTCGCCAAGTCGCTGGAATTATTGAATTCACATAATATTTTCTCAAATTCATTATTTTCCCAAAGTAAATAAACATTTCGATAAATACGTAATTACTACGACTCTTATGAAGAAAGGGCAACATTGCTCAATCATCTGACAGAAAAATGACTATAACCTAACATTTTCAAAAAATACACAGTGAAATGTGTCAAAATTCCATGGCCAACCGGTATAGGTACTTTATAAAAGTGAATGTAGTATTACAATTTGAAAACTGAAAAACAGGTAATTCATTTTGGGCCGATTGCACCGTAGACAGCGTAGACTACCATGAATGGTAGAATATTGTAGCTGTTATCTTTTCTATTCAATTAGAAATGATGGATTATGAAGAAAACACACAATAGAAAATGTGCCAAAATGATGAATTTTTCCCTCAAAATATTTTGCAATGTCAAAAACATGTTATTCAGCTAATTTTTTTCCACATTGAGGTTATCAGTTTTCAAAAGTTTCTATACCAGCTTGCCTGCCTCTCCCATATACAGGGTGTTTCACCATAAACTGGACAAACATATATAGCCGTGTAGATGACACCGAGAAAGTCATTTTTGCCTTATATTATGACATATACCCCGTTTTCGACGCATAAGCGAAATACAGGGTGTTCAATGTCAACTTCGAGCAATAATCTGATAACAGTGATGAGTTACGCGTGACATTCAAAATAACGGTTTCTGGTCACATCTTAGTATTTTTGAGGGCTCAATTGAATTGTGGTGTAGAACTTTGCCAAAACAAATTAAAAATGGCGGAAAACCTGCAAAGTTGTAATTTTTTCTTTCGGTTGCCAATTTGGAAAGCATAATCTCAACGTACTCGATTTTCTAAGATTTTCCGTGAAAAAATTTTTCAAATTTCGAACTCAACTTTTTTTTTACATGTTTTGTGCTGATGGACTGCCAGAATGACTCGGATAAAAATTTGAAATTATAAACCGAAAAAAAATTTTTCAAATTTTTTTTATTTTTTTTATTTTTTTTTATTTTTTCGAAAATTTTTTTTTCGGGTTGTAAATTCATATTTATATCTGGGTCATTCTGGCAGCCCAGCAGCACAATTTCAACCTTCGTACGGCCTCCAGTTTCTCAAATAAAAATTGAAAAAGTACTCCGAGCGTAATCTTCAGAAGGCTACAAAAACAAAACCAATTGAGATTTTTTTCATTCTGTTTTCACCCCAGTATTCAGAATTAAAGATAGTTCAACCAAATTCCAAAAATTTTGGGCGAAATTTTTTTTTCACTGAAGACATGTGAGAAAAGTTGAGTTCGTTTGAAAGAATTTTTTCACGGAAAATCTTAAAAAATCGATTACGTTGAGATTATGCATTCCAAATTGGCAACCGAGAAGAAAAAATTCCAACTTTGCAGGTTTTCCGCCATTTTAAATTTTTTTGGCAAAATTCTACACCACAATTCAATTGAGTCCTCAAAAATACTAAGATGTGACACATAACTTACCACAGTTCACAGAATATTGCTCAAAGTTGACATTAAACACCCTGCATCCATGGGCGCCCGCAGGGGGGGCATGGCTCCCCCTGAGATTTGGATGACCTCATTGTTTTTCAGCATAATACCCTCAATATTACTTTCTAATCTTTATTTGCCCCCCCCCCTGAGAAAAATTCCTGCGTTTTTCTGCGGGCGCCCATGCCTGTATCTCGTTTATGCTTCGAAAACGGGGTATATGTCATGAGGCAAAAATGACTTTCTCTGTGTCAACTATACGGCTATATGTATATGTTTGTCCAGTTTATGGTGAAACACCCTGAGAATTTCGTTGTCAAAATCTGAGTGTAAAAGGTACAACACGGTTTCAATAAGACACAAATAGCTATTTGAAGCAAAAAATGTGATAATTTGATTGAAAAATCGAAGATTTTCACTCCTAGAAAAGATTAAACTTCCAATATAGCCAAATCCCTAGTTCCACTGCTCCAACCCTTCATCGAACCTACCCCTAATCTCCCACTCCATCCTTACTCACACACGATAATTGAAACGAATCTGTTCCTCCACATGAAACTCCAATACCGCTAATCTGAATCCAAGAAGCAAAACGACCCTTGACTAAAAGATCGTCACAGACACACAGACGTACAAACCGATGCCACGTGGCCCCAGCGTGACCAATCATGAAAGCAGAGCGTCTCCGAATCAATTCGACGTGCCTTGTAAGCGAGGCCTTCCTGAATATACAGCGTGGCACAGGATTACATGGGAGAGCATGCTTTTCGCAGTACACACAGCCTAATAATGTCATCAAGTGCTGGATGATGTATTGTCAGGGAAGGCCCAAAAAGGGGAAAGGGAAGGAAGAAGAGGCTGTGAACTGTGCCATATTTGGTTAGAACAGATTTAGGTGACTTCTGACCAATTGGATTAGGATCCGTGAAGGTTAATGTGACAGAAATTTCGGAGCGAGCGTGCTGTGCGGTGGTTTGGAAGAATTTGCTTCAACTTTGGAATCCTCAACGATGGACAGTCCAGGGTGTAACATAAGGTTCGGAAAAACTGGGGTCTCGATGAATTTTTTGTTAATTTTTCGATATTTTTTTTATCTAGTTTGCGCAGTCTTCTATACTTCCAAGCCGCTTGAAGTAACACTTGGCAACGCAGCGCTGTACGACAGCCTTCTCTAGCATTGTTTTTATGAGTGGAACTAACTTATTGTCAATGGAAATATTGCTCTATTCACAAAAATATTGGTAAATTGTCATGAATTATAGAAGCCTTTATAATCAAATATGTTTTACCATAATTATTTGAAGGACAAAGAGGTGAGTTCAGTGTGCCACAAATATAAGCATTATTAAAGCATAATTTTTCGTTTTCAAAGGAATTAAAATTAGAAATCTATTATTTCTGCTTTAATTTTGAATACATTTTACTTCAGTTCGAAATTTGTTTAGGTATACTCCATTCACAATTATAAAATCACAACTCTGGCCTTGGTTTCGTTTTCAGGAGTTGGTGCACCTGATGAAAACTCTGTGCGCGTACAGAGAATTTCGTTAATGACAAAACGACGATGCCAGTTTTTCTGTTTACATCAGAGTAAAAGTATCAAAGATTTTCCACATTTTGTTAGTTCGAATCGATCAGCGATTTTGGGGAGAAATATCGATAGGAAATCGCCTATTTTTCCGTTCTTCGTCGTCCAGAAGAAGTTTCGTGCAAGTGTCATTTTTTCCTTTCACGACTTTTGGCGTGAGTACGAACGGCAAATTTGGATTCGACCAAAAATAGATTTATAAGCATAAATAAAGCCAAAGTAGGTACAAATCGACCATTTTACACTTGATAACGAAGTTTTTTTTAGGTATCTGGCCGTTTTGAAAGATTTCAAACGAAATTTCGGTCCCCCAGGAGTTTGATTAGTTTCGGTATCGTTTTTGGTGGTCAAAATTTATTTGGAATGTGTAAATGGACAAAAAAGGCTTCATTATACGATCTTCTAACGAAAGCGACCGAAAATATGGTTCAGGTAGGCTTTTCGAAGAATTATGAGGAAAGAACTTGCAGAATGAAATTGCACGATTTTCGTGAGTAAACGGGTTCTGGATGGCCATGATCGGTCTCTAAATGATTATTGTTGATCGTTTTCACTTTCCAGAAAAAAAAACACGTCGAAAAAACTAAAAAAGGAGGAAATACGACTATATTGCATTCAACGGATTCATATTCCGATAAATTGAAATGTGTCACTGGAGCTTTCATTCCTTTGCCGAAAGTAGAAATAGGCTATATTGAACCAGAATACATCGGTTTTTTCCATATTCCAGGAGTTTGTGTCTTAATTTAGAACAGGTGAATGATAAATGTGAAGCATACCTATGTTATTTGACCTATTCCATTTTATTTGTACAAACCTACTGTGGTAGTATTGTATGAATATTTTTTAATTCAATAAATTACTATACAATCAGAATATTTTACTCCTTGTTCATAAGATCAAATGAATAACATGTCGTCAAGTCTTGAACTTTCAGTTCAAGAGGATAATAAACATTAAATCTTCACAAGCATGCATATGAAAATTATGTGAAAGCAATGCAATTTTCTTCCATGGCGAAAAATAATATATTTCAACAGTGATCTCTTGTACTTTTCATGCAAATAACTAGAAAATGATATAATTCATATAAACGTTAATTATTTTCGTCCATCACATCTTTTCCAATTCATTCACATTCTGAGAAATACGCTAAGAATGTAGAAAGGGCAACATAGTGTTGACTTGGAACATAAAAATATTTTGAAAAACGTCATAACTTCGATACAGAGTGGAATGTGTCAAATTTCCAAGGCCAGAGTTGTGATTTTATAATTGTGAATGGAGTATAGGTACTGTTTAAAAAAGAATGTGTGCTTCAAATCATTGCACGGATTATTAATTGGTTCAATTCAATCAACAATCTCAGAATTGGTATTTATACCGGGCCATTTTCTTTCACTCTCACCCAAAATTATAAGAGGACCAATTCAAAATACAGGGTGCGTCAGTAAGGCGTACCTACGGCTAAAAAAGCGCCTAAACTGTACCGTGTGGAAAAAAACTTATATGGCATGGTTATGAGGTTGACAAAAATTAACAAACAAGAAATAATTTAGCTTATACAGGGTGCATCAGAAAAAAGTTATGGAAAATATGCAGTTTTTTCAATGGTACACCCTGTATTTCATAGCAAAATTCCCTGAGGACAACAAGAGCTTTACACTCATACCCAATTTTTTTTATTTCATCATGGCGTTGCCACATAATTAGCATTTTTAAGGTATCTTTAGTGTTTTAAGGGGTTCATTTGAATTCTTATAGCAACCGTTGTGTTCAATCTAGATGAACGAAATTTTTATAGTAGTTAGCATAAGCAGCTTCATCATTCGGTAATAATCTGAAGTTTTTTTTTCATACAGAGTGTCTAATATGAATTCACCAATTTAATCAAATTAAATATGCGATAACTAGATTTTTTCAAAGGAACACCCTGTATTTTTCTCTTTCATGAATTTTGTTTCTCGAATGTCTACCTTTTTGACGAAGTAATCGTTTTTTCAAAGAATTTTAAATATCTCAAAAAAAGCGGTTCAAGTATAGGACATACTTTGAAGAAAAGGTAGACATTTGAAAGAGAAAAATACAGGGTGTTCCACAGTAGTAACGCCACCACGGGCCTGTGTTCAAGATATTTTCTGGGCCCCTTCCTTCACTATTAGCGCTAGTCGTCCCAAGAGCCCGGGCCCCTTGGGGGGCCCGGGCCCGTGTTCTTCGAACACGCCGAACACAGAGGTCACTACGCCACTGGTGTTCCATTTGGAGTTATCGCATATGTAATTTGAGTGAATTGGTAATTTTGTATTAGTATTTGTATTAGTATTAATGTATTAGATCCTCTGTATGCAAAAAAACTTCAGATGTTTACCGAATGATGAAGCTGATACCTTAAGCTAACTTCGTTTATCTAGATTGAACACAGCGGTTGCTATAAGAATTTTGACGAACCCCTTAAAACACTAAAAATACGAATTATGTGGCTACGCCCGCCATGATGAAATTTAAAAAATGAGGTATAAGTATGAAGCTCTTGTGCCTCTTGTAGTCCTCGAAAGAATTATCCCATGAAATACGAGGTGTTCCATTTGAAAAAACTACATATTTTTGACGCACCCTCTATGTTTAAAATTATTTTTGGTAAGTATATTTTTGTCAACATAACAATCATAATTATCATATAAGTTTTTTTCGACACGGTATCGTTTAGGCGCTATTTTGGCCGTACGACTTGCTGGACGCACCCTGTATAATTCTATATACATACCTGATTTCACGAATAAATACTTGAATCTCTTATTCATGGCCTTCTCATTGAATTTTGGGAGATATGTTGAGCATGAATCTTGGTTGTGGAGAGATTATTCAAAATATGCGATATTGTCAGTCATGATCTGCCAGACCCCCAGAATCGAATAGTTTAGATTTAAATCTATTCTCAATGGAATTTTATGACAATTCTGAGGATTTCCAGTAAATTGTTCGAAATTTATTCTTAGAATTTGGTAGAAAATACAACAAAACCACAAGATACCATAAAGTTCAATATAACATGGATGCTTCTAATATAGTTGAAATTTTTCAAGCTAACAGTGGTTCACCAAAAAAAATTCTGGAGGGAAACAGGAGACAGTGTAGTAATAACTACGCCAAATGTTAGTTAAAACGTGAAATGCAGAAACGACGATAAAAAACTTGAAAAAAATTCAAACTTCAACACCCTGACTCTCTAAAACGAAACTTTTGCCGTTCCATATTTATGGAACTTATTTCACCTGAAATTCTCCAAGAAATCTTCCCTCTTTGTTTAAATCTAAAATTTAGAAACGCCCTGTATAAAAATCAAAAACAAGATGATTCTGATATTTTATTCCATAACAGCCTTCAATTCCTATACAATTAAACATAAATATTGCACATAATAACCAAACCGGTCCAATAGTCAAAAATTCAACACCATAACCTAATTTTATACATTTTACAAAGTACCTAACAATTATATTTATAGTATATGTACATCGCGACAACCATTCAATTCTACTTCAAAACATCCTTCTTCTTTATAATATTATCATCTTCTTTATCCTGATGGGCCGTCATATGCCTCGTCAAATGATGCCTTTCCCTGAACGATTCTGCGCAGACTGGACACTTCAACTTGTCTTCTCTCTTCTTCTTATTCATATCCACCGAGTCGTTTTTGTGATGGGACCTCATATGGTACACAAGGTCTGAGGTCATGCGGAAGGAAATGTTGCATTTGGCGCAAACGTTTTGGGCTGGCAGAGACAATGCTGCAAGAGATGGAGGCAGCAGGGACGTCAAAATAGCTGCTGCTGGGTTTCTCAAACCTAGATCTGGGGTTGTTGGGCTCATTTTCATCATTTCCTGCAAATAAGAAGAGATACGTAAGCAACTGAAGAAGGGAGAGCAGCTCAATGCTGTGTTCAAGCTTGAGGACAAGTTGTTACAATTAGGTATTCAAAGAGAAACTTACCGAGTGTGTTGGAAATTGTCCATAATTGTAAGCTAATTCAGGCCTGTACATAGGCCGGGCCTTCCCTAGGTTACTGGCCAGCATGTTATCCGTCTTCATGAGGAAGTGATGTCCTTCCATCATTGGTGCATTGAAACTATCGAAATTGCTGTTGTATCCATTTCCCTGGGATTTAAACAGATGATTTTGGGGTATCAGGCTGTTTGTGAAGTTCTGGTATGTGCGTATGGGTGGTGAAGGACTCAAAGAGTGCTGGTACGTCAAGTCTGGACTGATAGAAAGCACTGGAGATATGCAGGGAGTTTCTTTATTCACTAGATTCACTTTGGTGAAAGCACTTCTCTGTTCGTGGTTCGGTGAACACTTAGCTCTCAATTCTTCCAAGTTCTTGGCTTTAATCAGACCTGGGTCGTCGAAGATCTGTTGTTTCTGGTGGTGGGAAGACAGGAATTTCTGGATTTTGCAGTCGTTCCGGATCAGATCGTGGTGGTTCCCAACCTCAATCTCCTCATCCTCGTCATCAGGAATGTTGACTTCGATCTTCCTCTCTTGCAACTTCGCCAATTTTTTCTGTTTCAACTTTTCGTCCGGTAACATGAGGAAGGCCACGTCGAAAGGACGTTTCACGGAAGCTTTGGCCGTCATTTGAATCCTTTCACTGTTTTCGATATGTGTTTCACCCCGTATGTCCACTTTGCGGTTACTAACATCCATTGTCATCTCGTAAAGTTAAATGGTCACTAGTCACGCACTGTAGGTGTTTGCTGGCTGGAATCACGTCACTAAATGCGTTGGAACAGACAGTAGCTGTCCCAATATTGCCGGATTCATCCCCTGTAGCCATCTGGGGCGAAATGTAATTCCCACCCTCTTAGAAAAAGAAGGGATGCGTGGTGACGTCGGGTGGACAGAGACAGGATCAGGACCGCCGTTTACGGAACGTATTTCGTCTCTATCCTAGCATCCTATAGGGATAAACGTAAGGTTTGGGGGATATGCGGACCAATGGGGATGCAGGGAAAGGCGTGGTTGTGGAAATACGTTGGGCCAATACGGTTTTCAACGTTCAACCCTGGGCAATATGACAGCGTCACGCTGTCAATGATTTTCTGGAGTTTTTGCGCGTATAGCGATACAAGTGTCTCGAATTTGAAGGGGTAGTTTTTGGGGTTTCATCAGATGAAATTGGTAAATGCGAATTTGAAAGGATACATTTTTATTGGGAATCGTTCCGAATTTCAGTAACGATACCATCGGTAATTTCTTCTTCTTTTCAATATGATAATTTTTCCTTGCATGACTTTTAATGATCTAACTGCGATTTTCACAAATCAGAAGAACGCTAAAACATGCAGAATTGACTGCACCACAAAAGTTATCTAACTGATTCTTTTTCCTACTTTTTTATCAACCACAACCAGACATCGACTTTCGATCATATTGTTGAAGTATAGCCTTGATCAATTTCCAGAGTTGAAATATGCTTCAGAATTTAATTCAATCTACACCTTTTCCAATTGTAATTCAGAAAACGTAAAATGTAATTCAGAAAAGCAAATTGAATTTCAGAAAATGGAAATTGTAATTCAGAATAGTATATGATATGTATTAACTCACTATTCGGTTATTACAATTTCCATTTTCTGAAATTCAATTTGCTTTTCTGAATTACATTTTTCGTTTTCTGAAATACAATTGGAAAAGGTGTAGTTTCACTAGAAGAATGGCGCAGGTAATTTTTAATTCTTCCCAAGCTGGAAAAACTTTTTGGAGTAGCAGTAGTGCAGTAGATACTGGAATCGTAGCTAAAATTTGTAGTAGGATGTTCGGATACATATTTTGATTGCACTCATCTAAAGGCGGACTCCCACTACTCGTATATTTGGCAAGTACGCAATTATTTGCGTACTTGGCGAGTAGATGAAGTTTCGAATTTGAATGACAAGATTGACAAGTATTGGCCGAGTGAACCACTCCCACTACATGCCAAATATAGGCAAGTGGCGAATATTTGCCAAATACACGAGTAGTGGGAGTCCGGCTTAAGCATTCTAATGCCGATTTTGAAGTGGAGTTCATTGAAATTTTCCATAATATTTCAAATTCAGCTTTAATTACGTTTTTATTTTTTTCTGGCAGAAGTGAAGAATACATCGATATGGCGTCTTCTAATTCATATTCGCTGTCAAAATTCTGGGGTAGCAGACCAGATAAGGCTGATAATAATTTTCGGTGTTTAGAAAATCTATCAGTTAATTGTTGGACAGTATGGTCTAGAAATGGAATGAAGAAATTGATTTTGAAATAAGTTGTATCTCAGTCGTTCGGTACGATTTCCACCACAAGAAAAATAAATATAAATAAGGAATTATTGGTTCGACGGATCCATTTGTGTGCGATGTTATGAAACTTTAATATCATCCATATTGCTGATATGAATTGATAATTTTAACTAGAGTTTCGGAGATAAGTTGGTTTAAGTGCAAAATTAAAGATCTATTCTGCAACAAAAAATAACTCTGAAACATTTCCAAATAACTCCAAAACCCTTCCTGGCTACGCCCTTGTATGTAGAGGTAGAGGTGGTTAATGAGGATCCAAAGCTTTTCGAAGCTGATCCCGAGCGTGTTCAATGGGATTGAGATCTGGTGACCGAGGAGACAGGGCCAAATGCGGAATACCCCGAATACCTTGAATTTTCATACGACGTGGTAGCGCATTATCGTCTAAAAATAAGAAATTTGGCCCAATAGCAGCATCAAACAAAGAAATAATATTGTCAATGTCAATGACTTGGTCTACGTTAATCTTCGTATCTATGGTTCTATGGTAGCATCAAGCACCAAGAATTCTATACTTTTGTTTTCCTCTTAAAACAGTAACTGTACCACCTCCGAACGGATGAACTTCCTGAACCGATCTGCCATCTCTAGACACCATAGGATGGGTCCATATCCGAACAAGCCGACCATACGAAAACCGTCTTTTTCTTGACTAATCTGTGAACAATACAGGCCTCCATATTGATCTGTCCCATTCACGTACTCATTGGTCCATATACAGGGTGGCCAAGAGATTGACGTCAAAAAGAAAAAAAAAGGTTCCTAGTGTCATGGGCTATTCGAATCACCTCCATCTATGTTATGCGACTTTTTACGGTTTTCGAGTTATGAATTTTTTTATGAACTTTGAGAATTTTCGACTTGACCATCTTAAAAGAGATATTTAAAAAAAGTTCAAGGCTTCTCTGTGAAATTCTTTTGTAACTTAATCTCCATGGATTGTACTTTTATATACATAAAATAACCAGATTCGTAACTTTGATAAAAATTATGGAAATGTTGGTCTCATGTGAAAAAGTTCCGTGAATTGGATTATGATCTGAATTTTCGAATCGAAATTAAAAATATAAAAAGGCTACCTGCACGGTGTGTGACTTTTTCCGGAATTTCAAAAATATTCAATTGTCTGCATTGCCGTTATTTCTTTCCTTAATTATATTTACAGACGTTAAACCATTCTCATTCTCATAAAAAGGCTAATTCACGGTTTCAAGTATGCTTAAAAACTGCGCTCAACGGTCAGCTTTTAGAATCATTGATGAAAAATGGTACTGAACACTCTACTTTTGCTAGAATAAGCTTTCAAAGTCATCGAGGTAGAAAAAATCGAAGAACTAGACATTTACTAAAAAATTATTTTTTGTCATTTTAAGATTTTTCTGATCAAGTTATGATAGAAAATGCTGAAAATTAATGAAAATTACCTTTAGATGTTGGTCAAGAAAAGTTCTAGATAAAAAAAGGTATGGCAATAAATCACACATCATAATGTAAATAAAAAGAAATTTATTTATAAAATCTACAGTAGGTTTTCAAAGTGGCCACTTCCAGCCTCAATACACATTGTACACCTTCTTAGAAAATTTTCTTTTAATCGCATAAAACCTGCCCTGTTCTCTTTTAGGACACGTTCGGCTTCTCTTAACTTCAGTCGCAGCTCGTCTTCACTCGAACATTCTCGGGCGTAAACAATATCTTTGAAATAACCCCAAACGAAAAAATCGATAGGATTAAGTTCAGGTGAACGTGGGGGCCACTTGATTTGTCCGCCGCGTCCGATCCATCTGTTCGGGTATCGTTCATTCAAGTGATTACGGACTTGCGTTGCGTGGTGACACGCGACACGGGGTGCTGTCGTTTTGGAATATCATATTTATAAGACATTTCATCGTTTCCAAACATGAAAACAGCTATGAAAAACCGATCGGGATTATTTAAATTTTCGAGAACAATTTTTGATTAACCACTTGAATGAACGATACCCGAACAGATGGATCGGACGCAGCGGACCAATCAAGTGGCCCCTACGTTCACCTGACCTTAATCCCATCGATTTTTTCGTTTGGGGTTATTTCAAAAAAAATGTTTACGCCCGAGAATGTTCGAATGAAGACGAGCTGCGACTGAAGTTAACAGAAGCTGAACGTGTCCTAAGAGAGAACAGGGCAGGTTTTATGCGATTAAAAGAAAATTTTCTATGAAGGTGTACAATGTGTATTGAGGCTGGAGATGGCCACTTTGAAAACCTACTGTAAATTTTATAAATAAATTTCTTTTTATTCACATTATAATGTGTGATTTATTGCCATACCTCTTTTTTATCTAGAACTCTTCTTGACCAACATCTAAAGCTAATTTTCATTTATTTTCAGCATTTTCTATCATAACTTGATCAGAAAAATCTTAAAATGGCGAAAAATAATTTTGTAGTAAATGTCTACACCTTTTCCAATTTTAATTCAGAAAACGTAAAATGTAATTCAGAAAAGCCAATTTGAATTTCAGAAAATGGAAATTGTAATTCAGAATAGTAAGTTGATACATATCATATACTATTCTGAATTACAATTTCCATTTTCTGAAATTCAAATTTGCTTTTCTGAATTACATTTTACGTTTTCTGAATTACAATTGGAAAAGGTGTAGTTCTTTGATTTTTTTCACCTCGATGACTGAAGGGTAATTCTAGCAAAAAGAGTGTTAAGTACCATTTTTTATCAATGATTCTGAAAGCTGACTGTTGAGCGCAGTTTTTAAGCATACTAAGAAACCATGAATTAGCCTTTTTACTCTTTAATTTTGATTCGAAAATTCGGATCATAATCCAATTCACGGAACTTTTTCACTCGAGACCAACATTTCCATAATTTTTACCAAAGATACGAATCTGGTTATTTAATGTATAAAAGTACAATTCAATGAGATTAAGTTACAAAAGAATGTTACAGAGAAGTCTTGTACTTTTTTTTAATATATTTTTTTAGATGGCCAAGTCGAAAATTCTCAAAGTTCATAGAAAAATTCATAACTCGAAAACCGTGAAAAATCGCATAACATACATGGGGGTGATTCGAATAGCCCATGACAAGAGGGACCTGTTTTTTTCTTTTTGACGTCAATCTCTTGGTCACCCTGTATATGATTTTGAGTTAGTGGAATCCTTCTCAAAACTCTTCGAGAATGTAGATTAACGCCTCTAGGGCTTCGACGAACTGTTTCAATCGAAACCAAAACATTATAGAAGCCATTATTGCATGATTCGACAAGTACTCAAAGGCTCGAAAAGCAATTCACAACATCCCTGATTACGTCCCGCCTCGTCCCTTTGTCTTCATCCGCTCCAAATTCACGTCTAGGAATTATTGCAAAATGAATTTTCAGATTTTGAATCGAAGACAAGATCTTGCCTGAAACTGCAAATGTTATCAAACGAGGAGCCGAAAAAAAAACATTTAGATATAAAAGAGTACACATTTGATTTCCCATAAATGAACATTTGGTGGACAAGAATCATCACATGACCAACATTATTCGATAACGAAATAAAGGCTTATCGAAACAACAACCAGTAATTTTGAACATTTCGCTCCCCTAAAATGAACTTTTCTCTTACGGTACACTCGACTTTTCTGTTCTGGATATGTACATACTAGACGTAGTCGCTGTTGTTTATGATTTGCAGAAAACCCTCTCATGGTCACCACACTGAACTGAGCAGCCTCCCCAAGTCGACGGGGCCCAAGGGACGAAGGGTGGTGCATTATACCACTTGTCCATATGCTGTTCTATTCGCGAGTGCAATTATTGACATATTCACCAGTGAGCATATAGTAGATGCGAATCAGTATTATTCCGTTTTGGCGTTTTAGGAAATCGAGTTTTGATGAATGATCTCCATTCTCCGTAAAGTGTTGTCTGCTTAAGCAATTGAAATGCTCCAGCTTCGTTGCTTGTGTGACACGTAGCACCGTCTTGTTGAAGGTAAACGTTGTTCAGATCAATACCATCCAATTCTGGCCATAAAAAATCATTAATCATCTCTCGATAGCGCAATCTTTACACCATAACTGTTGCTCCAGCCTTATTCTCGAAAGAGTAAGGTCCAATGACCCCGCCGGACCATAAACCGCAACAAACAGCTACACGTTGAGGATAAAGAGGCTTTTCAACAAAAAACTCTTGGGTTTTCCGAGCCCCAGTTGCGACAATTTTGATTGTTGACGAAGTCACCGAGGTGGAAATAGGCCTCATCGCTCAAAATGATTTTTTTTATGGAACTCTGGATCATTTTCATGCGTTTCAAGGACCCAATCAGCAAAGACACGACGTTGTTGATGATCGACCGGCTTGAGCTGAACTTTATAAGCCTTAAGACCCAAATCTTTATGGAAACTATGGTGTAATGACGTTTGTGGAATGCCTAATTCCAAAGAACAACGAGGAATGGACAAAACTGGGTTTTCTTCAACACTTTCGGCTACAGCAGCAATATTCTCGGCTGTTCTTGAGCGATATACACGGGTTTCATTCTTTACATCACTAACTGGTTCCAACAGCTCTAATTTTTCCACCAATTTCTGTATTGCGGTTCGACAAGGTACTTCACGACTACCCAGAAATGTTTGAGTTTTACGAACCGTCTCCGCCAAATTTTCACAATTTTTATAATGAATTCTTTAGTCCGTTCAAATACAAGGTGCGGCACGGAGGGCGGACGTTTTTCAGATGGGCATAACTTTCCCCCACTGAGGACGAGAGAAGTGGGGAAGGTGCCGTTAGACTCGTGTGTTCCTAGCATTTATTTACCAGTTGTCGTCATGGAGCCTTGGACGGTGGAGCATCGTGTTTTCGCCTATGATAGTTTCGTCCGAAATAATGAGTCAGTCACGGTCGTGCAGCGTGAGTTTCGTCGCCATTTCCACATTCATCGGAATAGAGCTATTCCCTCTCGAAACACCATCCTTCGTTGGGTTGAATCACTTCGCAGACGTGGTGAACTGATCAACAGAAGACCAAGAGGACCTGTGCGAACAGTTCGAACGCCTGAAAATGTTGAACGCGTTCGACAAGCCATTCTTCGCAGTCCGTCGCGATCTGCTCGGAAACATGCTGCTGCACCTCAAGGCTAGAGTATACGAGACCAAGCCCCGAACTCTGGACGAATTGAAAAGGGCGCGAATGCGTGGAAGTTGCCCAAGTTGAGAGAGCGATGTTGGAGAGAGTCTACGCGAACTTCCAAGAGCGCCTCCAGCACTGCATCACCGATTTCGGCCAGCACATGCCTGATGTGATTTTCCACACTTGACTGTCTCAAATGCTATTTCCTTGAGAATCTGATTCCGTCAATAAATGTGTTTTTGAGTAAAAATTAAAGCTTTTATTATTTTTTTAAAACCATCCATCCTCCGTGCCGCACCCTGTATAAGATGGAGCTTTGTAAACAAACAGAATCGTCTGGTTTGCGCACAATAAAGCTGCTATTGGTCAAACGGTGATAACAACGCTCTCTCCGACCGCCCTAAGAGACCGCCAGGATGCCACTCGGACTGTGGATGGTACTGGATAGAAATGATTCAATAAATTGAGTCAGCAATTCCCACATTAGTACTTTTTTCCTCAGATACTCTAGTGCAAAATTTCTGTTATGATTTGCAACTGTCATAAACATTTTATATCCGACGTACCCTATTTCTTTTATTTTGTGTTGTTTTTATATTATTATCTACTGAATAATTTCTTTTTCGGATGCTCGAGATTGCGGCAAGGTCATTCCAGGAAACACCAGAGTTTTAGAGATTTGGGTCGGAATCTTACAAGATTCCAGGGAACATCATCAGATTTAGGTCCTTTTCCCTAATGGGTGAAAGCCATCCTGATTTGCATAAATATCGAAGTTTTCAATTGACAACACTCGAAAAAGATCTCTGTTCAAATTTATAATGGTCATTCACTTGTAATATCCGAAATATATTTAGTTTTGGTCCATAATTTCATATCTATTATTTTGTACGAAACTCTTTGTCTGCTGCTCAAGATTCCGACAAGGTAATTCCGGGAAACACCAGGTTTTGGTCTTTTCCCTTAATGGATTGAAGCCATCTTGATTTGCATAAATATCGAAGTTTTCAATTGACAAGACCAGTTAAAATACCTAGAGCTACTGTGAAGGTCTAGCTGTTCAAAGTGTTTATAGATTATGTTGTGAAAAGTGTATTGTGTTGGAAAATCTTTTGACAAAGTTTAAAGGTAACGGATACTGCATCTGAGGGTGATATGTGGGGACCACCACGAAAAAGGTCCAAAAGGTCGCATTTCTCTGCTGAAGAGAAAGAGATAATTTTGAACATTTTTCGAAAAGAATTGGAAGAACATCCTGATTTATCGAAAAGAGACTTAGTAGGAATTGTTTCAAAATCCTCAGGGGTAAGTGATTCAGCTGTATTCAGAGAATATGAAGAGAATAAAACATTGACGCCACCTAAGAGGAGAGCCCAGTCGTTAAAAATAATCGATTCGGTTGAAGAATTCGATATGAACCTTATCAGAAGAATTTTTCCACGTTTTTTTTTTCGTTATGAAATCCCAACGATTTCTTAAGTTTTAGAAATCGTGAATGATGACGACAGTTTGCCAAATTTCAAAAGAACAACGTTCTATAAATTTTTGAAAAAAAAATGGAATTCAAGTTCAGTTAAAACTGAACGATTGTGTGAAATCTCCTCGATTCTACTCTGGACGTAAAGAAACTTTACGAAGGCTCTCCTATCGCTGCGCCAAACATGTTATTATTGCTCCTTCTTACATTTGAACAGAGTATTATAGTAGTTTCAATGCGTTGTTGAAGCGTGTGTCATGCTTTGAAATCACCATTATTTTCACTTATTCCTTAAAACTCCTTGTAAATAACAGAATTTGGTTTCATCATATTTTCTTCGAGTTAACAATTTTTTTGAATAATAAAGAGAGCTCAAATCCGAACCAGAACAGTACAACTAATTCTGACACCGAGATAGATCAAAATTCCAAATTCTTCGGATCTCGAATCGGCCAAAATTCTCGAGAGGATCCAGGCAATTATAAGCACATGTGACCTCTACGGTCTTCGGGGCCAACATCAATCAGAGCTGGCGCCTTAGGAGACAGGAATGAACTCCTGGTTTAGTGACACGTCGATTATTGCTTCGTAGAAGAGAGAAAAATGTGAACGATTGCTTTTTCCATCAATTCCACCGTTCGGCGGAGAAGATTGAATTGTACCAACACAAGCGCTGCTCCCTGGAGCGGAGAATTTAATCGGAATTTGTCAAAATCAAGTTGATTGCTTAACGATGGGAAAAAGGGGAATGGAGGGTGGAGGAATCTAGAAATTTCAGGATATGTGATCTGTATGCGTTAATCGTCATTTTATTTGCCTTCTCTATCTTCTCAGTTAATATAAAATTGTATAGGAAACATCAAGAAAAAACTACAGAACACAATTTTAAACTCTATAACTGAGGTTTGTTTTAGCTACAGAGTAATAACAGAACATGGAGGGAATAACTGCAATTTTCTAGATTCTTAAAAAGACTGGCGGATTTGAAGGGGCCTTAGGGGTCATGACTCCTCGCTTCGAGATTGGCAATAAACCATTAATGGTTGTTCAACCAATTTCTAAAAGTCGAATTTAAGACAAATCATTCAAATATACTAACCGACAAAGGAACTGCAACACCCAGAAGGAGCTGTATGAGTAAATGATTAAATTTGGTTTTTTTATGTGAAAATTTCTTGTTACTTGAATTGTTGGAATTTTAGGGTTGTTCTCGAAAATGTGCAATTTGGAAAAGTTGCTATAACTTGATCCTTATTATACCAATTTTTCTTAGTACTTTTTTGTATGATTCAATGGTATCAGCGGTTTTTCCAAAAACATCTCTTATTCTCTTATAAATCTCTTATAATATAATTCATAAAAATATATTTTACTGGCGGGAAAGCGTCAAATAGGGTGTTTAATATTCGGAGTGAAATGACATCATTTATACTGGAAACACATACCTACCTTCATTCTCATTTCAAAGGGGACATCCTTAGTATTTCAGTAGAGCTTGAAATTCAAATTAAAAAATATGCCATACTTGGTATTATATTATATATCATTATCTTCGAAAATTATATATTACAAGGTTCCTTGTGTATTATCATCGAAGTGGTGAAGAACAGAATGGGAATGTTAAGAAAGTGAGTATGTCAATAAGTAAATTTATATTTCACAAATTATAGCATTCAGCTACAAAGATGAAACAAGTCAACCTCATTCTAACAATCACAAACGTACAGGTGTTCACTCATAAGGTTCACAATCCATCATAAATTTATGGACCTCTTGCTTAAAACTATTGAACTCTTCAATATTTTGGAGCTTTATTTGTAGCTTATTGGACACTTTTATTCTCGTATATAGAGGATATCTTTCATTACTTGTAAGGGAATGCCTAGGATAAAACCATTGAAATATATGTCTAGTATTATTTAAATTTTCACAACTCATGTAATGTAATAGTTCTTATGTTCATGGAAAAATAACAGCAATCGATAAATATACAGGCCACGAATAGGTAGTATATTATTCTTCTTGAATAGTGTTCGACAAGTTTCTCTATATTTAAGTCCAAATATTATTCTAATGCCCACTTGCACGTTTTATGCTTAGGACAGACTTTGTTAAGAAGTGTCTTAACTTTAAGTTGGTCTTATCCTCGCCTTTGCGCATCCAAGCTTGCACCGCGCTCTCACTAACAACGACTTAGTGAAGCACGTGTTAAGGAATGGTGAATCTGGCAACATGGCTCAGTTTGATGATTTTGTCGGTTTTCTACTTAGGGCCGTAAGATCAATCACAGTTTAAACCGTAAGTAGAGTTTAAACTGTGTAACGCCCCTTCTTATCAACAGTTTAAACCATCAGTATGGTTTAAACTGCGATTGATCTTACGGCCCTTAGACTAGAGAAGGGAGAGGACGCGTAACGCCATGCGTCTTTGTGATTCAATCTGGCACATAATCGGATACACCAGTGGCGTATCTCAGATAAAGAGATAAGGTACCTCATATTCATGCAAATATCGAAATTACTAATATTTTGCAGAGCTAATAAATAAAATATATTAAGAATTACGCAAGACTAAAAAAAATTTTGAATAGAAAGAAAACTTTAATATCATGATAAATTTATATCACATTCAAAACATACTTAAGAATGAGAAGGTTTCATTATAGTTATAAAAATAATAAAATAAATTGTATACAGTTTTTCAACAATTTATTCGATACATAATATGAAATTTCACTGCCCACTGAATAAAATAAGTTTTGTATATTTGTTTCTTATATTAGATTTATTATTTGTTTCAGAATCAGAAATAAAGTGGAGTCTAATATTTAAATATTTTTCACAAATACATTTCGTTAAAAAATATACATGATTAACAGGGGAAAAATTGTGGCAAACGAACTCTCAGTTGATTATCACTTTTATAAAACCACCGCCGTTCGAAATGCTTGGACAGATCCTATGATTTTTAGTTGGTGACCAGTCTTTTAGTTTCATGTTATTTACCCAAATCTTACATCTTTCATAATCTTCTGGAAAACTGAAAAAACATTATTGACGAATAATTTCTTGCAATCCCCATTGACTTCATGATGAATAAGTATACCTGTACTTGAATCTAAGACATTAATTCTTTATTCAATAAATTAAAATCGAATGGAGTACAAAATTTGGTAGTTCCTAGCATTAAAGAAAAACATTTTACTCACAGTCACTAAATTAAATTATAAACAAAAATATTAAAATGCATATCAATCATTGACCTAGATTCTACATCAATGATATCACTCACGAATAACTTTTAACTACGCCACTGGTAAAATGGTTCCTTGAGAGGAAACCTGCATTGAAATTTATTAATTTGAACATTAAAATGGGCGATTTGCAAACTCAAAAACACATAATTTTACAATTTAATTATTCTATATTCGGATATTCAAAGGATTTCAACTATGTTTAATTCCAACTATGAGAAATAAAGGGAAATTTTTGTTCATAAAAATAACCATATTCTTTATTGCCTGTGAAACGATATTCCTAGTTTCTTTTTCTCGCTCCTGCTCTGGCACTGATAAGCGCAACATATAACCATTGTATTTAGATGAAAATCAATTTGAAAAACAACATAAAATCACAAAAATTGACAAAATATTCTCGCACTCCACTCGGTTTGTTTGCCACATAAATGATGGCGGCCACTTTGAAATGAGCTTCACTTTTGTCCTTTGCGTTTAAGCTATGCGCGGCATCCTCTCCCTTCCCTTATCTAATGCCCACTTGCACCGTTTTATGCTTAGGACAGACTTTGTTAAGAAGTGCCTTAACTTTAAGTTGGTCTTATCCTCGCCTTTGCGCATCTAAGCTTGCACCGCGCTCTCACTAACAACGACTTAGTGAAGCACGTGTTAAGGAATGGTGAATCTGGCAACATGGCTCAGTTTGATGATTTTGTCGGTTTTCTACCTGAGAAGAGAACTGCTATAGCAGATTTGACAGAGAAATGATTGAAGAATGAAGTGGAGTCGCAAAAGAAGCAACTGGCATTGAAGGAGGAAGCGTTGAAAGTTGCAGTTTCAGTCAGATCTTGAGATCAAGATAAATAGATGTATTTTCTTCACAACCTCAATAAAATATTTTCAACATTTGTGTGATGGTTTCTGATCACAATATAATTTTGAAAAATTCATTGTATAAGTTTACATTAATTCGGTAATAATAATTTATTTTATTCATTTATAAAACTCACGAGTAATTTAATTTTCGTGTTGGTTATGTGGAGATAAGACAAAAATTCAGTTCAGTTCATGCGATCACACTTAATTTGTTTAAATAATGCGCTTTTATTGGCATCTTTTTTTTTAAAAATGTGAAATATTCCAAAAAAGAGCAGTTTAAGTATGGGACATATTTTGTAAAAAATATAGACATTTGAAAAACAAATTTCATGAAAGACAAAAATATAGGGTGTTTCATTTGACGCACCCTGTATATGTAAAATCATTTTTATTTTGTTGATTCTTGTCAACCTTATATCCGTGCCATGTAAGTTTTTTTTCCACACGGTACAGTTTAGGCGCTATTTCAGCCGTACGCCTTGCTGACACACCCTGTATGTCGTAGATTTCATTGAACCTATTTATTATATGTGGTATTGAATACCACAAGTTCTGTTTTGGGGTTATGAATCCTCAAGACGGCCCTAAGTCTTCCTTAAGGACCTTAAGCCATGAAATATCACGGCTTTAAATAAGAAGGACTTTACCTGCACTTAATCTGTGGTGCAAGAGAATCTGTGTCTCAAACCCTACTTACATTTAAAGACGTCCTTAAGGCAGGCTTAGATTCGACGGTGCAAGTGGGTATAAGGTTTTCTACCTGAGAAGAGAACTGCTATAGCAGATTTGACAGAGAAATGATTGAAGAATGAAGTGGAGTCGCAAAAGAAGCAACTGGCATTGAAGGAGGAAGCTTTGAAAGTTGTAGTTTCAGTCAGATCTTGAGATCAAGATAAATAGATGTATTTTCTTCACAACCTCAATAAAATATTTTCAAAATTTGTGTGATGGTTTCCTGATCACAATATAATTTTGAAAAATTCATTGTTTAAGTTTACATTAATACGATAATAATAATTAATTTTATTCATTTATAAAACTCACGAGTAATTTAATTTTCGTGTTGGTTATGTGGAGATCAGAGAAAAATTCAGTTCAGTTCATGCGATCACACTGAATTTGTTTAAATAATGCGCTTTTATTGGCATCTTTTTTTTAAAGAATGTGAAATATTCCAAAAAAGAGCAGTTTAAGTATGGGACATACTTTGTAAAAAATATAGACATTTGAAAAACAAATTTCATGAAAGAGAAAAATATAGGGTGTTCCATTTGACGCACCCTGTTTATGTAAAATCATTTTTATTTTGTTGATTCTTGTCAACCTTATATCCGTAACTGCCCATTTCTGAGTTACAAAAATCCTATCCATACTCAAGGAACTACCCCAGAAAATTATACCATAAGATGTTCAAGATTGGAAGTTTACAAAGTAAATTGTCCTCAGCACATCTATGTATATCGACCTGCTTTTTCACTACATTCAAACTATAGAGTTCCAAGAGTTGATCTTAATGGTTATTCCATTTCAAATTTTCATCAACTAAGACACCTAAAAAAGATACATTTCGCCTCATAAGAATTTCAGTTTCATCACAATTTATACTACGAGGAAAAATTTGATTTGTCCTATCTGTAGAGAAGTAAGTATGTATAGATACTTTTTGTCTAGCCTGTTGTTACTGAACCAGTTGCATATGTCTTTGTACAATATCTTGAAGCACTCAACCGATGTTGGGATGTTGTAATACTATTTGGGATTGTATAATTTTTTGCATATTCGTGGTGTATATCGGCGTTGGCACTGTTAAGACAAGAATGACAAGATCAAGAATACTATCGAAACGTATAAAAGAATAATTGTAAACAAGTCAAATCGCCGTCAAATTGCGTGAAGGCATATCAGACCGAATCCTCCATGTCCCTTGGAAATCACAAAAAGCGTCCTCTTTCGACCGAACCCTTTGTCTGGTCTGGAGTCACTCAAACGCGTTTTAATGAACACAACGTGTCAAGTAGGCAATATGTTGATGTGGGCATACGAGTCGACCTTGCAGGGATGGGGGCACCCCATAATCTGCCATCGAGCCTGCTCCGGACCATATGGTGCCTCATACGCTATACTACAGACTACAGAGACTGACAGGTGTCCTTTGAATCGAACTATACGAGCACAATATGGAATGGATCAGATACGGCTTGTGGATTACCTCGCCTAATCAGTGGCTATAAAAATCGAACTGTTTGGAGTTGGACTGTCAGCGGTGCTCTGGTCCAGGCAGAAGGATGCACAGGGCTTGTGACTTTTGACTTGGGTCCAGTCCTATACGGAAGCATATTTCGTCTTAGATCTTTGAAATGATGTAAGCAATAGAGTTAATTCATCATTCAGCAGTCGAAGATGAAATGTACAAGAATTATTAATATCTGCCACTGTTGGTAGGACATCCCGTAAAAAATCAACAGGATGTCCCACCGAGAGTGGCAGATAATTTTCCTTGTACATTACATCTTCGACTACCCTCTGTAAAAACGTATTCATTGCTGTCTCTGTTTTGGAAAATTCAGTGAACCTTGCCCCTTCAATCACAACACTGAATCAAATAGAACAATACAATAGAATACAATACGACTCATAAAGGGTGACATTAATCTAAGTTCAAACTTTGAATCGAATTGATTTTCCCAATCATCGAATATTTCGAAAAATAATGAACGAAACATAATAGAAAGCAATAAATTTACCGAAAATCATAAGAACACATTTCTAAACAATTGTTTCAACCTTTTTGTGATTAAATCCATGAGTGGACACTTTGTACAATCTCTAGAGACTTGTATTTATTATTTCTAATGATTGGGACTAGTCAGCCTGGAAGATCGATATTCCATAAAAGCTTGTAGCTTCTGGATGAAAAGGAGATGAATAAAAATAAAACGCAAAATGAAAAAATAAAATAGATCTTGCAAAATAAACTGATATTACAGAGTGAACATCAGTTAAAGGTGACTTAACATTGAAGCCATTCGGATATAAACACAAATGAATTTTTTGTGGGCGATTGTAATCATATCGCACTGAATTCAAGGAGCATTTAATGGAACCTGCTAGCCTGACCCTGCCGATGTTTTTCGCTGGCCAAAGCACTTGTCTTCCCAACTAAGGCCCGGCATACAATTCTGCTTAATGACTTTTTGGCGTAACGGGCCATCTGTTCAAATGTTCGCGGCCTAGGCCAACATATGGTTGAGCTGGGCATTACCACTCTCAGCGGTGTGCCATTCAAGACTGATCCACTTGTTAAGGACTCGTCCAGAGGCGTAGAGAAAACAGTACAACGCAACAGTTTTCATTTATTTGCTTTTAGATTTATCTCCCTGAAGACGATTATAGGTTCGAAACGTCGGGCTCAGTGAGACCTATAGATGGGAGTATGCTAAAGAACAAAGTACATGGGAAGAGAATATCGTGTGAGAAAATAGTTTTACAGCAGGATGCTGTGCCAATTCGAAATTGATTATTCCAATCATAATGTGATTAATTTTGTTGGGTGTCAATTTGAAAATGCTGGTTCTCATTTTGATAGTGTCAAGTCTCAATTTGAAATTGAAAAGATATAAATCAATTTGAAATTGATTATTCTCCATTTGATTGTGTTTTGCCTCAGCCTAATTTTATTCTGTCTCAATTGGAGAATGTTAGCTCTTCAACATCAAATTGCTACAACACAATCAAATTCAAACTGAGACTGAGATACTGTACCAATTTGAAATTGATTAATATCAATTTGATTGTATTTTGATTTTGTTTGGAGTAAATTTGAAAATGCTGGTTCTCATTTTGAAGATTCTTAATTGGAGATTTAGAAGACATATACATATACGAATTTGTAATTGATTATTCCCGATTTGATTGTGTTTGCCTGAGTTTGATTTTGTTTGAGGTCTATTGGAAAATGCTGGTTCTCATTTCGATGATGTTGAGTTTCAATTGAAGTTTTATTATCTTCATTTGAATGTGTTTTGCCTTAGTTTGATTTTGTTAGGTGTCAATTTGAAAATGCCTATTCTCATTATTATGGTGATAGGTCTCAATTTGAGATTTAAATGACAAATTCCAATCTGAAATTGATTATTCCCTATTTTATTGTGTTTTGGAAAGTCACCAAATATGAAATAGTATCCTAATATGGAATACCTTCATTTCTCCAAGACTATAAGTAATAAACGGAACATTCGACCATTTTCTGTTTTATTCGGTCTACTAACTATCGCACTCACACCATCGAGTCAGTTGCGCAAACGCTTAACGTGTGGCAGGCGTGTTTTGTTTTGTTGTCGTGAAGAAAATTTTAAAAGGTGTGTAGTAAATGAGAATTACCAGCTGTTATGTTTGTATACATAAGTGTTATACTATTCAGTATATCGGTATTATGTTTATTTCACCATTTTGTGATCTTTTGCCATTAAATTATTGTGACTTGAAAAAATATTTAGAAGAGTTTGAACTAGTATGAAAATCCAAATATGGACAGTCGACAGTCGTCGGTGTCTAATTATGGAATATGCTTCATGTGTGGGCTCAGGGCACATTATGATCGTGCTGGTCCAGAGTGTGATACTTGGATCTGTGACTTTTGCAAGTAATTATGTAACTTATTTCATTTATCACAATATGTTATATTCATTTAATTGATCTAAAAGATATTAATGTCCATTTTTGTTATTGTTATGTTGATTTAAGCATATATTCCATAAATGGGTTCCTATTCCATATTTGGTTACTCATTTGTGATTTTGTTTTTCGTCTTAGATTTTAATTAGATAACTTATATATTTGATTAGAGGTTGTTAATTACTACATATAAATGTATGACTGATTAGTATAAACATTAAACTGATTTAATTAATATGAAGTTTTTTCTTTATATCCCAAAAACCAAATGGTATTCCATATTTGGTGACTTTCCTTTAATATCAATTCGATTGTATTTTTATTTTGTTTGGAGATGGAGTCAATTTGAAAATGCTGGTTCTCATTTCGATAATGTTGAGTTTCAATTGGAGTTTTATTATCTCTATTCGATTGTGTTTCGACTTAGTTTGCTTTTGTTAGGTGCCAATTTGAAAATGCCTATTCGCATTATGATGGTGTTAGGTCTCAATTTGAGATTTAAATGACAAATACCAATTTAAAATTGATTATTCCCTATTTTATTGTGTTTTGCCTCAGCCGATTTTGTTTGGTGTCAATTTGAAAAAGCCTCGGAAAAAGCTGGCTCCCATTCTGATGGTGTTAAGTCTCAATTTGAGATTTATTCTGCATTTGATTGTGTTTTGCCTCAGTGAGATTTTGTGTTGTCAATTTGAATGCTTCTTCTCATTTTGATGGTATAAAGTCTCAATTTGAGATCTAAATGACATATACCAATTTGAAATTGATTAATCTCCATTTGATTGTGTTTTGCCTCAGTTTGATTTTGTGTGACCTCAATTTGAAAATGCTGGTTCTCATTTTAATGGTGTTAAGTTTCAATTCTAGATTGATTGATCTGCATTTGATTATGGTCTGCCTCAGTTAGATTTTGTGTTGTCAATTCGAAAATGCTGGTTCTCATTTTTTAATTCAAAATTGATTATTCTCCATTTATCGTGTTTTGTCTCAATTTGAGTGTGTTTGTTCTCAAGGTTCAACCTTAAGACTTAACATATTCAAATTGAGAATTTTCAAATAGAGACCAAATAAAATCAAACTGAGACTCACAACATTCAAATAGAGAATTATTGATTTCCTCATCTACGCCACTGCATTTCCGCACCCTCATTTAAACTGGTTCTCCCTGAAGCGCACTGAATGAATAAATACCCCAGGCTTAGAGGAATTAGCGATCCCTCTTTGAGAAGAATCATACAGGGTAGTAAGTTTCGATAACGCGCAGTTGTATACATCCGAAATGTATAGCTGGTATGACCTGTGTCTTCCAAAACTTATCATTTTCCTTACATGAACATATGTGCTGGTTATACGGTTTGCAATGAAAAGAATTCACGGACCGGTAGAGTGGTACATTTTGGACTGTATCATGGGGAGTCTGATCAAGTTTCTATTGAAATATGAGAAGATTGTTTGTCGGTGAAATAAAGGAGATGCACGAACATATTCTTAATCTGGAAAGATAATACGATAGGTAATTATTTACAATACTGGGAGTACTAAAAATAGTAAGTAGTCTTCACACATTGAACCCATCTTCATCTCTTATGCCACTTGTGTTCGTCAGGTTATGCCATTGCTTGAAAAATTTCTTTATACAATGGTCATGCCATCAAACCATGAAAATATATACGCGTCAGCAACTTTTAGAAATTGTTGAATGGTTTTATTAAATGAAGCGTCAGTTTTTTGAATTTGCTCCTGCTTTTTTGCTAATTTTTCGATAAAATAACCACTTATCATCTAAGGGAGATGATCCCCCAATAAAAGGGGCCTGTAGCGTTCCTCGAACACCTGAAGAACAGAAGAATCATCACTTGGAAGATCGGACCTGATCGAAAGATCCTCCCGATCCAAGAGAGAGTTAGTGAAAAGGGGTTTTTTAGCAGGTGAAGTATTTTTTTACTTCTTCTTTCTCGGTTTTTCTTCTTTGTTCTTGTTACAGATATATTTTCAAGATACTTCCATCCAGATCGATGAAAAAGCTTGTTTTCATCAAGTACAAGAAGCTCTGTAACATGGATATCATTTGAACAAATTCAACATCACTACACATATACGGGGAGACAGAGTTTTTTCAGAGGTTTTTATCTGTTCTCGTGTGTCATACGCAAAATTGTATGGTACCCCGTTCACATTCCCTCTGCTGACACTAAGATTTGGATCGGGAAACAGATTGGTTTTTTTTATACAATCTGTTCCTTGTCGCCATTTCTTCATACGTGCCTTATGCCATATATTGTTTGATCTAAGAAAAAAGTATGTATTACTCTCTTTCAAAAGAATATATATTAAAATCAGTGCTCATTTGTGTCGTGAGTATTCGGAGAAATTTCAGGAGAATTCATGAACGAAATCATCCTGCATCCAGTTAATCGAACAGCAAAGAAGGGCTTTAGAAACTGATCATTGCCATAACAAAGGAGGGAGATCTATTTGGTCTGAAAATTAACACGGAAAAAACAAAAATCATGGTTATATCCAAAAAGAAAAATAATATGAGCACCAGTATGAAGATATACAACAAAAGAATAGAAGAGGTGGAAGAATTTAGATACCTTGGTTGCTGGATATCAAAGGATTTGAATCCGGAACAGGAAATACGTTGTCTAATCGAAAACCCAAGGAGCACATTCCTCAAAATGAAAAATTTGTTGACGAACAAAACCTCATCCCCAACCATCAGGTTTGTTGAATCTTATATTATTATATGCAATTCTTTTATATGGAATTGAGTCATGGACTTTAGGAGTCAGCTCCATAAGACGCCTGGAAGCATTCGAGATGTGGGTAATGCTCAAAATTTCATGGACGGAGCACGTATCCAATGAAACTGTCTTGAGAAGAATGAATGTGGACAGAGAAATGCTGGTTGTCGTCAAAAGGCGAAAGACGAGCTATTTGGGACATATACAGGGTGTCCCACTAGTGCCGCAGCGGGCGATATACGCGTAACGGACTGCGTTTTGCGAAATTTTTTGATGCAGACTTGATATACTACAGAAAGAGCACAACCTAAAAATATTTTCGAATATATAGGGTGGCCCACAAAAGAGGAATAGCGGGTGACTTTGTTTTTTCAAATGGGACACCCTATATTCAATAGTGTTTTTCCATTCTCTGAAACATCCTGCATGCTTCCGTATACTTTTCACATATTTTTATTCGACAGTTTTCGAAATATTGGCCATTTTGACAAAAAAATGATACTTGTAGAGGCTATGTTATTCAATTATATTTCACGAACGCTTGCACATACCAATAACAGTTTTATATGGATTGAAAGACAAGACTTCAAAGTATCCTACCCAGCTATAATAAGGCATCTTCAGCATACAGAGTGTCCACAAAAAAAAATATCAACATGACGAATTTCAAATCAATTTTTCTTCATTTTTTCAAATGCAATACATATATTTTTTTTCATCATTGTAATCACCATTCATTTTACTTCATTTTTTGTCGAATACATAATATGCATATCTCTAACGGAACAAGCTCAAAGCTTGTTTGAAATTTTTGAAAGATTCGACGTTCCAAGTAGAAACATAGAAAATTATCAAAAATGCATTTTGAAAAATGGGTACAGAAAGCAAGTTTCTTTCTTCAGTAACTAATTTCATCACATTTTTGAGTAGATACATCAAAACTTTCTAGTTCCTCATTTCGCTATAATATGAATTGAAGCTTCAAAGATGCTTATTCTGGGTGGAATATTTTGACAGTTCTTAATAACCACAGAAAAGCCAAATCTGCTATTTGAATTCGAAGGTATATGTGAAATTTAGGGCAACATTTCGAAAAAGCGCTTGAAAATCCTATTCCGTTAGAGATATGCATATCATGTATTCGACAAAAAATGAAGTAAAATGAATGGTGATTACAATGATGAAAAAAAATTATATGCATTGCATTTGAAAAAATGAAGAAAAATCGATTTGAAATTCGTCATGTTGATAGTCTTTTTGTGGACACTCTGTATGCTGAAGATGCCTTTTTATAGCTGGGTAGGATACTTTGAAGTCTTGTCTTTCAATCCATATAAAACTGTTATTGGTATGTGCAAGCGTTCGTGAAATATAATTGAATAACATAGCGTCTACAAGTATCATTTTTTTGTCAAAATGGCCAATATTTCGAAAACTGTCGAATAAAAATATGTGAAAAGTATACGGAAGCATGCAGGATGTTTCAGAGAATGGAAAAACACTATTGAATATAGGGTATCCCATTTGAAAAAACAAAGTCACCCGCTATTCCTCTTTTGTGGGCCACCCGATATATTCGAAAATATTTTTAGGTTGTGCTCTTCTTGTAGTATATCAAGTCTGCATCAAAAAATTTTGCCAATCTCAGACCGTTACGCGTATATCGTCCACTGCGGCACTAGTGGGACACCCTGTATATAGAGGCAGAAAATATGGGTTCCTGAGACTTTTGATGGAAGGCAAAATTGAGGGTAAGAGAGGGCATGGCAGGAGAAAGTGTTCATGGTTGAAGAATTTGAGAGATTGGACTGGTCTAAGTTCCGAAGCATTGCTGAGAATGACACAAGATCGAGAAAGATTTGCCGAAATTGTAGCCAACCTTCTATGAGAAGATGGCACCTTAAGAAGAAGAAGAAGAAGAAGAATGATGAACAATTCCATCGAGCAATTCTACAGGGTGTCCCACGGTCGAGTGCCTATTAGACGTTTCTGAAGAACTGGAAATATTTGAAATCCGAAAACTGGAACTATGATTGTTGGAAATTCTCTACAGACCTAAATTATTTTTGGAGCTGGAGCACTTCCGGTTATACCAGGAGTGGAAATGAATTTGTTCAAAAATATTTTTTTCAATATTTTCGTTTCTGATATGATTGCTGAATATATTTCAGTTGAAACTATTGTATTCATTCGAATAGCAGCATTCACAATATCGAAAAAAAACTGGCAAAATGTCAAATAAATAAACCGTTCTCACAACGTCAAAGTAGAAGAATGTGGAAAGGTCATGCTTCTTCTGAATTTCATAAATATCATCAGAGGGTGTTTCGAATTTTGTGTCGACAACTGTGATCGAAAATTGGCCGTAACATGTGTTTTTCAAATTAGAACCCTATTTTTTTATGATTGCGTTAGATTCTGCGAAGAAAAATAGTGATAGCACTCCCAGATGTTCTTGCTCCTAAATTCAGTAATTCCCGAGATATTTGAGCTTTTCTGGATTCATGTTGTACGGAGAGAAAAATGCAGCTAATCTTTCGCATGAGAATATTTTGCGACTATAAAAGATAAATGATCCCATTCACAGGTGACAGGTCTAATTATTAGTTGTTACTATGGTTTTATAAGAATATTCATATAGAATCTCTTCAGATTCGATGAATTTGACTCTACGTACTTACAACATGAATCCAGAAAAGAAAAGCTCAAATATCACGGGAATTCCTGAATTTAGGAGCAAGAACATCTGAGATTGCTATCACTAGTTTTCTTCGCAGAATCCAAAGCAATCATAAAAAAATAGGGTTCCAATTTGAAAAACAGAAGTTATGGCCAATTTTCGATCACAGTTTTCGACACAAAATTTGAAACACCCTTTGATGATATTTATAAAATTCAAAAGATGCATGAACTTTCCACATTCTTCTACTTTGACGTTGGGAGAACCGTTTACGCTCAGGATGTTTAGAATAAGAATAATGAACATAACACTGACTATGAATATTCGACATTTTTTCAGGTTTTTTTTCGATATTTAGAAAACTATTCGAATGAATACAATATTTCAACAGAAATACAGGGTGTCTCAAGTTCGAGTGCCTATTAGACGTTTCTGGAGAACTAGACATATTTGAAATCTGAAAATTGGGATTATGATATTGTTCGAAATTCTCTACAGAGCTAAAATATTTTCGAAGCCCAAAAACTTCCGGTTATACAGGGAGTGTAAATAAATTCGACGAAAAAATTTTTTCAAGTTTTCCATTCCTGGTATGATCGAGTATTCAATAGTGAATACATTTCTGTTAAAACCATTGTATTAAATCGAATAGTTTTCAAAATATCCAAAATAAACTGGAAAAAATGTCAAATATTCACAGTCAGTATTATGTTCATTATTCTTATTTTAAATATCCTGAGCGTAAACCGTTTTTACAACATCGAAGAGGAAGGATGTGCAAAGGTCATGCATCTTTTGGATTTCAAAAATATCATCACAGGGTGTT
Organism: Adalia bipunctata; assembly: GCA_910592335.1. Taxonomy (NCBI): domain Eukaryota; kingdom Metazoa; phylum Arthropoda; class Insecta; order Coleoptera; family Coccinellidae; genus Adalia; species Adalia bipunctata. The sequence goes on from OU342950.1 coordinate 25,956,121, forward strand.
TCAAATTTTGTGTTGAAAATTGTGATCTTAAATTGGCCATAACTTCTGTTTTTCAAATTAGAACCCTATTTTTTTATAATTGTGTTGGATTCTGCGGTCAAAAATAATGATAGTTGTCTCACATGATTATGCTCCTGAATTCAATAATTTCTGAGTTATTTGAGATTTTCTGGATTTATGGGGTACGTAGAGTCAAATTGATTGCATCTAAAAAAATTCAATGAATATTCTTTCGAAACCATGGGAACACTCTGTACCCATAGAAGATAAATTATCTGTTAATAATTCACAAGTGTCAGGTGTTATTGTTATTCGTTATCTTCATTTCTCGATTTAACAAAATGAACCGTTATTTTAATTACGAAATTCTGGATCTATTTTATATACATACATGGTGAATGTGACAGAATTATTAGTAGAACCTGCCGGGCCTTCAACGAGAAGTATCCCCATTTACCTACCTTCCATAACGGAGAAGATCTTTAGAAAATATGTTTCAAACTTTCAAAGTTTTGGATGTGTAAGAGCCCCTAAAGAATACAAAAGAAGGGTAGTTGATGATGAGGAAAATGAAATTAGTGTTTTGACTTATTTCGAAGCGAATGAAAATGCATCTATTCGAAGTGCTGCTCATGAAATCGATTTAGACAGAAATTCAGTGCACCGAATTTTGAAAAAACACAACATGCATGACTACAAATATGAGAAAGTTCATACATTAGAACCAGGTGACTACATAAAAAGGTTAAATTTTTGTAGAGGAATATTAGAAAAACTTGAAAATGATGAAAATTTTTTGAAAAGATCATTTGGACAGACGAAGCAAAATTCAATAATGAAGGACTATTTAATAGAAAGAATTGCCACATTTGGAGAAGTGAAAATCCTCATAGAAAAAGACAAAGAAACCCCCAGAACAAATTTAGTTTTAATGTGTTTGCTCTTTTGATGAACAATAAAGTGCGGTACTACATTTATGAAGAAAATTTAAATACAGAAAAATTTTTGGAAATCCTCAGAAATTTTGTTTCTAAGTTTTTGGATGAACTGCCGTTGAGTATGTCGACTACCGCATATTATCAATTGGATGGGGCTCCGGCACATAGTTCGCACGAGGTGTCTGAAGAACTGAATGCAATGTTTGGTAATCGGTGGATCGGACGCCGTTCTTCACTGTTTTGGCCCCCACGATCTCCCGATCTTACTCCCTTAGATTTTTATTTATGGGGTAGAATAAAAAACATAGTCTATGAATCTCCTATTGAAAGCAAAGAAGATTTGAAACGGCGTGTGGAGGATGCTTTCCACTCATAAAAGGGGAGGAAATTGAGCGAGCGACTAACCGAGGTATTTCAAGACGTATTCGAAAGTGTCTGGAACAAAATGGTTACCATATTGAAACTCTTACCTGATCATTTATTTTGTTAATTTGAGTTTTGAAACGTATTTTTATTATCATAATTCGGTGTACTGAGAGAGCGAATCTATTTAATGTGTTTCCTATTGAAGAGATGAATTCTCATTCGCTTCGAAATAAGTCGAAATACTAATTTCATCAACTGCCCTTTTTTTGTATTCTTTAGGAGCTCTTATATTCCAAAATTAGGAGAGTTTGAAACATCTTTTCAGAAAATGTAAAAAAAATGGGGATACTTCTCATTGGATACTCAACATTTTGTGTCATCCACCATGGATTTGAAATAAACAATATCATTAAGTGCATTTGAATCTGTATTGCGTATACAATTGAAAAAATACAATATAAGAAATAAATCCAAAATATCATTATTAGAATAGCAACGATTCATTTTGTGAAATCAAAAAATTTCATAACGACTAACAATAAGACCTGTCTGACACTTGTGATTTATGAATGGGATGATTTATCTTCTATGCTCATAGAATATCTTTATGAATCAGATTCGAAGAATTTGACTCTACGTACTACATAAATCCAGAAAATCTCAAATAACTCAGAAATTATTGAATTTAGGAGCATAATCATGTGATAAGACTATCATTATTTTTGACCGCAGAATCCAACACAATTATAAAAAAATAGGGTTCCAATTTGAAAAACAGAAGTTATGGCCAATTTAAGATCACAATTTTCAACACAAAATTTGAAACACCCTGTGATGATATTTTTGAAATTCAAAAGATGCATGACCTTTGCACATCCTTCCTCTTCGATGTTGTAAAAACGGTTTACGCTCAGGATATTTAAAATAAGAATAATGAACATAATACTGACTGTGAATATTTGACTTTTTTTCCAATTTTTTTCTGGATATTTTGAAAACTATTCGATTTAATACAATGGTTTCAACAGAAATGTATTCACTATTGAATACTCGAACATACCAGGAATGGAAAACTTGAAAAAAAATTTTTTCGCCGAATTTATTTTCACTCCCTGTATAACCGGAAGTTTTTGGGCTTCAAAAATATTTTAGCTCTGTAGAGAATTTCGAACAATATCATAATCCCAATTCTCAGATTTAAAATATGTCTAGTTCTCCAGAAACGTCTAATAGGCACTCGAACTTGAGACACCCTTATATTCAGTATTGAATAACCAATCATATCAGAAACGAAAATATTGAAAAAATTTTTTTTTAACAAATTTATTTTCACTCCTGGTAAATTACTCCGAAATTGCGGGCTATTCAAAATAACACCTCTTATTGGAAAACCCTTTATGTCAACAGGAGATGAATTCAAATATTCCTGGAAGATTTCGATATTTTAAACAGTTATTGAGTTATTGTCGCTTTATTCAAATGATCTATACCTCTCCCTAAAATTCCTGCAGGAAACTATAAACGTTCAGATGCCTCCGGTTATCAAGGACTTTCCGATGTGCTTCGGCGATGAATAAATCATCGCAGTCGAAAAGAAGTAATAAACTTCTCCTTTTCGCAATCGAAGAGCGCTGCTCATCCCATACGTCACCCCCGAATGGCGTCCCAAAGAGTCCCGATTTACATAGACCGTCACGGTTTTATGCTAATGTCCGAGATTTACGGTTATTTTTATTTGATTCCCGAAATTATTATATGGACTGTATCCGTATGGATGAAAATCGTATTTCATACGGCAGGAAGAAAGCAAACTTCTGCGGTCTCCAACAGAGTGAGAATTATTCCTTTTGATCTACGCCGTTCTTTTGTTACGCCATCAGCTTGCCGGTTCTATGAGCCGTTTTATGCGGACGAACCTGCATTGTGGATATCCGCATATTGCTCTCGATTCTATGGTCCTGTTTATTAGATCTGCGGGTTTTATATCGGAGCGATTTTCTTGGCGGAAATTTCCATTTCTTCGAACTTTGGCTGAACAGAACCCTGGTGTTTTCATTAGAATAGGTACAGAATATATACAAAAACAATATCTGCACGTGTTGGGAAAGAAAGTTTTTTAAGAACTTACTCCAAGTACCAAATGTATAATTGATTTTTCTTTGTTCCCACTTCATTTCAAATATTAAAAAAAAATGTTACAGGAATTTTTTATTCGACAGTAAATTTTCCACAAATTGGCATAATTAGATTTCGTATCCAACGTTTCGTACTTTTTCACGTACTTTTTCACTCTCAACCTCATTTTTTTCAATACGAACCTGCACATTCTATGACACTTTTCGTAATAACTTTCAACGCTGAATTCATTGATATATCATACAATGTCATTTCCTGTAATGTTTTTTTTATCCACGGCCAACTACTCCATATAACTGCGCAAAAAATTAACGCACATTATGGAAACCTCAAATTTATTCTACAACTGAAGGTGTTCTCAATGATAATTATTTTTATCAGAATTATGCATGCACTTTCAACGTTTTTCTTCAATGCAGATGTTTTCTCCCAGCAGGAATAAAAAAAGATGATATTATCAGATTTTGAATGTATTGGCTTCATTCTAAAATCAGTTGTTCTCGATCAATTCTGGTATAATCAATAGTTTTTCTTTCGTTTGATTTTCTACACTCGATCGCTATGCAACGCGAAACACGCAAGTTGATCCAAGAGGAATGTGCCCAAGCGGTAGTTTTGCGAGAAGAAGGGGTGACATACACAAGAATTGCAGAAAGGTTTGGAGTTTCCCATACAAGTGTGTCCAGAATGTTGCAGCGATTAAGGGAGACAGGTATGAATGTCCGAAGACCAGGACAGGGTAGACCACGGGTAACAACTGCCATTCAAGAACGTTACTTGAGAGTTTCTTCGTTGTGACAACGGTTTGCAACCGCTCGCCTCCTTCAAAATCAGCTTGAGCAAACTCATGAGGTGCAAATTAGCACTCAGACAATAAGAAATCGCCTCAGAGAATATGATTTAAGGCCTCGTGTCGCGGCAAGAGGCCCAGCTCTTACCCCAGCATATCGAAGAGCGCGTTTGGATTTTGCGAGAGAGTATATCCATTGGGAAGAGGCCGATTGGGAAAGAGTTCTCTTCACATATGAGTCAAGATTCTGCCTCTACCATTGTGATCGACGTTCCCTTGTATACAGACGTCCACATGAAAGATATGCTTCGTGCAATTTCCTGAATACTACTGGTTTCGGGGGAGGATCGATTATGGTATGGGGTGGAATATCTTTGACTGCTCGCACAGACCTAGTGGTCGTTGATAATGGAGCTATGATTTCTTATAAGTATATAAAGAACATTCTTGAAGAGCATGTAGTGCCATTTGCCCCATACATTGGTAAAAATTTCATTTTTATGGACGATAATGCCAGACCCCATCGTGCGCGCATCGTTCAGGAGTACCTTGGAGAGGTTGAAGTCTCTCGAATGGAATGGCCAGCAAGAAGTCCAGATCTCAATCCGATCCAGCAGGTTTGGCACAACCTCAATAGAAGGCTGAGAAGTTCAGAAAATCATCCAGCTACTCTTAATGACTTAGGAATCCAACTCGGAGAAATCTGGAATTAGATCAGAACATTTTAAGATCACTCATTTTGAGTTTGAACCGTCGTTGCCGAGCTGTAATTAATGCAAGGGGTGGAAATACCAAGTATTGAATCACTTATCAGCATTTCAGTATTTTGAAAATTTTTCATTTCTCTTTTTTCACATAAGATTCGGTGAAATCCTGAATTTTTCTTCCATATAATGTGTCTTGTTTCGTTCAAAACCTTCCCGAGAGAACATAAAAAATCAGTTAAAAAGTCAATGTAGGTAGAGTTAACTTTCATTAAAATTGAGATTTTCAGAATGTGCGTTAATTTTTTTGCGCAGTGTACATTCAATAAACCTAGAGTTGTGGGTATGTGAGAAAAACAAGTCTATCAACGATTTCAATGTTCTTATCGAAATGTATTGCACGTTGTGGATTAAACAAGAGGTAAATGTAATACAGATCCGACCCAAAGAAATTTGGATAAGGGTCAAAATCACCTAAAAATCAACTTTGAATGACAATGTATGATATATCGGTGAATTGAGCGTTAAAAGTTATTTCAAAAAGTGTCATAAAATATGCAGGTCCATATTGAAAAAAGGGAAAAATCAAAATGACAGAATTCACTTCTCTTATGATATCTCAATAATCGGCCCGGATAATCTCGATTTTTTTTGAACGCAACTCTTTCTCCATTTGACCGACTTTCTATCTCTTATGGTTTAAAATATTTATACCCATTGAAAAAGTGGTCACTCTATATAATAACAAGTCCGCCTCGATTTCAAACATTGAAATATATAGACAGTACTATCGATTCAAATGAAGATTTCATACCTTCTTCTGAATCTCATGTGTTTTCTTTGTAATTTTCTATAGCTCTTAAAGAATTACCTATTACAAAATGGTGAAGGATCCTGGCTTTCGGCATATTCATTAGAATTCCACAGGGACTGATTTTCGATCTCAGATTTTTGGACAGTCCGTATATTTGATTTATTCACAAATTTAACAATATACATCACAAATCTCATAGGAAATGTACCTACACAAATAAGAGATCAGATTTGTAGAGCCAAGTCCTTCACCCATAAGCAATAACTCAACAAATTTTGACTTGACCCTTTCGCTGTGAACATATTGATTGAATTTCGAGAAACCAATGCAAAATACAACATTAAATCCTAAAGACGGAAATTCTTACAAAGGAAAATGTCTGTGCGATTGTCGCTAAGAAGCAAAGCCTTACTTCTTCTCTACCGATGTGTGAGTTTCCTTGAGTAGGACTTTAGGAGTAAAGGGTTAATGGCTTGGCTCTACATAAGGAATTTTGACTTTCTGAAGTGAATTCGTTCAGCTAATTAGTCTTGGAAAACTTGTTTACATGAAATATATCCAAATTTTCTTAGAACCTACCAAGCTCCTCTAAGTAACACCAAGCTCTGTTATGCTACCCCCAAAACACCTCCAAAACGCCATAAAAACTAATGTCAACGGATCCACATCGTACCCACGAATCCCTGTAGAAAATTCAAAGTATATTGTTCTGGAATTATGCGGTATTGTAAAAATGTTCGCTCGAAGAACATTTCAACTTCCGTTTCCTGCAGTTTGTTTCAGTCCCTTCCTTTTGGCCGGAAAAATTCTGGAGCTCCCATTCTTCCAGTCCGACTTCTGTTGCCATCACACCGGATTAATTCATTTTTATATTATCCTGAGAGTCCTCTGCGTCCTATAACGTTATGGCGGTGGCGTATTCAAACAATGGCGGGACATAAATCGCGAGAATCAAAGAGTATGTCCTGTCATTGTAATACACTGTATAGTTCGGAGCGAAACAAGAAAATTATAAAATTAGGGCCTTCATATTTGATATTCTTATTCATTATAATCAAAGCAAGCCAGGTACCTCAATATTCAAACAAGCTTGGAACTTTAAAATAATAGTGATTCATGAAATAAGTATCCTAAAAACCATAGAAATACTTACATAGGAAACCATAGCAATAAGAGACACAACGTCTCAATTTTAATTGGTGAAGCCAAAATTTAGTTAGTTTTCAATGACTGGGACGAAGATAGCATAAAGGAAAGCAATATTATTCATGATGACGTGGCAACATTGCAGAATCTAACTTTAAAAGGTCCCGTGGCGTTGTGTTATCGGTATTGAAGAATCGAAGAATGGATATGAAATTACAAGTGAATTTACTCTTTATGATGCATTCATACAATGTCCGAACATTGAAACAGATTAGAAGTCAGGTTAACAGAGTCAGCTAAATCCAGAATTGATGACCAAATGATGTTACTCCTCTTAAGGGGACGATATACCTACTCTGGCCGAAGGCTACAGCACCGATTCTCCATTCAGAAAGTGCCTTTCATTTTTCCAAGTTCACGCCCTCAATTTTTCTCCTAAAAGCTTGATTTTTTTTTTAATTGAAGTTGGGGGATGTCTTGGGGGCAATCCAATCTTGTCTCTTTGAAAAAATTATTTTTCCGCATGAAAAAATCGGGTTGAATTTGAGAGTCTATGAAAATTGACTTCATGATCGTTTTTCGTCGGTTTTTCATCAATTTTCTTTCAAAAAATTCATTGGAGTGCCCTCGACAAATCAATTTTCTATATTTTGAAAAAAAATCCATTTGGATAGGCGCTTAAATAATGAAAAAAAATGATGGTAATAATGAAAAAACTTCCAGAAATTGTGATCGCAGAGAAATGTCTGAAATTCCAGGAGAATCAAAAAAAAATCAAACTTTCATGTAGAAAATCGAGGGCGTCCCCTTAATATCAAGTAATCTGAAAAGTGGAATTCCAAAAATTGAAGAATCTACGCCACTGTTACTTAGAATGATGAGAGTAGAACATACCTGTGTAAACTCAAATCAGGATACAAGTTCAATTTACAACAAACAAGATAAATTTTTTCCACGTATTTAGCTAATGATATTCAGAAATAAATCCAAATCTCACTTTTTATAAGCATTGAAACGCAATTTCGCGTTGAGAACACTGTTCCAAACGTCTTCAGTAACACAAAATTAAAATAGTGGTACGAAATTAATGAAAAAACTGGTCTGAGATTCAGAAAATGGTGATGCCGTTAAGAAACAAGTACTCATTTCCGACATTATCGCACAAATATGTAAATGTATTTCAGCCCAAACAACTTTTCATTTCGATTAGGAGTTTATTCATCAGAAAATACAAAGAACGTTACAACGTTGCCAAAATTTCTACTACATTTTGACTTCCTAGTAGTACAGTAACCCAATTTAGTTCTGATGATTTTGAAAATTCGGTTCAATATTCATTAATTCCTATTTTTTATAGTCTGGGATAAAAACAATCATACTGGTACATGGAGCTGGTCCTTATACCGTGAAACACCATGGCGGATGAACAAGCAATCCTGTTGCTGAAGGTTACATCAAAAAAAGAGCGAAAGAAAAAAAAAATTAGAAGCAATCCCGGTGCTAACAACCAAACAGGATTGCAAAAATCCATAGGAGTTAATATGCCAAATTTTACGAATTGCTCCTTTAACCATTTATAATAAATAGTTTTGTACATATAGTCATGCATTTTGAATAAACTTTTCTGAGCCCACCATCTCAGGTTTTCATTTAAATTTAATTATGGGGCTACGTTCCATAATGAGCTTTCTTATATCATCAAAACTGAGTGACATAACCTTGTCATTATGACATCAGATAAAAAGTATCGTAGACTAATTCGATTTCCGAAAAATTCTCCATCATGATTGAAAGCAGATTTTCTATCCCGCCAAGTTTATTTTGATCTGTCCAGATGAAAGATGCCCCTGAAAAATCCAAAACTCGTAACATGTTCCTTATGATAAATGAGCGCTTACTTAAGGGGAGAATCTGGCTGATTCACTCATTAATCTCACTATCGATGATAGAATAATTTGATGAACGCGAGAACAGGGTGTTTACATTCATTACTAATGGACCGTTCCCGAATTTTTAAGAGTCGATCCTGTCGGATAGAAAAAGTTATCAATTCACTGATTACTGGTGAAATCCAACTCGACTCATTAGTTCCAGAAAAATTCTCGAATGGACCAGGATAGGCGACTGAAATGTGGTATTTACAAATATGGAAATCAAAACATAGCCAGCTTTCGATTTAGGACTACAGTCCGTTCAAATATAAGAAGGAGCCTTGTAAAAAAACAGAATCGTCTGGTTTGCGCACAATAAACCTCCTATTGGTAAAACGGTCATAACCACGATCCCTTTCAACGCCTGGATGCCAGGATTGTACTCGGAACGGACTGTAGATAGTACTGGATAGAAATGATTCAATAATTTGAGTCAGCAATTCCAACATCAGAACTTATTTCCTCAGAAACTCTAGTGCAAAATTTCTGTTATGATTTGCAACTGTCATAAACATTTTTTATCCGACGTACCCTATTTTTTCAACTTGTTTTTATATTATTATCTACTGAATAATTTCTTTTTCGGATGCTCGAGATTGCGGCAAGGTAATTCCAGGAAACACCAGAGTTTTAGAGAATTGGGTCGGAATCTTGCAAGATTCCGACAAAGTTATTCCGGGAAACACCAGATTTGGGTCCTTTTTCCTTATGGGTGAAAGCCATCTTGATTTGCATAAATATCAAAGTTTTCAAATGACAAGACTCGTAAAAGATCTCTGTTCAAATTTATAATGGTCATTTTTTTGTAATGTCCGAAATATATTTAGTTTCGGTCCAAATTTTATATAATTCTGTACGAAACTCTTTGTGGGCTGCTCAAGATTCCGACAAGGTAATTCCGGGAAACGCCAGATTTGGGTCCTTTCCCTTAATGGGTTGAAACCATCTTGATTTATATAAATATCGAAGTTTTCAATTGACAAAATTTTTGACGTTTCTCAAATTCATAGATAGCTTCGGGAAAGAATACCATAGAGAAAACAAACAACGTTTAGTTGATCTATGATGAATACTTATTTGTCAAATAGCGCAATACAAGCCCAATGTGACCATCTTCAGACACATTTTCTCGTGAAATAGTCATGTCGAATACCACTCGAGATGAAATTCAAGCAGGTAAAATTTCTCTTTTGTAATATTCAAGTTTTTTGCTTCTCGGCGATTTCGCTCATGACATTTTTCCAAAATCACGAGCCGTGAGGCGAGTGATTTTGATACAAATGTCATTCGAGAAATTGCCTCTGCAACAAACTTTCATTTTACAATCGAGAAATTTTGCCGGAAAAATTTCATCTCTAGTGGCATTATATATGACAAGACTAGTTAAAATACCTAGAGCTACTGTGAAGGCCTAGCTGTTCAAAGTGTTTATAAATTTTGTTGTGAAAAGTGTATTGTGTTGGATAATCTTTTGACGAAGTATATATAGTGTTTATAGAAAACGGATACTGCATCTGAGGGTGATATGTGGGGACCACCACGAAAAAGGTCCAAGAGATCGCATTTCTCTGCTGAAGATAAAGAGATAATTTTGATTATTTCTCGAAAACAATTGGAAGAACATCCTGATTTATCGAAAAGAGACTTAGTAGAAATTATTTCAAAATCCTCAGGGGTGAGTGATTCGGCTGTATTCAGAATTCTCAGAGAATATAAAGAGAATAAAACATTGACGCCACCTAAGAGGAGAGCCCAGTCGTTAAAAATAATGGATTCGGTTGACGATTTCCATATGAACCTTATCAGAAGAATTGTCCACGGTTTTTTTTTCCGGAATAAAATTCTAACGATTTCTAAAGTTCTAGAAATCGTGAATGATGACAACAGTTTGCCAAATTTCAAAAGAACAACGTTCTATAAATTATTGAAAAAAATGGAATTCAAGTTCAAAAAACTTGGTCGTGATAGTCTACTGATAGATAGGTATTGAATAATTGTGTGGAGAACAGATTATTCGAAGAAAATCCGCCTATTAAGGGTACAAGGCAGAAAAATTTATTAGCTGGATGAGACATGGATAAATAAACTGAACCATTGTATGAAATCACCTCGATTTGACTCTGTTGTTATTGCTCTTTCTTAGATTTGAACAAAGTATATCAACCTTCAATCACATCCTCGAATCCAACCAAGATGAATTCAACCTAAGGAGAAAACTATCCTCATTCAATCCCCCAGAAAATTATCCAAGTCTTAACAGATTCGACCACTGGTCACTTGAACGAAAACCGATTGGACTCCAAGTGTCCCTGATTACATTTCGTATTCTTCTCGTCACTGGGGAATTTAGTTTCAAGCGTGAATGCTTCGCAGAATGTGTCCAATGATTTCTCTCATTATTATTCCGACTGTTTGTCCTCCTAAGCACTCGAGACTTGTAAATCTGTTTCGTTAGTTTTACTGCCTTGCCCACAGTTTCGGAAAATACGAGACCGTTTTGGTGATTGTGTTTTAATCGGAGGAAGATTTGGTCGGATCCTTGAAATATTCAGCGTTCTATTTCAGCGAGCATTGGGAATATAAGAGATGTTTTTGGGAATATATTTTTATGAAATATATACTAACTGAAAATGAAACTGCGATACCCAGAAGGAGCTGTTTGAATTCGAAAATTTTTTCTTCGAAAAACATAGATAGTAGGTATATAGCCTCAAAAAAAGTTTAAACTAACTCTGGCAACATGAGGTCGGGCATCATCTTGCTGGAATATTGGATTCTCGAGCCGGTTAAAGTGAGGGAGAACATATGGTGTTGTTTCTTGATGTGAAGTAATTAGGTTACCCTTGTGTACCGTGACACAGCACTTGTGGATAAAAACACACTTCTTGAATAATGGACTGTATTTAATTTTACAAATGATTTCCTTAAAGTTTTACCTACAGATATTTTACCCTTGTGATGTTCTGGGCAATGAGTGAAGTAGACACCCAAAGAGAGAGTTACTCAAATTCACCCTGTCGTCTCCTTTCATCTATGAGGGTGCAAGTGGCGCACTCTCGTAGGCGCTAAGCCGTTCATGCGCAAGTGAATTCGGACTTGAGCACTGAGCGTCGATCTGGGGAAATTAATTTCGTTTTAGTTCTTAACATATGGCTTCACTATTTCTTGAAGGTTACGCAGTGCTGTCATGCTACCTCGAATAAAGACTAAAGGTGACCTTCTTGCTTGTGCAATAGCACCCCATACCATAATAACTACTGTCCGGTGTAGGTACATGACGCTAAACATCAAACTGAGGTTCACGTCTTTCTCCTCGACGTCGTCTAACCCTTCTTCCGCCATTATGTGCACCCAGAGAGAATCGAGATTCATCAGAAAAGACGACCAGATGCCATTTTACATTCCAATGTTGTCGTTCTCTGCACCACTGCGATCGTTGTCGTCGATGCTCAACCGTCAGAGGTAACACAAGATGGGGTCGATAATGCTGCAGTCCAAAAGACCTTATCCGGCTGTAAATCGTTCGGAAAGTTACAGGATGGCCTTGTTCTCCTAATTACTCATCAGCCAAAGATCGAGTTGCCGCAAATCGGTCTTTAATGGCTATAAGTCTTAGACGTCGATCTTGAACTTCATTTGTGCCCCTTCGACGTCCGGTGCCGATTTTGGGCCTTACCAAACGTACGGTTAGCGATTTCTCGAAATGACAACTCCGCCTCCTGTAGACCAATAATTCGACCTCTTTCAAATTCACTGAGCTAGCGATAAATTCCGCGTACACGTGCTCTAGGCATTCATACTGATTCACTATATTCGAAAGTATCTAAGTATCTTTGAGCTCTAAGTAGCAATAACTTGATCAATATTTTTTTTGGAAAGCCGATTAAAACTGATATAATAGGTTGAAAACGTGATCAATTGATTGTATGGAAAACAAATATCATTTTTATGATTCTGGGAAGGTTTTGAAGTTTGTCAATAATTATTCATTTAGTTTTATTTCACTGTTTGACCTCTTTTGAATATCCGTTAGTTTTATTATGTTATTATTTGAATAAAATTTTCATTTGCGATATCATTTTTCGTGGCTGCTGGATGAGGGGGTTGAAATAATCCTAAAGTTACTTCTGAGAAAATGTAGGGTATCCAATTGTCTACATTATTGTGAAAAAAATACAGGGTGTTCTATTTGAAAAAATCGAGAAATAATAATTCAAAGTTCTTCATATTTGGACCTTAATAACGGACACCCTGTATATGACAGGTTGATCGTTTAGGAACCACGTCAAGGCAAATCCTTCGATTAAAAAATTTTTAGTTCAAATTCATGTTACTATCGCTTCTGGAAATCGTCAGAAGACTTTTACTGAACTGCTTTTCCCTCACCTTTTTGCAGTTTTCTTCGAATAAGGAAAAAATAATGGAAAAATGTCCCTTACATTTTGCGTCATGAAAGAGGTGATGAAGGCCATTGAAAATATATGGGGTGATCCATTAAAAATATCATCCATTTGTTGAATAACATTTATCGGGGATACCCTGTATATCAGAAAGTGATTTCTCGAGATGCAGAAATGAAGGTACAAGAGGTCTACCTTCCAACGAAATCTCTGAGATGTCTGGTTCGGCAGCTATGGAAGAAGAACGCACTATTGCAGGACCCTGTATGGGTGCCTACATACAGAGTGTAACAGCCAAATGGAATAAATTCGATAACGAATAATGGAGGGCGTGTTGGGAAAAACGCTCGGACACGTCGATTTGTAATTTTAAATGCGCATATTTTTCAAGAAAATAATATTATATAGGGTGTTCCATGTGACCGTGGCCAATACAAACTTTCTTATTTCAAATGCAACCCCCTGTAAATTATTTATTTTTTGGATTCTTCAGAGAATTCTAGATACAATTCATGCACAATATCCCATTCCTATCTTCAACTATTTTGATTTTTGCAATAAATCTGAAAACACTTAATACTTCCGAAAAAGTTGAAGATAGGTATAGGACATTGTACATGAATTATGTCTAGAATTTTCTGAAGAATCCAAAAAATAAATAATATACAGGGGGTTGCATTTAAAATGAGAAAGTTGGTATTGGCCACGGTCGCATGGAACACCCTATATAATTTTATTTTCTTGAAAAATATACGCATTTGAAATTACAAATCGACGTGTCCGGGCGTTTTTCCTAACACTTCATTTATTCATTATCGAATTTATTCCATTTGGCTGTTACACTCTGTATAGATAAAGGAAGATATGTTTTTGATTTTAGAATATTTTATTGAACATAAATTACATTTCTTTTAAAAAAATACAATTTTTGAATGTGCATTGCGTGAATGTCATGTTCCTTGAACTATTCGGTACAACAGACGAATTTTCTTGTGTTGAAATAATATTTTTCTCTGTCAGGGACACAGCTGCTGTTGTACCTGTGCGCAAATCGGGTGTTATTTCAGAACTGCCACACATTCTGAACACTTCATTAGCAATTTCTGTTTTGTGTGCCACCGATTCATCAACATACCCTTCAGCAACCGTTGATAACTTCCAACCGCCATGTTTCTTTAGTGTCATCAAGTCTCCCCCAGATTCAACTAAAAGTGTAGCAGACGATCTTCGAAATGAATAACCTGTATATGAGTTAGCATTTTCAAGTTGACGAAAATTAGCTACTATTTCAGGTACCTTATAAAACTGATTTTTACGCACAACCTGATTGATACATTTTCCATTGCGATATGCATAAAACAGGCGGCGATATTTCGGTGCTGCTGGACGAAGGGCTATGTACATTCGGCAATATTTAATATATTCTTCAGTAACTACAAATATCCTGTTTACATCATTCTTTGTTTGCTTCAGTTTCACAAATAATAACTTTCCCGAATCTTCAATATCATCTAATGTTACCTGGCTGATTTCACAAATTCGACAAGCTCCTGCAATCCCAAATACAACAACAACCTTGGCCATTAAATAAACTTCATCGGGAGCATTATTTAAAAAATCACTAATTTGTGTACCTACTCGTAAAAATCGCATCTTTCTTGGGCGTGTAACCTTTCCCATTTTGTTTCAGAAAAGTAATTAGTTTGAAATATTTTGAAATGTCTACATTATTATTGGATCGTAACATACACACAACCAAACTTATATGGAATCACCCTGTTATTTGGAAAAAACGAATTTTAATTAAAACAAAGTCGCTGAAAAGTGAAGAGCAGTTTTCCCAAAACAAGTTTATTACAAAAATAATATAAATTATTAAAAGATTATTTTTATAATAGAACAGAAAATTAAAAGTGTAAATTTCTCTAGAAATAATTTTTATGTAACTGAGAATTGAACAACAAATAAAACGATTTTAACAAATCAATAATCAGTATTACCACCCCTGGCATGGATACAAGCTTGAATTCGACGAGGCATGCTTTCTATTAAGTTGTTAATTTCTTCTTCTGTAACATTTGCCCACTCCTCTAAAGGCGCTTGTATAAGTTGCTCTGCGTTACCAGGATTATTTTGACGAGCTCCAATTTTTTTTTTGATCCCATCCCACAAGTGCTCGATAGGTCCGGTAACAAGAAGGCCACTCTAAAACAGTCACACCTTCTGTTTCGAAAAAATTTTTTGCAACTTTGCTGGTATGTGGAGGTGTATTATTCTGCATAAATAGGAAATAATCTCCAAAAGCACCTCGCCAGAGCCTCACAACAGGTTGTAGCACTAGATCAACATACCTAGGCCCTGTCAGAGATTGTCTATTGGGAATTAAAGGAGTTTTCTCACCAAACATAATTCCGCCCCAAAACATTACAGTACCTCCTTTGTATTTAGGGATCGGTCTTGAAGCTTGGAGCCTAGCTTGCCTCCCTCTACCTCTTAAAATGCGAACACGCCGGTCGTCTGATCGTAGGCCAATTCTGGTCTCATCCGAAAATAAGACATTTTTCCAATCTTCAATAGTCCAATTTTCATGCTCTAAACACCAATTAAAACGGTCAACTTTATTTTGCCTTGATAGTTCTGGAACTCTTAACGCTCTTCTCTTGAATAATTCCCGAGCGCGAAGTATTTTTCTGATAGTTTCGACAGAAACACTAACACCTGTAGCTTGCAAAAATTGCCTTTGAAGCTCTGAATGAGATACTGCGGGATTTCTTCTTGCTGTTTGGGCTAAAAAGCGATCCTGCCTTTCTGTAGTTACTCTTCCACGACTTGTTCTCGGCCTATTCTTCAGGGTTCCTAACTCCAGAAACCTTGCATAGGTTTTTGAAACAACCCCTTGTGTAACCCCCACCGTTCTTGCAATCTATCTTTGTGACATACCTTGTTCTGCCATAGTAATAATTCTTCCTCTCTGGACCTCCGATAACCCCACATAAGGCATTTTTTTTGAAACTTCGCAAAAAAACAAAATATAAATTCACTGCGACGTTCGAACGAAATGGTAAAATCGACACTGCAAAGCCAAATCTTATCAAGTGCTTATGAACTTAACTGTTTTTGTGAGTAAACACATGCACTTTTTATTTGCTTCCAGCGAAAAAGATGTCAAAATAATATTTCATCTTAATACTGGGTGATTCCATATAAGTTTGGTTGTGTGTACTTTTAATCATTGACTAATTCGACCACACTGTTGATGGCTTATGTTGTTGTTGCAGTTACGAAAAATTAGCCAATAACACTGTCTCTGAGAAAGAACTGCATGTCTTTTTCATTTTCAATTCCTCAAAACTTGAATACGTGGTTTCGTAAATTTTCCGCGATTTAGCTGGCAATAATTTTCGTGACGCTACTTGCGCTGCTTCCCTGCTTCTACTCCGGTTAAGTCAGAGAAAACTTAGATATTTTTGAATCAAATCACAGAATTAAATTGACCGATATTTGATTACTTTGAAGTTTGCCTTAGCAACATAAGTCTAATCGTCGCTATAACTATAACAGCTTACTAGTTCAAAAATTCAAATTTCATATCGATAACATTCTGACTTTAATATAGATATTGTAGTTATATGTTCTTTTTTTGATCGTCGTTTTTCCTGTCACAGAAAAAAAATCGTTTTTCCTCCAAATTTAATCATTTTTACTCCTTGCTATACTATCTATGTTTTACCAAAAAGAATTAAAATGATAACAGCTCCTTCTGGGTGTTGCTGTTTCTTTGTCAGTTAGTATACCTCGATGTTGCTGGCATGCAGAACAGAATATAGGCCCAGAAATTTTATGATATTCTCCAAAGTTTGACAGATTTGGATAAAAGTTTTCGTTTGATCTAAATAATCTCGAAAAAGTGTACAATCGAAAACTCACCCTGCATTTCGAATTGAAAAGGAATTCTGGTAATATTTCCAGAGAACCGAGGAGGAAAAGGAATACCCGTCTGTAGTTCCGTGGAGAACGTTTTCGAACGACGTCAGCAAGCATATAGCCTGCCGTTTCCAGAATATGGACCCTGATATCCTTTCGCCGCTATCACCACCACCAGACGGGTGTCAGGAATCACATTTGCAGGATCCCTTAATTTACGAGCGCTCGTTTTTTAAGGAGCCCCGAAGAAGCTGGCTGGAATAGGAATTCAACCATTTTTCAAGATTGAAGATATAATCTCGCTGAGATTGAAGCTATTATTTAATATTCTGTCCAGAACATAGGAATGATTCGTTTCTTCAGTTCGTGACGTCTGAATCCTCGATATTTTCATCATTCGACGTCAAATTTTGCGGATTTGATATTTCCAAAGTTTTATTATACAAAAGCTCTCTTGGGGGGCAGTAGCGGCAGGGTGGCTTGTCCTATGAGGCAGGTGCAGGTGGGACAGTGCCTCACTAATAAATTTTCCATATTTCAGTATCGTAATGAGCTCATTACAGTTCTAAAAACAGTGCTGTAATGAATTTCATTACAGCACTGTTTTTAGTTATATTTTTCGTTTTTTGGTTGTCAGCACTGGCTTCCGTACTATAAATTTTCAACCACTGAACTCTACAGGGTCTTTCACGAGGAACCTCACCCATATTTATACGGGAAACTACTGAACGTATTTTCATGAAATTCTGCACTTATAAGTATTTCACGATGCTGATGAAATCTAAAATATTTTCAAGGCATGAGCACCTCCAGTTTTTCCGGAAATGACGTCAACTTCCGTTTTTCAAATTAGAACACCATTTTTTTATTGCAGAAATAGATTCCTTAGAAAATTTCAAGTTATTTTGACGTAACATTTTTCAGTTTTGGTTGGAAAATTCTCTCTGAGCGGGAAAATTCGAAAAAAAAATCGAAAATTGAGCTCCGCTGAAACAAGAATAACTTCGAGGTTTTTGGATGGAAAATTTTCATTTTTGGGATTTTTCAAGATGTATCCACTTTGAAAATCGAAATCGCGATTCATGATACAGGGGGTGAAAACATCGCTTTCAAAGTTAGGGATGACAAAATCGTGAAAAATCAATTTTTCAAATTAGAACCCCATTTTTTTATGGCAGATATTGAATCTACGTTAAAAAATAATGTGAGTGTATGCATCATACCCTTGCCCTAAAGTGGATATTAACTCAGAAAATATCCATTTTAGGGCAAGGGTGTAGATTCAATATCTGCCATAAAAAATGGGGTTCTAATTTGAAAAAATTGATTTTTCACGATTTTGTCATCCCTAACTTTGAAAGCGATTTTTTCACCTCCTGTATCATGAATCGTGATTTCGATTTTTAAAGTGGATACATCAATCTTACATCTTGAAAAATCCCAAAAATGAAAATTTTCCATCCAAAAACCTCGAAGTTATTTTTGTTTCAGCGGAGCTCTATTTTCGATTTTTTTTTTCGAATTTTCCCGCTCAGAGAGAATTTTCCAACCAAAACTGAAAAATGTTACATCAAAACAACTTGAAATTTTCTAAGGAATCTATTTCTGCAATAAAAAAATGGTGTTCTGATTTGAAAAACGGAAGTTACCGTCATTTCCGGAAAAACCGGAGGTGCTCATGCCTTGAAAATATTTTAGATTTCATCAGCATCGTGAAATACTTATAAGTGCTGAATTTCATGAAAATACGTTCAGTAGTTTTCCGTATAAATATGGGTGAGGTTCCTCTTGAAAGACCCTGTATACTATGTACCTGGAACGGATCCGACCGTATACTTTTGAACGTAAAGTGAGGCAGGGGCAGCTAAAACAGAGATAGCCTTATTTAGGGTAACCTGTCTTTGTCTTACTCAGTCAAATGAATTACGGTTGTAGGTGTGCATAAATTATCTTTTAAGTGAAAATTAATTAGTTTGGGGATTCTTTTTGTTGAATACGTACAATATTAGTGAAGATATACATTTTTTGTGTTCTACTGTGCTATTCGTTTCGTTTCCTTCCATGTGTGTGGTTTAAAAAGCAGCATATTGCGTTGTCGTAATTTGTTGATTGCTTCGGCATTAGTTTTGATTTGAACTTAGACAAAGGAGAAAAGACCTTTGTTTAAGGATTTGAACTATATTTGATTTTGAAGCCATGGATAAAGGCAGTTCGCTGAAAGAATTGGACTCCATCTAGAAGTAGTAAACTTTGTGGGGATCATTGTCTTCTTGTTTTAGGTACGTTTTTTTTATTTAATAATTGTTAGATTCATAGTATTAGCAATGAATTGTAAAATAAAATAAAAATTTCGTTTCTAATTTTCTAATCATTTTATTTATCAACATCGTGGAAGAACAGTAAAAATTTTACATGAACGTTTTACTGTACGTTTGCATTATTACTTTTTTCCTGAATAACAATTGAGAAAAAAATAATCAAATTGGTTCAAGAATAAATTTAAAAAAATAAAATGCGCGGTGGTTCCAGGTTCCATTAACCGACATGAGTTAGAAAGAGATAAATTTCGTTTCTAATTTTCAATTCATTTTATTCATCAACATCGTGGAAGAACAGTAAAAATTTTACATGAACGTTGTACTGTTTGCATTATTACTTTTTTCCTGAAAAACAATTGAGAAAAAATACTCACATTTGTTCAAAAATAAAAAAATTAAATGCGCGGTGGTTCCATTAACCGACATGAGTTAGAAAGAGATAGGTATCCCTAACAGTAGCGGGTTGCCTATGCAGTGGTTTGGCCTCACTTTTCGGTCCTTTCCAGGTAGTATAGAGTTCACTGTTTTCAACACACGTCAATTTGGAAATGTCAATTTCGTAACAGTCACCAACTGCCAAGATACAACTCAGAAGTCACTAGAATGTATAATCTGAATTTTTCATTGAATTTCAACAGTTTTTCACGAAATTTGACTGAAATAGAGAAAATATCATTTAATACTCTTTGCAGAATGCAATTCCAACACTCATGCGTTCGTATTGGAATAGGGGCCCATTCTGCAACTAGTTTAAGAATATAATATTAAAGATTACACGTATTAATCGAATATTCCATTATATCATTCCATCATCAGTATCACTCCTATCACAATTAATTTCGCTTGTTTATCCATTTTTCATCTAAAAGCATTTATGAAAATGACCACGTCATTTGGAATACAGGGTGTCCCAAGATGTTCCAAACAGCCACTATCTCGGCTCTCAGACAAGGTAGTGAGTTCAAACAAAAAGTTTTGTAAATGGCATCAAAAACTCTACCAGAATCCGTCGTTAATATTCTGTTTCTAATAACCACCCCTGAAAGAACTACCCCCAGATATTTTCTTCAAATGGCACTCTTATATTTTTCTCACTCGAAACGATTCCCCAGTGAAAGAAGAAATATGTTAGACCAATTTTTCATCATTTTTCGTAAATTCACCCCTCAAAAAAGATAATTATAATTTCCGGCACATTCACCATTTTTCTCAGTCCGTCGGTACTAATATCATACCTACTTAAGATGAATGAAAACTGTAATGGTCGATTCGGTGGCAGATTTCATCAGGAACCATCGTCTCAAAATAAGCCATGACAAAGTGCACATACTGAAAACCTCTTTGAACTAACCGATTAAAAAAAAAAAATTCTACACGCCTGTAAAGAAGATACAAAGACCTTGCCAAAAAGTACCACATGACCCACTTTCCATTTTCAAAAAAGTTAGAGGGTTGGTGGGTGGGGATGGCACAGGGTGCTACAAAAACCCTTCAAAAATGCATAAAAATTTGGTGAAAATGAAACGAAAACAAAAATTGACCTGTTTCAGGATTTTGTTGCCAAATATTTTTCTTCTGAGAAAATGACTTTGTTCCATCATTTTGACACGCACTGTATATGCATATGTAGGTCTGTTTCTTTTATTTTCAGAGTTTCAAAGTTTCAAAATAAAACTCCGAAAAAAAATTATTGAATTTATTCTGAATTTCATTAAATTCAAACAATTTACTAAAAGCAATATTTTTTCAATAAATACCTAACAAAAAATAAATTATGTTAGTATGGAATAAATAGAATCCACTAAAGAATTTGATCAAAAAGGCCACCTTGATTGACTACTCATAGTGCGTATCGTTGTCTCAAGTAGACTATTTTTGATACGTAGCATTATAATGGTTCTGATTAAGATCAGAATTTAATGCTTCAATTTCATTTTTAAACGTCTCAATACTTTCATTATTACCACTTGAAAACTGAGCTGGCCAGGTGGTTCTTGAAATTTGAAACTCTGTGGTACTCAGCTTAAGGGAGATAGACCAAACATACGTTATATGTATATTCGAAATGAGGGAAAAAGGAGCTTGCCAAATATAGAAAAATACAGCGTGATTTTTCTTAAGTGTTTCATTAGACGTATTCGAGGAAGGAATTTTATACAAATTCGAGATTCTGTATTTTGTTTGAGAGCTGAACTTAAATTGTAAAATATTTTCAAACGGAATCTACTTCAGGTTCTAACGGAAACGAATGTAAACTTTCGAATGTCACATCCTGTCTGTATATTAGTACAAGGCTTCAAAGTAAGCCTCAATAAAACTATGACATCTCATTTTTTTCAAATGGTAACTAAAAAATTTTATAATTCCGATCGGTTGCTCGTCAAAAACTAGTTAGAGTGTGCAGAACATTTCATGTATACAAAATCAGTAGTTTTGCCGTTATAGAATAAAATTCGAATTTCACGACTACAGCCAGGCTCAGTCAAATTCATTGATATCCTCGTCTTTTTCTAAGAAGGCTATGTTGAGAATTATCATTCTTATTTATTTTTTTCATCAAGCACTATGCAAAACATGTAATAATAATAAATAGGTACACAAGAATAATATATCAACTCAGTTTTTTATTTGCGGCGAATGTGATAAATAAACAAAGCATATAATTAATGATGAGCAAATAAAATAATCTTAGTTTAAAACTATCACAACAAGTTTCTTAACAACAAAAAACTTCGACAGAAATTTAATAAAAGCCAGGGGCGCTGCCAGGGGGGGGGCCCGAGGGGCCCGGGCCCCCTCCCCGAGATTTTTCTGCATGCAAACTTCTCTACCTGTATATCAGTAGATACAGTTGAATATTCGCGTCGCCCCCCCCCCCGAACAAAAATTCTGGCTGCGCCACTGATAAAAGCTATTACAAAAAATTTTCAACATGTTGGCCCCCTTCTCCCATACATTTATTTATTCTTCTACGAATTCCATCCACTGAAGTAGTTCTCAATAATGCATTTTATAAATAAACTGAGATATTCTAACTATCGACATAGCCTACTCATTCGCTCATGACTAGACAAAGAAACCTGGCTTTAGTCGTGAAATTCGAATTTTATTCAATAACTGATTTTAAAGACATGAAATGTGTGTCACACACTAACTAGTTTTTGACGAGCAATCGATCGGAATTACAAAATTTCATGGTTACCATCTGAAAAAAATGGGATCTCATAATTTTATTGAGGCACCCTTTATAACATCTTCTATTTATTTATTACTTATTTATTTATTGCTGACTCTTAAACAACATTTTTTCACAATGCTGGTATAAGGGCCTGAATTGAACAATATATATTCGACAAAAACGTAAATCCTTAATACATAACCGAGTACATAACAAAAATAGCAAGTGTATTGAAATAAACTAAATTTTTATCAGAATAGAATAAAAATGTTTTCCTTAATCCAGGCTTCGATGTATTGCAGAATCATCATATTTTCTTTTGTTCCACTGTTGCATAGAGAAATTCTTGAAGTATACAGGGTGTTCCATTTGAAAAAAGTTGCAATTAATATGTTGCCCACGCTGTATATATTTCATTTTGTGGAATCATTTCATGTAACATCAGTCGATGTCGTGAAACTTTCCGCATTCGTGAAAAACTTTTTTTTGTACCTCTTTTAGTAACGAAGTTCACGGGGGGGAGTCAAATTATGGTGATAAACCCGGTAGATACTTCTAAAATTGCAACCAAATATAAAGAAAAGAATTCGAGGCAGAACTCATCTGCTGGATTATTATTGTTTAGGTTGAGTGACCCCTATGTGCCCCTTGTTCGATTTTCATGTGTAAATCAGCTTAGTGTGACCCTTTCATAATTGAATCTGTGCGCCACTTTCAACACTTTACACTCGGCTTGTGTCGTCAGTTTCCTTTAAGGTTGCAACAGCTTTAATTCAATCGGTTCTTCTTTCATGGCACATTTTATTGAATTTTCAATAATTTTTTCAATTCGTCCAAAATGCCTTATGTAAATCAACGAAATTTTTATAGTAGTTCTCACCACTGACTTCTACTGATAAACTAAATATTGTTGGCCTTACTTGAATAATAATGGAAAATATACATTTCGCGTTTCTTCCACGTACCTAGTCTTCATCTGTAACATTCCTTCTTTATTGAAATCGGGAATCCCATTGAATTTGACGTCGAGATAGTGTTGTGAGAACATTTTTCTCCTATTTTATTTTAAAATTTTAATTTCTGAATTGATTAAATTGTGATTCTTCCTATACTTATCAGTCACAGATCGAGAATGATCCATACTAAATCCACTGTTGTAAAATCCGACATCATAAGGGGCATATTTCTTGAATCGTCGCCTCCATTTTTTCGAGCGGGGTACAACAAATTTAATTTTCCGGGTGGTGAGTTTATCCGTAGACTGGAGCGGACAATATCAGATTACAGGGATGAAAAACATTAACCCCCTCGTTCCTTCGCCATGACGTGATCTTTTCGGGCAAGGGAAACGCAACACTTGTTCCAGATTACTCGACTCGAATATTATTTATTTACCCCGGGGATTATTATCTTAATTCGTTTTTTAAAGATTACCGAAAAATGGCCATCCGCAGCTGATATTGAGTTGTTCGGAAATATTTTGCCGGAATACGGTCGGTTGGTTTCAGGGAACTCTCCATTCATAACGCCATACCCTTTATATTTGGAAACTAGCTAGGTAGTTACAATTTGGCGAATGCGTCGGTACTTAAAATGTACCTTTCATTAATTAATAGTGAAGCCATAATTTTCAGAATCATCAGAACTAAACTGGGTAAGAAGTACCACGGAATCAAAATGTAGTCGGAATTTTTGCAACGTTGTGGCGTTCTTTGAATTTACTGATGAATGAACTCTCAATCAAAATGATCTACTCGTAGTATATTCTAGAACTATAGTCCGTTCAAATATAAGTAGGAGCTCTCTAAACAAACAGAATCGTCTGGTTTGCGCACAATGAAGCTCCTATTGGTCAAACGATTATAACAACGCTCCCTTTTAACACCCTAAGAGACTGCCAGGATCGTACTCGGAACGAACTGTAGATGGTACTGGAGAGAAATTATTCGATAATTTGAGTCAGCAATTCCCACATTAGAACTTTTTTTCATCAGAAACTCTAGTGCAAAATTTCTGTTATGATTTGCAACTGTCATAAACATTTTATATCCGACGTACCCTATTTTCTTTATTCTGTTTTGTTTTTATATTATTAGATATCTACTAAAAAAATTTTTCGGATGCTCGAGATGGCGGCAAGGTCATTCCAGGATGTTTCCAGAGTTTTAGAGATTTGGGTCGGAATCTTGCAAGATTCCGACAAAGTAATTCCGGGAAACACCAGATTTGGGTCCTTCTCCCCAATGGGTGAAAGCCATCTTGATTTGCATAAATATCGAAGTTTTCAATTGACAAGACTCGTAAAAGATCTCTGTTCAAATTTATCCGAAATAAACTTATTTAGTTTCGGTCCAAAATTTTATATTATTCTGTACGAAACTCTTTGTCGGCTGCTCAAGATTGAAACAAAAGATAATTCCGGGAAACGTCAGATTTGGGTCCTTTCCCTCAATGGGTTACAGCTATCTTGATTTGAATAAATATCGAAGTTTTCAATTGACAAGACTAGTTAAAATACCTAGAGCTACTGTGAAGGTCTAGCTGTTCAAAGTGTTTATAGATTTTGTTGTGAAAAGTGTATTGTGTTGGGAAATCTTTTGACGAAGTGTATAGTGTTTATAGAATAATACGTGTATGGGATGGTGGTGAAAAGGTTAGGTGCGTCAAGTTGGTGACACACCCCCTGAATTTTGGTATCAAATTGTTTTGGGAATTTTGTGCTCATTTTGTGCCAATTTGTGCCGTATGTTATGAATTTTGTGCCCGTTCCGTTCTCGAGATATTTCAAGTTTTCCAAGTGTGTCACCAACTTGACGCTGTGACACACTTGTGGAAATTTGAAAATTTTTTTCTTTGGATAAATTGTGCCCATTTTGTGCCAATTTGTGCCGTATGTTATGAATTTTGTGCCCGTTCCGTTCTTGAGATATTTCAAGTTTTCCAACTGTGTCACCAACTTGACGCTGTGACACACTTGTGAAAATTTGAAAATTTTCTTCTTTAGATAAATTGTGCCCATTTTGTGCCAATTTGTGCTGTATGTTACGAATTTTGTGCCCGTTCAGTTCTCGAGATATTTTGAGTTTTGTTTGTGAGGAGCGTCAAGTTGGTGACACACCCCTCGAATTTTGGTATCAAATTGTTTTGGGAATTTTATGCCCATTTTGTGCTAATTTGTGCCGTATATTATGAATTTTGTGCCCGTTCCGTTTTAGAGATATTTCGAGTTTTTCACGTGAGTCACCAACTTCACGTTGTGCCTCACATAAGGAGAGCTGGAAATTCTTCTTTGGATAAATTGTGCCCATTTTGCGCTAATTCGTGCCGCATAGTATAGATTTTGCATGCTTGCAGTTTTCGAGATATTTGAAGTTATTCCTGTGAGATGAATAGATGCACCAGAATTCAAAGACGAATTCCATGTCATAATATCATGTGATCATTTTAAAGCATGAGATGTTGAACTGGCAGACATTCGGTGAAAACAACCAAATTTCAATGATTCGACGACCTTTTCACTTAGAATAATCAATTCAATATGATAATTGAGTTGATGAATATATATATATATATATCTACGACGTAAACCTTAAAAAGGGATATACTAGACGTCATTTGCAGTGAATTGCGTCGAGTGAAGCATGGTCCGAAAATCTATGGTTACGAAGATATCGCTATTTTTCAACTTTTTTGAAATTTTCTGCTTCGTTATCGAAAATAATTAATTTTGTGAAAACTACTCGACTCTAAATTTTCAAGGAATATTTTGTTCAAAGCTGGTCCTCATCTCTTGCGAAAAAGTATTCACTAAAAACTCAGATAACCCGAGATATACAGGGTCCTAAATGGCTGCAAGTGTCTTCCTCATGAAATCTTGATAAAACAATTGAGAATTACTCGAAGTATTATGAACTTGGTGTTCAAATGCAAGGAAAAACTACCCTGTTTCATCAGCTTTCCAAAAAAGTCAATAATTCCTTCATGCAATCAAAACATATGGCCGGAAAATCAAGCAGACAACAGAGTTTTTCGAGTCATTTAGATATCCTATTATCCTTTATTTCACTCGGCGTGATTCGTAAGCGGTTCATGGTTCGATCACTTTCAGCAATTCTCGGAATAGATGATATGACAAATCACAGATTGAATTACCAAACTGTTTATTGCTTTAATGATACTAACCACAAACAAATCCGTATAATAAACATAAACATAGACATAAACATAAACAAAAAATTAACAAAACTAGACATCCTGCATGCACGCAGTCTACGGCGTACTTCAGAAATTGTTACCCGCGTTGAAAAGTTATTGTTTACATGCTGAGCAGCCGTCAAAAATCTCTCCCTCAATTCTTCAGCTGTCGTCACTGGTGTACCTACTATACACTAGATGTTTCATGTGACACCAAATGTAAAAACCGCATGGGGTCAGGTCCGGACATCTGGCCGGCCAAGAAATTGGCCCACCACGTCCTATCCAACGTTGGGGACAGTTTTGGTCTAGCCACAACCGCACGGTTCTGAAGTAATGAGCTGGACAGCCATCATGCTGAAAAATAATTCGTGATCGAACTGTCAGCGGTACATCTTCTATGATTGCAACCTAAGCTCGTCACGCAGAAAATTATCGTACGAGATCCCATTTAGGTTATCAGGTAAAAAAACAGGTCCAACAATACAATTGTAAACGGAGCCCATCCATACATTGAAGGAAAATCTTTTCTGATGGGAGATTTCTTTACATTTCCTGGGATTCTGACCTTTTGGCGCCCAATAATGCGCATTATGAAAATTTGTTATTCCGTCTTGGTTAAATTTTGATTCATCTGTCCATAAGATGTGTTTCAAGAAATTGGGATCTTCGATATCGCAATTGAGAAGAAACCTTCTTATTGTTGTAACTGCAAGCAACTAACAGTTTAGTAATTTAATATGTGATCTGTCATATCATGTCAACTATTCCGAGTGATCGAACCATGACCCGCTTACGGCTTACGAATCACGCCGAGTGAAATGAAGGATAATAGGATATCTGAATGACTCGAAAAAGTTTGTTGTCTGCTTGGTTTTCCGGACTTATTTTTTAGATTGCATGAAGAATTTATTGACATATGTACCTTTTTGGAAAGCTGATGAGACAGGGAAGTTTTTCTTGAGATTTGTACACCAAGTCTATGATTCTTTTTTCAAGTAATTCTCAATTGTTTTATCAAGATTTCATGAGGAAAACAGGTGCAGCCATTTATGACCCTCTAATCTCGGGTTATCTGAATTTTCAGTGAATATACTTTTTCGCAGAAACGAGCACCATCTCCTCAGCTTTGAACAGAATATTCATTGAATATTTAGAGTCGAGTATTTTTCACAAAATTAATTATTTTCGATAACGAAGCAGAAAATTTCAAAAAAGTTGAAAAATAGCGATATCTTCGTAACCATAGATTTTCGGACCATGCTTCACTCGACGCAATTCACTGCAAATGACGTCTAGTATAGGTATCCCTTTTCAAGGTTCACGTCGAATCACCAAACACCCAGTATTATTGAAACTGAGGATGTGTCAACGTATTCGATAAACCCTCGGATAAACCTGTAGCTATATATTAATTCATCAACTCAATTATTATATTGAATTGATTATTCTAAGTGAAAAGGTCGTCGAATCATTGAAATTTGGTTGTTTTCACCGAATGTCTGCCAGTTCAACAACTCATACTTTAAAATGATCACATAATATTATGACATGGAATTCGTCTTTGAATTCTGGTGCATCTATTCATCTCACATGAATAACTTCAAATATCTCGAAAACTGCAAGCATGCTAAATCTATACTATGCGGCACGAGTTAGCGCAAAATGGGCACAATTTATCCAAAGAAGAATTTCCAGCTCTCCTTATGTGAGTCACAACGTGAAGTTGGTGACTCACGTGAAAAATTCGAAATATCTCTAAAACGGAACGGGCACAAAATTCATAATTTACGGCACAAATTAGCACAAAATGGGCACAAAATTCCCAAAACAATTTGATACCAAAATTCGAGGGGTGTGTCACCAACTTGACGCTCCTCACAAACAAAACTCAAAATATCTCGAGAACTGAACGGGCACAAAATTCGTAACATACGGCACAAATTGGCACAAAATGGGCACAATTTATCTAAAAAAGAAAATTTTCAAATTTCCACAAGTGTGTCACAGCGTCAAGTTGGTGACACACTTGGAAAACTTGAAATATCTTGAGAACGGAACGGGCACAAAATTCATAACATACGGCACAAATTGGCACAAAATGGGCACAATTTATCCAAAGAAAAAAATTTTCAAATTTCCACAAGTGTGTCACAGCGTCAAGTTGGTGACACACTTGGAAAATTTGAAATATCTCGAGAACGGAACGGGCACAAAATTCATAACATACGGCACAAATTGGCACAAAATGGGCACAAAATTCCCAAAACAATTTGATACCAAAATTCGGGGGGTGTGTCACCAACTTGATGCACCTGAAAAGGTTGTGGAACTGGATGAAATTTTATATTTTGTTAGTGTTTTTAATGACTTTGGGAAAAGCGATTTCATCCTGTAAGTATCGGTTTGTCGCACTTTAATTATTTCAATTGTGTATTTTGGCGATTTTGCCACGATTATGTTTTTTAATAGTATGTTTGTTTTCCTGCTCTTGCCTTCATTTAATGTAAAACGCTGTGCAACTTTAAATTGCCCATCGTGATGTTTCCATTCTTATTGAGCCCTTACGTTTATTTTGTAAGTCACATTTATTATTGTAGTTAATCATTTAAAAAAAAGAAAAGAGGAATGCTTTTAAAGAAGAAAGTCACCATCAGCAATTTCCATCAATGTTATTTTGTATCTCTGTACTGTACGAGTATTTTCGTGGTTTTACCAATGCCATTACTTCTGTTACAGTGTCCTGATGATGGAAATATAATTTCCGAAACGTTGGCTAAGTTGGAGGTTTAATTCCTGTAAAACAGACCTTTTCACCACCATCCCATACACGTATGATTATTGTAAGGTCACCAATTCTCAAGTTTATAGAATAATGTCGAATTCGGAAACGGATTCTGCATCTGAGGGTGATATGTGGGGACCACCACGAAAAAGGTCCAAAAGGTCGCATTTCTCTGCTGAAGAGAAGGAGATAATTTTGAACAATTTTCGAAAAGAATTGGAAGAACATCCTGATTTATCGAAAAGAGACTTAGTAGGAATTGTTTCAAAATCCTCAGGGGTGAGTGATTCAGCTGTATTCAGAATTCTCAAAGAATATAAAGAGAATGAAACATTGACTCCACCTAAGAGGAGAGCCCAGTCGTTAAAAATAATCGATTTGATTGACGATTTCGATATGAACCCTATCAGAAGAATTGTCCACGGTTTTTTTTTTCGGAATGAAATCCCAACGATTTCTTAAGTACTAGAAATCGTGAATGATGATGACAGTTTGCCAAATTTCAACAGAACAACGTTCTATAAATTATTGAGGTGGTTATTACCCCCCCTCATGAGTCTCGAAGACCGGAGAAAAAGTTATGCAATGTGGTGCACATTAAATTTTTCATATACATCAATTTAATGATTTTCAATCGTTATTACCCCCCCCCATGAAAAAAAACTATATCCGCCCTTGACCACAAAACGAAAAATATAACTGAAAACAATGCTGAACTGAGTTCATTACAGTACTGTTTTTAGTAGTGTAATGAAGTCATTACGAGACTGAAATAGAGAAAGTACTTAATATTGAAATTCATTCACTCATTTGTGCGTGAATGTCAGAAATGAGCATTTGTTTCTTCAAATATTGTGCATTTTTCACATTACGTTTCGAGTTACGTTTACTAATATGTATCGGAGTGTTCGCGAAACGGTCCGGCCGTGTTTGCCTCAGATAATAGATGGGCACGTTATGGCAGCACCGTTTTATGATTCTGCGGCCTGTTTATTCTTGATTTCGTACCGCTATTTTAGTTCTGTGTTACTAATGAAATTTTGAACAGTATTGTCAACGCGATATAATAATAAAGGTCTTTTTTCACAATTAAATTCCAAAGAAAATCATTTGACTAATGTACAATTTGTGAACAGGTGAGATTCAGAACACTGTAAAAGCGAGTGTAAAAGTGTAGGTACTGTTCCATCTATCCAAAAATCGCGTTTCGTTGTTTATGAAAAGTGAGATTTGGATTTATTTCTGAATATTATTAGCATAATAGGTACGTCGAAAAAATTATTCGTATACTCCATTCACTTTTATAAAGTATCGCGGTTGGCCATGATTTAGGTTTATCAAGTTTTTTCCCCTAGAACAGACGCAGGTTGGCACTCGTGAAAATTAAGCGACATTGCCAGGTCTACTTTCTATTTACTCTTTTTCAACTTTGTAAATGGAGTTAGTTCTTCGAAGATTTAACTGTGGCGCAGGTTTCGTAGAACTACTACATTTTCATGCTGGAGTATTTCAGGTTGTGCAAAAATGTATTTAAATGTCTTCTGAATTAACATAATATTTTCTCAAATTCATTAATTTCCCCAAGTAAATGAACATCTTGATAAATACGTAATTACTACGATTTTTTAGCAGAAACGACAACGTTGTGGGCGTATCTGACAGTGCAATGACCATAACCTAACATTTTCAAAATATACGCGGTTAAATGTGTCAAAATTTCATGGCAAACCGCGATACTTTATAAAAGTGAATGGAGTATATGTGTCTTGTTTGTGGCAATTGGACTTATCCTTATTTGTGTTTACACAGGTATGTTCTACTCTCATCATTGTAAGTAACAGTGGCGTAGATTCTTCGATTTTTGTAATTTCACTATTCAGATTCCCTTCTGATATTGAGAGGAGAAACATTTGGTTGTCAATTCTGAATTAAGCTGACCCTGTTTAGCAAACTCTGAATTTGTTTCAATGTCTGGAACAAAAAGAGTTAATTCACTTGTAATTTCATTTCCACCGATATCGCCACGCCACTGGACCTTTCAAAGTTTGATTCTGCAATGTTGCCACAGCAGTAGGTATCTAATGATATTTCTATCCTTTATGCTATTTTCGTTCCACTCATTCCATTGAAAACTGACTCAATTTTGGCGTCACCAATTCCTGAATATATGAATGAAATGCTGTGTCTCCTCTTTCTATGGTTTAAGAATCGTACCAACCTCCACAAGTCGCGGAGGTCTTACCGGATTTCATCGAATCCTCCCAACCCTTTCGATTTCCGGGCTGGATGCCGCAGTCGAATCGAAATCATGTCTTGCCTATCGGATGATGTTGATTAATCGAGGTATCAGAGCGGTCCGAGCCTCGAACAAAACAGAATCAACGAGACCACTTTGATCCTCTTAGCGGTGACGCGATTAGCCCTATATGCGGCAAAAGCGGTCGTCTGCGAAATCTCTGCTTACCCCGATATTATCATTTAAATCACTACGAACTGACGTTTATTCCGGTGAAAGGGGAGGGGATGGTGACAGGCCTATCGGGGCAGAGAGGGGGCATTTCTAGAGAGTTCATTAATTGGAGGTACAAAGGGTAAGGGGAGATTCCTTGAGTGTTTTAAGAAAAAAGTCCGATAAAAATGGGACCGCTAACGTTTCGTTTTCGAGATACAGGGTGTTATAGTTTTTGAATTTTTTTTTTCAAGTTTTCCTCTCATAGTATCTGCATTCCACAAGATATTCAACTGAAATTGGCATGGATATTACAATTTGCAGTTAACATCTTGTTACATGCAAATTTCGATTGCAAATCTACAGGATGATATTATTCTGAATACTGCCTTCTGTTTTCTCCCAGAACTTTTTTTGGTGAGCCACTGTTAGTTTAAAAAATTTAAAGAAGCTTTGTTGTTATACTAAACTTTATAGTCTACTGTAGTATTGTCGTATCTGCTACCGATTTCGAGAAAAAAAAGAAAGTTTTCCTCGGAATGACTTTTAACGCTCTGTATCTCGCTTATGCTTCGAAAACTGAGGCAATGATCCTTTCGATCTCATCTACACAACAATATACAGGGTGAGTCTTTGACTTGTACATATATTTAAACTGTAGATTCTTCTCATCAAACGAAACACTTTTTTCCTATACCATTTTTCAAAATTCGGTTTGGTTTGGGAGATACAGGGTGTCGAAAATCCATGAAAAAACAGTTTTCTGTTTATATCTTCGGAACCGTTATTTCAAGTGAACTGAATTTTGGTGAAGTATTCACTCCCTTTATGATGCATATTTCCCAATCAAAACTATATTCCTTCCGGTATAAAAGTTAAAGCGTAGCCAACTCATGAATGCTCGAAAAAATACTATAAAGACACTTGAAAAAGATAAACGGTTCATATTTCCGAATGAACCAATCGGATTAGAAAATAAAAGTATTCCAATTTTTTTCAATAAAACGCGTCGTTTTCGAGTTATTTCCAATTTTACCCGGAGAAATTTGACGAAGAAATCATCAATTTCAAGAATAATCTGAATGCGTCTCTGAATTAAATATCATCGAATACTATTCCTTCTCTGGTCTTCAAACGATGTTACAATGTTGTCACAATATTTATTAACTTTGTCGAGACTTAAATTCAAACGATGGAAACGTTGATGTAGAGATATTTCAATAATTGAATCCCACGAATGTGGGAGATAAAATTGAACACCAAAGAGGATTTAATACGCACAGTTTCTATTGAAAATTCATTGTTACCGGTCCATATTGAAGTTAAATGTCGATGAAATACAAAATTCGGATATGAATGATGAATCTCGGTACAAACTACTTATTAAATTGAAATTAATGATAAATAATACGATACCTGATAATCTGTGGCGATGTTTCTATCTAAACAATATCCTCTTGGAATTTTATAAATTCGACACGGTTAAAATTATATTAATTCACTTCACATAATCATTATATCAGAACAATAATTCACTGAATGTATTCAGAACTTCACATAATGTTTAGAGTTTGTTCAGAGACCCTGGTTTGTTATTGTTTATAGTTGGCCTCCAGATAACCAATCCGTCGGGTTTCGCTCTACGCATGCGTGGTGAAATTCACGGCAAAGTCGATTTATGATGAAAACTGCAGAATTCATAGATATTTATACTATGTTTCGTAAAAAATCCTTAACCTCAATGAAAATAACAGCAAGCTGACAACATCTTCTCGAAATTTCTGTGCAAACATTCACAGAATCGATACAAATAAGATTAGGTTAGATCGTTCAATAATAAGTCTGAATGAAAAGTCTTTCTTCATGAGATTGTTTTGGAATTTCGAGGAAAATATGAACAAGTTATTGGTGTTTACAAACTAATCTGCAAAAAAATCGAAGAAGGAACTCATTTTGGTGGGATAAATATGACTTTTTAGTTGCAGATATAATCCGACGAAACTAACTGTTTTTGTTGAAATTATCGTGTTTGCAACATTTTTATTCCAATGAGTTTAGTACTTGAGTAAATGTATCAACTCAATTTCTATCGAGAAATATGAACTTTGCATCAATTCCAGAAGATCATTTCATAGTCATCCCAATTTTTTTTTGAAATGGCTATATCTTTTTAACAGAGCCGAATGCGGAAAAATGGAAAATGAAAAAAAAGGTTATCTTCTGACCTCAAGAATCTTCAATATATGTACAAGTCAAAGACTCACTCTGTATATGATTGTCCAGTTTTTGGTGAAACACCCTATATTTGCCCGTTGTCCTAGACCAAAACCCCTCAAGAGGTCCCCCTCGGTATCATAAAAGAAATTCCCGAAGAAATGCCTTCTGGAACCGACCTTTGGACAGACGGAAACGACTCGATCGAACTTATGAATATAACATGCCTATTTGGCACCCTCAAAGTGTTACATACAGAACGCTGAATATATCCCTGATTTGCACTTGGCTATGCTCTGTGATCCGTGAACGAGCCGATAATTTGTGGTCGTTTCCATATTCGAAATATGATGAAGGATATTCCTTTGAGTATCTGCATCCGAAGAAATGATGTTCGTATATGGATATCATGAATACCTCGGAAAATTGAAAGGTGAAAAAGCTAACGAACGAAAATAAGCTTTCCTCATGGCCCATCTTCCTTAATCCCAACGAACACACTTTCAAAACTCACAGAGTACATATATCTTCGTCATCCATGATATCACCATATTTAATTCATGTCTATGGTAAGGGTATAAAATAAAAGGCCTTTAGTCACCCCTGAAAAGCGTTTATCAAGGAGACCAAACTCGGAACAGATAAAGAAACAATAATTTTATCTTATGAACAACAGTTGAACTGGTAACCGAACGCAATCTTGTTTCGAGACCATTAAGTTAATTATTAAACCCTTTCTTGCGAACGGAGCATAGAGAGAGAGAGAGAAGAGATACGGAATGATTTATGCTATCTGAGATTTTATTATTGAAATTCGCGAAGGGTAAAAGGAGATATTAAGAAATTATTCCATCTGGGTATCATTCTGAAGTTTTTATCGCAATAGATCCCGATTTCAGCGAAGAGAAAGTTTAGAATCAAAATGATCAATCAGCACCTCAGTCTATGGAATCTGATAATGACAACTGTGTCTATCGTTCTATGGTACTCTGTGATTCCGTTTTCGTTCAAAAAAATAGATGATTAATCAAAGAGAAAGTTGAGCAAACGTTCGTATTCAACTAAATGTAGTTGAATACGCATTATTTTATTGCTCTGGATCCATTCCATACGAAGACAAAGTAATAGATCAAAAGGAGAAGGAGAATACGCAGGGATGCGTCATTCCCACTATTTCAGCTCTGTGTTCAAATCCGATTGTGTTATCTTTTTTACCATTCGCGATTATGGCGCCTCCTTCTACTCATTTCGGCCATAAATTTCGACAGACCCTCGCAGTCATGATTTCAACCACAAGCTAACGCCCGATCAGATTGCGAATTTATCGTTTTCTTATTTAAAAAAAGCTCATTTCGAATCTCTTCCTTCCGCTCCGCTGAACATCGAATTCGAGAAGATGTCTTTTTCTATGGCGGAGATTTAATTTGGTCGGATGAATTTAGCCTTCTTGATCTCTTTCATTTGGCTCCGAAGAGTATTTGATTTATGGATAATAGAATATTTGCAAAGCCTTGGATAACCGTTTGAATTTTTCGATTAAGAATTGATTCAAAAATTGAGGTTCTGTAATTTTTCATGAATTCCGTTCCTACCATGCTGAGTACTTTGCAATAAGAAATATAAAAGCTAGGCTCAGTGAATTTTCTTCAGAGAAAAATCAAATTATATCTACACTCAAAGTTGCATTCAGCTTCCTGGACAAGATCACTGAAGGGGACTTTTTTCGCAGGCGTTATAAATTTCATTATATAGCGTCCGATATAGACAATTTATAACATGTCATATTGGACGAGTGACAAAGCCTTAAGGCAGAAAATGTATTGAGAAGATGAAAGATAGTGATATTGAATTTATCTCGGATATAGTGTGGTCACGAAACGAATAGGGGAAGAGTAATTCGACTCCGGCTTTTTATGAACGATTGGATAGATATGGAAGTTGGAAGTATGAACCATTCTATAAGTCATTTTTGAGCAATGCTCAGACTGTGATTATTGCTATTGTCAGTGTATATCAATGGAAAGACCGAGTAATTTTCTCTTTCACTGTCAGTCATCACGATCGGACCGAAATGTCTTTACTATATTGAATAATTCAAGCAATTCATCAGCGAACGTTTAATTTGAAGATATCTTTTACAGTCTATTTTTCTTTTGCAATATCCGAATCGTTAGGTAGATGAGTACTTTTACTTTACGATTTAAATTAACTTTTTTCAATCTACCTCACCTATTAGCTTCACTTAGAAGCATTCGACATCGATAAAGTATTCTGCAGAAGGTATTACAGATTTCTTTATCATACACATTTCTATCTACTGAAACAGATTGCTTCTCACCGTAATTAGATTTCTGTAATCAGTTTCGGAATGGGAAA
This sequence comes from Adalia bipunctata, assembly GCA_910592335.1. Lineage (NCBI taxonomy): Eukaryota > Metazoa > Arthropoda > Insecta > Coleoptera > Coccinellidae > Adalia > Adalia bipunctata. The sequence goes on from OU342950.1 coordinate 25,992,784, forward strand.
AATAGATGGTGCTAGTGGGGTTGTCAATTGATCTGTCAACACGCAAAACAACAAAACAATTTTTTTGTGGGAAAACGTAGAGATTAATTATATCATTATAAGAAATGCTTTTTAATTTGTAATTAGTGAGAATTGATTATTGATCGTGATTTCATAGCGTCAAGAAATATTACGAAATGCCCCGCGTTAAAAGTTCACCAAAAAAATGCATCAAAACAAATGTGCAAAACCCTACAAACTCATGGGTGTTTTTGTTGAAAGGTATTGAAAAATGAAACTTTATGAATAAAAATCCTGTTTTTTTACTGCTCTATTAACAATGCTAGGTTTCTTGCTGGACATTTGTCATTCTTTTGTATGTAGCTGGTGATTGCAATGTTTTCATTTTGTAATTTAAGGCGAAGCTTTGGAGCTATCAGACCAATATACCGGTACTGGAACACCAGATATCGTAACATTGAGACATCCAAACACTGGAGAATCCGCAATATTTCTGTTCTCTCCGGCAAATAATTCAGTACAAGAAATATTAACATTTAATGAAGGCAAAAGATCATGGTTCATCGAGGAATCAGTCAAAAGTGATGGAAAAATGCAACTTTCCACTCCAATTGATCCCATATTCCTAGGTAAATATCCTTATGAAGCTACAAGATCAAATATTTAATTATTAATTTGCTGAATTTTCAGTTCTTCCATATCTTCGAAAACACTGCATCAACCAAGCAATACCTTTGGATCAGTTGCTGAGAGATGACGACTATCCAGAAACTGAAAGACTTCTGAAGTCTAGTGGGCTTAAATATCTTAATTTGATCGCTGATCGAAAGGTGAGTGAATCATAATTTGTTAACAATTCTACTTTATCTTGATTTTTATTTTGATAATCTTTTAATTTTTGGAGAGACTTCAATTGTGAATGGAATGAATACAATATTTAATTCAAAATTTTCAGCATGATTCCTTGTGATTTAATAATAATGTTTACTCTACAGGGTGACGAAGATTTAAATGCATTCAAATACAATGAAGAGAAAACATTGTCTTGGTTGAAAAAGAAAACGGAGAGGGTTGCAGACATTCTTAAACAAAAAAACATAAACGTGGGTGGAGGAGCAGTATCGGCAACATTTATCAAAGCCAAATCAGAGTCCTTCGACAACGATGCATATTTGAGGTACGCTCACGGTATAGTTTCGGAATACCTGATGGAAGATTTGAGCTCGAAATTATTGAAATACTTGAACCTCACGGAAGAAAATAACTTAAAACGTAAAAGTCTGAGTAATCAAACCCAACCCGAAGCAAAAAAAGTGAAAATCGAGGACGAAAACAAAAGTAGCACTTCCAACGTTTTAGATTTAAGTAAACCAGAACCTAAACCTAAAACGTCGCTAAGTTCAAAAGATAAAGCTAGATTGAAGGCTGCCAGCAGTAGCAAATCGATTACTTCCTTCTTTAAGAAGTGTTGAGGAGTTAGAAGGTCAATTTTTAGGTTAATTCGAATAAGAATGCATTAGAGTGATTACGCAGATTGGAAACTAACTAACATTAAATGAATGGTCAAGCAATTTCCGGATTTTTTCCTTCGAAATGATTCTGTGATTTAAATCTTCGTCAAATTGATATGGATTTGGTGAAAAGATCTTTGTAATGTTGGGTTTTGTTTTAATACTCAGTAATTCTTCCGGTTGTTTTTGTATGATGTGACCTTGATTTCTTGTCTCTTATGAAGTGAACCCAAAAAAAAACCTATTTTTTTAAATTTATTTTTCCTGCTGTATTCAATTCATAATTTGTCTTCCAATGAATTGTTTCCATTGTGTGAAGGTGCACTTTGTTTCTTGTTTCTCTCTAAAAAAAATTCCAAATAGGCACATGATTTTTGGTATTTGTATATTTATAACTTTTAGGTTTCAGTGATATTTTGAAATGCAGTAGTGCGATTTGCACGTTTTGAGGAATTATCCCATATTTCTTTCACATTGGAATTTAAACTTCGATTGTTTGCCGTGCAAATTTATTTTCTGAAACTTGTAGTTGAATTCTCAATGAATTGGGAAAAACGTCACAGAAATTCTTTCAATCATCTCCCACTATAGTCAGATTGAAAATGTAAAATAATTCAATTAAGTTGAAGCAATATGGGGATTCCTGAAGGGTCCCTCCATAATTGTCTATTGTATGTATTTATTTTATAGTGTTTGACTATTGAAATTGAAATGTATGTGTATATGTAATACAATTCTTAAAAAAAAAGTTGTTTCTTTTTATGCTTCCTCAACGCAATTTCTCAAGTTTGGAAAAGAGCGAAACAATGCCATTTATACTTCTTGTATACTCCATTCACTTTTATAAAGTATCGCGGTTAGCCATGATTTAGGTTTATCAAGTTCTTTCACTTAAAACGGACGCAGGTTGGTACTCGTGGAAATCAAGCGACATTGCCAAGTCTACTTTCTATTTACTCTTTTTTTAACTTTATAAATGGAGTTAGTTCTTCTAAGGTTTAACTGTGGCGCAGGTTTCGTAGAACTACTACATTTTCATACTGGAGTATTTCGAGTTGTGCAAAAATGTATTTAAATGTCTTCTGAATTCACATAATATTTTCTCAAATTCATTAATTTCCCAAAGTAAAGGAACATTTTGAAAAATACGTAATTACTACGATTTTTCAGCAGAAACGGCAACGATGCTCGTTCAACTGAAAGAAGAATGGCTATAACGCAACATTTTCAAAACATACATGGTGAAATGTGTCAGAATTTCATGGCAAACCGCGATACTTAATAAAAATGAATGGAGTATAAGGAAGGCTCTATAAAGGGTAGTATACCAGAAACCGCCATTTTGGGTCCAACCATAGACTCGAAAATTTCAGATCCCTTCGAATGAAATGAAATCTGTACCTAATCGAATGAGCATATTTTCGGAATGAGAGATCTTGTGATGACTTTTTTCGGCATGCTCACATGAGAAACAATGGAAATAGGTTAGGTTCGTGGTGTTAGAATAATGCTGCGGCATCTAATTCTAATAGTCAAATTTATAATAATTAATTGTTTATGTTGGTGTATCACCCCGATAGATGGCGATGAAAATGTTGCGAGTCCTGTATGTAAGTATACAACATAAACAATAAATTATTATAAACTTGACTATTAGATGCTGCGGCATTATTCTAACACCACGAACCTAACCTATTTCCAATGTTTTTCATGTGAGCATGCCGAAAAAAGTCATCACAAGATCTCTCATTCCGAAAATATGCTCATTCGATTACAGATTTCATTTCTTTTGATTACAGACTTCATTTCATTCGAAGAGATCTGTAATTTTCGAGTCTATGATTGGACCCAAAATGGCGACTTCTGGTATACTCCCCTTTACAGAGCCTTAGTATAGACACAGAATACTTAACTACACAGAAGCGTCACTTAACGTCGGCACTTTGATCTTCAAGGGGCAAATTTTCGTGACCTTCATTCTCTGTTAGGTAGTACATATGTCATTTTTGAGTGATCCAGCAGGAAGTTTGAATTTCAACTTGACATATGTACTACCTAGCATGGCAGAAGCGTCATCAAATAAAGTTTTGGCGGGAAGGCGGAGTGACGCTTCTGTGTAGTTAGGTATTCTGTGGTATAGATGCATAGAACACCTGGTGTAACGACTCCCTACTAAAAATCGTGACCAAAACTTGTAGATCAAAATAGCATCCTAGATTTCAGATTTTGGTCAAGTTCCGTAATAATCCGCAATATTTTGCGGTCGTGACGCTATTTTTTGTATGACATAGGACACATAGGTTATGTTATGTTTTTAGAGAGATGACAGATGTTTTCATTGTGTCATGAATTGACCATATTCATTATAGCTATCGGTTGCAGCTTTTTGAGCATCTTTGGGTTGGTGCCATTGGTACCAATCTGTCATCAATGTCAATGTTCAATGTCAAACCTCATAAATGTCAATTGTCTTTGATTTGTTTACAATTTTTGAAGTTTTGAACGTGCTATTTATTTTGAATTTTGATGGAGCAAAAACAATTTTTGGTTAAAATGGATGCTAAAAAGGTGTAAGTACATCTTGTGTTCACCTAAATTTTATAAAGAATATAATGAAACCTAAATGTTAATGAATTGGCGGGCTTATTTCAAATCAGTAATGACAGTGATGACATATTATTATTATTGCTGCCAACCCAAAAACGCTCAAAAAGCTGCAACCGATAGCATATGAATATGGTCAATTCCATCAAAACATGAGTCCAATTTTTGCGTGTTACTGTGTTACAATCGGTTACGAGTTTCTGATATTTTTTGTATTTTTTCGTGAACGGTAATAAAGGGAAAGGTATTTTGACGTAGCCTTATTACGTTATAACACCTTCCCCTCTATTACCGCCCATGAAAAAATACAAAAAAGATAAAAAATCTCGTAACCGTTTATAACCGTTTGTAACACGGTAACACGCAAAAATTAGACTAATGATTAATTTCGAATGTCATATAAGATTGTGGTTATGGAAGAAAAGCGCGACATCTCTTGGGAGAAATGAAAAGCCGCACACAATATCAGATGATCAATCGACAAGAAAGTCTTAAACAAAATCTAATCAGTGCCAACACCTGGTAGGTATTTCTATGCATCTAGGTGTATGCCTTAGTAAAACTGGAAACGTCAGAGAATATAATTGGATCTATGGTCTAATTCTAACCTAAAAACGATCATAGAAATTAAATAAAAACTAAATTATAAATTATCAGAAGACCAATGAACGAGAATCTTGTTAGTTTTTTATTGGATCAAATATACAGGGTGATCCAGTTTTCCAGGCGAAATATCAGAGAACGAAAATGCTCGGGAAATGCTTTTTCAAGAAAGTACAGGGTGTTCAAACTTAGTTTGAAGAATATGATTAATCAATTTTGGCCAAACGGTTGAAGTTAGGTAAATATTCCAGTGGCGTCGGTAACTAAAAAATTGTTACGCTTCTGATTTCTCTCGAAATAAAAGTGCTCGAGGCCGATTTTCTCGAAAACGGTGCGGTTTAGAGCTTTCGATACCTATATATTATTTTTTTTAGAGGAATAATCTTCAGGAATTTCAATTCCATCAAAATATTCGAAGAAATGTCATTGGCGTTTCAAGTTGAGGGACTCGTAGGTAATATTAGGTATTAATATTAATAATCTTTTCGTCTAGATACTACCTATACGCCACTGCAAAGTCATATGGAAAATGGACAAACATTGAAAATTAATTCTTAACATGCACAAGGGACTTTTTGAAGTGCATCGACATATCATCAGCCATTTTGGAATTATTGTAAAAGGCCATCATTTATTCCTGCGAATGTAACACCCTGTATACCTCCCAGAAGTGAAAAGAAGAGAGTTTAAACGCGTGTTCGCGAGAACTTCATTCTTTTTCAATTAGTAGGTACCTACTATACCCCATCATTTTGTAACAGCTAGGTATAGGTACTCTGGAACCGGAACGCCCTGTATACACGATGTAATACGTGTACGTTTAGAATTTATATAGGTATGTACCCCTCTGCGAACTTTGACATGGATGAAGAATTGACTCATAAGTGTTTCCCCATTAAAAACGCAAATCCATTTAATTCCCTTGATGGAGACTGTAACGGCAAACCAAGCGCGAAACCCTCACAATGAAACGAACTCCTTATGTCGAACCATAAAACAAATTGTTTCTACCCCTTTCAAGGCAAGATCTGTCACATATTTAGAGGAATTACTTGAAAGAATTTTGAAAAATTCATCGGATTTCAACAAAACTTCGAAAATTTCTTAGTTGATCATGTTTGATTTTTTTATACCTACCTACCTACATTTTAAAATCAACAACTTAAAAGTAAATTTTCGAAATATTCATACCAAAAAGGATTCAATCGAAAAATATGGCATTTTAGCATGCTTCACCTACTACACATGACACAGAAATTACGTTAGTGATGAAAAAATTTGACGAATCTGTAAGAACTTAATCAGCATGATCTATCTACCCAATTTCGATCGCAAATGCTTCAAAATTCAACCCAATAAATGTCAATTTGCTCGATAGCCTCGGAGACTTCAACGATCGACCAAGCGCGAAACCTTCCCAACAAAACTATAACTCAAACCGACAGACTGAAATGACAAACATTATCTTTCAGCCTTCCTTACAAGGAGCTCTTCCACATACCCATCGCTCTAAAATACTCACACGAATTAGAAACAAATCGTCATTCGTCATCCAATGTCGCTCATACGCTTCAATTATTCTCCCACCCAATTCGAACGTTACATCAAACCTATATTCTCCGAACAGAGCTCGCCTTACCATACCTGTAGATATCCACCGTCTCTCCATCTTACATAACCCCACCTTAACTCAGTCACACTCCAGCAAAATCAACAACACCAAACTTCGGAGTTTCAACACAATTCTTTACTTAACGTTCATTAAAAGACTGATCGTAGAGTGCCATTAAATAACAACGCGAACGGTGATAAAATCCAAGTGAACAGTGCTCAAAAGTGTTGAATCCGTGAATAAAAAACACCTGTGAATTCGCGACGTTAAAATGTCGGGAAAAAAAGAACTTTGAGAGGCGTGGAGTGCGGTTTCGAAAGATGGAGGCGAAAATTTCGCACAGCGGCCTGTTGGCCCGCAGCCCCGAAGGTCACGCTGCCAGGGGGATGCAGATTAAGGGGAACGAAGACGTCTGGGTGGAGATCCAGGCTAACACCTTCAGGAACTGGGTGAACGAGCACTTACCGCAGAATTTGAGGGTGGCGGATCTGTCGCAGGATCTGGGGACGGGCGTGAGGCTGTGCGCCCTTGTGGAAGCCCTGCAAGGACGTCCGATCAAGCCTACATGGAATAGGAAACCGGCCAATCAGCATCATTACCTTGAAAATGTTACATGTGCGCTGAACGCCATAGAACAGGACGGCGTCAAACTGGTCAATATCGGTAAGAATTGCAGAATAAAATACAGGACGATCTTTCGATAACTCTTGGAAATTTCGGGCTGGGAGAATGATTCGAATTTTGGCGGAATCGACTCTACTAAACGCATAAGCTAAAATTATTTTTGACCTTAGAGGCTGGTCCAAAATTTGCAAAACACGAGATCATCTGAATCTCTATGAAATTCTGGTTTCGTCATAATTTATCTTCGACCCATGACGATCATGACATTCGTTTTTATACAGGGTGCTCCTAACAAAGACAGAGAGGAGATTCCTAGAATGATTTAAAAAAAAGTCCCATGAAAATACGACCGCAGTTAGATGTTTTTTCGAGTTTTTTCCTCGTAGTATCTGCATTTCACAAGATACTTATATTCAACTGATTCTTGGCATAGATATTCCAATTTGAAGGTTGAACCATGTGACATGCCAATTTCGATATAGCAAACCTACAGAGTGAAATTTTTTCTGTAAGAGTAGGTATCGTTGATTTCTTCCAGAATTTTTGTTGGTGAGTCACTGTTGGTTTCAAAAAATTCTAATTAGAAGCTTTGTTGTTATACCAATCTTTAGGGTCTCCAAAAGTTTTGTCGTATCTGCTACCGATTTCGAAAAAAAAATTCTTTCAAAATCGTCAGGAAAATCAAAATTGTCATGAAAAGCCAGTAAGTATGAAAAAAATCCAAACTATTTAAGTCTAGGGATCATGGCGGACCAATCAACCAGTGGCACCTGTTTTCATAATTTTCGTTCAAATACTCTCTAGTAGGTACACCCTATATCTCGAAAACGAAACGTTTGCAGTCCCATATTTATGTGATTTTTTCTTGAAATCATGCAAGGAATCTTCCCTCTTCGTTTGTACCTCCAATTCAAGAACACCCTGTAGAGCAGAGATGATACTACGAAAGTAGGTTTAAAAGTTTTTGAGTTCTGGAAGGGTTGAAGAACCTAGAGTTAATCAGTGTAGGTATGTCAAAGCAAATAAAAATTCTTATGATTACAGGATTTTGTTTCGAAGTAAGGTATATTCTGAGAAAGGATTGAATGAAATTGACTATAGTTATTACATAAATTAATAAAATCTGAAATAACTTCCAAATTATTGAAGCAAATCATCACGTTTCTTTGCCGAATCTGCTTTAATCATAAAAAAATAAGGTTCTAATTGTAAAAACAAAGGTTATAAGGCCATTACTCTGGGACAGCCTGATGTAATGCTATGTCAGTATTTAACAATAGTAGGTATATGCTAGTGGAAGTTTCAACATTGTCCACGGATCTTGATTAATTCTTCTCGAAATTATGGTTTTATATACTCCATTCACTTTTATAATGTATCCCGGTTGGTCATGACATTCTGACACAATTCACCGTGTATATTTCGAAAATGTTAGGTTATAGAAATTTTCCTGTCAGAAAAATAAGCAACTTTGTCTTTTCTACATGGAAGTCGTAGTAATTACGTATCTATCAAAATGTTTATTTACTTCGGGAAAATAATGAATTTGAGACAATATCATGTGGATTCAATAATTCCTGAGACCTGGCGAATGTTGAAGAAACTTTTTTCTCTGTTAATACTGGAAATATTTCACGCATATAGATATTGTTAGAAGATTCAGTTATGCTTTTTTCTTGTACGGAAATCAAGAATCCATTGTTGAAATTTTACTGAAAAATAATGAACAGAATAGTCCGTTACTTTGTGATATTTCATTAGAGAAAAGAATAAAAGTACTCAATAATAACCCGACAAAAAAACTTGTAAACGCACCCAGGGGGGAGGGGGGGCATTTTCCCCGAAAAAAAAATCGAAAAAACACAATGCAAAGTAATATTTTTTAACAAAAAGCATTCGTGCAGGTGTTGCCACCAGCACTCATGCTTCTTGTTAAAATATTACTTAGCATTTAGCAATGTGTTTCTTCGATTTTTTCGGAAAAATTAGATGCCCTTATGATATTACTCACGAAAAAAGTTTTATCGAGTTTGAAATTGCCCTCTTTGCCAGATTTTTTCGCGATTTTCGCTCATATATGAATCGTCTTTTCGACCGTATAAAAATTTTCTCACTGTATCGCAGATTCGCTACGATTTTAAGATTCTTCTGGACCCACTTTCTCGACAGTTATCATTTCAGTTAGTATATAAAACGAACGATTTATTCAATAGTCGTAGCCAAATTAAAAATTGCTGAATGGAAAGGGCGTTTATTACCTATTATCGTAATTATTATAGCTCGCAAAAAGAATAAAGTTGATATAAAGACGATATGGATCAAACGAATGCACAAATCTACATCTTCCTACCTATATTCACAAAAAAAACCTTTCACAAATGTATTGAACATCTCTAAACTAGGTTCTACCTATCAAATTACCTATCTAACATGCATCAACGACTCAATTATGTATCTATAATCTTGCGGTCTGACGGCTTCTTTAGGATAATCAGGAATGTGGTATTTCTTGGTCTCAGCTTTCAAAAAATGCGTGAAACACATCGAAATAGCACTAAGTATGAAAAGTGGCATATAAAACAGACACTTCTGAGAAATCTTATAAGAGCCCGCGTGAAAATGACAAATTTCAGACAATCCAGGAACAGTACACAGAATCCCGTAAGTTGTAAACCTGAACTCATTCGGGTACAACTCGGATAAACAGTAAAAATTGAAAAATACGAGATTCTCGGTGAAGGACAACTGTACAATCAAAGCTATCTGGAAATAAATAGACGTACTGTCAGGGTTGATGAACAAGATGGCTGACAGAAAAAAAGATATCGAAAAGTACCATATATACGTCGGTATCCTTCCGATTATGAACATCAGGAAGTACGTCATAACTGTCACGAAACCCATACAGAACCCAGAATCTAGGAAAGCCAACAAGATTCGATCGGTGATCACCCTCGTTAACTTATTTCTGTCTAGATATATAACGGAAGAAGCGCTGAAAATGGTTAAGAATTGAATGAATATTCTTCTTCGAAAAACAGGCTTCGAGAAGTTCTTCAAATGGTTCCACATGGAATCAGTTTTTTCATTCACATCCTGAAGATCATTTCGATCGATCCCTAAAAGAGAGTAAGCTCTCCTTTTGTTTCCCCTGAAGTAGAGATATCTTGGAGATTCCTTTGTGAAGAACAGAAGTATTAGGATGAAAATACAACAAACTACGTTGATTATACTGATGTTCCTCCATCTGTGGCAATATTTGTAGAGCAACCATTGGATGCACTTGGAAATGCTCAATCCAAAGTGGAGCAACCATGCCATGATTTGACGTGAGTTGCTTGTTGTTGACTCGATGTAAATCACGAAAACTGTATAATAGAAAATCATGAAGGAACCAAGGAAGAACCTCCCAATCATTATAGTAGGTATTTGAGCAATGACTATCATGCAGAGACCAAGAGAAAGAAAACCTCCCCCAAGGAGACCTGCAGGTTTTCTTCCCTTATAATCTGCGAAAATTCCAATAGGTAACTAAGAGCGACCTGTCCATATTTCAGTATGATCTCTATGATTTGTTTCTTCATAAAAGACACGCAGTAAAGGTTGAAATAATCACTTATTGTTTCACTTGTACCATCGTCGTCTGTTCCTTCCAGTGGCTTTGTTATTATTCTGGAGCATTTTTGAATTGACGAGGCTGGTGAATTTTTCAATTCTTTCATGATATCGTCATATTTATATTCATGCTTTTTGGCAAGTTCAGCATAGTTCCTCTTATTGTAATAGCAGTAATGATTTTTTTCGAGATCATAATCCTGCACTGTTATATTCAAAATTTGGTCGTAAGTAAAGAAGCTCTCCAGTTCTTCCACATAACATCTGGCGTATCTTGTAGGTTGAAATAGAATCATAAAAACCGGGGCGTGACTTCCTATGGCCAGCAAAAAGGAAAGTAAGAAAATCGGTGCTAGTCTCTTGAAATCGGCCCTTTGGTACAGAGCAGCAAGGAATTCGTAATCATCTTCATTTTTGGTGGTTCCATGCATACAAATTGTAGATGCGTTCGGAAAATTGGGCTCGTTTCTTGGCTACTTGATCGTGGGATAATGGTTTGAACTCGTATGGGAGTTTGAATCTCACTTTTCGCATGTTTTGAAAGAGGAAATGGCAGTTTGTCAGTATTGATCTATCATAGATATAAGATGTCTAAACACTTGGTGTATGCACTCATCAATTTTTGAATGTATCTAATGACTTTCGACGAAATCGAAAATATAAGAAATGTTTCGTGGCGGCGCCGCAATGTCATTTCAGTGTATTTTCCGTTGTCGACTTGAGGCGCGTTCGGTATATGTATCCATATCCGTCAGCTCCTTTCTATCCGCTTGCTCCGTTGGCGTTCGATAATTAAGTCTGTTGACACATGGTTGACACTTTCCTCTCTGTTCTGCGCTCCGAAGTCACGTGATTGTATATCCGTTTGTATCCGTATTCTTTCGCTCCACTCCGGGAACGAAATAACGAACCCAGTAGGTATTGGTTAATATATCAACAGCTGATCTTCTAAGGTCGAATTTGACATGACCACAGAATGACATTTTTATGTAAGGGAATCTTAGACTATACAGGTGTCCGGGAAAATGTGGAAAATCTCTCGGATTCAGATAAATCATAAAAAAATAGGATGGCAAGTTTCCATCATTTTTTTCCTAGCGGCCCTCCCTACGGAGATACGGCCTCCTAAATGACGTCACTGTAAATCCATTTTACTGGAATAAATTTCAAACTACATAACTTTATATAATTCAAAGAAAATCTGATATGATGAACAGTGGTAAGGACCTCTTAAAATACTGTCCTTAAATTTAAATTAGCCCTTTTAGTTCACCAGGGGCGGACTAGGTTGTACATTTTAATGCTAGCATTTTCAACATTCTGTACGATAAGAAGTCGAAAAATACAGAAAATGGGTAGTGATAATTAACAAATTTACTAATTTCAACAAAATTCGACAACTAAGTTTTTGAGTTTGAATTACAAAGTAAGTTTTCATCATTATTATCTAGCTACCATAGTTACTAAGATTACAAGAATTTTTCCAATTACAAGAAATTCACAATGCGATAACAAATTATTTTTGATCATACAGTGCCACTTTACTTGAGAACGGTTCATTTTATCGACAATGAACAGGAGTACTTTTTATCAGTTAAATGTTCAAGCTATCCAAATTTTTTTTCTACTCCTTATCATACAGGGTGTTGAAAATGTAACCATTGAAATGTATAACCTAGTCCGCCCCTGGTAAACTAAAAGAGCTAATTTAAATTCAAGGGCAGTATTTTAAGGGGTTCTTACTACTGTTCATCATATCATTTTTTTTATTATATTAAGTAGTTTGAGATTTATTCCAGTAAAATGGAATTCCAGTAACGTCATTTAGGAGGCGGTATCTCCGTAGGGAGGGCCGCTAGGAAAAAAATGATGGGAACTTGTCATCTTATTTTTTTATGTTTGATCAGAACCCGAGAGATTTCTTACATTTTTCCGGACACCTTGTATATCAGTTATAGTCAAAGAAGGGAAATATCTTTTTCAGAATTGAATCAAAATGTCGAAAATATGAACACCAATCATTGCTTGAAAGAACTATCCACCATCCACACAACGCGATCACCAGAATAAATTCAAATATTTGAAATAACTAATGAAAATCAGTGATAATTTGTGAATAGCTCCACCTGAAGTGAAAAGAACGAAACTTTTCTGATATTCTCAATTTTGGCGAAACAAAATCTAATCGGGAAAGAAAAGTCTATAAAGCACTCCACTGCTGAAGTGCTTTTTCGATGACTTAACACATGGTGAATGCACTGATTAGAATTTGTGTCGACCAAATTGATAATATTGGCAAAGATTCGTTTTTTCCACTTCAGGTGGCGCTATATTCACAATTTATGACAGATTGTTATTAGTTATTTCGAATATTCGAAATTATTCTGGTGAACATCTTGTGTCAATAGCCGATAATTTTGTCAAACTAATTTGGTAATATATATATATATATGATATCTGATACGGGCTTTCCCCGCACTGAACGATTCTCACGCTCCCAGCTTGCATGTTGGTGTGAAATCTCGCACTCTTGACTATTCTTTGAATCTTGCTGATGGAGAAAACGAGAGATATGCCATCTATCATCTTCTAGAACTACGAGAGGGAATTGGTTGTCTGACTCTTAACTAGATGTCGCCTTTACGTACACTGTACCTTAAAGACTTCGTCTAGTTTTGTTAAGAGGACCTCCGTTCCACTTCAATTTTCATCGTGGTAGGGTTATGTTGTCCTGATGAGATCATTTAAAAGATCGAAACCTAGGTCGGCATCTACCCACTTCGATGAAATTGGAACTTTCGTTAGTTTCTGGATGATGATATGTGGCAAGTTCGACTTTCGAGTCGGATCCATGGCGATGGTTGATATTTATATCAATTGTCGCGATGTATCTGATTAATCGAGAATATATTTGATATATTAAATTTCCCTCTGGGATACTTCCTTCTGGAATAAACCTTCGTTAGTTCGTTGATATATATATATAAAATGTCATTCTGTGGTCATGTCAAAATTTAATTTTGGCAGATCAGCTGTTGATTAATCAATCAAATCGATAAAGATGCATAGAACGTCTGGTGTAACGACTCCCTACTAAAAATCGTGACCAAAATTTGTAGATCAAAACGGCATCCATGATTTCAGATTTTGGTCAAGTTCCGCAATAATCCGCAATATTTTGCGGTCGTGGCGCTACTTTTTGTATAACATGGGTTATGTTATGTTTTTAGAGAAATGACACAATGACAGTTGTCTCTGATCAAAACATGTCATAAAGATTGTGGTTATGGAATAATAGCGCGACCTCTTTCGGGAAAAATGAAAAGCCGCACAAAATATCAAATGATCAATCGACAAGAAAGTCTTAAACAAAATCTAATCAGTGCCAACACCAGGTATTCTATGCATCTAAAAATCGATCAAGGGAAAAAAGACCGTAATGACATTGTATGACATTGCGGCGCCGCCACGAAACATTGCTGATATTCTCGATTTGGTCGAACGTCATTCTATTCGAAATTTGACGAGTGCTTACACCATTCTTCATACTCAGCACTTCAAAATGGGATTTTATGAGACCATTTCATGGAAACCTTAAAACCAAAAACCACAAAACATTCAATTCTTTAATTGAATCTGTGGCTCTTGTATATGTTTCTTTGTTGTGGCATAGAATATGACATATATCATATAATTATCTATTACATAATGTATCGTACAAGTTACAAGCTTTGAAGCTAGTCGTTTCAGAGGGGTCTCCTCGTGAGACCTAGGAGTAATCAGTATAAACAATATCGGTATCAGTATCAATAATTATTAGATATATGATATATGCCGGGTATTAGATGCATCTATGGTCGCGAAACGCATTCAAACATAGAATTCTATGTTCAAACCTCCAATCTAGCTGAAATCTAAGCTGATATCTGTCATCAAGCGTGAGCCTTTTCATTCAAGAGCAGATAAACCTAAAGAAAATGCCGGGGCTCAAACCAGCCAAACTCAATGCCGCCTCAACTGACGCTTTGCTAGGACGCGTCAGCCACAAGTATGGAAGAATGAAAAATGCCGAAGAATCAGAATTTACAGACTCTCTAGGCGGCAAATTCACCCGAAAGATAGTACCAGTCTTCCTCGTGACGCTTTGGGTTGGTATCGTGAGCCATTCCAAGGTCTTCATGATCATCTTCCAACATCCTAAGATATCCAGATGCGCAGTACCGGAGCTGGAAGGGCATTTTTCTTTCGAGCAAATATTGAATTTGACAGTGCGCCTTCAAGACAACGATTACGGGCAATACTGCGCTTACGATCTCAGGGACTACAAGAAATTGATAGACGCCCATGGGTACGATTACGACGCTCTGATGGGGGCCATATCAGACGCTCCGAATGCGCAACAGAAAACGTGTCACCATCACCTAGTCAAGAAGATAAAGGAGGAATTCGACGATATTGGAAATGTGGAAAATTCTCACGACCACTTGGAACTGTATTGTGAATCAGTGAAGATAAAACGGATGATGGATATAGCCGTCAAATACGGTCAGTTTTTGCTCAGTGTCCCCATCGGTGTCATCGGAGATTTCTATGGGAGGAGGATGGCTTTTTTGGTCTCTGGTGGTCTCTTCACATCTGGGATAATCTTCACCATCATGCCCCACGTCATTCCTGTCATAATCGGAAGATTCCTCATTGGCACCAGCATGATACTTTTCTACACAGTGTTTGTAATATTCATCGAATCGACCAGCGCTGGTGGTAGAAGAATGGTTGCTCTTCTTCTTCACGAAGGAATATCGTTAGGACGTTTTACAGAGTACATCCTTTACAGATACATAAAGAACTGGAGATATATAGTTTACATAAACGCTGTTATGTGTTTCTTCATGATAATTTCTGTGTTTTGCATCAACGAATCCCCGAGGTGGCTTTATTTCACTGGGGATAAGAGAAAAGCTTATAAGATCTTAGGTGAAGATCGACCTGACGCTCCTTCGAGACTCAAAAAGAAGAAGTTGCTGCCGCATTTCAAAAATTTCGCCATGCCGGTCTTCCGGAAAAGGTTGATGATCCAGATGATCACCATTTTCTGCACATCTTCAGTGGTGTTCTTGATACGAAGCAAGTTTTCCAGGGAGATCACAAATTTCCTTCTGAAGGAACTGATGGATTCCGGAATGATCATGGGATCTGTCACCGTTCTTACCTTCATCTTGATGGCGGTTCTAGGAAGGGGACAGACTATCATGTGTTTCTTCACGATCACCAGCTCCCTGAGCACCATGCTATTCTTCAATCCTCGAATGAGCAAGATGATCAAAGACGTTTGTTTGGTGCTTATAGCGTCGCTGACCGAAAACGCGACTTTCTTCGCCTTTTACATGATTTCGGAGTTTTATCCCACTGATTTTCGGTTTACAGGGTACGGTTTGTGTTGTGGTATTCACGGTTTCGGGGATATCTTTCATTTTCACGCCATATCCTACAAGATTCCGTTTAGGAGTTTGTTTTACGCGCCTCTGTTCGTGATTACGGAGGTGTCCATGGTGTCTACGCATTTTCAGGTCGCGACCCGTGGACCTTTTAGGTTAGCTGATTATCCGAGGGAGGCTATGAAGGAGAGCGATTATAAGGAAATCGTGAAAACGATGGCGTACCAGCAGAGAAAGTCTACGATGAACGTAAGATGAGGTGGTTTAGTATTGTAAGAGAAAAATAAAAAATGTGAAAATTTGCTAAATAAAAATATGTTCAGTTTCAAATTTATTTTTATGGTTTTAGAGAGATAGGTTGCTCTGTATCTGCTTGTCAATGGGTGCGTTTAACCGACTAGGCAGCTACCGCTCCGATCCATCGGTAACAGTTGAGAAACATCGAAGTTTTATGAACGACCTTTTCGTTTCATGCTCCTTCATATGTCAAAGCCACATGATTTGATGTCGTACTCTTGTTCATTTCCCTTTTCAAATGAAACTTCAACCTATCACCAACAACAAACTTCACGCTTTTGACATGTAGCATAAAAATAGACCGCTCGAAAAAATGGCGTCCACTCAGATGTAGCGCCCAGGTAGCATAAAGGTTCATCCGACTTTTTCACAACAGTTGGCCAAGTGTTGAGTCCGATGAATGCACCCATTGCCAAAGCAATACACAGGGTGCGTCAGCAAGGCGTACGACTCAAATAGCGTCTAAACTATACCGTGTCTAAAAAAACTACATTATGGTTGTAAGGTTGACAAAAATCTACAAACTAAAAATAATTTTACATATGCATGGTGCGTCAAAAAAATGTTATGGAAAAACAGGTCGTTTTTTCAAATGAAACACCGTGTATTTCATGGCATAATTCTTTCGAGGACAACAAGAGCTTTACACTTGCTTACCTCATTTTTGAAATTTTATCATGGCGTTGCCACATAATTCGTATTTTTAGGATAATAATAATAATATCAGTACTTTATTGACCACAGTAAAAGGCCATCTAACGGAGTCCTTCAGCCCTTTTTTACGATATTTTAGTGTTTTTTTTAGCAACCGCTGTGTTCAATTTAGATAAACGGAATTTTTACAGTAGTTAGCGGTATCAGTTTCATCATTCGGTAAACATCCGAAGTGTCTAATATAAATTAACCAATTTACTCGAATCAAATATGCGAAAACCCGATTTTTTTCAAATGGAACACCCTGTATTTTTCTCTTTCATGAAATTTGTTTTTCAAATGTTTCAAATTTTGATGGAACCCTTAGAACACTAAACATATCCTTAAAATAATGATAAATGATCATTTTGATGCCATCAAAATTCGAAACAAATTCCATGAATTGGAAAATAGTATATTATATTATAAGGATTAAAAGTGCATATTTTTTTTACGAGCAATGTTTGCAGTTGCGAGGCGGAGCGCAGCGCAGCCGAGCGAATGCAAAATTGCGAGTAAAAATAGGCACTTTTAGTCCGTATGATATATACTATTTTTTCTCCAACCAAGTCAAATATCTGGTAAGGTTTGGTATAGTCCATCCAAGAATGATTGACATCAGAGCAGGCCTTGAAAGTCCAGTCGCAGCTTTATTTCTAGTTACAAAAAAGTAACTAAAAATTTTCTGTGCTTCCATTATAGATATAGAAATAACCTAAAAATTGAACGATATTTTTTTGAAGTAAGGAACTTTGAACACGAAAATGTTCCCAATTTTCACATACGATTACCAGTGTGTGAATCTGTATACCAGCAGTATATTATTTTCATCTTGTATTGATACATTTTCGATCTTACGATCAATTATAGGAGCATACAGCCTGGAAATTCTGGTTTGATAACGAAAAATATCGTGGGTGATTAAATAGTACGGTACTTTTCAATGTTCAATATGAATATTCGCTAAACCGAAAAAATCTAGTTGATAATTTGAAGCGTGTGTTACTGCAATGTGAATGGATTGGGAAATTTGTAATAGATATCAAGACAGAAACAAAACTTAACCAATGGATCTATTTAATATATGAAGAATTTTGTCATGACATTGTAACATCCAATATTTGTTAACAATGAAGGTGTAAAATATGGAATATGAAAAATATAAATATTCCTATTAGGTATTCTGTTTCAACAACCACAACATGTTTATTTCCTCATCTGGGCAGAACTCTTCATGTTCATAATGAAAGGTTTTGTCAGCATTTCATAACATTGCTTATATTTTGACTAATCTCCTCTCATTTCTTTTTCTACGTGCTCTGTGCAGGCTTTCAATTTTTTAGCTGTTCACTCTTCAAAAGCCTCATTTCAAAGATATTTATTTCACTTGCTCAATTTTTTGCCAAATTCCGAAACATTGATGACAGAACAAAATGTCAGTGATATTTCCAACACCAACCGGAATTCTGCAACTCAAAATATTACTGAATGGCATTACCAACATAATTCCGATTTTCCAAAGCCCCCCGAGATGTCAATCATTCTTGGATGGACTATAAATATTGATCGTCAAGTAGACGTCAGTAGACTTCAAATTTCAATTAGAGAGCTCAAATGCAATTACTTTTAGTCCTAGGATTAAAAGTGTTGCTATGCAACGAGCAAATTTTTGTACGGTAAGGGAATTGATGGCTTTTGCACCAGAAAATAGTACAAAAATGTCAACATTTTTCGATGGTTGGAGAAAAAATCGGGTTTTCGCATATTCAATTCACTCGAATTAAATTTAATCAAATTGGTTGATTTACATTAGACACTTTGGATGTTTACCGAATGTACTGTAAAAATCCCGTTTATCTAGATTGAACACAGCGGTTTTTATAAAAATTTTGATAAACCCCTCAAAACACTAAAAATATCCTAAAAAGGGCTGAAGGACTTCGGTCGATGGCCTTTGACTGTGGTCAATAAAGTACTGATATTATTATTATTATCCTAAAATTACGAATTATGTGGCAACGCCGTGATAAAATTTCAAAAATGAGGTATAAGTGTAAAGCTCTTGTTATCCTCGAAAGAATTATGCCATGAAATACACGGTGTTTCATTTGAAAAAACGACCTGTTTTTCCATATCATTTTTTTTATAAAAGTGAATGGAGTATATATTATAGATATCTATTAGTGTAAATCTCTTGTTGTCCTCGAAAGAACTATGACATGAAATACAGGATGTTCGCACCCTGTATATGTAAAATTAATTTTAGTTTTTAGATTTTTGTCAGCCTTACAACCATATCATATAAGTTTTTCTCTATTTCAACCGTACGCCTGACTGACGCACCCTGTAATTGATGAAGGCTTTCATGTTCGGATATACAGGGTGTATTTGAATGACACCGAAAAAATAAAAGGGGGGATTCTTTCCAGAAAATGAAAGTGGGTATTTGGTATTTTTGAAAAACCTACCCCCGGAAAAGTTACACCCTTCCGAAGATGAAGAAAACAAAATTTTTTTCTTTTTTATTTTTTCTGTATATTAAGCTGAAGGTGGGCATTCCCGAAATTTATTATAATTGTATCTATATATATAAAACAGAGTTGTTGGTTACACCATTTATAACTCGAGATCGGATGGACTGTTTGTTATGAAACTTCATTTATGGATTCGTCTACGGCCTAGTTATAAAATACATTGAAACTCTGAAAAATTCGATGAAAAATTTGCTTTTGTAGATATTTGATAGATTTTTTTTCATTTCAATTTATTCATTTCATTTAAAAGTAGAATTATTATAATTTGGTTGGCTGTTTGTGTTCAATAAAATATTTTTTAACATGAGCTTGCAATACATTTCTGTTTTTCTCGCAAATGCCATTTTTTCTCAAAGGGAAAATTCCCATTAAAAAAAAAGTTGTGAGAAAAAATATTTTGGAGGGTTACTATTTCAACCCTTTCTGAGCATACTTCAGGGTTAAAAAAATTCCAGCATGTGTAATTGATAAATGATAATTACCAAGTTTCGTGTCCTTAGCTCAATATACGGGCAAAATAAAAAAGAAAAATATTTTTTGTTGATCTTCGGAGGATATAAAATTTTATAACAAAAACCCACTTTAATTTTCCTCAAAGAATAGCCCCTCTCATTTTTTCGGTGTTATTCAGATACACTTTGTATATGTATATATATTCTTTCGAAAGAGATTGATACAAACTTTTGTCTTGACAATATATAGCCTGTAATATGGCGACAAGAAACAGATTGTATCAAAGAAAAAAAAAAAGGTCTTTAGTGAAAGCTTCAGCACTTGATGAAGAGCTCAAAAAGAGGCTCTGTAAGAGTGAAGCGGAACCTCTGCTGATTTACAGACTAAAGTGCCGAATGATCTGCTGGTAAGCATCGATGTTGAGTATCTTCACACCGGTTCCTTTAAATAATTCTTTGATCTACATATTGAAAACAATTCCGGCATAAACCGGAAATGAGAGACTACCATTGTTCATTTTGCTTGGTTGTCTGCCATCTGTAATACTAGAACTAAACCGGCCAAGCTTGTGGTGGGGCCCGTGATGATGCGTTTGCAAAATAGATATAGAATCAAACTCGTCAGTAACTTTTCCTCTTATTGAAAATCTTTACTTATCGGTCAATAAAATGGAAACAAAGCAAAATAATAATGAACGTTTCAGAGACTAATTTTGAAAACGGATAGGTCAACTGAGAGAAGTACCTATATCATTATTCAATATCATTATTATGCTTCCTTTTTCAATAGATTTCCATTTATCGATTTCTTCGTTTTTGCCTTCAACAACTTGAAGTTCGCTGTTGTTTTCAGATTATGTAGTGGTTTATTGAAGATTCTTATACATGATGTATGATGGAAAATAAAAAATTTCCACAGTTTCGGACGGTTCCATTTTTTTCGCTGTAGGCATGAAAATGTTTTTTCAATTTTCGTGGAAACTATTTCGCTAAAATTCTCTAAAAATCGGGTGCATTGAAAGAATGAAATCCGTTTTGACCACCGAGAATGAAAATCGCAAACTTTGCAGGTTTTTCGCGATTTTGGAATTGAGTACCAAATAATAAGAGTTGAGAAAATGACACCTATTTCAGACCTCACAAATAACCCAACACGTTTAACACAATATTCCTGAAATTTGAGATCAGATACCCTTTTTACAAGCCTGTTTTGAATCGCATCTTCAGCCATTTTGGAATAATTGAAAAAAAAATGTTATTTTTCTCCCCCTGTATCTGGAAAATTGAAAGAGTTAGAACCCATGGTTGTGAGAAATGTGTTCTTATCTCTAGTAGTACTATATCCTCTCAGTTTCTTACAACTTCCTTGAGACACCCTGTATAATGTCGAATATCAAGAATGAGATTTTTTAGGTGTAGATAGGTAGATAAAGAAAGATCATCTGTATTCCACATGCTTCCATGGTCGAACGAACGCAAAGTATAGTGTATTGTGAGCAATTAAGCACACAAGTAGGTACCTATTTGCACTGTTCCGACAGTTACGTTAGTCATTTCATTGGTTTCATCGAATTGAGGTTGAACTATTCATAAATGAATATGACTCATCTTGTGGGATACTCAAGTGCTAATGAACTGACGCTAATGAATCAAATTTTTAATTCAAATCTCCGAAATGACGTTACTTGTGCTACTTTACTTCTACGATGAAGTGTCTTGGATGAAAGATACATACACCGTGAAGTCTTATTGAAGACTGGTCAAATACCAGAAACTTTTTTCATTTTTCCACAACAGTTTTTCACAACTGGAAATATTGCGAAAAATATCTATACACTACAGATAAAAGAGCTTCGTTCTACTCTGGATAACTATAAAGATTGTTCAATTAATCAGGGTATTGCGGTGTAAATCATAATGAGAATTGTGTTGAGCAGTTAACTGATTGTTATTGTTCAAGTTAAGGCTGGCATTTAATGTGGGTTGTCTTCTTCCCACAATCATATTAATTAGAAGGTAAACTTCCGTATAGAGCGATTCGAAATGAATGAAACAAATAATTCCCATAACTCAATTAGGTATAAGATTGGGAAATTATTATCCTTGACATAGAAAGAAAATGACCGGAATATTTGGACGACTTCAAATTCTTCTTCGTTTTCAATCGAGTGGGCACAAGCGTTGAAAATATTTCAGTGTAGGTGTTCTTTTTGTGTATCAAGTAGAACATGCTAGATTATTTAATTTACTCATCTACATGACAATGTAACGTTTCTTTCTAGTTATATACTATACTAAAATGGTGTATACCATACTAAAGTGGTTCCAGAAGAATCTCAAAATCGCTGCGATACAGTGAGAAAATTTATATACAGTCGAAAAGAGAAATAATCGATTCATACGTGGGTGAAATTTCGATTCTCTATAGGCGATGACAAAGTATTTTTGAAAAAATCGCGAAAATCACGATAAAATCTAGCAAGAAAAAGCAATTCTGAACTCGATAAAACTTTTTTCACAGATATCCTGGACGTGGTGAGAATATACGGATCGGAAGAGGAAAGGACAAATCAAAATATTTTGTTATTCATATTTTCCATTATTTTCCCATTTCTTCAGGAAAATTAATCAAAATTCGACATTTTGCCTATAAGATCACCCGATTTGCAGAGATCTATCGATAAGGATAACTACTTAATAGGGGCCCTACTATACTCTGTTCGAATCTAAGAAGGAGCAATACAACATGTTTGGCGCAACGGTAGGAGGGCTTTCTTATAGCTACTTTCCGTCCAGAGTCGAATCGAGGAGATTTCACACAATCGTTCAGTTTATTTATCCATGTCTCATTCAGATAATAAATTTTTTCGCTTTGTTTCCTTAATGAGCCGATTTTTTTTCAAATAATCTCCTCTCCACACAATTATTTCATCCCTTTCTATAGGTAGACTATCACGACCACGTTTTTTGAACTTGAATTCCATTTTTTTCAATAATTTATAGAACGTTATTCTTTTGAATTTTGGCAAACTGTCGTCATCATTCACGATTTCTAGTACTGTAGAAATCGTTGGGATTTCATTCCGGAAAAAAAAAACCGTGAACAATTCTTCTGATAAGGTTCATATCGAAATCGGTAACCGAATCGATTATTTTTAACGACTGGGCTCTCCTCTTAGGTGGCGTCAATGTTTTATTCTCTTTATATACTCTGAGAATTCTGAATACAGCTGAATCACCCCTAAGGATTTTGAAACAATTCATACTGAGTCTCTTTTCGATAAATCAAAACTATCTCTTTCTCACCAGCAGAGAAATGCGACCTTTTGGACTTTTTCCGTGGTGGTCCCCACATATCACCCTCAGATGCAGTATCCGTTTCCGAATTCGATATTGTTCTATAAACACTATATTCACTTTGTCAAAAGATTTGCCAACATATTACCAAAGAGTAAATATTATCTATCTCTCTTTGACATTATCTATCTACTCTTTGACATCACACTTTCCACAACAAAATCTATAAACACTTTGAACAGCTAGACCTTCACAGTAGCTCTAGGTATTTTAACTTGTCTTGTCAATTGAAAACTTCGATATTTATGCAAATCAAGATGGCTTTAAGCTTTAACCCATTAAGGGAAAGGACCCAAATCTGGTGTTTCTCGGAGTTACCTTGTCGGAATCTTGAGCAGCCGGCAAAGAGTTTCGTACAAAATAATATGAAATTTTGGACCGAAACTAAATAGGTATACATATTTCGCATATTACAAGTAAATGGCCATTATAAATTTGAACAGAGATCTTGTCAATTGAAAACTTCGATATTTATGCAAATCAAGATGGCTTTCACCCATTGGGAAAAAGGACCCAAATCTGGTGTTTCCCGGAATTACTTTGTCGGAATCTTGCAAGATTCCGACCCAAATCTCTTGAACTCTGGTGTTTCCTGAAATTACCTTGCCGCAATCTCGATCATCCAAAAAAGGAATTATTTAATAAAGATAATATAAAAACAAAACAGAATAAAAAAATAGAGTACGTCGGATATAAAATGTTTATGACAGTTGCAAATCATAACAGAAATTTTGCACTAGAGATTCTGAGGAAAAAAGTTCAAATGTGGGAATTGCTGACTCAAATTATCGAATCATTTCTATCCAGCACCATCCACAGTCCGAGTACGATCCTGGCAGTCTCTCAGAGCGTTAAAAGGGAGCGTCGTTATGACCGTTTGACCAATAGGAGCTCCATTCTGCGCAAACCAGACGATTCTGTTTGTTAACAAAGCTCCTTCTTATATCTGACCGTACTACAGTCTTTTTCTACAACATAAAAAAGCCATTTCACTAGCATTCCAGTTCGAAAAATATTCATGTGGAATTTAAAGAGATTCCTGTATATGTTAGCATCTATTGACTTATTTCATCGAGCTATATTTTTCCAGGGAATGTCGATATTGTGAACGGAAATCTGAAACTCATTCTGGGTTTAATCTGGTCCCTCATTGTCAGATACCAAATAGGAAGATCCAAATTCCCCCCAAGAAAACTGATGTTGAGTTGGCTGCAAGCAGTGCTACCAGAGTGCAAAGTCAACAATCTGACCACAGACTGGAACTCTGGAATATTACTTTCAGCTCTAGTCGATTACTGCAGACCTGGGCTGTTTCCTCATTGGAAATCCTTAGGTAACTTGATAGCTGCGAATGCCTCCGTCTCAAAATTAATTCTTCGAATCTTTCACAGATAAAAGCAATGGTATCGAGAATTGCAGACGTGCAATGGGTATCGCTCAGAAGGACCTTGGAATTCCAGCAGTGCTGGAGCCAGAATACTTGGCTTCTCCTTGGTTAGACGAACTCTCTGGAATGACCTATCTCTCTTATTTCATGAAACCTGGTTCCCCTGGATTCCATGCTACCTTGAAATGGGTCAATACGAGGTTGGATAGAAGAATCAATAATTTCACAGTGAGTATACTGAGATTCGAATCAGATTCGTTTGTGTCCCAGGAGGGACAAATTATAAATCGAAAATATGGAATGGAAAGGACACAGCTTTAGTGAGGGTTTATCGGAAAGAGAGGATAAATCAC
The DNA here is from genome assembly GCA_910592335.1 of Adalia bipunctata. Taxonomy (NCBI): domain Eukaryota; kingdom Metazoa; phylum Arthropoda; class Insecta; order Coleoptera; family Coccinellidae; genus Adalia; species Adalia bipunctata. The sequence continues at coordinate 26,017,861 of OU342950.1, forward strand.
TCTGATTTTGTGCAAGATTTATTAAACTTTGCTTTGTCACTTCTCAGGACGACTGGAATGACGGAAGAGTAGCCAATGAAATGATCAGATCATTAGGAGGATCAGCTTCACCCCCCGAAAAGTTGAAGAGCGATCCCGTATACTGGGAGTCAAACTGGCAACAAGCTCTAGACGCAGGAAAAAGAATGGGTGAGTTCACAAGCTCCTCAAAATGATCCTAAATTCATAGTTCTTCAAATTCATATAAATCTTTCTTGTAGTCGTAAATTTATATTATTTTTCATTTGATATACCTATATTGAAGGTAGCTACAATTTTCCAATGCATAATACAGGGTGGCCAAAAGATTGACGTCAAAAAAAAAACAGGTCCCTTGTGTCATGGGCTATTCGAATCAACCCCATGTATGTTATGCGATTTTTCACGATTTTCGAGTTATGAATTTTTTTATGAACTTTGAGAATTTTAGATTTGACCATCTTAAAAAAAATATTAAAAAAAAAGTACAAGACTTCTCTGTAAAATTCTTTTGTAACTTAATCTCCATGAATTGTACTTTTATACATAAAATAACCAGATTCGTAACTTTGATAAAAATTATGGAAATGTTGGTCTCCAGTGAAAAAGTTACGTGAATTGGATTATGATCTGAATTTTCGAATCAAAATTAATAATGTAAAAAGGCTTATTCGCGATTTCTTGGTATGCTCAAAAATTGCGCTCAACAGTCAGCTTTTAGAATCATTGATAAAAAATGGTACTTACCACTCTACTTTTGCTAGAATTAGCCTTCAAAGTAATCGAGGAGGAAAAAATCAAAGAACTAGGCATTTACCTACTACAAAATTATTTTTTGCAGTTTTAATATTTTTCTGATCAATTTATGATAAAGAATGCTGAAAATCAATGAAAATTAGCTTTAGATGATGGTCAAGAAAAGTTCCAGATGAAAAAAGAAAAAGGTATGGCAATAAATCACACAAAATCACCCGAACAGATGGATCGGACGCAGCGGATCAATCACGTGGCCCCCACGTTCACCAGACCTTAATCCCATCGATTTTTTCGTTTGGGGTTATTTCAAAGAAATTGTTTACGCCCGAAAAGGTTCAAGTGAAGACGAGCTGCGACTGAAGTTGAGAGAAGCCGAATGTGTCCTAAGAGAGAACAGGGCAGGTTTTATGCGATTGAGAGAAAATTTTCTAAGAAGGTGTAGAATGTGTATTGAGGCTAGAGGTGGCCACTTTGAAAACCTACTGTAAATTTTATAAATAAAGGACCCCGCACTTTTACTACGGGAAATGGCGTTCCGTCAAATTTTCTAAAATTTTGGTATAATGTAGTACTCGACATACTGATCAAAAGTAAGTGTCCATGGCCCCAACTCAATCCTATGACTAGTTTTTGAGATACAGGGCGTTGAAGTTGAGAATTACCCACTTTTACTACGCCCGTATCTCGGAACAGAATCGAATGAACTTCAATTTTTCTCAAGAAACATTTCATCACATCCCCAAGGAGCAAGCATATAGAGGAATATGACCGAAAATCGTTACGAATACAGGGTTATCCATAATTGAATGCATGCCCGATTTCGAAAGTATAAAATATGTCAATTCCAGAGCGAAAGCGAAAACGTTCGCAAAATGAACTATTACACTAGATATGTTGTTGTTACATCGAAAAAGTCTGAAATACCCAGAATTCATACTGGGTGATCCATTATTATAGAAACTATTCTCAAGGAAGGTTAAATGGAAACCCTGTATTTATGGGTTGATTCAAGGTGTTTGTTCAATTTTTTTAGAACATATCATCATGGACTTCAAAGAATACAGGGTGATTCAGTCATGAAATGAACTTTGAACCTCACGACAATACCCAAAAACCACCTTTTTTTCATCACTTTTCATCATTTCAAGATTGAATCCGACGAGGTGGGAGTTTTCTTTCACCACTGTACTTGATATGAAAACATCAATACGGCTGAGAGTTTTTATCCACTTCCTATGACCAGATTTTTTTTTATGTAATATGAAAATTATTTATTTATGTGATTCTATTCGTATTCCAGCAGAAAATCTGGTCATAGGAAGAGGATGAAAACTCTCATCCGTATTGATGTTTTCATATAAAGTACAGTGGTGAAAGAAAACTCCCACCTCGTCGGATTCAATCTTGAAATAGAGGGTGATGAAAAAAAAAGGTGGTTTTTGGGTATTTTCGTGAGGTTCAAAGTTCATTTCATGACTGAATCACCCTGTATTCTTTGAAGTCCATGATGATATGTTCTAAAAAAATTGAACAAACACCTTGAATCCACCCATAAATACAGGGTTTCCATTTAACCTTCCTTGAGAATAGGTTCTATAATATTGGATCACCCAGTATAAATTCTGGGTATTTCAGACTTTTTCGATGTAACAACAACATATCTAGTGTAATAGTTCATTTTGCGAACGTTTTCGCTCTGGAATTGACATATTTTATACTTTCAAAATCGGGCATGCATTCAATTATGGATAACCCTGTATTCGTAACGATTTTCGGTCATATTCCTCTATATGCTTGCTCCTTGGGGATGTGATGAAATGTTTCTTGAGAAAAATTGAAGTTCATTCGATTCTGTTCCGAGATACGGGCGTAGTAAAAGTGGGTAATTCTCAACTTCAACGCCCTGTATCTCAAAAACTAGTCATAGGATTGAGTTGGGGCCATCGACACTTTTGATCAGTATGTCGAGTACTACATTATACCAAAATTTTAGAAAATTTGACGGAACGCCATTTCCCGTAGTAAAAGTGCGGGGACCTTTCTTTTTATTTACAATATGATGTGTGATTTATTGCCATACTTTTTTCTTTTTTTATCTAGAACTTTTCTCGACCAACATCTGAAGCTAATTTTCATTAATTTTCAGCATTTTCTATCATAACTTGATCAGAAAATATTTGAAATGGCAAAAAATAATTTTGTAGTAAATGTCTAGTTCTTTGATTTTTTCCACCTCGATGACTTTGAAGGCTAACTAGCGAAAGTAGAGTGATAAGTACGATTTTTTATCAATGATTCTAAAAGCTGTTGAGCGCAGTTTTTGAGCATACCAAGAAATCGTGAATAAGCCTTTTTACATTTTTAATTTTGATTCGAAAATTCAGATCATAATCCAATTCACGTAACTTTTTCACTAGAGACCAACATTTCCATAATTTTTATCAAAGTTTCGAATCTTGTTAATTTATGTATAAAAGTACAATTCATGGAGATCAAGTCACAAAAGAATTTCACAGAGAAGTCTTGCACTTTTTTTTAATATCTTTTTCAAGATGGTCAAGTCGAAAATTCTCAAAGTTCATAAATAAATTCAAAACTCGAAAACCGTGAAAGATCGCATAACATACATGGGGTGATTCGAATAGCCCAGGAGGGACCTGTTTTTCTCTTTTTGACGTCAATCTCTTGGCCACCCTGTATTTAGAGTGTATTATTTCATCAACACTGAATAGGACGCGTATGATTGAACTTCTGCACCCCAATTATACTTCCTTGTGGAACCCCACGAAATATTTAATAATTCAAGTATGACTTGTATAAACCCAGTGATAACTCTACTCTTTCCTTCAGACGTAACCATCTTCCACAATTTTAATTACCTGATTAACACTGACATATTTTTCCATGGAGAAAAAGACAACCAATTATTGTGATGGCATTTTTGTACTTTTTATGGATATTGCGCTATTTTTGTTAGGTAAAGACGCGTCTATACATCACCTTCAGAGATACTCATTTAGATAAATGCTAACCTTGACTCTACTGATAAACGTGAGGTACTAGAAACATCGACAACAAATTATTATTTCGTACACATCGGAAGCGTTATTCATCCGTGTATTTCCTCTTGAAGGTAACAAATGAATGTTGTCCGCATTTCCGATCGAAATTCTCATCCAATCATCAACAATATTTGAGATCACACTGTGCCATATAATGAGGTTATCTATGTTTATCAGGCGTTCATCCAATATTATCGGCCAAGGATCTGGTAGACAAGCATGTAGAACATTTGGGTGTGATGGCATATGCAGCTAATTTCCAGTGGGTTCCCGAAAGACCTCCTCTGCATGATCTCATCAATGTAGCCCTGAATTCAACAGCAGGAAGGGTAGATGAACCGGTGAGATATTCTTGATTCGACTTTGAACTATAAAGCCGATTTTACGAAATTAATGATTTTTCAAACGTGGAAAAAATACCGCTGAAAGTACCCAACCTTCTGATTATAGTCATTATACTCATGGATTGAGGCACAAGAGGCACTTCAGAAGCTCTTGTAGTCAATTTCACTCAAAAACACTCAACTAAATTGAGCTTTGACGAATTTTTGCATACCAAAACGACTCTTCATCTAACTGCTTCCAATTTTCTTCCAGACCCATTTCCAAGTGGCCCTCCTAGATTCACAGCTCTCCTACTCTTCCATTTCCGTCGACATACGGGGACCAGACAACAAGGTTTACAAACTGAGAAACCTGAACAAGGGTCATGGCACCTTCGTGCCCAACAAAATAGGGGTTTACGAGATAGTGGTGAATTACGATGGCGAAGAGGTTATCGGAGGACATCACTTCAGAGTATTACCGGCTATGGTGGAGGTGGCTCCACCTGGTATGGCACCCTGTGCCTTGGGTTCATTGGTTCAGGTTTTGGTGAATACCACTGGACATCCTAAAAGAGAGGATATACTTGTGACGGCTTATAGCCCTTCAGGAAGGCCTTTGAATTGTCCATTGACCACTATAGATGAGACCAATAGCGCGACGTTCAAACCTGATGAACCAGGAGAGTGGAGGATTGAAATAACTTACCAGGGGAAGCAGATACAGGTGAGGTTTCTCGAAGAATTCGAGGAATTAGTCTCTTACACAGGGTTCTGGTTATCATATTTAAATCAGGTTATGTAATTGCGTAAAACTGTTCATGAGGTAGTCTTGTAGATTGCATTGCAGACCAAGATCTTATAATTTTTAGTTGAAAGAGTGAATAAAACCTCCTCATTTTCAGGGTGGCCCATTCACATGCTCAGTATTCGATCCGAATGGTATTCAGGTTCACAATTTAGAAGGAGCTCTACCTCTGGTACCGCACAGTATCGAATTGGACTGTCGGAGAGTCGGTGTGCCTGGTGAAGTTTACGCAGATATTGTTCATGACAAGAAATCTGTCCACTGTAGGTTGGAAAAGGTGGATGAAGAAGGATTTCATTACAGGATCCATTTCACACCCTTGGATGCTGGGAAGCATAGGGTAAGACTTGCTTTGGTGATACTAATAGCATAAATGTGAAATACCTTCGATTAAAAGATGCTTACATCAATATTTATAATAATCTCTCCCATGCTTGCAGGTTTACGTGTACTTCAATGGCTACGACGTGAAAGGCTCCCCCTTCATGATGAGAGTAGGTACTCAAAAACGCCATAAGAGTAGTTCTAGTCCCAACACAACATACAGGCAGAGCCCAACCGGCATCAGGCTATCGAGCTCGAGTCCCGTCAATGTTCAGCATTTAACAGCCTTAAATACATCCAGAAACGCCAACTATACCCATTATCGAGAAAATTCTAGTCCTATCCCCAGCGATACCCATAAGTATGCTCAAGAGTACCACAAGAAGAGCGTGATGGAAAGGCAGATGACTTCCAATTCACCAAGAGCGCAGAGTCCATCCTACGCTTATAGGTAGGTAAAAATTCGGATGGATTCAGCCTTGGTTTTAATTCAACTTCTTCTTGAAGGTCTCAGAGTCCCAGTTACCAACAGAGAAACCACACGACTGTGGGGAGAGACAGTCCAGACTACATAACCAGCAAAAAGCTAAACGAGAGACGTTTCGACTCCTCCAGCCCCAGCTTCGTCAAGAAATCCTCAGAGTTCGACAACTACGCCACCAACAAGATGTCCTCCATGTACATCAGCGAGTCCAGAAGTCCCAAACTGGACCGGACGAGTCCTGAAGTGTCATACAGCAACAGATACGACAAGAATTTCTCTGAAGTACGAAGTTACAATACCAGTTACGACCATAGGAAGGATATCGGAGTCGATACGTCACCGATAATCAAGGTTTCTTCCATGGATAATCATGAGGGTACTTCCAGAAGAGACTTGTGGGATGTTATGAACAAGACAAGGAACGTGTTGTCTGAACGTAGCTTAGAATCTCTGGCGAATTTGACGGAGGCTCAGCTTAATACTGAGTTGAACAGAAGGAGGACAGAGGAGAGTTCCAGATTTGCGACTGAGAGGAATTATTCGAGCCAGAATTACCATCAGAATTACAGCAGCAGTGAACAGTATGGCAGAAGATCTCCAGTATATAGGACTTCGTCCAAAGGTATGGGAGCTGCTGCTGTGAAGGTGCAACCAGTGCCTGATGGGGTTTTGGGTCAGCCAGTCGAGTTTGAGAGTGAGTGAAACTGGACTTCGCAGACAGAATTACGTCCATTGTAGATATTGGCTCTTTGCCATTGCTATTTTTTTTCTTCAACTTATAGTCGATGGTAGTGGAGCTGGATCGGGTGACCTGGAGATACTTGTGGAGGGAGGTCGTGTCACTTCCAGTGTTAGGAGTTTAGGAGGGCAGCGATTCAAAGCTGCATTCACCCCCCACCAAGCGCTACCCCATAGGGTGGACATAAAGTTCAATGGCGAAACGGTTCCCGGTGAGTGACTTTAGGGTTGTTGGTGATGGTTTCGTAGCTGCAGTTTTGGTATTCTTTGGCAAATAGTTCTCCAAAGACAGGACTTTCCCAGATTTTTTCGTGAACAAGGAAAAAAATATATGGATCACCATTTAAATAGTCTCATAAAAAAATTTCTGCAGAAGCTTAAACTAAATTATCGATTAGGATTAGGAATATCGTAATTTCAAAACTTCTGGAGAGCACAGGATGATGATATACAGGATGTGAAGTGATGAATGGATAATATGGTACCCAAAAATTTAAATATTGTGCTATTCAAATTTAACTCGAAGCTATTTGACCGAGAGCTTTATTGAATAATGAATAATCCATATGAACATTAGTACCATTGATATCTGTGAAATCTTAGTCCTACAATCTAGAAAGAGGAGACACGCGCCGTTCAATAATGAATAGGGAAGTAAATTTTCAAGATCTTTAGTACCTACTACTACAGAATCTAAATAATGTATACTCCATTCACTTTTATTATGTATCCCGGTTGGCCATGATTTAGGTTTATCAAGTTTTTTTACTTAAAACTGACGCAATTTGGTAGGGGAAGTACGTACAAAATGACATAGGGTTTTATTTCAGAGGCATAACTTGTTAGTAGTGAATCACAGTAATGTCATATTCGACACCTCTGATCTTTGGTCCTTTCTTTATAAAATCTAATCAACCTTTATGAAATGAAAGTACCAAAAAATTTAATATTCTCAGATGAATTGGGATAAACGAAAATTCATTTTGTCCGAATGCTATGGACAAAATGACATACCGGCAACAGACAACTGTGGTTTTCTACTCAAAGTTACAAAACTACTGACAAAGTTCACCAATGAAACGCTTGGTTCTTCTAGGAACATCAGCACAAGATGCGTGAGCCCAATGCAACCAATGCATGCATCGTAACCAGCCTTCTTCAGGGCTAATCCTGGAGAAAATCTAAATCGGGAAAAAAGGTCTCATAACAATAAGATGGACACTGGACAGTCGTCTTCATGATCTCGAAAGTTGCTAGGAACATTTTTTTCTTCATTGTCTTCTTTAAATAATGCCCTAGGGCCTAGGGACTTGTCTCCTTGTTTTTGGAGGAGGTATGGGCTCTTTTTTGTATGATTGCAATCTTATTAGGAGTAAAGGTTGAAACTAAGTACGTTTATCGAGTCTTCGGCTCACGTTTGCCTTGTCCACGTATCAATCGTCCATTAGGGATTGAAGAAACCTCTTCATAGGATCAGCAAGAGTAGGTTAAGATGCATTGCCTTCATTAGCCGCAGATGAAGATTTTGTTATGAATATGTTAAGACAAGTCCTGATTCTTTGTTTGCTGATGGAGCCTGAGATGGATTGTCTTGGTGTTGTCTGGTAGATACGGTTAATTCAGCTGAAATACCTATGTCATTTTGTCCGTTCCCTGTATATGTCATTTTGTCCATATAGCGTTATAAAACTAGAAATGTATCGAATTAATACAAACAGTATATTCAACATACAAAAAGCTCCGTGAATACAATGACAAATAAGTAAAATTTGAATTGAATGCAATTTAAACGAAAAAACTGGTGAAAACTGACCATTTCTTCTTAAAATTTAGCGCAATGAAAAAAAACTCGTCACCTATTGATTTCTGTTATCACTCATAAGGACCGTATGAAGCAGAGTAGCTCTTGCTAATTTTCAGAGGTTAATAGAAGCCACTCGGGTCGTGTGATATGTTCGGCAGTTCCGCATTTGACACCTCCGAACTCCAGTTATGATGCCTATGTCATTTTGTCCATATATGTCGTTCTGTACGTATTTCCCCTACTCGTTAATTGTCAAATGATTCTCAGAGAAGTTGCCAATGCAAATTTCTATTTACTCTTTTTCAACTTTGTGAATGGAGTAAGTTCTTTCAAGGTTTAACTGCCACACAGGTTTCGTAGTACAACACATTTTCATACTGGAGTATTTCAAATTGTGCGAAAAGGTATTTAAATGCCCTCTGTAGGCTTATTTCTTGAGAATTTTTAAAAGTGGGGAATTCCACTGTTCGTTTATAAGTTTTTCTGTCGGATTATTCGAGTACCTACTCTTGTTTTTTTTTCGAATGAACTATTACAAAGTAACAGACTAATCGGTTCATTATTTTTCATTCAAAATTCAATACTTGATTCTTGATTTTCGAACAAAGAAATAGCATAACTGAATCTTTCAACCATGTTTATATAGGACGTGAAATATTTCCAGTATTGAAAGCGAAAAAGTTTCTTCAACATTCGCCAGGACTTTGGAATGATTGAATTCACATAATATTTTCTCAATTTCATTATTTTCCCATATTTCCAGATAATGAATGGGCACGTTATGACAGCACCGTTTTCTGTATCTGTGGCCAGTTCATTCATTAATTTCGTATCGCTTTTTCAATTTTGTGTTCCTGATGACGTTTTGAACAGTGTTGTCATCACGATATCGCGTTTTATTGCGTATGAAAAGTGGGATTTGGATTTATTCCTGAATATTAATAGCGAAGAACGTTGAAAAATTTGTTCGTGTGTGTCCTGTTTGTTTTATAGGTAGTAAATTGGGCTATTTGAATCCCAATTTGAGATCACACACAAATGTTCAACTCATCATTTTAAGTAAGTGGCATAGATTCTTCGATTTTTGGAATTTCAGATAACCTTCTGATATTTGGAGGAGGAAAATTTGGTTATCAATTCTGAACTTAGCTGACTCAGTTCACCAAACTCAGAATCTGTTCCAATGTTTGGAACATTGTATGAATTCTCTAAAAAGAGTTAATGCACCTGTAATTTTATTTTCATTCTTCAATACCGATAACACCACGCCACTGGACTTTTCAAAGTTAGATTCTGCAATGTTGCCACGGCATTATAAAATGATATTGCTATCCTTAATGCCAAGGACGTAGCCAGGAGGGTTTTGGGGGTTCAAACCCCCGAAATGTTTTCAGTGTTCAATACTTGCTACAGAAAGCGACCCTCACAATTCCCGGCACTTACAAAGTCAATTGCCAAAATTTCCAAATTTAGGCTTATGCATTTATAAACTCTCAACTTTCGATTTACTAGCGTCGCTCTGGTAACGGACATATAAGATTAAAATAAACCCAATTCATACTCGTAGAGAGTTCGAACCCTACCAAAGTTTTTTGAAAAAAATTTTTTTGGTTTATAAATTCATATTTCTGTCCGGGTCATTCTGGCAGCCCATTAGAACAATTTTGGCTTTCGTACGGCTTCCAGTTTTTTGAATAAAAACTATAAAAGTTCTCCGAGAGTAATCTTTGAAAGGCTACAAAAAGAAAACCAATGGATATTTTCTTATTCTGATTTCACTCAAGTATTCAGAATTTAAGAAAGTTCAACCATGAAAGATTCCAAGAATTTTGTAAAAAAAAATTGAAATCGAATTTCGAAAAAAATTTCTCACGGAAAATCTTAGGAACTTAGTACGTTGAGATAGTGCTTTCCAAATTGGCAACCGAGAAAAAAAAATTCAAACTTTTCAGGCTCTCCACCATTTTGAAATTTTTTTTTCAGAATTCTACACCACAATTGAATTGAGCCCTAAAAAATACTAAGATGTGACCAGTACCTACCCGTTATTTCAAATGTCACGCATAACTCACCGCAGTTATCAGAATATTGCTGAAAGTTGACATTAAACACCCTGTATTTCGCTTATGCGTCGAAAACGGGGCATGAGGCAAAAATGACTTCCTCGGTGTCATCTATACACGGCTACATCTACATATGTTTGTCCAGTTTATGGTGAAACACCCTGTATGTGTCGTATTAATTAGGTATTCAACAAAATGTTCATTTACTTCGGGAAAATAATGAATTTAAGAAAATATCATGTGGTGTGGAGTCAATAATTTCTGAGAACTGGCGAATTTTGAAGAAACTTTTGTTAATACTGGAAATGTTTCACGTATACAGGGTGTTTCACCATAAACTGGACAAACATATATAGCCGTGTAGTTGACATCGAGAAAGTCATTTTTGCCTCATGACATATACCCCGTTTTCGACGCATAATCGAGAGATACAGGGTGCTTAATGTCAACTTTGAGCAATCTTCTGATAACTGTGGTGAGTTATGCGTGATATTTGAAATAACGGTTCCTGGTCACATCTTAGTATTTTTGAAGGCTCAAATGAATTGTGGTGTAGAATTTTGCAAAAAAGAATTCAAAATGGCGGAAAACCTGCAAAGTCGAAATTTTTTTTTCTCGGTTGCCAATTTGGAAAGCATTATCTCAACATACTCGATTTTCTAAGATTGTCTGTGAAAAATTTTTTCAAATTTCGAACTCAACTTTTTTTTACATGTCTTCAGTGAAAAAAAAAATTCGGCCGAAATTGTTGAAATTTTTCATGGTTGAACTATCTTTCATTCTGAATACTGTGGTGAAAACAGAATGAAAAAATATCCATTGGTTTTCTTTTTGTAGCCTTCCAAAGATCACGCTAGGTGTACTTTCTTAATTTTTATTTGAGAAACTGGAGGCCGTACGAAGGTCAAAATTGTGCTGCTGTGCTGCCAAAACGACCCAGATAGAAATATGAAATTATAACAAAAAAAAATTTTTTTTTGAAAAAATAAAAAAAAAATTGAAAAAAAAATATTTTTTTTTATTTTTTCCAAAAAACTTCGGTAAGAATCGAACTCTACACTCTCGATTAACTAGGGTTGCTTTGGTAACGGAGATTTATAGGATTAAAATCAATCCAATTCATACTCGTAGAATTCGATTCCTACCAAAATTTTTTGAAAAAAATTTTTTTGGTTTATAATTTCATATTTTTATCTGGGTCGTTCTGGCAGCCCAGCAGTACAATTTTAACCTCCGTACGGCCTCTAGTTTCTCAAATAAAAATTAAGAAAGTACTGCACCGAGCGTAATCTTCGGAAGGCTACAAAAAGAAAACCAATTGATATTTTTTCATTCTGTTTTCATCCAAGTATTCAGAATTGAAGATAGTTCAACCATGAAAAAATCCAAAAATTTTGGCCGAAATTTTTTTTTCACTGAAGACATGTAAAAAAAAAGTTGAGTTCGAATTTTGAAAATTTTTTTTTACGGAAAATCTTAGAAAATTGAGTACATTGAGATTATGCTATCCAAATTAGCAACCGAGAAAAAAAAAATCCAACTTTGCAGGTTATCCGCCATATTATAATTTTTTGTCGCAAAATTCTACACCACATTTCAATTGAGCCTTCAAAAATACTGAGATATGACTAGAAACCGTTATTTCAAATATCACGCGTAACTCACAACAGTCATCAGAATATTGCTCAAAGTTGAAATTGAACACCCTGTATCTCGCTCATGCGTCGAAAACGGGTTATATGTCATAGGACAAAAATGACTTTCTCGGTGTCATCTACACGGCTATATATGTTTGTCCAGTTTATGGTGAAACACCCTGTATAAACAAGCTTCGGCATTCTTAGTTTCCAGGCTTGATAAAATTAACGTCGGCAATTTATTCATTGACGTAATGTCATTCACAAGTGCCAACCTGCGATTTTTTCGGGTAAAAAAACTAAGAAAACCTAAAACTTGGCCAACCGCGATACTTACTTTATGGAAGTGAATGGAGTATACAAATTCTAACTCGGAAATATTCAATTTGAGCGACTGAGCTTGAGGGAATTGTAAATTTTTAACATAGTGAAGAGAACAATAGATATTCGCAAAAGCAAATTCCGATTATTTCAAGAAGATCACCAGAAAATTCAGATATTGTATCCCTACTATGTATTTTCTCAAAAATGAAGGATCATAAAATCTTCAACAATTCTGTTGTCAATCAATCGTTTTTGATATATCTCCATAGTTTCCGAGATATTGTACTTGTACTTGTACCTTTTGTATCTCACGAAAAAGCGATCAGAAAAAGTTGATATTCATTGAATACAACCATACATTTTCTTCAAATCCTCCAAATCATGGGGCACGAGCCACATTCACCCCAATCGGCAGACACAAGGTAAGTTCATGAGTCCAATCCAGTGGCTCGATGGAAACCAGCCCATCTCCCATCTACGACCATGTCGGCGCTCAACCCAATGGTACGTAGCGGTCAGGTGAGTTGAACTTTCCAGCGTATTACCTGCAGAATGCTGGTTGAAAGAGGAATGTCGATCCCCCCCGCCTTGGTGTATTCTCGCCTTCTCTCCATCAGAGTCGCCAGCACATTTCCACGACTTCGTACAACGCGAAAATTCCTTCTTTAATTGTCGTTAAATGTGTAAATTAGCGCTTTAATACGGGCAGACGGTCCTCTTGTCGACAAATACGAGGGAACCCGTGTTCCTCTTGAGTGAAACAGTGTGAAACATTCATTAGAAGTTGTTGCCAGAAGAGTGTCAGGTAATGTTTACAACTTTACAAGATGGATTTGTAAGAACGCCGAAGAATGAAGAGTGAAACCCATATGTTGGATATTTTCTAAGGTGCGAAAATGAGTATCGTATGCTGGTGCGTTGGTGAGACTTGTTTGTGGGTGATTTCGAGGTCATGGATTCGTTTATATTCCGATTATTGTGTCGAGACATTAATTAAAGATGGAAGAGATGTGTTTTGAGCTGTAGAATGTTGGTATCTCACTCAAGAATTATCACGGGATTCAAACCGTATACACAAATTACAAAATCATAGTTTGTCTTATGAATTGCTATCTAAAAACTTAGCATGAATAACTTAGGTTGTGGAAGTTAGAGAAAAATTGCACACAACACTGCTAAGCTAAAAACTACATTCATAATGGAAAATATGCATTTTTATAAGATCTAACCATGTAGTAAATTTCATCAAATCATCTCAATCTCAACGGATTTCGTTTTTAAAATAAATAAAAACGTTCACATTTCGACATTAAATTTTTCCATATATAATACCACAAGAGATGAAATTTTGCCGGCAAAATTTCTCGATTGTAACATGAAAGTTTGTTGCTGAGGCAATTTCTTGAACGAATGTCATGAGCGAAATTTCCGAAAGCAACAAATTTTCATGTTACAATCGAGAAATTTCATCTCGAGTTGTATTCGACATGACTATTTGACGAGAAAATGTGTCTAACAGTAATATGGTCACATTGGGCTTGTATTGCGATATTTGACAAATAAGTATTCAACATAGATCAACTAAACGTTTTTTGTTTTCTCTATGGTATTCATTTTCGAAGCTATCTATGAATTTGAGAAACGTCAAAAATTTTATCATAAGTGCATCCAATTTTTCCGAAAAAAATCGAAAAAACACGTTGCTAAGTAATATTTTAACAAGAAGCATGAGTGCAGGTGGCAACAAAAATCCGAGTCGAAGACGAGGATTTTTGCACCTGCACGAATGCTTTTTGTTACAAAAATATTACTTTGCACTGTGTTTTTTCGATTTTTTTCACAGGAAAAATTAGATGCACGAATGGTATTTGACAAGACTATTTCATGAGTAACAGATTATTCTGGATGCATCTATGTATGTATTATTAATTTTCGTTGACAACAACTGTCAAGTTTTGCCGCGGGTAAACCCGAAAAACTGCTGACAGCTGCTGACATACAGTTTTTCCATCTAGAAACCATTTGTGATTCGAAATTGCGCGTTTCTGATTGGTGGAAATTAAGACGAGGAAAATAGGCACTTGAAAACCAACTTGTTGGTTTTGCCGATCTGAACGTTTCATCGATGAGAAACGAGTGTTGCTAAGGAAACTTCCTCACTAAAAATGGAATGAGTGGAATAGTTACTCAAAAACGACCAGATGTAGAAGAAAACTCTAAGGAATTTTTTGTTTAACGGTTAGTTCAAAAATAATTTTTTGTTCCAAAAAATGAGTAGCGCATTATTTCAGTTCCGATTAATCTGTGGATCATTGCCCGTGCCCCGTACTCACGCTACTGTTCATGATAACAACTGTTTTCGTTTTGCAAAAGACGCCTCTACCCTGTACCTAAAATCATTGGATTATCTCGAGGGGTTTCAAAAATTTCAAAGAAATTCAATTTTCAATATTAAACTCCATAATCCTGTATTTTCTTGATCGAACACTTCAAGGTTTATTGAACGAAGTATTATTTTCTATGAAGAAATTTTGGTCATATCATCAAGGAACGCCCTGTATAACTAACAAACAAAAATCTATGAGATAAAATGAAGCCTTGTTCCTTTTTGCGACTGCAGGATTCCATCAGTCGATAGACCGACTCGTTTTGAGAGGAAAATTTTATTTATAAAATACTGGGCGTTGAAATCTTTGAAAATAATTTCGTAGCGCTTGTTGTACTTAAACGAGAGCTATATCATTTTATATTATTTATATCATATCATTTATATCATTTCGTAAGATGGCTTTTCGAGCCGCAAATGAACTCTGATGACGAATCCGTGGTCAAATTCAATTCTGTCCATCCGTCCAGTCGCGATACTTCTCTAACGGAAAGTCCTAGAAATTTTTAAGGTAGGTTCGGATCTCAAATGCCTTTCGTTAGATGGAAAAATTTGTCTGAAGGTTACTGAAATATGGATGTTCGCAATTTTGTTTTCTTAATCATTTCGGAAGTAGCAATTCGATCGAGATAAAACTTAACACTCGGATGGAAAATGAAGTATTCAAGCTACATGCAAAATTTTGTCTGAATCGCAAAACCAGAACATTATAAAATCCTAGTGAATTATTTGAAAAAGTTCCAAATATTTTCTGTGATAACTTGTTCGGTATGAAGGTATGATTGACAATTTCTTCGATAGTTAAGTTACTGTCAAATCGGTTGGAAGAAGAGTCTTGGGACAAACGTGAAAAAATTTCCTCGTATAATTTTCTAAAAGATAACCTAGAGCCATACAATTAAATAGAGCTATTATCATGTGCATTATTGATCGTGTTCATTATCGATCGAAAGTTTTGCAAATCAAGATTCTCTTGGATTTTCACTTTCATTTTTTTATCATCGCGGGTATCAATTAGTCCATGGTCAGTTAACAATTAGAATGAAATAATAGGTTCATCGAGTATGTATCATGTTGAAAGTGATAAAGAATCATGCAAGCTGATTCAATGTGATCATCTGTCTTCATTAACTGCATTAACTCGAATGATTTGGCACGAAAGAATTCGCTGTTATTGTTGAAACAATTTATACAGGGTACTTTTCGATTTTTAGAATATTGTCTCCTATTTTCATTATTTCTATTTAGTAAAGAACTAGAGATGTTTCTGCAAACAATAAAGAGTCCTTTCTCGAAAAGTAAAGATGAGAATCTCAAGAAATATCCGAATGATGATACTTAGTTTATAAAATAAAATTAATTGAAGAAAAATGTTCCTATAGAATCAAATAATCAACTTTCTCAACTGAATCGCCTTATTGCATAAATTGACTAATAGACTAATATCCTCTTCTCAAAATTATCACTTCTACTTTCATCGAATTCTTTAGATTTGTGTTAAAAGCACATGCATTGTTGAGAACTTATTTGCATATTCCGTTTCCCAGATGTTGAATTCCTCATTGAATTTTTGTAAGATTTGAAGAACTCTGATATCTACATTCCAATTTTTTGAATTACTTTCAGCATTCTATTATTCTCTTAGATCAACAATTTCATTTCTAATCCGAAGGTCAAATATGTAACTTAAATGAAAACTCCGTCCAAGCGTTCTTCAGTATAAATTAAATTTCTTACTGAAATGAGATCTAGAACATTCAAATAAGAGTGTAGGTCATGCTTTGCGTATCATTGATTGCAATGAGGTGTGATTTTAATGAATGGTCAACGAACTCTTGTCTAGAAGACCCTCCCACTGTCTAAGGTTAACACCACTTGATAATGCTCAAGAAAGGTCTGAGAGTGATAAAAAGCTGAAAACATTTTATCAACGTTCCACTTTCTTAAGATAGATCATCCTCTAGTTTTGTTTCATACCATCTCATCTCAATTTCATGGCTTATATCAGATTTGCCCTACTTAACTCCAACTCAATAGGTACCTACCTAGGGTGCTTTATCAATATTCGAAAAAAAAAGGTTCTTTAATTTCCACTATTTTTAGTCGTTCCAAATGTAAGAAATGAACCTTTGAAAGATATTTAGAAGGCTACAAGAACATTCAATTAATCTTAATCGAAGGATAGCAATTATTAAAACCTCAATAGGAATTTGATCCAATCTTCTCGAACTGAATTGATCCCAAGAAACCATTTTCTACAGTATTAACAATAATGAAAAGTTTGATATGAATAAAAAATGGGTCACCTAAACCACTTAGGGCCGATTGTACCGTAGACAAAACTGTAGATCAAATCCAAAACCTCGATTAGTGTCCTTTGCATGGGCTTTTTCAGGGGGGGCAAAATGAAAATTATTGTAATATTGAGGGTGTTGTGCTGAAAAACGATAAGGCCATCATAAGGGGGGGGGCAGGGGGTGGCCATACACCACCTTCCCCCCCCCCGAGGGCGCCCATGGTCCTATGATTATCATAGACACTATAATCGCGCGGTTTTGGATTTAATCTACAGTTTTGTCCACGGTGCAATCGGCCCTCGGGGAAGCTACGAGGATATGTTGAAAAATTCTTAGCCTACACCAAACAAAATTTCAATTTCAAAATATTTTATTACTCAACATTTTCTCCTTTTAATTGAATACATTTATTACAGCAAACCTGCAACGTCTGTATACCTCTCAAAAAAAATGTTTCTTCTTGCTCTGCAAACCAGTCCTCCACAGCTTTTATTACCTCCCCGTTGGAAGAAAATTTACGACCTTTTAAACTTTTTTTCCGTTGAGGAAAGGGATAATAGTCGGACGGAGCCAAATCTGGTGAACAAGGGGGTGTTCTAGTAATTCTAACCCTAAATCACAAATTTTTTTCATGGCAACATCAGATTTGTGTACTGGGGCGTTGTCCCGTGAAAACAAAACACCTTTGGATAGCTTTCCGCGTCTTTTCTCTTTATTTTTTCCCGTAGAGTGGTCAGTAATGTCGAAAAGTAATCTCCGGTTATTGTTCTACCCTTATCCAAAAGATCAAGCATGATTACTCCATGGCAATCCCAAAAAACTGAAGCAAGAACTTTTCCAGCTTTTGGAGAACCAGAGTGTCGCCATTCCATCGATTGTTGCTCTGTTTCTGGATCGTAGAAATGTACCCAAGTCTCATCCGTAGTAACAATTCGGTTTAAGAAGTCTACATCGTTTTCAAATCGAGCACAGATCGACCGCGATGCTTCTACCCTTGCACGCTTTTGGTCCACATTCAAACATTCGGGATCCATTTTGCAGATATTTTTCTCATGTCCAAATTGACGTGAACTATATGATGAACGCGTATGAAATCGTCAGTGCTTCAGATATCCGTTTTAGCCCAATTCGACGGTCTGATAAAATCATGTCATGAACTGCATCGATATTTTCGGGGACTGACCCAGAAACTGGCCTTCCCGATCGGTCATCATCTTCAATGGAAAATTTACCTCTTTTGAAGCTTGCAGTCCAAGTTTTCACGGTCGCATACCAAGGACATTGATCACCAAGGGTATTAAGCATATTTTCGTAAATCTGCTTATACCTCCCTTTTGAATACAGGTATGTACTTGATGATGGATCGATACTCCATTTTCCGATTTTTACAATTTCGGTGGACATCTTTTTTTTTAATTTATTGCGTAACTCGTGGTTTACTTTTTTGACGTCGAACTCTACACTGACACTTCTTATAAGTTATTGTTCCTTGATATGGTATCGCAATATTTTGTTTCTGCATGGAACTGTTCTAGGCTAACTAGATATCAATACATCCTCGTACCTTGTAGGTAAATTCGCATTTCCCAGTTGAAGAAACAAGAAACCAATTGATAAAAATAAAATAGGAAAATTCGCGTCCGTTAGGACCGTCCACTAGGGACATATAATCAATGAGAGAAATGGACTCGCAAAGATCTAATTCATTTTGTCATTTTCCTTCTGCGGTAGCAGCACGTTCCGGCGATTTTCTTCTTGAATTAGATCTTTGCGAGTCCATTTCTCTCATTGATAAAAATGTTTGACATAAGTTCAATTTCAGACCTCTATTATTCAATGTGCAGAATTGCTGAATTATTCGAAAATTAATGATAATCCTCTATCAAGTGAAATAAAAACTCAATAAAAATATTGATCAGAATTCAACTCAATCTTCTTGACGTAAATTGATTCCAAAAAACCATTTTCTACAGATTCGAACTGAAATCAAGGAAAAGATTCATTTGGGAGATAACAGATAACCATAAAGACTTTTTGCGGCTCAGAAAAATCCTCAGCAAATACTCTGTCTCCCCGTATAAGTGTAGCGATTCCAACCACAACCAAACGTAAACAAAAAATAGAAACGCCGAAAACGAAAACTAAAGAAGTTCCAACAAGTAGGTTTCACTCTTCACCATACCCATGTAGAGCTCATCAACACTGCTCTAACCTAACCACCTTAACCTTGACCTTTTTTTTAAGGGAGCCCCTGGCACGTGAACATCATGTCCACATCCAACATATCCATCGTGGGCGAATCCGTCCGACTGGTACCCGCCAACACCTCCGCCATCTTCGAAATCATAACCAGCTCGAATGTAGCCCCAGACGATCTGGTCGTACACGTGATCTCGCCTAGCAAGAGATCAGTACAAGCCCGAGTCTTGCCAGGCACCAGATCTGGGGTGCAGAGCGTTGAATTCGTGCCGACTGAGGTCGGCACCCATCTTGTGGAAGTCACGGTGAACGGGGAGAAGTTGCCCTCTGGCCCCTTGGTGGCTAAAGTGTACGACGCTGGCTTGATACAGGTGGCCGATGTCAGCGGAGGTGTTGTGGGTCAGCCGGTCCAGTTTAGAGGTAGGTAGATGTTTGGTTGGTCCTTCTGTTTTTGAGGGTTGTGGAATTGAGGTGAATGCAGAGTGAGTCGACTCTACGTTGCTCAAATTTATCTGGTAGTCTCTTAGTTTAGGGAACTGGAGCCATCATTTTTACCTAAATATATTAACTGACAAAGAAACTGCAACACCCAGAAGGAGCTGTTGAAATTTTTTTTTTTTTTGGTGAAACATAGATAGTATAGCAAGGAGTAAATGTTTAAATTTGGAGAAAAAAATCGTGAGGATTTTTTCATGTACCTACCTAAACATTTTTTGTTACGTAAATATTGTAGTCGTATTTGGCAAATTTTTCAAACTTTACAACAAACCAGCTGTTCGAGGAGATCCAAAATCGATGTTTAGTTGTTGTTGAAATGCCTAGAGCACGTGTACCTACGCGGAATCTATCGCCAGCTAAGTGAATTTGGAAGAGATCGAATTATTGGTCTAAGGGAGGCGGGGTTGTCATTTCGAGAAATCGCTAACTGTACGAACAGAAATCCAACTACTGTTATGAGATGTTGTCAAGCGTGGTTTGATAATGCCCAAAATCGACGAAAAGTAACACCGGACGTCGAAGGGGCACAAATAAAGTTCAAGATCAACGTCTAAGACTTATGGCCACTAGAGACCTATTTGCGACCATTCGATCTTTGGCTGATGAGCGGTTAGGAGAACGAGGCCATCCTGTAACTTTCCGGACGGTTTACAGCCGGATAAGGTCTTTTGGACTACACTACAGCATTATCGACCCTATCTTGTGTAAGCTCTGACGGTTGAGCATCGCCGGCAACGATTACAGTGGTGCAGAGAACGTCAACATTGGAATGTAGGATGGCATCAGGTCGTCTTTTCTGATTAATCTCGCTTCACCTTGGGTGCACATGATGGCCGAAGAAGGGTTAGACGACGTCGAGGAGAAAGACGTGAATCTCAGTTTGATGTTGAGCATCATGTACACTGGACAGTAGGCGTTATGGTATGAGGTGCTATTGCACATTCAAGTAGGTCACCTTTAGTCCTTACTCGAGGTAACATGACAACGCTGCGTTACCTTCGAAAAATAGTGGAGCCATATGTTCTCCCTCACCTTAACCGGCTCGAGAATCCTATATTTCAGCAAGATAATGCTCGACCTCATGTTGCCAGAGTTAGTTTAAACTTTTTTGAAGCGACCCATGTTAATCTTTCGCCATGGCCGCTCAGATCCCCCGATCTTTTGCCCATGGAGCATGTTTGGGACATCATGGGTAGAAGGCTTGGATCTTTTCCCCAGCCCCAACGGACTTTGGCGGCTCTTTGACATGAAGTACAGGTAGCTTGAGATAGTATACCTCAAAAAGAAACAGACCATCTTATTACATCAATGCCAAGACGTGTTGGGTAGTGTATAGATAATCGCGGTGGACAAACACTTTATTAACAATTTTATCAAACAAAAATTGTAAACCCTTTGTTTTTTTTCCAAATTTTAATTATGTACTCCTTGCTTTACAATCTATATTTCACCAGAAAAAATTAAATTTAAACAGCTCCTTCTGTGTGTTGCAGTTTCTTTGTCAGTTTGTTTACATTAAACGCATCTTAAATAGAACAAATAGTGCACAAGAAATTTCTTCTCTAACGACAAAGTATTGAGGTTTTCCGATGAGTTTTATTGTTTTCTTATGTACGTTATTGTGCGTCATCAAAGAAAGAAAACAGAAAATTACCTGACGAAATAAGATAGAGCTCCTGACATTTTCACGGTGGTGAAAGAAATATATGTAATCCTTTTTGGACCAGTTACTAGTGGTGGAGTGATTTGAGTTTGTACCACAAATACTAAAGATAAACTTTCACCCGAAACTGTGAAACATATAAAGAGACTGATACAAGAATGAAATAAACTGCTCCACATGATTTGGGAATATTGACTTAAATTACAAAAAAATATAGTTGAAATAAGATTTTTGTAATGAAAATTTATATTAATATGATTTCAAGTTGCAAATTAATTTTAGCCTGTAGGTCTGCAGCGTATACAGGGTGGTTAAGAAAAATCAAGTAAAATAACGAAATATTCATTCCCAGAGAAATCAAGCATTTAAAGACTATCAATGCAATGTATAGCCTCCACGGGCATCAATAATAGCTCGACATCTTCTTTGAATTTGGTTCCATAAACGGGGCAGAAGCTCTCTCAGGTCATTTAAGGATGCTGGGGTAGGTTGATGATTATCTAATCTTCTTTGGAGCATATCCCATGCATGTTCTATGCAATTCAAATCTGGTGAGTGCGGAGGTATTGGTAAATGCGGAATACCAAGCTTTTCGCGCTCATTCTCAACTATGGCTGCACGGTGCGGTCTAGCGTTATCGTCTAGAAATTGAAAAGTTTCACCAATAGAAGCGTGAAAATTTGGCACAGCATTGTCAAATACATGCTTCCTATAGTGTAAGGCGGTCATATTCCCAGGACAAATGTGTAGATCTGTGCGCCCGTTGAAACATATCCCGGCCCATACCATAACACTATACCCTCTCGGAATGGATGGACTTCTTGGACATAGCGACGATTACGGGGTATGCGTGGGATTGTCCATACCCTTATTCTTCGAGAATCTGTGAAACGTCCATATCTTGATTCATCAGTGAAAAGGACACTACGCCATTGATCGTTCCATTTGATATTTTGCCTTGCCCATTCCAGTCTTTGACGCTAATGGTCACGTGTTTATGGAACTCCTCTTAATGGACGTCTAGAACCTAGATTCACCTCTCTCAAACGTCGTCTGATGGTTTCGATGGAAACTTGAACCCCATCTGCATTTTGAAGAGTATTCAGTAGCATTCTACACTTAGATGTAAGGTTTCTTCTCGCCGAAACGGCGATGAAACGATGCTGAGCAGGTGTTGTTTTTCGTCGCCCACCAAGCCTTGGTCTTTCCAACACGGAACCTGGTCTCCCTGAACCTATTCCAAAGTCGAGATATCACACTTTGGCTGACTTGGAGCCTTTCCGCTACAACAACCTAAGTTAGGCCACCCTTTAGCATTCCGATAGCCCCATTAGCCTCAGCGTTTGTTAATTTACGTCTTGGCATTTTCAGAAAACTCGTTTCAAATCGAAGCCGTTGATAAACTGACTTCATTTCGAAATGAGAACATTGGTGAAGCATATGCGAAGAACCAAACTTCAGAAAAAAGGCGACTAGATTGACGGTCTCATACTGATTTTTATTGGATCAATTCAAGTTATTGAGTTTTCAATGATTTTACAGAGATTTTCTCGAAGATTACATACATACTCCTAAAAACGATTGAATACGATATCCCTAACTCTTGTGGAGCAATATAGTTGACTTAACTTTGAGATTCCTCTCATTAGAAAATTGGTGAAAAAATGGAAACTTTGGTGGAGACACACAATTTTATTTAATTAACAAAAAGTACTTAGTTATCCTGAACAATTGTGCCCATCTCCAGATAAGCCAATCTCTAGAATCTTCACTGAAACCACCCATATGAAACCCGCGCCCAACAAACGTAATATTTCGCCATCATTTGTAACAATATATATTTTTCCTTTAATTAACGTGCTCATCCACCATATAGAGCGGAACACAGAACTATCTCCATCGGGACACAGAGTGCAGTTAGTTTTTTGTGTTAGTTACGCCGAGATGTTCAAGTTCCGATTTGCGTTATCCGCCATATGAAATGAGAAACGAGTGCTGTTTCCGGTTAGAATTGTGAATTAATAGCGAATATTATGATATTGCAAAGGTTGTTTAAGGTCAGTGTGGCAATAAGTGTTTACCTTGTACGTCGTTTTCACGCACTCATGATTTAAAACAATGCTTTTGTGTATGGGACTGGGAATGAATTGAAAAACAGGCTGATTGCCTACCTAAAGGTGTCCCGAAAAGAACTAGGAGAAATACGTACAAAATGACATAGGCATCATACTTTGAGTTTGGAGGTACCTACATCAAATGAGGAACTGCCTCTCATATCATACGACCCGAATGGCAACATAAGTGGAAAAAAAATGGTGAAAACTGGCCATTTTTGCGAGTTTTCAGAACTTTTTCAAACTTTACTTATTTTTCAGTGTATTCACGAAGCTCTTTCATGTTAAATATACTTTTTGTATTCATTCCTCTTGCCCTAAAGTGGATATTAACTCAGAAAATATCCATTTTAGGGCAAGGGTGTGATGCATACACTCACATTATTTTTTAACGTAGATTCAATATCTGCCATAAAAAAATGGGGTTCTAATTTGAAAAAATTTATTTTTCACGATTTTGTCATCCCTAATTTTGAAAGCGATTTTTTCACCCCCTGTATCATGAATCGCGATTTCGATTTTTAAAGTGGATACATCAATCTTACATCTTGAAAAATCCCAAAAATGAAAATTTTCCATCCAAAAACCTCGAAGTTATTCTTGTTTCAGCGGAGCTCTATTTTCGATTTTTTTTTTCGAATTTTCCCGCTCAGAGAGAATTTTCCAACCAAAACTGAAAAATGTTACATCAAAATAACTTCAAATTTTCTAAGGAATCTATTTCTGCAATAAAAAATGGTATTCTAATTTGAAAAACGGAAGTTGACGTCATTTCCGGAAAAACCGGAGGTGCTCATGCCTTGAAAATATTTTAGATTTCATCAGCATCGTGAAATACTTATAAGTGCTGAATTTCATGAAAATACGTTCAGTAGTTTCCCGTATAAATATGGGTGAGGTTCCTCGTGAAAGACCCTGTATGTTCTCAGAATTGAATGCAATACGAAATACACATCATAAAAAATATCCCAGTATTTGATTTTGACTTAATGTAACTTTGTAATCAAGTACAATGTCGTATGGGTCACCCTGTATCTTTTGTAGATTTCAAAAGACCTTGATATTTAGAACTCATACTGAATTTAGCGGAAACGATTTGTAACAACGAGGAATTAATCACTTTACCATTAACGTATAGTCAAATTTATTTACTTGAATTGAATTTACTTTATTTGAAAATAATGACTTCAAATGTTCGAAATGCTTGCCGTTCAGCTCCTGACAATATGCACGTTTCAATATCTTCAATGAAATCTGATTCCACAATCCTTGAGAATGCTATATCCAATAATATGTTCTTGTGAAAACCTCGTTGACACTCTTATTTTTCAGTGGACGCCAGTCAAGCCGGAGAAGGCCAACTAGAAATATCAATAAACGAGGGAGAAGTCCCTAACCATGTCCAGGTAGTCGGAGGAGGAAGATGCCTTGTCTCCTTCACACCAGACCAAGTCAAACCCCACCTCATAGACATAAAATTCAACGGAGAGACAGTCAGAGGATGCCCATTCGTATGCACTGTAACTGACACCAGCAGAGTCACCCTTAACTTGAACCATCTCGAACTGATACCCGTGAACCAGCCCAGTTCCTTCCACATGGGGGTAGCTGGTGGTGGTGCAGCTGAACTGGCTGTGGCTGTTAGAAGTCCACACGGGGAGCTACCTGTTAAGGTTACTGGGGACATCCACTCGGGGTTTACTGCTGAATTCACACCGATACAAGTTGGTGCCCACCAGATAAGCGTGGAGTATAACGGAAGACCAGTTCAAGGCACCCCTTTCCTGGCCAAAGCTTTCGATTCTAACAGGGTGACTGTGGGCACCGTAGCCAGAGGAGTTGTCGGAAGACCTGTCACCTTCTCAGTAGACGCCAGTGAAGCCGGAGAGGGAAACCTAGAGATAACAATATCTGCTAGAGGTCTTAATATCCCAACACAGGTTCATCCACAAGGAAACGCAAGGTTTGCAGTCAGTTTCGTGCCTGGCGAAGCCTGCGACCACGTGGTGAATGTGGCATTCAACAAGAGACCTGTGGTCGGTTGTCCGATCATTGTGGGGGTTGGTGGTGGGGGTTCTGGTCCTAGTGTTACCCTGCCTGGACCTGGACCTGTGCACAAACCAAGCACGCTTCTGATTAATCATCCAGGGAAGCTGGAGGACATCGAAGTGAACGTTGAGGGTGAGGAAATTATGGTTGATGTTGGTGTTCTGGTGAAATTCTTGCTGGAGCCAACTTGAACCAAAGCAAACGTGGTTTGATTGTATGTTGGAATTGGTAACGTTATTTTGGGTGAATGGAAGCCCCCAGTTTGGTTTGGTTCATGTTGACCTCCATGCCTCCTTGAAAAGAATGCCATATATCTTCGATTTGATGTGTAATTGTACTCTAGTAAATTATTGTAGATGAGTAAAATATACAGCATGCCTTGATTGTTTCTCCTTCATCCACCTCTGTTATCATAACTTTTACAGCACATTTTTTTTTCATTTCTAGGTCACCGACGACTCTTGTATTAAATAAACCTTTCTTTCCTTACACTTCTACTAATTCTTCAAGAGCAGCCATATTAAATGAAAAATTACATAGTTTGCACTTTCACTTTATGATGATCATGTAATGAATTCTTTGTTCAGATTAAGTGTCGTATATTTCAGAGCTATTAAGTTTTACGTAATTGCTTTTATTGGTGCATTCCAATCGGAATAATAGAAAAGGAAGTGATTTCTGGTCTTTTTCTTTTAGAAAGCGCGCGATTAATTTTTATTAGACGGAAATTTTAAAGAGATAATTGTGTACGAGGATTTGTGCTAGAATGTGTTCCTTTTTTTATACAGGATTCACTCACTATACGATTTAATTACTCTGTGGAACTGCTGTGAATGCTTGATGGGAATTAAATTTAGAACCATAAGTCGGACTTTTTCTAGAGCGTCTTTCGAGAATTTAGAATTAAGGCACATTAAAGAATGTCGACACATGCAATCTGAATTCAAGGTAGTTTTCAATCTCATTCAATAATTTTTATGCTTTCATGCGGTAATATATTCAATTGTAAATTCCATAAACTCTACCAAATTTTTGTTGGGTAGTGTATGTCATTCGAAAAAATTATAAGGTGTCCAAATATTGTGCAAGATGTCACTGGTTCCACGGCGTTTATCTATGTTCCCTGAAATCAAAATTTTCTTCCTAAAAGTCCTGAATGATCAATATTTTCTATATATGTATTACTATTTCATCTTCTTCAGTATTGGTGTTGGTTATTTGCTTCTGGTTCATGGGAATTTTTGTAGAATTGAGTACAATTACACCTCAAATGATTGGATTTTATGACTCCAAAATGAAGTTCATTACATTATTTCTCGTATAAGATACGGAATAACAGTTTGAATCTTGAAACTTTTATAGAATAGTCCTGTCATGATTCGAAAAAATGTATATTACATGCCTCGATCCAATTCCTTAGAAAGATACAGGGTGTTGGAGTTCGCAAAGAAATTCGAATCGAACAAAATTCTGCCCTATTTCTGATGATCAATTTTATGAAGATATTTTCGAGTTTAGTTTTACACCAATGGTGTGCAAATCAATTTAAAGAAACTCATTCTCTGAATCTAAAAATTTCGAGTTTTGTAAAAGCCAGATTCACATCAAAGGCCCCCGCACTTTTTCTATGGGAAATGGCGTTCCGTCAAATTTTCTAAAATTTCGGTATAATGTAGTACTCGACCTTCTGATCAAAAGTGTCCCTGGCTCCAACTCAATCCTATGACTAGTTTTTGAGATACAGGGCGTTGAAGTTGAGAATTACCCACTTTTACTACGCCCGTATCTCGGAACAGAATCGAATGAACTTCAAATTTTCTCAAGAAACATTTCATTACATCCCCAAGGAGCAAGCACATAGAGAAATATGACCGAAAATCGTTACGAATACAGGGTTATCCATAATTGAATGCATGCCCGATATGGAAAGTATAAAATATGTTAGTTCCAGAGCGAGAACGTTCGCAAAATGAACTTTTTCACTAGATATATTGTTGTTACATCGAAAAAGTCTGAAATACCCAGAATTCATACTGGGTGATCCATTATTATAGAAACTATTCTCAAGGAAGGTTAAATGGACACCCTGTATTTATGGGTTGATTCAAGATGTTCGTTTATTTTTTTGGAACATATCATCATGGACTTCAAAGAATACAGGGTGATTCAGTCATGAAATGAACTTTGAACCTCAGGAAAATACCCAAAAACAACCTCTTTTTTTCATCACCCTCTGTTTCAAGATTAAATACGATGAGGTGGGAGTTTTCTTTCACCATTGTACTTGATATAAAAACATCAATATGGCTGAGAGTTTTTATCCACTTCCTATGACCAGATTTTATTTATTTATGTTATTCTATTCTTATTCCAGCTAAAAATCTGGTCATAGGAAGTGGATAAAAACTCTCAGCCATATTGATGTTTTTATATCAAGAACAATGGTGAAAGAAAACTCCCACCGTAACGGAGTTAATCTTGAAATAGTGGGTGATGAAGAAAAAAGGTGGTTTTTGGGTATTTTCGTGAGGTTCAAAGTTCATTTCATGACTGAATCACCCTGTATTCTTCGAAGTCCATGATGATATGTTCTAAAAAAATTAAACAAACACTTAGAATCAACCCATAAATACAGGGTGTCCATTTAACCTTCCTTGAGAATAGTTTCTATAATAATGGATCACCCAGTATGAATTCTGGGTATTTCAGACTTTTTCGATGTAACAACAACATATCTAGTGAAATAGTTCATTTTGCGAACGTTCTCGCTCTGGAACTGACATATTTTATACTTTCAAAATCGGGCATGCATTCAATTATGGATAACCCTGTATTCGTAACGATTTTCGGTCATATTCCTCTTTGTGCTTGCTCCTTGGGGATGTAATGAAATGTTTCTTGAGAAAAATTGAAGTTCATTCGATTCTGTTCCGAGATACGGGCGTAGTAAAAGTGGGTAATTCTCAACTTCAACGCCCTGTATCTCAAAAACTAGTCATAGGATTGAGTTGGGGCCATGGACACTTTTGATCAGTAGGTCGAGTACTACATATACCAAAATTTTAGAAAATTTGACGGAACGCCATTTTTCATAGAAAAAGTGCGGGTTCCTTTGATCTTTTAATTTTTTTTACACATTTTACTATAAAGGAATGTGAGTGAAATTGCACACCACTGGTGTTGCCCCAAGATCAAAAATATCTACGTGAAATTGTCCTTAGGAATAAGGCAACATGCAAAATTCTATTCGAATTCAAGCTTTCTTTTTATTGAAAAAAAAATTCTAGTAAACTTCATTGAACCACCATGTATACAAATGATTACTCAGCAGAAGAATGAACGAAGAATCATAAAGCTCCTCCATCAAATATTCGATACGAAGTATTCATAACTATGCATAATTCAGAGATTTCGTGGAGAATATCGAGAAAGTTATAACTGTAAAAATAAGTACCTATATCTATACGAGCTAGCATTTCTTACTCGAACTCATGAAACATCCGGAGAATTCTTAATACCAACAGGAAACACCGAAATCGGTATATAAAGACCAATAAACTTCAACGTCCTGCTTTGAGGAAGTTAGTTAATTGCATTCCAAAACAAGAACTTATTAGTTTAGAACCTGTTCTTCATGCATGAAAACTGCAAGGGACTACCATAATTGAATTCAGTAAGCGTTCCACATCTTTGCTTTCTGAGACAGGTTTGAAACCAGTTCACGTATTAATGGAATGAGTGAAACTAACGAATTCATGTTTTCGAGTTTTTTTTATCGAAGAACAATGTATTTTAAATTAAATACTGAAACAGTCTTCTTGCATTCAACACATTGTGCGAAATATTTGAACGATGCGGTACAGTACCTATAACATACACCAAGAAAATAGTGTAATTAGTTACATTTCCACCACAAAATATACCACTCAACAAATCATAATATCGCTTCATTAAGTGCCATTTTTGCCAAAAAAAAACAAGTTCAACCAGAAGTCCAAGAATTGACAGTTTATTAATACAGAAAAACTAGCGAACTATCAAGTCTAATACTCGAAAATCGAATACCTTGACCAGTTCTTACAGTGATGATAATAAAATTATATATCACAACGAACAATAAAAGAACGAGATTTCGTTACGAAGAAAGATAAAAAACTGCTCTCTCATAACCTACACATTATCATATACTCATTAAATATGGCATTCTCGACAATCTCTTAAATCCCATTAACCTATCCCTATTCTCAATCATCAACAACGACCACTAATCTCAAATAAACTTAATACGAACCTGTTACCCAAACCCGTTAGGTCCTGGAGGACAAGCTATCCCCACCCACGTTCAGTCAATAGGTAACGGCCAGTTCAGGGCCGAATTTACCCCAAGAGTCGTTGGAGAACACAGAATAAACGTTTCTGTGAACGATGTCCCAACTGTTGGCAGTCCTTACGCAGCCAAGGTTTACGATGTCCAAGCCATCAGAGTGAAAGAACCTGGAAGTGGGGTTGTTGGAAAGCCCATCACTTTTCTAGGTGAGTAATTGTCAAACTTTATTCGTTACAGTATGAAAGAACATAAAAGATTCATCTAGAAAGAAAATAATTAAAAAACAACCTAAAAGAACAGAAATACCAACGAAGTATTCCCTCACAACAAATCCCTGAATCTTTCCAGTTGAAACTAGCCAAGCAGGCCCAGGAAACCTCGAAGTTACAGTCAATGGTGGCAGGGTTCCCACCTCAGCTCAAGCACAAGGTCCTCACACCTACGCCATCTCTTTCACACCAAGAGAAGCAACAACCCATTCTGTAGACCTCCGTTTCAACGGCCAAGACGTTCCAGGTAGCCCATTCAAGTGTCTGGTAGCTCCTGCTGCTAGAGTGTTAGCTCCCGAAACCCTGGACAAGATTTCCGTTGGAAAAACCTGCATTTTTGGAGTAGAAAGTTCTAATCCTCCAACCGTCGAGATTTTGGGACCTGCTCGAAGACAAATACCAGCACAGGTACGAACTACAACAGTAGCGATCTTCTGAGGCTTCTGGTATTTCTGACAGCAGAGTATAATAGATTAGTTCTAGGTTTTACCTCAAGTGGGACACCCTGGCAAGTTTGAGGTCACATTCTCGCCCATAGATGTTGGAGACCATAGCGTAGAGGTCAAACTGCCAGGTGGCCATGTGGAAGGAAGTCCTTTCTTGGTGAAAGCTTATGACGCCAATAGAGTCACAGTGACTGATATAAACGATGGTGTTGTTGGCAAACCTGTGTCTTTCAGTATCAACGCTTCGCAAGCTGGAGCAGGTAATTTGGAGATTATAGTAGCTGTAGCTGGTAGGAATGTCCCCAATTTCGTTCAGAGCGAAGGGAATGCTAGGTTCAAGGTCAACTTCAAGCCTACTGAAGCTGCAACACATACCTTGAGCGTAAGGTGAGAAAAACGAGAATGGAAACTGTATTTTATCTGCTTCCATATTTTGAGGTTTATTCAAATTTATTCTTCAAATTCAATTTAAGATTCAACGGACATCCTGTACCGGGTTCGCCTTTCAACTGTAAAGTCTTACCAGGCAATACTCAACCTAGAATTCCAGTATCTGGGTCAGGCATTGAGATGGCTGCTGTAGCACACTCAGCAGAAATTAGAATAGAAGGAACCACAGGTAACTAAACTATCAAATTTAATAACCTTCGATGCATTAACTCTGTAGGTGCTTCTCTGAATAGTATCTACTAATATCTGGTCTATATTCGATGTTTTCCAGGTGTCGAGCCACAAGTTATAACCACAGCCCCGACTGGCAAGATCATACCAGTCAAACTCATCTCAAATGGAGACCTTTACATAGCCAAGTTTACACCAGAAGTGGTAGGACGTCATTCTGTCGCAATCCTCATCAATGATCAACATGTCATCGGTTCACCATTCAGTTGCAATGTATACGATGTGAACAAGGTTATAGTTTCTGGATTGCCAGGAAGAAAAGCTGCAGACATCGCCAAAGTTATAACAGACCTCAGCTTGAGAGATATCACAACTGCGGAAGTTGGAAAACCTGTTACTTTCAGCGTTGATGCAGCTCAAGCTGGAGAAGGTACCTTGGAGCTGGTGGTATCAACCCAACACACCACAATCAAAGCGGAAGTAGTCGCCTGCGCTAGAGGGCTCTACGACGTGACTTTCGTTCCACAAACTGCTGAAGACCATTTCGTTAACATAACCTTCAATGAGATGTCAGTTATCGGAAGTCCATTCCACTGCACTGTTGTAGAAGTGACTCAATCAGTACAAAACGGTTCTTTAGCTTTTATCGATCTACCATCCGAGAACCACAAATTAGAAATATCGGACCCAAATAACCACCACGTCAAGTACACCGTGAATAATTCCAAAGCTGAGTTTACAGTCACTCAAGTTGGAACGTACAGAGTTCAGATTTACAGGGGACACGAAGTTGTAGCGACTCGTTCAATAAACGTGTTCGACACTTCCAAGATTGAGGTTATAGGACTTCCAGAAGCTGTATGCCATCGCCCTGCAGTTATCGCCTTGAACATGAGCAAAGCGGGAGTAGGAAAACTTACTGCAGATGTCAAAATAGCGAATAGAGACGTAGCTTATAGTGTTAGACAATCGCACAATAATCCAAATATATGGGAAATTGTATTTCATCCAATGTGCTCAGCTCCACACAGAGTTGCGCTCTTCTTCAACGATATACCTAAATTTAACGTCATTGAGATTCCGGTTAAGGGTCCAGGTACGGAACCTTGGGCTGGTGGTATTGGTCTGTACCAAGCTAGAGTTGGTAAAGTCACGCAGTTCAATATTGATACTCTTGGACGTATGGCAAGGGAGTTTGATGTGGTCATAAGTGGACCAAATGGCACCGCTGTGCCTGTTAGGTGTTATCAGACCAAGACTGGGAAGTTACAGGCTGAGTTTACAGCTCGCGAGAGTGGTCCTCATAAAATAGAAGTTCTACATCAAGCCAAGTCACTCAACGGGAGTCCATTCACTTGCCAAGCTTTCGATTTGGAATCAGTTAAGATTACTGATATTCCGCATACGCAAGGAAATGTCGGGGAATCAGTTCAATTCAACAGTAAGTCCTTGAGTCCCTTCTTCAGCTTCAGACTTCATAACACTTTGTTTCAGTTACCACCAAAAAGGCAGGAAATGCAGAGCTGGACGTCCAAGTCACCAACCCTACAGGCCTATTCTTACCAGTTACAAAGACTGACCTCGAAGATGAACTTACACAAATATCTTTCTTACCTCCTATACCTGGGCTCTACCAAGTCACCGTTTCTTATGGAGGTCTTCCAGTGAGAGGTTCTCCGCTTGCTTTAGGTGTGGGACCAGTGGGGCCCACACCTCCTCCTAGAGCTGTTGGAAAAGGTCTAGAGAAAGGATTGGTGGGTGAAAGAACCTCGTTTACGATAACCAGCCCTGTGCAACCAAGGGTGCAGGTGGAAGCTGTTGAGGGTATCATTGAAGCGCATATTCAGAGTCCTAAGCCTGGGGAGTACATAGTCTCCTATACACCAAAATGGGTTGGAATTTACGATATTATAGTCAGCATAGGTGCGAATGATGTGAGTAATATCTATAGAGAGGTCAATTTCAGTTTCTTCAAAGTGAATTCTTTGCATTACAGCTGGCAGGTTCACCCTTCAGACCCAAGATAATCAACCCCACAGCCGTAAGGGTCATCGGAGGATGGGACCAATACCTGGATGAAAACGGCAGGATAAGATTGCCGACCAAAATCGCCTTTGACATAGCTAGCGCCGGTCCTGGAAACCTAGAATTGAAGATCGACGGTCGAAAAATGACAGGAGAAAAATCTGGAACGCGATATAGGTTCGATATATCTGGAGAAGGTTTCAACTCTGGAGAACACGATTTGGACGTGCAATTCGAGAATATACCTCTTCCCGACGCACCAAAAGGAGTCATATGTATGGGAGACCAGGTGGTGTTAACAGGAAGAGGATTGGCGCAAGCGCAGTGTGGTGAACCTGCAGTGTTCACGATTGATGGGTCGAAATCTAGCAGTGGTGAGTTGCCAGGTTCTAGTAGGACTACTACATCAGCAATTATCGTCTTTTGCATCCACCTGTGTCCATTACCATTTGAAATTCTTAACAGGTAATCCAGAAGTTACTCTTCATGCAGCAGATACAAACATTCCTGTTCCTGTTATGATTTCCTTAGCAGGAGAAAAAATATGGAGAGCTACTTATACTTTGAATGCACCAGGGAATTATCTCCTTTCTGTCTTGTGGGCAGGTCGACCTGTTAAAGGATGCCCATTAATGGTAGAGGCTAAGGGTGGAGCTGATGCCTCCAAGGTAAACAACGCAGCTTTTGAGAGATGAAACAAAAATTTAAATCTTTCCTTTAGGTATTATGCTCTGGTGAAGGACTGAGACAAGGAGTGGTTGGCAGAGAAATAAGGTCCTGGATTGACACCAGGAGAGCTGGTCCAGGTGAGCTCACAGCTCATTGTTCTGGTCCCAGGAAAGTTGCGTATTGTGAACTTTACGATCATGGCGACGCAACTTTCACGTTAAACGTCAAGCCTCAGGAACCTGGAAGGCATTCGTTGATCATCAAATATGCTGGACAACATGTGCCTGGTTCGCCTTTCACGCTGAGGGTTTCTGGTGCTCCTGACGCTAGCAAGGTAAGATCAGATCTATTTGAATGCATCAATCTTAAATTCGGGATGTCTTGACCAAGTTTCCAAAGCACAGCGTGACCAATATTTCCACAAAAATCTAAGGTTTGCATTTGATTCTTCCCAACAGGTGAGGGTGTATGGTCCTGGCATAGAACATGGAGTTCTGGCTACGTTCCAGTCCAGATTCATCTGTGATACAAGAGGTGCAGGTGCAGGACAACTCACTGTTAGGGTAAGAGGACCGAAAGGAGCTTTCAGAGTTGAAATGCAGAGGGAGAGTCAAAAGGATAGAACCATACTCTGTAAGGTAGGTCTATTCGAATAACAATCAGCTGTTATGGTAGAATGGTGTTTTGGTCTTTGAGGAGATTCTCACGGTTAAATGGAGCTTTCGAAGGACAAATTAAAATCTTGGTTCTCTTTGTATTTTCCAGTTTGATCCTACAGAACCAGGAGATTACAGAGTGGAGGTGAAATGGGCTAGTGAGCTTGTACCTGGATCTCCATTCCACGTGATGATATTCGATACACAGGAAGAACTAAGGAGATACATTAATTCGTTATAAGACTTAAAAAAAGATTTTATTGAAATAACTTATTTATTTTCGTCCATATTAGTACGTACTTATTGAAAATCTATGTTATGTGTTTGTATATAATTTCTGATTCGTTAACTTGAATTACAATGAATATCTTGATGTTAGAGACTTTTTAACTTGTGTAAGTTGAAAGATTGTAACTGAATCGAGTAAATTATGGTTAATAAAATGATTTATTTTTATGTTCCAATTGGTTTTCATTTCACAATATCCACAAATTCATTAATTTCATTCATAATTCGCTATCCAAGAAAAAATAACCTCAACTCAAGAAGGTTCGATGATAGTCATGATTTCTGGAATTGGTAGGTACCTAAGATGTTGAATCACTCAGTGTAATGAAGAAGAGCATATCAGGGATAACTGGAAGTTGAAGATTTCTTTTCTTAATGTAGTTTGAATTGAGAATAGGTAGATTCGTCAAAGTTTGACAAAGTACATGCCTGTTACATACGAGTATTGTTCAAAGATTGCTGCTGAGATAAGTAAGGTAATGTGACTTTGAGTCGAGAGAAGAGATAAAAGGAGATTAGACACAACTTAAATGAGTTCTAAGGGAATATTCCATCGAAAAAGTACCGGAAATTGCTCAATGCAACAAAAGCAATGTATTGAGTATGAAATTTTGGGAATAAAATTTCAATGAACCTAATTGTTTATTTGATTGCTCAGATACATTTCGGCTGATTATGATGAAACTTCGGCTTACTCAAACCCTCACTTGTTGGCGAGATTGTGCCCTTTTATACATTTGATCTGATTTTAATTGAGACGAGTTTCCCTGTGACAAGTTCTTAGATTTTTTTGCTCAAAAACGAAGCAAGAAACTAAAAAACGCACTGACGTAAAGTTGGGAGCTTTTGACTCTCGTTCATCCACCTTGTAGGTAGATTGCCATTCTAGAATACATTGGTAACAAAAATTGACAGCTATCAAAACAATTTACAGCAGCTTTCTCAAAGTATTGAGACAGAAATATTGGGAATTTTTTGTCAATAATTCGCAAGTTTTTCATATGGTTCTGGTTGAGCCATCTGGGCAAAATTTTACATGTAGGTTGAATACTTCATTCTCCATCCAAATACAATATTTCACTCTATCGAATACGTTGTTTCGAAAAACTTAGAGAGTGAAAATTTTATATCACTGCAGCATGGTGGCGTCAATCACAGAAATATGTGTATTTGAGCACCTTTGAAATTAAGAAAAAAGCTCTTGACTCATTGTAATAGGAATATATTTTGTTGTATATTAAATGCTGAAAATACAGTTAGGTACCTATACAATTTCGGAATATGAATGAAGCCGGCATGTTTTTTCTTACTCTGGCACCCAGATGACCAAATTTTTTTACACCACCTCACGTTAAACTTAAAATAAGCAGAACTTGAAACCACCCCGCACTTTTCTTATGGCAGATGGCGTTCCGTCAAATGTTCTAATTTTTTGGTATAATGTAGTACTCGACCTACTGATCAAAATTATCCATGGCACCAACTCAATAATATGACTAGTTTTTGAGATACAGGGCGTTGAAGTTGAGAATTACCCACTTTTACTACGAGCGTATCTCGAAACAGAATCGAATGAACTTCAATTTTTCTCAAGAAACATTTCATTCCATCCCCAGGGAGCAACTATATGGAGGAATATGACCGAAAATTGTTACGAATACAGGGTTATCCATAATTGAATGCATGCCCGATTTTGAAAGTATAAAATATGTCAGTTCCAGAGCGAAAACGTTCGCAAAACGAACTATTACACTAGATATGTTGTTGTTACATCTAAAAAGCCTGAAATACCCAGAATTTATACTGGGTGATCCATCATTATAGAAACTATTCATAATGAAGGTTAAGTGGACACCCTGTGTTTTTGGGTTGATTTAAGGTGTTTGATTTTTTCAGAACATATCATCATGGACTCCAAAGAATTCAGGGTGATTCAGTCATGAAATAAACTGTGAACCTCACGAAAATACCCAAAAACCAGTTTTTTTTTCATCACCCTCTATTTGAAGATCAACTCCGTTTAGGTAGGAGTTTTCTTTAACCACTGTTCTTGATATAAAAACATCAATAGGCCTGAGAGTTTTTATCCTCTTTCTATGACCAGATTTTTTGCTGGAATAAGAATAGAATAATAACAAAAATAAATAATTTTCATATTACCTACATGAAAATGAAAAAAAATTGGTCATAGGAAGTGAATAAAAACTCTCAGTCTTATTGATGTTTTTATATCAAGTACAGTGGGGAAAGAAAACTCCTACCTCAACGGAGTTAACCTTGAAATAGGTAGTGATGAAAGAAAAAGGTGGTTTTTGGGTATTTTCGTGAGGTTCACAGTTTATCTCATGACTGAATCACCCTGTATTCTTTGAAGTCCATGATGATATGTTCTGAAAAAATCAAACAAACACCTAGCTCAAATCAACCCAAAAATACAGGGTGTCCACATAACCTTCCTTTTGAATAGTTTCTATAATAATGGATCACCCAGTAAGAATTCTGGGTATTTCTGGTTTTTTCGATGTAACAACAACATATCCAGTGAAGTAGTTCATTTCGCGAAAGTTCTCGCTCTGGAACTGACATATTTTATACTTTCAAAACCGGGCATGCATTCAATTATGGATAACCCTGTATGCGGTCATGTTCCTCTATATGGTTGCTCCCTGGGGATGGAATGAAATGTTTCTTGAGAAAAATTGAAGTTCATTCGATTCTCTTTCGAGATACGCGCGTAATAAAAGTGGGTAATTCTCAACTTCAACGCCCTGTATCTCAAAAACTAATCATAGGATTGAGGAGGCGCCATGGACACTTTTGATCAGTAGGTCGAATACTACTTTTCCAAAATATTAGAACATTTGTCGGAACGCCATTTGCCATAAGAAAAGTCCGGGGTCCTTTGAGCTAGATCTTCGTTAAAAAAAAACTATGGGAGCGTCCCAAAAATCATAGTTTACATTCGATATCTATTCAGGAATACTATCAAAAAAAAACAGAAGGAAAAATTCCTTCATTTGGAGTATTGGCAACAAAAAGAATGGCAAAGGGTGTAATTTTGTTGAATTTTCGAAAATGACGAATATCATTTCATTTTGATCTTTAATCCCCATGAATTTGAGTTGGGCAAATAAGTATAGAGAATCTTTCCCAAAATAATAATCAATCAATCTTCTGCAGTACATAGCTAATTCCCTGTAGGTACAAGTCTATGGGAATGGGACAGCAAAATTTTCGTCTGAGTCCCTTTTTTCGTTTCGAAGAATGTCCTACTTTTTTCACACTTATCGAACATATGGCAAATGATATTGCTTTAGCGGTTACAGATGGATTCAGTCTACTTCTTGCTAGCCGTATGTCGGACTGTGTGTACTTTCTCTTGGTGATCATTGGTATGATGAATGAGCCACGACGTGTTTTATTGCTGCAAACCTTGATCGTGGCATTCAGAATGTCAAACGATGATTGCTGACGGGGGTAAATGACACAGAAAGAATCGATTCGATTAAAAATTGCAAAGAATGACGGAATTGAAGAAAAGAACCATTAGATTCTCCATAATGGAGCAATAAATGATGGACCGTTTAATACTGCTCTCATAAGTCATTCGGACATTGATTTGATGTAGTGATTATTCGTTCGCATACATACAGGATGTCCTAGAAAGAGATCGTAATGCGAAGTTGTAAAACTTTTATTTTTTCCATTCGTTTACCTCCGATCGCTCTGTTCTCGAGGGTTTTCTCTGTTTCTTGGTTAAAACGTATTTGGGAACGCGTAAGTTGGAAGTCCTACCCCATCCGCCGTACAGTTCAGACAATGCCCCTTCGGATAACCATCTCTTCCAAACGATGCAACCTGGCCTTGCTGACCAGCACTTCTACAATTACGATGAAGACAAAAAATTGATGGGTGCATGGACAGCGGCCAAAGAGCAGGCCTTTTCTCCCGATGGGATCCGTCAACTGCCAGGCCCAGAAATATGGGAAAAAGTAGTGACTAGCGACGGACAATACCTTAAATATTGAATGCTGAATGCATGGGTGGTTTTTCACAATAAAGGTTCAATTTTCAAAAAAACAGCACAGCTTATTTATATTCCTCTTCAAAAAGTAGACATTCTATGTGGTAAATTAGTAGTGAGTAGTAAATTAGACTGTGAGCTTGGTACAGTTTATTCTCGCTAGATTTTTGTTTACATTGGCTTTTCCTATAGGTAATTCCGATGATGAATAGATAGAACTCATTAAAAATACAATAATTTCTGATTTGAAAGGTTCATTTTTGATAAAAAAAAAGTCTTTATTCGATGAATCTGCACATAAACTCCATTCACTTTTATATTGTATCCCGGTTGGCCAGGAAATTCTGACACTTTTCACCGTGTATATGTATTTTGAAAATGTGATGTTGATGTTATGTACTTT
Organism: Adalia bipunctata; assembly: GCA_910592335.1. Classification (NCBI taxonomy): domain Eukaryota; kingdom Metazoa; phylum Arthropoda; class Insecta; order Coleoptera; family Coccinellidae; genus Adalia; species Adalia bipunctata. The sequence continues at coordinate 26,057,136 of OU342950.1, forward strand.
GGGAAAATAATGAATTTGAGGAAATATAATGTAAATTCAATAATTCCAAAGACCTTGCAAATGTTGAAGAAACTCTTTTCTTTGTCAATATATAGGACTGGAAATGTTTCACGTATATAAAAATTGTTGGAAGATTCAGTTATCCTATTTCCTCGTACGGAAATTAAGAATCGAGTGTTGAAATTTTACTAAAAATAAATGGACAGAATAGTCCGTTACTTTGTGATGGACAGAATAGTCCGTTACTTTGTGATAGTTTATTCGAAAAAAGACATTTCACAAATACCAACCTGCGTCAGTTTTAAGCAAAAAAAAACTTGATAAAACTAAATCTTGTCCAACCGGAATACTTCAAAAAAGTGAATGGGGTATACATGGTGGTCCACTTAGTACCAGTCTATAGAAAAACTCAGTTTGAGAAGAAGAAAATGTTCCTTGTTGCTACACTTGTCTCGGATAGGATGAAATTCTGGGTAGCCCTTCTGGAAATAAATGAGGAGCGGTCGTTTTAGGATTCGCAAACTTCATATTAGTATTCAGCGAGTATTCGATCATAGAAACGTATGCGAATAACGTTCGTCAAAAGTGAAAGTAGTCGCAAAACTAATGGGCATCATCTCGTACCCATGTTGCATATTTGAGAGCGACCAGCGCACACCTCGGGTACCACGTGTAGAATTGGCATATACCTCGCGCATGCTCAGCCGCGTTCTCGTTTCGGCTTAAATGCTAACGGCCTTGCTCGTATGTATGTCTAAATTTCTAGGTCAAGAAACAAGGTCAGTAAGTTTCTCCTCAATACAGTAGTTCTCCATTAGACTATAATCTTGTAATGTTTAAATTGCTCTTTGACAAGATTGCCCGAAGTTTCAACGAATTTTCGTTGATAGAGACGCCAATTTTTCAAACTGGGTCGCGAGAAAGTTCGTGGCGTTTAGGATGCGCTCAGAATTTGTTCTTCTTTCGTTTTCAATGTTTATTGGAGGTTTGGTTTTTTAGGTTGAGGTAGTGGAAGATTTTGATGCATGCGTGAGGATTGAACTTGGCTTCTTATAATCTTCTTAAATGGTTGTGAAATTCGAGTCGCCATAAAATTAGTCACTTCTTCATTTAGTTTTTACCCTGATCATTTCGGGAGTGAGAAGTAGGTCACATATTCTCATACAGATGAATTTAGTGGGTGTACGCACCTGTTTAAGTCCCCAAAATTAATTTATAATTTCGATGAAGTTCTTTCTATCAAATATACAGGATGTAACAGTGCTTATCTGAAGTATTTTGGGACATGATAGTACAGATCATTTCGAACGAGAAATGTTCGTGGAGATTTTTTCAAACCGCATATACAGGGTTGGGATAAAGTTTGGCACCAAATTAATATCTTTAAAACGAAACGGGCGATATTTTTGAAATTTGGCAGCTGAGTGTAATGGACCGCAATGCATCTGATGAGCATATTTTCATTAATGAGATACTCCCGGTTTAACCGTTAATGACGAAAAAAAAATTTATTTAATTGGGACACCCTGTATATTTCTGCAGATTCTGAAAGAGCACTTTGTTTCGGATCTGTCCATACCAGGTTCCATGTAAAAATTATCTGTAAAAAGAGGAATTGAGACAACGGATTCTTGATGAATGTGCATTAATACATGGAGAAGTCTTGAAAAAAGTTACTCAAGAATTTGTTGATAGACTGGCATATTGTCAGGAGGTGCATGGCAAGCACTTCGAACATTTAAAATGATTTTTTTTAATTATTTTCAATAAATTTTTTCCACCAGTTCTTTATAGATTTTCATAAAAAATACGTCATGAAAAGCAGAAAGAGTTATCTACTACGAAGTACTTCGTTTTATTTCTCACTATTGATACAAATAACAACGATTTATTTATTTGAATGGATTTTTTCTCAAATGTACAAAAAGACTGAATTTCTTCTTTTTACAGAGAATTTTTACATGAAACCCGATATGGACAGATCCGAAACAAAGTGCTCTTTCAGAATCTGCAGAAATATACAGGGTGTCCCATTTAAATAGAAAAAAAAATTGTCATTTCCGGTTAAAACGGAAGTATCTCATTAATGAAAATATGCTCCTCAGATGCATTGCGGTCCATTACACTCAGCTGCCAAATTTCAAAAATATCGCCCGTTTCGTTTTAAAGATATTAATTTGGTGCCAAACTTTATCCCAACCCTGTATAGTTTGTGAGATATTGAGTTTCTCCTTTCCTGTTCAGAAAATGTGTTACTGGATTCTTCGAAATGAGATTTGATCTGTCAAAACAAAACTAATGATGGAGCATATATGCATCTTTAATGGTGCCATTAATCAGTTCAAATATGATATGCCAGAGCCTTCTGAATTCCCTTAGAAATTCTGATATTCAACTCAGAAAGAATTGTTCATCATTTTTTACTCGAAAAATATAGCAGAAACGAATAAATTGAAAGAGATCAAAAAGTTCTATTATGAAACGGAGATTTTTTTTCATATTTTTATACTACCAGTGGTGCTCCACAAAAAAGTGTTGGTGAAAAAAAGGTGAAGAATTTCACTCTGTGAATTTTCAATGTCTGTGCCAAATTTCAGCTGAATAAACATGGGCGCCCGCAGAAATTTTTCTCAGGAGGGGCCAAAATTTTTCTCAGGGGGGGCAAAATGAAAATTATTGAAATATTGAGGGTGTTAAGCTGAAAAACGATAAGGCCATACAAATCTCAGGGGGGGCCATGGCCCCCCCCTGCGGGCGCCCATGTGAATAAACAGGGTGCGTCAGCAAGGCGTACGGCTAAAATAGGGCCCAAACTATACCGTGTCGAAAAAAACTTATATGATATGGTTGTAAGGTAGACAAAAATCTAAAAACTAAAAATAATTCTACATACACAGGGTGCGTCAAAAAAAAGTTATGGAAAAATATGTAGTTTTTCTGAATGGAACACCCTGTATTTCATGGCATAATTCTTAGGAGAACAACAAGAGCTTTACACTTTCATACCTCGTTTTTCAAATTTCATCACGGCGTTGCCACATAATTCGTATTTTTAGGATATTTATAGTGTTTTAAGGGGTTCATCAAAATTCTTATAACAAACGCTGTTTTCAATCTAGATAAACGAAATTTTTGAAGTATTTAGATTTAGGTATCAGGTTCATCATTCGGTAAACGTCTGGAGTTTTTTTCATATACAGAGTGTCCAATATAAATTTTCCAATTTACTCAAATTAAATATGCGGTAACTCGATTTTTTCGAAAGGAACACTCTGTTTTTTCCCGTTCATGAACTTTATTTTTCAAATGTCTACATTTATTACAAAGAAATAAAGAATGCCCTATACCTAACTCGCTTTGTTTTTGGGATATTCCATATTCAAGTATGGGACATACTCTGTAAAAAATGTAGACAATTGAAAAACAGATGTAATGAAAGAGAAAAAATACAGGGTGTTCCTTTCGAAAAAATCGAATTATCGTATATTTTTTCTTGAGTTAATTGGTAAATTTATATTAGACACTCTGTATAAAAAACCTCCAGATGTTCACCGAATGATGAAGCTGATACCTTAAGCTGACTACAGTAAAAATTTCGTTTATCTTGATTGAACACAGTGGTTGCTATAAGAATTTTGATGAACCCCTAAAAACACTAAATATATTCTAAAAATACGAATTATGTTGCAAAGCCGTGATGAAATTTGAATAATGAGGTAAAAATGTAGAGCTCTTGTTGTCCTCGAAAGAATTTTGCCGTGAAATACAGGGTGTTCCATTTGAAAAAAATACGTATTTTTCCATAACTTTTTTTGTAAAATAATTTTAAGTTTGTAGATTTTTGTCAACCTTATAACCATGCCATATAAGTTGTTTTTTTCCACAAGCTTAGGCGCTATTTTGTCGTATACGCCTTGCTGACGCACCCTGTATAGAAAGATGCAGATACCATGGGAAAAAAAAACTTCAACACCCTGTATCTCTAAAACTTTGCATTCACGGACCGATGTTTATTTTACTCTTATTCTCGATATCATTCAAGTAAATACCCCACTTCGTTCGTACCTCCAATTAAGGAACACTCGTTATACAGGATGCAGTGAACTAATAGGGCAGATAATGAATCCACCAATTCTATATAACACTATAAAGTAGTTTATTTCTTTCATTCACCTGGTTCAATATTTTATCTCCAGCCTGTTTAATGAACACAAAACCAATCACCTCCTCCTTCCAGAATGACAGAGAAATTGTGATCATGTTATTGTCAAGCATACAGCTAAACCTACTTTTGAAAAATAATGTTGTAAAGTTCAATACAAAACCATGTAAGATATCTTTGGTTGTTTATCTGCTTCCACCCTCATGTGATCCCAAGTACGCCCCTATTCCATCAGCATCAGTAACAAGATTTTTCTGGAAGACCCATTTTTGAAGATCCGTCAAATCTAATCGTGTTATAGGTTTGGCAAACACCTCACATCAGTCTAAATGTAGAGCAGAGGTAATGGTTCCATAATTCATGAATTATTTGAGCCAGTGTGAAATTCGTAAGTGACAACAATAGATGCCATTGAAACACCAAAAGGTTCTTCTAGGTCAACACGGTATACTTAGCAGTCATTAATGCGTCTACGCACTCTAGTTCTGCGTGAAAAATTTTAGAATGTAATACCCCAATCTTGAATCGAATCCACTAATCTCCTCGAGTGTGAAAAATACTTACCTACTAGAACTAGAGGCATGAAAACCTGTGTATAAGGTAAACCCAAAGAATTTATCACCCTGTGTATACCATAGAGCAGAATTTTTCCAAATGAATCCAGAAGATAACTATGTTGCCATATAATTATGGAGGTACTTTTTCATTATATTCATTGATCAAGTACTGATTTGACCAGTCAAGAAGAACTAATTTGTGTATAATAAGCATAAATAATGAAGTGAAAGGAAACAAGATCCTCAAATATCCAAATGCATGCATAAACATGGATCGAAGATGCTAAAACCATCACAACTTTCATCCTACGTAGATCTACTCTTTCTGTTCATTTCCGAATGCCTTCTTCGCTTCTTCTTCAAGTCAAGGCCGTTTTTCTTCAAATGTGGTAGCACCAGGAACTCGATTTTCGGTACAGTTGTTGAAGAACTTGAATGTCCACATCTGTTCCGATTTTCACTGTAAATCTGCCTCCAAATGCTTAGGGGGACAAACGTAAATGGGGAATGTAGTTTGGTGGTCCTGCGAAGGAATAATGGAAACAAATGTATACGGGGTGTAGTCGGGAAGTATCCTGAAATCCCATAGAGATTTCTTACAAACCCTCTTATTATTATAGGAATGGCATTCGAATTTTCACGCTTTTTAAGTACTGGGAGGTCGTTCACAAACATTTTCAATGTTCTTATTTTCTCTGGGCAGTGTCATTCTTTGTAAATCAAATAAGAATATTTGTCCACCAGTAGAATACAATATTATCTACATTTTCTTTGGAAAAATATGAATACTAAGAGAACTCATGCACTTAGCGGAACTTCAGTGTCCATTTTCAGTTATACCTCCACTGGTAGTGGCCTGCTAAAGGGTTTTCCAATAAGAGGAGGTGTTATTTTGAATAGCCCCCCATTTCTGTAAATGTCACTTTTGAAGCTGTAAATAGATGCATAGAATACCTGGTGTTACGCACCACTAAAAATCGTGACCGAAATTTGTAGAACAAAACGGCACTCTAGATTTCAGTACTGGTGCTACTTCCGGAATAATCCGCAATATTTCGCGGTCGTGGCGCTACTGTCGCAATGGAAAATAGCGCGACCACTTTCGGAAGAAAAGAAAAGCAGAACAAATACTCAGATTTTCGATCGACTAGAAAGTCTTGAACAAAATCTAATCAGTGCCAACACCAGGTATTCTATGCATCTATCTCCAAATTTTTGGCATTGGACAAGTGGAAACTACACCATTAATAAAAATGGAAAGATACACGCTTCAACAACGCATTGAAATTATTGAAACTCGAACATTTTTGGGTCTTCGTGAAGCATCTTGTCGAACCACAATACAGAAATTTGTGGAAAAATTTGAGCTGTTGGGACAAGTTAGTGATGTGAAGAATAAAACCCGTGCATGTCGCTCAAGAGCAGCCTAGAATATTGCTGCTGTAGCCGAAAGTGTTGAAGAAAACCCAGGTTTGTCCTCGTGATTCTTTGGAATTGGGCATTCCACAAACGTCATGACACCGTATTTTGCCTAAAAAGATTTGGCTTTTATAAAGTTCAGTTAAGTAGTTAACACAAGAACTCGAATCGATCATTTGAATAAAGCGACAATAAATGTTCGAAACCTCGACATCGAATTCCGCCAAGAATTCTTGAATTCATCTACTGTTGACATTAAGGGTTTTTCAATAAGAGGTTTTACTTTGAATAGCCTGCTATTTCGATAGATGTCACTTTAGAAGCTGTAATTTTTTGACATTCGACAAGTATAAACTACGCCAGTAATAAAAATGGAACGATACACGCGTCAACAAAGCATTGAAAATATTAAAATTCACTATAAACAAGCTATAATAAAAAAACATTTTTAAGGACAAGCTTTAATAATAAAAACACTCATCCAGCATTTTGAAGCCACCATCTTAAATTTTGACAAATCGTAATTTCCGACCCAGAAAACCTCCAGATACCAATTTTCAGTAGAATCAGATCATACCTAATTACAGAACTCGTCCGCCATATTATAGCCGCCATCTGGAATTTTTCAATTTCGACAGAAGAATCTTCATTATTGGACCCAAATGGAATCGGATTATAATCACAAAACTCATCCGCCATTTTGTTTTTTTCTATAACAAATATTTCACGATCACCAGAATTATCTACACCTGCGAAATTTCAAATCAATCGGACGATTAGAAGTGTGTCATATTTAACTTGCAAGATTGATTACAGACAGACATCGGGACAGGTGAAACTGAATAAAAGCTTGTGAAATGGTAAAAATCAGGCAGAGACGGTTCGTAAAACTCGAACATTTTTGTGTCGTCGTGAAGCAGCTTGTCGAACCGCAATGGTGGAAAATTTTGGATGTTGGGAGAAGTTGGTGACGAGAAGAATAAAACCTGTGCACGTCGCTCAAGAACAGCCAAGAATATTGCTGCTGTATCCGAAAGTGTTGAAGAAAATATAGGTTTGTTCATTCCTCGTCGTTCTTTGGAATTGGGCATTCCACGAACGTCATTACACCGTATTTTGCATTAACATTTGGGTCTTAAGTTCAGTTATCACAAGAACTCAAGCCAGCTGATCATCAACAACGTCGTGTCTTTGCTGATTGGGCCCTTGAGATGCATGAAAATGATCCGGAATTCCATCGAAAATCATCTTGAGTGATGAGGCATATTTCCACCTCGGTAGCTTCGTCAACAAGCAAAATTGTCGCATCTGGGCCTCGGAAAACCCAAGTGTTATTGTTGAAAAGCCTTCTTATCCCTATCGTGTGACTGTTTGGTGCCGTTTATGGTCCGACAGGGTCATTGAACCTTACTTTATCGAGAATGAGGCTGGAGCTAAAGTTTCGGTGAATGCGCTGTCGAGAGACGATTAATGTTTTTTTCATTGCCAGAATTAGATAGCATTGACTTGGACAATGTTTACTCTCAACAAGACGGCGCTAGGTGCCACACAGGCAACGGAACCATTGAAGTTTACGGACCGTCTTATCTCTCGAAGAGGTGATCACAGTTGGCCACCGAGATGTGTGATTTAACACCTTGTGACTTTCTTCCTTTGGGGCTATGGGAAAGAAAAGGTCAACTCCAAGAGCCCAGCGTCGATTCAAGACCTCAAAGATGGAATTCGTGGGGCTATCGAGGACAAAGGGCAGCCACTTTGCGGTTTGGTCATGGAAACTTTCATGAAAAGGATATGGACCTGTAGTCGTGATCGTGGTGGCCATTTGGCTGAGGTTATTTTTCATTATTGAGGGCATACCTTCCTCTTTATAATGAAATATAGTCCAAGATCCCAGGGCCGCCAGATGTCACGTATTTTCTGATGAACGAAATGTGGATGATTGAATAGTGTTAGTATGTACTACGATCACATGCCTATCGGCTACCTTGCTCAGACGGCCAATTTGCAGATATCAGGTCATCAAGTTGCAAAAAAACATTGCTAACCTCACTTAAATTCTGATGGCTGATTTTCACATAGGTATATTTTAGACAATTCCGTTTAAAATGAGTTTTCAATAATGCCAGACACTTCCCGTCGGTCGAATTGCTTAACAGACGCCTCAAAGGTCTCAAAAAAATTATTTAACTCCACGTAAATTCTGATGCTCCATTTAAATATATCTTCTCCAAACCACTATTTTAAAATTTCTTACAAGAAGACGATCCAAGGGGCCAATCATCCCCCAAACTCAATTTTAATGCCTCTATGGCTTAGAGCGCGAGGGTATTATCCGCACGCATGAGGATGACTGAGAGATGTATTAGCTCCTATTGACTTCCCTGTCTCTCATTTCAGTTTACTCGTATCAATCAATAATCAATATTTGTAGAAAAATCCGCTAAAAACGAATAAATTTAAATTTTTAAATTTAAATATCGACGTGTAAGGAGGTGCTCATCTGACCGCAATAATTCTAAAATTTTGACCTGCAAGCTGTTTCAATAAACTCGAGTATTGTTTCAAAGGCTAGCAATTTAGTTAGCACGTCGCAACTTTTGCCGAAGCTCACTTTTGCATGGTAGTAAGTTGCTAGCATCGAGGTTTTTCAAATTCTTCCGATTGAATTCTTCATTGATATCAGATACGTATCAAATCAATGAACAGTTGAAGTGTAGCACCATCGACATAAATTTTCCAGGAACGTTTAAATATTACAGATAAGTTTTTGTATACATTGAATACATTTTCTTCTTCAACTACATCACCAACAAAATCCAGCATACCGGAACGGTGAAATGCTTGTTGGTACTCTTCATTTTTCTTCAAAACATTGATAGGCTTTTGTTTGTCATTTTTGAAAAATTCTGGAGTAAAATTACAACCTGTGATGGCATGGAATGCTGGTAAACAACGACTGTCCTAATTGTTCGTAGATATTATTTGAATCAACGTATCTCTTCTTGTTACCAGTGCCGGTCAAAATCCAAACATGGGAATCATCATTTTTCAAATGCTGCATATTTCCCAGCATTATCTCTGCTATACCCATCAGTATCTGAACATCGCATCACAAAACCAGCCTAGGCATCGATGTTGCAAACAAGGTAGGTTACGATCTTTGTTTGTATCGGCTTCCTCATGCTAGGAACACGATAAATCTGCATGGATTTTAGTCATAACTCTATTGTTGACCACGGCGAAAGAATGGCATTGTCGAGAATTTATGAAATTTTTTTATTGCCGATGAATGGAATCATTTCGTCAGTAGTTTATTGAAACAGGTTGCAGGTCAAAATTATACAATTATTGCGGATAGATGAGCACTTTTATACACGTCGATCTTCAATAATTTACCTGTTTTATGAATTTATTAGTTTTGAGCTGATTTTTCTACAAATATTAATTATTGATTGATACGAGTAAACTGAAAAGAGAGACAGGGAAGTCAATATGAGCTAATACATCTCTCACTCATCCTCATGCTTGCATATAATACCCTCGCGCTCTAAGCCATAGAGGCATTAAAATTGAGTTTGGGGGATGATTGGCCTCTTGGATCGGTCTGTTTTCTTGTGAGAAATTTTAAAATAGTGGTTCGAAGAAGATATATTAAAATGGAGCAACAGAATTTACGTGAAGTCGAATAATTTTTTTGAGACCTTTAAGGCGTCTGTTAAGCAATTCGGCCGACGGGAAGTGTCTGGCATTATTGAAAACTCATTTTAAACGGAATTGTCTAAAATATATGTGAAAATGAGCCATCAGAATTTAAGTGAGGTTAGCAATGTTTTTTTGCAACTTGATGACCTGATATCTGCAAATTGGCCGTCTGAGCAAGGTAGCCGATAGGCATGTGATCGTAGTACATACTAACACTATTCAATCGTCCACATTTCGTTCATCAGAAAATACGTGACGTCTGGCAACCCTGGGATCTTGCTCTAATAAACATCCGAACGTTTATCTAAAAATTGCATTTTTCTTCGAATGTCAAAATAAAATCATCAGATTTGAAACCACTATATTTTTTATGGGGATACATAAACGAACCCTGTTCCTGTTCAAATTATTTGGGTTATGGCGCCCCTTGTTGGCGACTGCTTTTCGCAGGGACACCCTGTATCATTAGTCTAGTGGTAAAAGAAGAACCATCCAGATGGACTTGGAAGATCTGTCCGTCCGCCATATGCATACATGTGAAACCAGACGAAATAAACTCGTTAAGAAAACGATCAGTATTATGATGTCCCCGTTTCGCGATTCTGTTGGTACGACATGTGGGAAGTATGTCCGCATTGTGGACCCTCCTGCACGCCTCTGGCTATCAGAAGTAAGCCGCGTTCCACTTTTAACGTGTTTGAATAACATCAGAGTCGGCACAACGAGAACTTGCGTCTGCACGATCGCCGAGTTTTTAATTGTGAATAAGTGGTTCCTTTTTCAGAGTGCCGAATTTTAGGTGGACCGGTGATCTCGATTCGGATCTAGAATAGGATATTGTCGGACTGAAGAATTTGATTGCTCGATCGAATCGTTAAATGGAATGCTGAGTGTGAGGATCCTGTTTAAGCGATGTGGATTCGATACGATATACAGGTGTTGAAGAATCGAATGATAAGAAGTATGATTTCAATGAAAATTTGGTTTCTTGGATAAGAACCACTGCTCTATCTATCTTGAATGTTTCCAGCGCTGCAGTTTTGACGGTTAAATCGAAAAGTACTAACAACTTTGATATTATTACTTATATTACTTTTTTCGAGTTTCCGTTTCCTTATTATTATTTCTGTAGCAACTTCCTCTCCCTATCTCAAACGGTTTTCGAGTAATTAGAAGTAATCACTTCTTTTTTGTGCATAACATAGCTTCAATTAAACATTCTTTTCTTCAGTACTTGAAATACCAGAAAGCTGAAATTTCGGCTATGGATAACCAATATACCGTAAATCATTCAGGTGAAATGAAGTACTTCACTAATTATATAGGGTTACTCAAAATCCAAGGCTTTTCCAAGTCATACTAAAACGATATGAAAAGTGCGTTTTTCCAAATGGAATGACCTGTATATCATAAAATGTATTGAAAATTGAAAGAGTATTAAATTTCCAAGTTCTCATGCCAATGGGAAAATGGAGGTATATTTTGTATAAGCTATCCATGAATTGTCATGAAACATGAAAATGATGATAATTTACCAAAATCGGCATCGATTGTTAAGTGATGTTGAATTAACTAAACGAGATTTAATTGAAAAAACGATTCAAGTGGAACACTCTAATCTTGTTCAAGCTTTGTTTTGAGCTCACATATAGCTTATGTTTCGAAAACGGTGTTCAAAAATGTTATTTCCAATTAATCTACAGGACTCTGTTGCCCAGTTGACCGTGAAACACTCTGTACGGGTTGGATGAATTATAACTTTATTCATTATGATTTTCAGTGACAACTTTTGTTGTACGGTTGATAGAATGCTTTCATGGGCTCCTCAACAACATCGACAAAATTTGTTTATAAGTTTTTATTGAAATTCTTCTAAATATTTCAACCTCAATTCAAAAGAAACCAAATTTTCGATAAATTCTCCGACATAAAATTCTTTTAAATCACGTCACAAAACTCGCTCTGAGTAAATCATATCCATTTGATCAAATGAATACTCACTACAAGATCTTCTGGACTTTCTTTATGTCCATATATTCAATCTTATTTTTTGCAGACTCTGGTTGAAATAAGGACGTTCTTTTTCTTAGGAACAAGCATCTAAAAGTATACCTACTTTTCCCTATGTTCGAAAGATCAATAGTCGTCTTTATAAATCTGTGATGAAAATAAAGAAAAAACAAAAGAGAAAATACTTACATTTGCATCTCTTATGTAGCTATTCCAACTCAAAAATTTCATCATATTGATGACCACTTCTTTTCTGAAAATTCATTGCATTCCTTAATTGACCAATTTTTTTACTACTCATATGAATTTAATTATTCGAAATCAAGGATCAACTCAAGAATTCACCTCTCTGTCTCTACCCTAATTATCGATTCTGCTGCAATACAGAAACATCTCAGAAAAACCACATAAAACAGAAATAAAAAAATTTTCTTGGGGCATTAAGTTGACTTTCTTCCAGTTTTTCGTTGAATAAAATTCTCCCTACCATTTTCTGTGGATCCCAGGCAAATAAAACTTCCTTTATAATTTTCAATATTTCGTATTAAAAACGTTCTCTATAATACAATCCTTATCAACATAATCAACAATAAATCTATAACAACGTCGGATAGGTTGAACGTTTGGACATCCTCGGAGGCAATTATACACAAAATTTGAACATGAACGAGCTGTTTTTTTAGGTAAGGCTTACATTTAGTTATCACAAGGACGAAAACATAGTTCTTCGGCCTATCAGCTGAAAAAAATTGATACATTCCTATTTGTCATTCTAGTGGCGAATCTAGAATTTTACAATGGGAGGAGGGGGGTAAGATGGATAGAAAATTATTGGAATGTCTCCAGCAACCCGAAATTAGTGGAGAAAATGGTGTTCACGGAGGGGGTGTTTGAAAACGAAATCCCCTTCCTTGAACCCGCCACTGCTCCATTTTAGGTGACGAAATGAAGAAGTTTTTCCTTTTAAACTTATCGAATTTAGTTCCTGAAGAGTGAAACTTGAGAATTATAAATTTATTCTGACAATTAAATATCGATGAAACCTTCAACTGACTAAAACTGATTTTCTTGCATCCAAGAAAGCAAAAAATTCGAAAGGGATCTTTCAGTCTTCAATGAATTTCATCTAGGAAACAAATTTCAAAATATATTGGAATAAATGAATCGATCATCACATCAAAAATGGAGCATCATTTGTCCAAAAGAAGGGTAATTTTCGTTGAGATCTCTAGACCTAGAGGAAAATTCTTAATGTTAGTTTTCATATACTTCATAAATAAATAAATAACTTTCATACAAAATATACAAGTTGTTCCTTTAAATAACCAACGAATCGTTAAAAGATTTACATATAAAAATATAAACAGATTTTTGTAAAATTACAAATACTACACTTAAATATTAAGTATCTTCCTATCACAAAAGTGCATTCAGAACCTGAGGAAATTGAAATTATTGTCTCTTAGATAACCTCGGACATTTTCAAATTTAAATCGACCTAAAAAATTCAGTTTTCGATGACAAACTTGAGAAAATGAGATTAAACAATTTAGAAGGCCGAAAGAGAAAGGAAAAAGTTCAATGCAAAATTCAATAAATATGTACAACAAAATTATATACAAAAATAGGAAAAGTGAAATCAACCACCACACTAAATAAAATATGCATCCAGCAAGTATTCATTAACAATGTCTGCAATGAACATGAGAGCAAATAGAAAGATAGTTTCTGCAAATTTCTAATGTGGAGTGTACTCTTTCTCTTTTTGGTTAAACCAGAAACTTACAGTTATGGATTAATGTACTACCTTCGGATAGTATTGCACATGTCCACAGGATCATCATCTAGCAGTAAGTACAAATATGCAGAGGGCCAACACGATCACAAGCATCTCGTAGCAAACTTGTTCAAAAGTATCCGCTAATGATCGCAAAATCAAAAAGTGAATTAAATCACAAATTTAAGCTCAGTTTCTCATGAAAATTTGGTCAGAAAGTAGGTACTACAAAATCTTGATTCAAGCCAAAGCGCGATGAGAATATAATTATGATATGATATAAATTGTTTATCCTGATTACTCCTAGGTCTCCTGAGGAGACCCCTCTGAAACTACAAGCTTCGAAGCTTGTAACTTGTACTTGTGCCGAGTTCGGAGTAAGCAGTTGTGTTCTGAGTAGGCTTTGTTACTGTGTCCTTACGCCACCTTAGACACAGCACTGTTAATTTTTGACCCAACAGTGAAAATGGGACCCCTACCGAGACTAGAAAATTTCTTTCCTTGCTCGGGATTGAACTTCGACGAACACATAGAAACGCGTAGACAACATGTTCAAAGATATCCACGAATGTTCGAATAATCAAGATGTGATATAAATCGAGAACTCAAGCTCTGTTTTCAAGGCGAATATATACAAATGGCTACAAAATCTTGATATACGCTAATGTTAAGCCAGGGCGTGATATGAATACCTGAACATTGTATTTGTATAGTAACGCGTAGAGAACTCGTTCAAAAGTATCCGCTAATGTATGAGAAATCAAAAAGTGAATTAAATAATTCAAGCACTGTTTTTGATGGCAAATATGCGGAAATATCCTAAGAATCTTGACAATTGCTTATGTTAACATGAAGCGCAACATGAATATACTCGAGCATGTTCAAAAGTATCCGCTAATGTTCGCGAAATCGAGAATTGAATTGAATGATTCAAGCACCGTTTTTCATGGCAAATATGAGGGTATAACTGAAGAATCTTGACACTTGCTTATGTTAACATGAAGCTCAAAATGAATATTGAATAAACCCTTGAATTGGATAGAAACGCGTTGTGAACTTGTTCAAAAGTATCCGCTAATATTCGCAAAATCAAGCGGTGAATTAAATGATTCAAGCACCGTTTTTGATGGCAAATATGAGGAAATATAACTCAAGAATCTTGACAACATGAAGCGCAACAAGAATATACCCGAGCATTCGATAGAAATGTGTTGCGAACATGTTCAAAAGTATCCGCTTATAGAGAGAGAGTTAACGGCATGCAGACAATTTTTTTGAAATTCCGGAAAAAGTTAATGATAGGGAAATCAGAACTGAATGAAATTGCAAGCTTGAAATGAGTTTTTCAGGGTATACCTATATAAAGAAATGGCTACAGGTTCTTGATAGACATCAATGTTAACCCAAAGCGTGATGTGCGTAGAAAGGAGTAGCGAACTTGTTCAAAAATATCCGCTAAATCAGGAAGTGAATTGGAAAGGTCGTGTTTTGGGCATGCTTTGGCTTGGATCGGAAAGGAATATCGAATGATTTGCAAGACTGACCAGTTTTGTTGATTCATCCGAAAAATTATCCGTACCCCGATAATTTGTGAGGAAAGTCTAGAAAATGAATGTTAGTGTGAGATTAATACATAATCGTTCGAGAACCTGGAAAATTTCTTTGAGGTAACATTCTTCAAACCATTAAATCTTCAACAATTTTCTAATCTCTGCCTCCTCTTTTATGAATTTGTTGATGCTTTAACAAATGAGCTTTTTGACGGAAAGATTTCGAACAAGTTTCGCACCGAAAAGGCTTCTCACCGGTGTGCGTCCGCATATGTACCTTAATGTTAGATTTGTTCAAAAAGCCCCTATTACATATAGAACACCTATGGACTGGTTTTTCTTTACCAAGCAACCCTGATGTTGGGTCCCTAGCGTACACTTGCGAACTAGTCGATTGTCTTTTCTGGGACTTCCTGGACTTCTTCGAGATGATAGGTGTGGTTGTGGTGGTGTGGGGGTAGTTGTGAAGCATATCTGGAGACCTCATCCTGTGGTCCTCCATGCTGTGGACTGGTGCGTACTGATTCACAAACCTACCGTTCACTGTCAACATAAGATTGTCTGTTGTTGAAACCACGTTACCTGGAGGACTTGATGCTGACATCATATCTGAACTATAGTTTGTGGAACTCGGAGATTCCTGTTTAACAGGAGGACCGTTCTGTAGTCTGTTTTGAAGCAATGGCATGAAGGAATTAGATAGGAGACTTTGCAACGTGGGGTTGTTTTGTTGGTGTTGCCTCATAGTGTACTCCATCTGCGAACTATTCCCTTGGAAATCATTGGGAGGCGTTGATGGCAGGATGTATTCAGGAAGTCCATCCTGCCCTATCAAGTTCCTAGTTTGCCCATCGCATGCTGCATCAAGAAAGTGATCTATATCAGTCCAGCTCCCTCTCGAAGTACTCTCACTGTCAGGGTGCGGATTGTTAACAGTTGTGTCCACCATCGTGGTGTCTATGAAACCAAATATATCCATACCCAACTGAGACATATCGTAAGTGTTCATCTCCGTTTTAACTTGGGTCAAAGATTCTGCTTGGGAGGGGCTGTAGGCAACGTAGTTGGGACCCGATGCTGAATCCGGATTGATGTAGTTCATATTTGTTTCTTCGCTGGAGAAGATTTCATCACAGTTATCGTTCATGGTACTGCAGGTAGAACTGGAGACGACGTTGTGTTCATTGTAGTTGCTGTAGTTGTTGTTGTTCTCTTCTGGTACTCGTTGGGAGATCGTGTGGTAGTGATGGCCTTGGATGCCGTTTATACTCAAATTGGCGGTGTAGCCAGTGAAGGGTGGAAGCGGTTTTAGCTCAGCCAAACTATTGGTACTATTCAACATGTTATCGTAGTTGTCTAAAGGTGGTTTGGTCTCCAGTTCGTAGTCTTCTTCCGTCAAGCAATCGTTCATCAGTATCCTGTCGGAGCCTAGGTTGGTGATTGAGGCGTCCAGCAATTTGCTGGTGTCCATGTACTCGTCAGTGGTGGGGTTCTGCCAACAGGAGTACAAGTCGACTTCTTCCACGTGTGATCCATTTCCACTGATGGCCATGCTAGTTACAGAAGGGATGTTGGGGTATTTCATTGTCGCCATCGAGGATTCTTGGGAATTCTGCTAGTTTCCGTCCGATTTTGTTAGGACGAATATTGAAATTTTGAGGTTCTGCCTCATTTCGGTTTCTGGAAAAGAAAAAGAAGATCAGGAAAACGTCTTCTGGGGGATCAAGAAAGAAATAAGATAATTTCGAAGAGCTTAGAATTAGATTCTATTATTGAAGGTCTTCAGTATTTTAAATAATCAGTCCAGTTCAGAAATGGTCATTTTGAATCGTCAAGGAAGGTTTTGAGATGTTAAAAAACCAAAGGAATTGATGAGGATTTTCATTTGGCAAGTAGAGGATCATTTATCATCAGAATTAATTTAGATCTACATGATTTCCTAATTCAAATGAATGCTTTTCCACTACATGGAATAGTTTATCCTGGAAATTGTTAAGGCTTCTTAAGATTCTACTCTCAAATTTCAATAAACGATTAGATGATTAATATAGGCGAGCATCTTTCAAAAGGACCCCGCAAGGTTCTATCCAAAAGTCCTCAACCCTTGATCATCTAAAATCTAAATGCTAAAAATCCTATCTCAAGGTTTAAGCGTTCAGGCTTCAGAAAGGTCGAACACAATGCAGCACACAAATAGAGATAGAAAAATTTGATTAACCAAGCTGCCTGCAATTGGTCTAACGAACATAAACTAATAGTTTATAGTCTGTGAGAACCTCTGTCTTCGACATCCTCAGTTCCAAGAATGTCTCACATCAAGCTCAACATCAACTCATCTTTAGGCAATTCCGTCCTCGATGGATTCTACCGATGCAAAGTCCGATATACTTTGGACCACAAAAAACCACGCTGCATATTTAACCTTGGAGTTGTTCCCATTTTTTCCTCCGCTACTGATGTGCTAGCCATCGAGATGTTAATAGTGGAAGTGAAAAGTACCGTTACTCATTTGTTTATGTTGATACTCAAAGAGTAGGAGATCAGGCGCTTGTACTGGTAACACACTTCCGTCAGACCAGTGAACAGACTGGTTCCCTACCATGGCCGAGCGGTACCACCATCTCGATGGTACCGGTGGTTCCATAGAAGATGATGAGGAACAATTGGACAGGGTGTTCTACTCCGGATTGGCTTGTTGGGTGCCGAGGAAAAAATGAAGATGATTAGATTTGGTTCTGTATATGAGCAACGAAAATAAAAGGTCATGTCAGCTGTTTTAGATTAATTCAGGCTGAGGTTTCCAATGTTTTTCATGTGAGCATGCCGAAAAAAGTCACCACAAGAACTCTCATTCCGAAAATATACTCATCGATTGCAGATTTCATTTCTTTCGATAACAGATTTCATTTCTTTCGATCACATATTTCATTTCATTCGAAGGGATCTGTAATTTTCGAGTCTATGGTTGGACCCAAAATGGCGGTTTCTGGTATACTCCCCTTTATAGAGCCTTAGTGTAGATATAGATGCATAGAAACCCTGGTGTAACGACTCCTAACTGAAAATCGTGACCAAAAATTGTAGATCAAAAACGACACTCTTGAATGTAGTAGGTACGGGTCCTACTTCTGGAATAATCCGCAATATTTCGCGGTCTTGGCGCTACTGCGGCAATGGAACATAGCGCGACACCTTTCGGGAGAAATGAAAAGTAGGACCCCTGCTCAGATTTTCGATCGACAAGAAAGTCTTAAACAAAATCTAATCAGTGGCAACGCCATGTATTTTATGCATCTATGTGTAGATCCAAATACCAAGTAGAGATCCACGGTATCTAAATTGTCTAATTATATCAAGGTCTATGTTCCAAAATAAAACCATAGATCTGACAGTAATAGAAGATCTATGGGCACTCATTTTCGGTGTCTGTGTTCAAAATCATGTCCTTCTTCCATTACCGATCGCAGCTGCTTCATCATCCATTGAAGAACCAATGGAATGAAGATTATAGCAAGCGAACCGTATTCTTCGTACCGTGCGATTCTGCAAAGAGGATCGGGACATTAAAATAAACAATACCATCAGAGTAGGCCACGGAATGAGACCAATGAGCTTCACTTTCAATTAACGGTTAAAGTATTCACTCTTTGACGTGACTGTGGGTACCGCTAAGACAACACTCAACTGGAGCTGATAATGCGTTGTTTTGTCAAATGTGCTAATGCTGACACTTTCTATTGAGGTTTTTCAAATGAGTTTAGAAGTTTTTCTTCGACAGACACTGTCCTGCTGTGTTCACTGATTGTCCTTACAGAAATTGGTGGAATTGCTTTTTCAAGAGTTGCTTCGTTAGAAAAAGAATTGTTTCACGTTCCAAGAAATTCAGAAAATTAGTTATACAGAGCCATCTACCTTGCAAAGTGAAAGTTTGTGACAGGATCGATCGGTAAAGCAGAAATCTATAACCGTACTGATAATTTATCGGAGGGCCGCTTCATTTCTGTTCTATTGTTCTTGTCTATCCTTCTCTTAGCTTAGACCATAGTCTAAGATCCTTCATATTCGGAGAGGCATTTATACGGAGTGCTACTATACATGTACAAATTTTGGAAGTTCTGTGTTTCTGGTATATTCGGCCAATCTATGGTTTCCTATTTCTGCAGCCTCTTATTGATTCACTAAATTTTAATCCTGAAGGAATCTAAAGCAGGATCTAATGTTTCTATAATCTATAGCTCTGTTCAACTAATTATGTTCATGGTCAAAATACCGATTGAATGTATCTTGTAATGCTACGCTTTACAATTGGAAAACTTTTATCCTAATATCGTCCCAAATTACATATTCTGTTCTATTTATGAGTTCAGTGAGGTACTGTTTGATGCACGGGATTTATGTGACTTTCCATAAAAATGTCCACGAAAGTCATAATGTAGTTACTAGCTTATGACTGTCGAGGTCATTTTTATTCGTTTACTACCTAGTGGTAAACGAATAAATCTAAGTACAACGTGGCATAGCTGTGGTAACAGCAAATACCGCAATAGGCTGTAGGTATAAGTTCAAGATTCCTAGGATATTGCTGACGAGGCGCACCCTATAAATTTCAAATGTTCCGACATCTTCACTAGGA
The DNA here is from genome assembly GCA_910592335.1 of Adalia bipunctata. Lineage (NCBI taxonomy): Eukaryota > Metazoa > Arthropoda > Insecta > Coleoptera > Coccinellidae > Adalia > Adalia bipunctata. The sequence continues at coordinate 26,076,946 of OU342950.1, forward strand.
TCCGCTAGACCGCAATAAAATCGAATATTCGCAGAAAATGGCAACTGGCAAGGTTGTTCCCTTCTGGCTCTGAAGTCCCTTCATACCCTTTCCAATAGGTATATTTCACGTATTATCAGTCGGGAGCAATTGAAAAAATATTTGACAGCGGTCATAAAGAAGCAGTTGTCACAGATGCATCTATCAGTTATCAAAGAAATCGTGTATGTTCCGGTTAATGGTTATGCTACTTCAGAAACATTGGATTTTTCTTCAATAATTCGCTAAAATTTCATTAGATTCTGATGGACAAAATTGAGCTTGTAGCTTTAAATTTCGAAAGGCCATATTAACTCCATTATATTCATGAGGTTGAAGCTATTTTTCGGCCTATCTCACACCTAAAAAATTATAAAACAGCTTACTGACCCTATTACATTCGAGCAGTACACCTACATTGAAATTGAAATCTTATCGACAATTAACAAACAATGAATCTCCATGGGTTGAAACATAAAAGTTTGGCTGGTGGGACTGCTCAGGCGAAGAATAACGGTTCTCGTGTTCGCATTTTTACCCAATCATAAGTAACAGACTAACTAGTTCAATATAACCGTTATAGGCTCATTGGTTTTATCACAATATGAGGGCGATTTAAACGAAACAATGAAAGTGTTAATTTTTAGCCGTACTATGCTCGTATTATCAAAATGAAAAAAAAATGCGTTTATTATGACTATTCTTCATAATTTACTACCGCTGAAATAAAAAAAAGTTTCCGATCCTGCCAGGATTCGAACCTGGAATCTTCTGATCCGTAGTCAGACGCGTTATCCGTTGCGCCACAGGACCTTGTTAGTAATAATTCAAAATGGCGTACATCAACATCAGTAATCGATTGAAGAGTTTTCGCAGAATTCAAAACGAATGTTTTCAAACAGGTTCCGAAGTCATCCATCAATAAATTCCGAAAAAATGCGCACTTTCTCTTTTATTTCCACCTTTGGTGAGGTTCAGCTGAATAAGTACTGTCTACCAAGACGTGACCGTTAGATATTGATGATTTTCAGTGCATGCAAATAGTGTTTAAACGTTTATTTTCTTTGTGACATGAATTTGCGTCTTTTATTCCATGAGAAGCAGATTCATGTCACTGAGTTTCTGAGATGTGATGGAATAATTTATCTTCACGCTCGAGTCTAGATTCGAATTGGTTTGATCAAGTGGGACATACGAGGGTCGATCAGAAATACATAAAGTTTAATTCGTCATCAACAATTATCAAATTATTTCGTGACAAACTTAACGACTTCTATGTAGAAGCCAAATTGCAACAGCATTTCGTCCTAATGAAAAGGTCATATATTTCGGAAAATCTACCTCATGGAAATAGGGTTTTTGGTAAAAACATGCAAATATCTTATCAGGTGTTATTGAACCGAAATTTATTCGCATGTTTGGTGGAACAATGTCGTAACTATACCGAGATGTTGGTCGATGATGTGTTGGCTGTTGGGTTTATTGTGAACATTAAAATGGACAACCCAAAGTGGTTGCAACATTGTTTACGTATTGAAATTCGTGAGTCACTAAACTTCGGTTTATTTCTGTTTCATAATTAACTGGAACATATACAACGTCAATTCTTTATTTCTTTGGGAGATCCGTCTTTGGGTGTTGTATAATATATTCGCGTCATCTAACGTTACTCCGAAGAATATTATATAATTTTCTTAATATAATTATTAAATCCTCATATGAGACTTCGAAGGCTAAAATATAGATGCATAGAAAACCTGGTGTTAGCACTGATTGGATTTTGTCGGAGGCTTTCCTCCCGATAGAAAATCTTTTAGTATTCGTTTTGCTTTTCATTTCTGTAGAAAGGGGTCTTCCATAACCACTATCTTATAATATGACATTCAAAATTATTACAGGGTCTTTCACGAGGAACCTCACCCATATTTATACGGGAAACTACTGAACGTATTTTCATGAAATTCAGCACTTATAAGTATTTCACGATGCTGATGAAATCTAAAATATTTTCAAGGCACCTCCGGTTTTTCCGGAAATGACGTCAACTTCCGTTTTTTAAATTAGAACACCATTTTTTATTGCAGAAATAGATTCCTTAGAAAATTTCAAGTTATTTTGATGTAACATTTTTCAGTTTTGGTTGGAAAATTCTCTCTGAGCGGGAAAATTCGAAAAAAAATCGAAAATAGAGCTCCGCTGAAACAAGAATAACTTCGAGGTTTTTGGATGGAAAATTTTCATTTTTGGGATTTTTCAAGATGTAAGATTGATGTATCCACTTAAAAAATCGAAATCGCGATTCATGATACAGGGGGTGAAAAAATCGCTTTCAAAGTCACGGATGACAAAAAAATGGGGTTCTAATTTGAAAAAATTGATTTTTCACGATTTTGTCATCCCTAACTTTGAAAGCGATTTTTTCACCCCCTGTATCATGAATCGCGATTTCGATTTTTAAAGTGGATACATCAATCTTACATCTTGAAAAATCCCAAAAATGAAAATTTTCCATCCAAAAACCTCGAAGTTATTCTTGTTTCAGCGGAGCTCTATTTTCGATTTTTTTTTTTCGAATTTTCCCGCTCAGAGAGAATTTTCCAACCAAAACTGAAAAATGTTACATCAAAATAACTTGAAACTTTCTAAGGAATCTATTTCTGCAATAAAAAATGGTGTTCTAATTTGAAAAACGGAAGTTGACGTCATTTCCGGAAAAACCGGAGGTGCTCATGCCTTGAAAATATTTTAGATTTCATCAGCATCGTGAAATACTTATAAGTGCTGAATTTCATGAAAATACGTTCAGTAGTTTCCCGTATAAATATGGGTGAGGTTCCTCGTGAAAGACCCTGTATAATAGATACTCCATTCACTTCTGTAGGTTCATTTCTTGAATTTTGAAAAGTGGGGAATTCCATAGGTCCGTCTGTTCGTTCAGAAGTTATTCTGTCGTATTATTTAAGTACTTTTATTCTTTTTTCGAATGAACTATCACAAAGTAAAACGGACTATTCTGTCCATTTTTTTTTCAGTAAAATTTCAATACTCGATTCTTGATTTCCGTATAAGAAAATATATATTATAACTGAATCTTCCAACCATATACCGGCTGTAGTTTAAGGTGGGGCTTCTTCTGACAATTTTACCGAAAATTTCTTATATGAAATGTTCAATTTGAAAAATTAATAAAAAGCGGCATATGGCAAAATGATCTGTTCTACGCACTAGATTTTTTTGCAAATTTGTCAGATAATAAAAAACGAGAGATGTTGATATCTACGGAGGAGCAGGCGAGGGAGTTCGGACTGAGGAATTTTCGGATTCACCTATACTTAACTAGAAAATATTCTAGTTTCATTTTCTCGAAACGGGCATAATTCATATGAAAAATTTTTGGTAGAAGGACTTATCTTCTGTCAGAAGAAAAGCCTCACCTTAAAAAACACCATGTATACGTGGAATATTTCCAGTATTAATAGAGGGAAAAGTTTCTTCGACATTCGCCAGGTCTTTGGAATTATTGAATTCACATAATATTTTCTCAAATCCATTATTTTTCCAAAGTAAATGAACATTTTGATAAATACGTAATTACTACGACCTCTAGTAGAGAGGACAACGTGACGTTGTTATATGACAGGAAAATGACTATAACCCAATTTTCAAAATATACACGGTGAAATGTTATGGCCAACCGGGATACTTTATAGAAGTGAATGGAGTATGTAGGGGAGAGTTCCTTTGAATTGGACAGCCCATGAACCGGACACTATAGTTTTCTACAACACCCGATAGTAATTGAGCATACTTTACGCGAATCCCATTTTCGCAACATTGAGCCACGTCTCTTGGAAAATGGCTGAATCTGTGGCTCGCGTCTTGTTGACGAGGCATGCATTGAAAAATCCGTTGCCGGTAAAGTAAATATGTACGTACATTTGCGAAGTGAATAGCTACGTTTCTGGTGACGATAAGTTGCCGATTTTTTCATAAAAACATCAAGTGATTATCCCTTATCAGACAGATATGTTGAATCGTTGATATAACCATTTGTAGAAATTATATTTTCAGGTTTTTTATAAAAACCACATATCCCATGAATCGGACATAGAAAAATGACTGGAAATTGATGTCCAGTTCATGGGCTGCAATGTTTCCGATTCGAGGGAGATGTGAAAATATGTTATGTAATTCAATATTTAACTTGGAAAATACTGTATGTTTTCTCTGTTTGGTACTACTAAATGATCTCAACTGTTCTCTAGAACTTTATGACAGTATTCTCATGTTTTTGTACCATTGTCCACTTCATGGAAATGACTGTCCAAAACAAGGGCAACATCCCATGAAATGGACATTTTATAAAAATAAAGTAAGACTTATTTTTTCGAGTGACTAGCTTTTCTTTTTCTAGCTTTTTCTGAAAAAGTGAATCCACAAACCTTATGCTCATATTATGATGGTACAATTTGGAACTTTTTAATTTGAAATAATATTTCACAACAAAAATAATAAAATTGTCCGTTTCAAGGGAACTCTCCCCTATTATGTTTTGATAGAGACGCATAGAGTTTTCTATGCATCTATGTTTTTATAGATTTTTCGAAATGAAATACGACAATCAAGAGAGTCAATTTGATCTACAATTTTTGGTCAGGGTTTTCAGTTACTCAGTCGTTAGACCATGGTTTTTTTATGCATCTCTTCATGGACGATTTCTTTGACTGCTGCTGTTAATTTTTTTAAGAGTTTTTAAATTTTTTTCCCGTAGATTAATTGAACTGAAAATTCGAATCCACCAACAAGGTGCTCTAACCTCTAAGGCTCCAGACGCCGGTGGTTTTAGGGATCTATTCAGTCGAGTTATATTGTTCTTTTCGATGATAGAATACAAATTTCTTATGTGACTTTAGCGTCTACAAAAAATTTCGAGAATATTTTTGTTCAAGATAAGATGATTTAAGCAAAATAAGATTTTACAGGGTGAGTTAGCTTTAAGTAGACAAACTTCAGCATTCCATCAATTATGGAATGTCAAGAGGCAAATGTATCCACAACAATCCCATCTATATTATAAATAGAGTGTGATGAAAAAGACAAAAAATAATAATATCTGTAAGTCACTTAAAAAGATGACAAATGAAATTGTGAACAGCGGCATAGCAATAAAGAAAGTTTAGCTCAATTTTATAGAAAATATGACACGCCACTGTGCAGAAAAATAAATTTTTCCTACTACCAACTCGAGAAATCACCATTACTTCAATAAGGTGTGATATTTTCCAAACAAGATGAATAATAATAAAAAATGGGTCCTTGAGTCAGTAGCTTATGAGAGAAAAATGTCGAACAATATTTGGCAGTAGCCGCTAAAGAATATGTGACAGATGCCCTCAAAGAAATTATCAATGCTCCTGGATCATTCGTTAGGGAAATATTGGGATTTTTTGCGAAAATCCGATAGAATCAAGTGACACATCATTTTGAAGGTTTAGCAATTAAATTTTCCTTCAAAAACTTCTTCAAACCTCAATAACACCCTTAGATCCACCAAAGAGTACCATTTTGATTGGCTCTCTTCGGTGGATCTAAGGGTGTTATTGAGGTTTGAAGAAGTTTTTGAAGGAAAATTTAATTGCTAAACCAAGAGAGCCAATCAAAATGGTACTCTTCGGTTGCCCAACCTAAGAGACTTTTTGCCTCTCCAATCAATTCCCACTCCATTCGACACCTCCAAACAAGACTTGAGACCAAAATCGACTCGACAAGAAGCCCTAATTGCTTCGTTACAACGCCTAGGAATGTCTTTGTTCCGAGCATCGCCATCAAGCCAGCGAGGTGGACTAGGCGCACATGTACTCGCAAAAGTGGGTCATTGGTCCAGTTCCCCCGCTCCGCCGGCAAGTCCGGGTACGCGGCTCCGCCACTCCCCTCCCCCTCGTCCCGTCGGAATCCCCGGACCAGCTCCGGTCTTCCGGTTGAGAGATTGAGACTGCGGCGGATGACAATGCCGGCGGGTAGGATCTCGCAACGGTACAATCGACGCATTCGACGCGAATCTACTCTCACTTTGTCGCATTATTATTCCGCAAAGAGACGCTCCAGTGGATATTCGGATGATCGACATTGGCGCCAGGAGAAAGATCTTGCTGTTTTATAGTTTTTACGGGAAATGATCCGATGGGCATCGTTTTGGTCGACGCTCAAGCGAAAACCTATTTTCTTAGAGAGAATTGGACAAAAATCATCGATCTTTCTAATTTTTTTCTCGGTATCGGTAGCAGATACGACAAAACTACAAGAGACCATAAAGTTTACTATAACAACAAAGCTTTTTTCCCAATTCGTCAAACTAATAGCGGCCCCCCAAAAAAAAGGTCTGAGGAAAAACAGGGGACAGTGTTTCAGAAAAAAATATCACTCAGCAGATTTGAAATTGAAATTAGCATGTCACATGGTGTAAACTCTAAATTGTGATATCAATGCCAATTCTCAGTTAAATACCTTGTGAAAAACTTGAAAAAATTCAAACTTCAACAGCCAGTATCTCGAAAACGAAGAGTCTGCGGGCTTCCTTTTCTTAAAATTAGCCAAGGAATTTACTCTCTTCGTTTGTGCTTCTATTTTAGGATCACCCTGTATAAAGTTGTACTAAGTCGCATTGAAATTTATTTTTGCCTTGTGCATATATAACAAATATCGGGATGTTATATACAGGGTATGAAAAACAGCTTGCCACTTATTGTGAATAAGAATTTTCTGATCTTCCTTATTTTAAACTAGCGACCAGCCTCGGCTACGCACGGATGCAATGCAATCCTTACAAACAACGGTAGTGCCGACGCCGCACCGCTATGTCCCTGCATTTTAAATCTGTAATATCATTTAAATTACATGCTGTAAAGGGCCATATTGATCTATATTGAATGGGCAATGTATTTAAGGCAATTAATTGGATAAGAATTGATGCTGTATTTCTTGAAATAACTTCCTAAATAAGCCATTTTTTTTCAGTAAAATGTAAAGGATAAAAAATGGTTATTGTGGGTTATCCTTGAGAGATAGACATATACCATCGCAGACTTTTTTGTTGACCTTTCTTAGGAATACATTATTTTGATTCATCTCGTGGGGTTCTGTCAGCGTTTACAATGTAAGCGCAAAAAAATGTGTGTATTTACGACATCACATTAGAAACCTGTAAATTCATCAGTGTTTCTCTACAATATTATGCATGTATCTTACATATAAAGCATCCTCTTGAATCACTTTATCTATTAAAAAAAAGCGTTTCAAAATCCGTTGCATAGTTTTCAAGATTTAGGCATACATAGGGACAGACAGCGAAAGCGACTTTGTTTTATACATATCTACTTTGTAATGATGAAAAACCCTGTATATTATTGAACCATAAGGACCGCCAACTATGGCTCTACAAATTTCATCCAGTATTACTTCTGGTTCTGGATAAGATAACTTTTCCTTAAAACAATCCTTTTTTCGAAAAATGGCAAGTACATTTTTTCATATTTCTTCTATATAATTCGACGTTTTTCTCAACACAAAAGAAATTAATACCAAGTTCAAGACTCGCCCAGTTTAGACTGAACGGTTGGGAAGTCATAAAATCGGAAATTATCATCTTAGATGAATACTCAGTGAAACAATCTAATTTAGTGCTCTAAAATGATTTTCCAGTGAATTTGAATTTTACATTTGGTAGAACATTCAGATGAGCTTGATGTCATGGCTTATTTATGATTAATCGAATATAGGACAAGAACCAATTTTTTGAACATCTCAAGGTATCGAGTAGTAAAATTTCATGCAAGGTTTCGAAATTACATACTTTTTACCATTATCCACATTCCACAACGTTAGTTCATTTACTGAAATCAGAAAAACTCAACTTTCAAAGCTTTCCTTAATCTGAAAAAGAATCTTATCATAGCCTTAAGATTTGCAGCCTTATCTTGCAAATATAAGCCGCCATAAAGAAAATAGTCACCAAAATTATACAGGCTGTACCAGACAAGGTTTAACAAGCTGAAGGCGTAGAGAGAATTTATAAAAATAAGAACAAATTCAACCTATTTCAATTTCAACTTTCAAGATGTCCATATTCCGAAAAAAAATCATATTTTATAATCAAATGCTTAATAAATGTGGAAAGCGACGAATTGACAAAATATTTCATGGCGCTTGTTTGTGGGGACAATGTATGTAACCAATAGATACTCCTACCGAACTAAGTCATGGAAAATCGTCAAGTTGTTGTGCATCCAATTCTTCGAGATCATTTCCTCCGGAATACCAGGTCGGTTAATGACTCTAGCCGGCACGTGATTCAGGTGATGATGCACAAAGGGCCAAATAGGAACCCCTGGGGCTTCGGAGATCAATGATCCGTGCGTCTTATCTAATCTAAGAAAAAGGACACAAACAACAACATTATTTAGTATTCGATTTGTCCATCTTGATTATTCGGCTTGGAACTGACCTACCTTGGTCAATTGTAATTCTTGAGGTCAAATAATCTTTTATTCGTTTTTCTGAATTCGGCGATGTTAGAGATAATTTTTGCAAAAAGTTTTGGGCAAGTACATTCCTGTACGGTTTTCTTGACACTTTCGAAGTTATATAGAATTTGATATTTTTCAGGAACCTGATAACAATTGCGTACTTCTTTGTTCGAAACACTATTTATCTTCGAATATCCCTGAAATTGACTTGTAAATACCCATAAATTCTTCATATTCTTACTGATAGTTCAAAAATGTTTTTACAAAGTACATCCTCTGAATCTATAACAGAATTTAGGGTGGGCAGAACACATTACACAGATCTCCTAATTTAAGCCAGTAATGCCAAACATAGATGCATAGAATTGATCGTATTCAGTGATTTTAACTACAGTGGCGACAATAGGGTCATAGAACACGTTTTTGCACAAACATGGCGGATATTTGTTTACATTTGAGTGTCGTGCTTGACATTTGACTCGATTTTGAGCTTTATACATGATGACATGACAACAAATCAATGAAAGTCCGCCATTAGTGGTCGAAAACAGTCCGACCAATCAAAACGCCACTGTCCTGTATAAAGCCACTGTAATTTTAACCTAAGTATAACGTTATCTCATTCTTATAATGTCAGTTGAAGAAATTAGGATGTAAATCTTATCTTCTAATTTATTGAATTACTAGCTGGCCCGGCGAACTTTGTTTCGCCTAAATGATACCTATACCATAGCCATCTTTATCGAAGGCCGTGCCTATACTTACTGTGGATTTCACAAATCGTAATCACCAGTGATCGGAAATCAACGGCTTGGTTAGATTTCCGAACTGTCAAATCGAGTTGATTCTAGATCAAGCTCCGATCACCGGTGATATGCTTTGTGAAACCCCGTTAAAGTTGTATAAACTTACCATTGCTATTTTTTCAAGCAGGAGATAAATTAGGCATAATAAAAGTTCTGTCAAATGTCATCTGTTAACTATCAAATGTCATCTGTCAAATGTCATCTGTCAAATGTCATCTGTCAAATGTCATCTGTCAAATGTCATCTGTCAAATATCATCTGTCAAATGTCATCTGTCAAATGTCATCTGTCAAATGTCATCTGTCATATATCATCTGTCGAATGTCATCTGTCAAATATCATCTGTCGAATGTCATATGTCAAATGTCATCTGTCAAACGTCATTTTTCAAACGTCATCTGTCAAACGTCATCTGTCAAACGTCATCTATCAAACGTTATCTGTCGAATGTCATCTGTCAAATGTCATCTGTCAACCGTCATCTGTCCTCTTTTCCACGGATATGAGCTGTCACACAAAACAGAAATACAAAAATAATATGTCAATTACTAATTATGGGCAATTTTGGATTCAGCCATTTCCGCAAATATATTTATTACCCAAACATAAATCAGAAAGATTTCAAAAATATAGAGAAAAGATGAAAATGGACAACTCACGATTGATGCTGATCGTCACATTTACTCTACATTCCGGTGAAAATTCACTGTTCCACCAACTTGAGATCTTTACCCGCTTTGGATCTGATAATAGCCTTTCATGTTATTATAAGTTCTATGCAAGTTACACAATAATTGTATACATCGCCATTCGTACTCTAGTCTATACCATTTCTGAATTTCCTACCCTTCAAGAAAATGAAATGCACCGTTGCCAGACTACTTCATGGCTTATATCTTCACAACGTTCTATTTTATTATTCCATTTCTATTGAATACCGTGGAACTTCGTTCTACTACTATTAATCCCCATGGAATATTCTTATACCGTTGGTAAGACCTACTGCACTTTTAACTATTCACTGGACATGCGATTCTGTGGAAGAAAAACTAACCTCCTCTGTCCAAATGTCAAAACCTATATAAGTACTCTATGATTGCTCGATTGGTGGTAACACATAATTCTATGGGTGGTAAGAAAAAGGAAGGCTTTTTTCTCTTTTCTGTAGGATTTTTTTGGGAATATTTTGTTATATAAACCTTGCCCTAACAATAATAAACACAACAAAAAAAGAATTGTTCAATTTGGTGCGATCGTTTGAACAATATGGCATTTCGAAGTTTTGAACTAACCATAGATCGCCTTTTATTAATATAGATTATTGAGAGAGAGAGAGAGAAAACAAATTTTCAAAGGGTTATCGACCGAAGTCTTCCTGCCCATTATTATTAATTTTCTGCAAAAGTGAGAACCTAACAACCAATTTTTTCAAATGAAAAAACGAAAGTAACAACATTGTGAACACAGAGTTCCATCGAATTTTGTGCGTTCTCAGACACAGGTCCGCATTGGGAATATTCGAGAAATAGGTGGAAAATAGAGCTTTCCGACAATTCGGATGAAATTGAGAATAAATGGAAAACTATACGATTTATGGAAAAACTCAAGAAAACGTTTATTTTCCAAAATGATCGGTTCTTTCTAAGATATCAAAACCCTATCGTTTGCTGTTGATCTTGAGCAATTTCTTCTTGAATTTATGAAAATTGTAAGGCAAAAATTGATTCAAAAATAAATCGCTTTTAGTTTTCTTCTCATTTCTAGATGACAACAGACTGCGATGCATACATTTTCAATGAGAAGATTCCATGGGAAAAAACCAACTGGTTGTTCGATTCAGATTCTAATTAATATTTCAGGTGTGTAACCTGAAAGCCGCGTGATTCAACTTATCTAATAACCGTATAGGTGAAGACTATCCACCAGATCCAATCCTCAAAGAATTACAGATGAAGTCCAACAGTTCTACACAACCACGCACTCTAGCAGCGAATATAAAGGCGGACCGTTACAACGTTATGATGTACAACATTTCGGTAATTTTTCGAAGTCATTACTCTCCGCAGTTTGACTCTTCGATGGTCAGAGCCATCGAACAAACACTAATTCGGTCGTATTATTCATTCGCCGAAGCAATTACTTGAAAACCGTTGTCCAAAACTTTTTTAACAGGGTATTTGGGACAGAACCATGTGCTGTATTTTTAGTGAATGAACAGAATCGGCTGATTTTACCGTATTAATAGGGTATTCGTGTATTTTATAGATGGAATTAAATTGTTTCGTCGTTGCGTCATGTTAAAAAATATGAGTTAATTCAAAATATACCTCTAGTCTAGTTAGTTTAGATGTGATTATATTGCTGAATATGGAATCTTCTAAAAAAATAGGCAGATACGAAAAAATAACAAGATTGTTTTTTGTAGGAATTGCATTGATCATTATGGCAAAAATGCAAAATTTAATATTCGATCGGATCGTATTGGTAATTTTCGTAATTTTCCAAAACTATCGAGATGAAATTTCGCATTTATATAAAGGATAACGTTTTCAAGCCACATGTCTAGATCACGTATTCAGAACCATATAAAATAAGATTCAAGTCTAGTCAATTCAAAGAATTGGCTTAATCATAATCCCCATCATTGTCAATCCAGAAGGTGAACGTCTCCCAAATATATTGAAATAAATGCGCATATAAGATTCACCAAAACCACCCTCTAAATAAGGCGACAATTGCATAAACATGCAAATACATTGAATTCGAAGAAGCATTCAATTATGCGGCTATTCTTGACCATTTTTGTTCTACAACATCGTCAATTAATTCTCGAACTGTATAAAATGTAGGTTCGATGATTTAACGACGACTTTATTGTATTTTAAGCAACGGGCCCTTATGTATACCCATTACAGACAGCGTGATGCAAATGGAATGTTTCAAATGGGATATTAACTGAATTTCAATAACAAATTAGGTTGATCATTTAACTCTTCCTGTTTCATCAAATTTGCGATAATTTTGATTCTGTAATCGCTGACTTCACTCGGGAAATTCATATCGTCATTAACCAGAAGTGAAGTCAGGAGCTTTTGAGCGCTTGTTCAACTTGTAGGTAGATTCGCAAAAAAGTCCAAAGCTTAATTACTAAAAAAAATGTTTACGTAGGAATTCACTGTTTCATTCATATCCTTTATGTTACACCCTGTATGAAAAGATAGGTACCATCTGCTGATTTCCTACATCATTCTCAATTTTCGTAGAAGTCATGAGCAAAATAAAATACGTAGTGAGAATTTCCTCTGCGATTCAAGGTTTACATTAGAATATAAATTTTTTTGATGGAAAGTAATGATATGTTGTAGTAACATCTTGTTGTCAATTCATTCAGAATCAAAAAATGCACAATGATTAATAGTTGATAACCATATTATGATTACCTATATCAAGATATTTTGTTTTTTCATTTGCTTTGAATTTGAAAATTCGAGGTGTTTCATTCAAAAATAATAATTTTTGAAGACTTGTTTGACATCAAGGTAAATCCTTGTCAAATGGAAAAACAGTTTTACTAGTTTTACTCTATCCTCTAAAAATTCGAAGTATGTGTGTCAATTCAACCATAAAGCGTACCAAGCACAGGTTTCAGAAGAAAGGTCACTGACTATATTCCCCATTCATCGAAGTCAAACAGAAAACAAGTTGTCCTTCACTTCCAAACACTGTCAAGGTAGGTCAACGACAGAGGATAACACTTTGACTCCGATCTGAACTGGACCAACCACCAAAAATTTCGGAAAACTCACCAAAAAAAAATAATCCAAAAGGCTTCACTGTAATCTACGCCCGTTGAACTATTCGCTTCTTTCAAAAGTGCCAATTCTAAATTCTCAAATTCGAAATAGTCAGAGTCACAATTTTCACATTTTTTTAGAACACAGAACACAGTTTGATTTAAAAAAATCACTTAATCCAGAGGTTCAGCACTGTCAACACTCACTGAAGGGTAGCTACCCCCAAAAAGTCGACCTTGGGAAAGTTCCAGGGGTGATAAGCTCGGGTATCACCGGAGTACTACTACCGGAGTTCTTTGCGAGCGGGAGAGGTGGTGGCGCAAGCGTAGGGGTGAAAGGCTTAAAATCTGCCATGCGACGTCACTGGCGATGGGTTAGAATCGTACTGGTGGACTATGATGGTCCTTCTTGCAGACTGGTGATTCGGATGCCCCTCTACAAGAATAACAGTACTCGTTGTAGATCCATATTGTGGGTAACCTACTTTTGGGTGTTCGGCGATTGGTGGGAATCTTCTGTCTGACAGACAGCGCATGATTTTTTTCGTTGCTGTCAATTACATCCCCTCAGTGGGATGGGTTTACTCATCACTTTTAGCAGGGATGGGGCTATTTGGACTTTGAATCATTGTGGGTTGTTAGTAGGTGTAATTATGGTACTTTTACATCATGACATGATAGCAAGTCGAATTTAATTATTGCTACTCAAAAGTGAACTAAAAAAAAAAACATCTTCAAATTATTCCTTCAGAATGAAAAAGATCTATATGACACACCACCTCTTTTTGAATGAATTTATGTTTGATAAGTATTTAAATTTGTTCCATATTGGATTTCGGCTTATGGTTTATGAGTTATTACATTCAAATCCCTTCGTCTCCCTCAATATTATTTTAATTTTTTCATTGATCAATTTCGATAAAAAGATCCAAGTTTTTTGAGATATCGATAAATAAACTATACGGTGGATATGACACGACCTACCGTCGTGGATTGAATTTTTCAAAACTGGGTCCATTTTCCAGAAAAACAATATACTGTTGAAAAACTTTTTTTAATGATTTCTGACGTAATGAAATTGAAAAAAATTAATAGTTTTGATGGAGGCATAGGAGGCAAATACTGCGGTTGTAATTTGCTAGATTTCCTTCATAAGTGAGGAATTGAAGGTTATGCATATATCATCTAAGCCTCAGCAGAGGCCGAAATAATCTCCAAAAAATAAATGCTAGCTATACTCCATTCCATTCACTATTATAATGTGTTGGTCATGATTTAGGTTTATCAAGTTTTTTTTTACTCAAAACTGACGCAGGTTGGTACTCGTGAAATAAAAAATAATTCTCAGAGATGTTGCCAATGCTAATTTCTATTCACCCTTCTTTTACTTTGTGAATGGAGTTACATGGAAAATTAATTAGCCTTTACTTTCTATCCTGAAATTTACATTTTGAATGACCTTGGACCATGACCATGGTTCCCCCCCCCCTGTTATAAATCCTAGCTACGCCCTTGTGGAGTTATTTCTTTTGAGGTTTAACTGTGACACAAGACACAGGTTTCGTAGTACTGCTACATTTTCATACTGGAGTATATCAAGTTGCGCAAAAAGATAGTTGAATGTATATGTAGGCTTATTTCTTGAGATTTTTGAAAAGTTGGGAATTCCACTGTTCGTTTATGAGTTTTTCTGTCTGGTTATTCGAGTACTTTTATTCAAGTAGCGGACTATTCTGTCCATTATTTTTCAGTAAAACTTCAACACTCAATTCTTGATTTTCGTACAAGAGAATAGCATAACTGAATCTTCCAACCATGTTTATTTACGTGAAATATTTCCAGTATTAACAGAGAAAAAAGTTTTTTCAACATTTGCCAGGTCTTTGGAATTATTGAATTCTTTTAATGTTTTCTCAAATTCATTATTTTCACAAGGCAAATAAACATTTCAATAAATACGTAATTACTCAATTACTTCGTCCTCTATGTAGAAAGGACAACGTTGCTTATTTATCTGACAGGAAAATAACTATGACTAGAGGAAAGTCACCAGATATGAAATAGTATCCTAATATGGATACCTTCATTTCTCCAAGACTATAAGTAACAAACGGCGCATTCGACGATCTTCTGTTTCATTCGGTCTACTTACTATCGCACTCACACCATCGAGTCAGTTGCGCAAACGCTTTACGTGTGGCAGGCGTGTTTTGTTTTGTTGTCGTGAAGAAAATTTTAAAAGGTAAGTAGTAAATGAGTATTACCAGCTGTTATGTTTAATAGGTACATAAGTGTTATGCTATTTAGTATATCGGTATTATATTTATTTCACCATTTTGTGATCTTTTGTCATTAAAGTATTGTGACTTGGAAAAATATTTAGAAGAGAACTAGTATAAATATCCAAATATGGACAGTCGTCGGTTAGACCAGGGCCGAAACCTTCAAAAATGGTAAAAAGTGAAAAAAAATTACAGTAGGATGAAACCGATTAGAAAAGGAGGGGAATATGATCAAAATGAAAGGAAAAATAAATTACGGTCGATTCGATTTCGGGAAGTGGGAGGGGTGAGTTTTTAAGGGTGAAAAATGGTTTTCCTTGATTTCCGGCAAAACCACAAGTCCTATGGAAAAAAGTTAAAAGGCAAAGTTGTAGGTAATAAAAAGATCTACAACTTTTGTGTTCGCAATTTTTTCACCTCAAAATTTAGGTGCAAATTCAAAAAACCAAGTTTTTGGTTTTTTATTTATATCTTTTTCAAAACAAAAATTTTTTCTACGAAATTTTGTGAAAACTTACCTTATTATGTCCCAAATACACTGTAATTTATTAGATTCAAAATATTTATGTTTTCGCCTTATTTTAACTTAATATCAAAAAAGCCCCCTAATTTTCAATCGAAAATTCTGACGTCAAAATATCAGCTTTTTTCAAAAAGTTCAGGGGCTTTTTCTTCAATGAAATATCTTCTTTCTGATGGTGTAAAAAAAATATACATTACTATAGGAAATGTTCTCAGAAAATGCAAAAAATTTAAAAAACTCAAATTCGAAATTTTTTTTAATCATTATGTACAATTTTGAGGTATTTATTAAAATTTACTCTTTAATTACTCAAAAAACGTAAGATTTCCTGTTTCATTTATAAACGAAAAAATTGCAAATTGAAATATACTTCTATAATTAACAAAAAAATAAGTTAATAAAGTTAATATTTAATAAGACATCTACAATATTTTGAAAAAGTTGTAGAATCTTGTTTAAATAATATTTTTAGATGACTATTTATTGCTGTTTTAAGATAATTCATATACCTGAGTGACCTTTGGTTAATTTTTAACCCATTGTAAGTTATTTCATAGATAAGTGGGGACTGAGTTACACTAATGGTGGGTTTCATAAATCGTTGATTGAACAAATCACAAAATTATTCGACGAAATTGTCAAATCAACCAATAGGATTTCTAATTTTCGAAATTTTTAGCATACAATTGCTTGATTGAGTGAGTTGTGAGAAATTTACTTTATTCAAAAAATTGTTTGGAATCTACATAGCAAGGTAAATACTATCTATATTTTAATCAGCGTGGCATTATGCCCAAATTTACAGAAAAGGATTTAATTCCGGAAGTATTGCTCAAAACTATTTGCTGCAGCTGTAAAACTGGATGTAACAGTTTAAAATGTGGCTGCCGAAAACATGGTTTAAAATGCACAAATTTATGCACTGATTGTCATGGTTCTGAAAATTGCTCCAATATAGAAGAAAAAATCTATGAGGAAGTAAATGATTCAGATGAAATTGTGGAAGAAGAAACAATGCAGACTGGAAATAACATTGGAGACGAAAATGATGGTCTTGAAGATTTCGACGATCAACTAGAGTTGGAAAGGTTTTTCGTATCTGAAATCTGACGATGAAGAAATGCCTTCGAAGAGACAAAAACTAATGAATAACTGATTAGAATTTCAGATAAGGTATTCATGAATAACAAGATTAACGTTTTTGAAAAAAATAAAAATAAAATGCGTAATCAGAATTAAGTATCTAAATTCAATAGTACGATTCACCTGTATATTTAAATTGTATAAGATTTTCTATGACATGAATGTAATTCGAATTAAATAAATGAACTCTTTATCCTAAAAAAAATGCAGCAATCACATTTTTTTGATGAAATTGTACATAGTGATTAAAAAAAATTTTCGAATTTTAGTTTTTTCAATTTTTTGCATTTTCTGAGAACACTCCTTATAGTAATGTATATTTTTTTCACACCATCAGAAAGTAGATATTTCAACGAACAAAAAGCCCCCAAACTTTTTGAAAAAAGCTGATATTTTGACGTCAGAATTTTTGATTGAAAATTAGGGTGCTTTTTTGATATTAAATTAAAATAAGACGAAAACATGAATATTTTAAATCAAATAAATTACAGTGTATTTGGGATATAATAAGGTAAGTTTTCACCAAATTTCGTAGAAAAAATTTTTTTTTTTAAAAAGATATAAATAAAAAACCTAAAACTTGGTTTTTTGAAATTTTCATATAAATTTAGAGGTTGTGTGAAAAAATTGCAAATACAAAAGTTGTAGATCTTTTCATTACCTACAACTTTTCCATTTAACTTTTTTCCATAGGACTTGTAGTTTTGCCGGAAATCAAGGAAAACCATTTTTCACCCTTAAAAACTCACCCCCTCCCACTTCCCGGACTCGGATCGACCGTAATTTATTTTTCCTTTCATTTTGATCATATTCCCCTCCTTTTTTAATGAGTTTCATCCTACTGTAATTTTTTTTTGTTTCAAAAATTATCGACCCTGGTCTAGGTGTCTAATTATGGAATATGCTTGATGTGTGGGCTCTGGGCACATTATGATTGTGCTGGTCCAGAGTTTGATACTTGGATCTGTGACTTTTGCAAGTTATTATGTAACTTCTTTCATTTATCACAATATGTTATAATCATTTGATTTATCTCAAAGATAGTGATGTCCATTTTTGTTATTGTTATGTTGATTTAAGCTTATATTCCATATATGGGTTCCTATTCCATATTTGGTTACTCATTTGTAATTTTGTTTTTTGTGTTAGATTTCAATTAGATAACTGATATATTTGATTAGAGGCTGTTAATTACTACATATACCTAAATGTATGACTGATTAGTATAAACATTGAACTGATTTAATTAATATGAAGTTTTTTCTTTATATCCCAAAAACAAAATGGTATTCCATATTTGGTGACTTTCCTCTATAACCTTACATTTTCGAAATATAAACGGTGAAATGTCTTCAATAAAGCTTCAGCCATAAAATCAAATATTATGTGTATGAAATAGAATATTTTCGTGAACCTTTCGATGAATCTCCAATCCTTTTGAAATGCCCATCAGTAAAAAAGTTATCAACTGAATACTAGCTTCCGGTAATATTTTCCTATGGAACATGGTTGCGTCAGTCACGGGTAGCTGTGTATTTTAGCACTTTTGTAATTATGAAAAAAACTCTTGGCTAATTGTAAGAGGAATTTATTTTTTGTTAAATGCTGGAAATACAGGGAGTTATAAAATTTCGGAATCTATATGAAACAGATATGTTTTTTCTTAATTTGGCACTCAGGTGTAAGGTTGAGGTTAAAGTTAGGAAAAAAACTAGCAGAACCTAAAATTTGAGCTGAATCTTTGTTAAAAAAAAAACTATTCATGCGTGTCAAAAATCATAGTCTACATTTCCGAGCGCATCTATCCAGAAATAATATTAAAAAAAAAGATTGAAGCAATTCCTTCATTTGGTGTCTTCCCACCAAAATAGTGACAAAGGATGTCATTCGGAAACAGAGTGAGTCAATTATCTTCGTACAATAAGACAAACCTAATTTGAATTGACTCAGAGGTAACCGGAAATTCATCCTCAACACTACCTGCTTACTTGAGCACCTCTGTAACCCTTTATTGACCTTAATGCTTGTGCTTTATCCATAAATAAAGGATGAATAGAAAGGGAATAAGTACATAGATGGAATTAAACGAAGCCTGCCATCATAAAATTTGAATCCTCACGTCGAGGGTATCTACATATTGCTCTCCTAGCATACCGCCAAAGTCATCATCAAGAAGTTCTTTGGAAACTCAATTTACTGAAATGCTGCTAATGAACATGAAAGTGGCTTCCTACAATAGACACAGGTTTTTTTTCAAAATCCATCCACTCTACCAACCTGAAGCGAAAATGCTCACCTTTGTCAACTTGAAGTATTAATTTAAAAGTGAAACACCCCGTAGATACAGTCATCTGCTACAAGAAACCAACTGCATATGAATGCACCTATCTCGTCTATACTTACTATATTTTCGCAACATGAAATACTTGCCGGTTCGCTTGATCTTGAGTAAGACCACATCGAAATAATGCAATTTTTTAGCTCCTCCATATTACAGGTTCGAACCAGTAAAGAAGTAATATTCATAATAATTGTTAACATGAAATTGATCGAACTATGAAATATGAGTTCACAAGATAGTAATTCCATTTTTATCTTTAGCAATATCTTCCAGATTTCAGTCGAGGTATTTGAAGAAGTTCCGAGTTAACAGGTATAAAACAATGTGTCCCAGAGTTAGTCTAGCAAAACTGATAGGATAAGGATAGATTAGTTATGTTCTCAAGTAATCAAGTGGATTTTAGGATTTTTGTAATCAATAACGAAGCTTTTGACTAACAGGAATTCATCTTGGATTGCAGAAAAGCCTGCGATAAATTAAACTATATCAATTTTAATCATGATGATTCGCAAAAATGTTCCTCTATCTCTATTCCTACTAAATTTACAGGGTGTTGAGGTTTAAATGGAAGTATCATTTTGGCACTCATATAAGGTATAGAACAACAGTTTTCCAGATCAGTACAACAAAGGCAATGCTAAATGATGAAAACTGATGCATGAATCGATCGATGTATTTCCATTCGGAACACTTGGTTTATCCGAAATTCTGACTAAACGACCTAATAAATCACTGAGCAAAAGTTCGTTGAAAACTGAATAGAGGGCAATAAAATATGTCAAACAATTCATCCAGAACGTCCAAAGGCTTCTGACAGGAAAATGCCGAATACTTTACCTTTATAAAAACTGTACCGATCACTTCAGGTACCACCTATTAAGAGTTACCCCCCGATGTTGATGCGGTCTAAATTGACGTCCACAAAAACCATGCAAAATGTAGAAGCTTCTGAAGGTCCTTTAATGACTGCGACCCAAAGGTGAGCGTTATAATAGAGCGGTTTGTTATCTTGTCAAATGCTACTTTTCGAAGTCGAATCGACATAAACAAACAGTGGTGTTGTGCGAGTGGAACAAATTTCTACATGGAAATGCACCACAGAAACCCAAACATTCGACTTTATCTTACGTGTGGTAGCTCTAATTTCGATACATATTAAACTAACCGTGACCACCAATTTTTTTTGGTTCAGGTTTGTGACTGTTGAGGTATAGAAGAAAGGATTTTTACGTCTTTTCGTACATAAAAATATTTCATACAAAAATTGCACGAAATCAAATAAATTTTTTTTAAATGATTACGTCGATTGGAATATATACAGGGTGAACAACATATTGAATGCAACTTCATTTTTTCAAATAGAACACCCTTTATATTCTTCCCTATTCTAATTGGTTATTTTCTCCTGATATTGAATACTCATATGCGTATGTGGGTCTGTCTCTTTTATTTTCCGAGTTTCGAAGTTTTGAAATGAAACTACGGAATAAATAAATACATAATAGGCCGTATTTATAAAAAGAAGCCGTACCTTTTACTTTCAAAAAATGAAGCAATTTCTTCAATGTATATGCATAAAAAGAATTGAAGGAAAAGGTTTTGCTTCGAGGAGTTTCCTTCAAAGTAAAATTTATTTATTTATTTATAAAAAGTAGCATTCACTCAAAAACTAAAGGATTTGCTTCCAAAAATAGGAATCTAGGTTCACAACAACTTTTCTCACTTCTTCTGATCGATTGTACCCTTCAACTTTGTTACTAAAAGAGGTACAGAAAAATGTTTTTCACAAAAATTCACGAAATCGACTAATGTATTTTAAAATGGTTTAACAAAATGAAATATATACAGAGTGGGCAATAACATATTGACTGCATCTTCATTTTTTCAAATGGAACACCCTGTATACTTTTCTATATGTGGCAAGTTCTTTTTCCCTTATTTCGAATATATAACATATGTTTGGTCTTTCTCTCTTATTCTGAGTACCACGAAGTTTTAAATTTCAAGAACCAATTTCTTTAGTTGATATTATTTATTCTATACTACAATAGTTTATTATTTGTTTATTTTTTATTAGATACTGTTAGGTATTCCTTGGAAAAAGATTGCTTTCAAGTAAATTGTTTGAATATAAAGAATTTCGGAATGATTTCTCATATTACTCCATTCACTTTTATAAAGCATCGCGGTTGGCCAAGTTTTAGGTTTATCAAGTTTTTTTACCTGACTATTCCACTCATTTCATTTTTAGTGAGGAATTTTCCTTAGCAACACTTGTTTCTCATCGATAAAACATGGTAACGGGCAAAATCAACAACTTGGTTTTTCAGCGACAAAATTTTTGACGTTTCTCAAATTCATAGATAGCTTCGGGAATGAATACCATAGAGAAAACAAACAACGTTTAGTTGATCTATGATGAATACTTATTTGTCAAAGAGCGCAATACAAGCCCAATGTGACCATCTTCAGACACTTTTTCTCGAGAAATAGTCATGTCGAATACCACTCGAGATGAAATTTAAGCAGGTAAAATTTCTCTCTTGTAATATTCAAGTTTGTTGCTTCTCGGCAATTTCGCTCATGACATTTTTCCAAAATCACTCGCCTAACGGCTCGTGATTTTGATACAAATGTCATTCGCGAAATTGCCAAAAGCAACAAACTTTCATTTTACAATCGAGAAATTTTGCCGGCAAAATTTCATCTCTAGTGGTATTATATATGACTATTCCACTCATTTCATTTTTAGTGAGGAATTTTCCTTAGCAACACTTGTTTCTCATCGATAAAACATGGTAACGGGCAAAATCAACAACTTGGTTTTTCAGCGACAAAATTTTTGACGTTTCTCAAATTCATAGATAGCTTCGGGAATGAATACCATAGAGAAAACAAACAACGTTTAGTTGATCTATGATGAATACTTATTTCTCAAATAGCGCAATACAAGCCCAATGTGACCATCTTCAGACACATTTTCTCGAGAAATAGTCATTTCGAATACCACCAGGCGAGATTTTGGAAAAATGTCATTCACGAAATCGCCTCTGCAACAAACTTTCATTTTACAATCGAGAAATTTTGCCGGCAAAATTTCATCTCTAGTGGTATTATATATGAAAAAATCGCAGGTTGGCACTTGTGAATGATATTACGTCAATGAATAAATTTCGGAGACGTTGCCGACGTTTATTTTCCATCATTAATTATTAATTATCAAGCCTTGAAACTAAGAATGCCGAAGGTAGTTTCGAAAAAGCAGAAGCAAAGTATCAGGAAGTGCTATTTAGAATTGAAATCTGCGCATTCTAAAAGTAACACAGATAATTTTCTTGAATTCATTATTTTCCCGAAGTAAATGATCATTTTGTTGAATACCTAATTACTTCGACATATATGTGGAAATGGCAACGTTGCTTGTTCAACTGACAGAAGAATGACTATAACTATAACCTTATAACATTTTCAAAATAAACACGGTGAAATCATAGCCATCTCTAACATCTAGAGAAGGCAGGGGCGGTTCTAGCGCGGTGCGACCGCACCGGGCGCCGTCTCGAGGGGGGCGCCAAAATCGTCGCACCGGGCGCCATCAGTAGAGGAGCCCCAAAACGATATACTTATTATAAATATGGGGCCGACAACGGGACGTCGTTACGAGCGGAATCCGGGGCTGTTGAGTTTCGAAGACTTGCTTGTCTTTCATATGTTCCTCTCAATGTTCCTGAAAATTCTGGCACCTGCATTTCCTTCATAACAATCAACAGCGCTTTCAGAGAAAAGCGATTTCAGACCTTCCTTTACTGGACTATCAGACTCGCCGGACGATACAATAAGACCGTAAAAACAGAGAAATGTTTTTATATGTACAGGGTGTTTCACCATAAACTGAACAAACATATACAGTCGTGTAGATGACACCGAGAAAGTCATTTTTGTCTTATGACATATACCTCGTTTTCGACGCATAAGCGAGATACAGGGTGTTCAATGTCAACTTCGAGCAATATTCTGATAACTGTTGTGAGTTACGCGTGATATTTGAAATAACGGTTTCTGGTCACATCAAAGTATTTTTGAGGGCTCAATTGAATTGTGGTGTAGAATTTTGAGAAAAAAAAATCAATATGGCGGAAAACCTGCAAAGTTGTAATTTTTTTCTTGGTGGCTAATTTGGAAAGCATAATCTCAACGTACTCGATTTTCTAAGATTTTCCGTGAAAAAAATTTTTCAAAATTCGAACTCAATTTTTTTTTTACATGTCCTCAGTGAAAAAAAAATTTCGGCCAAAATTTTTGGAAATTTTCATGGTTAAACTATCTCTTATTCTGAATACTTGGGTGAAAACAGAATGAAAAAATATCAATTGGTTTTCTTTTTGTAGCCTTCCGAAGATTTACGCTCGGTGTATTTTCTTAATTTTTATTTGAGAAACTGGAGGCCGTACGGAGGTCAAAATTATGCTGATGGGCTGCCAGAATGATCCGGATAAAAATATGAAATTATAGACCAAAACTATTTTTTTTTTTTTAATTTTGGTAGGAATCGAACTATACGAGTATGAATTGGATTAATTCTAATCCTATAAATCTCCGTTACCAAGGCAACTCTAGTTAATCGAGAGTGTAGAGTTCGAACCTTACCAAAGTTTTTTGGAAAAAAAAAATAATTTTTTTTTTCAATTTTTTTAAATTTTTTCGAAAAAATTTTTTTCTGCTTATAAATTCATATTTCTATCTGGGTCATTCTGGCAGCCCAGCAGCACAATTTTGACCTTCGTACGGCCTCCAGTTTCTCAAATAAAAATTAAGAAAGTACGTACACCTAGCGTAATCTTCGGAAGGCTACAAAAAGAAAACCAATTTAATATTTTTTCATTCTGTTCCCACCCAAGTATTCAGAATTGAAGAAAAAATTTTGGGCGAATTTTTTTTTTTCACTGAAGACATGTAAAAAAAAAGTTGAGTTCGAAATTCGAAAAAATTTTTTCACGGAAAATCTTAGAAAATCGAGTACGTTGAGATTATGCTTTCCAAATTGGCAACCAAGAAAAAAAATTTCCGACTTTGCAGGTTTTCCGCCATTTTGAATTTTTTTTTGTGCAAAATTCTACACCACAATTCAATTGAGCCCTCAAAAATACTGAGATGTGACAAGGTACCGTTATTTCAAATATCACGCATAACTTACCACAGTTTACAGAATATTGCTCAAAGTTGACATTAAACACTCTGTATCTCGCTTATGCGTCGAAAACGAGGTATATGTCATAAGCCAAAAATGACTTTCTCGGTGTCATCTACACGGCTATATATGTTTGTCAGTTTGTCCAGTTTATGGTGAAACACCCTGTATAGGTAATTATATTTACTTATAACGTTTTTTACCCTATGATAGACACAATTGTGAACACATTGGTTACAAGTTTTCAACAATTGTCAAAATTCAATGATACTTGGCCTTTTTTATACGACCTGAAAATTATTGCAGACATATCCCTTTTGAAAAAAGCTTGTGCAGATTTGGAAATCGCTTTGAGCGATGGCGAAAAACGCGATATATCTGGCAATGAATTGGTTGAAGAACTTGTGAGCCTGAATCCATTGTTGAAGGATCTTCAAGCAGCAGAGCCCATAGCAGTTCTTCGACTTATAAAAAAAAATGACTGGCAAGATATTTTCCCGAATGTATAGACGGCGCTTCGTATGTTGCTAACTGTTCCTATAACTGTCGCCAAAGGAGAACGAAGTTTTAGTAAATTGAAGATTATAAAAACTTATTTACGATCATCAATGTGCCATGAAATACTATCCGATCTTGGAATCTTGTCCATAGAAAATGATATAGCACAAAATCTAAATTATTGTGAATTGATAAAAAAATTCTCAAGCGCTAAAGCTCGAAAAGTGCATATTCGAGTTGTTTGAAATGAATAAAAGCTTTATTGTTATTATTTCCCAACTGTAATTTCTATCATATATTATTATACCTACTCGCACTACGGAAGGTAGAGCCTATTATCCATAACTCGCACAAATTGGTCAGAAGAACTTTTCAATTTCAATGATTTGAAATTTATGACAGTAAAAATTCGGTTTTATAGTTGTAGGGGCGCCACTTCCTGATCTCGCACCACCCAAAAATAGTGATAGCACCGCCACTGAGAGAAGGCCGTGGTGAAATGTGTCAGAATTCCATGGCCAACCGGTATACTTTATAAAATTGAATGGAGTATATGTATTTTTTTATTCCGTAGTTTCATTTCAAAACTTTGAAACTCTGGAAATGAAAGAGACAGACCCACATACGCATATATGTTCGATATAAGGAGAAAATGAACAATTAAAATATGGAAGAAAATACAGGGTGTCTCATATGAAAAAATGTATTTGCATTCAATATGTTGTTCACCCTGTATTTATACCAATTGACGTAATCATTTTCAAAAAATTTATTTGATTTCGCACAATTTTTGTATGAAGTATTTTTACGTATCTGTTTTCGTAACAGAGTTAGAGGGGGGCAATTTATAGTGAAAAACCCGGTACAACACTGAAAATCAGATCATGCAGGCCAAAGAGAAGTGGTTGACCAGGTTCTATTCCCCAACAGCTATTGGGGATGTTGACTGCACGCACATTCTCATTGAAAAGCCAGCCCAATTTGGAGACGAATACGTAAATCGGTTTACCTTTTACTTCACTTATCCGAAGCAGGTGGAGATTGTGAATACGAATTGAAGCAAAACCTTTAACTTCTACCTTAAGCTTCTACCTTTTTGCTTATGTTATATATAATTTTAGGCCAGTGGATTGATTATAGAACACTGAGTAAGCTTAGTACTAGTACTGAAAGAAATTGTATTCAAATGTACCTAACTGCAATGATTTCAATTGCTCTTCAAGGACAAATAAAAACTGGTCTGTACGTTTTCATGAATTTCGTAAGAAAAAGGCCTTAACACTATGTATCACTAATGCCTTTGCTATATTGGAAAAATTGGACTGAAGAAAAGCATGGATAAACTATAGATGGAGAAAACTTGCTGAAAAGATTTTCGTTAAGTGTTTCTCGAACAACTGCGAACAATATTTTTAGTGAATATATTAAGTATATAGCGAATATTTTGGAAGGTTGTATTCAGTGGCCAAGTTCTGAGGTTGAATTGATGAATTTACTGCTTAACATTTTGGGAAAATTCAAGTTATACTTTATTATAAGGATATACCATACGTAGATCTTCATGTTTGTCATGTCGCATCAGAACTTATTCACATTCTGATCATAGTTTAGGCAGATGTTAATCTTTTTGTGTTGCTATTTTGTAGTTTATTCCTATGAAAATGAAGAACATTCAAAACAATAATTTATTTACATAATTTCCATCGAATACCTCGTGAATTGTCGATCCAATTAAAAGGGAAAAAAGCCAATTCGTATAACAAAATTTTATAAACTCGACTCTGCACTGTCAATATTACATTAATTCACTGAAATTATCCACAAAATCATCACGAGAACTAAGAAAATCACTTAAAATAATCTGTTTTACATATCAAAACAACGAAGCTTCAAAAGACTAAAAGAGGTTACTAGAATTCCGCCATGTTTGTTTACAGTCAGCAGCGCCCTCATCGGTGGTTGAAATCGCCAATAGATTTGAGTTTTTGTGCTACTTCCGGAATAATCCGCAAAATTTAATCGGTCGTGGTGCTACTGCGGTAATGGAAAATAGTGCGACCCCTTTCGGGAGAAATGAAAAGCAGCACAAAATCCCAGATTTTCGATCGACAAGAAAGTCTTGAACCAAATCTAATCACCAGGTATTCTATGCATCTTTTTTTGACTGTATTTGCTCGTAGTTGCTTCAATTTCGAATTATTAAAAGAAGATGGATGTTGATTATGTGGTAGTGATACCCCATCAGACATGGCTGATGAAGCAAATACAATTGTATCCAATAGGTATGTTACCGGCCAAATGAAAGATAATATATGAGAAAACATATGACCAAAGAAATGTTTAAACAGGCACACAAAATTAGAGAAAATAATTGAGGTGTTCTAATGAAAATATGAAGAACCTGAAAACAAGTGGTTTCTTTCTGTGGTTAAATTGGTCTCTTCAAAAAGTATCAACTAAGAAACCCCATCGAACCAACGATTTGGGACGCTCTGTATCAAAAATAAAAAATTTTGGGTGAGACACCCTGTGTGACCCTGTAGACCCATCATAAGGATAGCCTAACAGAAAAATGTAACGAGATGAATATAGGTCAAAAGTCTGGTTGCATCGAGACCATAACCAGCAGAACTGATGATCATTAATGGAGTGAACGAACTGATACATGGCTGTTGGGTCTGTTCTGTTTCGAAATCTAGGAAGTCCTGCGGCCTCACAAGGACGCCAGTCGTAGGTTCTTTCACCTTTAATTCCACGCTTATGTAACTCTGTTTACATCAACATTGCTACCGTCTTTTATTCGTACCAACTAACCATTATGCTTATAACTTCTTACACTTCGCTTGTATATCCTTTTTGAGGTAATGACGAGTGGAATGACCCTGTGTATCTATCAGTGGATTATGAAAAACACTTCTTGTAGTCGATAAGTTTGTTGCTATAAAGGGTTTTCCAATGGGAGGTGTTATTTTGAATAGCCCGCTATTTCGGTAGATGTCACTTTTGAAGCTGTCATTTTTTGACATTCGACAAGTAAATGAAAATGGAACGATACACGCTTCAACAACACAAAATTATTAATATTCACTAAAAAAATGGTGAAAATTTGGCAGGGATGGTTCGTGAAACTCGAACATTTCTTAGTCGTCGTGGAGCACCTTGTCGAACCGCAACACAGAAATTGGTGGAAAAATTCAAGCTGTTGGGACAAGTTAGTGATGAGAAGAATAAAAACCCGTGCACGTCGCTCGAGAACAGCCGAGAATATTGCTGCTGTAGCAGAAAGTGTTGAAGAAAACCCAGGTTTGTCTATTCCTCGTCGTTCTTTATAAGTAATTAGGCATTTCACAAACGTCATTACACCGTATTTTGCATAAAGATTTCGGTCTTAAGGTTTATGAAGTTCAGTTAACACAAGGACCAAATCCGGCCGATCATCAACAACGTCGTGTCTTTGCTGATTGGGTCCTTGAAATGCATGAAAATGATCCGGAGTTCCATCGCAAAATCATCTTGAGTGATGAGGCCAATTTCCACCTCGGTGGCTTCATCAACAAGCAAAATTGTCGCATCTGGGGCTCGGAAAAACCAAGAGTTATTATTGAAAATCCTCTCTATCCTCAACGTGTGACTGTTTCGTGCGGTTTGTGGTCCGACGGGGTCATTGGGCCTTACTTTTTCGAGAATGATCTGAAGCAAAAGTTACGGTGAATGGATTGCGCTATCGGTAGATGATTAATGATTTTTTATGACCGGAAAATAGGATGGTATAGATCTGGACAACGTTTACTTTGAACAAGACTGCCACACAAGCAACGAAACCATTGATCTTTTACGGGAGAAGTTTCCGGAGCGTGTTATCACTGTTATCTCTTGAAGAGAAGGTCTACGCCCTGTGCCCAGCGTCGATTCAGGACCTCAAGGATGGAATTCGTGAGGCTATCGAGGACATAGGCCATCCACTTTGCGATTGGTTATGGAAAATTGTATGAAAAGGATATGGTGGTCATTTGGCTGATGTTATTTTCCATTAGTAACGGCATACCTTCCTCTTAATGAAATAAACATCCGATCATTTATCTAAAAAATTGCATTTTTCTATGAATTTCAAAATAACATCTCTTTTTGGAAAACCCTTTGATATTGATGAAGGCTTTGACGTTTGGATTCAACTGCAAAGTTAGAACTATTAGGGCTTCCTAATCGTATTCTTATAGGAAACTGAGAGGTCTTCTTATTCTCACTGAGATCCAAATAATACCTACGTCTTGTTTCTACAGTTCCAAAATATGTACCGGGTTTTCCACCGTAATTTGACCCCTCTTTAACTTTGTTTCTAAAACAGGTACAAAAAAATGTTTTTCACGAAAGTTTCACGAAATCGACTAATGTTTTTCAAAATGAAATATATACAGAGTGGCCAACATTTTGATTGCAACTATGTTTTTTCAAAAAGAACACCCTGTATATTTTTCTATATTTTGAAAGCTCTTTTTCCACTTATTTCGAATATATAACGTATGTTTGGTCTATCTCTCTTATTCTTAGTACCACAGAGTTTCAAATTTCAAGAACCAATTGTTGACATTATTCATTCCATACTACAATAGTTAATTATTTTTGTATTTATTATTGGATATTGTTAGGTATACATTGAAAAAATATTGCTTTTAAGTAAATTGTTCATTATATATTAGTCCGTATTTATAAAAATTAAGCATTTACTCTTTACTCACAAGTAAAAGGTAGTTAGCAAAAACATGAATCCCTTCGTTCAGGTACTTCACCTTATTTAATTTCTGTCTTAAAGAAAGTTAAAGGCACATGTCAGTACCTTGAATTACGATGATCAATTTCATAATCATCTTGTTGATAATTATGGTATTAACCTTCCTCAGCAGTTAAAACTGAACCAGAAAATTAGACTGAAACAACACGCCTTGTAACCTAAAACTAAGGCTCTATAAAGGGGAGTATACCAGAACCGCCATTCTGGGTCCAACCATAGACTCGAAAATTACAGATCCCTTCGAATGAAATGAAATTTGTAATCGACAGAAATGAAATCTGTAATCGAATGAGCACATTTTCGGAATGAGAGATCTTGTGGTGACTTTTTTCGGCTTGCTCACATGAAAAACATTGGAAATAGGTTAGGTTCGTGGTGTTAGAATAATGCCGCGGCACCTAATAGTCAAATTAATAATAATTTATTGTTTATGTTGGTGTATCACCCCGGTAGATGGCGTGAAAATGTTGCGAGTCCTGTAACTTTCGAGTCTATGGTTGGACCCAATAACCATAGAGCCAGGTCTATCCAGCATACCTATGTTTATAGTGCTCTACTAAAACATGATAATTTTGTGAATATAATTTTAAATGAATAACACTGATATAAATACCTTCTCAACAATTTTTATTTAAATACTGATTTATCTGTTCAGAACACTATAGAAACTTCGAAATATCACTCAAGAATACCTGGATATGAAACAAAATATTACAGCTCAAAAGCACGCGAAACATAGAAGATCTCAATGCATTACTTGTTTCGTAGTTTGGAATTTGTGCCGAAATAGGGCGCTTTGATCTTTGGATTCGCCAATAGTGCCGTTTTGATCTACAAATTTTGGAGTCGTTACAGCAGGTATTCTATGCATCTATAAATAAAGTCAAAGATTCAAACACTCAGCGCTAGATAGATATTCTATGCTCTCAGCTCGGCGTTTCAACAAACCGTTTGTATAGTAACGACACAGAAAGATCACTGGATGTATAGAAATATTGTATTGAAAGCATATATCTAATAATTCCTATATGGGAAATGAGCCAATGAAAACTGAAGCTGGGCTTCGGTAAGAATCCAGATCTGCGCGTGTGCAGCAATATTGAGAATAAAAATAATTGACTCATTCTGTCTCTCTCTGACACATCGTATCATGTCGTGAAACTATGTCATTCATAAATTCATGTGAATATTTTTGTTCATAACCTCACAATTTCCTGTGAAATGTTTCAATCGCTTTATTTCGTTTTCTTCAAGTCCTGTATATAATTTTCGACTCCTATATTCATATTTCAGAATTGAACCGAAAAGTTATATACATATTTTCATCCTCGATATATATTTTCTTATCGTCTTTCAAAATGAACATCACCTATACATTCTTCGAAATTTTTGAATTTCCAGTTGACGCAAGTGTACAACTCTATCCCAAAGATTTTTGGCTTCCCTTTGTGCCTTTGTGACTGTGAAAAGCAGGGGTATAATCCATATCGATTTAATTAGATATATGATTGGAAGCAATATCTTTATTAATTATATTTCAGACGATGTAAATTCACATTCACAGTTGTATTAAAAATGTTGTTGTATTTCGTGCGTAAAAAATTCGTGCTTTCATGGCAAAAAACTCTCATTTCAGGCACCTAATACAAAAATAACTAATTTTAAGGATTTGTCTGCAAATTAGAAATTCGTTGAACAACCATCAAGGATTTATTGTCGACCTCGAAGGGGGGCATGGTCCCTCATCTTAATCAAACTTAAGCAAAAGAAAAGTTTATTCGTCGAAAAATTAAGACTAGATGAACCACACTGTTGGAAGAGATGCATCCTCTGGTTTCCTCATTTTTGCAATTCGCAAAATATCTCATAACCTTCCTTAAATCCCAATAAAACCACTCAAACCACCAAACATTCGATATCTTCAGCACTCGGACCGTCTTCATTTCTCAAAACTGGACGAAGAAGCCGTAAAAACGCTGCGGAAGATTTATAGTGTCGTTCTTTACAACACAGATAAAGAAATTAACTTCGGTTGGCCCAATCTTACCGCAATTTCACCTTCTTGTGACGACGTAAATTGGTTTACCTGCCCGTTGCAAGAGACAATATCACAATGGACTAAATAGAGTATAACAAAGTGATCGTAAAAATAAGTCCGTATTGTTTGAATATTGTAAAATGCAAGGTTAAACGCAGGCGATTCCTTGATGGTTTCTGCAATTTGGCACGGTGGATGATACAGGAGCATTTCTTGATTCAGGTGGGATTTATTGGTGTTGGATGCACCCTGTACGACACCGCTGTGTCGAAAGGTTTTTGTGCTGTATATGCGGTTGGATTTGAAAGTATGCACTCGAGATTGGATGAGGGTTTCAAAAAATTAACATTTTTCCAGATCTCATTATTGAGTGAAAAATTAAGTGAAGTATAAACTATGCTGTTATGGTCAGAATAAACTGCTCCACAAGAGTTAGGGATATCGTATCCAACCTTATTTAAAAGTATGTAATATTCGAGAAAATCGCTGTAAAATCATTCAAAATTAATAACAACTTGAATCGATCAAATAAAAATCAGTATGAGACATTTCGTCAATCTGGTCGCCTTTTTTCTGAAGTTTGGTTCTTTGCATATGCTCCGTAAATGTTCTTATTTTGAAATGAAGTCAGAAGTCAGTTTATCAACGGCTTCGATTTGAAACGAGTTTTTTGAAAATGCCAAGACGTAAATAAACAAACGCTGAGGCTAATGGGGCTATAGGAATGCTACAGTGTGACCTAACTCAGGTTGTTGTAGAGGAAAGGCTCCAAGTCAGCCAAAGTGTGATATCTCGACTTTGGAATAGGTTCAGGGGGACAGGTTCCGTGTTGGAAAGATCAAGGCTTGGTGGAAGACGAAAAACAACACCTGCTCAGTATCGTTTCATCACCGTTTCGGCGAGAAAAAAGCCTACATCTACGTGTAAAATGCTACGGAATACTCTTCAAAATGCAGATGGGGTCCAAGTTTCCATCGAAACCATCAGACGACGTTTGAGAGAGGTGAATTTAGGTTCTAGACGTCCATTAAGAGGAGTTCCATTAACACGTGATCATAAGCGTCAAAGACTGGAATGGGAAAGGCAACATATCAATTGGAAAGATCAATGGCGTATTGTCCTTTTCACTCATGAATCCAGATATGAACAATTTTCAGATTCTCGAAAAATAAGGGTATGGACAATCCCACGCATACCCCGTAATCGTCGCTATGTCCAAGAAGTCCATCCATTCCGAGGGGGTAATGTTATGGTATGGGCCGGGATATGTTTCAACGGGCGCACAGATCTACACATTTGACCTGGGAATATGACCAACTCACACTACAGGGAGCATGTCATTGACAATGTTGTGCCAAATTTTCACGCTGGTATTGGTGAAACTTTTCAATTTCTAGACGATAACGCTAGACCGCACCGTGCAGCCATAGTTGAGAATGGGCGCGAGGAGCTTGGTATTCTACATTTATACAAATACCTCTGCACTCACCAGATTTGAATTGCATAGAACATGCATGGGATATGCTCCAAAGAAGTTTAGATAATCATCAACCTACACCAGAATCCTCGAATGATCTGAGAGAGCTTCTGCCTCGTTTATGGAACCAAATTCCTCAAGAAATGTTCAACAACCTCGTGTGTAGTATGCAAAGAAGATGTCAAGCTGTTATTGATGCCCGTGGAGGCTATGCATTGTATTGATAGTCTTGAAATGCTTGAAGTCTCTGGGAATAAAATTACGTTATTTTACTCGATTTTTCTTAACCACCCTGTATACGCTGCAGACCTACAGGATAAATTTAATTTGCAACTTGAAATCATATTAATATGAATTTTGATCACAAAAATCTCATTTCAACTATATTTTTCCGCAATTTAAGTCAATATCCCCAACTCATGTGGAACAGTTTATTTATGAAAATTGAAATTAAGAACATGGCTTACGGAAATAATTTGTAGCTGAATAAACTCTCAACTCAATCATTCTTTGAACTTATTACTTATACTACATTCACTTTAATAATGTAAACCAGTTGGCCATGATTTAGGTTTATCAAGTTTTTTCACTTAAGACTGACGCAAGTTGGTACTCGTTAAATCTCAACAAATCATTCTCAGAGACGTTGCTGACGCTAATTTCTAATAACTCTTTTGAGGTTCAACTGTGACACACGTTTCGTAGTACCTACTATCACATTTCTATATTGAAAAATTTCAAGTTGTGCTCAAAGGTATTCAAATGTCTTCTGTAGGCTTATTTCTTGAGAATTTTGAAAAATGGGGATTTCCATAGGTCCGTCTGTTCGTTTAGAAGTTTTTATGTTGGGTTATTCGAGTACTATTATTCTTTTTTCGAAGGAACTATCACAAAGAAACGATCTATTCTGTCCATTATTCTTCAGCAAAATTGGTATAGTAGTTCGAGCTCTCGAGTAACAAGAGTCACACTTAATTTCAGGAATTTGGCTGCTTCTATTCCGGAGAAAATAAATAAAATCCATCTTGAGGGGATAATATTTGAAAGGCTGTAGCAATACTCTTAATGGTAGAATGAGCTGGTGACTTATTGACCCCTAATTCTGGGACACTCTGTATAGGTCGATAATTTTTTCATGGGGTAGAAAAATCAAACTAACAAACTTTGACATACAAGCGGATCAGTGCAGAAATCAAACAGGAAAATGACTATAATACTGTTGCGACACAAGGCATCTTCGTCAACTCCCATGCATGAGGATTGATCATATTAATAGATCTGATGTACGAAGTGAAATCGCTTCAGTTAATTATTTAATTGTTATTATTTCAATTCAGAGCACAAGTAAAAGTAAAATCGCGAAGCATAACTGGATACTGAATCGCAAGCTTGATAAGAATACTATTAAGGTCAGTTTGGATGCATGCATAAAAAATTATTTCGTGTACTCATAGTCTTGAACGCAACCAATCGGCCTATAGAATTTGAAGAACTCTATCAGATAAGGAATTGCATATTTAGTGGGTACTTAAGGCATCAGGCAAACGCTCATATTCGCTAATTGCTACGCGTCGTCATAACATCCATTGCATCTACAGGGTGTCCCAACTGACGCATAACTTTTTGTTTGGATATGAAACCAGTTTATTTCAACGCACATACACCCTGTGTTTCCATCACAAGCGTCTAGAATTAGACTTATTAGAGGTCTAGACTGATGCAGACCTCAGGCACTGCCTATTTACCTAGTGGTTAATCACGCTGTAAAATAGAAGGATTTACGACAATTTTAGTTGGGTTACTCAATTTTATTGACCACGTTCTGGTAAAAGGCAAAAAGACGCCATTTGTTCAGCTATGAAACACCGAAAAAGCATGGTCCCTGAAAATTATTTGGGGATATTATAAATCAATTAACTGACCATTATGAGGGGAAGTCGTTGGTTAGACATTTGTTGATTTGCTCTGCCGCAATGTCATCCACATAATGGACTACGTGCAAATCTTGAATCTCTGCACAACATACCATACCATTAGAATTCACTTCAATAGTTCAGAAGTTATGATGATTTGGATTTTTCTTAGGTACCTTGTGTTTTTAGGAAAATGCCGAGACAATTTTTATTTGGAGGGAGCATTTTTTGCTTGTAAATTTGATCCTCCCTCTGAGCGGGATAGCAACCCTCTAAAATTTTTGAATGACAAAAGAGGAGAGCTTTTTTACAGGGCGTTCCTAAATTGAACGTACACACGAAAAGGGGCAGTTATACTTCGGCCGACGGCACCGATTCTCCATTCAAAAAGTGCCTTTCATTTTCACCCCCTCAATTTTTCACCTAAAAGCTTGATTATTTTTTTAAATTAAAGTTGAAGTATGTCTTGAGGGCACTCCAATTTTTTCTCTTTGATAAAATTATTTTTTCGCATAAAAAATCGGGTTGAATTTGAGAGTCTATGAAATTGACTTCATAATCGTTTTTCGGCAGGTGTTCATCAAATTTTTTTCAGAAAATTCATTGGAGTGCCCTCGATAAATCAATTTTCTATATTTTAATAATAAATATTATAATAATACTCTTTATTTTCAAATTATTCGAAACATACAAAGTATATAACAACATAAACGAAAATAGTGTCAGTTGAAAAAAACAAAAAAAAATCATCATCCTATCATATAATCCCCCGTACATTAGGGTTCTTTATTTAATAGAAACTCTTCTCTTGAATAATTTAAAATTAGTTTCTCCCTGAATATCAACTGGCAGAGTACTGAACATTTTCAGGCATCTTTATTCCATTTGCTTCTGTGTTGTTGTCAATTTACATTTAGGAAGATTGTAATCAAATGTCCGTGTTGAATAATGTTGCTTTGAATTCTCGTATTTTCGAAATAACTGTTTGTTCTTATTCAAAAATAAGAGGCATTCCTGTATATAAAGACCATAGATGGTAAGAACTCCCCTCTGCTTGTAAAAACCACGACAAGATTGGTCTTATCGTAGTCTGCATATTATTCTTATTGCCTTTTTCTATAATACAAACAAGGAAGAAACATTTCCAGATCCATAAAAACAAATACCATATCTTATTTTAGACTCAATGGTTGCATGATACACTGTTCTGAGTACCCACCCTGTCACTGATGTACTTTGAAATTATCTTTAGGGGATAGATTGACTTGACTGCCTTATTTTGATACCAAGTTGATGACATGTGATGGTTCCATTTGAGTTCTTCATCAATATGTAGACATAGAAATTTAGTGGATTCTGGGTTTTTAAGGATATTCCATTTGGATAGGTGCTAAGTTAATGCAGAAAATTCTGAAAAGACTTAGAGAAAGTATGAAATCGCAGAGAACTGTCTGAAATTCCAGGAGAATTAAAAAAAATCAAGCTTTCAGGTCGAAATTGAGGGCGTGAACTTGAAAGGCACTTTTTGAATGGAGAATCGGTGCCGTCGGCCAGAGAATAACGGCCCCTTATGTAAGTTCAAGAAAAAAGGCCCATAAACATGGGGTCGCAAACGTTTCGTTTTCGAGATAATTTTTTTCAATTTTTTTTTCATAGTATCTACTTTTACAAGATATTCAATTGGAATTTGGCATAGATATCACATTCGAGAGTTCTCACCTCGTGTCATGGCAATTTCGATAGCAGATCTACAGGGTGATATTCTTTCTGGAACACTGTCACCTGTTTTCCTCCCGAACTTTTTTTTGGTGAGCAACTGTTAATTTAAAAAAATGTAAGAAGCTTTATTGTTATACTAAACTTGTCGGTCTCTTGTAGTGTTGTCGTATCTGCTACCGATATCGAGAAAAAAATTTTGAACGATTCTCTCGAAATCCTCAGAAGAATCAAAATTGTCATAAAGATCTAGTTGGTATGATAAGAAATCTGAACTTTTCTAGTCTGGGATCTGTCGGGCCATGACTGATGTCCAATCCACCTGTTTTCTTAACTTTCTTTCAAATACTCCCAATAAACCTAGTACACCCTGTATCTCGAAAACGAAACGTTTGCGATCCCATGTTTATGGAAATTTTTTTCTTAAACTTACTTAAGGAATCTCCCCTTTTCATTGTACGTTCAATTTAGGAATACCCTGTATATTATACAGGGTGTTTCACCATAAACTGGAAAAACATATATAGCCGTGTAGACTACACCGAGAAAGTCATTTTTGTCTCATGACATATACCCCGTTTTCGACGCATAAGCGAGATACAGGGTGTTTAATGTCAACTTTGAGCAATATTCTGATGATTGTGGTGAGTTATGCGTGACATTTGAAATAACGGTTACTGGTCACGTCTTAGTATTTTTTAGGGCTTAGGTGAATCGTGGTAAAGAATTTTTAAAAAAAATTTAAAAATGGCGGAAAGCCTACAAAGTTTGATTTTTTTTCTCGGTTGCCAATTTGGAAAGCACTTTTTAACGTAAGTACTCCATTTTCTAAGATTTTCCGTGAAAAAAATTTCGGCCGAAATCGTTGAAATTTTTCATGGTTGAACAATCTTTCATTCTGAATACTGTGGTGAAAACAGAATGAAATAATATCCATTGGTTTTTTTGTAGCCAAAGATTAGGCTCGGAGAACTTTCATAATTTTTATTCAAAAAACAAGACGCCGTACGAAGGTCAAATTTAGGCTGATTAGCTGCCAGAGTGACCCGGAAGGAAACATGTATTTATAAACCAAAAAAATTTTTTCAAAAAACTTCGGTGGGAATCGAACTCCCCACTTTCGATTCACTAGCGTCGCTTCGGTAACGGAAATTTATAAGATTAAGATAAACCCAATTCATACTCGTAGAGAGTTCGAATCCTAGCAAAGATTTCTGAAAAAAAATTTTTTTGCTTTATAAATTCAAAGTTCTGTCCGGGTCATTAGCACAATTTTGGCCTACGTACGGCTTCCAGTTTTTTCAATAAAAATTATGAAAGTTCTCCGAGCGTAATTTTTGGAAGGCTACAGAAAGAAAACCAATGGATATCATTTCATTCTGTTTTCACCTCAGTATTCATAATGAAAGATAGTTCAACCATGGAAAATTTCAACAATTTCGGCCGAATTTTTTTTTGCACTGAAGACATGTAAAAAAAAAGTTGAGTTCGAATTTTGAAAAAATTTTTTCACGGAAAATCTAAGAAAATCGAGTACGTTGAAATAGTGCTTTCCAAATTGGCAACCGAGAAAAAAAAATCCAACTTTGCAGGCTTTCCGCCATTTTGATTTTTTTTTAAGAATTCTACACCACAATTGAATTGAGCCCTAAAAAATACTAAGATGTGACCAGTAACCGTTATTTCAAATGTTACGCATAACTCACCACAGTCATCAGAATATTGCTCGCTTATGCGTCGAAAACGGGGTATGTATATGTCATGAGGCAAAAATGACTTTCTCGGTGTAATCTACACGGCAATATATGTTTGTCCAGTTTATGGTGAAACACCCTGTATACAGGGCTACAGGCTATTCCTAAAATGGAGGTACAAACGTAAAGGGAGATTCCTTGTGTATCATTCTAAGAAAAGAATCTCATGAACATGGGATCGAAAACGTTTCTTTCTCGAGATACAGGGTGTACTAGGGCGTATTTGAACGCAAATTATGAAAACAGGTGGATTTTTATGACAATTTTCATTTTTCTGAGGATTTCGAGAGAATCATTCAAACATTTTTTCTCCAGATCGATAGCAGATACGCCAAACTACAATAGACTATAAGGTTTAGTTTTACAACCAAGCTTCTTTTTACAATTTCTCAAAATAACAGTGGGTCGCCAAAAAAAGGTCTGGAAGAAAATAGGAGACAGTGTTCCAGAAAAATATCAACCTGAAGATTTTCAATCGAAATTGACCATGTCACATGGTGTAAACTCTAAATAGTGATATCTATGCCGAATTTGAGTTGGATATCTTGTGAAATGCAGATACATGAGAAAAAACTTGAAATAAATTGAAACTTTAACATCCTTGATAACGAAAAGTTTGTGGTCTCATGTCTTTCAGTCTTTGTCTTTTTCTTCTTAAAATTATTCAAGGAATCCCCACTTCACGTTAGTACCTCCAATTTAGGGACACCTTAAAAATACTTTAAGACTTCTTGAAAACTATTCATATTTCAGAAAGAACCCATCATTTTCGAGAATAAAACTATTTTTTGCATAATTTTCGACTTTTTTCTAATTTTATCCGATGGGATTTGACGAAAAGGTCGTAAATTATAATCCTAGTCTATATTTTTTTCCAAGAAACGTTATACCAAAACGGTTCTGGATTTTATTACTCAATCCTTTCAAAATCCGGCTTTAATAACCCCTCACTTCGGTAACTGTATACCTTCTGTTTGACCTATTTAACTGTAACGCACATCAACTGCTTCCAATAAAGACAACCCTTGCGGTATACGAGGTACCGATATCCGAAATCTGGTACCGTAGATTCACTGTTAAATTGCATCTTATAATAAAAACAGACCCCTTATTAAAATATTTTATAATGGTTCTTGCGAGGATCGGACAAAAAATTGTGCCCCTGGCTCCTTTACGGTAATATTGATGGCTAGTTGACATCTGTCGTCGTGTTCGGCCTGTGATTTAGGGTAGGAAACAGGTTGATTGAAGACCTTAAAAAGTGGGCCATCACACGTTGAATGGATAGACTTTTGGTTCGTGTTGGACACCCGCTATTATTCTATTAAAAAGGTGTATTTACTGACGATTTGGTATCAGTTCGTTTTATTAACTGTTGGTTGCTTCTTTTTTTTTGAGATAGGTAGAAAAATATTTCCGAGTAGTTATATTCGGTGATGGCCTTATTGCTTTTCGAAATATTCAAGCCAAGTTGCTTTAACTGTGGTTATACAGGGTGTTCAAACGAAGAGATTTTTTGCTGAATTTCAAGAAAAAAAAGACTGATATACATGGGAACGCAAATGTTTCGTATTTGAGATAAAGAGTGTTAAATTTTGAATGTTCTGCAAGTTTTTTTCTCATAGTAACTATCTGTATTTAATAAGATATTCTACTGAAATTTTGCATAGACATCTCATTTTACGGTTTACACCATCTGAGTATCTGACATGCCAATTTCGATTGCAAATATGCAAATCTACAGGGTGATACTTTTTCTAGAACACTGTCCCTTGTTTTCCTTCAGATTTTTTTTTGGTGAGCCACCGTTAGTTTGAAAAATTGTAAAAAGAGGCTTTGTTGGTAAACTAAACTTTTTTTGAACGATTCTCTCGGAATCCTTAGAGAAATCAAGATGGGTATAAAATTTCAGTTAGTATAAAAAGAAAACAGTAAAAGTTGAAGATTCAAAGTAGGGGAGAGTGGGGCAAGACGGAGTACCGGGGTAAGATGGGGTAGATAAGCTCCTGACCTTTCAGAAGCTGCAACCTATCGTAGAGTGCCAGTAAAAATAGTAGGGAATTGTTAAGAAAACTTCCAATAAGTGGGGGCCACTTTGACTGAACAGTTTGTCATTTACGCATGTTTTTGTGCTGAATGTTTCCGATTTCATCATAAAGTAGTTTTATTCAGTGCCAGATTACTGGTGATTAGGAGTAAGCCACAACAACTGGTCAAACTAAATAATATATCATTGGAAAGTGTATTCATAAACCATTCATTATCATACCTTCTCAAATCTCTTAGTTTACCACTTAATGCCAAAAAGTATGAGTGGGGCAAGATGGGGATATAACAATGGGACATGATGGGGTGTATACCATCTTATTCCATCAATGTTTTCCTAATATGGTATTTTCTTTCCTAAGAATGAGCTTCAAGTAGAACTTAATAAGTCATAAAAAGAAATTAAGAAAAAGCAAAATTTGGCTAAAACATTTGTTCAAACGAATAAATCTTATAACAAACAGAGTAAAACCTTGCAAGACACATCAAAACATGATAAGAGCAAGCAAGAAAAAATAAAGCTGAAGTGACAAAAATCAGTCCTAAGCGGAAACGGAGCTGTTCTTTCTCATCGGAAGCATCAGACACAGAATGTCTGTACTGCGATCATTTATACTCAGAATCTTCTGAAGGCTGGATTCCATGGGCGTAGCTAGCCTTTTTTCCTGGGGGGGCCTGAGGGGGCACAGTGGAAAACGAGCAAGGAAAAACAAATGTGTTTTTCAGTAAGGGGGGGCACCGTGGATTCTGGGGGGGCGTGCCCCCCCAGGCCCCCCCCTATCTACGCCCATGCTGGATTCAGTGTTTCATGTGTTAACGCTGCCTGGGCTCACTGCTCTTGTGCAGGAGTGGAACATGAAGATGACGAAACAGTTCATGTTTGTGGACATTGCCAGTGACTAACCCCATCATGCTCTGTACTTACCCCACCAGGTGGAGTAAGATGAAGTTTTGTTCGGTAAACGGAAAATTATTATTAATAATACATATGTACCTTCAAAGAAGTTTATTTTTTTATGCTGAAATTTATTCACTTGTTATGTACAATTTCATCTTTCAAAGTTCAATTCACGAATCTGAGTTTTTTATTATTTTATTCACCTCTAAATGTTAAGTACCCCATCTTACCCCACTCTCCCCTAACAAGATTCATATCGAATTGAATAAATGAATAGAATCCATTTTGAGGGTATTTTCGAAAAAAAAAAGTTTGAGCTTTCTCCAATATTTCTGATCGTAGAATGCGGTGGTGAGTTATCAACTGATTAATCTGAGACGCACTGTATACCTTGGGCTAACGTGTCTGACAACAGTTAATCGAACTCATTGGCAGCAATTAAACCAATAAAATAACTTCTAACATAAGACACCAGTACTTTACAACTAGGCGGCCAAATTACCCTGAAGATGTGTATTTTACGACTTTATCGCAATTATATTGATCGAATCCACTTCACGAACTTCCACCAACTTGGGAGTGGATCAAGAATTTCGAAAAAAGAAAAATTTTACAGCTCAAAGCTCATTGTTCGCAGTCAATTGAATAGGTAATAAAGAAATAAATTATATCTCGCTGTACGTTTGTATAAGACCATTCGTCGGAGGTAGATTGAAGAACCGTGTTCTCGGGTCATGAAGATGATAAGTAGGACTTGAATTCCAACCACGAAAATAAACAAAGTAGGTTCTTGTAGCAGATGGAATTCTCGTCCGACTCTTCTCCGGTGATTGATGCAAGAAACTTTGATGTAAGACATGAAAAGCGTAACTTATTGGGTACGCGGTTGTCAGATTGATTATATTTGCAATATGTTGTTCAGTATAAGATTCGCAGCATGATAGTATCTTAGACTTGATTTCCTATTGAGCTTGATTGAATACGAAGTACAGGGGATACCCAAAAAAACTCCATCACATTTTGTCAAGGTCTTCTCCCATGTAAATCTTTGAATCCTTCATAATATTCCCTCGAATCCGAATATTCCCAAATCTTATTACATTAGTACTAAATTTATTAACCTTCAAAATGTGGTAGAAGGCACTTTCTGGGGCAATGTTAGTTTCTTTAGAACGCCTTCGTAAATTGTTTCGCACTGATGAGTTGTATCGGGTGTTTTTCAGAGTGATTTAACTTGAAATAAAACACATTTAAATTAAGATTGAAGCCAATTTATTTTTCTATTTGGAAGATAATTTTATGACCTTCATGTTTAAATAGTACATTGTTTACTGGGTAGGAAAAGCCTTACATTCCTGGACGATTGTGAAGACAGAGTTCAGGAATGTGGCTTTTCCTACGAGGTAAACATACTATTTTTCCGCAAATCGTTTGAAATTCGAAAGATTTCAACCAATTTTGGAAGAAATCGCGAATTATTCCATTCATAAATAAATGGAGCTTTGAAATTCGGAATGGAATTGGTCGCGTTACTATGGACACGTAGGTATCAATGCTGAATTGTCAAACTCGACGAATAATAATTCAATTGCTGGTCTTTTCGAAGACAAAACAGTGTAAAATGATTAGTGATGATGAATTTTCCATCCATTTCACATCGAGGTTGTTGAACATTTCTTGAAGAATTTGGTTCCATAAACGGGGTAGAAGCTCTCTCAGATCATTTAAGGATTCTGGCTCTGGGGTAGCTTGATGATTATCTAATCTTCTTTGGAGCATATCCCATGCATCTTCTATGCAATTCAAATCTGATGAGTGTGGAGGTATTGGTGAATGTGGAATACCAAACTCCTCACGCGCATTCTCAACTATGGCTGCACGGTGCGGTCTAGCCACATAATTCTATACTATACAGGGTGTTTCACCATAAACTGGACAAACATATTAACCGCGTAGACGATACCGAGAAAGTCATTTTTGCCTTATGACATATACCCCGTTTTCGACGCATGAGCGAGATACAGGGTGTTTAATGTCAACTTTGAGCAATATTCTGATAACTGTAGTGAGTTATGCGTGACATTTGAAATAACGGTTACTGGTCACATCTCAGTATTTTTAAGGACTCAATTCAATTGTGGTGTAGAATTCTGAAAGAAAAATTTCAAAATGGCGGAAAGCCTTCAAAGTTGGAATTTTTTTTCTCGGTTGCCAATTTGGAAAGCACCTTTTCAACGTACTCGATTTTCTAAGATTTTCCGTGAAATTTTTTTTTTTAATTCGAACTCAATTTTTTTTTTGCATGTCTTCAGTGAAAAAAAAATTTCCCCCAAAA
This sequence comes from Adalia bipunctata, assembly GCA_910592335.1. Taxonomy (NCBI): domain Eukaryota; kingdom Metazoa; phylum Arthropoda; class Insecta; order Coleoptera; family Coccinellidae; genus Adalia; species Adalia bipunctata. Next base: position 26,121,026 of record OU342950.1, read on the forward strand.
TTTTTGAAATTTTTCATGGTTGAACTATCCTCAATTCTGAATACTTGGGTGAAAACAGAATAAAAAATATCAATTGGTTTTCTTTTTGTAGATAGCCTTCCAAAGATTACGCTCGGAGAACTTTCATAATTTTTATTCAAAAAACTGAAGGTCGTACGAAGGCCAAATTCAGGCTAATGAGCTGCCAGAGTGACCCGGACAGAAATATGAATTTATAAACCAAAAAATTTTTCTTCAAAAAACTTTGGTGAGAATCGTAGATACTCTCCAATTTCGATTTACTAGCGTCGCTTTGGTAACGGAAATTCATAAGATAAAAATAAACCCAATTCATACTCGTATAGGGAGTTCGAATCCTACCAAAGTTTTTCGAAAAAAATTTTTTTGGTTTATAAATTCATTTTCAGACCGGTCCATTCTGGCAACCCATTAGCACAATTTTGGCCTCCGTACGGCTTCCAGTTTTTTGAATAAAAATTATGAAAGATCTTTGGATGGCTACAAAAAGAAAACCAATTTAAATTTTTTCATTCTGTTTCCACCCAACTATTCAGAATTGAAGATAGTTCAACCATGAAAAATTCCAATTATTTTGGGAGAAATTTTTGTTACACTGAAGACATGTGAAAATGAGTTCGAATTTTGAAAAAAAATTTTCACGGAAAATCTCTGAAAACCGAGTAGGTACGTTGAAATAGTGCTTTCCAAATTGGCAACCAAGAAAAAAAAATTCGAACTTTTCAGGCTTTCCGCCATTTTGAATTTTTTTTTCAGAATTCTACAACAGAATTGAATTGAGCCCTAAAAAATACTAAGGGCCGGTATTATAAAAGGCGAATCGAGAATTCAACCGTGCGCCAACTACCAGATAGTGAGGAATTTGGTTGTTGGCGCAACGGTTGAATCCTCGGTTGGCCTTTATAATACCGGCCCTAAGACGTGACCAGTAACCGTTATCTCAAATATCACGCATAACTCACCACGGTTCACAGAATATTGCTCAAAGTTGACATTAAACACCCTGTATCTCGTTTATGCGTCGAAAACGGGGTATATGTCATAAGGCAAAAACGACTTCCTCGGTGTCATCTACACGGCTATATATGTTTGTCCAGTTTATGGTGAAACACCCTGTATATTATAATTCTATAGCTTTATCGTCTAGAAATTGAAAAGTTTCACCAATAGCAGTGTGAGGATTTGGCACAACATTGTCAAATACATGCTTCGTATACAGGGTCTTTCACGAGGAACCTCACCCATATTTATACGGGAAACTACTGAACGTATTTTCATGAAATTCAGCACTTATAAGTATTTCACGATGCTGATGAAATCTAAAATATTTTCAAGGCATCAGCACCTCCGGTTTTTCCGGAAATGACGTCAACTTCCGTTTTTCAAATTAGAACACCATTTTTTTATTGCAGAAATAGATTCCTTAGAAAATTTCAAGTTATTTTGATGTAACATTTTTCAGTTTTGGTTGGAAAATTCTCTCTGAGCGGGAAAATTCGAAAAAAAAATCGAAAATAGAGCTCCGCTACAACAAGAATAACTTCGAGGTTTTTGGATGGAAAATTTTCATTTTTGGGATTTTTCAAGATGTAAGATTACTAAGATTGATGTATCCACTTTAAAAATCGAAATCGCGATTCATCAGGGGGTGAAAAAATTGCTTTCAAAGTTAGGGATGACAAAATCGTGAAAAATCATTTTTTTCAAATTAGAACCCCATTTTTTTATGGCAGATATTGAATCTACGTTAAAAAATAATGTGAGTGTATGCATCCCACCCTTGCCCTAAAATGGATATTAACTCAGAAAATATCCATTTCACCCCCTGTATCATGAATCGCGATTTCGATTTTTAAAGTGGATACATCAATCTTACATCTTGAAAAATCCCAAAAATGAAAATTTTCCATCCAAAAACCTCGAAGTTATTCTTGTTTCAGCGGAGCTCTATTTTCGATTTTTTTTTCGAATTTTCCCGCTCAGAGAGAATTTTCCAACCAAAACTGAAAAATGTTACATCAAAATAACTTGAAATTATCTAAGGAATCTATTTCTGCAATAAAAAATGGTGTTCTAATTTGAAAAACGGAAGTTGACGTCATTTCCGGAAAAACCGGAGGTGCTAATGCCTTGAAAATATTTTAGATTTCATCAGCATCGTGAAATACTTATAAGTGCTGAATTTCATGAAAAAACGTTCAGTAGTTTCCCGTATAAATATGGGTGAGGTTCCTCGTGAAAGACCCTGTAGTGTAAGGCGGTCATATTCCCAGGACAAATGTGTAGATCTGTGCGCCCGTTGAAACATATCCCGGCCCATACCATAACACTGCCCCCTAATATGTCTATGTGCAGCACCACCCCATTACCAACGCAATGTCTGGCAGTACCTCCAAGCAATATTTCCAAGTCGATGGATAGAAAGGCGAGGAACTATCGAATTTTTGCTTTCATCAAAGGAAAAGTAGATAACTCCAATGTAAGCAGCCAAAGATGTCATAGACTTGTCAAACGTGCACTCAACCAATATGCTGAAGGGATTTTGAGTCCTGGAAACCTCCAGAGATCCGGTTACACCCGGATTTTCAGGCAAAACGCGGATGTTCTCACGTAAAGCGAATCCCAAACCTAAAATCCCATTTCCAAGAAGGCAAATTAAAGATCGAAACCACGAAGCAGGTTCCGTATGTGGACTCCGAAAGCACGGTAATTAAACCCCACTCCTTGCGCACGTGAAGCTCCACCAGCATCTTGCCGAAATAATTGCAGAATGTTACACCATTTTATACAGTACCGTACACTTGCCGACGAAATGTATGAATCATGGCCTACCAATTTGTTCTCCTCGGTCTCCCGTTGTGGCCATTTTTACTGTTATGTCTTATTCTTGTAAATAACTTCGATTTCATCGACACACTGACTTGGAAACATGGGCCATTACGTCACGCAAGGTTGACCACGTTAACTGTCAGATGGAATCTCTGCAAATTGGGAAAACATCCAAGACCATCTGGCATAAGGCACAAAACGAGACTTCGATGGGTGAAACCATAATAGGCATAATATCATTAAAAAGGGTTTTCCAAAAAGAGGTGTTATTTTGACATTCAAAGAAAAATGCTTTTTTTAGATAATAGTAGGGGAAATACGTACAAAACGACATATTATATGGACAAAATGACATAGGCATCATAAATGAGTTTGGAGGTATCAATTGCGGAACTGCCTACCAAATCACACGACCCGAGTAGGTTCAATTGACCTCTGAAAACTCGCAGGCGCTACTCTTGTTCATTCGGTCGTTATGAGTGATAACAGAAAATAATAGGTCACGAGTTTTTTTTAGTGCGCCAAATTTTTGGAAGAAATGGCCATTTTTCACCATTTTTTTTTCATTTATGTTGCATTCATTTCCAACTTTACTTATTTGTCATTGTATTCACGAAGCTTTTTTTATGTTAAATATACTTTTCGTATCAATTCGATCTATTTCTATAACGCTTTATGGACAAAATGACATATACAGGGAACGGACAAAATGACATAGGTTTTTCAGCTGAATTAACCGTATCTACCGGACAACACCGAGACCATTCATCCCAGGCTCCATCAGCAAAACAAAGAGCCAGGACTTGTCTTAACAAATTCATAACAAAATATTCATCTGCGACTAATAAAGGCAATGCATCTTAATAGATTAAGATGCATTGATGATCCTATGGGGAGGTTCCTCCAATCCATAATGGACGATTCATAAGTGGACAAAGGCAAACGTGAGCCTAAGACAGGATAAACTTAAACTGAGTTTCAACTTCTACACCTAATATGATTGCAATCAAATCAAAAAATGAACCCATACCTCCTCCGAAGAAAAGGAGGCACGTCCCTAGGGCATTATTTGAAGAAGACAATGAAGAAGAAAATGTTTTTAGCAACTTTCGAGATGATGGAGACCATTGTCCAACTGTCTAATGTTATGACCTTTTTTCCCGATTCAGATCGAGAAAAAACCAGTCTTCTCCAGGATTACCACTGGAAAAGACTGGTTACGATGCATGCATTGGTTGCATTGGGCTCACGCATCTCGTGCTGATGTTCCTAGAAGAACCAAGCGTTTCATTGGTGAACTTTGTCAGTAGTTTTGTAACTATAAGTAGAAAAATACAGTTGCCTATTGCCGGTAGGTCATTTTGTCCATAGCGTTTGGACAAACTGAATTTCGTTCATCCCAATTTATCTGAGAATATTTTATTTTTTGAAACTTTATTTCATAAACGTTGATTAGATTTTGTGAAGGAAGGACCAAAGATCATAGGTGTAGAATATGACATAACTGTGATTCAGTACCAACAAGTTATGCCTCTGAAATAAAACCCTATGCCGTTAATAATGGAAAATACACACAACCGAACTTATATGGAATCACCCAGTATTAAGATGAAATATTATTTTGATATCTTTTTCGTTAGAAGCAAATGAAAAGTGCATGTGTTCACTCACAAAAACAGATAAGATTTGGCTTTGCAGTGTCGATTTTACCATTTCGTTCGAACGTCGCAGTGAATTTATACTTTGTTTTTTTGCGAAGTTTTAAAAAAAATGCCTTATGTGGGGTTATCGGAAGTCCAGAGAGGAAGAATTATTACTATGGCAGAACAAGGTATGTCACAAAGACAGATTGCAAGAACGGTGGGGGTTACACAAGGGTTTGTTTCAAAAACCTATGCAAGGTTTCTGGAGTTAGGAACCCTAAAGAATAGAACGAGAGGAAGTCGTGGAAGAGTAACTACAGAAAGGCAGGATCGCTTTTTAGCCCAAACAGCAAGAAGAAATCCCGCAGTATCTCATTCAGAGCTTCAAAGGCAATTTTTGCAAGCTACAGGTGTTAGTGTTTCTGTCGAAAGTATCAGAAAAAGACTTCGCGCTCGGGAATTATTCAAGAGAAGAGCGTTAAGAGTTCCAGTACTATCAAGGCAAAATAAAGTTGACCGTTTTAATTGGTGTTTAGAGCATGAAAATTGGACTATTGAAGATTGGAAAAAATGTCTTATTTTCGGATGAGACCAGAATTGGCCTACGATCAGACGACCGGCGTGTTCGCATTTTAAGAGGTAGAGGGAGGCAAGCTAGGCTCCAAGCTGCAAGACCGATCCCTAAATACAAAAGAGGTACTGTAATGTTTTAGGGCGGAATTATGTTTGGTGAGAAAACTCCTTTAATTCCCATTAGACAATCTCTGACAGGGCCTAGGTATGTTGATCTAGTGGTACAACCTGTAGTGAGGCTCTGGCGAGGTGCTTTTGGAGATTATTTCCTATTTATGCAGGATAATGCACCTCCACATACCAGCAGAGTTGCAAAAAAAAATTTCGAAACAGAAGGTGTGACTGTTTTAGAGTGGCCTTCTTGTTCACCGGACCTTAATCCTATCGAGCACTTGTGGGATAGGATCAAAAGAAAAATTAGAGCTCGTCAAATAATCCTGGTAACGCAGAGCAACTTATACAAGCGGCTTTAGAGGAATGGGCAAATGTTACAGAAGAAGAAATTAACAACTTAATAGAAAGCATGCCTCGTCGAATTCAAGCTTGTATCAATGCCAGGGGTGGTAATACTGATTATTGATTTGTTAAAATCGTTTTATTTGTTGTTCAATTCTCAGTTACATAAAAATTATTTTTAGAGAAATTTACACTTTTAATTTTCTGTTCTATTATAAAAATAATCTTCAAATAATTTATATTATTTTTGTAATAAACTTGTTTTGGGAAAACTGCTCTTCACTTTTCAGCAACTTTTTTTCAATTAAAATTCGTTTTTTTCCAAATAACAGGGAGATTCCATAAGTTTGGTTGTGTGTATCATCAGCCAAATGACGACCACGCCTACAGGACCATATCCTTTTCATGAAATTTTACATAAAAAAAATCACAAAGTGGCTGCCCTATGTCCTCGATAGCCTCACGAATTCTATCTTTGTGGTCTTGAATCGACGCTGGGCCATTGGCGTAGACCTTCTCTTTCACATGGCCCCAAAGAAAGAAGTCGCAAGGTGTTAAATCACAAGTTCTCGAAGGCCAATTGTGATCACCTCTTCGTGAGATAAAACGGTCCGGAAACTATTCCCATAGAAGATCAATGGTTGCTTGTGTGTCACGTAGCGCCGTCTCGTTGAACGAAAACGTTGTCCAGATCAAAACCATCCAATTCCGGCCATAAAAACTCATAATCATCTATCGATAGCGCAATCCATGCACAGTAACTTTTGCTTTTTTAAGGTTCAATGACCCCGCTGGACAACAAACCGCACCAAACAGTCACTCTTGGTTTTTCCGAGCCCCAAATGCGACAATTTTGCTTGTTGATGAAGCCACCGAGGTAGAAATTGGCCTCATCGCTCAATATGACTTTTCGATGGAATTCCGGATCATGTTCATGCATCTCAAGGGCCCAATCAGCAAAGACACGACGTTGTTGATGTTCACTCGACTTGAGTTTTTGTGTTAACTGAACTTTATAAACCTTAAGACTCAAATCTTTATGCAAAATACGGTGTAATGATGTTTGTGGAATGCCGCCTTATTCCAAAGAACGACGAGGAATGGACAAACCTGTATTTCCTTCAACACTTTCGGCTACAGCAGCAATATTCTCGGCTGTTCTTGTGCGACGTGCATGGGTTTTATTCTTCACATCACTAACTTGTCCCATCAGCTCAAATTTCTCCACCAATTTCTGTATTGCGGTTCGACAAGATGCTTCACGACGACCCAAAAATGTTCGATTTTTTCGAACCGTCTCTGCCACATTTCCACCATTTTTATGTGAATCTTAATAATTTCAATGCGTTGTTGAAGAGTGTATCGTTCCATTTTTATTAATAACAAGCAGCCCGTCCCAGCTTCGCCCGGGTAGAAATTTGATGATCCACGCGGCTACTCATATGCATTTTCTCATTCCTATCACGGAGACGCAATTAGGTCCGGTCGTGCGGTGTCATCTTCATCACTTCAACCTGACATGTCTTTTGAAGTACTCGTTGTAATTGTATGATGTAAAGGGCAATTTCGTTCTAAATTAAATACTGGGGATGAATTGTCATGTATGTGTCAAGACTCAATACATGAATAACGTATTAAGTTAAGTTAGATGAGGATCAATACCCTATTCAAAAAACGCACTCCCAAATAGTGCATAATTTTGGAAAACATCTCATTGCAATAAACAGGTAATAGCAAGTCAATCTTGGGAGATAGATATTTGCTATCGCGGACTTTTTTGTAAACTGTTTAAGAGGTACATTTCCGTCATACATTGCATCCACGTAAGTCTTACGGTGTTTACAGCGCAAGTGGAAATAGCTGATTATGGCTGATTTTTTTTGTAATTATTGAAGTTATAGTAGGGTGAAAAGTATAGCCTATGTCACTCAGGGATAATGTAGCTGTCCAAGGGTGAAAGAATTTCTGAAATCGGTACAGTAGTTTTTGTGGCAAGTCGTATCAAACACACAAAAATACAAATCTTTCCTCTTTATAATATTAGTATAGATAACATAGTCTACTTGTCAAATGTCAAAAAATGACAGCTTCAAAAGTGACATGTACCGAAAAAGCGGGCTATCCAAAATAACATTCTATTTCCTCAATATTTCAAAAACTACAATTCTGATAGAGTAGAAATTCGGTACTAACCTGTAAAAAACCAAAATTTGAGTGCACCCAAAATTTGGTGGAGATTATGTGGTTAAAAGAATAAAAAAAATAATGAAAAAAAATTATGTTTTCTAAACTAGCCCAATTTGGCTAAAAATTTGTCTTGCCGATCGATGAAATAGATAAAATGGTTTATCTACAAAACCTTCAGCATTATGTCATTAAAAGATGGGAAATTGGTTGAACCTTGATGCCCAACAGCGTTGGGCTGACTCTAAACCTAAATGGGTGACCGCTCTGACTACGACTTTGAACAAGCGTTGAAGCGGGCAGCTTGGTGTATTCTCAATTTGTTTTCCAACTATTCTACAATACAAAATTATGTCGATTTTTCATGTTGAACAATTTCACGAGAGGTAGATATTTATTTTTTCGCTCGATATTAAAAACTGGTTGTTTTCCCCAACTAACTGAAGAAATCGTTCGATCCAAAACATCTCACATCGTTTTACCTTCAAAGTGCAACGATCCATTAGATTATAACAACACGAAAAACACATCCAATTAGATCATTTTCACTTTGAACGACGAAGCCAAGATGTCAATGTTCTTTTCCATATCATCGGAAAAAGCACTATTTCTACCCACATTAGATTAATCGGCTAGAACTTTCTCCACTTGTTTATTGTTTCTACTGCCCGCTCGATAGATCGAAAAATGTGTTTGTTATGTGCCACAATGTTGTTTTTATCTGAGGCATAAAAATTAACCTAGAGAATTCAACTAATCATAAAATTCAGATCAATAGGGGCCGAAAGAATTTTCATTTTCACTCCCGACTTCAATATTGATGGATCTGTTTCTAAAATGCCGCTGTTGAGCATATTGAATTAATTTGTGTTTCTCTTCATGGAGACGACTTCTGAATGTCCTCATGGAAATTGAAGTACCTGTGACATCTGGAAGACTGATTTGCCATTCTGAAGGTCTCTTCTCACCGAAAGAGTCAAAAAACCTTCCTCTAGTGTTCTAGTGACGTTGTAGCAATTGATCTATCAATACTGGGTCTTTGACGTACTGATCCTGAGGTAAAGAGAGTAATTCAGAGAGAATTCAAATTCAGGAGTGAATATCTGTCTGAATTTCTTGGCAATTTGTCCGTGCTACAATAATTTCTGTCAACAAGTTATAGATAAATCTTCTAACTCTACAAACTTTTTCGCGCTCGTCCAGTCGACAAATCACTTTTTGGTCTTCAATTTAAAGAAACTTGTGCTACTTATCAATCAGAGTGAGTTCCAAACCATGGAAAAAAAACTAAAGACACAACCAAATTATAAATTGCTTCGCTTCGCTCCGGTGGACATCAGCGAAGAAGTACAAGTAAACAGATCATGAAAATTGAAAGTAGAATACAATGGTTGTCACCTGCATAGCTGCATATTTCTACTGTTAAACGACTCTTGATCTTATATCCTGAGCCTCCTGAGGAGGAGAAAATTGCCTGTTCTTTATTCTAAAAGAGCCTCCATTTTTATTTCAATAAATGAACTATTCTTCTGCATAAAACCAAAATTAACAGTGAACTATAATATTTGGATCTTCTACAACATGTTAAAAAACAGCAAACTTAGTTCGCTCGACAAAGTGAGCTTCTTGACATTCTCTCATCAATAAATTTTACGACCGTTTAATCAACCCCTGCCTCCTGCTGCCATGTTTGTTCAATATTATGCCTCATCTTGAAAATCTTGAAGAGGGCTCGTGGCCAAACAAAGACTATTTACTGCTTTGACATGGGATTTGTTCACTGCATGTCAAAATATTGTATAAAGAATGACCCCAGATGTTTTGGATTAGGGGTCATTTGAAGCCATTCGCTTTGAACAGATTGGTGTTGAAAATTCCGACAATTGGACTGTTTTGAAACATGTGGGCACTTGTGGAACCAGGTCAGTTGAAGAATGAGAATATTTGAGCTATTTCAAGGTACAGTAAGGTCCGTTTTTTGTGCCTTCTGGGTACCTAATTCAGACATTTCCCACGCATATCAATTTAGTTCAAATGAGCAGTTTTTGTCCTTGAGTCATCGGAACGCGATTGAAAAATGTTCAGTTCTTTATTTTATGATGTACGTACCTAACTAAAAAGACGAATAATTTAAGCAGATATGTATACCAGTGCCATCAATATTCACTCCTCTTGCTGAATTTTCTTTTATCATCACTTACATGAAACCTTCAATTTTGAAAAAATAATAAATCAAAGAATTTAGAACTCAGTTTGTAACAAAATGCGTTCAATGGCCATTTCCCGGTAGATAACTTCCAAGAATTGGGTGTTCAGTTTACTCAACAACTGTGGCCAGGGGCCTCACCATAAAGGTCTCGGGTTCAGAATATCACCTTGACCTAGAGCCAAGTTTAGGTAGAGGCATGGACTGAGTCAGCAGTGTGCATTTCCATATAAACGTGGTTACTTTCACAATGAACGAAAATATATCATCTACCAGAAAACCTCGAATTTTCAAAACGATATCTCATTAAATATCAAGTATTAAGCTTTCTATCAAATTTATATGCTCTTTTGTTGTTCAGGGATAATTAACTGAAAACTTGATAGGCAAACAAAAAACGTATAACTGTTCGTTGGGTTGCCTAAGTCATTTGTAGGATGGCACAAGAATACTTTCTTGTTGCCATCTATCATATAAAATACGAACTATTGAGTTTAGAGAGATCCTAGAAGATGGCGCGGACAAAACATTAGTTCTACATAACTAGTTGCTCCATAGATGTCGCCAATGGTTCAATACCAACATCGAGTTTATACCTGTATTGAGTTTAAATATATTTATTAAACTCAATGAAACAAAACATGCTGGTTTTTCCCTGGGAATAACCATGAAAAATTCCAGAAATTTTGCGCGACATTTTTTTTTCACTGTGGACATTAAAAAAAAAGTTGAGTTCGAATTTCGAAAAAATTTGTTCACGGAAAATCTTAGTAAATCGAATACGTGAAAAAAGTTCTTTCCAAATTGGCAACCGAGAAAAAAAATTCAAACTTTGCAGGCTTCCCGCCATTTCGAATTTATTTTTCAGAATTCTACACCACAATTGAATTGAGCCCTAAAAAATACTGAGATGTGACCAGTAACCGTTATTTCAAATGTCACGCATAACTCACCACAGTTATCAGAATATTGCTGAAAGTTGACATTGAACACCCTGTATCTCGCTTATGCGTCGAAAACGGGGTATATGTCATAAGGCAAAAATGACTTCCCCGGTGTCGTCTACACGGCTATATATGTGTGTCCAGTTTATGGTGAAACACCCTGTATATATGGCAAGATGTTTATGGATTTGACTTATTCTACGAAATGTTTTTGCAATGGCGCATGCAACACCAGTAATATTAACTCAAATGTTTTTTTTTTCAACTACATCAATACTTAAAATTTTTGTGTGCCATCATGTTCTCCATCACATTTGATTACGATAAAAGAATAAATGGTTTTTCGGAATACGTCACTGTGTAATGAAATTATTCATTTGTAATCAATTGTACATCGGTTTCTTGGATTTGAAGAATAATGAAATAAAAAGTACACTTTGTGTTGGCAATGTTTTTAATGTCTCGTTGAGTGGGTATAATATAAATGTTCGACAACAGTTTGGCATAACCTGTTTCAACATTTACACATGAGAAACATATCATAATTAAATAATTCTTATCAATCCTCCCCACAGGAAATCAGTACCCTGAAAAAATTTAGCATCTCAAGTACAAAGTCCTTATAATTTGCACAAAATTTACTATAATACAAAATATTTTAAAATTAAAAGATACAATTATAAATAGCAATTCAGAGGACTCTGTCACCTTCAAATTCAAAATAAAATGATACATTAATAGAGCCATATATTCTGGAAAAATTACTAAAATCACAGCCACTCAAAGATGTCGAAAACAAATTTTTCTCAAAGCCGATCATTCAACTTTGAGCTCAACTTGAAAGTTTCAGACAAACGACTGAGTAACAAGTGAGGACTCGTTATCAAATTGGCATATTTTAAATAATTCATCATTGGAGCAGCCACAAATTTTCAGGTTCACTCAAAATAATATTTACAAAGAATTCAACACCAAAATCGGTATGCAAAAATACAAATAGTTCAATCAGTAAGTACCGAATTTGAATCTAAACGAAATCAACTTTCAAGATTTCAAAGAATTATTCAAAACGAAAGTTTCCATTCATTTGAGGTCGAAATTCGTTGGGGGGGGGGGTGCTTTAAGGTCAGGAAGACTTATGGTTTCAGTCCTTAGACACAACTTTTCGGGGATTAGTCGTCTAGTTTGGTAATTATCGTATAATCTTACTACTGCTTCGGGATCGTCTCAAACTGTATCATCCGCGTTAGTCGCATGTAATGAAGATTTATCACAGATAAACTGCACCAAAGCGACAGGTTCTATAAAATTAACTGCGAGTACCATATAAATATATCGCAAAACGGCGGTATTTTAGTAGATTTATAACCAGAAATATGGCGATGCATGTAGTTTTCGTATTTTTTCTTTTTTTAGGTTTTATATACATTGTATGGTCAGAAAAATACTGTATATGTTTCGTGAAAATAAAAAAATATATACAATATTTCGAAAAAACCAAGATCAGACTAGACAGCTGCAAAAGGCAGTTTCAGATAACAGCGGTTCGATCATTTTCTAATATCAACAATTCAAAATTTGAGATGCACACATTTATAGAAAAATTCCGTATCTTCAAGTATTTCCCAAACTATATACAGTGGGGGTGTCTCGGAAGGTAGAAGGAATTGAAAATACTCTTGGAAGTGCAGTGAAAACCATAACGTTTCAACAGTAACAAGCAATAATTTAAATCTTGATTAATTCAAAAACTGCAATTTTACCAAAGTTGAAACTGAAACCTACCACAGCTACTTTTTCAAGAGGATTAGAAATGGACACAAAAATATTTACATATCCTGAACTGAACCAAATTTTTAAGAAAATTGTAGAAAGCCATAGTTTTCACCAATCACCATTCGATCAGTATTTTTCAATCTACTCTAAATTCCGAAATTCCCTAACCTAGGGCACTTGCAATTTTGGTGAATATTTTCTACAAAATCTCAACATCACAATGAAAATTGCCATGATATTGCTTAAATGTTACGATTCGAAGGTGAAATGAATCTCATAGCACCACCAGATTGAATTTCAAGATCCACCTTTCTCCATGATCATTATCTTAGGCCCAAACTTGTACCTTGATGTTCAAAAGATCCAAATTCAATAAAGTGTTCCGACAAAATTAACTCACCACCATAGAGATCATCCCTAACTTCATCGTCAATCTAGAAGACTGTGACAAAGTTTCAAATCTCACGAATAATTTGAAAATCGCCATGTTATTCTTGAATAATTTGACAATTTTCAAAGTTGTGAACAATCTCACAGTAACACCAGATTGAATTTTAGGACCATCATAAATTTCACTCTCGCCAGTGACACTTATACCCGAGTAGTTCAAATGACCCAAATTCAATCGAGCGTTTCTATCGAGCCGAATCACCACCAAATATCTTCGTTGATCGAGAAGGAATGTACAATCTTGAGAAACAATTTTACCACCATTCAGGCTCGGAATTTTGCTCCCAATGAACCAGAACCGAACGAGAAGTATGACCGAAATCCAAAACTGAAATGTGCAACTGTATATTTTATTATACAGAACAATTATACCTATAATATGTATATATAACTTAACATAATGATGCTGTAACAAATTTTCAACAAACATAAAACATGGTATTAGTCGTCCCGGCGCGACTCGATAAAACTTGTCCGGGAGCAAGTCAAGGCCCAGCGGGCTATGATTGAATTGCAGCAATATAAAATAGGGCGAGAAACTTTTCCAAAACTGAGCAGAGCATAAAAGAAAAGAATTCGGAAACAATTAGGAACATTACACTCGAAATAAAGCATAAGAATTCTGTCCTATTATTTTTTTCATAGGAAAATATTTCATACATTCACTAGAATTTCACAGTATGCAGCTCATTTTTGGAAAATCCAGTATGAACAATAAAAAGAGAAATTATTAAATAGAAATATAAAATATATATAAATAATAAGAGGACAATAATAGGTATAAAATATTCCCATTGCCCGCTGGGTATTTTCTCAATTGAATTTCATTAAAATTGTGTGAGTAATCAAAGTCTCTTTCACTTCTATAATCACTTAGTATTTAAATTTTTTTAGTCCATTTATGAGGGCACTTGAACAACATCCGCTTTCCAGCCCGTACTATTTTTATATTACCATGTCACAATGGTGCGATACTTACACTATTAAATTTGTATATATAATATAAACAACCGTATAAATTTTTTATCTAAGTTTTCAGAAAGTCACTTAGTTTTTTCAAATCACTTGAATGTCTCTTGCAATTTATTTATAACTCGCACTAAGAAGAAGCAGCCACTTGCGCTGCCATAAACTGCTAAGCTTCATCTGAACCAGTTGAAACATAATCATCATCGTCATCATCGTTTTCTTTCAATTGGGTGAAAAAGGCGCGCAGTTGATTCAATGCAACACCTGAAATACGAAATCATTCCTATAAATACTAATATTGCACTTTTGAACAAGACATTCAAATTTCAATTACCGCGTTTGATTTTTCAGCCAAGCAAAGACGATAGATAATACTACAAATTCGTATCTCACTTTTTTTCACTAGAAAGCACTTCCCATTCTGTGAAGAATTTTTGGCGGAACGGAAATACCATCAACAAAATTAAATAGCAAAATAATCGAAAACACATAAATTTTAAATAATTGTACACTGACCTTCGATAAGAGCGACAACAGTGCGTTTTTTTCGATATATGCTGGATGTAAAGCAGTGAACAGATCAGAGCATTTGGCCCAAATGTGAATTCGGAGCATGATTAGGTTAATCGGAATAAAACAAACAAAGTTCCAACGTAAACAATCAAGAAGGAATAATTATGTTCGCCAAATTCAAATGACCGTAATAAGCCTTTGCCTTTGATGTACAAACAAGTGTCTGAACATCCAGAATTGTTCAAAGCCAATTTGTTGACCAAATGTTCTGATCTGTACACAGCAAAGCATACCAAAAATCTCCAACTTGTACACATTAGGAATAAATGTAGGGGGGCTACTATCAAACTCCACGCATCGAACAATTTTGTTCTTGTGATGTTAGCGAATCCACCCTAAATCAATTTTGCACGCACCTAACACAGTTTCAAGATTGACACCATGAAATTGCTGACTTGGTTGTGCCGAAATCTTCCTCAACATACCTAATCTATTGAAAATAAAAAATTGCTTACCTTTTCCCTCTTGCTCAGCTGGGTCTGAACTGTTCTCCCAGGCCAAGAAGCTTTCTTGTGCAAAAATCGAGTCTTCGCTCAATTTATTCAGGATAGATAATAACAATCCTGCAAGGATGTAAAATTAAAAAATTTATTAACACCGAACAAGAAAATCAAACATTCGTTTTGCAAAGCCAAACATTCATGAAAATGAATGATGGAAAGAATTAAATATGTATCCAATAATAAGCTCAATATAACAATTTTCTGAAAATTGAAAGATATAAATTTGAAATGAAAAGATAACTTGAAAAAATTCCTGTTGGTGCATTTCGATTTCAACTTCCACAGGAAAGTACAAAAGTGAAACAGGAACGTACCATTTCGATTTCCACAGTATAAAACGTCAAAAAACCTATCGAATTAAGTTACTTGGAGCTGGAACTGTGATAAAAAAAATACACAACAATAATACGTCACTCACCTTGAGGATGTTCCAGATGGTTAACGAGCGTTTGCAACGCGTATAAACATTGCAGTTCGTAAGTTGGATTGTTGTCTACATATTTGTTGAATAATTTATAATGCCTGCTCAACCTCTCGGGGTTGAGTTTAGTACGGACTATTGAAAATTTATAAATGGCTGTTGCCAAGGTCCTTATAAAGGAGTTTTCCTCTACCCTCTTGCCCACATTTGCCTGCAACAAATTTATATTTTCTCAACACGTTTCCAATGACAGATAATAAGGTTAGCGAAATTAAGTGTTACACTTTGATACTCAAAGTCAAGAATATCATTTCACATGAATTGTTATCAACATATGATCTAGAAGAAAATAATACGAACAGACGAACAGAATTTCGTATTAGACGAGCGCTCAAAAACTGACCGAGTGCATAAAATTTCTCATATTCACGTCCGCCCACCGATGGGTCAATTTATTTTTGGGGTTATCTAGTAGAAAAGTGACAGTTCTGTCACTAAACACAGGTGGGGGACCAATTGCAACGGTGATTTAGATAAATCTCCAATTGAAGAAATTACAAATATGAAGTGTTTTTATTGTTGGTGCATTTTGATTCCACCTTCCGTAAGGAAATACGAAAATGAAACAGGAACGTACCATTCTGATATACACAGTATAAAACGCCAAAAAACTTATAAATCAAGTTACTTGGAGCTGGAACTGTGATGAAAATGAACTTTCGAACATTTGGTCATCTTTTCACACAAGCAATACAATCATTGCAGTATAATTAAGACAGAGGTCAATTTCTTAGTATAAAAAAACACAATCTGGATAGGCAAGTGATACCCCTGTCAAAATCGTCAACATAATTTCGATGCCTTTGAACTTGAAGACATTATTACGTTCAATTAAGGAGTAAGTTGCAACAACTAAAATGGAAAATAAACAGAAGGAAATATCAACCAAATTAATTCCAATCAACATTTGGTCAAAACTTGTATCAATAAAATAATGAAAAATATACTTCTGAAAAGAGAATAAAACAAAAAAATAATCAAATGGAAAAAAGTAATGCACTCACAGTTATCCAACTACAGATGTCATCAAAGGCAGTGTTAGATTCGAAGAAATTAACGAATTTATTTTCTATTTGATCGTAGTTGAGTTCAGAGTTGCCTTGAGCCGGTTTACCACCAGTCAGGAAGCCGAATTGCTGAAAATAAACACATACCATAAATTCGAATTCCACCAACGAGATCCATTCGCGACATAGTTTGTTACATTTTTAAATTTCACTCACATTTGTCTCGATGAAACTCTCTGTTTGGCTTTCAGTCATGAAATCTGTCAATGCCAAATTCGACGATTGCCACATATCTTTTAAGTAATTGGGGCCCTTTTCGAGGATCAGAAGTTTGAACACGTCTCTCAACATCTTGTCGCCCATTCCAATGGAAACCAACACTTTGGAACACTTTTGCAGAGACGTAAGAGGTAGTGCTCCCTCGATAATCATGGGAACTGAAACAATTTCACACAATGAAAAACTTATCCACATAAAATTTCAATAAATTTCAAAACAATACTGGAAAGCCTGAAACTTCAGAGAAAATAACTCACCCAAAATTTCGGCTAGGCATGTCCACAGTGTGGGAATATCAATAATAAAGTCTTCAGCAAGACCAAAGGTTTCTTCTAGTGCTTTGCACAATTCCTCTGAAGACACTGTGCCTCTGGCTACAAGTTTGCCCAACAGAAGACCTAATTTCATTCTTGCTACCTTGGATGTTTCTAACTGGTCCATAATCCTATTGAAAAAAATGATCACATAAATCGAAGGTTACACATCGGAGATTCCGTTTGGCTTGTAAACATCACCAGGGATGTTAGAATCTAGTACAGGGTGAACCTCTAACTTGTATATATTATAGTTCGACACATTTTTTCTAGAAGATTTTTGAAAATTCGGCTTCGTTCAAAAATATGGTGATGAAAATCAACAAATATGAGATTGAAGCCACTCCTGGGGTCAAAATTGATTCAATACAGACATCGTGACGAGAAGTAGTTCCCGTTCCAAACGAAGATTTTTCAAAAAAGGAAGAGTAAAATTTTTTTCTCATTGATTTCTGCATAGAAATACAATCCAAGACATATTACCATAAATAAATGTAGGGGGGCTACTATCAAACTCCACGCATCGAACAATATTGTTCTTGTGATGTTAGCGAATCCACCCTATATCGATTTTGCACGCACCTAACACAGTTACAAGATTGATATCATGAAACTGCTGACTTGGTTGTGCTGATATTTTAACTTCAATACGAATTTCGTCCAATAAAAGTTCTATTTGTTTATATCTTCATTAGTTTTAGCTGGCCAATCTCAAGAAGATTCGGACAAATTCAAATCTTCAAATAATCTGAAATTTTCAAGTCAAGTGGAATGCCTTGTCATAATTCGAAGGAATGTTTATGTACAGTGTATTACATCAACAATAGTTTTTGCTGACAAATATAGCGAGCACACAAATTCGATCTACACAGAATTGAAACGCCACTATGACTAACAAAACGTCATGTGGAGCTGGGACTGTGAAAACTGACCTTAATAATAGTTTTCAAATTCTGATCTTCCATACGTAAGCAAGTCCTGTCCAAACTGGGAATCGAATTCATAATTTGACAGATTGTTCATGTACAGTGTATTGCATCAACAATAGTTTTTGCTGACAAATATAGCGAGCACACAAATTCGATCTACACAGAATTGAAACGCCACTATGACTAACAAAACGTCATGTGGAGCTGGGTCTGTGAAAACTGACCTTAAATGTAGAATAATCGAATAATCAGATACACCGCGTTCATTGATATAAATATCAACAACCGCCATGGATCCGACTCGAACTTGCCACAAATCAACATCCAGGGAACTAGCGAAAGTTCCAACCTCATCGAAGCGGGTAGAAGTCGACCTGGGTTTCGATCTTGTTCTGATCTCTTCAGGACAACATAACCCTGCTACGATGAAAATTGGAGTGGAACGAAGGTCCTCTTAAACAAAACTAAACAAAGTCTTGAGGTACAGTGTACAACAAGGCGACATCTAGTTAAGAATCAGACCAACAATTCCCTCTCGTAGTCCTGGACGACGATAGATGGCATACCTATAATTATGTTTCCTTATGGAATTAAACTTTCTTACTTAATTATAGTTTTCAAATTCTGATCAACCATACATTAGCAAGTCCTGTCCAAACTTGGAAACAAATTCATAATTTGACAGATTGTTCATGTACAGTGTATTGCATCAACAATAGTTTTTGCTGACAAATATATATAGCGAGCACACAAATTCGATCTACACAGTATTGAAACGTCACTATGACTAAATGAAATCGTCATGTGAAGCTGGTACTGTGAAAAATTGACCATCAAATGTGAGGAGTCAACACTACAATTCGTAACTACTACATATTTAAAATCTTGAAATAATTTGCAATTTTCTGGTCCTGGTCTATCAAACGTTGGAGAATCGTCCCCAAATTGGAGTACATATCAATAATTCGAAGAATTCATCTTGTATTTTGTCGAAAATAAAAATACATCACTTATCATCGATACTGGTAGTTCAAATGCACCATGAGGTTTCAACTGGTTTTGAAGGAAGAGACGGTTATAACGCTCGTAATTTTAGTTTACACATGTGTTGTTAGTTCTGAAATATGTGGAAATGATGGTGTATTACCAAATTACTTATTGTCGGTATACCTTCGGAATGAATGTATGTCAAACAACAAAATGAAATTAGGTAATCGATGTTCTGTCGAATATTTGCTGGAATTTAGTTCACCAAAAAATTGATGATATGAATTTCTCAATAACAACATCAGTTTTCACAGCTGAAGATTGAAACGAACAACATTGTTGATATTTCAAACGCAGAAAGGATCCAAAATAATCGTAAAATTTACTTTCTGAAAATTTCGCCGAATAAAAGAAGGCATGTGCGCCTAAGTAGAGAAAACTCTTCAGTTCATTCGAAATAACAGTTCCGAAGCAAAATAATGTTTTTCCATGTTTTTGACAGCCTGTAGGTATCTTTGAAACAAAGCAGAATTTTCAAAAATTACAAAGAAAAAGTGTTTCAACTAGAGGAATTTACAGCCCTGAAAAATCTACAAGCCAAAGACCAACAGCCTTTTTTATGTCAAAATATCAAGTTATCAGCCTTTTCCATCAAGTCCCACCAATTAAAATAACAGAATGCACTACTTACGCATCGGCGACCATGGTAGAGTGATAAGTTTGAGGTATCGTCCTAATATCGGTCTCGCTCTCCTCAAACGTGCAATTGTCGTTGATGTATTCGTCGCAGCAGTTCTTGCAAAACCTCTTCATCTGCTCCTCCGTCATCTTAGGGACGGCCGCTGGGGCGGCGACGGCCGGCGCTACCGCCGTGGGAGGCGGGGTGGGCGCCTTGGGCGCGGGCGCGGCCGGAGGCGGCGCCGAGCTACGTGACATCGGTAAGTTGGGTCCGGCGATGTTCATACCTGACGGTCCGGCGCCATCGTTGATCCTGTGCTGGGAACCGGATCGTGAGCCGCCCCTGCTGTCGTAGTTGTGCCTGCCGTAGCTGCCGCGCTCCAGGCTCGATCCCTTGGAGCTGTACGCGGAGTCCTTGTATCTTCCGCCACCGTTACCTCCTACGACAAGAACGAAATTGTTAATGCTTTTTCGGGTGTGGGACATTAGAGTGAATTCGATGACGTTTCATCAGTGATTTTAGAGTGTCTTCATTTAAATTTCAGTCCACTACTTTCAAAAGGCATCATTTGAAATGATTTAGCTAGAATGGATTATATTTTAAAGACATGCTTGGAAAATTACAAAGAAATTGTGAATTCTATACTTTTTCTGAAATATAAAACATCCTGTAGAGTATTTCATTTATCTAAGCTCATCTGTATATACAAGCTGAGATCGAAAAGTACCGGAAAATTGTAATTTGATTCCAAGCTTTATTGTTTCGTCGCATTTCAAAATGCACGATTCTGTTGGCATATTTTTTTTAAATTTCGTGCTGCAAACGAAATTTTCCGTGAGGATCCTCTCAAAATGTTGCAGAAGGCCTTTGGAGGACTCTCCTGCATCATAAGCCAAAGCGAACAAGTATAATTGAGAGTTCAAAAATGCTAGTGAAGTGTACGAAGATCTGCCTCTTTCTGGTCGACCTTCGTCATCGATCACCAAAGGAAACGTCAAAATTGTAAAGAAACTTTTGCTGAAAATCACCCAATCATCCAGACAGATAGCAGGTGATCTCAACATCTTGTACGGAATGGCCTAGCACATGAGTGCCCTTGGTCCAGTGGTTAGGACATTGGATTAGAACCCGACAAGTCCGAGTTCAATCCCGAGCTAAGAAAGAAATTTTCTAGTCTCAACAGGGGCCACCATTTCACTGTTGGGTCAAAAATTAACAGTACTGTGCCTAAAGTGGCGTAAGGACACAGTAACAAAGCCTACACAGAACACAACTGCCTACTCCGAACTCGGCACAAGTTACAAGCTTCGAAGCTTGTAGTTTCAGAGAGGTTTCCTCAGGAGACCTAGGAGTAATCAGTATAAACATAAGCATGCATGTACATAGTGGTCGACATTTGGGGCACAAAACGCATGAGCTCTTCTAGTACTTCGAGAGCATCGAAAATCAGTACGGAAGAGTTGATTCTAGAGGCAGCTACCATCCAATCTTCATGAAACGCATCATAACTCGCGAAGAGACACGGGTCTACGATTTCGACGTAGAAACCCCGCCATCTAACTTCGGAATGTCGCGCATCCACCGAAAAAATCAAGTGAAAGTCGATCAAAAATCAAAGTCGTGCCCACTGTTTCCTTTGAATCGTGGCGCCGTGCCCTTTAAGAATTTGCGTCGGGTCAAACTCTCATATCATCGAAAAAGCACCAAATTTTCGAGATTAAGCAACATTTGACTTATTTTCAGTTTTCCCGGCGTTGACCTCCGGTGGGAGGAAATTTGAAAGTTGGAAGAAGTCAAACAAAATGCATCATTCCTTCAGAGGCCAATCAAAAGTTCATGGATGATTGAATCAAGCATTCGTATAAAAAAAATTAACACAATTTCGTTTAATCTACAATTACCCGGTACTTTTTGTTCATAAATTATCTTTCAAAAAATATAACATGTATGAGAAATCGATAAAAACAGTGCCTAATAACAAAGTTCTTTTCAACACTCAATTCGCTATAGCACATACCGAACACCACTATATCTAACATAGATAAACCAGTTGCCTTGGTAGTGCACCAATCCTACAAAAAAAAAATGAAATATAAACCTCACCTGACATTTTCTTGTCATTCTCCATCAAATTACTATTGTCCAAACAAGAAAACCTGTTTGAAGTATTCGTTACAGCCTGACTCTGAACTGGAGGTTTGAACGCAGATCCCTTGTTCCACTTTTGGAACATGGTCGGTTGTCCCAAGGTTTCGTTCTCAGTTGGCTGGAAGAAAAGATTCGAAATTGAAGGAGCCGCCTCAAATTTTCTCAATTAATTGAGTACACAGAGTGCGACATCAGTTCAAGTCTGTCTTCAGTTTAAAACTCAGTCCACTACTTTCAAAAAGCATCATATGTAAAAAACGCATTTCCTGGGCCCATAGCCTGTCAGAGGATATACAGCCAAGAAAGAAAAAATCGAGAGCATCAATTTTTACTCACCGCATGTTTCAACTTGTCCTTATTTACGTTCAAGAACGACGGTTTCTGATGATTGTTCCATTCTTCCTGGTTGTTGCGCATCTTGTTACCCCTGCCCATGTCTCTGTCGTCCCTGCGGGGGGTGCTGGGAACGGAATTCATAATTTGAGAATTCAACTGTTCGGTAGCGAAATCCTTGCTGATCTGGTCAATCGTTTTGGGACCGGCGTCTTGACGGCGGGGCACCCATTTGTTTCTTCTGAGATCGATGACGTCTTGAAGCATGAATCTGCAAACGGGAAAGGGAAATTGTTCAATCGATGTTCTTCGAAACGTCAACAAACAATGGTACTTTGAGTCTTTTTAACGGAAGGTAGAAACTTTCGATTCGAGATGACGGAGTTACTATTTTTCTCTATGGGTACTTGAAAACCGTGAGGTACCACGAAGCAGAAGTTTATAATGCAAGGCACCGCATTAAAGTTGTTCTTGGCAAAGAGATCAAATACGATCAAGTCACATCAGGATCTCTTTTTTTGGTTTTGAACTTCGTTTGGAAGATTTTTGGATGAGAGTTTTGTTAAAATGGTTTATTTCGACAAGTTCCACCACCACCATGTGTTCAAAGATACTATTTGCTAAATAAAATTTGTAAGTGCATATAATAATGAATAATTCCCATTGAAAAAGGAAATATCACGGTAAATACACTCAAATTACTTTACACAATATTTTATATCACAAATACCATTTAAAACCGTAAAAGTGAGATAATATTGTGAGGAATATTCGAACCGGTTCTTAGTGAATCTCACCTGATACGGCTGCTGACTTCTTTTCCATCTACTATTCTTTGCATCTGGTCAAAGTAGCTTGAAATGTCCCTACTTTCTTCGAGCTTTCTGCCTATCGTAGTAAGCAATCTACATAAACATTCCAAGCTCTCTTCATCCTTGTGTTGAAGTAGGACACTCATACAAACAGTCATGATATTGACAGTCAACATGTTTATTTTGAAGAGTTCACCTGGAACAAAAAAGATCGTTAAATCCAATTCGAAATAATCCAAAATTGGGAAATACAAAAAAAATGGCACTTACCGATAAATCTGACGTTTCCGACCGATCTCATACGAATCTTCCTCCTAGTCTCCTCCAACTCTTCTTCCAACTCCTTCTTCTTTTCCTATAACACACCCTCAATAAAAATCGACATCAAAAACAACATTAGCTTCTACTTACAGGGTCCGGACACTGATTGATCTCCTTCATCTTATCCTCAGTCTTCGACTCGTCTTTGGACTGTTTCTCGAACTCTTCCTGACATCTCGTAATGAGGAGTTTGCGGAAATTGACCGCCTCCTCTTTGCCGTCGTCGTTTACTTTGGTCACCTGCATGAGACCGACCTCCATGCACATTTTCGCATAAGCCACGGCGAAGTTCGGTTCGTCGATGGCCTTCTCAAAGACCAGGTTAATGACCCCTTGCAACCTGTCGAACTTATCGACTTTGAGAGCCTTGATCTGACTCAGAAGCGTGTCGAATTTTTGCGGAGTCAATTTGTTGAGAACGCCTCTAACTTTCTTGTACAATTCCTCCGATTTGCGTTCCTCATCAGACTTATTTTCAGATTTGGCCAAGCGACCAGGTTTCCAAGCGTTTTCAGTTTCGTGAAGTTTTATGTCTTCTCTCAATGAGATTGAGATTTTATTACCCCCATTGACTGATTTGCCTCCCTTGTTACCCATCTTTCCACTTAGACTGGGATGCTTCGTTATGGACTGAAAATAGTTATAAACACAAATAATCACGAAAGTTAAGTGAAGAAAAGTATCGAATTAGTTCAATAAAGAAGCAATCTTAGTTACTCACAGAACCCTTCATCGAGGAATTTTTTCCACCGAACGGCATAAAAGGCGGAGCTGTAAAATCTTTTCCGATCATGTTTCCATATCGACTATCACGGTTGTCTAAAGCTCTCTGGAAAATAAGAATATGCACATAAGAAAATATTTAGGACTAAATTCGAAAAAAGATTGAATAATTTTTTAATATTTGCAAGCGAAAATGAGATTTACAGGGAGCGAGGGAGCTTTATCGACTTACCTGTCTGGCTAACTCTGAGTACTCCAAAGTATCAGGAATATTAGCAGGTTTCACCCTTGCTATGGGAAGTTCTCTAACTGCCATTAGAAAGTCTCTGTCGTATTTCTTATCTCCTTCTTGGTTGAGAGGAGACCACTGTCCTATAAATGAAAAAGAAGAATAAACAACATTTTCTTAAAAAAGTTAAGATCATTAATGTAACAAAAGTTCATCAGTGATTTAGACTTTCTTCATTACAATTTCAGTCCACTACTTTCAATAAGCATCATTTGAAATAAAAAATGTAAATGTCAGCCTGTGCTTTTTGGCAAAACTCTAAAATGAAATATCGAGAAAATAAAATTTGAAAATTTCTTCATTTATTAGGGTAACATGGCCGACTTCTGTATCAAAACGTAGGTTTTCGAGGTCGCTGAATTCAATATAACATATTCCAGATTCCTATCTATCATAGTTTAGATTTTCACCTGTGTAATGGCATTTTTTGAAAAATTAGAAATTTGTAAACTTTCGTAGCTTTCGCCCCTCTTGTCGTATCCACTATTTATTCATATTATTAGGTTAATTTCAAATTTTGGGTGAAAAATGAGCAAGGGGTAAGACCCCCCAAAAATACCATAGTCGTCAAAAAAACAAAAATCTGGGAAGATCCAACGGTGTTATTGGATTGGAAAATTTTTCATTCAGCGGATCGGATACACCCATGCCCAGAGTGATCTCCGCTTGTGGACAAAACTCGAAAATGAAATATCGAAAAAACGAAATGAGAAATTTCTATATTTATGAGGGCGACTTTGGTATTAAAGTGTAGGTTTTCGAGGTCGCTGAATTCAATAAAACATATTAATAATATTAGTTTTATTATTCAGTGTCTAAAAAAAGCCCTATCTATCATTGTTTAGATTTTCATGTGTGAAATGGCCTTTTTCGATAAATTGGAAATTTCGAACTGTCATTATTTATATCACTCAAGGTATTACATGTGAAAGTTATCATTGAAAACATCGCATGAGAGCACAGTTCTCTTGAACGCTCAACTTGATTTAGCACATACCGAACACCACTAAATCTAATACTGATAAACCAGTTGCCTTGGTAGTGCACCACATCAATACCGAATCAATTATCATAAAAAATTTCTTATTCAAGTTGATTTGGCGAAAGATTTTGAAGCATCACAGACATCATACATATCTCGGTGTAAATTTATAATTTTTACATGTATGAGAAATCGATAAAAACAATGCCTAATAACAAAGTTCTTTTCGACACTCAGTTCGCTATAGCACATACCGAACACCACTATATCTAACATAGATAAACCAGTTGCCTTGGTAGTGCACAGATTCAATCAGTTTTTACTGAAGACCCCACTTGAACATCGCAACCTAATGATAAAGATGTAACAAAGAAATAACAGCGAACTTTGTTCTCACAATGTACTTAACCTAATACCTCAGGCACCATAGTATTGAAAAACCTTCAAAACTTTGCAGAAACCGAAACAATCGTAACCACAAAACTCACCTTCTTTATAAGGCAGCTCCATCTTTTTGTCCACAACCTGAGTGGAAGCTTGGGCAGCCACCTCATTGGCGGCCTTGGCCGGTCTGTCATTCGTAACGACAGCTCTATCAGTCTCATCGTTATTATTATCAGTCACAGAGGGTACATAGGGTGTGGGTTCCGGCAATTTGCCCTTGCTGAAAACGTTGGTCACGTCCCATCTCTTCTGGGCAGTTTTAACTTCAGGGGCGGGCTTGGTGGGGGCGGCATTGACGACATTGACATTATTGGTTTCGGCTTTGACAGCCACTTCGTCGTTGGTGACTTTTGGTTCGTCTACGACGACGGGAGCGACGGTGACGTTGTTCACGATCGGGGCATTGGCGTTTATGACATCGTTAGTGTTCGATGTGGGAGTGTTAGTTGGGGTTGTTGTGGTGGTAGTGTTGTTGTTTGGGGGCGGTACGTTCGCGTTAACACTATCGGAGATTTGGAAGACGTCCATGTCGTTGCCCTCCTTGCTGGCTCCCTTGGAATTGAGTTCATTTTTCTTGATTGTTTTACTGTTCGATTTCGCTGGTTGCGGTGGTGGAACATTTGGGGGGTTTTGTCTTTGATTATTTTGCTTATGGTTGTCCTTCTTCTGGTTTGAGTTCTGTTTGGATTTGGCTGAAACGAAAACGTTAAGTCAGTCATACGATCCAATAAGAGAAATACAGATTCAATAGTATAAATATGGAAGAAACCAGAAAACTTTGTCCTGAAGAAAATGTAACAAAAAGGTTTATAAGAGGATCGTCAACAGATAACGTATCTGAAAATTCTGACCATGTTTTTGACTCTAATTTCGAACAATGAAAGAAAAATGAGGTTTGTGTACTCAATTTTATTACTTTTTCAAGGGAAGTACTGTTTTTGTTCTACAAATGGTTGAAAAATCGTTTTCCGACCTCTGCCTTAGCGAGACCAATGTACCTAATATCGGCTCAAAATTCAACCAGCACACAATTGGACCAAATAATTAATGTCTTAGAAATATGAAAACAACGCCAAAATGATTCAAGGTGATTCTTCGCACTGTTCACCCAGAATAAGAGTGTTTTTGGAATCAGTGTCTCATCTTTGAAACATAGATACTCCACCACACTGCTGATTCAATCAAACAGTCGGCTTGTGTTTCAGAACTTTTTTTTTTTTCAAAATATAACATTCCTGCGATATCGTATGTGTATGTATTTACGGAGAAATTCATCACCAGAATCTTCTGTAGTAGATCCGAAGATTGAAAAATTAAAAAACTTCATACTTTCACCGTCAACTACCGAGTCGTTCCTCTCAACAGTCGCATGCTGAAGAACCCATACGACAACATTTAAGCTGCATATATAGTAAATTTCAAAGCCATTTACGTCATCTCTAGATAAAGAATACGGTTTCAAAGTGTAAATGGATCAATGGAAGACCGACATAAAATAGTAATAGAAACCCACACGCGACGGCTGATACGTCAATGTCAGACTACGTCTAGGTGCATACGCGAATATCGCGTCATAGGAATAAAAAGTTATTGAGAATATTTAGATAAATATGTATCTGAGTTTGTAATAATGAGTTCATTGTAACTCGACGAGAAACAACGAACATTTCACGTCATAATAACGAAAGTAGAGAACGGAATATTTTTCGTAAAACGTGAAATTATATGAGAAAAGTTAAAAGCATTCGATTGAAAGTCGACCCACTAACGATGGCGAGAATCGAAAGGAATTCATATCATATCGGGATTCCTATCATTAACTAGGAGCGGTAAACAACTGTTCTTACGGTGAGATATCATCAAAATACATAATATGAGGGAAAACAGTTTTCCACAGGATTTGTAGAAAGACAGTAACCTACAACGAAAAGCAACACAGATAAATCTTGACAAGTGAATCAAATTATGATTAAAAAAATTGGGCATCCCTATCGTGTTTTACCACTTTCGGACCGATCTGGCACTGTTGAATCATCATATACAGAGTGGCCACTTTTTAAATGGGATTGTATTGGTAACATTTAAACCATAAGAGTAAGAAGGACGGTCAAATGGAGAAAAAATTGCATTCATAAAAGCATTGTCAAGCATTTCAAACAAATCGAGATTATCAGGGCCGGTTATTGAGATATCATAAGAAAAGTAAATTCTGTCATTTTGATTTTTCTTTATTTTCCACTTTATTTAGAAAATTATCGAAACATGTTACAGGAATTTTTTATTCGACAGTAAATAATCCTCAAATTGACATAATCAGATTTCGTATCCAACGTTTCGTACTCTCTGGGCCACCCTCAACCTCATTTTTTTCAATACGGACCTGCATATTTTATGACACTTTTCGAAATAACTTTTAACGCTAAATTCAACGATATGTCCTACAATCATTGGCGGTTCGCCCCCCCCCCCCTCGGGATTAGAGTTCGTTCTGTGATAATATAATTTTTGCTGGTTTATACGATTACTGTGTTACTTTGGAATCACCCCCCTCAAAAAATTCCTATTCCGCCCCTGCCTACAATGTCATTTCTTGTTATTTTTTTTGGCCACGTCCTACTACTTGAAATTATACATTCAATAAACCTAGAGTTGTGTGTATGATGTAAGAAAAAAAAGTCTATCAACGATATCAATGTTCTTATCGAAATGTATTGCACGTTGAATTAAACTAAATGTTATACAGATCCGACCCAAAGAAATTTGGATAAGGGTCAAAATCACCTGAAAATCAACTTTTGAATTACATTGTATATCGTTGAATTCAGCTTTAAAAGTTATTTCAAAAAGTGTCATAAAATATGCAGGTCCGTGTTGAAAAAAAGAAAAATCAAAATGACAGAATTTACTTTTCTTATGATATCTCAATAACCGGCCCTGATAATCTCGATTTGTTTGAACTGCTTGACAATGCTTTTATACATGCAACTTTTTCTCCATTTGAGCGACCTTCTAACTCTTATGGTTTAAAAGTTACCAATTCAATCCCATTAAAAAGGTGGCCACTCTGTATAAGTTCAACTAAGTAGTTCATAGAGAAAATATTTTTGTCTACGAGAAAAATAATATTCTTACGGCTAGTTTTACTTGTACTCAACTCGTCCTCTTTCGAAAGGCTCTATTATTATTATTTAATGTCGATTGTCCTTGACCTCGGCATGAATTTTCAGTTTTGAAGAAAACAATGCCACAATGAACTATTTCAACGAATGACTTCTGAATTTAGTCACCTCTATTTAATTTCGAAAGCCTAGTATGAAGCACACAAACAAGGTATGTAATTCCGGAATATTTAGAACGAAAAGATTGAATTCACAAAAGTTTCCGTATATAATCTGAAAAATGTCTACGAGACAATGCAGGGAGCAGCAGGCAACGCAAGTTTGAACCTCCAAAATCCGCCTGTATTTCGACATCCATACTGCCACATCAGAACCTAGCTCAGACTTTCCGAAATTTCTTCGGGACCGGTCAAATCGCGAGTTTTCCGGCCGGTGTGAAACGATCTTAATCTAAGGACATAGATCGGATTACGCGATCGTAGGTATGCAATGAACGTTTTATTAGCGCGGATAGCGGGCACCATAAAAAAAAACCGACCGTTCACCGTCTACAAGTCGGGTCGGATTATAAAAGGCCACGCCGGTTGTTTCGCAAATGACCAGACAGGCAAGGTGCTTTCTAAATTAGGACGTTGCAATATGTACAAATGCAAGTATGTATTTATAACGTGTTAAATAATTTCGGACGCTCCCTTTTCTCAACATAAGATGCATTAGAACTTTTACCTTTGCTGTTACTGACTGTCTGCCAACCATCATCCATCGTGATATAATTCCTCTATATTATTCGGTTGACTAGAAATTCTATCACATCCACATGGGGCGCAACATCCAGGTATCGAACGCGAAGATTCAACATTCACACCCGATAAAAATCAACAACTTTTCGATCAACAATTCAACAATTTCTTTCCGAAAACGGGCCGAAATATTAACGAGAGTAAAAAGTTACAAAAATTTGTATAAAAATTGAGTACGTATGGCGACAAGGTCAAATTAAAATCAGTATTGAATAATTCGAAAACGAGTAGGTATAAAAAATGGGGAATATCACTTTCAGTAGCACTTTCGATTGAAATTGGATCACAATTAACGTTTCATCATTACTACGTGAAAAATATGCACCTCGATAGGGGCGATTATTGAGCGGATTTATTTGAATTTCAACCACGTTGCGTACGACCCATGTGGTCGACGCTTAATAAGAAACTTTGGCCAGCCATATTTGTCCGTCTTCGGCAGATACCGAGGAGTTACGATTGATCAGGCGCACCGCGATTCCAGGGACGGCGCAGCGCTTGCTCTGTCCGAGTTTATCGTGTTACCTTTATTATTCGTTCGAAGAAATGGGGATTTTATTTGAAAAATGGATATTCATTGATATAATATTCCACACTGTGGATGGACTTTGATCTTTTATTCTATTATACCAGATTTTAGGTATTCGGAAATTATCAATTCATATGCGCGAATGGAATTATTTCAGATTCGGAGTACAAACATTCTTTTAAAATACTTTCCTTATGGCAGATGGCGTTCCGTCAAATGCTCTAATTTTTTGCTATAATGTAGTACTCGACCCACTGATCAAAAGTGTCTATGGCCCCAACTGAATCCTATGACTAGTTTTTGAGATACAGCGCGTATCTCGAAACAGAATCGAATGAACTCCATTTTTTTCTCAAGAAACATTTCATTCCATCCCCAGGGAGCAAGCATATGGAGGAATATGACCGAGAATCGTTACGAATACAGGTTATCCATAATTGCATGCATGCCCGATTTTGAAAGTATAAAATATGTCAGCTCCAGAGCGAGAACGTTCGCAAAATGAGCTATTTCACTAGATATGTTGTTGTTTCATCGAATAAACCTGAAATACCCAGAATTCATTCTGGGTGATCCATTATTATAGAAACTATTCACAATGAAGATCAAGTGGACACCCTGTATTTTTGGGTTGATTCGAGGTGTTTGTTCGATTTTTTCAGAACATATCACCATGAATACAGGCTGAATCAGTCATGAAATAAACTGTGAACCTCACGAAAAATACCCAAAAACCAACTTTTTTTCATCACCCTCTATTTCAAGATTAACTCCGTTTAGGTGGGAGTTTTCTTTCACCACTGTACTTGATATAAAAACATCAATACGAATGAGAGTTTTTATCCACTTCCTATGACCAATTTTTTTTTTTTAAATAAAAATTATGTTATTCTATTCTTATTCCAGCAAAAAATCTGGTTATAGGAAGAGGATAAAAACTCTCAGCGGTGTTGATGTTTTTATATCAAGTACAGTTGTGAAAGAAAACTCCCACCTCAACGGAGTTAATCTTGAAATAGAGGGTGATGAAAAAAAAAGGTGGTTTTTGGGTATTTTCGTGAGGTTCACAGTTTATTTCATGACTGAATCACCTTGTATTATTTGAAGTCCATGATGATATGTTCTGAAAAAATCAAACAAACACTTCAAATCAACCCAAAAATACAGGGTGTCCACTTATCCTTCATTGTGAATAGTTTCTCTAATAATGGATCACCCAGTATGAATTCTGGGTATTTCAGGTTTTTTCGATGTAACAACAACATATCTAGTGTAGTAGTTCATTTTGAGAACGATTTCGCTCTGGAACTGACATATTTTATACTTTCAAAATCGGGCATGGAATGGATTCAATTATGGATAACCCTATATTCGTAATGATTTTCGGTCATATTCCTCTATATGCTTGCTTCCTGGGGTTGGAATGAAATGTTTTTTTTTGAGAAAGATTGGAGTTCATTCGATTCTGTTTCGAGATACGCGCGTAGTAAAAGTGTGTAATTTCAACTTCAACGTCCTGTATCTCAAAAACTAGTCATAGGATTGAGTTGGGGTCATGGACACTTTTGATCAGTAGGTCGAGTACTACATTCCAAGTCAAGATGGCGTCGAATGAAAACGTTCCGGTAGATCGTGAGAAGAAAACGCTCGGAAATGTTGAATTTAAGTGCACATATTGCAATAAAAAGGTTGTTATTCCAGTACAGTGCTTTAAGTGTCAAGAATATTTCCACAAATCTTGTCTCGTACAGGCAGCAAACACGAAATCGGCCTCATGCAAACACGAGGAAGCCGCAAAAGAAACATCAAGTGATCAATCGTCCCAAAATACGGATATGGATACACTAGTGAAAATATTAAGCATTGAAAACAAATACCTGAAAGAATTCATTAAGGAAATTCAGGAAAAGAATTTATTGCTTCAAGAATATAATTCCGTACTCAAGGAAAAGATTAAACAAGGCGAACATAAAAAACAGGAATATACACAAAAAAGTTACGTAGAAGTACTCAAAACAAACAAAGTGAAAGAGGCAAATATCAACAGCGCGCAAGACAAAGACAAAGATGAAACCAAACCAACACCACAGCCAACACAACCCAATAGGTCAAGTAATAGAACGGCGCCTCAAAGAACCACAAGTCAACTGTCAAATAAAGTAGAAGAAACATCAGAACTACAAGACAAGGGAGGAGAAGAACACAGAAATAGCAAAGGAAAAAGACAGATGGATAACCTAATTTCCGATCAAGCCAAATCTATGAGCCAATTAATTAACCTAACTCATGATCAACTAAATAGTGAAAGCAATAACTCAACAGAATTTCAGAAGGTAATTAATAGGAGGAACAAATTCAGAAAAGTAAACACTAGAAGGGGAATCGCAACGCCTGGGAAAAATAATTTCGAATCGATCAAACCAAACAACGACAAGAAACTCTGGTTATTTATATCGAGGGTCAAAAATACAGTAACAGCAACAGATATCAGGGAATATCTCTCAGATAAAAGTAATGTCGGCGTCGAACACATAGTCGTCAATGATCTGGAGATACAAAATACGAAAACCCAATACAAAAGTTTTATGGTAGGAATGCCAATGGAAATTAAAGAAGAAATATATAAAAGTGAATTTTGGCCCAGTGGAATCCTATTTTCAAGGTTCAACTTCATAAGAGGCAAACATTTTTTAGAGAAAGAGCCCCTCAATATTTAGGCCAAAAAAAACACACGGAAGAACAAAAACATACACAATCAACAAGAGAGACAGAAAGTTCCAGCAACCATTTTGCAGCACTACATCAAAATGTCCAATCAATAGGAAATTCAGTTAATCAATTGGAAGCTCTGATCAACAGCATGCAAAATATAAATGTATGCTGTGTTACCGAACATTGGAAATCAAGAGAAGAAATTATGCATTATGGAATCCAAAACTTTGTCCTGGCCAGTGCTTACTGCAGGTTAAGCAATCAACATGGTGGAAGTGCTGTGTTTATTCGAAGAGGAATAAAATATGTGGAGAGAAAAGACCTTGTTGGGAAGTCTATTCGTGGGATCATAGAGATTGCAGCAGCTGATATCCACATCAGTAAAAGGAAAATAATGATATTATCGATATACAGACCCCCAGGAAATTGTGAACAATTCCTGCAGAGATTGGAAGAGATCTTGGATCAGATGGATATAAGAGCCAGAAAAAGTGAGGTAGTTTTATGTGGAGACTTCAATATAGATTTACTCAACAATAGTTGCAAAAACAAACAGGCTTTCTGTGAACTCCTGTTATCGTATGATCTGAATCCCACAATATGGTCATATACTAGAATTACAGCAACGAGCAAAACATGTATAGATAATATCATAACGAACATCAAGGACTCCAATACACATGTTGTTGGAACAACAATTTCAGACCACAACACAGCTCAAGTAATAAACTTGAAGATAAGAACATCTCAAAACAAACCTATTTACACATATAGAAGGATAATAAATAAAGATACCATCAAGGACCTATGCAACAGATTAAAGGAGCAAGACTGGAGAACAATATCAGACATGGAGGAATCGCAAATCGACAAACAATGGAACAACTTCATGCAATGCTTCACAACAGCGTTCAATATGGCGTGCCCCAAGAAAAAAGTGCCCTTACAAAGACCAAATAAGCCATATCAACATAACACAGAGGTGACTGAATGTAAAAAACGGCTAGACATTTTGCTTACTTGTAAAACAATAAATAAAGCTTTCACAGAGGCATACAAAGAAACAAAAAAAGAATATGATTTGCTACTAATGAAAGAAAAAAGTGATAAATACAAGCAGAAAATTTTGAATTCCGATAATAAAACAAAAAGTCTATGGCAAGCCGTAAAAGAAATAAAAGGTAAAATCAACCAACAACATATTCCAATAGAAGGCCAAATTGAGGAGATTGCTAATGATTTCAATAACTACTTCTCAGAGGCAGCCACAAACCTGATAAAAGAACTGAAGGACAATCCCTTCACTAGTGAAATCAAAAGAAATAATGAAAGTTTAATATTCGACCCCATAACAGAAGAACAGGTCCAAAACACATGCTCAGTATTAAAAAACAAATATAGCAGTGGTGTAGATGAAATTCCAACAACCGTCGTCAAAGCTACCATAACCTTCACAAAGTTTCCATTAGCACTTATTATCAACAACTGTTTAAAATACGGAATCTACCCTAAAAAACTAAAGGAGGCAATAGTAAAACCCATTTTTAAAAAAGGTGATCCAAATGAGTATCAAAACTATAGGCCAATAAGCCTTTTACCAGCATTTTCCAAGCTATTTGAAATGGTAATTTGCAAGCAACTATGTTCCTTCTTAACCAACTGCAATATTTACTCTGGCAACCAACATGGATACATCAAGGGAAGATCAACTGATACAGCTATTTATGAGTTCATGACTGAAATATTGCTAGCTTTTGAAGACTCGAAAATGATCATGGGCCTCTTCCTAGATCTATCAAAAGCCTTTGACAGCTTAAGCTATGAATACGTCTTGGAAAAAATGGAACAAATGGGTATACGAGGCACAGCCTTGGAGCTCATACATTCATATCTGAAAGGAAGGTCACAAAGGACATACATAAACAATGGTATGAATGAGTGCCTATCGGAACCTAACCTCATAAAATTAGGTATACCACAAGGTAGTATTCTTGGACCAATCATCTTTACACTTTTCATAAATGACCTGCACACCATTGTGGATGAGAAAGATGAAACCAAAGTCATCAATTATGCTGACGATACAAATATATTATTGAAAGCAAATACCTTTCCTGAAATGACGATCATGGCAGAAGCAATACTGAATAAGACAGAAAATTGGTTTACCAAAAACAAATTGTGTATGAATGTAGACAAAACAAGCATAATTCTTTTTAAAACTAACCATGCCGGCTATGACACCCCAGAATATCTGAAATTGGCAAACTCCAAGATACAATTGGATAAAACAACAAAATTTCTTGGATTATGGATAAATGAAAATTTGAGCTGGACAGAACACATTCAAGATTTATCAAAAAAACTCTCAATAACCTGTCACCTTCTGAGGGTAATAAAACAGTATTTGGACATAAAATCTTTGAAAATAATCTATCAGAACTCTTTCGAATCAAAACTGAGATATGGAATTCTGTTTTATGGTGCAAGCTCAAATGTGAATAATGTCTTCAAGATCCAAAAAAGGGCACTAAGAATCATCCTTGGCATGAAGTCGAAAGACTCTTGTAGATGTAAATTTAAACAGAACGGCCTTTTAACAACAACTGCTATTCACATACAGGTGAACCTACTTTTTCTTTTTAAGAACAGACATTATTATACCGAAAACAAAAGTCAGCATTACAATACAAGAACATCACAGATTTTGTACCCAGCACACAAGCTTACAACAACAGAAAAAGGGCCACAATACCAATCAATAAGATATTTCAACCATTGTCCTATAGAAATCCGAACAGAAACTAATATTAATATATACAAAAGGAAGATCTTCAAAATGCTTCTTGAAATGGAACCATACAGCATCGAGGAATTTTTTATGCGTAACCATTCTAGATAGATGTAAAGCTGGACACAATTTTACTTCTGATTGTTTGCAATGTCATGTATTATGTCATGTAACATGATGATTTAAAATAAAGAGAATTATTTATTTATTTACATTATACCAAAAAATTTACTAAACCTGGTTGTCCCTGGAATAGTATTTCATCTATTATCAATTATGATGAGTCTTTGCCATTCAAATTTTTTTTTCGTGTGAAATATTTCGCCAGCCAAAATAGACAAGTGTTTGATTCAGATAGTTCCAAAATAATTTCGATCCTAAGTTTCTACCAAATTCTTTGAGTATTATTAATAATGAAAAGATTCATGAGAATTTTTTTCCTTGAATGGCATACTCCAATAACGCGAGGGAGTAAGATGGGATTTATATCAGAGTTCGCCAAAAAAACTCCTCAAATGATCATCCCACGCTTTAATTTCATGAGAGAAAGATGTGGAAGAGTTGAGGCCAAGGATGGATATTTCCAGTAGTAACTTAAGTATTTCTATTTTGTTTTCGTATGGTAAAGGCTCTTAACTGTTATTCTTCATTGCAATTGATAAGTTTCAGCTGATATTTCGAATATTGATTCCGCATAGAATTTATAGATACTTAGTTAACAGATACCTCATATTTCATCAATTCATGCAAGCTAACTCGCTGAATGAAATCTATATTGAAAGTTAGAGGTCACTATTTGTGAATCGTATGATGGATTCTTCGAGGATTTCAA
The DNA here is from genome assembly GCA_910592335.1 of Adalia bipunctata. Taxonomy (NCBI): domain Eukaryota; kingdom Metazoa; phylum Arthropoda; class Insecta; order Coleoptera; family Coccinellidae; genus Adalia; species Adalia bipunctata. The sequence continues at coordinate 26,157,661 of OU342950.1, forward strand.
AAATTAGCAATAGCATTATTGTTTGAATCAAATCTCCACAACAGCTGAACCACGCATTCTTTGGATGTTCGTTATTTTTTGAATCACCAACACTTCGGACATTCCAAAACCCAGGAATATCAATTTCTGTGGAATATTTATGGCAGTTATTTGGAAAATTCGTTGCTTTCACAGAGATGTTTTTCCGGTTTTCAGTTGCAAAAAGTATAGTACATACATAATTATGAAGAATTCGGTAGTTTTCAGGATGTTTCGTTCACAATAACGGCAAAATACCTCGTCTGCATACCGTTAAGTACGTGATGCGTAATACTATGCGCAATGCAATGCATAAATAATGATTGCATGCCAAATGCAGAGATGTTTTACAAATATATAATTGCTTAGCAAATGAACTGAGTAATCCCGAATGTTCGCTGATATACAAAGTGTGATATCAATAGCTTCTCATGAATCATGAAGATTTCAAGCTTCATGAAGAGAAGTGCGTAAAAGATACAATTCAAAATAACGCGTGTACATACCTTAAGGACGTGATGCGCTATAACATGCGCAATGTATATCGTACAAATAATGGCGTTTCATCACTTGCAGAAATTAGCGAAAATTCAGTTGTTCGGATTAGTTTTGCAAATAAATCGAGTATCCTACAATTTTCGTACATGAACAAAGAAAAGTATACGTTTAAAGATTTGCAATAAAGAAGCAACTACAATTTCATTAGACAATATCGATAAGAAACAGAAGAAGTGAACGTCAACATGATTCACAGATAATGAAATGTTATCAACAGTGCGCAGAAAGTCCATTACTTTCGAGGTAAGAAAAAGAATTAAGTAAAAATAAACTTGAATATAGTTAAAAAAAATAGTTACCTTTACGTCTTCCCATCACGACCAGAAAACGATGTCGACAAAATAAAGAATAACAAGAAAAAATATCACAAACTGTCTGTACGATGATGCATCCTATTTACGCACTCATTGCATAGGTTATAAATAAAACATTGTCTCTCTGAACGGTGTGCCAAGATAACTAGATCTGTAAAATCAAATGGCGAAAAGGGAGCAGATGCAAACATTCAAAGCACGTGTTTGCTGCTCTCGTGCAAAATCGGAATAACGTGAATTGGCGACGCCGACACGTCAAGTCTTCGCAGACTCCTCCAAAGGGCCGAAATTGTCGACGGTCACTTCACTAAACAACGTTGTTTATTTATTTAGTTTCTAAAACGAAGGTGTAGCGCACTAGAACCGAAAAAATTTCAACCGGTCTCAGGATCGCTCGAACTGCAACTAATTTCAACTTCAAGACGAGAGAGGTTATAAACTGCATCCCTTTCTACCTCTTTTTTGTAATCGGTAAAATTTTGGGTGGGGGGTACTTGCCGATGTGGCCAAGAAATCCCCACTTTTTTCAAGCAACACATTTAGAGGAATGCGAAAAAACCGCCCGCAGAAATTTCCATATTATGTTTCTACAAAAACAATTCCGTCAATGAAACCAAGACTTTTATGATAAGAAAAAAATTAATATAGGCAATGAGAACAAACCACGTAATGTGCTGAAAATGAAAAGAGACGGGGAAAGATTGTATTGATATAACGCATTTATTGTGGATATTGTTTTCGATAAACACAATTCATTTGGAATGAATGAATATCTCGATATTTTCAAAGACCACAGGATGATTCCAAGAATATACTGATTTATTCAAGAAACACCAATCATTCTGTAATGAGTCTGATTTGGGACTCCTTTCATCAATAAAAAAAAATTGTTGTATATAATTTCGTATCTGAAAGACTCGGATTCAAATAAAATAATTATATGAAATGCTCCATTTGGCTAGGGGCCGATTGCACGGTAGACAAAAATGTAGATTAAATCCAAAAGTGTCAATGATTATCATAGACACTTATCGAGATTTTGGATTTAATCTGCAGTTTTGTCTACGGTGCAATCGGCCCTTAGCCAAATGGAGCATTTCCTATATTTTATTTGAATCCGTGAAATAGTTTTAGTGAGTTCAGAACACTCTGTGTAATATATTAAGAAAATCAGTTCACGAAAATCGGCCGACCTGCTGTAAAAAAACGAATTGTCGCCATTTGAGTTAGAACACGCTCTAAATTCGATTGTGAAACAATGTATAATATTGATATAATACAAAATCATTGAAAATTTTTTACCATTAGGTACATACTCAAAATTCAAAACGGTAGACGATTTGACTCTTGTGTCATTTGAACTAATCCCTATGGTTTTTTTCATACTTTCCCAAATAAAAATTCAGTTATGCTTGGTTTTGCGTCAAAATTGCACCATAGAAAAGTTACGAGTATATACATTTCCAATACTTTCACAACATCTACTCCACTATTTTGAACAGTCTCAAATAAACCGACCAACGAAAACAAACAAGAAGAAGAAATCATTATTGACGTGACAACTCCAAAATCATTTGAAATCGTACCCCAATGACATCCAACAAATAAGTTGGGAAATAACTTAAAATATATGATTTCAAAGGTAATAAAAGAATTAGATCTCTATCCAACAAAGTGTTCAGGATTTTATGATACTTCAAATTGTTTGTTTGTTTGTTCTTGTTGTTTTTTACATTGTGTATATTGTTTTTTACAGGCTGGAAAAAGGGTACTACCCGAAACGTCGCCAAATACTATTATATTTTGAATAATATTAAACCCTGATTATCAAATACGGTTATTCTTTCATAAATCACACGGGGTAAATACTTATCATTCGATTTCCAATACTTTGATATTTTTTTGAATATCACCATATTCTCAAAGCTCAAATTTCTGTTTTGAAGACTGTAGCTTCAACACAAACATCTGTACAAAATATTCGCAAAACCGTTACGAACTACCACTCCGGAAAGGTAAGAAAAAGTGTCAACACCTGAACAAAAGCGTGCGACTTATCACGCAATCCCTTCGTAGCAGGTAGTTCTTTTAGGAAATAAACTTCCTTGGAATATTGGCTGGACATAGTGGTGGATTATAAACTATCGATACCTCAACTGTAAATTTTGACAGTTCGGGTCATAAACTTTAGGGATTTATAGACGCCCTGCTATTGGAAGTGTTTGCATTTTGTTTGATACTTTCTTCGCAAACGGAATTTATGTTGTTTTGCTCAGGATTTCTCAGGTATGAGTTGTTTCGCCAGGGTTTCTGCGCATCTATCATAAACTCTTCATATCCGACTGTCACTAGGTACAAAATTCCGGCCTTTACTTACAAGCATGAATAATTGTTATTGCAAGTACCAAGAAAGTATTAACCAAATTTCCTAGAAAAATGCAAATAAGGAGGATTCCGTTTACAACGTCCCGAAGTTAGAATTTTTTCAAGACAGAAACAAGGCACAAATAAGGTAGAATGAACATGACTTTCAATAATTGTTAAGTGATTATTCTGTCATCAGGTACTGTTTTTGTTGTAGACGTCTTGCTGCATCGTTTTGTTTTATCTTTATTGCTTATTTCGTTGAAGCTGTTCACATAAACAACTCATTATGTTCAATGGATTTGCTCTTATTGTTCTGCCAGAGATAAGGAGACTCCAAAACTTATTTCTCATCTCGAAATTTCGTTTGTGTTCGAAAATGCGGTTTTTATCTTCTAAGTGATTCAACTAGAATCGTTAAAAAAAAGATAATATTTTCATTAATTGAATGCGGCTGACTACCTGAAGGGATATGGTTTATTGGATTTTGCAAAAAGTTAACCATTCTTATACCCGAAAAATATGAAAACTTTTGAACAATCGACCTATTTTCAATCGTGTGCCTCAAGACCTATGTGAATTATAAATTGTTTAGTGATATCCTACATGCTTAAAAATAAATGCTTGAATTGAATCTACGAAAACAACCCAGAGAAAAAATCAAAATCGACTCAGGGTGAACACTTCCAAGACAATCGTAAAATTTATTTCCTCAACTACTGAAAAACGTATGGCATACGTTTGAATACCACTAAATGCGAGTTGTGTCGCGTGGTTGTCAACAGGAATGCACACATCTCACTGCCAGGAACTAATTTTGAGTGTGATCGTATATCTGTCGAAAAAAAATTATTCATTTGAATTATAGATAAAAATGTTTCAAAATGAAATGAGCGAGCAACTTTCGGCATTGCGTATTCAAGGTCACCCCGAATCCAATATTCCACGAATTCGTACACAATCCCCATTAGAAATTGTTATCAGTGGACAATGATAAAAGATAAAAGTAACAACAAATCTAACACATTTATATCAAAACGATAGTATCATATCGAGTATCTCCGGTATAGATGTTGCACAAAAACAAGTATTTTTCGAGCAAAAACCATCGAACCGTATCCGCCCTGCCATGGATATATACAGGGTGAGCATTATGAGTAACATTCCGGACGTCAGTGTTTCCAAGTTTCTTTGTTTGGCATGTGGCGCAATTGTTGGGGTCTCTCTTGGAGTATTCATGAAAGACAGAATAATGGCGAGGTTGAGGAGATTTCACCGCTCCAAAGTAGGATCGCCATGGAAGAAAGAACTAGCTTTAGTGAATAAAAACTTCAATTTGACGGAAGCAAATTTCGAATACACCTTCCACAAAATCTCTGAAATGAAACGTTTGAGACGAGATGTGTTTTCTCCTGAGATTTGGATAGGAGATCTGCCGTGGAAGATAATGCTGAGACCTACGAAGCTATGCTTGGAATCCCACCTTATCTGCAGTGAAATATACTGCTCTTGGTCATGTTGCCTCCACTTGGAATTCAATCTGTTAGGTAGAACTCCAAGAAAATTAACGGCAATCGACGGATTGTACGAAGCCGACTCACAGAACGAGTACAATCGTAATTTGGGTCAGGATATACCCTGGAAAGAATTACTAGATCCTGGAAATTCCTACGTCCACGACGACTCCATAACGTTTCAGGTGATGTTGAAGGTTGAAATATTGGAGAGGATTTCCTGGTCGGACAAGTTATATTTGATGGACGAAAAAGCGAACAGTTTGGTTAAGAAGTATAAGACAAACATGGATATAATACGGACGAGGATGAAGCAGTTGAGTAAACGCAACAAACAGCTAGAAGAAGATATGAAGTTGTTGAAAATGTACAAAAATTCGCATTTTCTTTGATGCAAATTACTTACTATGTCGAAAAAGATCTCACCAATATTAAAGTTACAATAAAAATGTCCTTTGTTTTACTGCAAAAACAACCGAAAAACTCTCACTACGATAATTATAATGGAAAAACACAAAAAATGAAACTTACATCTATTCCTCCATCCTACATCTTCGGAATCCAGGTTGAACCTACCTTACCTTCTTCACAAACAAACTTCAGAGTAGGTATATCGAGCTCCAGGTTGAAAAAGTTTTAGTAATCCAGTCTTCAAATGAACAGTATATTTTGATAAAATCAATGTGGAACATCTTTGTCAGCTGATTGTTGCTACGTGTGTGGGCCCTAATTCGACTGAGATCAACTTGAAACTAATCAAGTAGGCCTGAGCTGAGATGAACAAACATGGCTACCATCAGCTGTCAAAGATGTTTCACATTGAAATTATTAAAATATTCTGTGTATTTGAATCTCTGGATGCAATTGTTACAAGTTTCAATATCTGTCAGTTTTCTATTCCTTCAGCGCAAAGTTTTGATTCGTGTTAGCATTGGATGAAGTTGCCCAAAAACACGATAAGAAAAACACCGATTTCCAATAATTTTGTCAGTTTTTACTAATAAGCCAAGTACAAACGCTCTTGACCAAACATTCATCAGTCATTAGAGAGCTTTTCACGAAATTATACAGTTTACATTTCCTTCAAACAAAGGGTTTCGTAAAACCCTTGGACTGAATATATGGAGTTTTCCAATTGGGCGGAGTAGAATTCAATGAGACCTCTGGCGGAAAAAAATTGTAATTGAAGCAACGAGTAAAATAATTCGTATTGCATTGTTTTTATTCTGTTTTTTGTCTTCATTGCAGATCAAGTTTGATTGTTTTTGTACCTTTTTTAAAGTTTTATACTTTGAATTATGTCGCTGCATAATCGAAACTGTTCTGTATTTGGTTGCACTAGCCGTGAAGGGAAAAATTCCGATTTATCTTTCCATAAATTTCCTCCCATGGGAAGAATGGTAAATATTGAAAATGCGTTTGGAGTTCTGGAAAATATATCTCAAAAGGCTTGGGCAATGAAACTAAAAATGGGGAAACCAGTTATAGATAGTATGTCCGTGTGTTCCTTACATTTTAAAAGGGAAGACTAGTCAAGGTTAGTACCAAGTGTGTAATACTAATACATATGTAGTTATAAGTTAATAGTGGATGGTATAGGTTATATTTCTGAAGGTGAACAATATATAAATGAGTAACATATTCTTTAGGTCTTAGTAAAAAAAAATATCTTCTTTGAAATGCAGTACCTTCCTTAAAACTACCACAGTCAAGCCACGAAGTATGTTCCAGAAAACGAAGAGAAAATAAGTCGGTATTAAAAATTTCAAATGATACTCAATACAAACGTATACCTTCCCTGCAACTTTTGTAGATATGACTATATCAAAAATGAAATAAAAACAGGAAATCAGACCTAAAACTAAACAGTTGATTGAACGCTTGTTGTACTTTTCACAAACATCAACCATACCTATTACTCCAAAAATAAAAATATTGGGAGTCAAAATTTGGATTAACAACACAAAGCACTAAAGCACAATCAAAAAAATACCAAAAGTTTTACCAAACACACACTGAAAATAACTAAAACAGCAAAATAAAACCACTTAAATATCAAAGGGCTCATACGATATCTGATTTGTTTTACTCGTTGCTAAGATGACATTGACATTTCAGAGCGCCACCTATCGAATTCTACTTTTCCCAATAGAGACATAATAATTTTGTATTTGCATAGGAACGTCTATTCTTATGAATGAAATGTACAATGGCACTCTCTATCCGAAAATCGCTGAACTATGAAATTAGTGAATATGTGGGCTAGGAGCATAGAATAACTGGAGGGAAGGATTCATACGCTCGACATATCATTTTGAAGTTCCAATGACGGCGGAGGTTAGAGTTTCGTGTGACGCCCGATAGATAACGCTGTGATCGTTTATAGGGCTACATGTCACATATCTTGTTCTGTGGCGCTACAGTTGCAAAGAATATTGTTGACATATCACCGCATTCTAATCTAATCAACTATTATGCGCAATTATACGAGAAGTCTATAATCGGAAATAAATTTGTCAAAACAATATCCATTCAGCTAAGTATTATTATTACTATACCTATACAGGAAGACTGAGGTTTTATCTGTTCTCGTGTATCATACGCAGAATTGTATGGTACCCCGTTTACATTCCCTCTGCTGACACCTAGGCGCAAGTCTCCCTGAACCGCGTCTGTCGTCGGTCGCGGTTCGGGGAGACTTGCGCCTTATGGTGTATTCACTTGCAACAGAACACTCCGAACGAACCAAACGCGCAGCGCGCGCTGCAATAAATTTGTCTAGTCAATACGTTGCGCAGAACAGAACTGAACGCGCCAAACATTTTCCGAGGATTGTCGGTAAACGTGATTTGCTCAAAGGGAATCATTCTTTCGCCGGTGTTCAGTGGATACGGACGTTTGCTGTGTTTGTCGTTCACTCCTTGTCTATCACATCGTCTGTATCCATTGTCGACGAACACACAAACAACACTGGCATACGGGTGGGAACGCAGCGAATATCGCAAACTCTCCAAACAGCCCGAATTTTTGCGAACAATATTTGTTGCAATCGGTTCAGCGTGCGCGGCTTGTTTGGTTCGTTCGGAATGTTCTGTTGCAAGTGAATACGCACCTTTAGATTCGGAGCGGGAAACAGGTTTTGCTTCCTATATTCAATATGTTCCTTGTAGCCATTTCTTTACACGTGCTATATGCATTATATTGTCGTATTTACGAAAAAAAGTATGTAGTGCTTTCTTTCAAGAGAATATATATTATGATATAGTAACAAATCGTACCTAATAAGTAGAAACAACTAATAATCATTAAAGATAATTTTATAGGATAGCCATCCTGAAGCTACTACGAACGACGTTGGCGCCATCTCGTGACCTTGCGGCGAACTGACAAGTTCGGACTTTTTGACAGTTCATTTTTGTAGCGGGACCTTCTCTCCATATATTAAATAATTCCCATATGGGGAATGAGCCAATCAAAACTGAAGCTAGGCTTTGGTAACAATCCAGATCTGCGCTTGTGCTGCAATATTGAGAATAAAAATATTTTTTTTTAATTCTATCTCTCTCTGACACATCTTATTATGTCGTGAAACGTATGTCATTCTTAACTTCATGTGAATAGTTTCGATCGTAACCTCACAATTTAACATGAAATGTTTCAATCGCTTTATTCCGTTTTCTTCAAGTCTTTAATATCATTGTTAATGTTAACTCCTATTCATGTTCTAAAATTGAACTGAAAGTATTTAAGTGACATATTCGCCTTCTGGATCTATTTTCTTGTTGTCTTTCAGAATAAACATAACCTCTAAATTTCTCGCAATTTTTGAATGTCCAGTTGGCGCAAGCGTACAACTCAAGCCTTACCAAATATTTGGCTTCACTTTGTGACTGTGAAAAGCAGGGGTATAATCCATATTAGTAGATATATGCTTCTCTCCAGTTACTCTATGCTCCTAGATGTGGGTAAAGCAGGAACTTTTTCCCGCCATATATTTGAATTTGGCCATTCTCTGCCAATTCCGTATTTCAAGTTGTTTTTCTGAATAAAATTATCTGTAGATTCACTTTCAAACGGAAGTTGAACTATTTTCATGGGTCTTTCGTTTGAAATAAAACAGAAGCATGAGTTGGCTTATTTTCTTCCATTTTTGAAAGAAAAAAAAATGAACTGTTGAAATGTTATAAATTTCAATCATCTCATTAACTCCAATCCTTTCTGAGTTTACCCCAGTGAACTCTATACTATCTGGAATGGATCCGCCTTGAGCGAAAAGTGAGGAAAAATTATGTTAGGGGTACCTATCTCTTTCTAACTCATGTCGGTTAATGGAACGACCGTTATCTCTGTTTCAGCTGACCTTGACACACTACGTTTATAAAAAGTATTAAAAATATAGTGACTGTGTTCCATAATTGTTAAAAATAAAAGATTCTCTTGTATTTTTCACAACGACGAAGATTAAAATTATTGTTTATCCACAGGTGCTGGGATTGGACTTCCAAGACTTCTGATGCCCCTAGGACCCAGCATCAAAGTTATTTATTAACACACTGAGCCTGGGTACATAGCGATAGCCTATAGTTGCTGAGCCCATATCTTGGCTGTCCTCACGTCAGGGGCTTTGCTGGCTGGGGCCATGCCTTTTTGAGAAAGTACACAAACATAACCTCTTTCACGCAAAAAATAGCGCCACGATCGTGAAATACAGCGGGTCATTCCGAAACTAGACCAATTACTACAATCAAGAGTTCCGATTTGATCTAAAATTTTTGGCCGCGAATTTTAGAAAGGAGTCGTCAAAACAGGGTTTCTATGCATCTCCGATGTGCGGATCTCGATTCCTACCAAAGCCCAGCTTCGATTTCAACGAATTTAAAGGAAAATCCCAATATCACGAATTATCAATATTTTCCAGTTGATTTCCTAAGGTGCAAAATGCGAATCTACCTAAAAGGTGGATAAACTCAAAAGCTCCTGGCTTCACGAAAGTTCCCTTGTTATTAAACTACAAATTAGTTATGTCTTCATTGAAAAACCCCTCATTTCAGAACCAAAGTGAATCCAAAAAATTGATGATGTTGCTGAAACACAGAAAAAAATAAATAAAAAAGGTACTCACAGACTGGGGCTGGCGTCTCGTGCTCCTGGTTGGCCTGTTTGGCGTTATCGTTTGTACTCGTTTCAGTCGCTTGTTTGTTATCCGATTTGCTATCTTTTTTCCTCTTATCATTATCTTTTTCGGTCACTTTAGAAGCGTGCTGTACATTCGCAATCGGTGGGGTCGTTTCTTTCGGTTTCGGCGCGGGCGCAGATACCTCTGGCTCTTCTTTCACAACGGGAGTTGGTAGTTTTTCGGGTTGATGGGTTTCTTTGGGCACATGAACCTCTTTAACCGTCTCCTTATGGTTTTCTTTCGCTTTCCTTCCTTTAACGGGGCTTTCCCTACCTTTCTGAAGTTTGTTGAGCGTCACCTCGACCGAGTCGCAATTGGCAGATACAATCGGAGGTTCTTTGGAAAATTTGAATTCCTTCGCATGAGCCTACAAAAGTAAGGTTCAAATTTCATATTTTCATGCGAACATGGCATAACCACAGCAGTCTATGAAGTGTGATCTGGTACGGATTATCGATATTCGAAGGAAGTGTTTTTCAGCTATGTCCGCCCAATTACCTAGACCTACCTCCCTCGAAACGGCGGTAGTCATTTTCGTATCCTGCCGTTTCAAGAGGTCGAGGTATACTCCATTCACTTTTATGAAGTACTCCGGCTGGCAAAGATTTAGGTTTATCAAGTTTACTTAAAAATAAAAATGACGCAGGTTGGCACTCGAGAAATGTCAAATAATTCTCATAGAAGTTGCCAATGTTGATTTCTATTTGCTTCTCTTAACTTTGTGAATGGAATAATTTCTTTTAAGGTTCAACTGTGACACAGGATTCGTAGTACCACTAAATTTTTATACTGGAGTATCTCAAGTTGTGCAAAAAGGTATGTATTTAAATGTCTTCTGTAGGCTTATTTCTTGAGAATTTCGAAAAGTGGGTAATTCCATAGGTCCGTCTGTTCGTTTTGAAGTTTTTCTGTCGGGTTATTTGATTACTTTTATTCTTTTTTCGAATGAACTATCACAAAGTAACGGATTATTCTGTCCATTATTTTTCAGTAAAATTTCAACACTCGATTCTTGATTTCCGTACAAGAAAATAGCATAACTGAATCTTTCAACCATGTTTATATACATGAAATATTTCCAGTATTTACAGAGAAAAAAAGTTTTTTCAACATTCGCCAGGTCTTTGGAATGATCGAATTCACATAATATTTTCTCGAATTCATCATTTTCCAAAGTAAATAAACATATTCATAAATATGTACTTGATGAAAGTGAATGGAGTTTATGTCCACCCAATTATCTACTACGGCGGTAGTTATTTTCGTTTTGCTGCCGTTGCAAGGGGGTCGAGGTAGGTAGGTAACGGTGAGAGGGTAGATTCATAGCTGAAAATATGGACAATCTGTACCATTGCACATACAGAGCTCTGAAAAAATCCGTCTATAACTCACTTTCAAGGTACTAGTTTGGGCTAATTGATCATAGTTGGCGTTACTATGGGTCCTCGGCGCCTGCGCTTTTTCATCTCGCTGAATTTGATGCAACATGCTGAGCAGTTCGCGGGTTTCCTCCGGGTCGACCGGGCCCTCTTCCTCGGAGGAGGAGGAGCGGCGCTCCCATTCCCTCCTCTCTATGGCCGGCAACAATTCTGGCCTGACCCGAAACGTCGGCGGTTTCATGAAAATTGGTTGGGGTGCTTGGGGTGGCTGGGGGGTCTGCCTCGCAGACGATTCTCCAGAAGGCGGATGCGACTGATCTTGCTCGTAAATTTCATCTAACATATCAACCCCTGAAAATTGTTCATTTCTAGATGACTTCTGATCGATGAGATATTGAGATCTCATTCAACATCAGTAAAGGGTTTTCCGATAAGAGGTGTTATTTTAAATAGCCCGCTATTTCGGTAGATGTCAACCTTGAATCTGTCATTTTTCGACATTTGACAAGTTGGAACTACGCCATTAATATGGAACGATATACGCTTCAAGAACGCATTGAAATTATTGAAACTCACTATAAAAAAAGTGAAAATTTGGCAGAGACGGTTCGTAAAACTCGAACATTTTTGGGTCGTCGTGAAGCACCTTGTCGAACCGAAATACAAAAATTGATGGAAAAAACTGAGCTGTTGGGAAAAGTTAGTGATGTGAAGAATAAAAGCCATGCAAGTCGCTCAATAACAGCCGAGAATGTTGCTAATGTAGCCGAAAGTGTTCAAGAAAACCCAGATTTGTCCATTCCTCGTCCTTTTTCGGAATTTGGCATTCCACAAACGTCATTGCACCTTATTTGGGTCTCAGATTTTCAAAAGGTCAGTTAACAAAAGAACTCAAGCCGGCCGATCATCAACAATGTCGTGTCTTTGATGATTGGGTTCTTGAAATGCATGAAAATGATCCGGAATTGCATCGAAAAATCATCTTGAGTGATGAGGTCCATTTTCACCTCAGTGGCTTCATCAACAAGTAAAATTGTCGCATCTGGGGCTCGGAAAACCCAAGAGTTATTGTTAAGAAGACTCTTCATCTTCAACGTGTGACTGTTTGGTGCGGTTTATGATCCGGAGGACCTTACTTTTTTGGGTATGAGGCTTAAGCAACAGTTACGGTGAATGGATTGCACTATCGAGAGATGATTAATGATTTTTTATGCCCGGAATTGGATGGTATTGATCTGGACAACGTTTACCTTCAAAAAGACGGCGCTACGTGTCACACAAGCAACGAAACTATTGATCCTTCAGGGGAAAAGTTTTCGAACCTTGTTAGCTCTCGAAGGGGTGAGTGATCACAATTGGCCACCGAGATCTCGTGATTTAACACCTTGCGACTTCTTGCTTTGGGGCCATGTGAAAGAGAAGGTCTACGCCAAGAGTTTGGCTTCGATTCAAGACAACAAAGATGGAATTCGTGAGGCTATCGAGGACATAAATTAGCCACTTTGCGATTTGGTTATAGAAAATTTCTTGAAAAGGAAAGGATCCTGTAGTCGTGGTCGTAGTGATCCTTTAGTGATCTCTTTATAATGAATTGAACATCCGAACATTTATCTAAAAAAACTGCCCCTTTTAACGTCAAAATAACACCTCTTTTTTCAAGAAATTACTCGAGAATTGATAAGGTATAATGTATCAAACAGGTCACTCGGGATACTCTTCTACCGATCCATCTACCAGGGAACGTATCATTGACAAAATTCCTCGCATTGACATCGATGCGCGGTGGTACCCCATCTTGATGAAACCGAATGTTGTCATATCATCACTGTAGTTATTGAAAAATAAAATTGATCTGTTGGAGCATTTTCCTATAATGTATGAAGATATGAGTTTTGTGCGACACTTTTCATTCACTGTATAATTTTTTCCCTAAGCCTGTGGGCGAAACAAGTTAATCTATATACAGAATGTTCATGCAGCTTTATGACAAACTTTGACAGATAATAACTGTATTCATACTCAACATTTTTTCCATGAAAATTGGACTCGTTTATGTTCAAAAAATACAAGTATTCGAAAGAATAGGTTTTTACGTTTGAATAAAATGTAGGCCGACAAACGGAAATACCGGTTGTCCAACTTTCCATTTCTCTCGAAGGGGGTCGCACCATTCTTCCATAACCACAATCTTATATGACATTCAAAGTTAAAACCACATAATTCTATACCTATAACTTGATCCTTGAAATTAAAAGTGAAGCATCTAGAGCAGTGATACTCAAAGTGTGTTCCGCGGAACCCTAGGGTTCCGCGATACCCCTGTAGGGGTTCCGCAAGAACTTAAAAAAAACAAAACGCCACCTTCTGGTCGAACGTTTACTCGTGAGCGCTTTTTATTTATCAAAATCGCCGACTCTTGTATTTTGAGAATGTTGGAGATCAAGTCTAGGACCCTAGGTCCTAGAACCATGATACTAAAACCCACAAGATAAGATCACTTGATGAACGAGTTTTGAATAGGTTGGCGCATGACGTCTCTACGTGACAAATGGCGCTTATTTTCAGATTCATTTTCTTGCTTTCGCTTAATTCTTGCGTGAATGCAATTTTCTGCTTCGGAATATTTGCAAAAATACAATACCGTATCCGATCGAAAAGAAGTCAAAATACACTGCGCAAAAAAATTAACGCACATTTTGAAAATCTCAATTTTAATGAAAGTTAACTCTACATTGACTTTATAACTTATTTTTATGTTCTCTCGGGAAGGTTTTGAACTAAACAAGACACATTAAATGGAAGAAAAGTTAAGGATTTCACCGAATCTTATGTGAAAGAAGAGAAATGAACAATTTTCAAAATACTGAAATGCTGATAAGTGATTTAATACTTGGTATTTCCACCCCTTGCGTTAATTACAGCTCGGCAACGACGGTTCATACTCAAAATGAGTGATCTTAAAATGTTCTGATATAATCCTTCCCAGATTTCTCCGAGTTGGATTCCTAAGTCATTAAAAGTAGCTGGATGATTTTCTGAACTTCTCAGCCTTCTATTGAGGTTGTCCCAAACCTGTTCAATCGGATTGAGATCTGGACTTCTTCCTGGCCATTCCATTCGGGAGACTTCAACCTCTTCAAGGTACTCCTGAACGATGCGCGCACGATGGGGTCTGGCATTATCGTCCATAAAAATGAAATTTTCATCAATGTATGGGGCAAATGGCACTACATGCTCTTCAAGAATGTTCCTTATATACTTATCAGCATTCATAGCTCCATTATCAACGACCACTAGGTCTGTGCGAGCAGTCAAAGATATTCCACCCCATACCATAATCGATCCTCCCCCGAAACCAGTACTTAGTATTCAGGAAATTGCACTGTGCATATCTTTCATGGTAGAGGCAGAATCTAGACTCATCTGTGAAGAGAACTCTTTCCCAATCGGCCTCTTCCCCATGGATATGCTCTCTCGCAAAATCCAAACGCGCCCTTCGATGGGCTGGGGTAAGAGCTGGGCCTCTTGCCGCGACACGAGTCCTTAAATCATATTCTCTGAGGCGCTTTCTTATTGTCTGAGTGCTAATTTGCACCTCATGAGTTTGCTCAAGCTGATTTTGAAGGAGGCGAGCGGTTGCAAACCGTTGTCTCAACGAAGAAACTCTCAAGTAACGTTCTTGAATGGCAGGTTGTTACCCGTGGTCTACCCTGTCCTGGTCTTCGGACATTCATACCTGTCTCCCTGAATCGCTGCAACATTCTGGACACACTTGTATGGGAAGCTCCAAACCTTTCTGCAATTATTCTGTATGTCCACCCTTCTTCTCGCAAAACTACCGCTTGGGCACATTCCTCTTGGGTCAAATTGCGTGTTTCGCGTTGCATAGCGATCGAGTGTAGAAAATCAAACGAAAGAAAAACTATTGATCACTAGAATTGATCGAGAACTGATTTTAGAATGGAGCCAATACATTCAAAATCTGATAATATCATCTTTTTTTATTCCTGCTGGGAGAAAACATCTGTATTGAAGAAAAACGTTGAAAGTGGATAACATATGCATGCATAATTCTGATAAAAATAATTATCATTGAGAACACCTTGAGTTGTAGAATAAATTTGAGATTTCCATTATGGCTTTAATTTTTTTGCGCAGTGTAGTTGTTGATTATAAAATAACACTTGGAGATTCGAGCAAAATACTAACTAACTCGTGACAAATAGATGGGTAGTTAAATAAACGAGAATATGTTTCGACTTTCAAATCAATTTTCTTAATTTTTTTCTTGGAATGATTTAATTGCTACAAAATATTGTGAGAACTTCAACTGATACACGAGAGAATTAGTATTTCAACTAACGTGTGGTAACATGTGGTAAAGTAAGTAATAATTAATAACTGTTACATTGTACTTTCAATACGCTTATTAATAAAGAATACACTTTTAAAAACTATTTTTTATTGTAGGGTTCCGTCAAGTATTTTGCTTGTCAAAAGGGTTCCGTCCTCAAAAAAGTTTGAGAACCACTGATCTAGAGTGCCCTGCCTAGGGTCAGTGAGACTACTGAGCATTTGCGATAACGAAGAGTGGGAAATTAGGGGCATCAACGGATGCAGTTTCTTTATTTGTCTCTGTTTTGAGCCACATATGGTATCCATGGATACATAATTATATGTCCCTTCTCTTCTCCCTAGGCATGCGTATAGCGATGACTGACTCTGGATTTAAGGGGAACGATTGCCACACTTTTGTATACTAATACTTAACGTATGGTCCTAAAGTTTTGGGAAAAATTTCACCTGGTCTGGTTGAGAAGCAACGTGTCAGGGGAATTATTAGGCAAATCGAAAATAATGGTCCCTTGTCTGCTATTTGAATTTTGATTTATAATAAGGATAGTTAAGTTAAATTTTTGAATAATTTGATAAAAATATAAGATTATTTGAGTCAGAGTTATATGCTTTTAAAATTTTTCCCAAAACTTTAGGACCATACGTTATTAGCCATTACGCTCAAATTCTATATTTATAATTCTATGGTTAAAACATGTTTCGATCTTAGACCATAGAAAGTCTGAAGTTTCGATGAAGATGCATAGAAACTCTGGTATAACGTACAGTGGCTTCAATAGGGTCATAGAACACGTTTTTGCACAAACATGGCGGATATTTGTTTACATTTGAGTGTCGAGCTGTTTGACATTTGTCTCCATTTTGGGCTTTATACACCATGACATGACAACAAATCAATGAAAGTCCGCCATTAGTGGTCGAAAACAGTCCGACCAATCAAAACGTGAACGTCTATTGTCGCCACTGTCCTGTATAAAGCCACTGTAGTATAACGACCCTAACTAACAATCGTGACCAAAATTGAAGATCAAATCTGCACTCTTGATAGTAGAATTTGTTCTAGTTCCAGAATTATCCGCAATATTTAACGGTCGTGGCGCTATTACGGATGGAATTTTTGAATGGATTGACGTTCGACCAAATCGAAAATATTAAAAATGTTTCGTGGCTGCGCCGCAATGTCATTTCAGTATCTTTTCCGTTGTCGATTTGAGCTATTGATACATCAATCAATAGTGACATGACCACAGAATGACAGTTTTATGTGATGGAACTGAACCAAGATGTCAAGAATATATACACAAATTATTGTTTGACAGAATTATCGACTGTCAACACAACACGATCACCAGAATAAATTCGCATATTTGAAATAACTAATAAAAATCTATCATAGGCGCATTCGGTATTCCCTTTCGGATGTGGATCGGACACAGAACATCCAATAATTCGGAGCTCTCTCTCTCTGGCTGAAAGAGAGAGATCCGTATTTATTAGATGTTCTGTGTCCGTTTTCTCTCGTTCCACTTCCGGATTGGTAATAACGAAGGCAAAACATAAATTGTGGATAGCGCCACCTGAAGTGGAAAGAACAAAACTTTGCTAATATTCTTAATTTAGTCGAAACAAAATCTGATCGGTGCAAACACCCGGTGTTTAGACATCTCAGTGCCAACACAAGGTATTCTATCATAGAACTTATAGTACATGGAATGCTATTTCCAGATCAAAAAGTTGGTAAACATCTCATGTTGGAGGAATCTCTAAATTTTCATGTTCCCATGGATACGACCTGTCACACCGAACAGAAACACAGAAATGTTTGCCGAAATGCCAAGTGAATCGGATCTTGACGATTAAATTCATAGTATTTCTGTGTTTCTGTTCTGTATGACAAGTCGTAACCATGGCAACATGGAAATTTCAGTATTCCTTCAACTGGAGATGTTTACATAGAACTTATAGTACATGGAATGCTATTACCAGATCAAAAAGTGGGTAAACATCGCAAGTTGGAGGAATCTCTAAATTTCCATGTTCCCATGGATACGACCTGTCACACCGAACAGAAACACAGAAATGTTTGCCGAAATGCCAAGTGAATCGGATCTTGACGATTAAATTCATAGTATTTCTGTGTTTCTATTCTGTATGACAAGTCGTAACCATAGCAACATGGAAATTTCAGTATTCCTCCAACTGGAGATGTTTATCCACTTTTTTAAGCTGAGCAGCAAGGCTAATGGCATTCCATGTACTATAAGTTCTATGGATGTTTATCCATTTTTTCGAGCTGAGCAGCAAGGCTAATGGCATTCCATGTACTATAAGTTCTATGTATTCTATGCATCTATGTTTCGATGGAAGTTTTGACATACACATCCTTAACAAAAGAGGTGCGTTTGAGTTGACGATCGGCGGAGCGAGTAGAATAGTGAACGCAGTAGAAAGAGGAGATCCCGAGCACTTTTGTCAAATCGAACACGGTGGAGTCAAAGATTGCTTACCTAACCTAACGGAAGAATTGTATTGTGACAGAAATTCGAATTTATTTTTGAGAAATAAAACTTTAAAGTAGACGTGGAGTGCGCTCGGAGCATTTCGACCGTCAACTCGAACGCCCCTAATAAAGACATCTGTCATTACAAAATAGCGCCACTACCGTGAAATAGAATAGAACAAATACTACAATCGAGAGTGCCGATTTGATCTACAATTTCGGTCACGATTGTTAGGGAGGAGACGTTGCACCAGGGTTTCTATCCATTTGACACTTTGTGCATGATGAATGAAAAAGGCATTCTTTCTCAACTCAGCAGTATGCGGATATTATGTTTGTTTACAGATATCCAAATGGAAACTACAGAAAAGCAACTCGATAATGCCGAAAGAAGTATACAATCTGGCAACACAGAAGAGTGCATCATTCTGAAGACTCGGAGAATCAGTTTATCATGCACCAAAAAAAAAAGGCATTTGTTCAACAGAAGTGACAATGATAATTTTGGTCCCTTTCGTAACAGAACAGTCTGAAACAAGTAAAATGTTGTGAATGACGAAAATAGAAAATCACAATGTTGAATGTGAACCCGCACAACAACTGACAACTTTTCGGATTATCCTAAATAGAGAATATTCGTCTAAAAGTTCGAATTACTCCGGGAAGCTTCGAAACATTTATCTTTCACGCGTTGGCCGTTTCTCTAAACCCGTCTTATCGAAAGATTGAATCAAACCGGCTTCAAAATATCGAAGAATTTGGATATTAGAATTTGGACATTCACGTTCGTGCTACTCACCAGTGGCAGGATGAATAATCGATATAGCGTTCGGTCTTCTATGCTTTTGTGGTCTGACATAATCATGAGAAAAATCTAGATTATCTCGGTGTTCCGGAAACCTATCTGAAAATAAATTTCAAGAAGATATCGTGAATGATTTTCTTTATAATTTTGGGCGAGGTTGAGAAAGAATGATCCCGAAATTCTCATGAAAGAATTTGCTTTAAAAATCAAACATCATGGCACGTGAAAAAGGAATATATCGTTAAAAAAAATCGATCTGTTCCCGGTCCCAATATCAGTAGAAGCAGAGACCCTTTTGAGACTACGATCTTGGAATTTACACAAACCGATACTACTCACCAGTAGAAGGATGAATAATCGATATAGCGTTCGGTCTTCGTTGCTTCTGTTGTCGAGGCAATGTCTGTTGATTGATGACAGGTTGTTGTATGGGTATCGTAGAAGCTAGAGGGGCCTGATTGGGATTCGATGGCGTCGAGGCAGGCTGCGTTGGCGGTACTTGTCTTTGAACAAAATATTGGTCTGGAAAAAAGAAATATCCTTTTATTTTCACAGCATATATTCATTCCGCGTTTTCATAAAGATGAGATTAGAATGACTAATCTCCGAATCATATTTCAATATAGTAGCATAGTTTTTCGAAGAAAATTAAAAATATCAATAGAGAATACTTACATGTCTGAGGCGATAGCGAGAGTTGAGGCTGCGAGAACGGGTAAGGTGGATACTGATGGCTTTGTAGTAAAGTAACTTGCGGTTGGACATAGTTTTGCCGTTGCTGTGGTGTATTATAGTATCCCAACGGGCTTATGAATAAATTCGAACCCATCGGAGGTACTTGCATGTATTGATTTGAATAAATCTGAAAATTAACCCATTTGATTACACTCGAACACCACTCAGTTTAGGGGTTCCCAATATCAGACAGGAATAAGTTTCACTCACTCTTTGTGGATTGTTAGGCATTCTGGCGTTCTGATTAGGTGGTGGTCCTGGAGGTCTATTGTAACTATACTGTGTTGATCGTACTGTGCTCTGGGGTTGATACTGTAAAATAAACAGAATTTTTCCATGTTGTCCAAGATTCATCCAAAGAAATTTACGGTATACTTCTATCATTAATCATTCATTCATTGTTGAAATTCACACTAGTCACAGAAATTATCGCATAATTGATTTTAGACAAATGACTAACTATTTTTTGAGTCTAACCTATGGCTGGCCATGCTAACACTTCCATAACAATTACATCAATATACTCGGTTGTTATTCAATCAACGTACATACAGCCCAATACGGAAGTAAAAAGTATCACATTTTCTTCAAGAAGCTTTACCACGATCAGCTATGAAAGTTCTGGCGTCAAATTACTCAATTTTATTCAAATTCACTTCTATAATGACCCAATCAACTGTAACAATGGTAACACTGCTCTGACATTTGACTTATAAGACATACGACATAGAATCGACACAGTGTCAAATCTACCAGTGTCTATTCATTGTTGTATTGATAACCTGCAGAGACATAATGTAATTGTGACTAGAATACTATAAATAAGATATTATAAATACACTCAACCCCTAGAAATTGTCTATGAGGATTTCTCACCAACAGAAACAATTTTAATATCTATTTCACAATTTGACGATATTATGCCATACTTTTTGCGACTAATGTTCTATATTGCATCACAGGTCTATTTCTCATTTTTGATTTTCAGACTTTCTTCATAGAGAAGGCTGTATTAATATTCATACTCACTATCATAGGGGTTGGTTGGGGCACTGCCTGGACCTTAAGGTCCTGGTTAGGCGGCGTGGGGGCCTGGTTCGGAGGGCCTGTTTGAGCAATGCCCCTCAATCCAACTCCCTGAGTAGAAGCTTGATTTTGTGGTACATAACTTTGACTTGCTAGAAAGCTCTCTCCTGAAAAAATATACATATAAATATAGCAGATAAAATATCACAAACCTCAATAGAAAAAATTGTCTCTACATGGACCCACTATTTTTCAATTCTTAACGATATATGTATAGGTCTTTCTTGTGTTGTCACAAGTTTTTCGATGGGTTGGTGTCAACTTAAGATTTCACAGTTTTATTCATTATTTTAATTCTTTATTATAGTGTTATTTTTGTTTTACAGAAAATATCAAAGATTTATTATGGAACAATAAAAAATGTCCTGGTCTTTATTTGTGAGAAAGGAAAGAATTGTGCGAAAAATATAGTGTTCATTCATGTCAGTTAAATGGGAATGTATCGAGGACTTTGTCCACCCTCATACTTACGAGCAGGTTGCAATAGCTTCGTAGGCTGATATCTGATTAAATGGTGAAGGAAAAACAAGAAAAATATATGATATATACATGAAATGACCCATCTGTCAACAGTTTGCTGAAATTTTCATAGTTATCCAAAGTTGCTAATAGTTGAAATGGAGTAAACGAAAATATCACGTGAATAGTGATGCTCATCTCCTCCTCTTCAGTTTTGGGCTGGCAACGCTCCTTGCTGACATTCAATCATTTTCTTTTTTATTTACTTCATTCTCGAAAATGTATTTCTACATTACTCGACTAGACCCTGATACATTGTCCAAAATGTTTCAGTTGAAATTAATTTCGAACAGCTTATCAAAATTGTTTACAGCTGCTATTTGCGACATCTGCCATTGACAATGGACCAAGGATTTCTACCTGCGAATACGTGTTTGCGCCCCTATTATAAAGGAATTTTTCGGAAAACCCCACTCACCATGGAACCTAGGACGATAAGTCACGAACTTCGGTTGCTTAGGCTTATTCGTCATTTCAACACAATACAGCAACTGACCAAATATGCGTTCCACTGAGGCGATTCTATCCCAGTATTGTGGAACCTACTGCGCATATCTTGCTGAGTACATCCAATAATGGGGTGCTATAAGGGCACTAAATCGCAAACACATACAGGGTGTTCCGTAAAGCGCACGTCGAACGGAAGGGGAGTGTAGATTGAAGGGTTGACAGAAATGTTTCAATAAATATTGCTTTTCTGATTATTTTCTAACTTCCACAAAAAAGGGGAGAGAACTTGAACAATCTCTATTAGAAGTTTTAGCAGGTCAAGCTATAGAGGTTTTTTCCTTCTTAATGTATTATACAGTGTGTTTCGGTATGACTTAGCTATAATTTAAGGGCATTAAATATACCTAATTTTATGGACAAAAACACCCACGTAGCGGAGTTTACCCCCCTATTTTTGGAATAGCGGCCATTTTAAATCCATTTTTTTTATTTTAGTTGACTCTTTCAAATTATATCGATTTCATAGATGTGAAAAAAATGTTTTTTGAAAGATAATACTACCACCTTTCATTAAAATAGAACAATTTGAAAACATTCAACTCAAAAATGTCATAAAAAAATTCTTGTTAAAAATTTACTGAATTTTTTAGTAAATCCTCAATAGTACAAAAACTAGCACATTTTTTTTTCAATTAACCAACACGCAAGGATATCAGCTACAAAACGACACCACATAATTTCTGTATGTTACATAATTTGAGAGTTATTGCTGTTTGAACATGACCCTTATGAAAATTGATGAAATAAAATGAAAACTCAGTACTGTACTTCTGATCATTTTTAATGATCATTCTAACAAAGGACCCTGCACAAATCAAATGGGAAATGGATCCCAGTCGAATTGGCTGAAATTTGAATATGTTGTAGTTTATGCATTTCTGATCAATAGTCTTCATGGACCCGAGACCTAAAAATGGACAGTTTTTTCGGTATCGAAGGTCGAAAGTTGCGACTAGTGCACGCAATCAAAAATGAATTCCCATCTTTTAGGTACTTTGGGCGACGGCATGCATACGTGTGCATAAAATTAAAATATGTATTTGAATGTGAATTACTGCAGGGTTTGAATTTTCTTGTTGTTTTCTGTTTTCGGCATCTAGCACTGTTTGAATCAGTATAGTTGAAGGGTAGCGAATAGGATAACGTACACGTAATAGATGGTAATTCATTTTTGATTCCGCACTAGTCGCAACTTTCGACCTTCAATACCAAAAAAACTGTCCATTTTTAGGTCTCGGACCCATGGAGACTATTGATCAAAAATGTATAAACTACAACATATCCAAATTCAGCCAATTCGACTGAGATCCATTTCACATTTGATTTGTGCAGGGTCCTTTATCATAAAAATCGCTCAAAATGGCCGCCTCTGCTTTGTAGACAGGCAGTGGCCCTTATGACGACTTCTCTTGTTTCCCTGGAAATCAATGCAGTGTCTGCTCTTATTTCGTTTGCAACAGTCATTATTTTTTTGCACCAGTTCTTCTCTGATGTTTGGAACTGTGGAATGTACCCTTTACTTCATCCATCCCCATATAAAATAGTCTAGCGGTGTTAAGTCCGGAGAGCGTGGTGGCCAAGCCACTATTCCACCACTGCATTGATTTCCAGGGCTACAAGAAAAGTCATCATAAGGGCCACTGCCTGTCTACGAAGCAGAGGCGGCCATTTTGAGCCATTTTTATGATGAATTTGTTAGTTTCATCATCAAAAATGACCAAAAGTACAGTACTGAGTTTTTATTTTATTTCATAAATTTTCATGTTTAAACAGCATTAACTCTCAAATTATGGAACATACAGAAATGATGTGGGTGTCGTTTTGTAGCTGATATCCTTGCGTGTTAGTTCATTGAAAAAAATTATACTTCAATGTGTTAGTTTTTGTACTATTGAGGATTTACTAAAATATTCAGTACATTTTTTGACCAAATTTTTTTTTAATAATTTTTTTATGACATTTTTGAGTTGAATGTTTTCATATCGTTCTACTTCAATAAAAGGTGGTGGTATTATCTTTCAAAAAACAATTTTTTCACATCTGTAGGACCTTCATGTCCAAAGAAATCGATATCATTTGAAAGAGTCAACTGTGGGTGTTTTTGTCGATAAAATTAGGTATAATTGATGACCTTAAATTACCGTTAAGTCATACCGAAACACACGGTATAGGGTGTCACGCAGTTGGTGTAACTATTAATTTGTTGCGCCTACTTTGGTCCATTCTGTGTAACTGTGTGTTCTTTTTTTTAATTTGGCTCTATTGCAAATTGACTAATACCATAGATCACGCGAACTACTAATAAGGCTGATCCGTTGAACACGATGATATGAATATCCAAATTCATTTGAGAGAGTCAAAAAGTCAAGAAATAATATAGAAAAACACCAAACAAGGAGATAAAGAAACAATCTCACATAATCTTGGAATATACCAAGAATCGAAAGATAAGAATATTAAATAAGCAATCAATTAGCGCCGATAAAGGAAGATTTTTCAATATTGAAGATAAATCACAATGATGGTGAGAAGGAATGTAACGGGATTGAAAAATTAATTATGGACTATGGATTTCTACTCGTCTAGCCGCAAGACATCGGGGATATCTGTAAATAATTGCGCCCCACTGCCGCAATCGATGTTTATGTAAACATCTCGATATCCTGTGTTGTACAGTGTGTCCCTCTCGAGAACAGAAGAGATCAAAAATTTGAATTAACCAAAAGTTAATCATAGCTATCGACATGAAAATCGTTCCTTGAATCGTGAATACGTTAAGGTTTATCACGTGGTTTGAGCTTGACAGTGCAGCAGACAAAGAGCAACAGGTAGAGACCAAGTCTGTACAACATTGGGTGACTCTATCAAGTTTGGTTATGTAAAAATGCACGTCCGTGTAGAAAATCGAATGCGAATATCGTTCTCATTTATCGGAGATATCAACAAGCCATGAAACGAGAACTGCAACGTTCGCAAATACCGAGATGCCGGTTTCGGCGTGACGTAATGATATCAATAGTGAAGGTAATATTATCGCCGGGGAAACACCGCTGCCTGGCACTGCCTAGAATGCAACTCTTACCAATTTTTCCTGTGGCCACATCTCTCCAACGAGACACGCCCCGTAAACGGTCCTTTTCCAGCTTATCCGAGCGAAATGTTCATAATTTCACTCTTATTCGATATTTCTAATGACGCCCCTGAGTCAGCTTTCCGCAATTTAAATCAGCTGTTTTTTTAGCGTGTTTGATTTGCAAGATAACCGTTATCCGCATTCTTCGCGTAACTGGGTCTCTAACAGTGTTGTTCCTTATTCGCGCGGTGAAAGAAATGAAATGTCGAAGGAATTATCGCTTGAACCTCCGTCGGAAATTATGAGGACAAAAGGAATAGGAAAAATTCCAGATCTTCCTTCGAAACCGGCAAAATATCAAAGGAACATCTGTGTGAAAGTTTATGTGACCCCTCCAAGTAACTTTGGATCACCTTTACACTCATTGACTATCCCAACTCTTCAAAGGACCCCGCACACTTACTTAGGAAAAGCGGATCCAGTGAATTTTCCCCATTTTTACATATTATATTTATATCAACCTTAAGAACAATATATCAGATTTTCACGAAGGTCTTACATCCGGTTTGGTCTATAGAGCGTTCCAAAATTGCAGCTACGGAAAAATGAATCTTTAGATTTTGATGATAATTCTTCTAATTTTCAGAATTTCATCATGATGCCTTGGGTTCTCAATAACAAGATATAACAGATATCCAAACACCGCCCACCACGTTGAGTTTCGTTATACAGGCTGTTCCATGGAGCTGAATAAGTAACTGAATGTAACTTTGTTAGTGACTTTAGGACCACCCTGAGTTTTTCAAAATATGATACCATGATGTATGTCCACCTCTGTAGAAAGTTTTATTAATGTACAAAGAACAGTTGCAAAATTATTCAGGTTTAAATTCGGATTTCATACAATTTTTCTTTAAAATTTATCTGTAGTTGAGATTGCTGTCAAGGAATATAGGTTTTCATTCAGTATAATTATTATGATAGGTATTGACGGTCGGTCCAAAGGTGTTTTTATTCAGGAATGTACAGGATGGACTTAATTCAGTGTCACTAATCTCCTCATTTCGCTATCTAAAAATCCGTTTCTATAGAAAAACAGTATTATCATTCCAGGTTGTTGTATCTTTGAGCACTCTAAGGATGCATATTTTTTTAAATATTATACCATAAAAACCAGAGTACGCTTGTTATGTGAGAACATGTCCCCAGGGTTCTGGCTCCAGTAATGGTGTATATTGAACTAAAACCTGAATGATTTGACAACAATCTTTTAATTATTTATACACGAGTGAAATTTTTCACAAAGGTCGACATACTATTATGGTATAATATTTTAAAAAATATGCATCCTAAGAGTGCTCAGAGATACAACAACCTGGAATGATAATATTGTTTTTCTATATAGACAAATTTTGAGATAGAGAAATGAGGAGATTAGTGACACCGAATTATGTACATCCTGTACATTCCTGAATAAAAACACATTTGGAACGACCGTCAATACCTATCATAATAATTATACTGAATGAAATATTCCTTGACAGCAATCTCAACTACAAATAAGTTTCAAAGAAATATTTTATGAAATCCGAATTTAAACCTGAATAATTTTGCAACTGTTCTTTGTACATTAATGAAACTTCCTGCAGAAGGGGACATACATCATGGTATCATATTTTGAAAAACTCAGGGTGGTCCTAAAGTCACTAAATAAGTTACATTCAGTTACTTATACAGCTTCATGGAACAGCCTGTATAACGAAACCTAACGTGGGGAGCGGTGTTTGGATATCTGTGATATCTTGTTATTCAGAACCCAAGGCATCATGATGAAATTCTGAAAATTAGAAGAATTATCATCAAAATTCAAAGATTCATTTTTCCGTAGCTGCAATTTTGGAACGCTCTATAGACCAAACCGGATGTAAGACCTTCGTGAAAATCTGATATATTGTTCTTAAGGTTGATATAAATATAATATGTAAAAATGGGGAAAATTCACTGGACCCGCTTTTCCTAAGTAAGTGTGCGGGGTCCTTTCTAAAGAAAAATTGATAGCTACCCTTTGTGTTACCAATACACTTATTCGAAAAGTTAATAACCTTTTCGCCGGAACGGGGTGACCGAAAGTTCTGTCCTCTCATCAGCATCCTAAATTTTCATTCAACATTCTAATGAATACCATAATTAGCGTACTGGGTGTATCTTTAACGCGGTCATAATAAATTGCTCACCGGTGTGTGAATATTCCTCCGACGAGATTTCTTCGACACAAAAATAAAATCCACAATGATGAGATCTATCTTCGAGATGAATTAGTTACGAAGAAGAAAGTACCGATATGGGATTTGAATGTTCTCTTCCGTTCGCATCGGCCAACTGATTTCGATTAATGTGATTTATGAGGAATGCTTCGGTCGTAGGAAAATTGGAACTCGATAAGCGCTTAATTCTAATTTGACAAACTGCCAGTCAGTGGCTGAGCAAGTATAACTGTATAAGGATTGAGATTATTAATCCTTCTTGAAATGTAGAAGTAAATGATACTATTATGCGAAAATTCCATCCCATTTATTCATTTATCACAAAAACTTTTCAGTTGGACGCCCTGTAGGTATTCTCCATTCACTTTTATGAAGTATCCCGGTTGGCGAAGATTAAGGTTTATCATGTTTTTTCACTTAAAACTGACGCAGGTTAGAACTCGTGAAATGGCTAATAATTCTCAGAGACGTTGCCAATGGTAATTTCTATTTACTCCTTTTTAACTTTGTGAATGGAGTTAGTTCTTTCGGGGTTTAACTGTGACATAGGTACTACACAGTACTACTCTCGGTACTACTACATTTTCATACTGGAGTATTTCAAGTTGTGCAAAAAAGTACTATTCAAATGTCTTCTGTAGGCTTATTTCTTGGGAATTTAGAAAAGTGGGGTCCGTCTGTTCGTACTTCGAGTACTTTTGTTTTTTTTTCGATTGAACTATCACAAAGTAATGGTTCATTCTATCCATATTTTTTCAGTAAAATTTGAACACTCGATTTTTGATTTCCTTACAAGAAAAAAGCATAACTGAATGTTCCATGTTTATTTATATACGTGAAATATTTAGAGTATTAACAGAGAAAAAAGTTTCTTCAACATTCGCCAGGTCTTTGGAATTATTGAATTCACATAATATTTTCTCGAATTCATTATTTCCCCAAAGTAAATAAACATTTTGATAAATACGTAATTACTACGAACTACGACCCCTATGTAGAAACGACAACGTTGCTTAGTTATCTGACAGGAAAATGACTATAACCTAACATTTTCAACACGGTGGAATGTGTCGGAAATTCAAGGCCAACCGGGATACATTATAGAAGTGACTGTGTGTGCTGACCAACTGGCAATACCGTTCAAAACAATGGTGCCAACGTCATAATTAACCTCATTATCGTTTGGTTACGAAATAATAATAATAAATAAGAAAATTCTCGTTGCAAGTTAGCTGCACTATGTTTATCGGAGAACAAATCGCAGTTCTCGAATTCCCACAACTGGTTTTCGCAGAATAGTCCATCAGTCTGGAAATGCCATCGATTTGTGAAGGACAACCAGGTCGTCACAATAACATTAGGAAGTGACAGATACCGATTATGTTCCAATACAGATATGTACTAAATAACGTTGTTCTTCGGAAAATTACTCGATTGATGATTTTACACATAAGTTTAGTGATAGATAAAAACAAATATTTCCAATCGAAAATAGCTTTATTGTTTCTCAAAGTAATCTCGATCAAGATAGATGCATGCGTTTGAACCAATTTTCCAAATACTTATTCGATTTCTTTGCAACAATCGATACGACCATTTTGAGCGATTCTCAAGTTATGCATTATATAAAGCCAACAAATATTTTTGACAGCAATTGTTCATGCAACTCTTTATAAAGTTGTGACACCCAATTCCTCGTCATACAGGTGTCCCGTTGATGGCGCGCAAACGGAAAGATGCAGATAACTTGGCCCATAACCTGTCAGAAAAATGAAAAGTATTCTTCATGGAAAATGTTACTATTTTCGATTATTTTCCGAAATGGTCTGAAATCTCCAACTTTCGTCAATGTTTTTGCCGTCACTTCATTTGTACTGATCAGTCTATGTGCGAGACACTCTTCTACATGGAATTTCAACTAGTAACGACTCCTGCGTCAAAAATACAAGTCAATAAACGACCAGAAAAGCCGCGTTCTTCACTTAACTAAGATTCGATCAGTGGAAAAGAGTACTACCAGAAAATTTAGGCTACATTCTTCTTCCGATGTTCTGCGAAATTTTAAACGATGTGATTCAAACACGAGGGAACTTTTCTATTCCGTTTCTATTTTTAATTTCTGCCAGGGAAATTGGGCAACGCGGTAGGCACATTCGAGAATACCGTCGTTGTCGGATCGATAGGATGGAAATGCAAGTTCGTCGTTTGTTCTTCTCTCTTCTCGGGTGTGCACTGTGCAGCAATGCAAAATGGGTCACAACGTGCGTCTGACCCGGTTCTGTCGTGTCCCGTCGGTTCGTCTGGCGCAGCCCAAGGGCCTGTCGAAGGTTTTCGTATCGAACGAATTTTTTTTTATCGTAATGATCCCTAATGCCGGCCATTCACGTTACGGTCTACCGGAGAGGTATACCTGCGCAGGCATGCCTGTGCAGGTCAACCGGAGCGTGTGTGGGATTAGACCTGTGCAGTTTTTTCAACCTGTACAGGCGACCGTTACGGTCTACCGGTGAGGTATACCTGCGCAGGCATGCCTGTGCAGGTCAACCGGAGCGTGTGTGGGATTAGACCTGTGCAGTTTTCTCAACCTGTACAGGCGACCGGTGCAAGATCGAAAATCAATATTTTTGAGTGACACCGTACGATGTGCCTGTGCATGTGTGCATGTACAGGGTGGGCAAAATTGGTGCTACATAAACTAAAACATATGATACATTTCTGAAACGGAAAAAAAAAGGCGATTCTTTCTAAGTCAGTTCAAACTACTGTTTCCATAAGAAAAAACACAACTTACGCCACTGGATTGCTATCAGAAAAGTGCCTGTATAATGTTTTTATTCCAACATCCTAGCATAAACAGAAACGGAGATAATGACCAAAGTTGAAATCGCCAAAATTTCAATTTTGGCCTATTACTCGGAAACGAAAGAAGATAGAGGAATACAGTTGATGGCGTTATCAGTATCTTGAAAGAAGAGGACTATAAGGTGCCATTCATTTTTCTCTATCTCCTCGGGTTAAAAAGTTTGAGTTCATATAGCAACAATTTTGCCCACCCTGTACACCGGTCGCCTGCGCTGGTCACGTAATTTGCTGTCATAAACGTTGTCGCCGTCAGTTGTTTCCACGTCGAGTAGTGAATGATATCGTATTGTCACCTGTATCAAAAATCAATACGCAAAAATGGCACCAACAGATTCTACTAAAAATTTCCTTGAATATTTTATTGAAATATATAAAACGCATTCATGCCTATCGCAAGTCAAAAACAAAGCGTACCATGATCGAGACAAAAAAGAAGCTGCAGAGACACGACCGACGTCCGGTATACCTGCACAGGTATACCTGCGCAGGTATACCTCTCCGGTAGACCGTAACGTGTATGGCCGGCATAAGATACTCGGAGGGGGCGTCTTTAAAAGAAAAACAGAGCTCTTAAAGGAACCACAAGGGATTTCCTGAGAAAATATGGGAGATGTCCAAACTGGAAACTGGTAAACTGTCAATTATGCCACATGATCACATACTGAAACGGTATCTGTCGAAAAAGTGGGTCCAGAAGAATCTCAAAATCGTAGCGAAGCTGCGATACAGTGAGGAAATTTTTTACGGTCGAGAAGAGAAATAATCGATTCTAGGAGAATCGAGATTCATCAGAAAAGACGACCTGATGCCATTCCACATTCCAATGTTGGCGTTCTTTGCACCACTGTAATCGTTGCCGGCGATGCTCAACCGTCAGAGCTTACACAAGATAGGGTCCGATAATGCTGCAGTCCAAAAGACCTTATCCGTCGGTGAACCGTTCAGACAGTTACAGGATGGCCTTGTTCTCCTAACCACCCATCAGCCAAAGATTGAGTGGCCGCAAATCGGTCTCTGGCCATAATTCTGAGACGTCGATCGTAACTTCATTTGTGCCCTCCGACGTCCGGTGCCTACTCTTCTTCGATTTTGGGCATTATCAAACCACGCTCGACAACATCTCATAACAGTTGTTGGATTTCTGTTCGTACAGTTAGCGATTTCTCGAAATGACTACCCCGCCTCCCATAGACCAATAATTTGACCTCTCTCAAATTCACTTAGCTAGCGATAAATTCCGCGTGCACGTGCTCTAGGCATTTCAACAACAACTACATCGACTTTGGATCTCCTCGAACAGCTGGTTTGTTGTAAAATTTAAAAAATTGGTAAAAAAAGCCTAAAATATTTCAGGAAAGATCAATGGAAAATAGCTTGGTATTCATATTTTCCATAATTTTCCCAATTCTTCAGGAAAACTCATCCAACTTTAACATTTCGCCTATAAACCCACCCGATTTGCAGAGATCTACCAATAAGGATAACTACTTAGGTAGAACTAAGAGCTCTACCAGTAAAATATTAGTAAATGACAAGTCAGCGTGTTCGAGATGTTACAGGTACTTCAATTCACCTAAACACAGTATCCATGGAGCAATGGAGCGGTTACACTGGCGAGATGAATAGCGATACGTACCACCACAGTATAGACACTTAGTGCCGATTGCATCGTAGACAAAACGGTAGATTAAATCTTAAACCTCGATTAGTGTCTATGATAATCAATAGACACTAATCGAGGTTTTGGATTTAATCTACAGTTTTGTCTACGGTGCAATCGGCCCTTAGTGTCTATAACTCTATACTGTGGTACCACATTCAGCTTTACCCCCAATTATCCCCTGACCTAAATCCAATCGAGCACGCTTGGGACCAATATCAAGACCCTTGATGACCACAGACAGAAATACTCCAACAGGTGCAAGATATTCTGCCACAAATTTGGCAACGAATTGAAAGCATGCACAGAAGGTACCAAGCAGTTACTGAATCACGTAGAGAGAAGAAAATTAGGTTATACTCAAGAGAAAACTCACCACTGTTGACCTTGCGTGTATTAAATCGAGAAAAAAGTCGACCTAATAAAGAGTTGGCTCAAAAAGCGCATAAGGCGTGGTGGGATCACCAACGACCTTGACAAGGATCTCGCTCAAACGAACGAACGACTTTATTAATAGAAGCTTCCGTCTTTTGTGCGAGTTCGAGAGCAAGGACTACGTTCAAATAGGGCGCCAAGGCCTATTCAACAGATAACGCACTTTGAATGGCTAATAATAATGACATGATGTATTTACGACGTAATAAAGAGTTTATTATAACTACACGTTCCATATTGTTATACATACTTGATAGTCAGGATATAGATCGTTAGACTTTCTACGGTTTCGACAATAGACGAATTTTCCTCGTTGCTGCTTCGGTTCGGATGAACCCTCCAGATATGCCAAAGGTTGTCGAACCGATTGGTGTTTATGAAGTAAGGTAAATATTTTTTGTGATGGACTTCCAAAGTTTTACGTCGGAATAAACCAAAAGGACGCCGTATATTTTTATGGGAGAGTTGGAGAGGACAGTGGTGCAGCGACCTCCTGCCAGCGCGCGGGGTATTCCATAAAAAAATATGATCAGGTCGAGGAACGTTCGCTGAAACGGTTTTCTCGGAATCGGGGTTCTGACCTTCGGAGAACGTAGACGAAAAAGAGTCGGGTGTTTTATAGCAGACGCGGTCTTTGACGAGAAAGTCTAAAAAGGGTCCCGTTGACGACGTTTCACTTTTTTTGGAAGGAGGCAGCATCCGAATTCACATTTCTGTCGATGGATGAAAATTGCAAGACCTGATTTGGCCAAAGTGTCTGAAATATGACGATCTCTTGAAAAAAGGCTGACGAACAAGCTCTCAAAAATTGATTACTCCAAGTCGGTGCCTTGATATCCAACTTAAGGGTTTTTCCAATAAGAGGTGTTATTTTCACATTGGACTCAAAATGCTTTTTTACTAGCTTCTATTTAGTTTCACCTGATGTCCCGATGTCTGTCTGTCTATAATAAAATCTTGCAATTTAAATATGACACACTTCTAATCGTACGATTGATTTGAAATTTGGCAGGTGTAGGTACATAATTCTGGTGGCAATGCATCATGAAATATTTGTCGGAGGAAAAAAAACAAAATAGCGGCTCCAAAATGGCGGATGAGACGAATCCATTCAAAATTAGTATCTGGCGGTTTTTCGGTACGACAATGATGATTCTTCTGTCGAAATTTTCTGAGTCGGAAATTACGATTCTTCAAAATTGAGGTCAAGATGGCTTCTTCAAAATGGCGGATGAGTGATGTTAATATAGAAGCTTGTCTTTAACAATGTTTTGTACATAATAATAATCTTTATTTTGAAGAAAATTGCATACATTGGTCTGTAACAAACTATAAGACAAAATAACGTCAATAAACACAAGAATATAATTCTAATTTTAACAGTTTATTTCATAAGGTTCCAGGTTCAAAAGTAGCTCAAATATACTTTTTTTGAATCCTTTGATGTTATTTACTAATTTAATCCTTTTTGGTAGCTTGTTGTACATTTTTATGCAGTTATAGAATAGTACTTTCTCTGTCATGATTAGCCTATGTCTCGGATAATTATAATCAAGACTTCGTGTTTTAACTACTTTGTGACATACATCCCTCGAAGATAATATGCCTGATCTTGAAAAAAAATAACAAAATCTGTTGTATATACACTCCCTTAAATGTTAGTAGCCTATTTGCTCTGAATTTTACTCTACAGGTTTCCATATGTTTCAATTTCAACATTGTTCTAAGAGCTCTTTTCTGTATCATAAAAATCACTACCTCTACCACATCCATAGAATATTATGCCATATCTGATCACCGATTCAAAATTAGCATGTCATAATCTTCAGTGTTGTCAATTCTACTTACTGACCTATAATTCTCATGGAGTAAACAGCTGAATTCAATTTCTTACTTATGTAGTCAATGTGGCTATCAAACGAGAGTGTGCTGTCAATATACATTCCAAGAAATTCAGTATCATTTGTAACTTGTAGTGTGCTACTAGCAAGATTTATCTTGTCATAGTGAATTTTAATAATTTCAAAGCGTTGTGGAGGCGAGTATCGTTCCAATTTTATAAATGGCGTAGTTTCTACTTGTCAAATGATGACAGCTTCAAAAGTGACATCTATTCAAAATAACACCTGTTATTGTAGAACCCTTTGAATTATTACCCTGTGGTTTCTTGGTTGTGCTTTTGAAAAAAAACCAGAACTATTTTGGAACATCCTGTTTAGCTTCCCGTTCCCTAGACCCGAAGCCCACATTTCTTGCAACCGCGGGGAGTTCGCCACCCCCCCGTGTAAGATGCGGAGAAACTCCCTCGACGAGATAAATCTCCAAAACCGACGCTTGGGGAGCATCCACCCTCCTGACCGCTGAAGCGCGTCGCATACACGAAATGTTCCGCCGTCTGCGATAGGCCGTTGACACCCGAAAAAGGAGGAAATGACCGTGCATAGGTCGACGACGACACCGTGGCCGAGCTCTCTCTCGCGTAGCAAGGACGCCGATCTCTCGTCTCGTGACGTCGTCGCAGGGTTCGCCGTGCCGATCAGGAGCGTGGGCACCCCGTTTCGAGTTATGTATTTGCGACGTACGAGTTGCACCCTTCTCCGATTTCGAAGTATCGTTTCGGCGTTGCACAGAGTGACCAAAATTCGAGGCGCTCGAATGTCGAGGGTTACGAAGAAAGCAAAAAATGACGTCATTGAACTTATACATTGTAACTATGAGTTCTATGCTCCGTTCTCTTCTTTCGGAAACATAGAAGGCTGGAACCTACACGTTTCTATAACTCTTTGAAAGAAAGTTTCTAAAATCTAGGTCCAGAAACGCTTCGTTTTCGAAATACAGGATGGTAATGTTTGAATTCTTTCAACGTTTTTTCGATCTTCCAACAACCCGCGACACGAAAACGAAGCATGTGAGACTCTTGTTCCCAATATCATGCAAATAATGACTGCTCTTAGTTGGAACCTTCAAGCAACTCCCTGTACAGTTTAGACGCCAGTTTTGTCGAATTATTCCAGTTTTGTAACTGAGATTCAAGAGCATCGCATTAGGATCACCCTGTAGAGTGTGATGTTCAGGAACAATAAAACCGGTTTCAATCTATTTGCGGACCATAGAAGATATTCGAAAGCTTAGTCATCGGGGATCGAAAATGATTCGAAACCTGGGGAGATCACAGTAACAGCACCCTCCCTGAAGTGAGACAAATAACCGAGGGGTAAACCGGTTGCAATATTTTGTACACCACAATGCCAAACAATGCCACATTTACATTGAGCTTATGGCAGACAATGCAAACAATGCCGGCAATGCCAGCAAATGCCTGCTAATGCCAGCAAATGCCTGCCAATGCCAACAAATGCCTGCAAATGCCAACTAATGGCAAGCGTCGTTCGCCTATACTAAACATTGTCAGATTTGCCAACCAATCCCAAATCATGTTTAATCATTAGATACTAAATTTGACTATACGGTAAAATTAGGACTAAGAAGACAAGCAAAGCTAATACATGTTTTATATGGTATTGAGATAAAAAAAGTGCAATCACAGTAACTCCCGAATATTCCATGCTCTCTTGTTCCTTCCTTCTTTTTTTTCACATTTATTCCGAAGAGGTCATTAATCAGCATTTTTTTCACATTTTTTTCATTCAAGTCCAGTTCTAAAAAACCGAAAGATTTCAGTTTTATTATACAAATGTGCGAGCAGAACAAAACAATAAACGGGAAACACTATAAGGGACCGATGGTCAGTCGGGATCGGCGTTTGAACTGGATTTTGCAATCCAGGCATGCGTATCATCAGTCGACCGATGGAACAAGCGCGAGCATCGGTTCGGCCCGCTGCGTATGCGTTTCGTCGGTCCAAGTCGGGGCAAAAGGGACAAAGGAGGTTTTCACATACATGGGGAATGGATCATCATTCATCAGTCCAGATACAATTACGGTGTCGCACATGTGATTGAATATTCTGGAGATTTTTACGTATTTACGAAAGGATTGTATTATTAAATGGATAAAAGTCAATAGGAAGGACAAATTCAATTTCGAAACTGAAATGCTCATTACGTCGTAGAAAGAAAGGCGGAAATCTGGGATACATCCTCAAAAAATTATGAGAATAAACATTTGAAATTTGAATATTGGGAGGATATGGCTCAGATCTGTTTATTGCAGGAAGTTTTCAAGAATCTTTTTCAATGACAACAGCAAGAAGCAAGTAAGTTCGCAAATTTTTCAACAGATTGATCGACGATAATGTCCTCCCTCCCCCCAACATTTCGTGTGAGGTCCTTGGGTTTCGATATACAGGATGATAAGAATGAAATTTAAAAGTTCAATGAAACTTGAATCTATCAACGCTCCTTCATCTTCAAATCCCTAGCGGCGACTGCTTTTCGCATCCATGGGAAAACAAATACAGTCGACTGATGATCAGATCGTCCGACCATGAGGACTGATCATCAGTCCCATGTGGAACGGCTCTCACCGTTAAACCAATAAATTCGAGTCAAAATAATACTTCACTACTAAAATAACATTCAGTGAAATAAAAGCGGAATTCTACAAAGAGACGCCATGTTCTGATGTTCATTTAACGACAATTGAACGAAGTATTTGAGGTTATAAATTGGAAACATAACCTCATACAATGCCAGCGAATGCCAAACAATTCCAGCAAATGCCAAACAATGCCTGCAATTGCCAAGCAATGCCTGCAAATGCCGGCAATGTCAACCAATGCCAGCAATGCCCATTGCCAGCAATGCCAACCAATGCCATTGGCAATGCCCGATGTTGTACACCATATTGCCAACCGGTTTACCCCTCGCAAATAACACAATTCCCCCGGCAGCTGTTTCCAAAAATGAGACATAATTGACAGAAGCACTGAGGATCATTCATGACATGCAAAGTTATGAACAATGCAATTAATGAAATCTTCGAGAACCATTGGGCGACAGGAATTATATTAGTTAATTAATCCATTCAAACTTATCAGTTCTGCAATGCAAC
This sequence comes from Adalia bipunctata, assembly GCA_910592335.1. NCBI lineage: Eukaryota > Metazoa > Arthropoda > Insecta > Coleoptera > Coccinellidae > Adalia > Adalia bipunctata. Next base: position 26,194,802 of record OU342950.1, read on the forward strand.
TCCACTGCTATTTTTTCCTCTCTTCCCTTGAAGAATATAATTTTGAAAAGATTGAAGATATTGTAAAAAAATTAGTGAAAACCTTCGCATTCAATGGCATAAAGGAAAATCATGGAGCAAATATAATGAAAACATGTGTACCTATCAATGAAACTACAGAAATGACACAGATATTGCATATGGACATGATTAAATTAAATACACCGAAGACGACAAGAAGCAAGGTCAAATATTGGGATAGGTCGTCGTTGTAGCCACAGGCTACATTTCGTTCAACCATTCTGAAATAGATGGAAATAAATTGAATTATTCCTCAATAGAAAATCACAAAATCGATTCAGCATTTTACAGGCACCTAGGTGAATCGTTCTCAGCACGTGGCATTCACTGTCACTTATACGGCAGATACAGGTTCACCAGTTTCACAGGCAGAGTGGTCAACAAATATCTTTTCAAAAATCGTTTCTGTTTCACCGACAACATAAACAACGTGGCAACAGTGCGGAACAAACTATAGAGATTTCATCCTATCTAAGCAATAATCAGTCCACATTCCAAGCTTTAAGTGATATTATACCGGCTCTTAATGAGTTGTCAATGTACATCCTCAAAAATGTGATACCAACGTGCATCAAGCTACTTCAAAGGAAATCATAAAAGGGAAAATTATCTAATTTTAATTTTCCAAAAGAACATTATGCTTAGCAGTTAAATTTTTATATAACCTTACAAAAAATAAAGAAAAAGATGAAATTCTTCCAATTCACGACAAGAAAATTTCAGCAAAAGAATGTCCACTGCCCACTAGATAGAAATGCAACGTTGCCAAATATCAGGTAGCAAAAATAACACTTACTTAGGTGGTTTGGTGAAGCTACCATGCGATAATGATGCGTGGGTGGAGGCAACAAGCACACCCCATCGTGTTTCATGGTACCATTGACGTATTGTGATCCCATTTTTGTTAATTCACTATGTTCTTACGAATACATTTATAAACAAATCCTTAAATGAATGAGGCAGTTCTTAAAATCTAGCAGTCTTATCAAAATGTTTCAACACTCATGACACCTTGATTTTTTCGGCTTTCATACGAGCTACAACTAATCGAAAAGAAAAATACGGAATTGCACTCAGATTCGTAGTTAATTAACATATTTCACGATTCGCAGGTAATTCTGATTCACTTTAACACTTGTCAAATTAAAAACCACTTTACATGTTGAAAAACTTAAAAGAAAAGGTCGATATTGTTGCAACACCAAACTTTCAGTAATTCCACGGAAAATTATGTACAAATATGCAATGAAAACGGGAAATCTTTTCTCACTTCCTTACGTTTAGGGTCGTTTAATAGCACTAACAAAAATCGATAAGGGCGTTCTAGGACTAAAAGAATGTTAAGAACACATGACACAAGCGTTCGAAACAGCCGTTTCGTAGTTAATTTATTAAATTGTCTATTGTTTCCGTAACAGAGATAATCTTGATTTAGAAAAATGCAACACTAAAAGATTCTGCTACACTGATTGTAACGCCATTTTTCTCATAAGAACTTGGAACAATCAATTTGGTTCCGAATTCGGCCGCAAGGCAACAACCGAAACAGTTACGCATGCGTGGAAAAGACATGATTGAATAGTTACGTAGAATGAAAATGGGAAATATTCATCAACTAGTTTCCATATTTTTTGGGAAAAATTATCCATTGAGTTCAAGTTATGGAAGTAAACGCTCAAAATTTTCATAAAAGACTTTCCAAAGTCAATATTCAACAGGATTACTCTATTGTACTATCCATGTGAAAAACATATTCCTTACCTGAGTCTGATTTGTGTCTACGTGTGGCATATATCACGAATAATTAAGAATTATATAATTATCCATAAAATATTACGAATTGATTTCTTCGTAAGAACCGACACAAGACATTCACAAGTAATACATATTTTCTCTAAACAGAGAACATCACCTGTAAATTCGAAACATGAAAATTTCCTTCCTGAGTTCTAATGAGATTAAATTAAGCGGAAACTGTTCTGTTTTGGAATAGTATACTCGGTGCAAACTTAAACATATGGTCATCAAAATTATTGTCGGATCAACGGTGTCGACTAGTGAACGTGTAATTGTATACTGAAATAATGAAAGTTTTGTAACCACCACTCAAAATAAATAGGGATTCGGTGGTACATTCACATTCTGATAAAAAATTTGTTGTAAACCTGCTTGTAATCGAATACGAACGGATATGACTCTCTGCCAAATATTAGTAACGCTAATTGCTAAAATAAAATTGATATAAAAGAAAATAAATTGCAATTCGGTTGAGATTGATGTCGTGTGACAGTTGACAGATGGGCGTAACTACTCTATTGAGGAAAAGGATACGTTGGATATCGAATTTGTTGCCCTCCAGCACCGGTTTGTTTAGGATTTCCACTCATCTCAGCCTCTGGTATTCAGCCCTTCACAGCAGCCACCACGGACCGTCCTCTATCTGCATAATAGGTTCCTCTGTTGATCAACACATCACAACACTAATATCACAAAAAAATTCTTATTGCAACTGAGTCATATTGTTTAAACGTTTGACGAAGCACTAATTGGAATTAATTTGTCACACAGAGGCTTTCTGTCCTACTGAAAACTCAACTTTTGATAATCAAAGGTTAAAATTTGGCAAAGATGGCGGAATGCTAACCCAAAAACATGTTTCAGGGACGTAGTTTCGAAGGACGATCCGAAAACTTGTTTATGAGTTCGGAAGAGTTCAACCCCAGTGATGTTTTTCACCAAATTAATTCAAATGTCACTTTAAGATAAGGAAATTAACAAGAAATTTTCATCAGAAATGACACGCGGCTTTCACGTTTTGCGACACAAGCACACCTATCGGAAAATTGCTACACTACGATAATTCCGCGGACCACAGAATAATTTGATAATTAATCGGAATTTTCATGAAAATTGAAGAATGATGGAATTTAATATAACATTATATATTAATGCATTCAAATAAATAAGTCCTAAACTATGGACTTTTTCTATCACTATTCATATATTTCTAGATTCTAGAAATGAAAGTATTCTTACAACACATGGATCCTTCTTGTTCATCAATAATTCGGTGTATTTTTTTCAAAATTTTGAAGAAGAAATAGTATTTCGGATAAACTCCATAGAAAGCAATCAGAGGTATCATCCGAGATAATATTCATTAGGAAACGGATTGAATAACCATGGGAAACTGGGAATAAAACTAATCTCTTATGGTTTATGGCCTGTGCTGCAGAATTATTTTCTATGAAACGTTATTTTATCAGGTTATTCATTATTTGAATTTTCAGAAAGTAAATAATCAATTTTTTCCTACTTCAGAGAATTTATTGAATATTTGCTTTTCTGTGAACAATGGATGATTCTGGTGAAGTACAGACGGATTATCTGAAGAAAAATCTTCAGGAACAACTTAATCGTTTAATGGAACAACTGGAGGATTTGGAAAAATACAAGTGATTTATTTGTTAGATTTGATATATCAATATATGTATTCTTTCGAATGAGGAAAGAAACATGAAGTATTCGTACTTTCTTTTAGGGACGATATGGATGAGGAAGAATATCTAGAAACTAAAAAAGAAACCAATGAAGAATTGAAAGAATTCAGTGAAAAATTAGATAAACTCACGAAAGGTGATATTTCTCTAGTCAGCACTCTGAGTGCAGTTAGACTCGTGAGTAGCATTTAAATTGTTGCTTTTCTAGTCCAAATAGAAAACATTTTCAGGCAACCAAACTAGCCATCTCAAACGCATTTAAAACACCAGAAATAATCAAAATGTTTGCCAATCGTGAGCCACAGCTATTGCGCCAAAAATTGAAACAAATCGAAGATGACAGTCTACTGAAAAAAAATAACATGGAAGATTTTGAGACACAGAAGGTCAGTTATTTAATATTTCCTCAAAGCTATATAGGATTCTTATATAAAACCTTCCAGGCTGAAATATTGACTCTACTCAGGCACCTAGGAGAACAACTAACAGGAGAAGAACTGCAGCTTCTTGAAAAACATAACAGTATCACAAATACATTCAAAAACGTTGAGTTTGTAGAAGTTGATGAATGATATTAAATATTAGGTGTGTATATTCTAATGATTTTGTAAGTGTTCCTAGAAGCAAATGTTCTGTGTATTTGAGGGCTCATTGTATAATACAGATTTCTTTATCTTGTGGTTGAAAATCAACTTTGATAATAAGAATGGAATGGATTGGATGAACATGGCTTTTTATATAGTTTGCAATTTTTGAAACAATTGAAGATTTTAACAGTTTGTGAATTTGAACTACTGTACTTATAGTTGGGAAGTCTAGTTTGTTATAGCCAAGAGAGAAATAATGATACTATTCTAAAAGAAAGTTTAATTTCAGTTCAGAAAAGATAACATTTGAATAAAAACTGCAACAGAAACTATGAAAAGTTACAATATAAAAAATTGGGCTTACAATGTACATACTAAACTAAAAGTATTAACCATAATCAATGGAATGTATTGAATACCGTCAAAGATAAAAGATAAGTTTTTAAGAAACACAAAAGTTCAAAATAATAGGAGTAGAGTGTACATGACACTTGAATATTTACAAATTCTGAAGTTACAATGTGAAAACTTCGTACAACCTACTTTGATACATGTTCCATAATACACTAAAATAAACTCAAAAAATAACAAAATGAGCAAAAAATTCCCAACAAAAATTGTTATAATAAACAGTTTACATCGAAATAAATACTGAAACTTCCATTATTATCAACATCTGATATAATTTCACAATTTTAACAATTTCCAAAAATAAAGGAATAGACATTTTCAATTTGGATGATCACCTTCAAGGAATATGACTGATTTTGGTAATAAATAATTCATTTTCAAAGAAACATTTATCTCTTTCTCCTACAAACCTGTTTGTGTTCTTGTTGCCAATGTTCTTTTTGACATTGAACTGAACAATAGGCTGTGTTCCAGCAACAATGGTAAATAGCATCTTGTTCGCAAAAATAACACTGAAAATAGCACAAATGTTATTCTGTAGCAAATTTTTGCAATACAAAATTCTCACCCATTGTTTCCTCTTTATAACAGATACCTGTGCTTTGTGAGATTCTGCTAGTTTTTTCATTTGCTCATTATGTTTTTCTGTGAGTCTATTTACTTCAGTTTGCATGAAATCTACTGCTGCTTTTATGATTTCTTCTTTTTTCGACAAACCCTGAAGGGATTTTCTCATCTGAAAAATAAGTTTGGTGATAGAGAGAATTGTTATTGGAGAACAAGGCAATTTTCTCTGCGGATAAGGTTAATTACCATTTCCACTTCTTCATTGTACGATTGATGCAGTTTAGGTAGTTCATGGCCAGTTTTACTCTCCTCAATGTCTTCACCTTCTGTTGAACTGGTTACTCTCTCTACTTCTTGATCTTCAACTGTATCATTGAATCTACAGAGAAGTTGATGATTATGATGTTAAAAAATGATTCTGTGACAATTCCAAATGGAATATTACTCAATCAGTCAATTCATTCCTGGATTGAGAAGTTAATCAACTCTTGATCAAATTGAATGCCAACTCAATTAATTTCCATATTCGATTACCCAGGAAAAGTCAGTGATAATAATTCTCACATTTAAATTCAATGAATGGAAGTTTGAACAAAAATAAGTGACTTTGGAAATTAGGAAAAGAAACATAGTTTTTCAACAAGTTGCTTTGAAATACTCACTCCATTGCAGACTTAGTGAGAGTTCCACAATATGTGTATGTATTATCATCATCATCTGCTATTGCAATGGGTTCTTCATTAATTACCATGATACCTAATGGAATAATCAAAATCAAACACACTATTGAGGATAAAATACAAAAAACCACCTTTCTGAGAAGAAATCCTTGACAGCTTCCTTTTCTTCATTGGAACAGCAGTTTCAGCACTTGTTGATGCAACTGGTATCGTATCTAAACATTCAGAAAGAATAATGAACAAGGGATAAGAAATTTCCGTGTTATTAATTGATATTAAATAAGGTATTCCATTTAGGAGCTTCATTTTGAAAAATTACAATTGAGAGCAGGATTAAAAAAATTCAAAAGCAATAGTATGAATTTAGGAACTTATGAGTGATTTTTCCAATTCGTAGCCAGAACGGTAACCCATTCAGGTACCAAATGCACTGTTTCACTTTGAGATGCTGGCGATTTTCTGAGAAACTTCAACCGATTTCGGCGATCAATTTCATATTCAAATTTGGTTTGTTCTGTCAATCTCACACAAATCTAGAATAAAATAGTTTTGTCCAGTACACTGTGCATTTAGACCTCAAGTCTTTTCTTTCAAAAGTAATTGACCTGACATTCTTGAGTTTAGGATAATTTTTGTTTGAAAATTGGGCAATCACAATCATTTGGGCTTTTCGCTAGGAACAAGAAAAAAAATGTTATTCTTCCATGATCAACACTTTACCTGAATTAGAAGACATGGACACTGGTTTTTTGAACTCCGCACTTGCACTGGGTTTCTGTTCCTCTGGAAATGGCCAATTATGTTCAAATTGTTTCAAAGTTTCGAGCAAAAATATTAGAATGCAATAGTTGTCAACAGGTTTCCTCATTTCACCATTAGGAGACAAATTCAGTTTGAAATTGTGCGGATTCATCAATTTGGATGAATTAAAAAAAAATAACAATGTTCATACCTTTCTCAGGTGTGGCTAATGCACTTTCCTTCAACAATCTTCCCTTCTTTTTTGTAGATGAGGTTCTAACCGGGCGCTTCCTTTTTTTCAATGGTTTATCAGTATCGCTGCCGGAGCTGGATATCTTTATTGAATTAATTTTTTCAGTTTCAAGCTTAATTTTCGTTTTCACGAAATTTTCTAGTTCTGAAGGATTTCTCATGAATTTTAGGAGCAACTCCATTTCATTGATAGCCTTTTCCAAACTGCAAGAATTTTTCAACTGGAAAAAGAATATTGAGAGAAAAATTAGAGGAAGCCGGCGTTTTTCTCACCTGTAGACTCTTCCTCTGCACCGTTATCGGTTTAATATTATCATAGTTGACAATTGCTCTTAGGTGTTTTCCACCAAAAAAGCGCACGTCGTAGATTAAACCAGACTTCTTGATGACCTAAAAAATGAACAAAGATAAAAATAGAAAATGTCAAATATTCATGCAGAAAATGGGTTCACCTTGGCTGGCCAGTAGCAAAAGCCTTTTTGTTTAGCCCAAACAAGTTCGTGCGGGTTTCTACAAGGTAGTGAAAACCAATCAGTAATTATGGTTTCACTACTGTGCTTGAAACAGTCTACACACGAAACAATTTCTCCTAAATCATGAAACACATCCCTCAAAGCAAATTCGGTCGCTCCGTATTCTTGAGATTCGCCTGAGAAATATATTTCAATTAGGGATCGAATTTTTTCCAATTGTGATACAATTGTATACAGTTTTATAAAGGATTCATTTTGTTTTTTACTGAATCCAGTAACGGATTCCCTAATACCCTGTATGAAATAGCATATACAGAAAGGAGACAACATGAAACTTGATGAAAATACTGGCAAAACTGGCCTGGAAAATGGAACTGTTAATTTAGTAAATCATTAACCAAACGAATTTCTTCACATTACCTGTCTAATCACTGCAAAAAAAAATTAAACTCTCGCATTTCTGAGTAATAATAATAAAATGAAATAAACTGAAAACAAAATGAATTAACTATTTCTAAAATTTGGCTTTATCTCAAAAATCACATTTTTTCTACATCATTAGGTCATTCTTTTTCAAAACAATTTGGAGACCAGATGAAATTGATATTAATGAGATGACATGAATGGTAAATAATATGAATATTATACAGAACGGCCAACATAAAACAGTCTAGCTAGATTTGTGTATATTGTTGTCTACAGTCTGTTGAATATTTTTCTACTTACGGCCATGAAAAATTCCGATGTTATGCTTGACAGTCAAAAAATCTGCCAAATAGTCAGAAAACTTCGAGTAAAGATCTTTTTCTACATTTTCTTGAATCACAGGCATATCTATCAACTTGAAGAGTAACAGTTTTGCTCTGGGCTCTAATTCAGCTGTTACCCATTCAGGATAGGGTTCTGCACCAGTCATTTTTTCTGTAATTTTATTTGGAATCTGAAAGAAAAACAATTTCAATTTCGACAAGGTCCTGTAAAGTTACAACTCTTAGTCACTTAAAATTTTTCATTGCCTGATCAAACTCCCAAAAACAGAACTCACCCAAGCCTTAGACCTTGTATGAACATTCTTAATCGCATCCCTGAATTCAGATTCTTCTATCGAAAAACTATCGACCCTTTTCAAATTACAAACAATGCATTTATTTTCATCATAACTACTTTTTTGCGAGTCCCAGTCTTCAGAACTCAAGCTCACTGATTTAATGGTGTCCAGTTTTCCTTTTTTCAAAAATATAGTTGATCCTGTATTTGTGATCAATTTAGTGAATACCATGTAAATACTCTTGCGAATTTTGGGGATGCACTCTGCGTGAAAGACTCTATGACAAGAATCTGTTTTACAGAATTTCACATCACCAGCGTTGTGACATTCGAAACAGTACCAATCTCTTTCATCTGAAACTGACTAAAATAAAAAAATGAATATGGCAATGTTTCTTTGAAGAACGGAGAAAGTATCACATCAAAGTTTCCAAGAATAAAGTTATAATCACAGGGATGGAGGAAAATTAAAGATGTTTTTTCAAATAATATTAATGAAATATGTCTCACCCTCTCCTCAGTTGGAAATAGAAGAATTGGTGTAACCGTATCTCTTCTGGCACTCTTTCTAAAAAACAGCAATTAACTATAACATTTTCGATACGTGACACAAATAAATTGAATATATTTCATCGAAATTGAAATTTTTCATATGATAAATTTCTTTTTGTACTACCTAATTCAGGAATATACACCTACCCCAACAAATTATCGGAAATCATATCTTCTATACAGTTTCTCCATTCTACCAGTGTTAAACCATCATTTTTCACAAGTTCCTTAAGAACTTTTTCAGGCTCAGTAGCAAGTTTAAAGGAGCCTTTAATACAAGATATAACATTCCAAACATTCTGAACTTTGGAAGGATCTACCTTCCTAAGGATTGCCATCTATAATCGAATTATAATATGAAAATTATTGCAGAAACTGAAATTATTATTCGTTGATGTATAATAGAGTTGTTAGTGAAAAATTTCTGAAACCCAAATATTCAACATCTAATTTTGGATTTAGTAATATGTATATTGAATTTCCACTGTGGTGAGATTCGGTAAAACTCTCTCTCCCTTTTTGTCCGCTTGTTCCTATGGACAATTTTGTACTGATAATGGTCTTCAAGGATTAGGACTCACTGACATAGAATTTGTGGTCGAATTAAATTTTGTCTGTCCCTACACACGATAACATTCGACCTAGTCTTGCGGAAATTTTCGGGATAAACTTGAGCTCCAAATGCTCATAAATTGGCCAAATCAGTCCAATAGTTTGGGGATATTCATTTTCAAATTTCATTTTCCCAATATTTCAAAAACTACCTATCGAATTGGGTTGAAATTTGGTAATCAGCTGTATAATATCGAATTCGGAGTGTATACAAAATTTCATGAAGATCTTATGAATATTAGAATGAGAAAATTCAATATCTCCAAATAACTCGCCAATTCAGCTATGAATGAGTGACCGCGCTACCTACGAACCAGCGGCCTGAAGATCAAAATCTCATGTTATTGCACTTTTATTTTTTTTTGACAAGTACCTATTGGCTTTTTAACTGGCCCCTTAATTTAAAACAAATCCATAGTGCAATTTTTCAAACATGGCTTTAATATTCTTAATTTTAAAGAACATGGCATACAAAACCGTATAGTGCAAGTATTTTCAATATTTGTAGAATCATAAGTGTTCAATCAAAACCTCATATATTATGAAATATTGGCTGATATATTTTCAGTGACTTTGATAAGGTATCAGTCTAACAGTAAACACCCCTATGGGTTCCAAAAACAGTTATTTGCAAGTGTTTCTGCCAAGAACCATGTGGGTAATCAAGAAATCAATTCAGTCTACAACAGCTATTTGACTGCTCATTATACTATTGAAATGTATGAAATATATTCAGTTTTAGGTGTTATTTTGGTAATAACTGGTTCAGTGAGTTCAACTTACTTTGCAATACAGCTTAAAGGGAGTAAATACAAAAAAGTATGCTTGAATCATCTTCTAGACGGGCTTGGAACATTATTTCTTGGATTTTTCTACATATACAGCTATTATGGGATAAATGAAAGCTTGAAATATCCAACAACCCTCACCTTCCAAGAGGAAACTTATTTGAATGTAAGTGAAGAACCGATTTTCAACTTTTTTCCTGCAACCAATCCAACAGATTTCCATTCAAGTATTGGATATGAATCATCAGTTACTGTATTCAGTCCCACCCTTCCCAGTACAACAGAAAATGAAGCAATTGTGACTAACACATATTTTAGTGGAAATGCTACACACAAACCAACTGAAGAAGTAACTATGATCCCTCTCATTGATAATTTGAAGAATGATAGTTTCAGTTTTTACCAAAACTTCTTCAAGAATATTATAAACCAAAAGAATTCGAATTCAAGTGTTAATCACACCATTTTTTATAACAATAAGGAATACGGGAAAAGTGTGAACAATCATTCAAAAACAAGAAGAAAACGGGAACTTTTCAAACATATGGATCCTCTATATAAATGTTTCAGACTGAACTTCCTGAAGCATGCACTTTTGCTATGTTCTTTCTTGTATAGTGTTATATGCCTTATCAACAATACCAAACTTTATTATAAACATAAACAACCAATTAATGCAAGTGGATCACAAGAAATAATAAAAGAAGAATCAATATCATCAAAGAGTACTGAAAATTCACAAAACACCATATTTTTCGAGAAAAATGAGAAGATAGGTGAAACACAGACAAAGGATATGGTTGAAAATACTATCGAGAAAAGCACACCCAATCTGGATATTTTCCTAGCAAAAACTTCAAATCCTACAGATGAGAATATCGAGAAAAAATCAGTAAGAAAACCATCAAACATTTACCATTCGAAGCATCTTCCATACATTATGAAACTTCTAATTATATGGTTTACACCAGGTTTATGTGTGTTCAGTTTTCATATAATGATGGAAGGACAAATTTCTCCCAATTCTTCACTGCATGTAAATTTTGCATTTAATTTCACCCCTGAGGAATTCAATAAGGATCTATTAAAATCAACAAATAATCTATCAATCCTTGTACCACAGGAAAAATCCAAGGAAATCAATAATATAGTCCAAAATGTATACAATATAGTGAAACAAACCAGCAGGCAACATGAAAATGAGAATAAATTAAATGATGGGGTAATGTATGATATAATACATCATTTGAACAAGAATCTTTATGGGAGCAAGAGAAATGGTTGCATTTTCAATACGACTTCCTTGAAAATACACAGCTTTTTGCTGTTTTTCTTGTTTTATGTTGGTAGTATCTTTTATTGCAAATTGTTAGAAATGAATATGAAACATGAGAATATTGTTTATACAAATTTTGCAAAATTCCACTTGTTCCTCTACACAGTCTTGTGGTTGCCTGTTATTTTAGATGTATTCTATAGAATATACATTTTAAATGATAATAATCCTGCAGTTGCTGATTCCACATTAACTTTAGCTAATTTCTATGTCGTATGTAATAATGTAGGTAATTATTTGTTCAACAAACAAATGAGAAAAGTATGTAAAACTGTTGAAATATAAGCTATGACAGAAATTTACTTTTTTCTTTCCATTCAACACGCGAATCGCTCATGAGGCCTGAGATGTAGTGATGTACACTACTTATCAAACTAATCCAAATCAGAGAAGCATTTTATGATGTAACTCAGCATTTTATCCGTTCATTCTTTCCACCTGTAGTCAGAAAAATTATTTACCTTCTTCTCAATGAAATCAAACACTGTTTCTGTTACAATGTTATTATTCAATTCAATAATAGAGCTTTTTGTCTATTTATGATTTGTTTTGTATAGGATGGAGAAAAATCTTTATTTCTTTTCAATATTTGTCACAGAATGTGACCAGTGACCACAGATGACCCGGTTAGGTCAAGAAGTGTCAAACAATGGAACTACCAAAAAGGAACTACTTCATTTCTCTGCGCAAAGGGGAAGATTTCACGGACTCACGGTACAAATATTTTTTCCAGGGGAGTATGCCCCTGTCAGAAAGAAACGTCGCAGTGACAGTAAATATGACCTTTGCGCACAGTGTTGCAAAATTTACAAAATACTTTGCAGCGTTCTCGGTGCGTTATCGCCATGTCTACTTGATTTTAAAGTTGTTATTTGAACTTTCATTGAATAAAGTTTGTGTGTTGAATTTTTTACTTGGTAATAGTATCATGTAGTTGTATGTGGCTCAGTCCATTATTGTGTGTGTTGTTAACGAGTTTCGTCAATTAGTCTTGGAACATTTAGAAAATGCTCCTTCTACATATCTAAACAGATGCTTTTCGAAAATATATATTTAATTTGCGTAAATATCTCTAAACTTTATTTGAATTCGTGTACAAAATGAGTGCAAGTAACGACGACGATAAGGAATTCCATAAGTCTGTGCCCCTGGACTTGGCTAGGACTCAAATCACAACAGTCAGAGCTGTGGAAGGCAAAGCCCCCTTGATGATGAGTAGCCAAACTTTGAGGGGCATGAGAGTGTTAGCCCAAGGAATATCAACTAGTGGTAGCCAAAGTGTTACTGGCCAAACAATTATAACTACTAATATTGTACCCCAGGTTTTAAAACAAGGTAAATATTGTATTGAAAATTCAAGGTAACCTAAGATGCAAGATTTTCTCCATACATGAAATATGCTTTCATAATTACAAAACTTGTTTCTTATTAGAAATCAATACTCAATTTGCTTCAATAATTTGATTTTTCATTCAGTAATCTTTCAATACATTGAAAATAATAATCACCAACTTGTAATGCCCTTGTTTCCTAGAAGTCAATTATTCCTTTGTAGTTTCAAAATATTATGTTCATCTATGGTTTTCTCACAAACAAATTGTGATGTGATAATATACTGGGTGGAAAAACAAATTGCAATGAGTATATTTATGATTAGAGATATTCTGTAGTTACTAATGGAGATATATTCCAAATTCAATTTCTCCTAGGACATCAAGTTTTTAATCTCGAAACTGTAGGAGTTTTTGGCAAACAAAGGCATCAAAATTGTATGATTTTTGTTTCTCACTGTGAATGAACAAAAATGGTCAAACATGCCAATTGATAAATTACTCATATGATTGCAGATCCTATAAGGACTCAAATTACCAACATAATCAATACTAGTAGTCAAAATTCTGGCAGCACAAGCATAACACTCCAGCGACCCTCACAACTCACTCTGACAGCTACCACCATCTCCCAGAGCTTGGCTCCTGGTACGACTTATCACGTTCCAAGAGGCCCGGCAGTTGTGGCGAATTTGTCAGCACCACGGGGAAATGTGGCTAGTGTTCGTACTCCCATGATTGTAACTGCACAACCTGCTAGTCAGGTGAGCAAAATTGAAGATTTTTTTCAGATCAATCAAACTCTCAACAGATTGTTTTGTTCGAATCTTTTAAACAGTTTTTATACTTTTTATCATGAATTCAATACTTTTTATTTCAGACACATTCATTTGTTCGTCCCCCTCGAGCACCTAGTCCTGCCCAAGGAACAGCATGGTTAAACACAAATTCATCAAATGGCTCCCAGATCAAAGGTGCTCCTACCGTCTTGAGTTCTCCTGTGAGGGGCGCCACAGTCACTGGAAAACCAACTTTGATTAGCAGAACGCAGCCATCTTCCCAAGGTGTTCAGACTCTGAGGCCGGGCACGATATTGCATTCTGCCATCACCATTGGTCAACCAGGACAGGTGTGTACTTTTTATCAGAACTTATTATCGTTAATTCCATGGTCAGAAAATTGTTTTAATCAACTTTAAGTTACGTTTTTTACTGTAAAAAATGTTATTCTAATAAAGCTCAATGGCTTAAACTCAAAACTTGTACAATGGATGTATACATTTCAAAGTTGGTCAACTTGACTGTGAACTGTTTTGTGGTCTATGATGAAGTCTAAATTTGAATATCTGTCGATTGTTTTCAGCTCCACTCATTCAAGGCAAATCAAGGTCCTCCAGGTGTGCAATCTTTGAACAACGCAGTCAGTTTGCCTCAAGTTCTACCACCTCGTACACAAACAATTGTGTACAATCCAAATTCAACGAATCAATTCATCCATGCACGCTTGACGGTAGCTTCTACGGTGCAGAATCCAAGACAAGTACTAAGACCGGTATGTACCATATTCTGTACCTATTTGATCACAGAACATTCTCTGCAGTGTTGCCATAGGCAACAGAACTTGACAATTACCTCAGTTTCATCGCTGTTGATGATGTTCTATCTATGAAATATCGCTTTTTTTATGAATGAGTTAAGTGAATGAAGAAAATGCTGAGGGCTGGCAAATTTTAACTAAGCCAAGATACTTGAAGTCCCTGAATACAGAGAGACAAAGCTATCTGCTTTGTGATTGTTATACAAATTACCAGCTTGTCCAAAATCGCCTGTGAATTCTTCACCATAACCTAATTTTTCTACAGACCTACGTAAGTTCGGGAAAGGTAACGGTTGCTGGAAGTCAGATCAATTCGAATAGGCTAATAGGCCCCCAAGGAAATGTCCTTACACCCGCATGCAGAATATCAACATTACCAGCACAATCTCAGAGCGCGTTGACGATAGGCAATACGGGGCCAAGGATAGCTCAACAACAAACGGTGGCCATTAACAGATTGGCTGGATCAACGAATGCCGCACAAAACACAACTGGCAATAATTTAGGTTCGACGAGGATTCTTCATTCTATCGTGGCTGTTGCTAACACGACGGCCAGAAATATACAGACAGCGGGGCCTAAAGTCATAACTCCAGCTGGACCAGGTGAATATTGTGTAATTTTTTGTTAAAAAGTAGATTGAAGTATCTGTATGTAATTTTCGAGTTTGTTGAGTATTTTGCATGTTATCCATTTTTGTTTGTTTCAACTACAGTGGCTTTATACAAGACAGTGGCGACAATAGGGTCATAGAACACGTTTTTGCACAAACATGGCGGATATTTGTTTACATTTGAGTGTCGTGCTGTTTGACATTTGACTCGATTTTGAGCTTTATACACATGACATGACAACAAATCAATGAAAGTCCGCCATTAGTGGTCGAAAACAGTCCGACCAATCAAAACGTGAACGTCTATTGTCGGCACTGTCCTGTATAAAGCCACTGTAGTTCGAACGTGTTAATCTTTAGGCCTTTTCGGAAACTTACTCGGGTTCACTGGATCCCTAACCTTTCGTTCGTTTACCTAATCCGAACATCCAACCCGTGTTCGGAAAGTACAGAGCTGCTAACCCGATCAGTGACTCGGGTTGATTTATCGTAACCCTACTCGAAAGCAGGGTCGCTAGATACACCGCATGCGCACGGCAGTTTAGTTTCGCGGGAATAAGCCTTTCACTTCATAATAATAATATTCTATTCTATAATAATTTCATAATAATTAATCAATAATTATGGAAAGAGAAGAGAATTTGGCGCAATGTGAAATTAAATTCCAAAAATTAACTTGGAAAAAAATCTTAAAATTATTGGTTATGTTATGATCTACTGACACTTCAAATCCTGAACCTGATAGTTCGTAAACTTAAGACCGGGTCTGTGATCCAAGAAGATCCGTCACGTGACCTCAATGGATCGAGTTAGTAACCCAGAGTAGGTTTCCGAAAAGGCCTTTTGGAATATCGGATCCAAATTCCAAGAGACTTCAACTGTTGGAAAATTTACTTTTCACAGAAGGTTTCAAACTACATTTCATTCTCCCACTTTATTGAGTTCACTCGATATCTTCGAAATTGTTGACATGTTAATTCTGGAAAGCCGTGCACAATCAGAAAATTTCCATTTTCTGTGATCTTATTCGAGATTATATCAACATTGAATCAGAAATGGAGAAGTTGATGGCAAAGTTTTGTATTATATGGATTTTTTTCAGGCTGTTATCTTCAGAATGACTGATCCAAATTTGAAGAGACTTTAACAGTGGGATGAAGGATTTTTTAGAGTAGGTTGCGTTTTATTTCAAAAACAAAAGTCTCGTGGGTCATAGGGAAAGTTTGAGAAAATATAATACAAAATTTCATTTTCTATGATATTTTTTTCAAATCATATTCGCGCAGTTAGAGAATATAATAATCTCGACATTTGCGAGTTTTTTGAGCTCCACAGGGTGAGTCAATAGTGCTAGATCGATAGATAATTCATGTAAATTGTGGGCTAGGATTTCTAATCAAGAATTTCGAGGAGATTCAGAATATGATATCGAAATTGGGAATTCTCGATTGACCAAACCATAGATGCATAGAAATACCTGGTGTAACGACTCCTTACTAAAAATCGTAACCAAAATTTGTGGATCAAAACGGCACTCTAGATTTGAGTTCTCGTTTTATTCCGGAATAATCCGCAATCTTTTATCGGTCGTGGCGCTACTGCGGCAATGGAAAATAGCGCGTCCCCTTTCGGGAGGATTGAAAAGTTGTTCAAGAACTCAGATTTTCGATCAACAAGAAAGTCTTGAACAAAATCTTATCAGTGCCAACACCAGGTATTCTATGCATCTATACAAAACCGATTCCTCTGACAGCTGCTGTCAACACTTTTTTTTTGCAGCTGTCAAAAAATTTGTCAATGGTTTCTAGATGCGCATCTATATACCTATACATATATATGATGCATGAAAGAGCGCTCAAAAGTTCTTGACTTCACGTCAGAGCTCACTTGAGTGTGAACACATAAACAGCCTGTACAAGCAGTACCTAACAGAACTAAGTGGAATCAATTTTCGGTGCTTCTCATCAAATAAATGCTTTCTAATTAGTTTTAATGTACTGAATGTTCAATCTGAAACATGTTGAAATTATATTAATTTTATAGAAAAATTATTGTTCTCCATGCTTTACAAATTTCAATCTTCACAAAAAGTTACATAATACACCTGTAGTTAAATGAAATCACACAATATTCTGATATACGACATATCAGTAATTGAATCCAATTTAGTCATAGTTATTCTTCAGATAAAGACAATCAGCATTGTTATAATATCATTGTTGAAGGCGTTGAAAATTCATTTGCCTTTCTTAAGCAGGCATGTAATGGTTAATAAATCATTAACATGTTGTGATACGTGAAATTGGTGTCTTACCAATTTTATTTCCTTACAGGTACTATACATTTGACCCCTTTGAATGCACCAATAAAAACAACACCAAGTAATACTCAGGGTATAACAAGAACAAGTAAGTGCCTAATTTATTTGGTATGTTTAAAAATTGTACTTTATTTTTTTTATTTTGTTTTTTTCATTTTAGTTAATGTGCCAGCAGCACTTGTGGCACAAAGGCCTGCTGCAGTCGTATCATCTCAAGCAATACCTATTGTTAAAGCTTTTCCACCAGAAAATCCCCAAAGTTCAAATGTTTTTATTCACGCCCCTGTACCATCTAATGTATCACATCGAGCAACACCAAGTGAGTTTTAAATATCATTCTATTGAAGTTGCATTATTTTCAGGGCGAATCCACTTCCTGCGTTTGAAATATTTATTCCATTATGAAATGTTTATATTATTTTCAGTCTCATTTTGTCTTTGAATGAAAAATCTCAGTCATCTTTGACTTTGACAATCATTTCTTTCAGAAAAATAATTGAATAAATGATTAGTTGTCATTTTCATATGTAATAATGACATTTTGCTTCAATTTAATGTTGATTTTTTCGTTTATTCTAAAAAACCACAAAAATAATTACACTTTAAAATTTGTAATACTGTTCAATCCAATTTGAATCCCTTTCTAATGGTGAGTTCTTCCAGGTCCAACTAGTGTTACACAAACAAATACCCTGGTGCCTGCCACAACGGTTTCCTCATACACTATAGGGGGAGGCACGTATTTTTATGATGCTTCTGCGTCCTACCCCGTTTCCCGTTCATTCGGTCAGCAATCTAGCAATTTCCCAACCGTCACCCAAGCTTCCCAGCCCATAAGGTCGACAGTGATGGGCACGCAAGTACACAGTGAGTTTTATTTTGAACTTAGGTAGACAAATTATTCATTTTGAAATTTTCGCTAGATATGGTTACGAACCAACAGGCAATGCGCTACAATTCAGTTATGGTAGTCGAACAGAGCCGTAATCAGCAACAGTTCAATTCGGACTTTAGCCAGGATCAAACAGTTCAACAAGTTCCGTTGATGAATAGAACGATGGCTTCACCAAGGCCCAGTATTCTGAGGAAACGTGATCATGAGGGAAATAACTTGAAGGTAAGGGTTTTCATCCAGTTCTGAATTTTACCTTTTGGTGATGGCTTTTGTTGATTTTTTTCTTGTGAACTTTTTTTTCATTAAGGACATACCAATCAATCATTCATTTCACCATCAAAAAACATTAACATTACATACAATTATACCAGGGAATCTCCAATTCACTGATTTTCGGGGAGGGCAAATGTTGCTAGTCATTTGGGAAACGATTTTACGAATTCATCATATTCTGCTGTTGTAAGAAATGTGAACTGATGTTTAATTTAGTTTATATTGAGAGCGTTTCATTTTTTATAGATTCTGTTTAATTTTGTAATTGGGTTTATCCCGTTAATAAATAAATATAAAGTATGTCACATATTATTAAGTGTAAAGTAAAAAAGAGTTTCAGAGTATTTGAACCGTTTGATCCAAAACAGCATAAGTTTCAGAGTGTTTTCATTTTGGTTAGTGGTCAAGTTTTTCTTAGGTACTTCTTCTAATATCCCTGAAAGTATTGACTAAAATTTGACTACATTCTTCATTTATTCTCCTCCTTAGTTCTGCTGTATCGCCCACATTTTTTAGACCTAAAATTCCAAATGTCAGGGAGAGAAATCAAAAGGTGTTAAATCTGGTGATCTAGGTCAATCGCTCAGGAAACATTCTGTCCACCCAGTATTGCACCATAAGTTTTACTGCTAAGAAGAGCTGAATGTCTTTCTAACAAACTGTCAGTAGAAGATAACTTTTATATTCACTGTTTTTCATACTATTGATCTAATTTAAAATAGCCCAAGTACCTTGCCTTGTGGAACTCCTTCACTAATTAGCAAAAGTTCCCATATTCTTCACTTTTTTCTGAATGGGATGGAAATCTGTCAATAAAATTCTTGGGTGGTTTATACAGGTTGCGAAAAATCTCAATAACGTGTTGGCCAGTCTTCCACCTCAGCAGCAAGGAAGCCAGCTGTCCTTGTCGCCTCCTCCAAGGCCGGACTCCAGAGAGAACGGGAATAGTTCTGGAGGCAGCACTACCATCTCGGCAACTTCCAGTCCTGGACTAGCCGAAGATGATAGTAGTTTGCCTACGATTTCCGAGAACCACAAGGAAGATGATGCCAAACCTACGCTGGAGATGAGTCCTAGGAAGAAGCCAAGGAAACAGCAGTTGTAAGTTCTCATTTCATTGAAATCCGAAGGAACAACTGTATATTTATCGTTCATTAACAGGACGGGTAACGATTTGAGCGAACATAACGACGATGATATGCAGTTCATTTCCGACAATGCTGTCAAAAAGGAAGACGATTCTGACGGTCATTCTGACGAACCTAGGGACGGGGCGCCTGAAGCTAATCGGGTCGCAACGGTTCGAAAACCTGCGACGGCAAGTCTCTTGAACAGCTACAAACAGACGTGGAAGTCCACTCACAACCATTTCATGAGGTACTCGGATGTAAAACCGAAGGAAGAAAAAAAACCGACAATCATTGATTTGGCAAATCAATTCAGAATCCACGACAAAGTCAAGGGATGGAAGGTTTATCATTTGTCCACTCAAATGGACGATCTTGTAAGTTGGAAAGGTTGAGGTAAAAAAAAATCGAAATTCTATTTGTTTTTGTGTTTTTTTCAGGCTGAGTTGGAAGAAGCTGATTATGAAAATTTGACTGAATTCCTGAAGGACATAGAGGAAGATAGGGAGAGCAAGTCTGAGAAGGAGATCAATAGGATAAGTGAACTAATCAAGGTATTATTTGTTGAAAAAATGTGGTATTTCATTGGTTCTTAATTTCGATCTCTTTCAGGGCAATTTGCAGAGGATCAAAATCATACAAGAAGGTGTATTAGAGGCGAAATCTCAAATGATGAAAGTGTTTGATCATAAATCGCAAGTTATGGACCTTATAAACCGATGTGCCAGCAAACGTAATTTTAAGAAAAGAGAAAAGTTATAACTTAAATTAGTTAATATTTAGGTTGATAAACATGTTTGTTTTTTAAATTGACAAAAATATATTTATTAATTTTATAAGCAAGAATTTATTTATGTTCTCAATTGTAAATATTGGCAATATAATATTAGAAATAAAAAGATGTTATATATATACATGATTTATAAATATACAGTTTCCATTTGATATTTAGAGAATCTTGTATTTTCTGAACCCCTCAAAGATCCCTTTCTTGGTAAGATTTTACGATTTAGTTTCCCTACATTCGGGTAAAAGGCTTCTGAGCGCTTTCACCACGTAGGTAGATTCGCGATTTCAAGTTCGAGAAACCAAATGGAAAAACAGCAGCCTTCAAGAAAATCATATGAATGACTTTTGACAATAGTCAAAAAAATTGACAGCAGCTGCCAAAGAAATCTTCAATTTTTCTTCGAAAATTCAATATGGTCCCGGTTTCGCGATCTGTACAAAATTCTTCATCTAGCGTGAATACTCCATTCTCCATCTGAATGCAAAGCTTCATTCCGATCGAATCCGTACTCTTTAAGTTATCAGGCTGCGAACCTAACCTAAAATTTCAACCTTCTTTGTTCGATAGTTGTTTCTGGATGGACAGAATTGAATTTGACAACGGTTTCGTCAACAGTGAGACGAGCGTCATCTTTTGCGACCACTCCATGTTAAAAATTCGAAAAAATATCTCGCTCCATTACAAATCAGCGATGAATCTCAAGATATGTCTTTGCAGTGACCTATCAAAATTTAAACCTAGAATGAATAAAAAACATATTTTTGAAACAAAATATTTATTTTATAAAAAATTCAGATGTGGTCATGTAATGATGAAAATTCATCAAATCGAAATAAAGAATACCTATCTCAAATTGACTAATCAACACAATTACAAAAAAATGATTTTACCATCATTATCAATTCTAAAATATTTTCTAAGTACAAATAAAACTAGTGAAATCCAGCGATAAATATTTACAATCCATGAAAAATGTCATTTACAATTGAATTAACACCAACTGTTTCTATGTGCCTAGAAAGCACCTCTGTTAGGACCGCCCCTTCTCGGTGGGCCACGCCCCCTGCCCATATCCGGCCCGCCTCTACCCCTCGACCTACCGCCTCTGGGGCCGCCCCTCATCACTCCCCTCCTTCCACGCTGGCCTCTGAAATCGTTATTCGGAGGCCCACCCCTGAAATTATCGTCGGGGGGACCGTTCCAATTGTCCGCACTTGGTGGTGGACCCCTAAAGTTATCACTGTTCGGAGGGCCACTTCTGAAATTATCACCATTCGGAGGAGGTCCACCTCTAAAATTGTCACTGTTCGGTGGAGGACCTCCCCTGAAGTTGTCACTAGGTGGTGGTGGACCACCTGGAAAATTGTCATTCGGAGGTCCTCTAAGAAATTGACTGTTCGGAGGACCGCTTCTGAAATTGTCACCGTTAGGAGGACCCCCTCGGAAACCGTCGTTACCCAGAGGCCCACTTCTGAAATTATCGGAATTTGGAGGTCTGAAACTGTCGTTACTCATTGGACCTCTGAATCTTTCGTTCGGGGGGCCTCTGAACCCTTCAGGACCTCTGAAGTTGTTCGGCGAATTCCAAGATCCATCTTTCTGTCCGAAATTCCTGTCGTTCCTGTTGAAACTACCGGCTCCTCTGAGATTGGGAGGGGGTCCTCTGAAGTTTCTGTTACCGCCAAACTGATTGGGCTGTCCGTTTCTCTGCCAGCCTCCCGATTCTTCGAAGTAATCCTCGTTGTCTTCGAAAGGTTCCCTGAAGTCCTCGTCTTCGATGAACTCGTTGTTGAACTGCCTGAAATCCTCGTCTTGCATCGGTATGTTGCCCTGGTTCCTCATGTCGAAATCTCTCGCTCTGAAATCCATGTCTTGGCCTCGGTTGCTTCTAAAGTCAACATCCATTCTCATATCGCTGTCGCCCGCGTTCTTACTCGCGTTTTTCATCCAAAAATCGTTATCACTGTTTCCGAAAGACGCCTGAGTAACCACTCCGGTGGTGGCTGGGATGCCGCCACTCTGCGCTGCCTCTTTATCGGACGGATCTATCAGGTAATCCTCCTCGTTGTCGTCCTTGATCGGCATGACGTCGTGGAGTTCTTCTATTTCGCCGGAATCGATGTATTTTTGCAAAGCCTCCGGCCCATCTGCTATGGCTTGCTCCAGTTTTGATCCAGCTGGAAAAAGAAACTTATATTGTTTAAAATTTCCATTGGTACATTTGAACTACTGTCGGACACAGATATGAACAAGACTGTAATTTGGCGTCACTTACGTTCCACAGGGATCAACTTTCCATAAACGATGATAGCGTTTGGGTTGATTTTTTCTAATGGTACAACCCCAGGAGCATTCTCGACAAGGTGATTGAGAACCTCGGTTATAGATCCCTGGTTGTCTTCTGCAAAAAAATTCGATAATTTGAAGCAAACTCAGAAAAACTACAATTTTTTTCATGTATCCAATCTGTTCTTACCGACTGCTCCAGTCTCGTTCCATTGGGCTTGGAAATTTCTCGGGATAGGTTTGCTGAAAGGCACTTTTTTAGGTTTTATCTTGTCTTCGTTTGTGACACCCCCCAGCAAATCCAAGTCGAGACCTGGGATTGTTTCGTTAGCATCCGATATAAGTGAGGTTATATCGACTTTGTCTTCAGGTCCCATACCAGGTATAACAGAAGTAGGCTCTTCGACAGCTATAAAAGAAGGCAAAATGTGAATCGATCTAATATCTCGAGCGCCATATCAAAAATAAAGATTCCGCGTTTCCTACCTGCCATGTCCATATCTTCTAAACCAGCAATACCACCAGGAAGTGTGTTCAGATTATATTTGTCTCGCATCAAATCCCCAGGACGATTCCTCGTCCAAAACTTGCTGGTATGGTCGTTAGAACCAGAGCATAAGATATGACCCAACGGATGCCAGGCCAAAGTCCAAACAATGCTGTCATGGGCTTGTTCGATAGCACCCACCTCTTTATCAGCCCTGAAATAAAAATTGAACGAATTTGATTTTCAAAGTGCAAAAGTCGACATAATGCACCAATATCAAAAATGAAGGTACGATGTGAAACGGGCCTTACCCAACATGCCAAAACATGATCGACCCGTCGGAGCCTCCGCTAGCGAAGAGGCCCTCGTGAACTGGATGCCAGGCAACGCTGGAAGCTTCCTTCTTGTGCCCCCTAAAGGTTTGCACTTCTTGACTGAGATTCCTCAAGTCGAAAAGTTTCAAGAGATGATCTCTCGAAGCTGTAATGAGCCAGTTTCCGTTCTCGTTCCATTTGAGATCCATCACAGTCAACTTGTGAGCGTGTCTGCAAAAAATTACCGAATTTGTACGCAAAATGTGAAAGCTAGAAACGCTTCAGCTTGTATGAGATACTCAAAATGGTACTTACAATGTTGCTAATGATTGACCTGACTTTGGGTCCCATAATTTTATTGGTTGCTGGTTGTCTTTACTACCCGATACAATTAAACTTTTTTGAGGATGCCAGTGGACACATTTCACATCGGCACCATGACCTAGAAGCATTTCAAGTTCACTTTCTGATACCTACAAGACTGGTCATGACCAGTATTTTATCCCTAGATTATAAAACAATAATAAAAATTACCTTATTTATAACAAAATAACTGAAAAACAACTAGATAATAGCTGTTCAAATTTCCGTACGGATAATTGATGGAAACGATTTGTTAAGTTTCTGTTTCAAAGACAAGAAATGAATTTTTTGTTGTTTTGGTCCCACATACTAATTATCTAAATTAAACTGAAATGTCACAGGATTTGGATTAAGTTAACTTACCTCTGAGAATTTTTTCTTCTTGATACCGGAAAAAGTCCCAAATCCTTAAGGTACCATCATCTGAACATGTAACAAACTTGGTATCCGAAGGGCTGAAGCTAAATACATGTTTCCATAATTAATAAATCATAAGGGACTACTTTACAATATATATATATATAATAGCTACATGAAGCAAAAAGAATTGCAGAAAGATAACAAGATTTTTGTTCTGGAAGAGAAATAAAAAAAAAGATGGAATTTACAATCAAGAAGGAAGAACCCAGCTGTTCAGGATGCTATTTTTCATGAAACAAGGAAAATGTTGAGGTATACTCAATCTGATTATATCAGTTTACATTGATATTTTGTGATCAGAAATTCGCACCAAAGTGTATATCAGTGCAGTGGAAATTTAAAACGGAAATATGATTGATGATTCACTCCAAATTTAATCCTATTGCAAGATGAAAGAGAAGTTTCAGTTGTAAAACATCAATTCTAAAACCAAAATTGCTACAATTTTCCATTTGTTAAAACTGAAATATTGATACAATCCAGTACAGTACTTAGGAAAAAATCTACCAATTTCTGTGAAAGAAGGTTACTGAAGGAATTTTTTGAATGAAGCAGTTTATTTCAGAATATGATTATGGGGAATTAGAAGGCTGCATGCCTGTATTAGATATTTTTTCTTCAATAACAGGATGGCCAAAAGTCGATGAACTTGAATCACAGCTTTGAAATTGTGAGAGTTGCAAAAAAACAATGTTGCATGTTTTGGTCTCTTCATTTAGAAACATTGAGGTGATTTTTTGATCAAGAACAATGAAACAAAATTTAATGGCATGGTCACAGACAGTCTATACAGATGGAGCAAAGTTCAAGTTTTAAAAGGAGAAATGAATTTTTAACACAAAAAGAATAAGAGAAAATCATTAATCGGTATTCAGAGGGATTTTTTCGAATTCCGGAAAAGTTTTTCACCTCAGGAGGGAGTTGAACCCGCGTCCTCTAATTTCCGGTCAGAGATGTTAGAGGACGCGGGTTCAACTCCCGCCTGAGGTGAAAAACTTTTCCGGAATTCGAAAAAATCCGTCTGAATACCGATTAATGATTTTCTCTTATTATTTCACAGACGTTAATCTCCAATTTATATTTACAAAAAGATTCGTTTCCTTACAGATTTTGGTAAACTGTAACTTCAAAAACTCAAGTTATTGATGATTGAGAAAACGTCTGAATTTTAAATTCTTTGGGAAAATGAAATAAGTAGTTCTATATTTTTCCAAAAAAAAAAAAAAGGTCAGGAAACAAACATCTGCTGTGATCGAGTTTAGGCCACCCTGTAAAGCAAAAATAATCATCCATGCAAGTACTAAGAAAAGAGAAATAAATTTCTCATTCTGAGTGACAAGAAATTCCAGATTTTGCTATAAAAAAATTTCTAACTTCCATGAGTTGTTAAATATAAAATCATTTCCTTTGGTAGTGAACAAAATACGCAAATTACATCCATAGCAATTTTTTTCAGCAGAAATTTGTAAACCATTGTAAAGATTCATTGTTTTCAAACCATGAACATCTTTTAAGCAGTAGAACCGAAGAGAATTTCATAATCATCCAATGCTTATTTCAACCCTAAGAAACAACCTGTGTAATAATGGATTATGCAGGAAAGATTAGAGATGAGCAGTGTCCACCTAATAAATAAGTAACCAACATTTTCTTTATTTAAAAAATCCAACAAATGTATAAGCTGTGATTAGAGAATTGCACATTATGGAAATAAAAATCTATATTACTGTGAATGCTTTTATTTCATTGCCTCGGAGAAATAAAACAAGTTATTGTTCAAAACTTTTTTATTTATACATGCCTGACTGGAACCGGAAGGGCAGTAAATAAAAAGGCAATTTCAAACATCTTTTCAAACGTATCGTCCTTAATGTGAAACATTTGAAAAAATATGTGAAATCATCTCCGTAATTCAATTTGATAACGAATTTATTGAGAAAAATTCTACATCACGTATACATATCACAGTTGGTTCTTAAATATCACAGCATCTGTTACTAAAATAGACAATAGTCCTCGATTTAAACATGAATAATCATCGTACTTTGAGCTTGGTCCACATGTATGAAAATACTTCAAATCCCCGATAATTTACTACAAAAATATTCGCATGAATGACATATTTTGAAAATGACCTCAAAAATCACGATTTTCAACAAATCTCTCCAAAATTTAATTCTCTGGAAATAATTCAACCCAAACTACAAATTTTCTAATCGTCATTCTATTACCGATCAAGAAAAACTCTAATATGTGGACTTTACCTCGATAATTCCCATCATTAAATTTCAGGAAGGGGTAGGTGTAATTTATTGAATATATCATTTACATGATTAAAGAAAACAAACAGTAGTTGTAGATACCTTATGCCTCGTAGTGCTTCTTTGTGGGCTTGAAACATCTTGACGTTATTCATATTAGACTGCCAGTACTTAACATATCCTGCATGATCCCCAGTAACCATCCAGCTGTCATTATGACTCCAAACCATCGTTCTGACAGGACTATCGTGTGCCTAGAAAATAATTTCACTGTAAGTTCAGCTTATAACGCATCCTCAAAAATAGATTTTCATACTAAACGACACAATATTCAAAAAACCAACAAAAAATGAAAGTGTGACTGAATAAGAACTTGACTTGTCAATAATTTAATTCAACAACATAACATGATCTCACTTACCTGTAAAATGGTTTCAAAATTGAAAGTGAGCCCATTCCATAGAGTAAATTCCCCAGAACTAGCCCCAGTAACTAATCTACGTCCTTCAGGAGTCCATGCCATACAAAAAATGGGACACCTCATTTTATTAGTCGCAGTTTTCACAAATCGAGTTGTAACACAATTTATTGGATTATCTGGATAGCTTGGTGGTGGCATCATGTCTGGATAATACATAACATCAGGTTGTAATGCTCTTCTGTCTCTACAATCCCTTTGCCAAACTCTGTTCTCCAGTTCTTCTATGATGGCTGAATTATAATCTACTGTTTTCCTCATAACAGACTTTCTTAAACGTTTTCCATCAAAGTCTTCTAGAGTCATATTACCAAGTGGCCCAGGAAGGCGCCTTTCAAAATTCATGAAAGGTTTGAATTGAGGTCTGTTTCCATACCCTGTATTGAGATGAAGATGATAAAAAAAATCTTGAGAAAATGGAAATGTGACTTACCTTGAATTGGGGGTACTACTATGTTCGGTGGAGGGCCACTCAAATTCGGTGGGGGCATTGCTAAATTTGGTTGTGCAAACTCCATCTTCGCTTTTAATCTTCAGTCAGCCGGTAGAATTAATTATTACTATCAACTGTATTGCAAAAATCGTACCATATTACCGATAAAAAATGTTATTCTTGCCGTTAAATATGCAAATCGAATTATATCACCATAATGGAAAAATTGTTCTCTTTCTAAAATAATAAATAAAAAAGTGAAATTCGAGCAACAAATTATTAAACTATATTAATATAATTGCTCTTCAACTTGCTGGATTCAACTTCTCAAAACAAGATGGAAGACTTATTAACAACCACAGAATGTGAAAGATTTCGCACTGAAATGTGTCAAACCAGGAATGAGCACAGATGCAGAACAAATTCTCATTTTTCTGTGACATGACCACTATTTTCTAACCTATAAATCATTCACCAAGCTAAAATAAACAATATACAAAAAATCGGATAAGAAATAATAAATTAATATCATTGACAAACAATACAATATTAATATAAGGCAATGTCTCAAGAATCTAAAATTTCTCTTCATCTAGATGTGAATAATGGGATGGACAGGTAAATACAAATTCATTTGAAACCATAATAGTGTAAATAATATAATTTCATTTTCAGGGTAACCGAATTAGTCCAAACTAGGCTCATTGAATGTGGATGGAGAGACCAAGTGAGATTGGCTTGCCGCAAGGCAATTACTGAAAGTAAAGACAAACAAGTACCTACAGTAGATGAATTGATAGCAACTGTCACACCTAAAGCAAGGAGTATGGTTCCAGATTCAGTAAAAAGAGAACTTTTACATGAACTAGAAATGATTTTAGTCAATGTAGATAGGTCTGGTTATGTGAAACATTTCTGATATGTCTGAATATCAAACACTATTTATTAAATAAATGTAAACTGAAGTTTCCTTAGTGATATCCCAATTGTGGTAATTTTTCAATGTGATTCGATACATTATTGACCATCTGGTGGAAGATAATTGCATCTTCTGATTTATTAACTTAAATACAGTTCTGTTGTCTGGGTGTGTTCAACTATTATTGAATTATTTTTTTCTATGAATTATTTGAAACAAATGATATTGAAAGAATCTGTCAAAAGTTCTCTTAACTGTTGACTTCAATCAATAAAAGTATATCAAAATAATGAGTTGTTTATGTAGAAGTAGTTTACCAACTTGCCCCCAGTATTCGGAGATTCAAGAGAAATATGAACAGATATTTTATATTTTAAGGAAATTAACTGAGTTATTAGAATCGGAATTGTTGTCTTGTTTGACTGGTAGAGAGTTTGAGCTTTTCAATCACTATTTTGCCATGAAACCACAAGCACATGTAAGTGAATCATCTACGCGCCAGTTCAATTGCTTTGCAGTTCAACTAAGAGTAACCCCTCCATATTTCCAAAAATACTGAGCACACAGTATACAACTCCTCCAACTTAACACGTTCTACTTGCACTTTCTGACATCCTGTTTATATTATTCTGCTAAGTTCACAAATAATTTGCAGTTCGTCAATGATTTACCATTTGTCTGCAGACTATTGGAATTAATACCAGAAAAAATGTATGAAAATGAGGTCTTTGAGGAATATTACGAACATTATCTTTATCTTTGTGGGGTTCCTCCTCTGATGTTACGTTCTTCAGAGACATTGACGTGCGAGAAAGATTTGAGGGAATTTTTTTCAGTTCTAGGTGAGTTCAAGAAAGAATTTTGAATTTTCTATCGCTTTCAAGAACGTAGGCTAGTTAAATGTTTTTTTATTAAGTGACTACATTCCATACAAAAATTAGTCCACAATGACATACTAAAATAATAAGTCTCTTTGCAGGTGGCCTGTTATTCTATCTGAAAAAGAAGAAGCACAGATCTATTTTGCTAGAATCGATAAATAATATCATATCGGGCGAGATGGAATATCCCCGATGCTACGTCCCCCTTGAAAAATTGCAACACGCAGCTGCTGAGAGTCTACTTCCCAAGATAATCGGTAGATTTTTATCCTTTGCGTCAGATGAGATGTATGAAAAGCTTTTGCAAATAAGCGTTTCATTGGCGAAATCATCGCATTTTGCTTGTGAGGATCATGCATTATTTCAAATTCGAGAACATAGAATAATCGATGACATAGAAGTATATTGTCTCTCAGTTCGATCATCGATTCATCAAAGAGTCATAATAATATTGTATTCTTCTGCAAAACTCTGTGGTATCAATCCAACATAGAATAACAAACTCTAATAATTAAATGAAACTGTTTTTATCCAACGGGATTTCTAACGTGGCAAATTGCGCGTTCAGAAAACGCAAAAGTGATGAATCTGGTACATCGTGTTTTCTGCCAGGTTATAAGATGATCGAGGAAGGAGCCGTAGATTCTCTTCTCACTCATATGGATCCTACATGCAAAACGAGAGGGATTTTCAGTAGTCCAGCAATTGTTCACGCATCCGATCTAAACCTGTGTCATTATGAGGAATCTTCCACTCTTATTTGGCTGTTGTTGAAAAGTCTGAAGGGATCACCAGCAGACAGGATTAGTAAACTTCCTCCGCCATCGAGAAATGCTTTCTGGTTAGTCTTTATTTCTCTCGAATTACGACTTGAACGCTAGAAACTTTCTTTTTGGAAAATGCTTCTGAGTTGATTTTGAAAATACATTTTTCAGGAGCTTACGAACTGCTCTAAAATATTTCTACACGAACAAAAGATGCAGGATTGACCGCAACAACATAGTCGCTATTCTTTTGAAAATCGTTGATATATTTCCAACCACAGAATTCGTGCAATCAGGTCTAGCTAAAGGTGATGTAACGTGTTGTAATCATAGACATACAAATGTATTCTGTGTCTATGGTTGTGATGAAAACGAAATTGTTAAACCAATTGTTTCTTCGTTGTAGATATTGTGCAACTGAATTTGGTGGTCGAAACTGATGTTTTAACAGATACGGAATGGACGGGAATGAAGATCACACCTTGCACGGAAGACTTCGTTTTTGTGCGCCTCTTGCTCATGTTTCTTTATTACTTCAACAGGCCTGAATATTATGGGGGAATTCATGTAAGTTTAGAACACATTCTGATTTATTATGAATTCGAAGATTGATGACGAGATTCTTAGGGCTCACTTAGGAATTTTGCGTTTTAAAATCCCTGGGGCTAACAGGTTGTGACTTCTTTCAATTGTTCTCTATCTCTATGAACGCGACTGTTCAATTTTTCTATGACCATAGAAATCGTAATTGTCCTTCTTCTTCCGACATGGAGATACATTCTGATTTCTTATTAATTGAACGATATGCATAATATTATCGATGGAATTGATTAAAGTTCCTTCGAGACACGAGCATATTTGGATTGAAAATGAAGCTGTTAACCCACAGTCAAGCTGTGAAATGGCATAAGGATCATTTGGGCAAACTGATATCTATTGTGGTGAGCGTCTTTGCACAGACTGCAATGTATACCTTAGAGGTATTTCTTGCCGAGAAGGGCATTATTAAGTGAGTAGGTATACAATGTTCTTTGAGAAATTTCATATCTCCCAATGAATTGCTTCGAAAGTATTTTTCCCTTCCATTTGAGATATTGTAATTTTTTTTCTGATTGTCGGTAATTTAACGTAGGTTTATGGATATACTGATAGAGAAAGAGCACAATATAGACGTTTATCTCTCGTTGTTGAGATCTCTGATTATAATGGGTAGATTGCAGAAAGTCAAATCACGTATGATTTTGAACAGATTACTGGACATCAGAGCCCAATTGACTTTGATGGGTAAGAAAACCGTTATTTCTCAATTAACCAACTGAATGACCATAGAGAATAAGTAGTCGATGGATCAGTCCGATTTTAACACACAGAGCCATGTTACCCACCCTGTATTCAGTTCCGTAACCGTAAAACATATTTGTAGGATATTGCGAATCGATTCTAGGAAAGGATGTGTTAGATTCCGAATATCAATTAACCGTCGCTTATTCTTTCGCCATATTGGAGAAATTGTTCAAGAGGAAAACCAACTTGAGCAACCAGAGACTCATGAATCTCTCCATACATTTTTTGAGGAGGATAAGAACTCCTTGGGAAAGGGATCCTTTCATAATTCCCCAACTACCAATCATGATAATATCGTGTCTGTGGAACATACTTCTTTGCGATGAGCAGAACCTGAAACAGTTCATTCACGAAGAAGGGATCTACATGTGCTTGGATTTGGCCGAGGTAGATACAAATATTATTTGATGAAAGATTAAAACCCGTAATGGTCCGATACGGCTACTCGACTCAGCCTCGAGCGCATTATTGAGTGAGAATTTGGAGCTGTAAGGTCTTTTAATCTCATTTCAGACTTGCGTTTGGCCTGTTAAGGTTGTTGCCCTAGGCCTTTTGTCTGAAGTTTGTGAAGAATCTTTAGCAATTCCGTTTTTCATCACATGGCGAGGAAAGAAGCATCAAAAAATACTTCCTTTTTTGATAGAAATATTCAGGGAAGAAAACCAACTGTTGGGGGCAAGACATACATCGAATGGGCTCATTCAAGGTGAAAAGATATACAAGGTGTCCCCAAACTAACAATTTTTGGTAGTGTACTTTATAGACATTCAAACCTGAGGCAACTGTCTTTATGTTTGACCGCGAGTTGCAGAAGATTTATTCCAGGTTATACCAGAAACAATTAATTAAAAAAACTCCTAGGTGTTATTTTTCGAAAACGCATGACCATTTTTTCAACTTTTATTACCTGTCCTATCATGCGTTTCCATCTGGACGTCGTGTTTTGGGGCACACTGTATAATTCTAAAAAGTAAGGTCAAGCGCGTGGAAGAGAGGTACTTAATATTTTTGCCGCAGAAAAAAACATAAGTTGTGCCTTAATTTTTGTTCAATTTAATGTGTCCCAAACATACAGATGTTGAACTACCTCTAATGGGATGTGAGCAATACAAAATGGTTTGCGATCCCAAAAACACTCTCGATGCGAGTCCTTCGATTTCTGACATGATAGGAAGTTGTAGACCAAAAGTATACGCGATTCTGGACATGCTGACTTATGTTCACGAGGAAAAAGTTACGATGGCAAATGAAATTTACAAGATGTGGAATCTAGAGTTGAGCGTGGAAGATCAGGTGATCCTAGAGCTTTTTTTCCCAGTTTTATGAATGAACACTATTATTTTGTTATCATAAATTGAATGAATGACTTCAATACCGCTGATACATCCTATATGCTTAAGTCACTGGACAATACTATCCAGCCGATATTTTATTCTTGAAAAAATATAGTAAGAATATTTATGTAACTTTTCGAGTTGACCACAAGTTTTGATTGTAGATAACTAAAGTTATCACAGAAAACTTTTTCGCCCTAAAAATAGCCGAAGTATGGGACGAACTACAGTTACACTTTGAAAGACATGGCATCAGACCTTTAGCTAATGACTATGAGATGTTATCTCTGGTTCTAAACAGAGCCAAAAAGTGGGGGGCTTTCATCCAGAAAACCCAAAGAGAAATCCTCAGGGCTAACAGAGAAAATGTAAGTGACAATTTGGTATAGAAATTCTTTCTTCACTCTGTCCCAAACAGGAAATGGTGAAAGAAAACATTTTTTATATGGACTTGAGAGAAGCTAGACTAGGACAATCGCTGGGAGCTTGTTGTGATCTGGATTACATCGCAAGATGCACCAGAGAAATCTACAGAATAAGGATGAAGAGAAAGCATAATTTGCATCTCATCGAACAGACTGTTAAGAAAACAGACCCCAATATTCTCTATCACACGACTTTCATGTATGATATCATGGTCAATGTGAGTTTAAAATTATGAATCATAGCAAATATTTCGAAAATTGATTCAATTTAAGCCGATATTCGACCAAATCCTGCACATGGCGAATATTACCAATACTCCAGTGAGAATGTCAGAAACAAGGGGCCCAATGACTGCAAGAATGAGGAAGGCAATGCAGAAATACCATAAACCGAAATTCGAAGATATGCCAACCACTTCCGAAGATCTTTTATGGGGATCAATCACTGATCAAGCTTGTATTAATAGATAAAATTTATTTACAATAAAATATTTACATTACTCATTTCAAATTGTATATGATCCAAATATATATTATAATTCATTTTCAAGAATGAAATTTATTGATTTCAATAGCAATCATAATCACTGCAGCAAAAATTTTTTTTTTAAATTATATTCCAAATTTAATGGATCCAAGTTCATTTCCGGTAAATGAAGCATTAATAAGCAAAAAGCTTTATATTAAAAAGCACATATATTAAAAGTTGCAATTTCCTTAAACACTTTTTATGAGTGAAAATTTGCATTGTTAATTCGTGAAGGGGGAATTATTCCCAATAAAATTCTAAATTATTTTCCCATTATGAAAATTACACCAACATATACCATTGAATCTTTATTATATTTCCTTGATAAATTATAGGTTACTATATAAAACAAAGATAACTTCATTTGATGTTTAATGGAAAGCTACCATGAGTGAAACAAGATTCCCAAATTATCACATTGGAAGTCTTTAAGCTTGAATAATTGTAGGAAGACTAGTAGAATAATTTATTATACATAACTTACTTTTGATATTTTCCTCAGTTATATTTGTACCTTAAATTTTTTGAAGCTGTACCATACTGTGGCTCTTGAGGTTCTTTTGGCACGACTGGAAAGCAGCACCATAGTACAAAGGCGATAAATGCAACTATAGTGCCTATGAGAAGAATGAAATCTTCCACTGTCTAGAAGTATGGATGAAAATCAGATCATTTGGCGTTCAAGTATTATTTGAACTTACAGGCTCTTCACCTAATAACACATTGTTGATCAGATAGAAGAAATCGTCTAGAGGAGTGAGCATTTTACACGAAGTTCACATTCTGTATCATATATCAAGAGTTTTCATTCAACAGGTCATTCAGAAGAAACTCAATGGTATATGAATTTCCCGCACAAGTTATCAGAAATTGAAATACTTTCAAGTTGATTCAAATTTCTTTATTGAATAGGGACAACTCTGCCATTTCTTATTTGGTATTATTTATACAGAAAACTTCTGTTTATTATCTGTCAATATCAATAACAATGTCAAATATGTCATTGAATTAAATCATAGAATTGTTAATAGAATATAGAATTATGTGAGTGAAATCGTTAGTTCAAGCGTGCTCGGGCTACTAGGCAAGTAGGCAACAGGGAAAGGGAGAACCAGATATCTGCATTTCATTTTGGCAAAACTAATGCTGAAATGATCATTACCTGTGTTTACAAAAGTTCAAAACTTGCGAATGTGAGATAAAATACGGCATTTCATTTCATGGCTTCATCAAAGATGGATGCGGAAATTCTTATTTGTAGCGACATTTTCCTGTAGTTCAAACTACCCAACTTCAGATGCGATGTTACACCACAGACCAACGTTACACCACAGACTGGTCTGTCAGGTCCAGGTTTGTCTATGGGTCCAGGCAGGTCTGTGGTTGCACAGTTGAATTTCCCCAGCATTCAGCAATGTTTTTTTATTTTGTTTTGTGACGGGTCGGTCGTGTTCTGTGGTGTCAGAATTTGGGGACTATTTTGATTTGGATTCAGTGTTCGCCGTTCGGTTGTTTCGGTTTTGTTTTGCGTGAATACATTCAGTTTTGTGAAAATGGCTAAATTTACTTTATGTGCGAGTTTGTTATTTTTCTATATGTATATTTCTGGAATATCCGCTTCAGACGGTATGTTTACTCAACCAGTAATTTATTATTAGGTCACGCAAAAACAGATTGCATTGAATTTGGAGTAAACAGTTTTCTTATGAGATGATTTTTTTGGGATTCTGTACTAGCAGATTTTGTGAATATCAACTTTAATTTTGTTCAAGTGATGGGTTTCGCGTGTTGAGGATTCGAATGAATGACAACCTGTTGATCATTCAAACCAGAATATCAACAAAGAGAAAATCTATTCGTTTTTTTCATTGCAGTAGTACTAATTTTTGATTTTCACCTCCAGAGTATCTTTCAGGCATCCCTTTCATTTCATATTATTTTCATTTGCTTTTATTGATCACACTGAATTCTATACAAACATTTCCTCACTCGATTTTTGTTAATCTTATTTCCATATAAGTTTATACTTTCTATTTAGTATAAAATATCAATGATCATGATGAGGAGATCCTTTTTTTCTCGCAATCTTGGGATACTTCGAACTTGATCTTGGTTTGCCTGGAAATACTGTCTTCCAACTGTTGATAACGTCATTCCTCTCACTTTGATGAGAAAGTATCTGATTTCAGTTTTTGCTTGGCTATCTTCGTTTTTCAATAGCCATTTTTGGTCTAATGTTTATTTAATTCGACTTTCACGATGATTTGAACGATATTACCCACCTATTTTCATTATATGCGACTTGTTTGATATTATTGCTTTATTATATTGACCAAGCTTGTGAAATAAAACCCTTCATTTCAGCTTAACATTAGTGAAGTTGTTTAATTTACATATAATTAATTAAACGTAACCTTGATGGTAGGGATCTAAATAGAGCTTGGTTGCTGTAATATAATGGAATTTTCTGCCGTTATGTGTGTAGAATTTGGCAGTTACATTTGATATTATCCCAACATTGTATCGAATCTGTTTTTATAATCAGTGAATATATCCTGCAGTCGTAGTGATTTCATATGTTTCCATGTAGGGAAATAATTTACATTATATGGTTTTTTTTTTAATTGACATTCTCTAATAAGTTTATATAACTTTGACACATGGCTTTGAAAAAACGACCTTCTAATGAATACTTCATTTTATTCAAGTTACAAGTATTCAGATTGAAAATACAAGATGAACTTTTATAACATTAATATCGAGGATAATATCAAGGCTGCTGTGTTAAGATTATTTCTTCATTTCTCCTGCATATTTGCAAACGATAATGAATTAGTATTCAATCAAGATATCGATCTTTTTTCAATCATGTATAAAAATTTTCCTCGATGCAGTTCACTTCATCGCAGGAAAGGGTGTTAATTCTGTCAAAATTTCCTTATTTCGTCTGAGTGTATACTTGCTGCTGTCCAAATATTAAAATGAACACGGAAAATCACCTAATATTATCTAATCGCACTTTGTATTGATGGCTCTTGTCAAACAAAATTATCTATCAACGAAATATGATTATTTATGAACATACAACGGAAATGACATTAAGACGCGCAGTGTATGAAGTACGGAATGAATATCAATAGGATTATTTCCTTTAACGAAAATCTACCATACTCATATAAATTTTCTACACCTTGAATGAATGGAAACAAGCTCGAAAAAAATATATGTTTTAAGATATACCCTATGTAAATATTTGTATGGGCCTTCTAATGCTTAAGATAGAAGCAAAATCCCTATCATCCAACGACACTATATAGTTATAGTAAAAAGGAGTTACAGTTCACTACGACCTTAAGGTCTATTGTGCCCCCTGACAGAGCTGTTATCATCGCGCCTCCTACAGCTCGCCCTCCTGTTCCAGAGATTTGATGAAATCCAGAATCTGGGACGGCTTCAAGGAGGATAACTCCCCACTTCTACAAGTTTCTTGTCCAAAGCACTCTTTCCTTTGGCTTGCAATGGCATAGCATTCCGTAACCAGGTGAATAGGAGTTTCTTCCTCGTCCCCACAGAATCTACACTCATCAGTGTCTGATAAACCCATTCTCAACGGATGCTTTTTTAGGCGACAATGTCCTGTGAGAAAGCCAGTGAGTAGGTGAAGTTGGTTTTTACTGAGATCCAGATATTTTTGGATCTAGCAGTTTCAAAGTTTCGGAGGAACTTTTTGGAGTGATCCATCCCTGGGAGATTCCGCCAGAGTTTTTCTCTTTCGGTTTTCTCCTTCAGCATAAATCCTTCTCTGCATTTTCCTATATCACAGAAGGGTTCTGGGCCAGTGAGTGGCGTTTGTGCGCCCTTTCTGGCCAGTGTATTGGCCTCTTCGTTTCCTACGATTCCCGAATGACCGGGAACCCAGATTAAAGAGACCTTATTCTTCTTGCCTACCTCATTGAGTTTGTTGTACAGGAGCCTAACGATAGTGCACACTTGGTACTATACCATTTCATTGTATTTTCTTTGAGATTGTAGTTGGTGTATTCCCTTTCCCAATCCTCTCTTTTACTTAGCAGTGTACTGAAGTTCTTCTCAATACATCATTAGGAAGGTTTGCAGATGAGGTGTAGTCATTCAGAGAGGACCAAGCTCTCTGAAACCTGACTCTCTCATTGCCTGCTCCTTCTTTAGATACTCTGAGGATGGCCTCATGGGCTACCCTATCAATCACTAGATGTAGAGGTGTGAGGTCTGTGATGATCTCAAGCGCCCTGGTGGGGCACGTTCTCATAGCTCCCGTGATGCACACACAGGCAAGCCTTTGTACTTTGTCGAGCATTTTCCTCGTACTTAACTGACTTGCCTTAGCAAACCAGGCTACTGCCCCATATATGACGTACATCCATCGCAGTATTTTTGGGTTACAGCCCCAGTTCCTGCCGCATAGACGCCTGCATGCCATCAGAGCTCTTGTAGCTCAGACAGTAGCATTATCAACATGCTTATTCCACAGAAGTTTGCTATCTAGTGTTATTCCTAGGTATTTATTTGACTTCAGACCCCCACTACAAGATATTTCCGTTTAATACTAACGTTTTCAATTTTCATGGCTGGAAGTTTCCTCTTCTGAGTGAACGGAATCAATGTGGACTTGGTTGGGTTGATGTTAAGCCCCACTGACAAGCACCACTGCTCAATGATTCTAAGGCCCTTCTGCAATAGGTCGCAGAGAGTGCCTTCGAATTTGCCTCTAATTATTAGTACTATGTCGTCAGCATAGCCTACACATTCGAAGCCAAGCTCCGTTAGCCTGTGTAGAAGTTCATCCACTACCTGGCAATACTATTTGGGGAAGCACGAACAATCCAACGACACTATGATAGCAATTCTTTTGTACCTCATTTTATCTAGCTTCACATGAGAATTCCAGGCATCACTCATTATCATTATTGTTGTGCGATTAGAAACAACCAATAAGTTGTTCCAGATGTTTCTGCAAAGTGTAGATACTAGTATCCATAGACTACTTAAGTTGTCTATGCTAGTATCTACTCTTTGGTTTCTGTTTCGACCAACAGACTGATTAGTTAACCTAACATAGTCTGAATTTCTATATCGAGGTCGTAACATTGAACTCTGCTTCCTAGTCTTCCGGCGCTCCAAGGATTTTTTGATCTTACCACCTGAATTATCATACCAGTTATGTGATACGATTCGCGATGACGACCTGACTTCGAACTTGACGGAAACGAGAAAATCCCTATTCGGGGTCAGCCTGATTTATTTCGAGCCTGGTACCTGAATCAAAACACTCCACGAGGTCCATTTTAATTGATCTATATTGTAGTCGTTGAGTCGACATCTATTCTGGTAGTTAACCGGGTCACTTCGTAATATGTCAGGGATATCTTGGGTTACGCTCTAATCAATCGTGAAAAAGAGAGATCCAGGTGGACGACAATCTAAACCTGGCTTAATATTTTTATATTTTGATTCTTTTATGACATTTCCTCGAGTTAGTTATGTCATAGATGCATCTATGTTATGTCTTATTTAATTTATGTACAGGTGTCCCAAACTCGATGACCACAGAGAGCTTCAATAGCAGCTTGACTACTTGTATGAATAGCTATATCGCACTTCTGAAAGTATCTTTCTAGATTTATATCTAGATATCTTCCGATGGCAAGTATTTCCGTTTGAAGCAGTGGCGCACCCAGAAATTTCATTCGGGGGGGGCTGCTCGAGAGTAATCAGGTTTTTACATAAAAAAAAACTCGAAAACGACGAAAACAATCCTTTATTTTTGAGCTCGGGGGGGGCTGCAGCCCGACAGCCCCCCCCCCGGTGCGCCACTGGTTTGAAGGACGCTTGTACAGGAGCCTAACGATAGTGCACACTTGGTACTTGTCCGGTAAATCCAAGCGCCAGCCGGCCATCCACGAAGCGACCGATCCGAGCGTTTTATGACATTTTATGAGACCACGAGCGAAAAGAGTCTCTGTGATTGGTCGGGGGGTCATTAAATGTAATAAAAGGCCATAAAACGCTCGAATCGGTCGCTTCGTGGATGGTCGGCACCTGTATACCATTTTATTGTATTTTATTTGAGATTATAGTTGGTGTATTCCCTTTCCCAATCATCTCTTTTGCTTAGCATTGTACAGAAGTTTTTCTCAGTGCTTACTTTCTTGATCATTACATCACTAGGAAGGTTTGCAGATGAGGTGTAGTCATTTAGAGAGGAGTATCATATAGCCCGGGAGCCAGTGACATTTTTTAGTCAGTCATTTTAACCCTGGCCATAATTTGTATATAGCTTGATTTGGTTGTTTTCTTAGCCAAAGTGACCGTCAGCTGGCTCAACAGTGGTGGGTTCGCCAACGGGAGCAACGAAAACATGTACTTGATATGAAAACATCAATACGGCTGAGAGTTTTTATCCACTTCCTATGACCAGATTTTTTTTTATGCAATATGAAAATTATTTATTTATGTGATTCTATTCGTATTCCAGCAGAAAATCTGGTCATAGGAAGTGGATAAAAACTCTCAGCCGTATTGATGTTTTCATATCAAGTACAGTGGTGAAAGAAAACTCCCACCTCGTCGGATTCAATCTTGAAATAGAGGGTGATGAAAAAAAAAGGTGGTTTTTGGGTATTTTCGTGAGGTTCAAAGTTCATTTCATGACTGAATCACCCTGTATTCTTTGAAGTCCATGATGATATGTTCTAAAAAAATTAAACAAACACCTTGAATCAACCCATAAATACAGGGTGTCCATTTAACCTTCTTTGAGAATAGTTTCTATAATAATGGATCACCCAGTAAAAATTCTGGGTATTTCAGACTTTTTCGATGTAACAACAACATATCTAGTGTAATAGTTCATTTTGCGAACGTTCTCGCTCTGGAATTGACATATTTTATACTTTCAAAATCGGGCATGCATTCAATTATGGATAACCCTGTATTCGTAACGATTTTCGGTCATATTCCTCTATATGCATGCTCCTTGGGGATGTAATGAAATGTTTCTTGAGAAAAATTGGAGTTCATTCGATTCTGTTTCGAGATACGCGCTGTTTCTCAAAAACTAGTCATAGGATTCAGTTGGGGCCATGGACACTTTAGATCAGTATGTCGAGTATTACATTATACCAAAATTTTAGAAAATTTGACGGAACGCCATTTCCCGTAGTAAAAGTGCGGGGTCCTTTACAGAGATGGTAGTTTGTATAATTATTCGAATAAAAAAAATCGTCCGCTGGCTGTACGCTGCGCTGGTGGAAAACCCGTCCGCTGGACATGGAAACTTGTAAAAAAAATTTTGAGTTTC
This sequence comes from Adalia bipunctata, assembly GCA_910592335.1. Classification (NCBI taxonomy): domain Eukaryota; kingdom Metazoa; phylum Arthropoda; class Insecta; order Coleoptera; family Coccinellidae; genus Adalia; species Adalia bipunctata. The sequence goes on from OU342950.1 coordinate 26,235,930, forward strand.
AGTCATTTTGACCCTGCTGAAATTTACAGTGATGGTAGTTTGTATAATTATTCGAATAAAAAAAAACGTCCGCTGGCTGTACGTTGGTGCAAAACCCGTCCGCTGGACATGAAATGGATATTTTCTGAGTTAATATCCACTTTAGGGCAAGGGTGTGATGCATACACTCACATTATTTTTTAACGTAGATTCAATATCTTCCATAAAAAATGGGGTTCTAATTTGAAAAAATTGATTTTTCACGATTTTGTCATCCCTAACTTTGAAAGCGATTTTTTCACCCCCTGTATCATGAATCGCGATTTCGATTTTTAAAGTGGATACATCAATCTTACATCTTGAAAAATCCCAAAAATGAAAATTTTCCATCCAAAAACCTCGAAGTTATTCTTGTTTCAGCGGAGCTCTATTTTCGATTTTTTTTTCGAATTTTCCCGCTCAGAGAGAATTTTCCAACCAAAACTGAAAAATGTTACATCATAATAACTTGAAATTTTCTAAGGAATCTATTTCTGCAATAAAAAAATGGTGTTCTAATTTGAAAAACGGAAGTTGACGTCATTTCCGGAAAAACCGGAGGTGCTCATGCCTTGAAAATATTTTAGATTTCATCAGCATCGTGAAATACTCATAAGTGCTGAATTTCATGAAAATACGTTCAGTAGTTTCCCGTATAAATATGGTTGAGGTTCCTCGTGAAAGAAAATATAGGTATGGATTTTTCTTTTATTTGGAGATATTTTATTTTTATTTTTTGTCTAGTTTGTTTTTCTGTGGTAGAAATGAATGGCGAGAACGTTACCTTGATGTCTGAAATAGAGTTCCCGATCTATCCTACTTTCTTTATTCATTTCGTAAGCAATTTCATTTTTCCTATTTTTTAGAGTGAGTTATAAATAGGCGTCTGTTATTATCATGCTATTGGTTTATACAGGGTGTTTCACCATAAACTGGATAAACATATATAGCAGTGTAGATGACACACAGGAAGTGTCATTTTTGCCGAGATACAGGGTGTTTAATGTCAACTTTGAGCAATATTCTGATAACTGTGGTGAGTTATGCGTGACATTTGAAATAACGGTTACTGGTCACGTCTTAGTATTTTTTAGGGCTCAATGCAATTGTGAAATGAAAAATTCCAAAAACTTTGGGTGAAATTTTTTTTCACTCAAGACGTAAAAAAAAAGTTGAGTTGGAATTTTGAAAAACTTTTTCACGGAAAATCTCAGAAAATCGACTACGTTGAAATAGTGCTTTCCAAATTGGTAACCGAGAAAAAAAAATTCCAACTTTGTAGGCTTTCCGCCATTTAAAATTTTTTTTTTTAGAATTCTACACCACAATTGAATTAGGCCCTAAAAAATACTAACATGTGACCAGGTACCGTTATTTCAAATGTCACGCATAACCGAGCGCATAACTCACCACAGTTATCAGAATATTGCTCAAAGTTGACATCAAACACCCTGTATCTCGCTTATGCGTCGAAAACGGGGTATATGTCATAAGGCAAAAATGACTTCCCGGGTGTCGTTTACACGGCTATATATGTTTGTCCAGTTTATGGTGAAACACCCTGTAGATACTGATTCAGCTTAAAATCAGTCGAATCAGGATATATTTTCCATAGGAGTATATAAATAAACATTTTGATAAATAGTAATAACTACGATCTCTATGTGGAAACGACCACGTTTTGTGTGTATTTGACGCGAAAATGACTATAACCTAACATTTTCAAAATATACACGGTGAAATGTGTCAGAATTTCATGGCAACCAGGGATACTTTATAAAAGTGAATGGAGTATATGTACATAATTTGTAGCCGAAAATAGCACCTTTGTGTAGCTGCACAAGTATAAGTACAAGCTTAAACGTTTACAGCTTCAAAGATTGTGACATTTTCTCGACCAACCGAAAAAATTCAGGAATTAGAATAATTCAACGTAATCTGAATGACTTTATAAATACATACTTATATATTGAAGACGAAAATAGTCATGGATCCATTAACTGACTAAGGAAAGTCACTCATTAGCTATGACTGATTAAATATACGTAATCAGTTTAATGAATCATTTACACATTCCTTATACACTCCTTCCAAAGATAGTGAGGCTATTCTACTCTGAAAATTGAAAGCTTTTGAATTATTCCTTTTTCATGACTTGACTGACGGACAGAATTGAATTTGACCAAGGATTCGTCATCAGTGAGGAACATATAGAAGGTTTATGTTACAAATTTAAAAAAATTTCTAACCAGCTGTTTTGGGTAAATAATAACGAAGAACTCGCGTATTGTCATTGTCGACAATTGTAATAGCAGTGGCGTCGATGAGACGTCTTCCACTAAAAATTAGAATGGTTCCGATATCGAGAGGTCATCATTAAGTGTTAATTGTAGATAAATTCAAGAAATGCAACAATGCTCGTTTAATAACGATTAACTTATCAATTGGACAATTATTTCAGATATCGAATATCAATATTCAATAATCAATGGAGTTTTGTAGTTGAAGTTCTACAGTTAAATTTGATATATTTCTGAAAGGGTCAAGCCAACACAGACGGCCGTAAAACTCTTCTCATAAAAGAGAGAGAAAAACGGGTAAATTTAATGAAAATATGTTGACTTCGGACAAAAATAGAATAATCTATGTACCACGGGAATAAGTCTACATAATTTCGGGCCTTCGTCCTCATGTACAATGTTTCGTAATAGTCTAGTAGTTAATCGATTGTCATCACCAGTGATTAATCAACAAAGGAAATTGATCGGAATGCTTTACGTCCTAGTATTCTTGAAGCAGTCTGTTGCCCAAGAACAATACCCAATTGCATCGAGTAGAACAGGACAATATACGAGAGATTTACAGTAGGTTTCGACTAAAAAACACCAGTTATTTCTTCAGATAATTTTATGGTTTCCAATTCCATTCATGGTGAAAAACACTTCGAATTATGTGACTTTATCTGTGAAGAAGGAACATATTGGTGGTAAAAAGTAAAAACAGAAATGTAAGAAGTGAACTGTTGTCTCGACTGTTGTTATTATCAATTGAAACATTTATTATGTCATCTTTAACTATGATCAAGAAGAGTGATGGACTATTTTAATTATACTTAGACGTGAGAACAATGCAATAAATTTCAATGTATACATCTCTATACTGGAAATATGGTATTCGGAATCGCTAATCCAAATTTCAAGACTTTTCCAGTAGAAAAAATGATTTTTCAGAGGAAATTTTGAACTGCATTTTGTTCTCCCACTATTGTGTTCAGCCGCCATCTTAGGACGGGTTTCACCAAAAATTTTAATCTGATTTGAGGAGATAACTCAGGTTACAGTGACTATACTATACTGTATTATATACTATACAGAGTGTAACAGCCAAATGGAATGAATTCGATGACGAATAAATGAAGGCGTATTATGGGAAAAACGCTCGAACACGTCGATTTGTAATTTTAAATGCGCATATTTTTCAAGAAAATAATATTATATAGGGTCGAAATAGGAAAATTCACGTCCTTAGGACCGTCCACTAGGGACATATAATAAATGAGAGGAATGGACTCGCAAAGATCTAATTCAAGAAGTAAATCGCCGGAACGTGCTGCTACTGCAGAAGGAAAATGACAGACCGGTTTCTGGCTTCTAAGCCGTTATCAGTGTCACATATCCCCTCTTACAGTAACAACCAAATGGACCGGCAGAGCTTATATTACTCTCTAGCAGGGGATATGACGTGACACTGATGACGGCTAAGAAGCCAGAAACCGGTCTGTCATTTTCCTTCTGCGGTAGCAGCACGTTCCGGCGATTTACTTCTTGAGTTAGATCTTTGAGAGTCCATTTCTCTCATTATATAGGGTGTTCCATGTGACCGTGGCCAATACCAACTTTCTTATTTCAAATGCAACCCCCTGTATATTATTTATTTTTTGGATTCTTCGGAGAATTCTAGACACAATTCATGCACGATGTCCTATACCTATCTTTAACTATTTCGGAAGTGTTTTCAGATTATTGCAAAAATCAACGTTTTAAATAAAAATTATTTTATTTCACAAATTCGGTACATTACACTTGAAACCTTATAAGTAATACTGATTATTTCTTAATTATTACCAAAAAAACATTGATGTCAATGTAGGAAATGTTCAAAATGCTCGCCGCGAACGTCTTGGCAACATGCTAATTTGGTGTAGAATTGTTTTCTAACGTTACTAAACATTTCGGGCGTGACTGATCTAATCGCAAGCGTGATTCGGTTTTTTAGGTCGTTTAAGTTTAAGGGTTTCGTTTCGTATACAATACTTTTGACATATCGCCACAAAAAGAAGTCTAATGGTGTCAGATCAGGAGATCGTGCTGGCCATTCAATCGATTCGCGCCTCCCTATCCACCGATTTGGAAAAATTTGGTTCAAGTACTGCCGGACATTGATTTGGTAATGGGGCGGTGCTCCATCTTGCTGAAACCATTAATATTGGCAGGAACTTGTGGATTTGCTGGATCCAGGATATAAGTTTATCAAAGTTGATACGACATTATTTTGGAGTAGTTCCAAATATTTTTCTCCATTCAAGTTGCCGTCAATGAAAAAGGGACCTACGATATGATTTCCAACAATTCCTGCCCAAACATTAACATTTTCAGGATATCGCGTATGTTCTTCTCTCATCCAGTGAGGATTCTCACCAGACCAATAGCGGCAGTTTTGAAGATTAACATGACCGTATAGTGTAAAAATGTACTCTCATCAGAAAACAAAACATAATTGGATAATTGGATCACATTGTTATCTATAACATTGCCATCATTTGCTCACAAAAATGCGTTCTCCTATCGAAATCGTCTTCTATGAGCTCCTGAGTTACCATCATTGGGGTAGGGATGCATCTTATTTTCCTTCAATATTCGAAATATTGACGTGCGGCTGACGGTGAACAGCGGGACTACTTTTCGAACTCAATTATGTGGGCTTTCTTGAAACTCAAGCATAATTTCCACTTTCGTATTATCACTTACTGCATTGGCAGCAATTTTTTTTATTTGTCTTACATGACCAAGCTCTCGAAACTGCTTTTCTATTTTCCTAATTGTTCCTTGGGATATAGGCTGCAAATTTGGAAAATTTTCGTGAAATAAGCGAGAAACTTCCATTTGTGTCCGTGTGTTATCTCCATAACCAATATTTTGAAGAATGGTTATTTTGTGCATTTCTGTGAAATGAACCATTTTTCTAATATTACGTACAGTTATCGAAATTCAAAAGACAATAGCACTTACACTGATCACTTATTGTCATGCAAACAGACAACGTGTTACTAAGGCTATGAGAATAAACAAATCTGTTTTTGTTTTTTTTAATTTCTTCTCAGTTATGGTTTTTGCCTACTTTCTTCATTTCAAGAGGTAAATGGGAAATAAGTAGGTATTGAGTGTAATGTATCGAATTTGTGAAATAAAATAATTTTCATTTGAAATGTTAATTTTTGTGAAAAATCTGAAAACACTTAATATTTCCGAAAAAGTTGAAGATAGGTAGGTATAGGACATTGTACATGAATTATGTCTAGAATTTTCTGAAGAATCCAAAAAATAAATAATATTCAGGGGGTTGCATTTGAAATAAGAAAGTTGGTATTGGCCACGGTCGCATGGAACACTCTATATAATATTATTTTCTTGAAAAATATGCGCATTTAAAATTACAAATCGACGTGTCCGAGCGTTTTTCCTAACACCCCCTCATTTATTCGTTATCGAATTTATTCCATTTGGCTGTTACACTCTGTATAGTCACTGTAACTGAGGTTACCGATTGATTTTGACTTGAAAACCACAGAAAATTATCGTTTACAGCCTTAAACGAGATTAAAATCGTTGAAGAAACCCGGCCTTAGAAATTATAGAAAACCTTATAAATAAAAATTCTTTATTTCATAAACTGTGTTTTATTTTTATCGAGATTTTTATGCATTTTTTCTACACAAAATGAATATTTTTTTTCACTTTGAAATCGAATCACAGAAAATAAAGCCCAATAAGTTCTAATTATTTGTACTTGCTAGATTTTTTTTACTTTGTTTCATCACTTGAACTTTTTGATCATTTGCTTTCAAATAACAGTTGAACTTTTGATCCATTTTCAATCGTGTTCCATAAGACCTAGGTAAGATTGTAGGTGATAAATGGGTTCTCGGTATTGCAAAACCGTTAAAATATGAGACTTTTCTAGATCTAACATATAATTGTTTACACGTTTGGTCTATAAAAATCGAATCGAGTCAATTAATATATAAACTACGTAAACAGATCTCCTTTATCTATTTATACAACAAGGAATAATTTTAGCGAGGAATTTATTGATTGATTCTGCTAACAAACAGGAATAGATTAATACAGGGTGTCCCAAGTTCAAGTGCCTATAAGAAGTTTCTGGAAAACTGGACATATATTTGAAATCTGAAAATTGGAATTATGAGATTGTTCGAAATTCTCTACAGACCTTAAATATTTTTGGAGCCTGAGCACTTCCGGGTGTGAGAGTGAAAATAAATTATCTCGGAAAATTTGTTTTTCAATATTTTCGTTTCTGATATGATTGACTTTTCAATGCTAAATACATTAATTTCTGTTAAAACTATTGCATTAATTCAAATTGTTTTCAAAATATGGAAAAAACTGGAAATAAGTCAAATATTCATAGTCAGTATTACTTTAATTCTTCTTATTCTCAACACCCTGAGCGTAAACCGTTCTCATAACGTCAAAGTAGAAGAACGTGGAAAGGTCATGCATCTTCTGAATTTCATGAATATCATCACAAGGTGTTTCAAATTTTGTGTCGAAAACTGTGATCTAGAATTGGCCAACTTCTGTTTTTCAAATTAGAACCCTATTTCTATGATTGCGTTGGATTCTGCAAAGAAAAATAGTGATAGCACTCTAAGAAGCTCTTGCTCCTGAATACAGTTGTTTCTGAGTTATTTGATATTTTCTGGATTTATGTTGTACGTAGAGTGCCAGCAATATTTTTCTTTGTAGAATTCAACTCGATCATAAAAAATTGGGTTCTAATTTGAAAAACAGAAGTTATGGCCAATTTTCGTTGACAGTTTTCGACACAAAATTTTAATCACCCTGTGATGATATTCATGAAATTCAAAAATGCATGACCTTTCCACATTCTTCTACTTTGACGTTATGAGAACGGTTAGCGCTCAGGATGTTGAGAACAAGAAGAATGCAGATTACTGACTATGAAATTTTTTTTTTCGATATTTTCAAAACTATTTGGATTAATACAAAGGTTTTAGCAGAAAATGTATTCAGCATCAAATACTGAATCATAACAGAAACGAAAATATCGAAGAGCAATTTTTTCGAACTAATTTATTTTGACTCCTTCTATAACCGGAAGTGCTCAGGCTCCAAAAATATTTTAGGTCTGTAGAGAATTTCGAACAATCTCATAATCCCAATTTTCAGATTTCAAATATTTAAATGTCCAGCTCTCCAGAAACGTCTAATAGGCACTCGAACTTGGGACACCCTGTAGATATGACATCTTTTGAACGATTCTCTGGAAATCGAAATGGTCTTAAAAATCCAGCTAACATAAAAATAAATCAAAACTATTTGAGTAAATAATACATGAAAAGTTGACTTGTTTTCTACAAAACAGTAAATACAGATTATATGTGCGTTACTTTTTATCGCTCTGTATAAATAAATGATATGAACGCCTTGTCTAGATGAAAATACAAAAATATCCGTATTAAATCTCAATTACACACCGAATGATTGCCTTGTCCCAGCTCCTAATACTGATTTCGATTCAAATTCTCCGTGCAGCCAATTGTGAAGCGGCATTTGTTGTGGTACCGCAATCTTGGAACACCATAATAACCATAGATTATTATTACCGTCCACGATGTTAAACTTGGACTCCCCCATCTGCCTTTGGTATTGTTTCAATGTTCCGGGCCAGGTCCAAACTAGAGGCCGTTGAACTTCGTTTGTAAACGTTATAATTATAAATATTTCAGAAGTGTCTACCGATTCTTTTCCAACGAACGTTATCGTGGGTTTATTATCGAATTTAAAGTGAACCTTTGGAGTCTCACAAGTCACTTTTTCAGTTAGTCATTTTCGACTATGGACCTTTGGAATCGAACAAACTAAAAAAAGGGGTCAAGTTCGATTAGAACTCTATTTGCCTTGTAATGATGATTAGCGAAAATTAATGATGCGTTCATTAATATTCGTAAGGGACACTTTTTGGGGTACTCAGGAGTCGCAACCCCTTACAATGGGGTGCTACAACCTCAAGAATTCTAACGAGATCCAGTAGAACCTCGTTTTGAAGATGCTTCAATATCCTTTCCAGAAACGTGAATAGGTATATTTTAATAAGGTCTACTTCCTGTTGAAGAAAAGATCCAATGAAAGATAATTAACGAAAAATTCTCATAGTACGAGTGCGCCAAATATAATCCATATAATTTTATATTGCGAGGAATATTCGTACAACATGATACTTAATAGCGAAGAAAGAAAGTATTTATTGTTCTTATTTATATCTTACAACGCGTGGGAATTTAATCAGTTCTACATTATGCAATTTTTACATTTATCATTTCGTTCTCGACCTTGCAGGTACAAGAACTTGCACATCGATTTCGTATCATGTGCATTGTAAATATGAAACATTGCTTAATAAAAATTAGTTCATGTTTACGTTCAAAAAATAAATAATTTGCGAAAATAATGGCACATTGGTTCTTTTTAAGACGAATTTTCTTCTACATATTCCAGTTCCTCAGTTGCTATTTTTATATTTAATACATCATACTAATTCTAATAAAAATTTTATATGAACCCCTGTCGAGATTAGTGTTACAAGATCAGATGAAGATTAAGCAAATAGATGAAAAAATATTGTACTTAACTGAAGAATCTTGGTTCTTCTTTACTTACCTCCTCATCTCATAAATCCACAATTTCTTTGTTTCAGATCTTTACTATTATGAAAGCCAGCCAATGGCACACTCTCCACATATTTCGTTTGAATTTTTTAATGACGAGGGCCATCATTTACAAAAGAGACAAGCAGATCCCCCTGTGAAAAACGACAAATTTGTTAAAGATGCGAGTTCGCAAGATTTGGATAATTTATCTGTGAGATCGGTAAGTTTCAAGACTGCGACAAAGATGCAATAAAAAAAACTGTTCTGGACTTACTTTGGTGGGACTTGGACCTGAACGAACTGAGATTAATTTTATTTTATGATGATAAAATACAGCATTCCCTTGTTCAATATATAATCCTTCATATTTTTCAGAATAAAACCGAAACAAAAATAACAGAGGCTCCTAAAATTTTTCCTAGCCATGCCCCAAAGCTCAATGTTGTAAGTATATCATGTTGTTATTTTTATCCCGATTCTGCGGAGATCTCATAAATATTGTAATCATTTATTTTATAATCACTTCAGAGATTTCTACAAAACAATTGGGTAATTATATCATAATACATTTATAGGAATGACAAATAAATGTTTTCCAACATATGCTTTAACTTGTTTATAGAGTGAAAATAGAAATCTGATTTTGATTTATTGTATACTTCAGAGAGATTGGAGCATATTATTTTGGGAATGAACATTATTGTTGATGCAATGTACGGGGTGGCCAGATTTCGATGATTTAGTACTACAACTCCTAAAATATAAGAGATAGAGAAAAAGTAATATACATGTTATGTTCTCTTTTTTCGAAATACAGAAATTGCTGAAAACCTCAAGTTGCTGCGGCGTCTAGTTTCCGAGCTACAGGCCGATTTTGGTATTTGGCCAATTATTATAATTGACTATATTGTAAGAAATGAAAACACTAATAGTGCAGTTTTATCATTTAATGACGACAATAACGTAATTATCAATTATTCTCAAATATTAGAAATATCTTGAGCGGCTGGTTAACCCGAGCACGGAGAAATCTTGAATAATCATCACATCATCGAAGCCCGAGATTATCGGCTGTCGTATTGATGACTCTGTGATATTTTCCCCAGGACCGGCAGCGGCTCGCCGTACTTCATTTCATATTTCTAACACGGCCTTCCTGACAAGGGTGACGCTCTCGGCACCCTCTTAAGCTGCCATTTCATCTGAAACATTACAAAAACCTATCCTTCTTGATAGCACCAAAATACTTCAACCTACTGCACCGGTAGGTACTGCAATAACTTGCCAACATATAACTCATCAATTGCAATGTTCTTCAATAGAACGAATATAATCGTCATCGAATAAAATTTTTCTTTTAGTTTCACCTTTAACAGGTACTAGAGATAGGTCAAAATTAGGTAATGACCTCAGTTATCACATGGTTCTGTCGCGCATGGAGCAGAGACCAATAAAAATTTTGAATTGTACCTAAATGACCTCAGCCATCACTCAGCTCTGTCACGCATGGAGCAGAGACCAATTGAAATGCAAATTCTACTTGTAATGACCTCAGCCATTACCCAGCTCTGTCACGCATGGAGCAGAGGCCAATTGAAATGCAAATTCTACTTGTAATAACCTCAGCCATTACCCAGCTCTGTCACGCATGGAGCAGAGACCAATTAAAATGCAAATTCTACTTGTAATGACCTAAGCCATTACCCAGCTCTGTCACGCATGGAGCAGAGACCAATTGAAATGCGAATTCTACTTGTAATGAACTCAGCCATTACCCAGCTCTGTCAAGCATGGAGCAGAGACCAATTGGAATGCAAATTCTACTTGTAATGACCTCAGCCATTACCCAGCTCTGTCACGCATGGAGCAGAGACCAATTGAAATGCAAATTCTACTTGTAATGACATCAGCCATTACCTAGCTCTGTCACGCATGGAGCAGAGACCAATTGAAATGCAAATTCTACTTGTAATGAACTCAGCCATTACCCAGCTCTGTCACGCATGGAGCAGAGACCAATTGGAATGCAAATTCTACTTGTAATGACCTCAGCCATTACCCAGCTCTGTCACGCATGGAGCAGAGACCAATTGAAATGCAAATTCTACTTGTAATGACATCAGCCATTACCTAGCTCTGTCACGCATGGAGCAGAGACCAATTGAAATGCAAATTCTACTTGTAATGAACTCAGCCATTACCCAGCTCTGTCACGCATGGAGCAGAGACCAATTGGAATGCAAATTCTACTTGTAATGACCTCAGCCATTACCCAGCTCTGTCACGCATAGAGCAGAGACCAATTGAAAATGTAAATTCTACCTGTAATGACCTCAGCCATTACTCTGCTCTGTCACGCATGGAGCAGAGACCAATTAAAAATGTTATTACAGCAAAGCTGTACACTAACCTTCATTTCCCACAGACTCTTCGGCCTCGAGAAAATTCAATACATCATTTATGTCAACATCCAAAGCCCATTGCACAGGCCATCGTCTGAGCTGTTCTTTGGCAACTTTGGTTATGATATTTGTGCCAACCTTCTTTATTTCATAGCGTCCATTGCTCAGGCAACTCACGACCTCGTATGGACCAAGAAATTCATAATCGCTCTTGCTGATATGCATCTGAGAATCACGATGCATTAGCACAAAGTCACCAGGCGAGTACTGAATGTTGTCTCTTCTCCTCTTGTTGACATTATCGAGATTGCACGTTAGGGACAGTTTTTCTGCTACCCGTTGTCTATCTAAATCTCGGTTTCTTATTGGATTCAGATCTTTCGACACATTTTTCAATAATGCCTGTATTAATGGTGTCGAACCTTGGATTCCCAAGAGCAATTGCAGTGGGGTCGAATTGGTCGATTTCTGCACAGTCGTGTTTAGAACAAGCTGGATTTTCCATAAGCCGCTCGGCCATTCTGCTTTAACACGAGTTTCAATCCTCAATAAGTTCCGAATGGTTCTCATATAGCGTTCAACCTGTCCATTTCCTCTGTGTATGTCAGGTGTAACATAATGATGTTCAATATTCCATTGCTCTAGGTACTTCGGAAAAGTTGTGTTTTTAAACGACGTAGCGGCATCCATTATAACTCGTTTAGGAGTTCCGAACAATGCTAATACATTCTCCAATTTTTCACGAGTTTCTGCGGTGGTAACAGTTTTCATCGGCGTAAAAATGCAATATTTTGTGAAAGCATCGACCATAACCGAAATATGCTTGTAACCGTCGGATGACATAGGTAATGGCCCCAAGCAATCCAAATGTAAGGTGTGAAACGGTTCTTTCGGGATCTCTACTGGATTAACGTAACCTTGTAAGGGCCCAGTTCTGGTTTTCTTTACTGCACATATTACGCAGTGCTTGACGTAACAGTTAATGAAGTTTCTCATTCTAGGAAACCAAAAGTGTTCGGCGATCGACTGGTAAGTTTTGTCATTGCCGACATGACACTGCTCATCATGGAAAATGCGTAATAACCCTAAACGGCTTTGTCTTGGAACAAACCACTGCAGATTCATCATTCCGTCCGGATTGAGCTTTTTGTGATACAACATTCCATCTTTTTCTGTGTACTGATTCGAATCGAGATCTCCATTCTTCAGCTGTTCCAACAAGTTTTGAACCTCTTCGTTCCCTTTCTGTTCGATGTAAGCCCAGTTATTATGTGAAATTCGACGAATTGTGTTCACCGGATTTCGACTTAGATAATCCACATGTGGAAGATTGGATCCTTTGCGATATTTTATCTCAAAATCAAAATCTTGGAGATAGACCCACCAACGAGCTATTCGAGGAATAAGATCCTTTTTAGTAGCGGTTGCTTTAACTGAATTGCAATCAGTGACTATCGTGAATTTTATCCCAAGCAGATAAGTTCGGAAGTGCTTGAGTGCTTGAACTATGGCGAGGGTTTCAAGCTCGTATGAGTGGTACTTTGCCTCACTGTCTGTTGTCCTTTTACTGAAATATGCGACAACCCTTGGCTGGTTTTCGCGTTTCTGTATAAGAATTGCACCATATCCAATACTGCTAGCATCAGTGTGCAACTCTGTTGGTGCTTCCGGGTCATACACAACGAGTAGTGGTCTTGACGTTAAATGATCAACGACATATCTTCTTGCTTCCTCCTGCTCTTTTCCCCAATGAAAAGGTACTCCTTGTTTCGTCAGACGAGTTATGCATGCTGTTCTACTAGCGAACTCGGGGACGAATTTTCTGAAATATCCTGCGAGACCCATAAATTGACGAACTTGCTTAACATTTTCAGGAATTGGTGACTTCATCAGTGCTTCTATCTTGGCCTTTCCAGGTCGTACACCTTCAGCCGATATTTCTCTCCCAAGGTATTCTAGGCTTGGTTGAAGGAAATGACATTTTTTTATGTTCAGGGAAAACCCTGCCATACTAAGTGCTTCTAGGACTTGTCTCAGGCGAATGAGACCTTCTTCGGGAGTGACACTAGGAATTAGAATGTCGTCCAGGTAAACCAAGGCAATATGATCTTTCAAATTTCCAAGAGCTAGATTGACGGCTCTCTGGAACACAGCTGGTGCATTGGCAAGACCAAAGGGCATTCGTAGGTATTCAAAGTGGCCATCGGGTGTCACAAATGCAGTCTTTGGAATGGATTCCTCATGTATCGGTATTTGATGGAATCCGGATGCCATATCCAAAGACGTGAAATAGCGGCCTTTTCCTAGCCTATCTAATTGATCTTCGATTAATGGTAAAGGAAATCGGTCTTTGACTGTGATTCGATTAAGTTCGCGATAATCAACACACATCCTGAATGATGTATCCTTTTTTCTCACCAATAGTACGGGACTAGCGAAAGGTGATTCACTAGGTCGTATGATGTTGTTCGACATCAAATCCTCTGTGATTTCACGAACAGCTTCTCTTTCGGTGATAGATAAACGATAAGGATTTCGGACGACTACAGTATCCTTTGTTAATCGTATCTGAAGACTCACATTGGTGACAGCACCTACTTTATTCCCAGTTGTTATCATGCCACTAAAATCTCGAAGAAGTATCTGAAGATCATTTCGATAATCTGCGGGTACATCGACCTCAGTTATTTCAGAACTAAAACCTTCAGCAACCCGGTTGATTCCAGGCAGTTCACGGCGTACGATGCGTGATCCTTGATGATCAGTTATGGTTACAAGACTCTGGTCTTCATAAATATTACGTCCAATCAAAACATCGTAATCAATACTGTTATCAGAAATAAAAGCATAGGTAATTGGAATGTCCACATCAGATATGCTTGTGGAACCAACAAATTTTTTTGTTGCTTCAATCGTAACATTCGTAAGCCCTTTCAAAATGATGTTACATGGGGTTACCTTATTTTCGAATAAATGTAAATATTTGTCAGAAATTAGAGATAGGTCAGCGCCAGTATCAATTAGTGCCCAAAATTGATGGCCATCGATGAAAATCTTTGTTGAACCAACAGGATTTCCTGTTGAGCAGAGGTTAATACTTCGGCGTTTTTCGATAGCCGCTTTTGTTAAGCAATTTGTGACGTTGTGACCTCTTCTTGCACAAAAAGTGCAGCTCTCCGTATTTCGAGAGGTACTGGGAATATCGTGTTCGCTAACAGGCAAATTCTTGTTCTCTGATTGGGGCCTGATGTTTTTAGCACGACAATTTGCTCGAACATGTCCCATTAAACCACACTGGAAACACTTCTTGAGATTTTTGGAACTGCTCGATTTCTTGTCGGAAAATGGGAATTTCCGCTTGAGAGGGGTCTCATGTTCAATAAATCGTTGCTGACCACCGTTATATCTTGGAGTTTTGGTGAATGATGACAAGAAAACTAACAAATCGGAAATACTGCGACAGTTAGCATTCATTGCAGCGTTACGTACGTCTAGCTCCGAAATTCCATGAACAATCAATTCTACTCGATCGGCTTCACTCCAGTTGGCGCGTAAATTATTCAACAAAGCCGACTTCTCATGCACATATGATTCGTAATTGTTTACACAAGCACTTGAAAACTTCGTGGCCTCTTCTAACATGCGACCAAGATTCCTTTTCGGAGGAAATGCCTCGACGAAATCGATACGGAAAGTATTCCAATCTCTCTGATCTGGATTCCAACGTTCAAACCATTTTTTCGCTTCGTTTAACAAAAAACGGCCAATCCTTGATAAGGTTTGAACATCAGACCATCCTACTTCATGCTTAATAGTCTCAACGTAACTCACCCATTTATGTGATTCATTAATTTCGGGTTTGAAATACGGTAAATCTACCTGTTCACCAGATCTCTGAGACTGTAGCACTTTGACTAACTCCGCCAATAAGCTTTGAGTTGCATCACCATCCGATGAAGCCATGTTTTTCTCACACCCTTATTGTAAGCACAATCCTGAATAAAAGTTCTGTTTTCGATACCTGCCGGTATTGCTCCAAAAACAGTCTTGTGAATGATTTTCTTTGTGGATCACACGAGCACAAAATTACACTGTGAACAATAGGCACTATCCCACTTCTGATGTAAGAAATGAAAACACTAATAGTGCAGTTTTATCATTTAATGACGACAATAACGTAATTATCAATTATTCTCAAATATTAGAAATATCTTGAGCGGCTGGTTAACCCGAGCACGGAGAAATCTTGAATAATCATCACATCATCGAAGCCCGAGATTATCGGCTGTCGTATTGATGACTCTGTGATATTTTCCCCAGGACCGGCAGCGGCTCGCCGTACTTCATTTCATATTTCTAACAATATCTTCCGTATTACAGGATCTACGCTCTCGAAATTAAAACATCTTTAGGGCACTTTTTTGACTGCTTTTCAGCTGTGCTATTGGATTTTTTGTATCTGCTCAAATTTCGGAGCTATAAAAAAAAATTTTTTTTTTTCAAATGGAAACCATAATGGGAAATGATATTTCCGGATAGATCTTTCTTCAACGATTTCAAAAATATATATCATGTTATACTTCCAAGTTTACTATATATCGAAAATTTCGAAAAAACACTTCTCGATCAACAAAATCCAAGCAGGCTTTGATTCACTTCCTTAAAAACTGGGGCGGTCATAGAATTTCATGTCTTATTTATTTTCACTTGTCAAATTTTATTCAGTTTCATCATTAGGTGCGTTTGAGTTGACGATCGGCGGAGGGAGTAGAATAGTGAACACAGTAGAAGAGGAGATCCCGAGCCCTTTTGTCAAATCGAACACGGTGGAGTCAAAGATTGCTTACCTAACCTAACGGAAGAATTGTATTGTGACAGAAATTCGAATTTATTTTTGAGAAATAAAACTTTAAAGTAGACGTGGAGTGCGCTCGGAGCATTTCGACCGTCAACTCGAACGCCCCTATTGTTGTATCGTCTGGCGCTTCTTAAATTCTTATAAGGTCATAGAATTCGATATCTCACATTTATTGTAAGCTGCCAAATTGATTCAGGAAATATTAGCTTTATTAATAGATAACAGTAGTTGTATTCCTCATATATTCAATATAATGTAGATTGTGGGAATAGGAATATTGAAAGAAGTACACTATATCTCCTCTATTAGCGACGTTTCGCAACTCTATACAACAATAGAGTTGCGAAACGTCGCTAATAGAGGAGATATAGTGTACTTCTTTCAATATTCCTATTCCCACAATCTACATTATATTAGCTTTATTATTACTCAGACCAATAGAGGAGCTTAGCGAAACTTGTTGATTCTAGTATGATTTCTCTGCTAAATTGAAAAATGAAAAGCATTTGAATACTTATGTAACCCGTTTATAGCAATAATTAATGTTTCCATGAGGGGCAAAAAAAAACTCCTTCAAGAAAAAATATAGATTCATTTGAAAAAAAAGTATATTCACAACAAATGTTCAAATCGTTGTCCATTGGAGCGAGCCAATGGAGGAAATACATAAATTGCATGATGTGATATAAATAAGAACTTTAGAAGCTCCAGACGATACAATGATGAAAATAAATTGTATTTGACAAGTGAAAATAAATAAGACATGAAATTCTATGACCGCCCCAGTTTTGAAGGAAGTGAATCAAAGCCTGCTTCGATTTTGTTGAACGAGAAGTGTTTTTTCGAAATTTTCGATATATATTAAACTTGGAAGTATAACATGATATATATTTTTGAAATCGTTGAAGAAAGATCTATTCGGAAATATCATTTCCCATTATGGTTTCCATTCGAAAAAAAAATTTTTTTGTTATAGCTCCGAAATTTGAGCAGATACAAAAAATCCAATAGCACCGCTGAAAAGCGGTCAAAAAAGTACCCTGAAGATGTGTTAATTTCGAGAGCGTAGATCCTGTAATACGGAAGTTATAGTCAATTATAATAATTGGCCAAATACTAAAATCGCCCTGTAGCTCGGAAACTAGACGTCGTAGCAACTTGGGGTTTTCAGCAATTTCTGTTTCTCGAAATAAGAGAACATGACATGTATATTACTTTGTCTCTATCTCTTATAGTTTGGGAGTTGTAGTACTAATTCATCGAAATCTGGCCACCCTGTACAGAAATAGATTTTTGAACTTTATTGTGTTTCAATTTTAGTTTTTCCATGAAAAGTACATAATGCAAATAACAAACATGATCTTCAATATGAAAATAATAATACGAATTTTGATCCCATTTTTTTTTCCAGACTGTAACTAAGTTACCAATGTCTTATTTAAACAATAACTTCAGTAGAACTCCGTCAGGTGATGACATCCGGTTACTTGGAGTAAATGGGACTGGACAAAGGAAGCAATACTCATCGACAACAGATAAACCTACTGTGATAACAACTTCTACATACCCACCATTGTTACATGATATACCTAGTAATAAGAGTGGAAAACAAGACTTTGACGATATTATCAATAAAATTTCTATATCTAAGTTCACAGATAAAGAATTAAACAATACCCTTGCTCAGCACAACATCACCAATGAAACTGTTACCGTGAGTTGACCACCATTTCATTCATTTTAAATCAATCTATTTTTTAGAAAGAGTTTTTTTATATTTACAAAATTTGATGAACGGATTTTGTTATCCAGAAGATTCTGTGTGTTTTATTTTATTCTTTATCTGCAGGAAAGCTTCTTATACTATAATAGTAGCATGTTTACTGATCCAGTTCGTGCTAGATCTTATTGGGTCAACTTGAGCGAGTTTGAAAATGCTACAACGCACGATCTTTTATCTTCTGCCCACAGGAGAGCTGCTGTAAGTAGTCTCAGTCAAATTAACACACTACATGAATCCTTGACTATACAGAAATGTCTGCCAAACTATCTAGGATGCATGGCACATCGAAAATGAGTGATATTAAGCAGACATTTTTGAAACACCCTGTATGAGGTCTTGATCAGATTGAATTGTTTGCAGACTGTCACTCTGTCTTTTGATTTTCCGTTCTATGGCCACATAATTAAGAATGTTACTATCGCAAGTGGTGGCTTCCTCTACACAGGGGATTATGTGCATGCTTGGTTGGCGGCCACTCAGTATATTGCCCCTCTGATGGCCAATTTTGACACGAGGCTGTCGAATGAAAGCTTTGTGCGTTACATGGATAATGGTACGTTTATAGAATGCTAGGTGGATAGAAGAAGAGTGGAGATGGCATCGGAAAATAAAATTGGGCCTCAGGGGGAGAGGGCGATGCCACACACCAAGAGTACCATTTTATTGGTTTTATTGACGATTTATATTGATAATTGAAACTTAGGAGGAGAATTATGCTCCTTAGGGCTATGTAACAAACAATGGTAATAATCGACCTATATTTAAATTTTCGATATGAACCGTCAACAAAATGTTGATAAGGGGTTGTGGCTTAGCGAATTTTGACATACCCACTCTGGTACCAAATCGTTTCTATAGCAAGAATGGACATTGCCATCTTCAATTATCTTCTTATATTCTTTATAGAATTACATTTTTTTGTTGTTCATTAATGATTGTTTATTGAAATATGAGATTTTTTTAATTGATTCGTTTTATTCTTGGTAGGGAGGTTTTAGATCCAATCATTCTTTTTCCAATGTAACAGTTTTTGAGACAATCTCTGCTTTTGAAAAACGGAGGGTCCTTTATTGATTTTATTTCAGGTACCGCTTTCACGGTACTGTGGGAGAGGGTAGCATTGAAAGATAGAGCGGATGGAGGCGAATTCACTTTCCAAACTACTCTTCACAAAAACGGCGACATTATTTTCGTCTACGGAAACGTGCCGACAATAATAGAAAATATCAAAGATGATGAGCATCCGGTCAAGATTGGATTGTCGGATGCTTACATAATTGACAGTACGCTGTTCTGTAAGTCAAACTTGAATTTAGCTAGGCACACACGAAAGGGAAATCTGTAAGATCTGATCCGCATCTGCGGATCGGATCGCTCCCGTCGATCTGGTCTATCGCGAATCATATATCTCATTGATTCGGGAGCGATCCGATCTGTCCAGACCTGTAACAGATTTCCCTTTCGTGTGTGACTTTCTTTTGGAAAAAGGCTTGTTTGTCTTGATGTTGATTGATTTCAGTTTTACGGAGAAAAACTATTTACGAATACCATAGGGTTAATTTCCAGAAGGAAGAATTAAAAAACGGAACTGTGATAATATTGAAGGCCTTACCAACGTGTCTTGATGCAACTGATTGTGATATTTGTTTGAAGAAGGAATTGTCTTCATTCCAGGTGAGTTTCTTATACAGGGTCTTTCACGAGGAACCTCACCCATATTTATACGGGAAACTACTGAACGTATTTTCATGAAATTCAGCACTTATAAGTATTTCACGATGCTGATGAAATCTAAAATATTTTCAAGGCATGAGCACCTCCGGTTTTTCCGGAAATGACGTCAACTTCCGTTTTTCAAATTAGAACACCATTTTTTTATTTCAGAAATAGATTCCTTAGAAAATTTCAAGTTATTTTGATGTAACATTTTTCAGTTTTGGTTGGAAAATTCTCTCTGAGCGGGAAAATTCGAAAAAAAAAAATCGAAAATAGAGCTCCGCTGAAACAAGAATAACTTCGAGGTTTTTGGATGGAAAATTTTCATTTTTGGGATTTTTCAAGATGTAAGATTGATGTATCCACTTTAAAAATCGAAATCGCGATTCATGATACAGGGGGTGAAAAAATCGCTTTCAAAGTTAGGGATGACAAAATCGTGAAAAAATATCCACTTTAGGGCAAGGGTGTGATGCATACACTCACATTATTTTTTAACGTAGATACAATATCTGCCATAAAAAAATGGGGTTCTAATTTGAAAAAATTGATTTTTCACGATTTTGTCATCCCTAACTTTGAAAGCGATTTTTTCACCCCCTGTATCATGAATCGCGATTTCGATTTTTAAAGTGGATACATCAATCTTACATCTTGAAAAATCCCAAAAATGAAAAATTTCCATCCAAAAACCTCGAAGTTATTCTTGTTTCAGCGGAGCTCTATTTTCGATTTTTTTTTTCGAATTTTCCCACTCAGAGAGAATTTTCCAACCAAAACTGAAAAATGTTACATCAAAATAACTTGAAATTTTCTAAGGAATCTATTTCTGAAATAAAAAAATGGTGTTCTAATTTGAAAAACGGAAGTTGACGTCATTTCCGGAAAAACCGGAGGTGCTCATGCCTTGAAAATATTTTAGATTTCATCAGCATCGTGAAATACTTATAAGTGCTGAATTTCATGAAAATACGTTCAGTAGTTTCCCGTATAAATATGGGTGAGGTTCCTCGTGAAAGACCCTGTATACTTGTAGGCCATATGGAATTGAAAATATACAAATGTTAAATAAAATAAAATTCCGCACTAAGAATTTTATATTCCAAAGATATCTTTCATGATTTTGAGTATCGAACCACTTATCGAATGTGCCTATTGCTTTATACTATATTCAAATTATACAGGGTGAATCTTTAAGGATGGGAGAAATCTAAATATGTTGTATTTCAAGTGCGTCTGGTGCCCAGCGCTAAAGAGGTGTTCGAGCGGCGTCGACCGTCATCGTCAGGCGTGGCTGATGAAGGGTTGCGACCAGATCAAGGTGAAAAACGCGAGCTACTGTTCACTGGCATCCTCGTATTTCGACAAGGACGAAAGCAATTCCGCCTACGTCCACGACTCGAACGGCATAAATATTTACAAAAATATCACCGGATCAACCAGTCCTTTCAGCAAACAATCTGATGTCAAAACTGCGGCCCAGAATGATCGAATCGGAGTGTCGGGGGTTTTAGCAGTCATGATTCTGTTGACGATGATAGTAGCTTCCTCGATGTGGGTGTTCTACGCCTATAAAAATCCACATACGACCAGTGGTCAGATGTTGATAAGGGTAAGATTCAATTATTCTGACTTTTGCACGCATTTACGCCATTATACAATGAAAATGCTCTTAATTTAAATTATTTTCACTGGTTTGATATTCCATAAGAAGGACTCGAATTATCAAAGAATTGTCCCTATAAAACAATTTTTCAAGCAAATATTTTAATTTTTAATATCTACATGAACAAAGCTAAATTCCCTTGTCTGACCCATGGAGGTAAAGGAAAGGGAGGGGGCATAACGATTGAAAAGTGTCAGGTAAACAAAACAAAACACCAATATGGCCGATGGTCAAATAGTACGACTATTTAAACGTTGGATTTTATTGTTTGTGCCTCATTTGTTCTTCATATTCTGCACAGTTTGTAGCAGAAAGACATCCAGTGTTAGTTAAAAATTGTTTCATGTTCGGTAAATTCGACAAATTCAAATTTTAGAAAGTCGCGCCACAAATTGCCCATACAAATATGGCCGATTTTATGTGACACTTTTGCATCAAGGGAAATATAGGATATGCTCCCTCCCCTTCCTTTACCTCCATGGTCTGACCACCAGCATTAACCTCAAAAAATATTTGACAGGTCGTTGGATTGCCTGATAACACTTATATTGAACAATAAATGGGCAAAAATATAGAAATTGCCTGCCTGATGAAAGAATACGAACTATTAATTATTGAATTTCAGTATCGACCAACTCAATGGAGATGGAGGAGAGGAGAAGCAAGGTACACAGCAGCTACAATCCACATGTAATCGATAACCAGATCGGAAAAAAGGTTGTGTTTTTGATGAATCATTCCTTGGGTAGGAAAATAACAGATAAGAATTGTTCTTTGAGATTGGCTTATAGGTTGTAGAACAAATTTACTTTTAGTCATATTAATTATACGTTGATGCCATTTCAAAAACAATTTTTCAGTTTGGAATTTTTCTCTCATAAATCGTTCGTTTTTCACCACCGTAGATGAGAAATTGACTTAGCAATATAAGATATTGGCGACAGCTGGATGAAATGTTGAGCAGCTCGATAATAAACAAGACTCTGTGATAAAAAGTTATCGTCCAAATTTTTTAGGTTGTTTGCGAATTTATCTCCTTGGAAATTTGTGAATTATATTGATAGTTTGTATGTAAATAAGAAACGCGAAAATACACATTGACATATCCCCTAATATCATCTTGTTCTCTCAAGAAAATATCGGTCTTGTGTTACGGCATGTGAGTTTTTTGTATTTTCAATATTTCTCGAAGTTTTGAAAGCCTTCTTACATAGATAATTTCAAGTCTATATTACGTAACATTGGATTATTCAAGTAGCAACATGAGTGAGCTTCCTTTAGAGTGCAATAGGATTTAATGACAATAATTAGTTGAATAATTTAATGCGCTGAAAACTGTATTCCCCCTTTTTTTTGAATATATAATTTGCTTCAATGTTTTAAGACGATTTATTTAAAGAAAAAAATATTATTGGAAATAAAAGGATCAGTTATAACATCACTACTTTAATATAATTGATAATGCACAATGAAACTCTATTTTGTTATACGAATGAGTACACAATTTTAATATATTTATGATAGAAGTAATTTGAAAATTCAACAAATATACTTTGACACTTTAAAATAATGTTACAATTTGTATTAAATCCCTAATCCTCCATGTTTGAACTATTTATTGTTTCACAAAGTGAAGTTAACAATGGTAAATTCTTTGAAAACTATGGCAACTATTTAGAATTTAGATGAATACTCGGCGCTACAACAGATTTTTTTAAGTATTGAATATCACAATATTGATTTCAATTGTTATTATTGACTGTTATGCAAACACTTTTATTATTTGCGCTTCTATTTTTACCCGATCTGTAGTGATTCGAATTACACTAGGCAACGTTGTCTGGTCGAGAGCGCCGAAGTTGCTCTCAGAAAGTTCGCGCCAGGTATCAAAAGTTCAGGGTCTCTGGTTCAGGCAAAGAGTAGACATCTACTCTTTGCTTCAGGATTGGATTCATTAAGAAGCGTTTACGGTTGATCGTCAGCAATTTCAACATTGTGTAGCGTTACTTTTGTCCCCATTAGTGGGATCATTGGTTCCTATTTTAATTAATAACTTCAAGAGTCAACTTTCTGTTCTATTTATGCTCTAAGATTTGGAATTATTTCATACCATCACTCAGTTTGGTATCATTGAATTGACGGGCAGGTGAGTTCCGTTGTTGGTTTCAGAGTTGATATAAAATTGATGTATTTACTTGAATAAACAAGAGAAGGAATCATCAGCATTTATTTTAATGTATATACAGTGTACATGAATTAAAAGGGAGAATGAATAAATACGGTTTCTCTGGGTATATTAATTTACTTTTTATCCCGTTTACTGGCCCAGAATGGGTCCAAACAACTGAGTGGATCGTTCTTTGTTGGTAGTTCTACAGACTTCTCTCCTTCAATTTGTTCTGAAGAATTTGATACATCTGCTGAAAAAAAAACAATTAAATTTCTTGATGCAAATGAAAGATTCAAAATTATATTACCATTGTTAGAAATTATTTGTTTCATATAAGCCAAGAATGCGCTGTAAGCAAATTTCAAATGTTCGCGGTCTCTCAAAATATTCTTCCGGAATGATGTTATTTTATTCGCAAGGGACGTCAAGTCGGGTAGAGTGGTACAATTGGTAGCCTCAAGAATTGTGAACATTAACAAGGATGCCACACCACTTTTTCCAATACCCGATGAACAATGTATGACAATTGGGTTTGTTAACAGTTTTTGCTGTTGGTAGAGACCAATGAACTCTTTGATGAAGTTGATTAGTGGGACTGGGGATACCGGAAGTAGGCTGCAAAAAATTGAAAATCTATTAATTGAGGTTTTCTTGATTATTTTTTTCAGAAAACTCCCTACAAACAAAAAATTTCAAGTTCCAATATTCATCTGTGCACTCACTTTTCAGACCATCCTGTGAATTGTAAATGTACTATAGTTAAAGATTGTTTTCTTTCTGGAATGTTCACTTGTATTAATCTTTCAGTCCAATAAGACTTTATGTTGATACTTTGCAGACTAATCACCATATTAGCAACATGAATGTCTTTTCCTTTCTCTTGCGGCCAATATATTTCACCTTGGATCTGCAAATAAATCATCATCAAGAATTCCCAAGAAACAAATAAAAAAATTACCTCATTATCACCCAAAAGACACATTATAAATTCGACACGTTGTTCTATTATCATAGTCCAAAAATCAGCTATGGTACTCTGAAGTGGTGCTTGGGTTATTATAACAGGGGGCACAAATGCTGAAATATCCTAAAATTGATAAATTTTGTAATAATACTCCAAAATCTTGATATTACAGGGCTACCTTTATGTAAGAGGCGTTGATGTAATCATCCTCTGTAGATCTTAGTACAACCCTGGAATGGTCATACGGAAGGATATCAGGAAATCGATTTTTCACTGGATAACATCTAGCCACTGATATATTCTTCCGTACACCATCACTATCTTGAGTGTCCTGTAACTCTTTCCATTTCAGGTCTAGATTCGTCGAACCGCTCAACGTTTTGTTGCTCAAAACGTCAACAAACTTTTCGTATTTATCCACTTCGTTCAAAAATACTTTTTTAACAGTTTCGTTATCCAACGGTTTGCTTGGTATAACTTTCGTTGTAGATTCAGAAGTTTGAAGACCCCTCACTTGTTCTTTCCTGACATTTGTGGTATTGTCTGTCATTGAAGGAACGTTTTGGAGGTTGGAAACTGAAACCTCTTTCTTTTTTTCAACAGTTTCAATCTTTTTTAGCTCGGGTTCAAGAGGCACCTGACTTATCGAGAAATCCAGACCTGATAGTAAGTCGATAGTTGAAGATGATTCTTTCTTCACTTCTGTAACGATATCATTAGTTTTTGCACAGTAAGAAGTGTAAGAATTTTTGCCTGGTTCAGTATTCGGCACGCACTGCGGTGAAGTCAATCCACCATTACTCGACAAAGAGTTGTTGGTATTATACGAATAGTTCTTTCCGGCTTGGGTATACATGTAACTCGGGTTGAACTGATTCGGAGCGATTAGAGATCCAGCCCCTACATAACCTTCGCTGTACTGTGATTGGTTAAAGGTAGCTTCACCCTGATTTTCACCTACGTTGTAGTTCTGCGCATGTGTCGAATAATTACCAAGTTGACTGTAATTTTGTTGACCATAACCGTAATACGGATTCTGTTGATTCGAATAAGCTTGAGGAGTTCCGTAAGTAGCACTGTAGATGCCGGTAGTTTGATCCGGTTGTGTTGTTGCTTCGTTGCCGTAATATCTGTTACTCTGCACCGTTGCCAAATTGGACGATTGAAAGTTCTGGGAAATGGCGTAACCGCTAGCGTAAAAGTTGTTGGGGGTGCTTTGCTCGTACTGTAAGTTAGGAGATTCAGATAGTGGTTGATTCATCAGTTGATAATGTGTTGGGATATAAGGACTGTATTGGTTCATGTAAGACTGAGGTGTTACCAAAGGCGTTTGGCTGACCTTTTGGGCCATACTATTAGGATTCGGTAGGTCTGTTTGGTTTGAGTTGCCTGAGTACTGTAAATAGTTGGTGCTTGCTGATGAACTTGTCGGATTGTAAGTTGGAGTTAGGTTAGAATCAACAGCACCGATCCTACTTGGTGCAGATTGCATAACGCCACTACCAGACATCTGATGTATATCACCTGTAGGATTGGTGAAATTTTTATTATCTGTGCCCATCTGGTTCATCGGGACAGTGTTACCTTGATAATAATTATAATTTCCAGTGTTCGATTGATTGTAAGAACCATAATCAGTCCCTACTTGAGTTGGAGCATCGGTTTTATCAAACGTTGTATTAGAAGAAGGCGTATTATAATAACCACCATAACCTTGATTATACTGCTGATACGGTACAAATGAACTATCTTTAGTACCCATAGTTAACGCGCTCAATCTCTTCTCGAGCATCTGATCTGCGTTAGTCCCATCAGAAAAGCTTCCCACTGGTTGACGTGGATAAGAACCTCCCACATATTGGTTTGACACGCCTACCGATCCAATGTATTGACCTTGAACCTGCTGATTTGGATCGAATTTCTCGTTCACGTTAGCGAATTGCGCGTTTTTGTCCTGAAACTGTGAATTCGACGACAATCGACCCGTAGAATCGTACGCGACCGCTGGTAGTTCGTTTATTTCGGATCCGAGAGGCGTCGGTCGTACACCGGGTGGCCAAATTTGGCTTTCGTTAGCGCTACCCATCAGATTAGCGCCGGGGTACACTGGTCCAGCTGCGGGTTTGGGTACCGCTTTCTTTTTCATGGAGTCCAAATAATCTTTAAGTTTTGGGGCGTTCGATTCTGTCATCTGGTTAGGTTCGGTTTTTATTGGTGGCGGGGCTATTTTTGACAGCATTTGTTCGCGTTCTTCTTGCTGGACTTTGCAAGAACTCTTTATTCTCTGGAGGAGTTTGGTAACGTTTGTCTCCAGTTTGGTGTAGAATTCTACGCCTTTGCTGGCTTTCGAGAGTAGATCTTCGTAGCTGTCGAAGGAGGTTATCAAGGAATTGATAGTTGATTGCCTTTTGCTGACGATGCCTTGTAAATAGCGTCTTGTATTAGAAAACCTAGCGTAGGCATCGATGAATGCTTTGATGATATTCTCCTGAGCTGTCGCGTTCTGCTCAATCAAAGTAGTCTGAAAATTATAACTTCATTAATAAATGTGAACATTTGGCTTGTTTTTTCTACAATTCGTGAAGAAAATGATGAATCGTTTCAATATGACATTATTCGTGTTTTAGGTATGGTTAAAACTGCAAAATCTCACCAAATGCTGATGTTTCTCTAGTTCCTTGCTGAAAATGTCCTCAACATTCTGATTCGTCTCTTTTGTAACTAAAACTCGTGTTATGTCGTCAGAATGGAGCGCATCTCTCAATTGAGCCCATAATATACTTCTTTGGGTTCTCATTTCTTCGACTTTTCCCAGCAACATCTCCACTTCTTTCAAGGCAGATTCATCAATGTTAGCTGCACCGAAGAAAGTGATCAAAATGGAGTGAAAATAATCGATAATGAATTTATCTTACGATCTGGCATTTTCACAGATGGCATATTCGAAAGCAACTGGTTCAGAGGCTGCGATAACGTTTTCAAATTTCCAACATGAGCAACCATCGCTCGATGAAGATTCTGATTAGACTCGTTAGCTTTGTTGTGAGCTTCCCTATATTTAGCCGCTTCTCGGGACAAATCAGTGGATATAATACTAGGTGGCCTTTCTCCCACGGATTTCTGATATTCCTTCTCAGATAGACCTTCTTCCTGCAGAAGCAATTCATAAAAATGAAACTTCGAATTATAAAAATCATCAATTAAGTGCTGCAACTGGAATTGAAAAGTGAAATCGAAATTTTGTCGACCCAAAAACCGATCCCAGATATGTTCAGATAGGATATAAGTTCTGTATTAACCCATATTACTGAAAATGTACCTTTAATTTATCCTCAATTTCATTCAACAAAGATTCAACCTCATGAAAACTATTAGATAGCTTAGTCATCGAATTAATCAAATCTTGAATTGCGTTGGGTTTGGCAGACAAAGCAGCGGCTCGATCTACAATCTCTTGAGGTATTCCTGTTGCTTGTCTCATCTAAAAACAATTTGAAATCATATGAAATGAAAACTACAACAAATACTAATACGAATACTAACGTCGTTCAAAAATTCGATCTGAAGAGACGACATGAATTCTGCCAACTTTTGATCTTTGCTTTCGATCAATTCGCCGTATTGTCTCAATAACGTAGCCTTTCTTTCGCTGTAGAGGGACGATGCCTCGTGCGCCTCCATGGGGATCAATTTCGCAAACATGTCGGGCCCGGAAACCTTGATAAAATGAAAACAATACTTGTAATCCATTTACGGCGAAAAAAAATAACAAAAATTTACCTCTGCATCAGTTATGCTGAAAGGTATTCCTTTAACTAGAGAAGCTCCTTTTATTTCAGGAAAGGTGTCTTTGTGTGGAATTTCCTCATGATAAATGAAATCGTTTTCATTCTTAGCTGCTTTCTTTTTTCCTTCTACGAAATCTGAAGTGAAGGCTAATGCTTCGGTGATATCCTAAAGAAATTATACAATTTTTGAGAATCTCATTTCATTAATTAATGTACATCAAGAGTTACAGTCAAATTAGGCAGTTAGTTTAGGAAATATTGAACGTTTTGTCTATGTACAATTCAACCAGTGCATTTGAACTACTCTTGTTCCTAAGTGCGCCAAAACAATTTTCACACTGGTTCCTTCAAGTTTTCATGGAAAATAAAATATATATGTATACAGGGATATCATAACAATCCGTGCATTAGACGTTTCTCGGCTTCTATGAGGAAAAGTTTTCTGAAATTTGGCACACGCCCGTTTTTCAAAGGGGGAAATCATGCTAAAGTATTTTCATCGGTATCGCACTTCCGGTTATACCGAAAGTGTCCATCAGAAATGGATTCTTTTTTGAATTATACACATTTTTGATCTGAAACGTTTTTATGTAGTTGTCATGGTTACGAAGATATAAGGACTTGTATGAGAAAATGACCAGTTGAAGAGGTCCGCCAAACGCATGCATGCTATCCATAATAAAGAAACAAATGAAGGATCTTACGAAAACTAAATCATTTTGCTATGTATTGTGGCTATGGAATCATGTTGTTCCATTGGAACGGTCACAATAAATTCATATTTCTGAGAAATTCCAAACTGCAATAACTTAGTTTTTTTCAAATAGCATGCCCGTTTTTTATGTACAGAAATCGGCAGAAAATGTAATTTCAAACATTTTTTCCAAAGGTTCTCTATGTCCATCTTCAATCGTTTTCTAGAAATTTGTCTGATTTATTTCCTGAATTATTGTTCTTGGTTGGCTACGGGGCTCCGTGATAATTTAACGCAAGCACGATACCTTCAAATTCTGCAAGAACATGAGGAAACCTTCATTCATGACCTGTCCTAAAGTATAGGAAGGATATGTTGGTATCAGATGGATGGAGCACCAGCACATAATATCATTGCTGTTGATCAAAAATTAACAGCAATGTTTCAAGATAGATGGACCGGAAATAGGGAACCATGGTTGTGTCCACCCCGATCGCCGGACCTATTAACTCCGCTAGACTTTTATTTATAGAGTTTCGTAAAGTCGAAGGTTTACGATAGGGAAATAAATTCAGAGGAAGAAATGGTAATCCGTATCGATGAAGCATTTAGATAAATAAAATCAACTGATTTATCGAAAGCCACGACTGAAGAAGTAAAAACCACACTGGAATTGTGTTTAACAGAGAATGAGAAAAATATAGAACAGTTGTTATGAACAAATTTACTCTAATTTGTTGTGAATTGTTCTTCTTTTCCATGTTTGCAAGACAAGTTAGAAACGTCAAAGATTAATTCGGATGGAACAAAAGCTCTTACTTTGGTGTCATTAGCAACAGAGCCTCATAGTCATCCAAGAACATCAATTCAGGGAATAAATCAGACAATTTCTTATGAAACATGAGATTTCTAGAAAACGATTGAAGATGGATATAAGGAACCATTGGAAAAAATTAATCTGTACAAATAACATGTGTATTGTGTAGGTCTTTGGTTAAAGAAAACTGCTTTGATTGAAAGGCCAACGTTTCGATATATTTAATATCTTCCTCAGGGCTATCAACAGTCAGTTCTATATAATATATGTGTTAATATATAAAATTAATAATAAAGGTCGTCATACACCACCATTGGAAAAAATGTTTGAAATTAAATTTTAGGTCGATTTCTGTACAAAAATATGGGCATGCCATTTGGAAAAATCTAGTTATTGCAGTTTGAAATTTCTCAGAAATATGAATTTAGTGTGACCATTCCTATGGAACAACATGATTCGATAGCCATGAAATACGAAGCAAAATTATTTAATTTTCGTAAGATCCTCCATTTGTTTCTTCATTATGGATAGCATGCATGCTATACTCCATTCACTTTTATAAAGTATCGCGGTTGGCCAAGTTTTAGGTTTATCAAGTTTTTTTACCTGAAAAAATCGCAGGTTGGCACTTGTGAATGACATTACGTAAATGAAAAAATTTCGGGGACGTTGCCGACGTTTATTTTTCATTATTAATTATCAAGCCTGGAAACTAAGATTGCCGAAGGTAGTTTCGAAAAAGCAGAGGCAAAGGATCAGGAAGTGCTATTTAGAATTGAAATCTGCGCATTCTAAGAATAACCCTGATAATTTGGCATCGACAGTTATTCTCCCAAAGTAAATAAACATTTCGATAAATACCTAATTACTACGACCTATATGTAGAAACGGCAACGTTGCTTGTTCAACTGACAGAAGAATGACTATAACCTAACATTTTCAAAATATACACGGTGAAATGTGTCAGAATTCCATGGCCAACTGGTATTCTTTATAAAAATGATTGGAGTATATGCATATACATATATAATATCTAATAATTCTTAATACAATCTAATAATTCCTTTATGGGGAATGAATGAATCAAAACTGAAACTGGGCGTTGGTAACAATCCAGATCTGCACTTGTGCGGCAATATTGAGAATAAAAATATTTTTTTTAATTCTATCTCTCTCTGACACATCGTATTATGTCGTGAAACGTATGTCCTCCTTAACTTCATGTGAATAGTTTCGATCGTAACCTCACAATTCAATGTGAAATGTTTCAATCGCTTTATTCTGTTTTCTTCAAGTCCTCAATATCATTGTTAACTCCTATTCATATTCTGAAAGTGACTGAAAGTCACATAATTCTATACCTATAATTTGATCCTTGAAATTAAAAGTGAAGTATCTAGAGGGCTCTGCCTAGGGTCAGTGAGACTATTGAGCATGTGCGATAACGGAGAGTGGGAAATTAGGGGCATCGTGGCGATCAGCGGATGCAGTTTCTTTATTTGTCTCTGTTTGTATTGAGCCACATATGGTATCCATGGATACATAATTACATGTCCCATCTCTTCTCCCTAGACATGCATATAGCGATGACCCCTGGATTTAAGGGGAACGATTGCCACACTTTTGTATACTTATTAGCACAGAATACCTAACTACACAGAAGCGTCAGTAAGCGTCGGCACTTTGATCTTCAAGGGGCAAATTTTCGTGACCTTCATTCTCTGTTAGGTAGTACATATGTCACTTTTGAGCGGCAAATTTGATTTGAATGGTCAATGGTTCGCATAACAGAGGATTTTTAGTTTTTGCTTTATCAACAATCAGAATCATACCAAGAAAAAACAAACTTCAGCGGCCCATCGGGAAGTTTAAATTTAATTTTGACATATGTACTACCTAGCATGGCACAAGCGTCATCACATAGAGTGACGCTTCTGTGTAGTTGGTATTCTGTGTTATTAGCCACTACGCTCAAACTCTATATTTATAATTCTATGATTTAAGTGACATATATATCTATTTTCTGGTTGTCTTTCAGAATAACCATAACCTCTAAATTTCTCGCAATTTTTGAATTTCCAGTTGGCGCAAGCGTAAAACTCAAGCTTTACCAAAGATTTGGCTTCACTTTGTGACTGTGAAAAGCAGGGGTATAATCCATGTTGGTATTAGTAGATATACTCCATTCACTTTTATAAAGTATCGCGGTTTGCCATGAAATTTTGACACATTTCACCGTATATATTTTGAAAATGTTAGGTTATGGTCATTGCACTGTCAGATACGCCCACAACGTTGCCGTTTCTGCTAAAAAATCGTAGTAATTACGTATTTATGTTCCTTTGGGAAATTAATGAATTTGAGAAAATATTATGTTAATTCAGAAGACATTTAACTACATTTTTGCACAACCTGAAATAGTCCAGTATGAAAATGTAGTAGTTCTACGAAACCTGCGCCACAGTTAAATCTTCGAAGAATAACTCCATTTACAAAGTTGAAAAAGAGTAAATAGAAAGTAGACCTGGCAATGTCGCTTAATTTTCAAGAGTGCCAAACTGCGTCTGTTCTAGGGGAAAAAACTTGATAAACCTAAATCATGGCCAACCGCGATACTTTATAAAAGTGAATGGAGTATATATGAGTATATGATACGTTTCGCGGACTTTTCAACCGGCAATTTTCTCATAGAAGTCCTTATATCTTCGTAACCATGACAACCACGTAAAATGTTTCAGATAAAAATGTGTAGAATTCAAAAAGGAATCCATTTCTGGTTAGAAAAATAGTTGAAATACCAAAGCTGTTGGTCACTTCCGGTATAACCGGAAGTGCGATTTCGATGAAAATATTTTAGCATGATTTCCCCCTTTGAAAAACGGGCGTGTGCCAAATTTCAGAAATCTTTTCCTCATAGAAGCCGAGAAGCGGATTATGATAACCCTGTATTGCGAAAATCAAACTGACAAAGTTCCTCAAGTCTTCAAAATAACTAAATAATTGACAACAATGATGTTTCGTCAAACTTACTTGTTTCTTTTCTAGACCAACAGAAAGTTTTCTTGCTGCTTCCAATTGCTCCGCAGCAGCTTGATAAAAAGCCACCCTTTCCCCCATCTTTTGTTGCTCTTCCGCCTGTTGACCTTGGTACAATAGGGTGATACATTTATGGTATGCTACTTTGAAATTCAAATATTTCACCCATTCCTTGAACACAGCGACTTGGACGTAATCGCTGCAATTGTTTTCGTCCACTCCACCTTGTAGCATGATCTGGGCCTTTTTGTAAAAGTCCACCACTTGCACAGCCACCTTTGCTAAAGAAGTTTTTCTTTATTAATTTACATCACAAAATTTTTCCAGAGTGCAGTTGATGAAAAGTTACCTATAATCGATGCTTTCCGATTGTCCATCATGCTTTTTTCCAAAATGCATTCTTGTGCCTGTGCTAAACACACAAGCTCCATAAAGTTGACGACTTCAATGGCTGATATATAGGTGACCATTTGATAGTAATTTTCCCGCAAAACCTGAAACCAAACTCTACCATGTCACCCTGAAATAGTAACCACTTGCTCCACTGATTCAAATTAATTTTTGAAATGATTTGTTTCTCATTATGAGAACATAATACATATTGCAAAAGCTATAAAAAACATAAAGAGAAAAGAAGTTGAAAGAAAAGAGTTGAAAAATATAGACAAAAAAGTTTTTATAGAACGAAAAGAATTATAAAAGCAAAAACTTAAGTTTAAGGAATTTTTGCACAACTGTTATTTTATTGAGCATTGGTCACTTCACCTGAAAAGCCCAAGCAGCACACTGAAAATGAGTGCATGCTATTTTCATTCCATCAGGAGTGACCCTTTGATCTGCACCACCCAGTTGAGAATGCAATGCCCCTATGTTATACAAGATACTCATCAGTTCAAATCTTATATCTGGTATAGTACAAGCCATGGTCGAATAATTGTCCTGCCTGCAACAACGTCCAATAGACTTTGAGCAAAGAGTATTTTAGAATCATTGAAATACTCCTATGAGACAGTTCTCAAAAACCCACCATGAAAAATCAACTGTAGCTGCTTGAAGTTCCTCCATGGGAAACCTAGATTTCAGAAAATGAAGTTGACAATAATACTTCTTCAGAAGCTGAATTCCCTCTACATCAATAGTCGGGCGAATAGCACCACCTCTCAAACTTTCCAAGTGATGTATCTCATTGTTGTAAGATTCTGGATCTTCTCCGTAAAACTGGGCAATATACTTTGAAAAAATTGGTTAGTGAAATAATTGCAGCAATAACCAATAATTCTCAAAATTATATATCTCTTTGAATGTTAGAAAAATACCAACCTGTTTTAATGGTTGGCCGAAGGAAGCATTTTCAGTTGATATTTTCAAACGAAAACTAATCATAGGAAGTCGTGGTACAGCCTCCATGTTTGAAACTATTTGAGATCGTCACAACATAAAATAAAACGGGAAATACTTAAGATTATCAACAGGAAAACCGCCAACAAGCCTTTTCCACCAGTCAAATTTTAAAAAAATTCATGCACAGTTAAATATCAGTTCTTATATTTTTTATTTTCAATTCATCCGGAAATATTCATTATCATAAGAACAATATTGTTCATCAACTATTGTTTTTTTTATTCAAATAGATTAATTAGATTGGGGACGGATGATTCATTTTACATTTTACTGTCAGTGTCAAAATGTCATATGATTGTTGACAGAGTCTCTGATTCAGACGTCAAAGTTGACAACGTTAGGGAACCAATAAGATTGCACCATTAGCTTAAGCCACAATCCCATGTTTATGTTATGACAGCCGAAGAACCAATCAGATTGAAGCATTTGATACGAATCACGAATGCGTATCGAATACTGCAATCTGATTGGTCCGTGAGTGTTGACAATCTTTCACAACGCATACGTGGAAAACCAGCCTTAGGTCTAACGTTGTCTCTGGTCTAACTATAATCACAGACCAGTTGGTCTGTGCTATAATCGGCCAAATCCGGATGTTTCGTTTCCTTAGACAAAGGAAAGAGGAGACTCGCTATAGGATGATAAATCTTGAAGCCAAGATGCCACATAATGAAGAACGAACTGGGCGACTAGATTACTACGAAACGAGAATTACGCCAAGATCTGAACAACGTTGCCACGTTGTCTGAGATTTCCGATTCATTAATGTCGAATCCTTCAAGAATTGCAATTAAGAACACAATTCTTTTAATTATTGCTTATGTAAATGTTTGAAATGATTATGCATAATTTTTCAAATTTCAAACACTTATTATTCATCAAGCAATAATGTGCATAGAACTCAGACAACTTTTGTCTAAGGCATAGAACATAGCTCCTCTCTTTAGAATGCATCCCCTCTTAAAATTTACCTCCACCCTTAACTTGGGTCACATTATAAAAGCAGGTATTGACCCTTTTTGAAACCTTTCCTTCCTTGCTTTCAAAGCAGTCAACATAGCTAATAGCTTACGACGGCATTTTTAAATTTGTTGGTTGTTCAAGAGTATCCCATCGTGACAACACCGCGTGTTCCAGTTTCATTCATAAAATTCATATATTATTTCGCGACCAATCAGCGAATTTGGCCTTGTATTTGACATTTCATGTTTGCTACACGTTGCCATGCCGATATCTAGTTGAATGTGTCAAATAAGTTTTATAAATCAATACAAATAAGTGATTTTCTGAATATCTTGAGCAAAATACCTCAAAATAATGGTTCGTAAGTGTCAAGTGTGTGGCAAATTGGATTCCATAAACCCTAGTTTGAGTTTTCACAGGTTAGTTTCATGTTTGCAGATCAGTGGCGTAGATTGTTCAATGTTTATAATTTTTCTTCTAGATTTCCTTCTGATATTGAGAGAAGAAATATATGGCTTTCAATTTTGGACTTGGCTGATGCTAAAAACTTGCCTCAAAATCTGTTCATATGTTCGGAGCACTTCGAATCCAAAGATTTTGGTTTTCGATCGAATGGTACCAAATATCTTAAAAATGATGTCAATCCTGTTCCCATGAAACAACTCTGGGAACTAACGTCTTCAAGGTAAGTTTCTGTGCGAACTTCCAGAGATTAATATTTTAATTCAACCTGTTTGAATATAACTTCATGAAATAGAGTCAGAATATATGTCAGTAAATATTGTTATATTATTAAATATAATTCAATACATTAATTGAGAACTTTTTTGCAGCTCAAGCTCAACTGTCACCCCCCAAGATGCTAAAAGGTAATTATGCATTTATAATTTGCCATTTGACAATTAATATTCAAAGAAATATATTTACAGAGATCAAGTTTCATTCCTCGATGCAGAAATTTACCGAAATATTGCTTCTATTCCTTGTTCTCCAAAAAGAAGGTAAGACCTGTGTGTCATTATTGGCACATTCTGATTAACCATATTTGGTGTAATTTTGTTACAGTGAAGAAAATGTGAAATCAACTGTTCTAAAACTGGAGCAACCAGTGGAGAAATTTGATTTGAAGCCTTCCATCTCTACCGAAGAACCATCTACCTCTAAAATTAGAAGGGGAAGGTAAATATTTCATTCAAACGATGCCCACATCGAATAATTTTATAAAGTTCAAGACTAATTTCTCTGTTACATTACAGAAAGAGAGCTTACGTTGGTGATTTACATACCAGTGATTTTTCTACACCTGAGAAAAGGAAAAAGAGTATGAGTATTATCAGAAGGAGAGTGCAGGGTCAAAGCAAACAGATACGCATATTAAGGCAGTCTGTTCGAAGGATGAAGAATAAAATCACCTCGATGAAAACATTGATGGATTGTTTAAGAGAAAAATTGCTTATATCAGAAGCTTCAGAAGCAACCATATCTGTATGTTTCCTTTTTGTTTTTGGTGAAAGTGCAATAGCATGTAACTTGATTTTTTTATGATTCGGGATATCGGAGCCATTAGATTTCAAATAGTGTTGTGCATGGCTAGTAACAACATTTATGTCATTTGAAACCTTATCTCAGAAGTGGAAATCAAGTACAAAGTACAACGTATCGTAACTTCAGAAGGAAGATTATATTTTTCTGAGAATTAACACGTTACTCGAATATGAAGCTGGTCTAATGTTCTCATTTAACATATATGTATGAGTTACATTGTATTGCACAGTCAAAGATGGAGTAGAGAAACATTTTGAGACAACCAGATGATAAAATTTTTCTTTTTCAGGCATCTGTCAATCCTGGAGCTGCTACTGATTTATTCGAGAGAATGTTGAAAGGATCGAGTAGGCAAAAATTCAATCCAACATTGAGAGCCTTTGCTTTAACCTTGGCATTTTATTCACCGAAAGGATACAATTTTGTCAGAAAAACCTTCAACAATAGCCTTCCGCATTTAGATACTATCTCGAAGTGGTATAGGTCCGTAGATGGAAGCCCTGGATTCACAAAGGAAGCATTGACAGCCTTGTCTCTACGACAAAAAGGAGTCTCCTATCCTTTGTTGTGCAATCTTGTTATGGATGAAATGTCCATCAGACGTCAAGTTGAGTGGACAGGTTCTAAATTCACAGGATATGTTGATGTTGGTACCAACTTGGATTCTGACATTTTACCTGAAGCTCGAGAAGCATTAGTTTTCATGCTAGTGTGTCTGAATGGTTCCTGGAAAGTTCCTGTGGGATATTTTCTGGTGAATGGGTTAGTGGCGACAGAGAAAGCTGAGTTAGTAAAAAAATGTCTGGGTTTTCTACATGAAAGTGGAATCAAAGTAATATCATTAACTTTTGATGGTGCTCCTTCAAATTTTTCAATGGCTGAAAAATTGGGAGCAGATTTCAGTGATCCATCAAACTTGAAAACGAAGTTCGAACACCCAATTACACAGCATGATATATATATTAATCCTGATGCCTGCCATATGATAAAGTTAGTGAGGAATTGTTTTGCATCCCAAACTGGCTTACGAAATATGGAAAATATGGAGATTATATGGACTTTTGTTTCAACTTTAGTTGATAAGCAAAATATTGAAGGTCTGCACGCTGCTACAAAAGTAAGGCAGAGGCATTTACAATGGATGAGAGAAAAAATGAAGGTGCGATTAGCAACTCAGACACTGAGCAAAAGTGTAAGTGATGCAATAGATTTCTTAAGAGATGATCTTAAGTGTTCTGAATTTCAAGGATCAGAAGCCACTTCTGAATTTATTCTGAAGTTCAACAACTTATTCGACATCTTCAACTCGAGAAATCCTTGTGCAAAATACTTTTTTAAAAAACCATTCATGACAAGTACAGCTGAAGTCTTCACAGATTATATGCATTCGATGAAAAGATATATTCTTGGACTGACATTGAATGGGGTCCCGATCACAAGAAGTGGAAGAAAAACAGGATTTTTAGGTTTCTTGATCTGCATTGAAAGTTTGGAACAAATGTACAAGAAATATGTCATTGAAGAAAAATTCCTCAAGTATCTTCTTACTTATAAACTGTCGCAGGACCATTTAGAGCTGTTCTTTGGATGTGTTAGAAGTAAAGGTGGACATAACAATAACCCCACTGCAAGACAGTTCGAGGCAGCATACAAAAGGTTGATTGTTCACTCGCAAATATCCGCTTCTGATACAGGAAATGCCATCAATCTGGAATCCATCAGTATCCTGACATGTGGATCTGCAGTTAGCATTCTCTCACCTGAACATGCAACCAATATTGAAAAAAATGAACAGTTCGCTTCAGTGATGGAAAGTGTTTTTTCAGATATGGATAAATATGAGTATGCAACTTCAACAGCATGGAATCTCACACCATATGTAGAAGATATTGTGGGATATATATCTGGATATGTTGTTCGGATGCTGGAGAAATTTATTTCATGTCGAAAGTGCCTTGATCTTTTGAGAAATGAAGTAGATGTCTCACTTCTCCAAAGGAGAAAAACATATGGAAGATTAATTAGGGCCAGCCAATTTGTAATTGATGTTTGCAAAGAGGGCGAAAAATTGTTCAAATTTTTCCATAAAACTTCGAACATTTTCAATAGAAAAGTTGAACATTTG
Organism: Adalia bipunctata; assembly: GCA_910592335.1. Lineage (NCBI taxonomy): Eukaryota > Metazoa > Arthropoda > Insecta > Coleoptera > Coccinellidae > Adalia > Adalia bipunctata. Next base: position 26,274,850 of record OU342950.1, read on the forward strand.
TTACCAGTTTTGATCAGCCAAACTATGTTTAATGTTGATTCATCCATTTTGGACCATTTTGATAATCATCTTTTTGATGGAAATTTCATTGATGGACATGCTGATCAGTTGATCAAAATTATTTTGAAAAATTATTTTAGAATAAGGATTCATCACGAAACAACCAAACTCTTAGATGAGTCGAAAAAAAATAGATCAAGATCTATGAATACAAAACTTATATTGTTTAGGAATGAATAATTTTACTATTTCAATGTAACTATTAATTGTTACCATTCGTTTTGTAACTATTTGTGAAATAAATTTGAATTTGAATTAATGTGCTATTGTGGATTGTGATTTAACTATAATTATTGTTTCAATAAAACACCTTTGGATTATTATTTTGATATTTTATTGGGTAATTCATTTTCTGTAACATGCTTAAATCTTCTGACTCAACATATTTTCGTGAATTTTTTTGAGTAAATTCAGGTGAGCTCATTTTTTTCTTCAACCGGTTCATCTTTGAGGAGAATTCTTCGGCAAGTTCATTCAGTTAATATACATGTCAAATTGGAACGAAATTTCAGCTAATTGTGATTGATAGTTCCGAAGATATTGAGCTCCGAAGCAATAATTTTCAAATGTGAATAACTCCGGAACCACGCGCAAAAATTGGCCCATAGTCGGACAATGTGAGTATATACATTTTTTTCCGTCGAAATTAATTGAATTCTGATTTCATCAATAAAAAGTTATTTACCTAACGTGCGCATATCAAATTGGAACCAAATTTCAGCTAATTGTTATCAAGACTTCGAGTTATTGAAAAACAATAATCTTCAAATGCTGTTGCCAACCAATTTGATTCGAGTTATCAAGAATTCGATTTATCGAAGTTCGACTGTAGTTCCAAAGATATTGAGCTCCGAAGCAATCATTTTCAAATGTGAATAACTACGGAACCCCCTAAACAACACGGCAGATCCACGCCACTGGCGGCAAACGAATTCACGCGAATCTAGTTTGTGCATTGTTGCCAGCGCGATATCCGTGGAACAAGGACAGCTACGTCTGTCCTTGTTCCACTCATGGGAAATTGGTCGGGATGTTGGCTTCAAAAGTTCCTGAATTTATGAATGACATGTCAGGTCTCCTCTTTCCTTGGTCTGAGTTCGTTTCTTTTGAGCGAAGCGAAGAAATGTCACAGCCAGGATGTTTTTCCATCATTTTGCTCTCTAATTTTGGTAATAGCAAACTCAAAGTTTCATTGGCATAACCTACTATAATTAGGATTCTGTACTTTCAGAGCGGAGTTGAAAATAGTTTGAATCTGACCTCTCTGAGCCGTTCGAGTTTGTTTTGGGTTGTTGCAAAAAGTGACTGAATCTTGCCTTCTACTTTTGGAACTGCAATTTTCTCTTTTACAAGATGACAAGTGAAGATGAAGTTAGACAAAGGCACAAACAGGAAAAGAAGGACCTCTTCATAAGAATTCAATCTTTAAAAAAAAGTATACCGAAGGGTGACAAGAAAAAGAAAAAGGAGGTAACTGAAACAATTGCTCAACTTGAGAAAGAATTAGATGATAAACAAAACGAGGAGCTCTCTGCGTTTGGGGTACATAATGAATCAGATAATGTTGAAGCTGAAGAAGTTGCTGATACACAGATAATGAATGATGAAGTTCCAGTTGAATCTGAAGAAAAGGTTACCCGAATTTCTAGAGCACAAAGAAGACGTGACAAAAAAGCTTCGGAAGAGGCTGAACGGGAGAGAAGAATTTGTGAGGAGAAAGAAAAGTGTAAGAACGGTCCTAAAATTGTAGAATCGAATACGATAAAAGAAGTGCTCAAAGAAATGGGCTTAGCTTTATACGATGTTGCAGCTGATGGAAACTGTTTGTATTGTGCAGTCAATCATCAGCTTGAATCGAAAAACCAAGAATCATTCTCCATTACCAAACTTAGAAAACTCACTGCAAATTTCATGAAAGACAACAAAGATGATTTCATACCGTTCATGTACAAAGATTCAGGAGAACCAGTTAGTGAAACATATTTCGATGAATACTGTAAAGAAGTTGCTTCTACGAAACTTTGGGGAGGGCAGCTTGAACTTAAGGCCCTGTCCAATATTTTAAAGTGTCCCATTAAAGTTATACAAGCTAGTGGTCCACCTACTGTGCTGGGAGAAGATTTTAGTGGTCCTGAATTAATTTTGACTTACCATCGACATCTGTACAGTCTTGGTGAACATTATAATTCTACAGTTGATGCCTGTAATGATAATTAAATAATTATATAGTTATTGTTTCTGAATTCCTGATGAAGCTCATATCCTTTCAAGCATTTAGTGTGTTTATGACAGTTCTGTGATGGTGCAATGGTGATATGGTACGTTGTTTATATTGGTGCATTAAATCAAATTTCTTGATTTAATTTTTTCAGACTATGAATTTTGAACAGTGGTCTGAAGAATGGGATGAGTAGAAAAAATAACAATATAAAACGGATATTAAATATTTATTTACATTACAGTGTGAATATCATTCGAAAATCATTTTTAACTTATAAAAATATATTTGCAAGACACTTGTGGTTTATGCAGTTTAGTCGAGAGATTTCATTATGAATATTGATTTTCAATTCAAAGGAATTTTTGAACAAATAGAAAATATTGAACACAAAGTAGTATGCAAACGAGACAACTCATATGGAATGAAAAGGTGTGAAGTGATTTACATCCACAATCACTCCCGACTCTTATTGTTTCTTTCCTTACATAACTAGCCAATAATTTACTGGGGGTAGAATTTTTTAGTCTTGTCTTTAGCCATCTCTAACAACGTTTGTGAAGGCTCAAATGGTTTGCCATATTCAGCGGAAAACTCTGCCATTTTCTTCACAATCCTGTCAGCACCGTAGTAGTCCACCCATCTGAATGGTCCTCCAGTGAATGGAGGGAAACCAAGCCCGAAAACAGCACCCACATCTCCTTCCAGAGGATTGGCCAAAATGTTTTCTTCCAGACATAAAACTGCTTCATTCACAAATCTCAGCACCATCCTCAGCTGTCTATCTTCGTTAGATGTGGAACCTTTAGGTTGAATACTATATCTTTTGACTATTTCGAGAGCATCAGGATTAACTTCTCTGCTTTTACTTCCTGATGTGTAAATAAAGATGCCTTTTCCTGATTTTCTGCCAAGGAAACCTGCTTTCACAAAGTCTTTCATTACGCCCAAGTCTCCACCTCCAAATCTTTCCCCAAATGCCTGTAATAATTATTACAGTATTATTTGCATTGAACAGATTTTCCTCAATGTACATTCGCACAATTCGCATTTATCAGTAGTTCAACCGTACCTACACGATGGATAAATGTCAGATAAAACCTGTTATAAAACTCTGTGACTGTCTTTGAGAAACCCTGTCGGAAACGTCAAAGCTTTCATGGAGGATGCAGGGATGTTGACTATTTTTAAAAGCTTTTATTTAGTTTCACCTGTCCCGGTGTCTGTCTGTCTGTAATCAAATCTTGCAAGTTGAATATGACACACTTCTAATCGTCCGATTGATTTGAAATTTGGCAGGTGTACATAATTCTGGTGACAAAATGGCGGATGAGTTTTGTAATTATCATCCGATTCCATTCAAAATTAGTATCTGGGGGTTTTTGGGTTCGACAATGATGATTCTTCCGTCAAAATTGAAAAATTCAAGATGGCGGCTACAATATGGCGGACGAGTTTTGTAATTATGATCCGATTCTATTCAAAATTGGTATCTGGGGGTTTTCTGGGTCGGAAATTACGATTTTTCAAAATTGAGGAATTCAAGATGGCGGCTTCAAAATGGCGGATGAGTATTGTTATTATAAAAGCTTGTCTTAAAAAATGATTTTTTTATTATAGCTTGTTTGGAAATGATTTTAATTTGTAGATAAGCCCTATACAAACAGGAGAAAAATATTTTCATGGAAAAATATAGCAAATACCAATAAAAAATGCGTAAATAAAAATAGTTTTCAAAATTCCCGCTGAAACGAAGTGATTATGATGACGACACCATCTTGTGTAATTTCTTGCGAACAAATCGTTTGCGTAATAACAAATAATCGTGAAATAGTTCGCTGGTGATACGTTTTACTCTCTTCTGTTCTTCGTAAGTTCATACTCGTGATGACATTAAGGTTATAGGTTAGCTTGTTCACCGAACAGTGACGTCACGTATTCTCATTCGTGTTTGCAGTCACGTGATAAACGGTTATAGATTACACATTTTAAATCGATTTTATTTAATTCAATGAGAGTAATTAGATCACTAAAATTTTGTTTTAGTATTTCAAAAACTACCTTCAATGTGGAAAACCTCAATTTATGTATATGAATTTGTAAAATGTGTCAACATCCCTATTGGAGAACGTTACTTTTTTTTTTTAACCCAAATAAAGCTAAAGGCCTTTTAAAAGGCATTCTAATGAAACCTTCTTATTCTTCTTATAGCAAAGTTTGTACGCTTTGCTCATATATGGCTCTTGCTGTTCATTACTAAGGATATAATTTCTGATAGTTTGAGTCAGTTTGTGACCGAGTCTGCACGTTTTTTGAAAATCTGTACTCAAATAAGTGTTGTGTGTATTTGAAAGATGGCAAGATGGCAAACTGGAGGTAAGAAAATCAAATAATTCATAAATATTGGGGTATTGGAGTATGAGATAATAATCTTTAGTGATAACTGTTTCATTATTTACATATAGTCTATACAAGGGCATTCGATAAATGTTAGTTTTTTTCAAAATGGCATAGTCCTTTTAAAAGGACTTTAGCTATATTACCGTCTACTATAAAATATTTTCTTCAGGGATCATCGACCGTTGAAATTGCATGAACTCATGGAGAAGTTTGACAGAATTACTTCAGAACAAGATGTGCCCAGTTCATAAGCAATTTTGCCCCCTGAGAATGCCAATGCGAAGCAATTACGGACGAAGATTCCGGTGACGGTTATTGTCTGTAGATGGAATGACAATAATTTGGTTACCTTAGCATCTAACAAGACTCCAGTTCAACCAATATCACAAGTGAAAAGATTTTCCCAGAAAGAAAAAAAAAAAATAAAATCTTTGAGCAGCCAAATATTGTGAAAAAATATAATGAAAATATGGGCGGGTTAGACAGAGCCGACCAAAATATAAGCCTCTACCGTGTGTCAATACGAGGCAAAAATGGTACTTTCCCATTATTTGTCATTTAGTTGATATGAGTATCCAAAATGCCTGGCAATTACACCGTAAAAGTATGGGGAAAATGGACCATTTATCCTTTAGAAGAACAATAGCACAAGGTATATTGGAGACCCATAAAAAACGCTCAACTTACCAGACAGGAAAGAGTAGTAAAAGTTTGCATCAAACTTCTCGTTTTGATCAAACTGATCATCTTATTATATATAACGAAAAACAAGTAAAGTGCGGGTTTTGTACAAAAAAAGTCAACTTTATCTGCCAAAAGTGTAATGTTGGACTTCATCCAAAAGAATTTTTAACCAATACCATGTTCCGAGTAAGTATATATATTTTTTTCATATGTGTGTGCAATTTTCTGAAAAAAAATAATTGTTTTCTCTTTACCAAAGAATAAATAAACATTTTTTAAATTCTAGTATTTCACCTTTTCAATAGACCTATATTAACCTAAAGTCCTTTTAAAAGGACCTACCATTACGAAAAAAATATGCACTCATATTTTTTTTTGATATTTTTCTGGTGGTCTAAAGGGTGTGAGAAACAACAATAGTAACTCAGTGCACCGTTTCCGGAAAATAAATATTTCAGCTTTATTTGGGTTAATAGGTTTGAAGTATGACTCACCTTAAATAGATCGGGACCAATGTGTGATGCTACATCGATTCCTACCTCATCGGCAAGGGTGGCGGCACCAACGGGAAAACCGAAAGTCTTGCTCAGTTTGTCCAGATCTTTTGGATCAACTCCCTCTTGTAATAGTCTCACAGATTCAGCCATCATTGCCGATAGGATTCTTGTCGTGTAGAATCCAGGACCATCGCCAACGGTTATTACAACTTTGCCTTGTTTCAAACCGACATCGACAGCCGTTGCAGTTGTATCTTTACTGGTTTTATCGGTAGTGATGATCTCGAGCAGTTGCATTTTCTCGACTGGCGAAAAGTAGTGCATGCCTGAAACAACGTTTCTTTTATTTATGTTCTTTTTTCAAAAGGAATCCAAAAATATTATAATTCTCTCACCAATAACTTTATCTGGCCTAGAAGAAGCGGCTGCTATTTTTGATATAGGAATGGCACTGGTGTTAGTTGCGAAGATGCAATGTGGTGGTACAACAGCTTCAACTTCCTTCAAGACCTTATGTTTTATATTAAGATCTTCAAACACAGCTTCAATAACGATGTCGGCATTTTTGAAACTTTTATAATCCAAAGTTGGCTCCAAATTTGCAAAGAATCTGTCTTTCTCCAATCTGAACAACAAAATTTCCACTAAGAATTTTTAACGAAAAATTAATTAACCAAGTATTTTAACAAAAAATTAATTAATGTGTTTCCAAAAGATGTTGAATGTTTTACATTAAGATCTCACCCTAAATACTTCTTGCGTTTGACGGCAGTATCCAGAGTTTTTTGGATTTGCTCCACCCCTCTGTCTAATCCTGCTTGTTGACTGTCTTTCAGAATAACGTGATAACCTTTGTCCACAGAAACATTGGCGATACCAGCGCCCATCAAACCAGCACCAAGGACAGCCAGATTTTTAACTTCTTGCGATCCCTTACCGAACCTGTTCTTTTTGCATGTAGTTTGTCCAAGGAAAAGATTGACGAGACCTCTACTTTGTGGTGTCATAGCGAGCTGCCCGAAAGCTTCAGATTCTGCTCTAAAACCTGCCTCTTTACCTTTGTCCAGTCCTGTTCTGATTACTTCCAAAATCTGGCACGAAATTATTTACAATCAGTATCATCGTGAACACAACAATTTCAGTTGAATGGGAAATGGCGAGGTTAAAATTACAGGCACTGTCGCCATCTATCAATGAATTACCGATTTAAGAATATCAAATATAAAGACATATATTTATGTGACATTCAGAGGTGCTGAAAAAGTTCGATATAAAACATAAAACAGCGCTCTAGTTGAAATTTTGCTTACAATTATTGTACAATCAGTGGAAATATATGATTTACAGAGGAAAATTTACAGTTTCCTGTTTCACAGATTAATAGTTTACCTTGAGTGGAGCCGGATATAGTCCTCCTGTGAGTTTCATAACCTGAGCTTTGGCTTTGTTGAATATTTGATCCTTGACCCAATTGTACTGGAGGGCGTAATTCAAAGCTTTGTCAGTGAGTCCCTTCTTGGTTCTGTCCACTTTCAATTTTCCACTGACCAAGTCTTTAGCGACCTCAACAGCTACTTTCTCAAGTTGCTTTTGAGTTGTGGTTTCGGGAGTTCCCAAACCGGGACCCAGAGGATCTACAAGAAGGTCTACAAGACCCATTTTCTTGGCTCTGTCAGCCTTCAAAGTTTTCCCTGTGAGACTCATGTCTAGGGCATTTGGCACAGAAACAAGAGGGTAAAGACGTTGAGTTCCTCCAGCACCTTGAAGAAAATAAATACGAGTTGAAATAAATTACAGTTTTTAGAGTATACAGGATGTCCTCGAAATATTTTTTACTCTCCTTTGCACAAACTATTAACAGAAGAAAATTTGCAGTTGCCTGTGTAACAACGTTATATTAAAAAGAAAAAAATTGAGAAACATGTACCTGGCAGTAAACCTAACATGACTTCGGGGAGTCCCAATCCAGTCTTCTTATCCTTGACGGCAATTCTATAATGACATGCCATAGCTACTTCTAAGCCGCCTCCAAGGCAAGATCCTCTAACAGCCGCCACTATTGGCTTGGTGGATTTTTCGATATCGTCCAATATTCTTTTACCATCGTGAGAAAGATGGGTCGCTTCGTCTTGACTCTTACATTTAGATAGCATGGTAATATCAGCTCCAGCGATGAAACAGCTCGGTTTGGCCGATATGAGTACACCAGCTTGTATTTTAGAGTTGTTTTGTACCTCCTTCAGAAGGCCTTCGAGTTCTGCTGTGAATTCTTCGCTCATTGAGTTGACCTAGGAATGTTTGGAAACATGGTATTTGCAAATTCCTGCCTTACAATTATCCTATACAGGGTGTTTTTTTCAAGTGTTTGATTAGAAGTTTTCGAGGAAGGAATTGCGATACAAAATTTTGTAGTTTTGTGTTAAGCCGGCCATAGACATCGTTATTTTTCATCCGTTTATAACGCCGCGATACGAACCGCCCCGGCAAAAGCGCCAAAAACCGATGTGTATGGCGAAAAACCGTCGGTACAAACACAGTATAGACACCACCATAGTATCTATACTGTGGTACAAATATCTGCCGATGCTTGATTTTTGTCACGACGGTTCATCGGTTGTCGTGCCATACCGACTGTGTGTGGGGATTTCGTCGAGAATCGGCGGTTATTTTCCATTAGCGTAGTACAAGTCGCGTCCTCCCCACAAGTGCGTCTACTTCTGCTGTTTCTTAATCACTTCTTCTATCACTGTTTTTGACCGGGATGGATCAGAAGACGGCGAATAAACAATTAATTGTGGATTTCATCCATTTGGACAGGTTGCATCCTTGTCTATGGCGAATTAAATCAGCAGAATACAGGAATAGAAACAAGAAGAGGGAAGGTTATGTAATATTATTGAAAAAATATCATGAATTGGAAGAAAGGCGCTGATATTAAAACAGTGAAGAATAAATTTGATTCTTTTTTATTCATCACCGAAACCGCGGCCGCCACTGCTAAGAGATGTTTCCTCTTCATGACGTGCTTAATCGTGAACGACAGTGAAATAACGGGAAGAATTTACCGAAGTGTGTGGGCAAAACAGTTCTGCGATATGACTCGGCGGTTCGAATCGCGGCGAGGAAAACGGATGAAAAATAACGATGTCTATGGCCGGCTTTAGAGTACATGAACTTGAATTCCGGTTCTACCGGAAACGGATGTGAACTACGTTATTTCAAATGTAACACCCTGTGTATTTAAACATATTTGAATTCTTCGTTTAATTCTGCAATGATTTGATGTATGATATGCGCAACCACATCAAGCGATTGTTGAGTTATTGCCGATTCTCAAATTTTTTGACAGAAAGATTGTCACAAATTAGTGTTTATATCTTCAAAATCCCTCATTGTAAGAAAGTTTTTTTGCAACAGTGAGACAAAAGAAAGTAGGCTGATACTGCTTCTTGTATAAATTATGAGGAAATATTATACAGGGTGCCTGAAACAGGCCTTCAAAGTGAGCCTCAATAAAACTATGAAATCTCATTTTTTTTTCAAATGGGATCCATATAATTTTATAATTCCGATCGATTGCTCGTCAAAAACTAATTACAGTGTGCCAAACATTTCATGTCTTTAAAATGAGTAGTTTCGCCGTTATCGAATAAAATTCGAATTTCACGACTAAAGTCAGGTTTCTTTGTCTATACATCAGGTTTACCACGATATTTTCAAGTAGGCTATGTCAATAGTAATAATATGTCAGTTTTAAACTAAAATTTCTTTATTTAGTCATCATTCATTATCTGCTGTTTATTTGTCACATTCGTCGCAAATAAAGAACAGACTTTTGATATATCATTATGGTGTACCTTATTATTATTATTGCCTGTTTTGCATAGTGCTTGATCAATAAAAATAAGTAAGAATGACAATTCCTAACATAGCCTACTTTGAAATAGACGAGCATACCACTGAATTTGACTGATGGGACAAACCTGGCCTTTTTATTGAAAATGAAACAGTCATTCAGAAAAACTCTCAGACCCTTCGATCTTTGATTAGATGTACTCTGCAAAAAAAAATCGTGAACTTGTTTCACTTTCAGCTGGCCACACTGTATGTAAATAGTCGTAATAAAGAAAGAATATAAAAAAGAATAAAAATTAAAAAAATATTCTTGAAGAACTTCAATGAAAAACCCTGAGTAAAATAATCTCAAATTTATTAGAAACAAGAAATTTAGTTAAATATAGGCTGAAGGACCTAAGGTCGATAGCCATTTGCGTGTATATGTATGTATATATGGCAATAAAAGACGGTTACTACTACTACTAGTTAAATGAAACAGAAGTTAAGCATTAAAACAGTTCTACAAAATATACAAAATGCAACTTTTCATGATCTCTGCAATTTTATGCTTTTATTGGTAGTTTCAATGATTTCAAACAAGAGAAAAAAACATTATGAATTGGTAAAGAAATGTATATATGTATGAACCTATTCTTATACATTTTCAATAATTTGATGAAAAGGTAAGTTCAAATCACTCGATTGGGAGAAATGTGGATTATGAAAAACAAATAAAAATAAAATAATTTTTAATTTATTGTGAACATAATAATTCTAGGAGATTAAAACAGGAATTTCATATTAAAAAATTGAAACAGTGAAACAACATACACAAAGAAAAGCAAATATTATGTTATTAATAAATATTCAATAAAAATGTTATAATATAGTAGAACAATTTAGCATTTGCCCAGTTTAGATTTAAAATCGTCAATATGTTCCTTTGTGACTAGTAATTGAGATATTGTATCATCTATCAATTGTTCAAATTTATTGACATAAGAATTCTTATCAAAAGCATGGCCGTTAGTCATTTTCAATAAATTTTGTCCTTGTTTCTTGATATCGACTAGTCTAGCTAACATGTTTCGGTGATTTCCAATGAGTTTATCTTCGGAATTCTGAAGTTCGTTGGTATACCTCAATTCAACATCTTCATCATCATCTTCTATACAGGGTAGATTTGCTGGAATGTCCATCCTGCTGTTGGTTGCAGTTGTTTCATTGCTTTGATCCCCAGAGCCAAGCTCTTTCACACGATCTGCATAGCGTAAGGTGTTCAAAGTGTTTTCACATGATCCAACACCGGGTGAAACCATCGCTATCATACACGTTCTGGAATTATTTCCAACGAAGGAATCTCTTAAAACTTGTGTCAGTTTGCTGACTCTGAATGGGAGATGGGCCCCTTTTCTTCCTAAAGCTCTTATGCATTCTTTCAAAGCTAACAATGACTTATTGATTTCTCCACCTTCTAGCCGTGTCTGTCTGTCGGATGAGAATGTGTCTGCACCTCTTTCGTTCCCTGCTAAATCAATCAAGGACAATTTACCATATACAGATCCACTTTTTCTGAGGTAAATTTGGAAAACAGCATGGGAACGAGACGAATTAGCGTTAGCAGAAGTTTGACCAGATGTACGCAAAATGTCGCCTTTACTGATTAAACTCATCACTTCGTTGGTACTGGTAACATGTTTTTCTTTGAGACCTACAACTTGAACTTGTTGCTTCCCATCTTCTAATATTTTCAATGTAGATTTTGCGTTCAGTAAATCGAGTACCTTTCCAGAATATATCTCGAAGAAACTGCAAGAAACGATCAGATTCAAATGCTTGTATTTGGGTGAACTGATCATTTTGAAGACATCGGAAATTGCTAAGGCATAAATTCCAAGTTCTGCACCTGAAGAATCTCCACTCATTGTATAAGTTTTTCCTGATCCAGTCTGGCCATATGCAAAACATGTGGCAAAGCCACCTTCAAATAATGCTTTCACTAAGGGCTGCGCAGTATACTTATAAACAACTGCATTATTGCAATTGTCATCAAATGCATAATCAAATCTGAAATTATGATTATCAATATATCTTGTCAAATCTACTTTAGTCTTTGGCTCATGAACAATGAGATTGTTCTTTTTTGGCACTGAAATAATATCCACCTCGTTTTTGTTCTTTTCAAATTTATTCAAAGGACGTTTTCTAACACAAACTGTAATCAAATGGTCCTCTGCCACATCATCAATAGCTAAAGGACTAAATACTAATTTGGCCCTTTCTTCCCCAACCATAGTTGCCAATTTTTTGTTTTGGTTATTTTGAGTTCTCCTAGCTCCTGTGTTAACATCTTTGGGTGCTAATGTATTCTTCTTACGTTTATCAGTTTTAGCTTTCTCTGTTTTACTTAATTCCTGAGAAAATGAATACTGGGGGTCTTTGAGCTGAGTTCTTGAAGTAGTCGCTTTGGGTATAATTTCAGGAATATCCAACTCACTAGTAACTGCAGTTACTCGTTTTCGTCCTATATTAGTTCTTCTGCTATTTACAGGGATGTTCTTACGTGGAATATTGTTCGTTTCTGGAATACTTCGTTCAGTTGAATCTACAACAGTCCGTTTAGTTGAATCTGGTGATTCGGGTTCATTGAATCTCAAGGTTGGGTTCAGCAAAGTAGCAACTCTAAAATCGAGATCTTTTCCTTTTGTTTCGCCATTCTCGAACCATTCCACTCTAACGAAACTACTTTCTTGATTTATTGATACAACTACAGCTGGGTGAACTCTTCCGTCACTTCGGTTAATATTGATAGTTGAGCCCGCGACAATGGTATTCATCGCCATTTTCGATATTTTCAATGATGCTTTAAGAATTATAATTTACTGTATCGATAAATGACTCTCAAATTTTGAGTCTATTCTTTGAAACTTTTTTACTGTCACCACACATGCACATAAACTTTTTTGTCAATTTTTTTGTCAAATGACCTTCGTTCAGTTGAATTCGAAAAGGAACATAGAAAATGATATGGCCGTTAGAGGTAACGTCACTGTCAGTCATTGACGTGACATTTCTTTTTCTTTTCTTTCACTCCTCGTGGAGAGGATAAAACCAAATCGGTATTTTGGAAATTTACAATAATTTTCGATCAAAATAAAATAGAAATGACGGAAATTAAATGTGAAAAAGATATTTAAATCATATTCAAAATTTAATGAATTCTGCAAAAACACCCTTTTACAGGTTTCTTGTCAAGAAAACTTCGAACAAAATTAATTGAATGAAAAATAATTTTGGATAGAAGACTTGATACATACTCTGAAATGTTATACTTTACATATTACTTGATTCGGTAAAATTGAAAATCATACCTTTGATCCTTGTTGGTCTAGAATAATTACTCCTATATTATCCACAACTTTGAGCTTTGCATTTTTATATTCTTTGGTAGACATTCTCCGAACTGAAAACCATAATAAGATATTCAATTGTGGAATTTAGAGAAATATAGGTCTAAATTTGATCAGTATCATGCAAGAAGTGCAATATTCAACTATACCTGCAGAAGAAAGATTCATATTCCGCTGTGATATTTTCCTCAAAGTACCGAATAACCTGAACGAAGACATTTTCCCTTTTTCACAAACGTGAAAATTCACTAAGATAGAAAAAACCGAAATTTATGTATGTAGTTTTGTTATGGAATTATCGACAGAACGGACTATGGTTAAGAATTTGGACTTTGTTCTTATCTCCCCTATAACAAAACTTGTATGTAAGTTGACATTCAACACAACCTCAAAGTTACGTTGTTACGTTGTATGACTTTTGTAGCACATATGACAGAAAATCCACTAATTGAATTTTCCGGGAAGATAGCTGCAATCAATTTTGAGGTGGCATCTAGTGGCGACGATTGTAAACAAGTTTAGTAGTTGATCGTGGCGTCATCTACCAAACATTAGTCAAAGCATAGTTTTTCATAAAGTTTTCTATTTTGCAAAGCGTCATCTAGTGTCAAAAGCTGCAAGCTAATGAAGAGGTTCGAATCCATATTGATAGATGTCACTCCTCGATTTTTCAGTTTTCTGCAATGTGTTGATTATACTTAGAAGGGGTTACAGTCCACTGCGATCTTAAGTCCAATGTGTTGATTAATTAACCAACAGATGTCTGGACCATCGTATTTTTCGAAAAAACGGCACAAAGTCAAAAATGCAAGTTTTCATTATTTTGAAATGAAATTGGAGTTGGAACTTGAAGATATTCAGTACAAACTGACATGAAACTAATTTTTTTCTAGGAAATAATATTATTTTCCGGATAGCCCTCCCGTTGTAATATCATTGAATTCGTGCATACTGCATATTTGTATAGTTTAAACAAATGAGACTCAATTATTTTCACACTGCTCAGTAAGTAACTTCCTCTTCCTAGATACAGTCATAACGTTTGAATATGAGAGATAGAAGGAAAATTAATGAGTTTCGGACTATGGTCCGTTATATGTAACGATCATGATTTACTGAAACGTTTATAAAAATTTCTTTAATGTTGTGGAAAATATAAGGTTTTGATTAAAATGAGAATATTTGTATATCTGGAAATTATATTACTAATTTCTTCTGCCTGGGCACATAGAACGAACAGATGTAAAAAAAGTGAGTTAAAAATAAATTCTATTAAAAATAAAATTCAAACCGGCGTTCTAAGATAAAAGCAAGGAATATTTGTAGAATATCACTATTGGCGACCATTTTTCGGAGAACACGATTCACATGATTATGTTGGAGCAATGACTGTTATGGGAAATAGAGTTTACATAGGCAAGATCATTTCAATAGCTTTCAAGAGGTCATGGGTAAGTAAAGTAGCGCTACTACGAACTAATAATAAAAGTGGCTTCTAGTGCGAGTAAAATACGCGTAAAAAAGAGTTTCTGGGCTTCCATTTTTCAACAGAAATTTGAAACTTATGATTTTTGTTATAGCTTTTCTGCAGGGAATGGCCGAGGCCAAATTTTTGGGGGGGATGGCTTCGAAAATTTTCCAACTTCTCTTCTGTTGTCCAGGCTGTAGACTTCTATATTCTTGATTTTCGTCGAAATCGTAGGCTCAGTAATTTCGTTAAGAAAGAGATCCCACATTTTTGTTTATTTTCTTGAATATCTCTTGAAATGGGTAAAATCCTAAAATCTCATTCGAAAATCTCACTTATATTTTATCTCTCATCGAGTTTCTGCTTATTCCTCAGACTGTGTCAACTCAGCTTACATATGACTTTGTGGAGTTTGCATGGGAAGATAATAAGGTCCGTAGAGAGTATGACTTTATAGAGGTAAGGCCAAAAAAATTCTAATATTTCTGTAATGAAATATCAACCTATTCAGGATCATGGACAATTGGTCGATTTTTTTTGACAGCAGTCAAATTTTTTCTGACAGCTTTCAATTTTTTCGACAGCTCATCAAGTTCTATTTTGTCAATATTTTGCAGATTATGAGTATCCACCCTAAATACGAGGGTTATCTTACGTGGTTGGCAGTTCAGACACTATCGGATTTGTCGCAAATGGTCAGGTCGAATTCTTATTGCCTTGTCGAAGGTGGAATTGTCAAATATCGTAAGAAAATAATATATTCGTATATCGGTAGAGTCTATAAGAACGGTTCGTTCTTCATTGGTCCTGTTTACGAGGAGGATTGGGTTATGAGAAGAGGAATGCATTATTTGGACGGATGGAAGAAACTACATCGGAAAATTGTTTATCAAGTATTGGCCTATATGTATTAACTTGTCATTTTTCATGTTTTTGTTTTGATTGCACTTGGATGTTCTGAAGACTTCAAATAAATTAAATGAATTATTGTTTTTTTTCACACCAACATTCGGTATCTTGAGGATGCGTTTTTTTCTTGATTCTGAGGGTAAATTAATAAAAATAAAAACAAAGAGAAAAAGTACGATAAAGAGTTTTATTCACAAAACTTTCATTCAACAAGATAACAGGTTCAAAACCCATCAAATAAGAAATAAAATAATAAGACACGAAGCAATCAACGATGAACGTTGTTAATACGAACTAGCTGCTACTTTCCGCTATTTCGTATTCATATTGCATTAGTTGCTATTTTTTCATCGATGAATGCTTTGTTTCTCAACACTTATTTGTTAATATGAGCGGAATCCTCTTGCGGTCTTAAATATTGATTTTTTTTCTATAAATTCGGTTGAAACATACCGACAACTATCCAGATAAATTTGAATAATTTGATGATCACAATGAATTCATATTCGATAAATACATTTATTTACATTACAGAATAATCTCATATTGTAGTCACATAGCAAAGTCAATTATTCGTTAGACGATATGGACGATCTAAGGACGGAAAGTGTATTTTAAATATTTTGTATGGACGAATAACTAACTAAAAAACATCCTTAATTAATTAATATTAAGTATATAATGGATTAACTGAGATTGCACATTGTAAAATAATTGAAATAAACTTGACATCAAATAAATAGAACCAAAATATGTTTGAGCATTCAATTATGAAATTTGGGCTAGGAAAATGGTCCAAATTTTGGAGGAATCGACAAATCGATATATTTCGAGGTTCTTGATGATTTTCGGAAAAACTTACAGCAAAAATCGACTAGAAAATCGTGAGAAAAGATCCTGGAGTAGAGGTTACAATTATCACAAAATGAAAAACTAAGTACAAAGCCAAATTGGTAGGAAGAGCTCAAAAATTCAGAATTTGCCTATGTTTTAACTTAGGAGATTCTATTCTTCACTAATTTCAACAAAAATATTGCTCGTATTGCTGATAGAAGGTACAATCTAACATCCACTCTGGCACTTGTGATGTTGAATGATGATGAGAAATGAAATAAAAATATGATGTAAGTACAGGAAATTGTTCTCGATTTCTTATCATTCTTTCGGTTCTCAATTGAATTTCGCCCAATAAGACGAATAATTTCACTGAGGACTTGCAGTCATAGCGTGATTGTCATAAGCATAGTCTAATGCACTGTCTTCCGCTGGTCTTCTTGTGCTGACAGATGTCATTGCAGTGACTGGACTGTGATCAGAGACTGAGGACATATTCGTGATGTCTAACCGTAAATCAGGTTTTTTATTTTTGGAAGGGTCCTCTGCTTGAGCTTCTGCAGAAACTTCGCGTTTCTAGAATACAAAAAAATTATATATAAATACAATAGGTACAGTTTTTTATATGAAAGAAAATCTGAAATATAATATCAACGTTGGGATAGCTGATGAGAACTCAAATGGGTGAAATTACCTTGAAAAACTTCGACTTCAAATTTTTGAGCGTGATGTTTTTCTTTACTTTCCATCTGTACAGTTGGAAGCTCAATACAACCACTAAAACAAGCAGCATGAAACATATGAGCACCAAACTTGTTGTAACCATATGTGACAGACGTTGTACTTCACCTGAAAAATATTTATTGTTTATCGATGTCTTCAAGGAAAGTTATTTGTTTAGTCTTTTATTCATGATATCATTCGATATGTACACAACCAAGCTTACATAGAATCACCTGGTATTTGATTCACTTGCTGACGAAAAAAATTTCGTCACTGATTAGGTGATAAGAATTGTTTGGTTCGTTAAAAATAATACCATTATTGCCGTATTGTTGATTTTATGATTTCAAAAGTTACATCGGAGATTTTGCCTGTTGGAATGTTTGAGCACTCATTCTACGAATACAGGTTCGATTTACTGACCACGGATTCGTGGCCAAATTTAATTCTGTCCGTCCGGCTATCCGTGAAGACGATGAATCTCGAACGAAAAAACCTAGAATCATTAAATTTTCAGGAGAGGTTCGGTTAACAATTTTCATCCATTTGATTCTTTGGATGCAAGCGCTCGAATTCACGTTAGTGCTTTTTGGAAAGCTAGTGGAATTGAAAATTGATGCAAAAATCGATGTTTTTTCATTAAAACCACCTTGTCAGCGACTTGATATTGTGAGAAATGGTTTATCATAAAGTTTGACAGATTACAAATATGAATAATTCTGAATTCATTATGTAGGTAGTGAAAATTATACCTTTCAGTCTCTCCATATCTTTTGTAGATATTCCAGACCCATTTTTCTGGGCAAATCTCAAATTGTGCAGATAATCTGAAAAAATAAACTTTTAGTACCCAAAGATTATACAAAATACTTAGTTTCATTTCAGAAAAATGCTGAAACAGTTTGAACCGAAAAAAAAGTATTTCATTGGAAATAACCATTCATGCCACTGCGTCTATACATGAAGCGCGTTCGGCATTAGCATCCGAGAGCGGACGGATTTTTTAGTCACGTGATCACAAATTGTACAGATTTGTCAGATTTTTCTGTAATAAACGAACGGTACGGAGCTTTCAGAGCGTTTTTTCTGTTTGCCAGGTATTAAATTAGTGCTCAAAGGTCTATTCGGCCGTAGAGAGGTAGTTTGGGTTCTATTTTAATTCTTTTGTTATAGCTTTCAACACTTCTACCCCTTGGTTGAGATGATTCAATATTTTGAATAATTATTTTTTTATCAAATGACATTTTTCATTTATTACTACACAACAAATAACATAAGACACGAAATTTTAACAGACTGTTCAAGAATTCGAAGCAGGAAACTCATAAATGCAGATAAAATCCATTGACAAAGGCAGAAAAGTAATTTGTGTTTCTGTTCTGTGGAAAAAATCCGTTTGATCCGTCGAAATACATCGAGCAAAAAGATCTACAACCGATTGATCAGATTTTCTTGCCGAACGGTCCAGATGTGTACTCCCCTCAATCTGGATGTAATAAACGAACGGTTCAGATCAATCCGACCAGTCAGATGTCATTGCCGAACGCGCTTATGGATCACACTGTATTATCAAAATCTGCTCGAAAGACGCACTTTTTCAAATGAAAATTCACTTGTTTCGGCATTTCATTGAAATATGTTGGTTCTACACTGTATTATGTAAAGGTTTCCCTTTTCGTAGGTAAAAAGTTGGTAGGTAGGGGAGAATTTTCAACTATTTGTGGAAAATTTCCGAAATTTTAGTCATTTTTGTAGGGCTGTATCTCCCTAAAAACTCCACTGGACGATAGCTGATTTTTTTTATAACAGATTGTTCCTTTATGAATGGAATTATATAACACAAGCAGCCCGTCCCAGCCTCCCAGCTTCGCTCAGGTAGAAATTTGTTGATCCACGCGGCTACTCTTCTATAGATATACATTTCCACCTCTAACCCTTCGGTGCCCTCACCAATCCGCCTTTTTTGTAATTATTGAAGTTAGTAGGTATCTATACTTAATTTTGTCGGGTGAAAAGTAAACAGGGTGATTTTTTTAAGTGTTTCATTAGAAGTTTTCGAAGAAGGAATTGCGATAAAATTCAAAATTTTGTATTATTGTTTTAGAGTGCATGAACTCAATTTTCATTACACCGCACAGAAAACCCTATCATAACATGTAGATTTAGAACATCGAAAATGACTCTTTTCCGTGCGGCCGCACCGCAAAAAGTTTTACGGTGCGCTGAGGCATAGATGCGTCCTACGATTCCTATGCTGAGACACAGAGCAACGATTGCGTGACAGTAGATGTCAGTGTTTTGAATAATTATTGTTTCACAATATCGAAATGCTTTCTGCTGAAAATTTTTCCCGTGTTATTGTTTTCAGAGAGGTGTAATGAAAAACATCGTTCATTACACGTCCAGAAAGCAGGCGCGGATCCAGGCCCGAATTTTGGGGGGGGAACTTTTAGATATTCAAATGCCAAAAGGTACTGGTATTTTAGGCAATGGTGAATCATTAGGTGGTCAGGGGCCATTTGGGGGGGGAACGTTCCCCCAGTTCCCCCCCTCTGGATCCGCGCCTGGCAGAAAGGCTTTTTCCTGTGTTCGGCTCCGCCTCACACGGGAACACATCGCGAGCGCACGGAAAAAGCTTACTTTCTGGACTAGTAATGAAATATACTATTGTAAAATATTTTCAAGCGGAATCTACTTCCGGTTCTACCGGAACCGTTCACATTCGTATGTGAACTTCGTTATTTCAAATAAAACACCCTGTATATGTATGTATTATACATATTTGAATTCTTCGCAATGATTTGATGTTTGATATGCGCAAACACATCAAGCGATTGTTGAGTTATTGCCTGATTCTCAAATTTTTTGACTGGAAGATTGTCACAAATTACAAATTAGTGTTTATATCTTCAAAATCTCTCATTCTCATTGTAACAAATTCTTTTTGCATCAGTGAAACAAAAGAAATTACGCTGATATTGCTTCTTGTATAGGTACATTATGAGGAAATATTATACAGGGGGTCTGAAACAGGGCTTCAAAGTGAGCCTCGATAAAACTATGAAATCTCATTTTTTTCAAATGGGAACCATATAATTTTATAATTCCGATCGATTGCCCGTCAAAAACGAGTTAGAGTGTGCCAAACATTTCGTGTCTTCAAAATGAGTAGTTTCGCCGTTATCGAATAAAATTCGAATTTCACGACTAAAGCCAGGTTTCTTCGTCTAAACATGAGGTTTATCGAGATAATTTTCAAGTAGGCTATGTCAATAGTAAGAATATGTCAGTTTTGAACTAAAATTTCTGTATTTAGTCATCATCAATTATCTGCTGTGTTTATTTGTCATATTTGCCGCAAATAAAGAACAGACTTTTGATATATCATTCAAGTGTACCTACCTTATTATTATTGCTCGTTTTGTATAGTGCTTGATCAATAAAATAAGTAGGAATGACAATTCCTAACATAGCCTACTTCGAAATAGACGAGCATATCACTGAGTTTGATTATGCCAAACCTGGCTATAGTCGTGAAATTCAGTCAAATTCAGTGGTATGCTTATCTATTTCAAAGTAGGCTATGTTGTTACTTATTTTTATTGATCAAGCACTATGCAAAACAAGCAATAATAATAATAATAAGGTACACCAGAATGATATATCAAAAGTCTGTACTTTATTTGCGGCGAATGTGACAAATAAACAGAGCAGATAATAATAATAATAATAAACCGACTTTATTTTAAATCAACAAATGTACACAGTACAGATACATCCACAGATGAGATGTTAGACGAACCAAGCCGAGGCGAAGTTTACTCCCAGACTAGAGCAGATAATTGATGATGACTAAATACAGAAAGTTTAGTTTAAAACTGACATATTATTCTTACTATTGACATAGCCTACTTGAAAATAATCTCAATAAACCTCATGTTTAGACGAATAAGAAACCTGGCTTTAGTCGTGAAATTCGAATTTTATTCGATAACGGCGAAACTACTCATTTTAAAGACATGAAATGTTTGGCACACTCTAACTAGTTTTTGACGAGCAATCGAACGGAATTATGAAGAATTCAAATATGTATGAATATACAGGATGTCACATTTGAAATTACGAAGTTCACATGCGTTTCCAGTAAAACCGGAAGTAGATTCCGCTTGAAAATATTTTACAAATTGAGTTCATGTACTCTAAAACAAAAATACAAAATTTTAAATTTGTATCGCAATTCCTTCCTCGAAAACTTCTAATGAAACACTTAAAAAAATCACCCTGTATAGCATATGTCTTTCAGGGATAAAGTAGCTTTCTGAGGGTGAAAGAATTTCTGAAATCGGTCCAGTAGTTTTTGAGCCAAGTCGTATCAGATACACAAAAATATAAATCTTATCTCTTTATAATATTAGTAATATACAGGGTCCTGCAATAGTGCGAAAATCTTCCATATCTGCCGAACCAGACATCTCAGAGATTTCGTTGGAAAGTAGACCTCTTGTACCTTCATTTCTGCATCTCGGGGAAATCATTTTCTGATATACAGGGTGTCCCCGATGAATGTTATTCAACAAATGGATGATTTTTTCAATGGATCACCCTCTATATTTTCACATATTTTCAATGACCTTCATTACTTCTTTCATGACGCAAAATATTAGGGACATTTTTCCAACGGTACAGAGCTTATTCGAAGAAAACTGCAAAAAGGTGAGGGAAAAACAGTTCTGTAAAAGTCTTCTGACGATTTCCAGGAGCGATAATAACACAAACTAGATCTGAAAGTTTTTTAATTGAAGGATTTGCCTTGACACGGTTCCTAAACGATCAACCTGTCATATACAGGGTATCCGTTATTAAGGTCCAAATATGAAGAACTTATAATTATTATTTCTCATTTTTTTTCAAAAAGAACACCCTGTAAATATCATTTTTATGTTGATGCATTTTTTTCGGGCCACCTCCAAAGTTACTGTATTCACTAACTCGAGGGCGTTGATTAAGAATATGCAATCAGAAACTTTTTGAAAAACTCAGTTTTCGAGTGATCACCAGCAAAAAAACTAAAACTTCGGTGAAATTTTCCACAAACAATTGAATATTTCCCAAAGTATGACACCTAGGAGAAACTAATTACAGATTTGTAATCTAAGACCTCGAAATAATTAATAAGAATAGTGGTTCGGTCGATATAGCTGTAAAAAAAATCATTTTTAAAAACATCTTTGTAAGGTATCTTCGAAATTACGTTCCTGAATTCTTTTAAAAATTAGAATACCTACGACATTTAATTTGAAAACAATTAGGTATGGGTAATTTAGATGATATTCATTATCATTTGCTTAATGATAGGTTTCTCTAAGATTTTAACTGGTATACAGTGTGTTTTCCCTCGAGAGGCGATAATTCATCATTTTATATCGGAATCCACCATTTTCGAAAACCTGTTCTAGGGATTTTTCACAGAAAAAGACACATCTGAAATCCATAGATTACATTTTACGATTTTCTTTTTTTCACTTGTGAATGCTCAATAGAAGCCACAATATTGAAATTTTGGCTTTGTGTATTTCAGATATTATGCCCTATTAGTCAATTGTTATCATAATAGGCAGTGAAAGAGGCTAATATTAAAATATTTCAAAACAGAATATAGAGTTCGAATATGTCGAAATATGGAGTTTTCGCCACTGCACGGTAGAATTGATGAAAATTAAATGGAGAGGCTATCTTATTTGATTGATGAATAATTTCTGAGAAATCCATGTATAATAGTCAGAAATACTTTTTTTTTATTTAACACTAAGGAATGATTTGAAGATGGTACTGTTGATAATTACCATAATTATGGGACCCATGTATAGCCACATACCTATTCATTTTTAAATATACCCAAGGAATCGTGAGGATATGGATTATAATTAACATATTATTAGTCATAGACATCAATAACATCTTCACATCGACGATGGAAAGAAAAATCCTCAGCCTTACCTTGACAATTCTTGTTGCATTCAGTTTCTTCGAAGTTGTGATGATCTTGGGCACAAATCGAAGAACACGGTTTGCAAATTCCGTCGTGTACCGAACAAAAATCACCTAAAACACATTTTACCTGTCCGCATTCGACACCATTGATCGTTATCGCGCCGTACGATGTCCAAAAGGTGTTGGCGAAGATAAAGAAGAACAGGAACGAAACTTTGTACCACATTTTCGAGTTTCACACGAGATTTTTCCGCATTTCCAAATGGTACTGGTCAGGAATGTTGAACGAAACCTCCTTCCATTTCACGGTGTTTGAGCTACAGGTAAACACACCTGACTGTACGACCTGCTACGTTGTACCAGAATGAGTCACGCGACAAGGTTTCTATTCCCCTTTTCGTAAGGTCTACAATAGGTGCTGGAGGTATTGTAGAATGTTACCGGTCAGGTACTCTATTGACGATCCCGTCTTCGGTCAATCTTTTGTGCGATTTCAACTTTGCGAGATTTTACTACTTCAAACCATGTTTATGGACCATATTGAAGTGTTATTTTCTGGCTTCTCTAGGTATATCACCACCATCAAATTATGTACAAATTCGTGAGTCATCCAACAATGTAATCCAAAAAGATCTGTGAAAAATGGGTTCAGTGAAACTTTTGAGCTCTCGTTTGTCAATATTGTGACTAAATTCATCTTCTTGGTAATTTTGGATAGCTTGATCCATTCTTAACAAATAAGGTCTCCTGTATTTTCTTGCTTGAGTTCACGGTTTTTGAGAAAAAAAATCATTTGTTGGTTACAACGAATAAATATTTCTTTCTCACTATTTGTGATGTATTTTAATATATTCAATTAATGAAAAATTAAAAATTCAATTGGAATTTGTACCAGTACTCAATAAGAATGTCAACTTGGCATCCGCCTAATGGATAAATTTGAGGTCGAAAATAATTCCGGCCTGCTGACAGGCCCGCGTGCAATACCTGTTATGCTGCCCTATAAATACTAACCATTAGTTTGGTCAGAAAGGGCTATTTGATGTTTCCTCATTATAGTGGGAAAAAACGAAGAAAACTTTTTGGCGATAAAATTTTGTTTAGGTACTCTGTAATTTGTATCCAAGCTCTCATGTTCAATTGAAACTATAGCTGAATTATTTAGTCATGCTCCAGAAGAGACTCATACAGAAATTGAGAAGAGTCTTGTTGTTTTTATTGTAATTTGAGGGAAGAAACAATCAAAATGTGTTAATAAAAATTATGAAAGTTCTCTTTGATTCAATCCTGCTCCTTGTTCATTAAACAACACCAAACACCATGACTAATTAAAATTACAGATCATACCGCAGAATGGTAAAAATAGAGGGAAGTCACCAAATATGAAATAGTATCCTAATATGGAATACCTTCATTTCTCCAAGACTATAAGTGATAAACGGAACATTCGACCATCTTCTGCTTCATTCGGTCTACTAACTATCGCACTCACACCATCGAGTCAGTTGCGGCAGGCGTGTTTTGTTTTGTTGTCGTGAAGAAAATTTTAAAAGGTGAGTAGTAAATGTGTATTACCAGCTGTTATGTTTGTATACATAAGTGTTATACTATTTAGTATATCGGTATTATGTTTATTTTACCATTTTGTCATCTTTTGTCTTTAAAATATTGTGACTTGAAAAAATATTTAGAAGAGTTTGAACTAGTATAAAAATCCAAATATGGACAGTCGACGGTGTCTAATTATGGAATATGCTTGATGTGTGGGTTCTGGGCACATTATGATTGTGCTGGTCCAGAGTTTGATACTTGGATCTGTGACTTTTGCAAGTAATTATGTAACTTCCTCCATTTATCACAATATGTTATATTCATTCAATTGATCTCAAAGATATTAATGTCCATTTTTGTTATTGTTATGTTGATTTAAGCTTATATTCCATATATGGGTTCCTATTTCATATTTTGTTACTCATTTGTGATTTTGTTTTTTGTGTTAGATTTTAATTAGATAACTAATATATTTGATTAGAGGCTGTTAATTACTACATATAAATGTATGACTGATTAGTATAAACATTAAACTGATTTAATTAATATGAAGTTTTTTCTTTATATCCCAAAACCAAAATGGTATTCCATATTTGGTGACTTTCCTCTACTAAAAAATAATAAAATCAATAAACTAAAGTTATCCTTATGATTTGGAAACAATGAAAACATATTTTTTTCACATTCTAAGGCCCATATGACAGAAAAATGATCATAAAAGTTCTTTAATTAATTCAATGGTTCTGTGGAATTTCATAATTTTCATTTTTGATGGAAAAATATTATATTGAAACAATTAAAAATATTTTTTTTTAATTCAAAGCAAATATGACAGAAATAATTTGAATATTATCTTTTGTGTACTGTGGAGGTTGAAACTTGAAAAAATGTCGGTACCACTATGGCTTGATTGATAGAAAATTATTGAAAATTTCATTTTCACATTAACAGTAAAAATGAAAAGACGAAAGAAATTTTAACATTTGATAGTCATCACAGTATGACTCGTCCTTCTAGTTCACTCTATGTTATATGAATTGAATGGGTCAATGGGTGATTTTTTGGATTCTAGATTCCTTCGATGGAAGATATGCAGTCGGTTCGATCAGATCATCTTCAGTTATCTGTGTAAGGCCCGCCGCAAATTGAGCACAGGCCACGGACAGGCGAGGCCCATGCGACGCGTGGCTTGTTTTGTATTACATGGTTTTCAATGGAGTGCCGCAAATTGAGCCTAGGCCACGGCCAGGCCGGTGCCAAGTCATTTTCGCGTGGCTCGCGCTGTGCTAGCAACACAGTTTTGTAGCCGTGGGTGCCCACGTTTGTTAGTTTATCTGCATATAATGTAAATAGATGGACGAACTGGAGAAATTCATCGAAATTGTTTAATCAATTCGTGAAGATTCCCTAAATACATTATCTGCAACTTCACTGCATAACTTAAACTCTCCATGACTCTCTCTTTTTCGTATATATGCACTCGTTTTACCTCTTTTTCTTCTCTTGCTTAATAAGTGTAATAACATCAATCTTTCCTCCTCCTCAGATTCAGATTCTAAATCGATATGATCGAGTAATTTTTGCTGTTCATCCATCATATTGCACATCGGAAGACCTAGGAACTAATGAATATCTGGATGCGAGCGTGGCATCGCCTGTGCTCAATTTGCGTTACTCTTGAAAAACCTGTGCAGGTGCTTGGCATGGGCAGCACATCGCATGGGCCTGGCCTGTCCGTGGCCTGTGCTCAATTTGCGGCGGGCCTAAATGAGATGTGTGACTGTGAACATCTATTAAGAAATCAATCGAGCTCGAATCTTTTACGTTGTGTGTGTAATGTGTTGTGTTGTTTGTGGATTAGTTGAGTACGGGAAAAGTATTGTGCATTATTGTACGAATGAATTTTCTTATTTGACCGAATTCAATTGATTCATGAATAATCAGCCCTTTTATACGTTTTGATTGCATAAGTCTCAAGGAAAAATTTTCGTACGTTGTGCTATAACTTTGTAAAATTTCAAATCAATAATTCTTCTGACTACCTTCATAAAATTTTATGGGTTTTTCACATTAACATTTTAGAATTTCTCAAATATTTGCTGTCAACAAGGAAAAATAAGGCTTTTAATTGTCTCGTTGTTATTTGAATTTTTCAATATTATTTCCATATTTAACATCGTCAAAATGATGGTAATATAAAAATTATTTGTGAACTGAGAAAATAACTCGAAATTTTCAGAGCATGATTTCTCTTTTTCGTCGTTATCATTCGTTATTCATGAATGAGCATTTACTGCTCAATCAGTAGATATATACGCTGGGTTTCACAAAGCTGGTGTTCCGAGCTTGATCAAGTATCAACTCGATTTGACTGTTCAAAAATCAGAGAATCAAGCCATTGATGTCGAATCAGGAATAATTATGCTTTGTGAAACTAACCGATAGTTTCCTATTTTTTCGTCATCGATATCTTATTCGGAACTATTCTCATTCAAAATTATCATGATAATTAATTGTAGGTACCTACATAAATATGAAAAATAAATTTCGACACAAAGTGGATCTACTGGGGATACCACTCAAATTAAAACGCGCCGAGCACTCTACCTACAGGGTGGTGTGAAAACGAGTGCATTAAATATCGCGTTCATATTCCCTTGGCGGTATTCGATCAACTGTACAATGCGGAAACAATATGCGCCAATAATTGCGGAAAAAGTATGCCCCAATACATGCGAAAACAACTATGCGGAAATAAATGCTAAAAAAATATGCGCCAAATAGTGAGGAACCAGTATGCGCCAAAAAATATTTAGCGGTAGCGTTTCTTTCTTTCAGATTTTTTCAGGTGGAAGGGAAGGTAGGTTCCCGAGAACCCTTGGCCTTTCAGGGCTGAGTTGCAAGGGATCTCCTGGATGCCATTCCCAACTTCAGCCATCGATGGACAATTAAGGCCGTAGCTAGAAAAAATTTCGGGGGGGGGGGGGGGTCCGTCCGAGGCCGTAGCTAGAAAAAAATTTCGGGGGGAGGTGGGTGTCCATTGAACTGAGCTCTAGAAAAAATTTCGGGGGAGTCCGGACCCCATCGGACCCCCCCCCTGGCTACGGCCTTGATGGACCAAGAGCGACAAATCGAGATTTTAAGGCGTCAATGTGAGTGACTTTTATGGTTTTTGGTGGTGGTTAATTTCCGGTATATTCACAATAATGTCGCAAATGTTTTGACGAAGGAGAAATAGGTATCCAGAGAACACATGCGCCAATAAATGCGAACCAGTATGCGCCAATTTTGACACAAAGTGGATTAGGCCTACTCATAGGGCCTACTGGGGATACCATTCAAAATAAAACGCGCCGAGCACTTTACCTACAGGGTGGTGTGAAAACGAGTGCATTAACTATCGCGTTCATATTCCCTTGGCGGAATTCGTTCAACTGAAAAGAGCGGAATCAGTAGGCGCCTGGTAATGAATTATCGAAGAAAAGTGGATATACTATAGAGATCTTCGATCTTTACTTAAGCACTTTGTAATCAATCAAAACAAAGGCAAAGGGAACCAAGGATTTCCCTTCCAAGTCTAAATTTGTGTGGATTCTATTCCAAAACACAACACTTATCTATCAGTTCTTTATCAACAGAGTACCTAATCAATCATAATAATGCTTATTATGAGTGGGAGCGAAGGTCCTTAAAATATATTCCCATATTTTTGTACTCTCAATAACGATAATTGTTTTGAATCGATAGGAATAGCACTCGACATGATACAATCTTGATTCTTGAAGTCATATCGTTTCCGATATCGAATCAAGAATTAGTACGAATTCTCTGAAATTCATCTTACTGGATTCAACTATAAGGGAAAGGGGGGGTCTTATTTCAGTATATTTTGGACTCAATCAATATTTATTGTGTCGACATGTTTCGGCCCATGGCCATCATCAGAACACAATAGTGAATCCTAATTCATATTAAAAACAAACTTCATAAAAGCCATCCTGTTAGCTGGTCATCATTCACATCTAATGTTAAAATAAATTAAAAAAAAGATGAATTATGAAGTTTGTTTTTAATATGAATTAGGACTCACTATTGTGTTCTGATGATGGCCATGGGCCGAAACATGTCGACACAATAGATATTGATTGAGTCCAAAATATAATGGAATCAGACCCCCTTTCTCTTAAGAATCAGTATGGATTTTTGGAATATGCGAATCTACCTACAAGGTGTATGAACGACTGAACGAGCTCCTGATTTCACGCAGTGCTTTAGCTGATCTGTTCCTTGTGTCATATATTGTATGTTTTCAAAAAGTATATCGCTAATTAGATATTCATTAACTAAATCGATATTTACAGAAATGCTAGAGATAACCCACCTTATTATTTCGTTCAGGTATACACTAGATAAAATGAAAGATAATGTTTCGAAAATGGTTCAATGGAACAACAGTAGCGTGTATTGTGCATAAAATTATTGAGATATCAATAACAGATTATTTTATTGTTTTATTGTTTTAGGACTGCGTTGAATGATTCGGATTACTTGGAAGATAATAAATGAAAGGAATTCTGTTTTTTTAAGTGATCAATATTTATGATTATGATATGCTGGAAACATTTCATTTTCGTGAAAACCCACTTCAAAAATTTCAATCCATATAATAATTAGGTAATTATCAATCTTCAATGAACTACTCGTCTTGAGTTGAGGATATTATTAATTTTTGTTATCTTTTTAGGAGAGCCCTATTACCTTTTGAAATATGCAAATGGAGAATTTTGCAGGTTGAAATAATATGATTTTGAACAAATTATTGAAATTATTGTTGCCAAAGTACAAAAGAGTTCGCGATAAAGATACATGGCACATGTTATCCATATCCAATTATGTTTTTCAAAAATACATTCAGCCAATTAAATTTGACAATGATACACTTTAAGGTCGCCGTTTGAAGCGCGTAGGAAAAGTCAACCGATAGAGGCGCCACCGTGCATTTTAAGGAATATCTCTACAGAACTTACATTATCTCTATGAGTTCTATGAATATCTCTCTAATTATGAATGAAATGTACAATGGCGCTCTCTATCCGAAAATCGCTGAACTATGAAATTAGTAAAAATGTGGGTAAAGAAGGAACTTTTTCCCGCTAAAATTTGAATTTGGCCATTCTCTGCCAATTCCGTATTTCAAGTTGTTTTTCTGAATGAAATTATCTGTAGATTCACTTTTAATCGGAAGTTGAACTATTTTCATGGGTCTTTCGTTTGAAATAGAACAGAAGCATGAGTTTGCTCATTTTCTTCTATTTTTCAAAGAAAAAAAATAAACTTTTGAAATGCAATTAATCTCAATTATCTCATTAAGAACTCCAATCCTTTCTGAGTTCACCCACAAAATTTCAGTTCTCAAAGTGAAACCATTTTCAAATGCAACTTGAAATAAAAACACACTACATTGAACGCCCACCTTGAGGTTTAAGGTTTTCATCTTATGACATATCCCACGAATATCTACAGGATATATTTTCAGGAACAATGTCCCATGTTTACCTCCGCATTTTTTTTGTCTTGAGCCATTTATAGTTGAAAAAAATATGGAAAAGATATCTGTTTTATTTTCATTCAGTCATGCTTCTATTTTCAATCGAATCAAACTGAATATCTTGAGAAATATGTAGATGCTGCCGTGAGAATGTTAAACTGTATCTCGAGTTATTCATCCTTGGTATCATCCGAGTAATCCCTCCCTTTCGTTTGTTCCTCCAATTTAGCAACACCCTGTATATCTGGGGAGTTTGCGACACCTGAATGCATTATTGCTGCGACTCGGTAACACCGTTTCGGATAAATACCTATTTCATTCACCAGATAACTATCCAATTATTTCATTTTGATCACATATTTAAAAAAAAAGATAACAGAGCGATGGATGGACTATCTTTTCACCTTATTCGATAGATAGTTCCGCTGGGAGTTTCTATTTGTTCACAATATCAAGTAGCGCGGACCTAGTGAAGTAAAATGCACCATTTATTCACCAGGAGAAGGCTCATCACTTTGGCTGCCAGTTCATTTTCCCTGTTCGTATTTTCGATAGTGTTGGCATTTGTTATTTTGCCGATTATTATAGACAGCCAAATCGACAAGGTGAGGATACTCGAGAAAAATCAGTTCGTTGGTTGTTGGAGATAGTGATTTTAAAGAGTGAGGTGGATTTTTTTTAATACAGGACTAACTGCAAGTGTTTTCGACATTTACCTAAGCACATTTCGGCTAAAATTGAGATCAAAGCAAAGTGGAGGGTTCTGTAGTCAGGATAGACTCTTCTATTCTAACTTGATCACGTGACCTTTTAGATATATCGAATTTCGAATTCAATAATTGGTCCTCCAATTTTCTTGCGCTTCTTGGATAGCAAAGATATAAATTTTCATTTATTTCTACATATTTTCATTTCGGAAAACCCGAATGCTTCTAGCTGTAGGGTACATAGATTCTGTAAGGTTCCACTTTTCTATCGGATGTACGGAACCCTTTTTAACAAATTGAATGCTCATTTGATTGTGATTTTTCGAGATATCACCTGCTGATTTCAGTTTTGATCTAAACAAAAAGTTGAATTACTCATTTATCGCGAATTTGATTGATTCAGTCATTACTTGAAGGAAATTCATTACAAATAATCATAACAAACTCCAATTTCCACAAAATTCAATATTGTTACACTACAATTGCTTCGCCACATTCTTCTATCTTCTATGTTCCGTTCAAATATAAGAAGGAGCTTTGTAAACAAACAGAATCGTCTGGTTTGCGCACAATAAAGCTCGTATTGGTCAAACGGTCATAACAATGCTCCCTTTGACCGCCCTAAGAGACTGCCAGGATCGTACTCGGAACGGACTGTGGATGGTGCTGGATAGAAATTATTCAATAATTTGAGTCAGCAATTCCCACATTAGAATTTTTTTCCTCAGAAACTCTAGTGTAAAATTTCTGTTATGATTTACAACTGTCATAAACATTTTATATCCGACTGAATCTTGCAAGATTCCGACAAAGTAATTCTGGGACACACCAGAATTGGGGTCTTTTCTCTAATGGGTGAAAGCCATCTTGATTTGCATAAATGTCGAAGTTTTCAATTCACAAGACTCGAAAAAGATCTCTGTTCAAATTCATGATGGTCATTTACTTGTAATATCCGAAATATATTTAGTTCTGGCCCATAATTTTATATTATTTTGTACAAAACTCTCTGTCGGCTGCTCAAGATTCCGACAAGGTAAATCCGGGAAACACCAGGTTTGGGTCCTTTCCCTTAATAGGTTAAAGCCATCTCGATTTGCATAAATATCGAAGTTTTCAATTGACAAGACCAGTTAAAATACCTAGAGCTACTGTGAAGGTCTAGCTGTTCAAAGTGTTTATAGATTTTGTTGAGAAAAGTGTATTGTGTTGGAAAATCTTTTGACAAAGTGTATATATATAGTGTTTATAGAACAATGTCGAATTCGGAAACGGATACTGCATCTGAGAGTGATATGTGAGGACCACCTCGAAAAAGTTCCAAAAGGTCGCATTTCTCTGCTGGAGAGAAAGAGATAATTTTGAACATTTTTCGAAAAGAATTGGAAGAACATCCTGATTTATCGAAAAGAGCCTTAGTAGAAAATAGGAATTGTTTCAAAATCCTCGGGGGTGAGTGATTCAGCTGTATTCAGAATTCTCAGAGAATATGAAAAAAATAAAACATTGACGCCACCTAAGAGGAGAGCCCAGTCGTTAAAAATAAACGATTTCGATATGAACCTTATCAGAAGAATTGTCCACGCTTTTTTTCCGGATTGAAATCCCAACGATTTCTAGAAGTTCTAGAAATCGTGAATGATGACGACAGTTTGCCAAATTTCAAAAGAACAACGTTCTATAAATTATTGAAAAAAATGGAATTCAAGTTCAGTTAAAACTGAACGATTGTGTGAAATCTCCTCGATTCGACTCTGGACGGAAAGAAACTTCACGAAGGCCCTCCTACCGCTGCGCCAAACATGTTATTATTGCTCCTTCTTACATTTGAACAGAGTATAGAACCACTAAAAATTCTTTTGAATGAGCAAAAAGACTACACTTCACTTTTTTTATTGTAAATTTAAAACGATATTCACCTTTGGGGTATGTAAAATCAGTTCAATATGTAATGCTGATGAAGCCACATTTTGGCGAAAATATTGTTATTTAACAATTTTGTAGAAATTGAAGTTTGCTATTATCATTAACATTTATTTTGAGATATCACGTAAAAGGTATCCATTTGATAAGAATGCTCAAGGCCTAGAAGGTAGAGGTAGCCAAGAAATGTATCTCTGAAGCGATTTTCAAACGAAAGTTTTCATGCTTCATTGCTATCTTTTTCAGAATGTAAGATTAGAGAGAGGAACAGATCAATGGGATAGATTCAAACAGTTACCCTTCAATGTATCCTTCAATATCACTCTTTTTGCTGTTGATAATGTTGAAGATGTTATTCACTTGGGAGCGAAACCTGTGCTACGCGAGCAAGGGCCTTATGTTTTCGAGTGAGTATTTTTACCTGATATTTACGCGATTTTTCCTCATACTGAACTTTTTTTTATTTCAGTGAAATCATGTCTAGAAACAACCTTACATATAATGACAACAATACAGTAACGCACGAACGAAAGCTTGAATATCACTTCAACCAAACAAGGAGTGGTACAGGTGTAAGCATTGATGACACTATTACCATGATCAACCCAGTTTATGTGGTAAGGGAAATGGACCTTTTATTGTGCTCTTCTGATTACGTAAAAATCATCAACATTAACAGACTGCTACCGATTTCGACGAAACAATTTTGAACGATTGTCATAAAAACCCAGTCAGTATAAAAATAAATCTGAACTACACTGCGCAAAAAAATTAACGCACATTATGGAAATCTCAAATTTATTCTACAACTAAAGGTGTTCTCAATGATAATTATTTCTATCAGAATTATGCATGCATGTAATCCACTTTCAACGTTTTTCTCCAATACAGATGTTTTCTCCCAGCAGGAATCAAAAAAGATGATACTATCAGATTTTGAATGTATTGGATCCATTCTAAAATCTGTTGTTCTCGATCAATTCTAGTGATCAATAGTTTTTCTTCCAACACGCAATTTGACCCAAGAGGAATGTGCCCAAGCGGTAGTTTTGCGAGAAGAAAGGTGGACATACACAAGAATTGCAGAAAGGTTTGGAGTTTCCCATACAAGTGTGTCCAGAATGTTGCAGAATTCAGGGAGACAGGTATGAATGTCCGAAGACCAGGACAGGGTAGACCACGGGTAACAACTGCCATTCAAGAACGTTACTTGAGAGTTTCTTCGTTGAGACAACGGTTTGCAACCGCTCGCCTCCTTCAAAATGAGCCTATCGAAGGGCGCGTTTGGATTTTGCGAGAGAGCATATCCATTGGGAAGAGGCCGATTGGGAAAGAGTTCTCTTCACAGATGAGTCTAGATTCTGCCTCTACCATTGTGATCGACGTTCCCTTGTATACAGACGTCCACATGAAAGATATGCTCAGTGCAATTTCCTGAATACTACTGGTTTCGGAGGAGGATCGATTATGGTATGGGGTGGAATATCTTTAACTGCTCGCACAGACCTAGACAGTGGTCGTTGATAATGGAGCTATGAATGCTGATAAGGATATAAGGAACATTCTTGAAGAGCATGTAGTGCCATTTGCCCCATACATTGGTGAAAATTTCATTTTTATGGACGATAATGCCAGACCCCATCGTGCGCGCATCGTTCAGGAGTACCTTGAAGAGGTTGAAGTCTCTCGAATGGAATGGCCAGCGAGATGTCCAGATCTCAATCCGATTGAGCAGGTTTGGGACAACCTCAATAGAAGGCTGAGAAGTTCAGAAAATCATCCAGCTACTCTTAATGACTTAGGAATCCAACTCGGAGAAATCTGGGAAGGATTAGATAGGAACATTTTAAGATCACTCATTTTGAGTATGAACCGTCGTTGCCGAGCTGTAATTAACGCAAGGGGTGGAAATACCAAGTATTAAATCACTTATCAGCATTTCAGTATTTTGAAAATTGTTCATTTCTCCTCTTTCACATAAGATTCGGTGAAATCCTGAATTTTTCTTCCATTTAATGTGTCTTGTTTCGTTCAAAACCTTCCCGAGAGAACATAAAAAATAAGTTATAAAGTCAATGTAGAGTTAACTTTCATTAAAATTGGGATTTTCAGAATGTGCCTTAATTTTTTCGCGCAGTGTATTTGGGCCTGTGGATCTGGAGGACACGGACTGATGTCCACCCCGTCCAATCCACCTGTTTTCATAATTTTTGTTCGAATACTCCGAAGTATACACCTGAATCTTGAAAGATTAGTAGCAATAGATTGAAATGGGCAATTTCTCATTTTTGATCATAGCTCAAAATCGAGAAATAATGGGCTTTTCATCCATTTTGACCTGTACTGAATTCTATTCAATTTTTTTCAGTCTCTTATGCAAGTCTTGAAAGATATAGGCAAAGGATCTTTCCACGATAGGATGGACAAATGTATGAATAAAATGTTCAATAACACCCCCTATATATTAAAAGATTATCCAGTGCGAAAACTGATGTTTGATGGAATCAAAATTTGTGATTTCAAGGAAAGCCAGTGCAATACTTTCGTTGTCGTTTCACTCTGTAGTTTTTTTGCTATAACAAAAACTATCGAAGAAGTGAAAGAAGGAAACGAACATTATATGAAATTTTCTCTCTTCAACTACGTAGGTTGACAATTCAATTTATCTATCTTATAAATTATAAAATAAAAACTTACAAATTTAGTTCTCTGTGCTATAGAAAGAGAAAATCCCTGATGGAGTATACGAGATTAACACAGGGATGGAAGATATTATGAAAGTGGGTGAAATTGAAAGGTGGAACTTTGCGAATCGTACACAATTATGGAATAAAAATTTGCGAAATGACGCTTGCAACGAAATAAAAGGATCGGATGGTACCTTATATCCTCCTCATATGAGTGAAGTTGACGAGCTAGAAATATATTCTACTGATATTTGCAGGTATTCACCAGCGCTCCTTTTCTTATTCGATCCCCGAAGAGTTTTTAAGTCTCCTGCAGTTTTACGGTTCTCTATACAGGGGGTGCAATTTTTCAAACATGACCTACAAAAATACCCACAAGTCGCAAATGATATTTCTTGTTTTTTTTTTGGCTTTTGAATATCCTAGTACTCGAAGTGAATTTAAAATGGCTAATTGAGTAATTTCTCAAAATTTCCACTGTTGACTCACCCTTCATCACTTTCTGAATAGTGAAAATAAAATCTTACAGGTCTGTTTCGATCTATCGGGATGGAACAAGAAATTACAAGGGTATTGAAGGATACATGTATAAAACTAAACCAACCCAATTTTATTCGTCGCTAAATAATCCAGAAGAAGATTGTTACTGTTCTCTCATTGGTGGAACTCGAGATGAACAAGATCAGCCGTCGTGTTTCTTGGATGGTGTCATAGACATCTATCCTTGTCTAGGTTCGTATATCGTATGGCTCGAAGGTTCGGGAGAAAATCAGTGACTGACTTCTCTTACTGATAACATAGTTTTCAAGTTGTATTGTTTTGTTGTGCATTCTTCATATTGTACATGTTGCACATTGAATCTATATTTCGCACATTGTATTGTACATAATGTAGGGAAGTACGTACGAAATGACATATTTCAGAGGCATAACTTGTTAGTAGTGAATTACAGCAATGTCATATTCTACACATATGATCTTTGGCCCTTTACCCATAAAATCTAATCAACCTTTATGAAATAAAAGTACCAATGTAATGAAATATTCTTAGATGAATTGGTATAAATGAAATTCATTTTGTTCACATGCTATGGACAAAATGACATACCGGCTCTAGGCAACTGTATTTTTCTATTAATTAAGATTACAAAACTACTGACAAGGTTCACCAATGAATCCCTTGGTTCTTCTAGCAACATCACATCAGCACAAGATGCGTGAGCCCAATGCAACCAAGGCATGCATTGTAACTAGTCTTTTCCAGGGCTACTCCTGAAGACTGGTTTTTTCCCGATCTGGATCTGGAAAAGAGGTCATAACAAAGGTCAGACGGACAATCGTCTTCATCATCAAGTTGCTAGGAACATTTTACTCTTCATTGTCTTTTTCAAATAATGCCCTAGGGCTAGGGACTTGTCTTCTTTTCTTTGGGGGAGGTATGGGCTTACTTTTTGATTTGATTGCAATCATATTAGGTGTAGAAGATGAAACTAAGTTCGTTTATCGAGTCTTCGGCTCACGTTTGCCTTGTCCACTTATAAATCGTTCTTTAGGGATTGGAGGAACCTCCTCATAGGATCATCAATGCATCTTAACCTATTAAGATGCATTGCCTTTATTAGCCGCAGATGAATATTTTGTTATGAATATGTTAAGACAAGTCCTGGCTCTTTGTTTGCTGTTGGAGCCTGGGATGAATGGTCTCGGTGTTGCCCGCTAGATACGGTTAATTCAGCTGAAATACCCATGTCATTTTGTCCGTTTACTGTATATGTCATTTTGTCCAGCGTTATAAAACTAGAAATATATCGAATTGATAGAAAAAGTATGTTTAACATAAAAAAGCTTCGTGAATACAATGACAAATGAGTAAAGTTTGAAATGAATGCAATATAAATGAAAAAATAATTGAAAACTGGCCATTTCTTCTGAAAGTTTGGCGCAATAAAAAAAACTCGTGACCTATTGATTTCTGATATCACTCATATCGACCAAATGATCTAGAGTAGCGCTTCCTAGTTTTCAGAACCCACTCGGGTCGTATGATTTGGTAGGCAGTTCCGCGTTTGATAGCTCCAAATTCAAATTATGATGCCTATGTCATTTTGACCATATATTTCGTTTTGTACGTATTTACCCTACATTGTACCTTCTGAACAATTTACCTTCTGAACATTGTACATTCTCTATATTGTACCTTCTGTACAGGGTGGGCAAAATTGGTGCTACATGAACTAAAACTTTTTAACCCGAGGAGATAGAGAAAAATGAATGGCACCTTATAGTCCTCTTTTTTCGAGAAACTGATAATGCCATCAACTGCATTCCTCTATCTTCTTTTGTTTCCGAGTTATAGGCCAAAATTGAAATTTGGGCGATTTCAACTTCCGTCATTATCTCCGTTTCTGTTTATGCTAGGATATTGAAATAAAAACATTATACAGGCACTTTTCTAATAGCAATCCAGTGGCGTACTCTGATTTTTTCTAAGAGGTTTATTTGCTGAGTTATACCATGAAGTTGTGTTTTTTCTTATGGAAACAGTAGTTTGAAATGACTTAGAAAGAATCGCCATTTTTTTTTCCGTTTCAAAAATGTATCATATGTCATACATCGGCCTCAGATTCGTTAAGATATTATGAAAAATATGGTTTGTATATGGAATTCAAATTATTGAGTATTAAGTAGGCTGAATCATAGAATTATGTGTCTCTACGCATGGTGTAATTATTATTTCACGATTGAATACTCGATGTTGTGATCTCTGATCTCTGTTTGAAACAACTGTCAGTTATTAAAGTTTGACATATTCGGATTTATGGTCAAAGCCCCTATTATTTCTTCGGTCTGCTCATCCTGGTTCTTTTTTGAATATTTCTTCGAACGTGGCTCCTTAAGAGAGCCGAACATAAAACATTATACAGGCTCTTTTCTGATAGCAATCCAGTGGCGTACTCTGATTTTTTGAGTGGTTTATTTGCTGAGTTATAACATAAAGTTGTGTTTTTTCTTATGGAAACAGTAGTTTGAAATGACTTAGAAAGAATCGTCTTTTTTTCCCGTTTCAGAATTTTATCATATGTCATACATCACCCCCGGATTCGTTGAGATATTATGAAAAATATGGTTTGTATAATATGGAATTCAAATTATTGAGTATAAAGTAGGCTGAATCATAGAATTATGTGTCTCTACGCATGGTGTAATTAATATTTCACGATTGAATACTTGATGTTGTGGTCTCTGATCTCTGTTTGAAACAACTGTCAGTTATTAAAATTTGAAGTCATCGTTGGCGGCATACCTAATGGAGATATTCCAAAATTACGAAAATATGATATGTTAAAATGTTTCATTTTAGCGAATGAGAATAGTGGGGCAGCAAGTGATTCATATTTTCAAAGCTTCCCCGAACATCATTAACCAAATATTAGATATGTATTTTAAACATTTGGCAGATACTTTGGCTGTGTTTGGCTCTCTTTAGAAGCCACGTTCGAAGAAATATTCAAAAAAGAACCAGGATGAGCAGACCGAAGAAATTATAGGGGCTTTGACCTTAAATCCGAATATGTCAAATTTTAATAACTGACAGTTGTTTCAAACAGAGATCAGAGATCACACCATCAAGTATCCAACCATAAAATAATAATTACACCATTCGTAGAGACACATAATTCTATGATTCAGCCTACTTAATACTCAAATTTGAATTCCATATACAAACCATATTTTTCATAATATCTTAACGAATCTGAGGCCGATGTATGACATATGATACATTTTTGAAACGGAAAAGAAATGGCGATTCTTTCTAAGTCATTTCAATTTACTGTTTCCATAAGAAAAAACACAACTTCATGTTATAACTCAGCAAATAAACCTCTTAGAAAATATCAGAGTACGCCACTGTATTGCTATTAGAAAAGTGCCTGTATAATGTTTTTATTTCAACATCCTAGCATCAACAGAAACGGAGATAATGACCAAAGTTGAAATCGCCCAAATTTCAATTTTGGCCTTCAACTCGGAAACGAAAGACGATAGAGGAATGCAGTTGATGGCATTATCAGTTTCTCGAAAAAAGAAGACTATAAGGTGCCATTCATTTTTCTCTATCTCCTCGGGTTAAAAAGTTTTAGTTCATGTAGCACCAATTTTGCCCACCCTGTACATTGTATCTTTTGTCATTGTACCTACCCCCAACTTTTTTTTAGGCCTTCCAGTCTTAGTTTCTTCACCACATTTCTTGAATGCCAACCCAAAGTATCTTCAAAACTTGTCTGGAGATATTGAACCGAACACAGAAAAACATGAAATATTCGTACTGCTTGATAAGGTGAGTTAAGCAGATTTATGAAGTAGTTGATGTAGCCAAAATTCGATTTCGATAAATTAGTTCTTCTTGGTGTACACTTTTAAATCACTGAGTATATTTCTTGCATTCACGGGGAAATATTTCGAGATCACACTATACCTACTTTCACAGACTTTTGTTTTCAGTATACTGGCATACCATTACAAGCACACAAAAGAGTCCAGTTAAGTATAATTCTAAGACCATCAGAGCTATTCCCTTCTTCCAAAGCATATGCTCGAACGATTCTGCCTTTTTGCTGGATCGATGAAGTGAGTAATAATTATACAGGGTGTCCCACTGAAAAGAGCCACCCTCGATATTTCTCATACCATAATGACTTTCTTCATCAGTTGATTATTCTCGAAATGAAGTTGTTTATTCCCAATTTGAATTTATTTATTCACTATAGAAGTAAACAGTACCATTTTGATTTTGTCAATTTTCAATTCCATTGTGTTAACCAATGTGAAGTGAGCTGGCATAAATTTTGGATTAACTCCTTTCTTTATTTCAGGGCTTGGATCTACCAGAAAGTGGAATGGAACTTTTGAATTCCTTACTCTATGATACGCTAAATCTTGTGGATATTTTGAAGTGGGTTTTCATAGGAATCACGTTTTGTCTCACTGTCTTCTCTTCGGTGCTTCTTGGTTTGCACCTATACTCCTCATGAGGCAGAAAAAGAATGTACATTGTGTATGATATACACTGAAAAAAATTTGCCTGACTCTTTTGATAAAAGACTGATTATATTCTCAATAGAAAAGATGTTTGATTTAATATATTATATATAACATAGAGCATTATCTAAGATAACTTTTTTAAAGCAGTTGCATATTATACATATTCGAAATATGGTACAAGGTTCTAATGGCCTCTGAGCGCTCAAAAAGAGCTCGAAATTTAGTTAGATATTTTCTTCCTGCTGAGATACTCTCACTAGGAAACGAATTCTGGCCACCCTGTACAGGGTATCCCATTTTGGGCACTTTTACAAGATATCTCCGTTATTTTTAACGGGATGCGGTTTTCGCGACAGTGTGCTTCTTTTTTGTGAAACTAAGGATGGCGCAATCAGTTTTTGCATAGCCCTCTTAGTTTTTGCTATACAGGCTGGAAATGAAAAGTATCACTTTTTAATCACCCCCCGTATCTCAGTTGTGCTTGAACTTGGAGAAATGGTTGAAACGCATTCCTATAGATTTTTTTTGTAGAATCCAGTGGCGTAGTCAGTTTTTCAATTGAACTTTCCGTTTTTGAGTTATTGAGCAAACATATGTTTTTTTAAATTGGACACCCTGTATATTATTTTTTATTCTTATTGAGCACAATCTCAGCTTTTCAAAAACATATTATTTCATGCATTTATTTTCAAAACCAAGCTCAGAATTCAAGATTTTGTAATTCAATTGTCAATAACTAAGTCGTAGGCTATGACTGTTTATTGAAAACAAAAAATAAATGTAAAGATTTCGTTAGAAGACGAAAATAATGTTAACATAATATCTTCATCACATGATCTAATAT
Source organism: Adalia bipunctata (assembly GCA_910592335.1). Lineage (NCBI taxonomy): Eukaryota > Metazoa > Arthropoda > Insecta > Coleoptera > Coccinellidae > Adalia > Adalia bipunctata. The sequence continues at coordinate 26,316,183 of OU342950.1, forward strand.
TTAACTTAATTTAATTTGCATTTTTTTGAAAATGAAATAATTGATTACCTATAAATACCAATTATTAAATGTTTATTAGGGAATGCAAAACAATAACAAAATTTTGTAATTTTGTTTTATAGATGCTGTTCAAAATGACGGCCATTTTCCTGTATACAAAATCTGCAGAGTTTCGTTAAAAGCAGCGGCGACCTTACCCATTGCGAGGCTCCGGGCGGCAGGTCTTTGCGAGGCCCTTTGTCTTTCGTGAAAAGTATGTGATTCGAAATTAAGTTTGGTTCATGTATTTTGTCATGTTTGACGAAAACTGCCCGAGTTTTACAAATAAATAAATTTGTGTTTTAAAATATTTCACTTAGAAAGATTCACAAATTCAACAAATTCGGAGAAAGTGAATTTTAAAATTTATGTTAAATTTCAAAATTGATGTTTGCGGCCTTTTCTCAAACTAAAATCTTCAATTAGAGCACAATAATCCAACGAATGTGCTACGTCATTTTCTATTGAAAGAAAAGCAAGTGCTGAAAGCCGACCTTGTGCCATCGAATTTCTCAAATGAGTTTTGATCATTTTAAGCCTCGGAAAACTCCTTTCAGCAGACGTAACTATAACAGGTGTGATGGCAATAAATCACAGGAAAATTTCGATAGTAGGGTAAACTTCAGTTATTTTTTTTTCTCTTATGTATTTCAGCACCGAGATAATCGGGGCTTATTACATGGGATAACGACGATTTACAGTTGCTATCCATAACAACTTTGCTTAGTGAATAGCCCCGATTATCGACATTATCGTCGTTTCTGTCATACACATCTCCATCAATATCACATGATTCTCCTACTGTCATGGACATTTGCAAGTCGCTGCATTGCTTCAGAAGTTCACTATTATTGATTTCCTTTAATTTTTTTTATTATATGAAACCAAATATGCTCTCATGCTATTTAAGTGCCAGAAACCTAGGATGGCAGCTTGTGCGCAAATTGTCGACAATGACATAAAAATAATTAATTTTGAAAATCGCTTCCGCATTCAATTCATCAGGTTCATCTTCCTCTTCATAATCAAAATGCATTTTTTTGCAACGTCTTCTAACTTCTTTTAACTTTCTTTCAATATCATTTTCCTCAGTTATTTCTGTCGCTGTTACGAGGGATGACAAAGAGAGTGTACAACTTTTGCAGCAACTCAAAAGAAGATTTTGCTTGCAAATTCACAATAAATCCCTCAAAAATTCAATTGCATGCTATAGCTCGTGAAATCACTATAATTATAATTATGAATTTCACGTTAGAGCTTGTAGTTTTATCCCCATCTTTTATAGTCAAAAAAATGAATACAAATGAAAATTCATTCAGACTCTCCTTTCTCTTGCTTTCCTTACTGCCTCATCCTGAATTGATTGCCAGCGGCTTGAAAATGTTTCTAACTGAAGGGTTTTCCAATAAGAGGTGTTATTTTGACATTCAAAGAAAAATGCCATTTTTTTAGATAAATGATCGGATGTTTATTTCATTATAAAGAAGAAGGTATGCCGTTAATAATGGAAAATGACATCATGCTGTTTAAGTATGTGCCAGAGGCGCGATGATAACAGCTCTGATAGGGGGCACAATAGACCTTAAGGTCGCAGTGAACTGTAACCCCTTTGCACTATAACTATAAGTACGTGCCAGAAACCTAGGATGGCAGCTTGTGCGCAAATTGTCGACAATGACATAAAAATAATTAATCTTGAAAATCTCTTCTTTAGCTTCATCTTCCCCTTCATAATCAGAATATATTTTTTCACAACGTCTTCTAACTTCTTTAAACTTTCTTTCGATATCATTTTCCTCAGCTATTTCTGTCGCTGTTACAAGGGATGACAAAGAGAGTGTACAACTTTTGTAGCAACTCAAAAAAAGATTTTGCTTGGGCACAAGATGATGCTGCATCTCCTAAGATGAGATTCCAGCTATGACTCCCACAAGGTAAAAAATAAGCAAGTGGATTAATTTCAAGGATACATTTTTGGACACCACTTCATAGCATGTGATTTGACTTCGCAGCACAACGCCAGTCGATAGTTGGCCCGAACTTATCGCGAAATCATACTTCATGAACAATTCGAATGAAAATTTTCACTGTGAAAAAAATTTGCTTGGGTTCTTGCGCGAGGCCCCTCCAAGAGCGAGGCCCCGGGCGATTGCCCCGTTCGCCACCCCCTAAGGCCGCCTCTGGTTAAAAGAATCATAGGCCTTCTTTGCAAATTTTCAAAGGCCAAAATAATTGCCGCACGAAGCTCCGCTACTTAATTATATTTTGTTTTATAAATTGTATTTTGCATATAACCTCATAAAAAAATCTAAAATTGAGAGATCCGGAGATCGAGGGGGCCATCTCACAGGCCCGTATATTTTAGGACAGGCCTTAATTAATGCTCCGTTTTCAATCAAATTTAATTTAAGGCGGGCATGGGCAAATATGTCATGAAAAGGTTGTCTTCTCTCTGGATATCTAATATTCAAAAAAAACAAATAAGATTAGAACGTAAACATAGCGCTCCTAAAGGTTACCTTTGAAAGTATAGTTCCGATGCTTCTTGGCAATTTTCATTGCTTTGGATGAAACCAACAAGCATGTCATATTTCTCGTAATTTTCGTAAGCAGCCATAATGAGAAAAACATAAAACTGAATCATTAATATAATATAATAAATAATAAAAACTGAGAGAACTGTAAACTTTTAAACCAACCGAGTACCGACAAAGCTTTGACATTTATTTTTTGTTTTTAATAAACAGTCATAGCCTACTACCAAAGAGTAAATACAAGAGACCTCACTCCCCCTATTTATGAATGAAATCGCGAACATCGTTTGTTTGACCTTGAAAGTGATTTGAGAATGACGAGGTCTAATCGAGGGGTGCCAATAGCAGCCCAGTATTTTCTCTGGTCCAATCAGATTCGAGCTGTCCGAGAAGAACGAAATTGACGGAACAATTATCTACTCTTTGCTACTACTTAGTTATTGACAATTGAATTACAAAATCTTGAATTCTGAGCTTGGTTTTGAAAATAAATGCATAAAATAATATGTTTTTGAAAAGCTGAGATTGTGCTTAATAAGAATAAAAAATAATGTACAGGGTGTTCAATTTAAAAAAACATATGTTTGCTCAATAACTCAAAAACGGAAAGTTTAATTGAAAAACTGACTACGCCACTGGATTCTACAAAAAAAATGTATAGGAATGCGTTTCAACCATTTCTCCAAGTTTAAGCACAACTGAGATACATGGGGTGATTTGAAAGTGATACTTTTCATTTCCAGCCTGTATAGCAAAAACTAAAGGCCGTATGACATTATGTAGTTTCCGATATCGTTTTCTGTACAGTTTTCAATGTCGACAAAAACTGTACTGTTTTCTGTACAAGAAACTTTATGTCCATTAAATTGTGTATGACACTATGTAGTTTTTCGATGTTGAAATCAAAGGATACTTAGGTATTCTGTGATTGAAATTAACAAAAATAACGCCTCTGATTGGTGGTAGAGCAGTCAAGTCATCTGTCATTGTCAATGTCAATTGATATTTTAACGTTCAACCATAACCTTCTGTATATCTCTAACGATGGCTGTGGTTCAACCATGTCTTGGACGAAAGTTGCTGCCCTTGCCCCTTAAGCTCATAGAGCTATATGGACAACATCCAAATTTGTACGAAGTTACATCTACAAAGTACAAGAATAAGCACGCACGGTCGAGTTCCCTAGAAGCCATTCGAAATGAAATTGAACAAACCTATTAATAACAATATATTATTTAACGTGTACTTTTTTAAAACGAACACACAACCTGTTTCGTCCTGGTATAGCCTCCCGAAAATGAGTATCAGATTTCTCAATATCTTGTTTCACCAAATTATATAGGTAATCAAATTGTGTCTGGGACATCCTTAAAAAGTTTTTATATGCTAATGGATCTTCTTGCAAAAGCTCATTGTTCAACAAATTTAACACATTCGAAGTGGAACGACTTGTTCTCCTTTGAATCCAGGGCCTAATCCATATTCGTTTTGGCTTTTTCCGAGAATTATCTTTGCAAATAGTTTTGAATATCATTGTATATCCAACTACAGCCGCAGCACATGCAGCCATTACGTTTAACTCCATAATAACAGGAAACCGAATAAAATAATTTCATTTTCAACTAACCAAGGAAATAGGAATGACTTATATAGGTTAGGCTAAACATAAGCCATATTTTCGCGTGACAATATTTTAAAATTATTTCGTCCGTTTTGAAATATTCGTGTTTAAGCGTCGAACTGGTGACGTCACGCACCAAATGGTTCGAAATAATTTGCAGCGGTTTGAAAGCAGGTAGTGGAATAGTTCGAACTGAAGTTTGATTTTTGGAATCAGCTGATTGAAAATGAAATGTTTTTGAAATAGTTTTAAACCGTGATTGACGCGAAAAAATGGCTATAAACACGACACAATGTGACACCGACACGATATTTCATCTATTGCGCAGAAACTAGCGCATAAACTGTACAGAAATATGATGCGGAATGGTATTTCTGTACAGTATTCGATATCGAAAACTACATGCTCGTATGACACTATACAGTTTTTGTCAACATTGAAAACTGTACAGAAAACGATATTGAAAACTACATAATGTCATACGGCCTTAAGAGGGCTATGCAAAAACTGATTGCGCCATCTTTAGTTTCACAAAAAAGTAGCACACTGTCGCGAAAACCGCATCCCGCTTACGTTAAAAATAACGGAGATATCCCGTAAAAGTGCCCAAAATGGGATACCCTGTACATCAATAGAATAGACATCAGCAGTTATTCGATTATAGGAAAATTGTTTTTTATCTGGTCACAGCGTTGGGCGATCCACACATTTCTAGTAAAAATATTGCTGTAGTAATTCCAGGCCTCAATCACTAATTCTTCATTAACTTAAGTGAAACATGTGAATGACACATTGATAATCAATTCATACCAGTTACTACCTTTTATTAATTCGACTGATGTATAGTACACATAATAATTCAAACCTATTATTGATTCATTCATTTAGATAATTTCACTTATGAGGATTAAGTATTTATAGCACATATTCTCGAATGTCAGTGTATTGCAGGTTCTTCACTTGGGATTGGTGAGTATTGAAACGAAAATATGTAATACCAATAAGGCACAAGGCCCCAGAAATTTGTATGAACATTTCAAATATTCAGCTGAAGATCCTTAGACCCTCTAGCTCTTATTAAGGACCGCCACTGCATAAGACCTCCCTGTTTTCATAAAATATCATCGCCTTGCATTTGCATGTGAAAACTTGAGAACAAATGTCATGCCAAGTCCGTCTCAAGTTATCTTTGACCACCTTTTTTCCTGAATATCAAAAAATATGGATCTGCCATTAGTTCTTTCTATTTCTCCAGCGCAAACAGTGAATGAAATGTTGGACATTTGCTTGGAATATATGCGGAATCGACTATATAACAAAATTAAAAGCCCCAACGATGTCTACGAAGCAATATCTCCGATAATACAGCCTTGCTTTTTCCTGGGTCTATCTCCATACGTGATAAAGAATCTTAACCAGAAGAAAAATTCAATTCACTACGCCAAATGGGCAAATGTCTTCACCTTGATGGTTGCAGTATTAAACGTCTGTTCCATCGTTTGGAATATTCACACTGGTGGAACAGAGTTCAATGAGAACTTTAAACAGAAGCTGATGTACTATCAGGAGATGGCAGCTGGAGTGTTTTCGCTCTGTGGAATATTGTTTCTCTGTCTTTTTTCAAAAAAGCTGATGGGTATATTTTCCAGTATTAATGAGGTGGACGAATCCATCAAAGTTCTGCTGGTTTGGATAGATCATCGGTGAGTTTCAAATATTCGTGACCGCTCAACTCGATATTCAGTTTGACACAACCAATTTGTTCAGCGTGAAACTGACAAAAAAAATTGGAGCGTATATTCCGAAGTTTGTAACAGAATAAACTTGAAATTTGCACCCTAATTGGACAATAATAATTCGGATCACCATTCCAAATGGCATCAATATATAGGTCTTATAGATTCGGGGGAAACTCACGGAGAAACCGTTTTTGGTCGCGGAGAGCTATATAGGTAATTCGTCACAACACTCGAAAGGATGAACCTAGACTCTAGAGACTTGAAATTTTCAGGGTAGGGTTGGATGAAGGGTAAAAATCGACCAGGGGATTCGTAAATATGACCGTTCGAAATTTTGGTATTTCCGTTGGATTATTGAATGATGATCTAGGTAACCTACTTAGATCTATTAGATTTTTACTTTTTGAGATGTAGGTATCATATTTGCTGAATTCCGAGAGTTAATGATAAAGAATAATTGAACAAATTCGTTCGTAACTTGAGAACACAACGATTTTTGTGAAGCGGATTTTTTGATTCATGTTTTTTCTTCAATTTGAAATTCTTATGACTCCTCTAGGTACTCCTCGACAAAACCTTAACGAAATTCAATATTTACTTGAACGGGATGAAACCAAAAGTGAGTCAGATAACGCAGGGTATATTTTCTATACGAGAATATTAGATAAACTATCAATTGAAAAATTGAAATAAAAACGCTATTTTACAGAGACACCTATCTGAAAGTATTCACCTCTGTAATCATCATGGTGCTTTACATATTGTTGGGCACAGTTTGGGTAGTTCTAGAAATGAACAAAGTGGTTAATCCATTTCTGTTTCGTGACAACACTGTTTCCGATGTTGTCAAACTCATAATTCCTTATTATCTCACAATAATAATGGAATTATTGTACTGCCAGTACATTAGTTTACTCAGATCCAGATTTCAGCTTCTGAATAATTATTTGAGGACATTGATACCAAGAAGAAAATCTACTGTCAATGGTGAGTATAGAACAGACTCTGTAATATTTGAATTTTGAGAGAAAATGGCCTAAATTATAAGGTAGGACTGATGAAGAATTTGTGGTCAGATTCAATACTGTCCTTCACCTTTTGAAAAAAACTCCTTGGGTCTTCAAATTTTCAGTACAAGTTGAATAGGTAAAATCGGCATTAAAATTCTATGGGAATCCAAAAATTGATAATTTATTGAGGAAGCCATTTGAAAAAAAAGTTGATAGCTACTTCCGGTATAACGGGAAATGACAATTACACAGTGGCGTACCGAGGGGGGCAGGGGGCGGTCCGCCCCGCACCGGCATAGGACCCCAAATGGCCAAAAAGTACAAATGAGTTGAAAAGAAAAATAATTTATCAGGCTTTCCTCTGCTTTGCACAATAGATCTTCAGGCCAAGGTGTTTGCGAGGCTAAGCTAAGTCTAAACGCCCCTCCTTAAATCTAAAATTTTCCTTTGCAAAATCCAACGCAATCATAAAAAAATAGGGTTCTAATTCGAAAAATAGAAGTTACGGCCAATTTTCGATCACAATTTTCGAAACAAAATTTTGAACAACCTGTGATGATATTTATGAAATTCAAAAGATGACATTAACACATTCTTTTACTTTGACGTTATGAGAACGGTTCTCACTCGGGATGTTCAGAATAAAAAAAAATTAACATAATACTGACTATGAATATTTGACTTTTTTCAGTTTTTTTTTGATATTTTGAAAACGGTTAATACAATGGTTTTAACTGAAATGTATTCACCATTGAATACTCAATCATATCAGAAACAAATAAATTAAAAAAAAATTAAAAATTAATTTTCACTCCCTGTATAACCGGAAGTGCTCAGGCTCAAAAAAATTTTAGGTCTGTGGAGAATTCTGAACAATATCATAATCCCAATTAACGCACATTATGGAAATCTCAAATTTATTCTACAACTGAAGGTGTCCTCAATGATAATTATTTTCATCAGAATTATGCATGCATATGTTATCCACTTTCAACGTTTTTCTTCAATACAGATGTTTTCTCCCAGCAGGAATAAAAAAAGATGATATTATCAGATTTTGAATGTATTGGCTCCATTCTAAAATCAGTTGTTCTTGATCAATAATTCTAGTGATCAATAGTTTTTCTTTCGTTTGATTTTCTACACTCGATCGCTATGCAACGCGAAACACGCAATTTGACCCAAGAGGAATGTGCCCAAGCGGTAGTTTTGCGAGAAGAAGGGTGGACATACACATAGAATTGCAGAAAGGTTTGGAGTTTCCCATACAAGTGTGTCCAGAATGTTGCAGCGATTCAGGGAGACAGGTATGAATGTCCGAAGACCAGGACAGGGTAGACCACGGGTAACAACTGCCATTCAAGAACGTTACTTGAGAGTTTCTTCGTTGAGACAACGGTTTCCAACCGCTCGCCTCCTTCAAAATCAGCTTGAGCAAACACATGAGGTGCAAATTAGCACTCAGACAATAAGAAAACGCCTCAGAGAAATCATAATTTAAGGCCTCGTATCGCGGCAAGAGGCCCATCTCTTACCCCAGCCCATCGAAGGGCGCGTTTGGATTTTGCGAGAGAGCATACCTATCCATTGGGAAGAGGCCGATTGGGAAAGAGTTCTCTTCACAGATGAGTCTAGATTCTGCCTCTACCATTATGATCGACGTTCCCTTGTATACAGACGTCCACATGAAAGATATGCTCAGTGCAATTTCCTGAATACTACTGGTTTCGGGGGAGAATCGATTATGGTATGGGGTGGAATATCTTTGACTGCTCGCACAGACCTAGTGGTCGTTGATAATGGAGCTATGAATGCTGATAAGTATATAAGGAACATTCTTGAAGAGCATGTAGTGCCATTTGCCCCATACATTGGTGAAAATTTCATTTTTATGGACGATAATGCCAGACCCCATCGTGCGCGCATCGTTCAGGAGTACCTTGAAGAGGTTGAAGTCTCTCGAATGGAATGGCCAGCAAAGAAGTCCAGATCTCAATCCGATTGAGCAGGTTTGGGACAACCTCAATAGAAGGCTGAGACGTTCAGAAAATCATACAGCTACTCTTAATGACTTAGGAATCCAACTCGGAGAAATCTGGGAAGGATTAGATCAGAACATTTTAAGATCACTCATTTTGAGTAGATATGAACCGTCGTTGCCGAGCTGTAATTAACGCAAAGGGTGGAAATACCAAGTATTAAATAACTTATCAGCATTTGAAAATTGTTCATTTCTCTTCTTTCACATAAGATTCGGTGAAATCCTGAATTTTTATTCCATTTAATGTGTCTTGTTTCGTTCAAAACCTTCCCGAGAGAACATAAAAAATAAGTTATAAAGTCAATGTTGAGTTAACTTTCATTAAAATTGAGATTTTCAGAATGTGCGTTAATTTTGTTGCGCGGTGTATGTCCAGTTCTCCATCAGAAACGTCTAATAGGCACTCGAACTTGGGACCCCCTGTATACATATATACATAAGGCCCCCTCATCTTTGGCCGCCCCAGGCCCCCAACTATGTCAGTACGCCACTGCAATTACATGAGAGTTTTAGATTTTCTCGGCCACACACTGAAAATGATTTCATGAAAGTATCTTGAAGTGTTCTCCGTTTGATTTTGTTAAGTTAAGAAAGAATGACCCTGTATATTGATGATTCTACTACTGAAACTACAGGTTTTGATTTTCCCATTGTTGCAGGTTGGATAACCAAAACGATACCACCAATCACCTCATTAGTGTTGGGAGACAGTCACCTGGCAAAGAAAATAACTAAAGCACTTGATCCAGTTTTTGTTGTGGATCATGTTGCTGCACTCCATATAAAACTAACTGATTGTGCCCAGCTCATAAATAAAGCATTCGCATTGCAACAACTCTTAAAGTTGGCTATAACATTCGTCAGCATTGTTTCAGCTTTGTACTTCATAGCGATTCATTTTTCTAACACTGAATCTAGAAGTTTGGACGTTCTCTTTGTGGTTTGGGCTCTTTCGAACGCCCTGGAGGCACTTGGAATTGTCTACGTCACAAGTGAAACATGTGAAGAGGTATTTATAATAGCTATTTAGTAGTACTCGAGTTTCAAGCTAGAGCTTGTGAGTTATTAACAAATTAAGGTCTGAATACTTCACCAACAACCCCCGTACACTAGAAATCGTCTTTTTTCGATCTGAACGCTCAGTTTTAGTCAATTTTGACTTAATTTCACACACGATGATGAGAAATTCATCATAAGGTACCCACAGTTTTTTCAGTCCATCTTTGTGGATTTCAACTATACCTACGTGCAACTAAGATATTCCCCCCAACTTCATTAGGTTTCGTGAAGCCCATATACACTGCGCAAAAAACTTAACGCACATTCTGAAAATCTCAATTTTAATGAAAGTTAACTCTACAATCTACATTGACTTTATAACTTATTAAATTCAGGATTTCACCGAATCTTATGTGAAAGAAGAGAAATGAACAATTTTCAAATACTGAAATGCTAAGTTATTTAATACTTGGTATTTCCACCCCTTGCGTTAATTACAGCTCGGCAACGACGGTTCATACTCAAAATGAGTGATCTTAAAATGTTCTGATCTAATCCTTCCCAGATCTCTGGATTCCTAAGTCATTAAGAGTAGCTGGATGATTTTCTGAACTTCTCAGCCTTCTATTGAGGTTGTCCCAAACCTGCTCAATCGGATTGAGATCTGGACTTCTTGCTGGCCATTCCATTCGAGAGACTTCAACCTCTTCAAGGTACTCCTGAACGATGCGCGCACGATGGGGTCTGGCATTATCGTCCATAAAAATGAAATTTTCACCAATGTATGGGGCAAATGGCACTACATGCTCTTCAAGAATGTTCCTTGTATACTTATCAGCATTCATAGCTCCATTATCAACGACCACTAGGTCTGTGCGAGCAGTCAAAGATATTCCACCCCATACCATAATCGATCCTCCCCCGAAACCAGTAGTATTCAGGAAATTGCACTGAGCATATCTTTCATGTGGACGTCTGTATACAAGGGAACGTCGATCACAATGGTAGAGGCAGAATCTAGACTCATCTGTGGAGAGAACTCTTTCCCAATCGGCCTCTTCCTAATGGATATGCTTTCTCGCAAAATCCAAACGCGCCCTTCGATGGGCTGGGGGCCTCTTGCCGCGACACGAGGCCTTAAATCATATTCTCTGAGGCAATATCTTAGTGCTAATTTGCACCTCATGAGTTTGTTCAAGCTGATTTTGAAGGAGGCGAGCGGTTGCAAACCGTTATCTCAACGAAGAAACTCTCAAGTAACGTTCTTGAATGGCAGTTGTTACCCGTGGTCTACCCTGTCCTTGTCTTCGGACATTCATACCTGTCTACCTGAATCGCTACAACATTCTGGACACACTTGTATGGGAAACTCCAAACCTTTCTGCAATTCTTGTGTATGTCCACCCTTCTTCTCGCAAAACTACCGTTTGGGCACATTCCTCTTGGGTCAAATTGCGTGTTTCGCGTTGCATAGCGATCGAGTGTAGAAAATCAAACGAAAGAAAAACTATTGATCACTAGAATTGATCAAGAACAACGATTTTAGAATGGAGCCAATACATTCAAAATCTGATACCTAATATCATCTTTCTTTATTCCTGCTGGGAGAGAACATCTGTATTGAAGAAAAACGTTGAAAGTGGATAACATATTATGCATGCATAATTCGGATAAAAATAATTATCATTGAGAACACCTTCAGTTGTAGAATAAATTTGAGATTTCCATAATGTGCGTTAATTTTTTTGCGCAGTGTACTGTATGTATTATACAAAAATCAGTGGAAACTGTTCTATTCTTCATCAAAAGGAAGGTAAAAGTTGAATAATCATACATTGATTCAGTAATTAATTTGATATAATCAGAGTATTTAATTCATCTATAACAGTCACATTTTGGATGTTCCACCTTCTCTTGCCGCATCTGTATGATTTTTCCTATTACCGGATTTCTTTTTGAACTTATTTATCTCCTCCATATGTTTCTTCCCACCCCAAAGATATTTCGTCATCTGTCTTTCACATTCAAAAGCCCTGTCGACCCCACCGTATTCATGAGTGTTCACAAGACGTTTAAACGACCTAATAACCTGGTGATCGTGTTTTATGTATTGCTTCAACCAAGTCAATGAATCTGCCAAAAAGTTCTTCGATGAAATCACTTTTTCCGCCAGTCCCAAATTGACACATTCTTCAGCTGTCAGAATTTTTGAGGTCAAGAGGAGATCCATGGCTTTTCGATGTCCAACTTTTTGTATCAATCTGAAACAGTTGATTTGATGGCACAATGGTAACGATTTTTGAGTAACTGATTATATCTATCTTCATCACTCACTTGGTTCCACCACCCCAAGCCGTGGTGATACCCAAACTGCCCTGGATAAATCCGTACTTAACATCTTCGCCAACCAGTAGATAATCACAGAAAGTGGATATTTCAGCTCCGCCACCCAGAGTGGCACCATGAGCGACGCAGACAGTGACCATTTCCAACTTACTCAAACGCTGAAGAGCTCTCATCATCCATTCACTCATATTCGAGGCGTTATTCGGATTCGCGTTCAACCTCACGAAGTCCAAATCTCCTCCGGAAGAAAAGTTTACCCCTTTACCACACAGGAGCACTGCCTTCCCTTCTATCCACACCTCTAACCGTTCGATGCAGTCGAGGAGATCGACCATCATTTTTCCTAGAAAAATCAGAAATCACAAGATCTTGGTTCAATTTTGGACCAAAAATAAGTAAACAATTACATATGTCATTGTTACGAACCAGTGATTGAATTTCTTTTCTCAACATGATTCAACCATATGATTGCTATTCCTTCTTCCCGATCTATTTCCATCGTAATTTCACCTTCATTGTTTTCAAGTAAATCATTCTTCACTTCATTGAAATCGAATTTACTCTTGTTCATAACTCCGAAGAGGACCTACAAATTATCCATAAGATTGAAGAATTCGGGCTGTGTGATGTTATAAAAAATTAGAATAAGTATACATCTTGGCGACGAGGATGGGATAACTTTCTAGTGCAGCAGTTTTCAGGCAATTTACGGCTCAATATGTTGAAGCATTATTCTCAGTTTTGTGAAAAGAAATCAAGTAATCGAGTGGACACTGTCGAAGGAAACATAAAAATGTATGGAGACAACTGTGGCAATTTTGTTCACGGTAAACATTTGCCGAAATAGATTATTTTAAACTTTCAATGAAAGCTGGTAATATTACCTTCTCAGAGTGCACTTGAAACAAGTGTTATTTTAAATACTGAACGATATGGAACTGGGAAACTTCCGAGCAATATATGTTGTATTAGCTCATGTTTATTCACGAATAAACGTGAACTTTACACCATAGACAGAGGCGTACCGAAAAACCTAATGAGTACTTTTCCAAAGCAACAACTGTATCGAAATAGAGATGTCTGACAATCTTTTCAAAAAAGCTTTTATTCAGATTTCTTGTATTTCTTGATGATTCACAAACCTCCCTCTTTATTTGAGTTTTCATGGATGGGCAGTCCAAATAAACATCCACTGACGTTAATCCAATTTATATCCACTGATTATATTCACATCGTTTATTTCTAATTCCCTCATTATTAATTAATTAATTCAATTACAGGCAAACACTTGTCCAAGAATTCTACATAAAATAAGAAATAACAGTGACAACGAGCAGCTTCAAGACACTGTAATATTAATCATTTAATATAAAGCTTTGATTATTGATATTAAATAACACGGTTTTTTTTAGATTGAAATATATTCATTGCAAATGTACCACAATCGCCTCATATTTAGTGTTATGGGTCTTTTTCCTCTGGATTATTCACTTCTATACACGGTGAGTTCAACTACTTCAAAAAATGATAATATGAAGTTAAGACTTTCCTTCACAGATGGCAGCAGGCGTAACAACTTACCTGGTAATTCTGATACAGTTCAATCCTCAGGATTTCTCAGCTGGAGTAAACGGAACAACCACAATTTTACCCACAACTATTTAAAGTATGATATTGAACGAAAATTATTGGTAATTTCAAGCTGTTTCATAATACTCTTGGTGTGTGATTTTATCCAGTTTCAGGTTATTGCTATTATCTCATCATCAATAGAATATGATTATTTAGAAGTGAAACCAGAACAAATTAAAAATAAAAAATGAATTTTCATGAAATAAGAAAACAGTAATTCCCTGTGAAATAAGTAAATAAAATAACAAAATTGGTGGGAGAATTTTTATTGAATAATTAACAAAACAATGTGTAGTTGTATGATATGCCAATGAGGTTCAAATGATCAGTCCTATGTTATTATATTTTGACTGTAAATTCAATGGCGACATTCATCGTTACGGAAGATTCTCATACAATTGAATTCCTACATCTCCCTCTTTCTTTTCAGACCATAATGCAACTAATACTAGATAGACCTGGCTCTATGGTTGATTGGGTCCAACCATAGACTCGAAAATTACAGGACTCGCAACATTTTCATCGCCATCTATCGGGGTGATACACCAACATGAACAATAAATTATTATAAATTTGACTATTAGATGCCGCGGCATTATTCTAACACCACGAACCTAACCTATTTCCAATGTTTTTCATGCGAGCATGCCGAAAAAAGTCACCACAAGATCTCTCATTCCGAAAATATGCTCATTCGATTACAGATTTCATTTTTTCCGATTACAGATTTCATTTCATTCGAAGGGATCTGTAATCTTCGAGTCTATGATTGGACCCAAAATGGCGGTTTCTGGTATACTCCCCTTTATAGAGCCTTACGGGTCGTTTATACTGGCCCGTAACTTAAACTTTTCCCTTACCCTAAGAGTTGAAACATAGAAATTACATGCTATGGTTTATACTCGAACTTTAACTTATTCCCTTAAAGAGAACAATTTTTAAGGGCATAAGTTACGGGCCAGTATAAACGACCCTTTACTGATACTAATACCACAGAATACCTAACTACACAGAAGCGTCACTCCGCCTTCCCGCCAAAACTTTATTTGATGACGCTTCTGTCATGCTAGGTAGTACATATGTCAAGTTGAAATTCAAACTTCCTGCTGGATCACTCAAAAATGACATATGTACTACCTAACAGAGAATGAAGGTCACGAAAATTTGCCCCTTGGAGATCAAAGTGCCGACGCTTAGTGACGCTTCTGTGTAGTTAGGTATTCTGTGCTAAATATTGAAATAAAAGTCTAATTTCAGTTATATTTATTCACCCTTAATTTATATTTTTCTGGCTAACATGTTTCGGCTTGCGCCATCTTCAGAGCCTAGAAACTGATGGAAAAGGGGGGTAAGTACAAAAGCTTAGTAGGCTGCTTGTTTGCTGAGTCTTAGATGGACCAATTTTAACGGTTGAAATACATTTACGTACAACATTAAGCATCAACAAACTGAAGCAAAACAGCTGAAGGATGGAACAGTACTTACTAATTTAGGTGATGTTACATATATGACGATTTAAAACCGTTGGTCGAATACAGCAGGTCTTGTCATTTTTATAAAAACTTGAACTAAAAATCAACAGTTGGAAAATGTAAAAACTCATTAATTTGGACACTTACAAAATTTTAAATTTTTTAAAAAGGTGGCAATTGGTAATCTGCCAAAAGGCATTCAAAATCCCCAAAAAATACCAGCAAAATGAAACCCCGAACGTGTAGAAGTCATCTCAGCCTCCGGAAACCGAAAGTTGTTTGAGGTTAGGATCAATCACAAGAGAAACAGGCGCACAAAATTCCCTCTAGAGCTCATGCTCAGATGATTAAAAACACAGGAAACTCAAATTTGATCTTATTTAGTGCGTGGGAGGTCTTCAAGGCAAATGAAGCAACACCAACAAACGGGAAGGGGGAATCAACGATTCACTGAAGACAAAATATGCGAAAAAAAACAACAACGAAAACTCTCATCTATAAAATTAATTAAAGAAACGGAAAAGTGAAGTTTTGGAATTGATTATTCTATAGGACTCTGAATGTGTCAAAGAAGGAATTTGTCATTTGAGAATTAAGTGCATTAATATTTTTATCCTTACAATGTTTATAAATTTCCATCTCTTCTAAGGTTTCTTGTCTTGAGCCCGCCTCGCAATGATGTAACAGCTCAGAATCAGATTCCATATCGAACTGATGTTTAGTTGACTTTAGGTGGCATCCAAAAATTGATTTATTATTATTCAGAAGTCTTGCACTGGCCAAATGTTCTTTAATTCTCGTTTCGAGATTTCTGCCTGAACGACCTATGTAAATTGCATTACACTCTGGTTCTCCGCATTGAAGTTTATACACTCCTGACTTTTTAAGAAAAGGGATACTATCTTTGTTTTTTACCAAATATTGTTGAAGACTGTTGGTTGACTTGAAGGCTATTTTCAAGTTAGGAATATCTCTAAATACTCTGGCAATTCTGTAGGAAATTTTACCATAAAATGGGATGGTTATGAATTTTTTAGTGGGATCAGTTGATGTTTGGCCCTCATCCTGATGAGTATCTGAAGAAGCAATATTCATGCGTAATTTTTCTTCCTTTTTAAGTATCAACGAGTCAATAATCCCAGGGTTGAAGCCATTTTCTCTTGCCATCTTCTTGAGAATAGATATCTCATTTAATCTATCTGTTGGGTTCAGAGGCGTATTAAAAAGTCTGTGTATATATGTCTTGTAAGCAGCCAGCTTATGACCCTCAAAATGACATGATAAGTTATTAATGGAGTGGTTTGTCTGTGAAGGTTTCCTAAATATATTGAACTGAATACTGTTATTTACTTTCATAAGGGTCAAGTCCAAGAAATTTATCGAGTTATTTAATTCGGTTTCAAGAGTAAAATTTATATTGTAATGTCTCCCATTGATCCACGAGTGAAATTGATGTAGTTCCTCCAGACTGCCATTCCAACCCAAGACAATGTCGTCGACATAACGGTACCAAAACAAAATCCCACTCTTAAAAGGGTTAGATGGATTCAAGATGAACTCCTTCTCAAAGTAAGACATAAAAATCTCAGCAAAACATGGCGACAGGCAGTTTCCCATGCTCAAACCCTTATTCTGAATGAAAATCCTGTCATTAAACGAAAAGAAATTTTGTTCAAGACACAGCTTCGACAACTGAAACAGACTCTCAACAGTGGTGTTCGATAAGCTTGATTTATGAAGTAAAGACTTAAAGATCTGCAGAGTCTGAGGGACTGGTACTGTTGTAAATAGATTTGATACATCAAATGAGGCCAAGATAGTGTGATCTTCAATTGTAATGTCTTTTAATTTGTCTATTAGATCTTTACTATTATTCAGACTGAACTTTGACTTGAAAACTAAATTTTTCATAAGGTAGTCGTTGATGAACTTGGACAGTCTGTATGCTAAACTGTTACAGAACGAAACAACAGGTCGAATTGGGACATTATCTTTATGAATTTTTGGGAGGCCGTACAATCTGGGAATGTGAAAATTCATTGGTATGAGACTCTTCCAATTCTCAATCAGATCTGGAGCAAAGGAATTTAAAATATGTTTGAATTTTTTATTGTAAATGTTGATATAATTATGAGAGGACTCAGTGAAACCATTAGATGTTATGAACTCATTGACCTTCTCTATGTAATCAGACATGTTCAGGACCACCATACAGTTACCTTTATCCGCCTTCGAAATAAGAATGTTATTATTTTTAACTTTTTTTTTCGCATATTTTGTCTTCAGTGAATCGTTGATTCCCCCTTCCCGTTTGTTGGTGTTGCTTCATTTGCCTTGAAGACCTCCCACGCACTAAATAAGATCAAATTTGAGTTTCCTGTGTTTTTAATCATCTGAGCATGAGCTCTAGAGGGAATTTTGTGCGCCTGTTTCTCTTGTGATTGATCCTAACCTCAAACAACTTTCGGTTTCCGGAGGCTGAGATGACTTCTACACGTTCGGGGTTTCATTTTGCTGGTATTTTTTGGGGATTTTGAATGCCTTTTGGCAGATTACCAATTGCCACCTTTTTAAAAAATTTAAAATTTTGTAAGTGTCCAAATTAATGAGTTTTTACATTTTCCAACTGTTGATTTTTAGTTCAAGTTTTTATAAAAATGACAAGACCTGCTGTATTCGACCAACGGTTTTAAATCGTCATATATGTAACATCACCTAAATTAGTAAGTACTGTTCCATCCTTCAGCTGTTTTGCTTCAGTTTGTTGATGCTTAATGTTGTACGTAAATGTATTTCAACCGTTAAAATTGGTCCATCTAAGACTCAGCAAACAAGCAGCCTACTAAGCTTTTGTACTTACCCCCCTTTTCCATCAGTTTCTAGGCTCTGAAGATGGCGCAAGCCGAAACATGTTAGCCAGAAAAATATAAATTAAGGGTGAATAAATATAACTGAAATTAGACTTTTATTTCAATATTTACCATTCAGTTATGGGTTTCAAGGATGTAATTCTGTGCTAATACATTCAATTCACAGAGCTGTTTTCGAATGAACAGTGCGAATATGTTTCTTCAATTTAATTTTCTCACATGTAGCAAATTCACATTCATCACATTTATGAGGTTTCGAATTCAAATGGATAGAAAGAATATGATTCTTGAGATTTCCCTTGACGTTTGTCGCATACGCACATAAGTAACATTTGAAGGGCTTCAAATTAGAATGAACTGAAAATTTATGAACTTTGAGGTTTTTCTTCCATGTTGTAACAAAATCGCATAAATCACACTCAAAAGACTCAAAATTCCAATGGATAGTTTCTAGATGCGTTTTTAGGTCTGTCTTTTTTTGCGCAATATGATCACATAAATGGCACTTATGTAACATTGCATTCAAATGAACCGTCTCAATATGCCTATCGAGATCATAATTTGTATATCCAGCATAGTCACATAAATGGCATTTAAAAGATTTCAAATTCAAGTGGATAGAATGTATATGTCTTTTAAGATTTGCTTTCATTTTTGTAGCAAAGTCACATAAATGACATTTATGATTCTTCACACTCATATGGATGGAAACTTTATGTCTTTCAAGACTTCCCCTTTGATTTGTAGCAAATTCACATAAATCACATTTATAAGGCTTTAAATTCAAATGAACACTGTCAACATGACTCTTGAGATTTACTTTTTGATTGGAAGTGTATTCACATAAATGGCACTTATGTGGCTTGGTATTTTGGTGAACATGCACTATGTGTTCTTTCAGATTGGTCTTTGTTTTGGCAACATGATTGCATAAATGACATTCAAATGATTTCTTGTCTGAATGAACTATTTCGATATGCCGTTGGAGATCACTATCAACATATGCTGAAAATTCACATAAATGACACTTTAATTTTGAATTGAAATGGATTGAACGAATATGTCGGTTTAGATTTTGTTTCTCATTTGTAGAATATTCACATATATTACACTTATGGTGCTTCATATTCAAATGGATGGCATCTTTATGTCTTTTAAGATTTCTACTCTCTCCTGAAGCATATTCACATTCATCACATTTATAAGGCTTTAAATTCAAATGAATAGAATTGATATGATGTCTCAGATTTGGTTTCCGATTAGCTGCAAAATCACATAAGTGACACTTATGTGGCTTGGTTCTGACAGTATCATTATATAATATTTTCATTATATCTTTTTTGTTCGCAGCATAATCAGACTTATCTTCATTCCCAATTGAATTAACATCTTTATGTGATTCAGGTGCTAAATCACAACTGTGAACTTCAGGACCATATGAAATCACTTCATGTGTACAACATTCATTTATACTTTTAAATTCATAATGTTGCTTGTCGACTCTTCTCAGTTCAGAATTAGAATCAACTATATCAAATTCACATTTCAATTTTGGGTTATCCTTTACATCCAATTCTTGAACTTTTGTTTCCAAGGTTTCACATACCCCTTCATAACCTGGGTCCTGGCCATGATCTCTAAAACATAATATAAAGTTTCTATTAATGCAGAAACTACCTACCTGAATACACATGCATGCATTATAGGATAAATTCTAATAAAATGGTCTTCGTCATACTTAATGAGTGAATCAGATGAACTGATTTAATTACCTATCATTATTACCATACTTGAGTTCTTCTTTTACTTCAATCTTAATGTTCTTATTGTGAGAGGCCACTTCTTTATCCGGATATTGATAACTGGAACAGAAAATGTCATCATAACATCATATATATTAGCATTACATTACAACATTTCTTTGGGAAATTAATATAGTTACCTGAAATTGGGACAATACATTTTCGTACAAAACAAGAAAAATAGTGGCACTAAGTACTAAGTCTCAAGATGATACTTCTACCATAGATTTATCTATGACTTCTACCACAGTATAGACACTAACTAGTTAGTGTCTATACTATAGAAGCACAGTATAGACACTATACTGTGCTTCTACCTTGTGCTTGTTATTTGCAACTTATCATTACAGTATTCAAATGATTGCTCTAACTTCGTATTTAAAGTTTAAACAAATCACAAAGACTACAATTTGTCATAAATAAACACAAAGTGAGGTTAGATTACTCACTTTATATTAGTCATAGATTCATGTGTCGGTGGCTTCGTTAGGGGGGTGAAGCGCCAGTTCAAAACCTGGCAACACGGATATACTAAGACATACGGTGCCACTTAAAGCAAATGTTGAAAGAAAACATATTTCCCTCTCACTCTAATTCAGAATCGTATGTCGTTGATTCGTTGGGACCGACAAATGTCAAGATTGTCAGCCATTTGCATTGACTTAGAATATTCTATATCAATGGCCATCAATGGCCATTTGTAAATTGATTAAAGTGGCGACGTCGAAGAAGTTTTAGAGATGAGACAAATTTGAGTTAATGATGAAAAAATGAAGTGAATCTTAATACAAAATTACTGTTATATTATTCTTAAGGTAATATGTCAGTTATTTGAGGATACTATTTGTTGGAAATGCAATTTTTTCATGTTACCAATAATGTGGAACATCTATAACAATATTAATTTTTGTAGGACCTGATGAACAACATACAAATTTTGGGATGATGGCAATAATAGATCAGTGATGAGACGATGAGAGCATGATATTAAAGCATATTCGAATTCATTTCTGGTAATTATTATTACTCTTCATATAATCAAGTATGTATATTGAAAATACATAATTGAATTTTTTTGTAGGATCCAAAGGAAATAGGAAGACCTTTCGATGTGATCATTTTGCAGGGTAATGAAGATATATGTGAGAACTGCATATCATCGGCTTACAATGAAAAATGCATAAGTCCAATATTCAATTTTGCCATTTGCTGGCATCCGCTAGCTGTACCTCAATAGTTGAAAATTGAGTTTTCATTATTATCTCACTCCCCAAAATCTATAATAAAAAAAAATTATAATTTGTTTCAAGTTCAACCTCATATGCAGTTTTTTATGTCTTCTGTAAAGTTACTCAATTTGGACTTACCTATGCATACCTATTTCATAGTAAGCTGACGATAAACAAATTCGAATGTTGATGCTTCTTTGAAAGTTTTATTCTGTAAGTGTTTCAAATATCATTAGAAGAATATTCATTTCTTATGATCATTTTATTGAATTATTTTATTAAATATTCATATAGAGAAGTGAAACATTAATTTGTCCATTCGGCATGAAATTGCTAAATGGAGTTGCCTAAATTGTAGAATAAATAATTTGTAATACACCTGTTCTTATTCGAAATAAAGATATTAATATTTTGCTTATTGAATTTTTTCATAATTTTTATATTAATAAGTGAAAATAATAAGAATTTGGTAATTTTTTCTTGAGGGGAAGGTTATAAAATTATTTTGGCGTCTGTTGGAACAATATTGAAGAATAAGAAATCATTCAGCGACCCCCCCCTGAAGGAATGGAATCGTCGACATCTGTCAAACTGTCATAGAATATTAGTGGCCGCCATTTGCCACTTATTTATGTAGTCTATGACCGCTGCAGAAACGTCACTGCCGTTGCCAAAGATTAGTGGGCAGGTTGCATTTCTTCTATTATATGTTCTGTGCTTTTATCTATGGCTTCGTCTCAGCACGACATGAAAGACCAGTAAATGCACATGCGCAGCGAAGTACATGACATGACCAAAGAAGAAAGAAAGATTATTGATTAATACTCTTTAATCTTTGGACTTCTCTTTGACATGACCGATAAAAGAAATCGAATATTTGAGTTTACCAAAGCTAATGTCTGAAAAATAAATAGTTTTAAAATGCACTGGTCTAGCTTCCAATGTTTATCCACGTTTATCAAAATATTTATCTTTTTCAAGAAATGTTGTGAGGTCAGAGACAACACAGACCAAGTTGGTCTTTGGAGACAACTTCAAACTTGTTGTATCTGGTGAGGTTACGAAATTGACGGTAAGAATTCTTGTGCATTTAGAATTTACATTGAGATGAATGATCTGCAACGATAAAATACATAATTACCATCCTTATTTCTGGATTTTTCCGCTTTCGCATTATTAGTACTAGCCTCCCATAGTCCCATACTCAATGAAGACAGATGTGCTAGAGCCATGAAAGAAATAATATATATACTCGTGAATATTGATCCCCCTTTAATCTGAAAAATACATCAAGTTGAAGAATTTATAGAATATTTATTTCAAAATTAACAAAACACCAATGTAGTGTATCCGTGCATTTCCATTTGAAGTGTTGTTCATGTCACTAAGGGATGTTTTCTGTTATACCATCCATTGTCTAACTCATACACCTTACCCATAAATGTTAACTTTGTTGGTGGGTTAGTTTCACCATTTTCAAAATGGAAAAACTTGCTCAATTCAATAGCTAGCTTTGATCGAATCAACCCAACAGAACCAACTCTTTCAGGCGCAGGATGATAAACTCTTCCAGTCTCAGGAAGCATTACAACTTTATCTGGTTGAAATTTGAGAGTTAATAAGGAATCTGCGTGATTATACGCAAGGTGCATCTCTGTTTTGCCCTCTGTAGATTTTACCTCGATAATATGTGTAAAAACAAAGGGACAGTCGTCGGACCTCACAAAATTCCTTTCTCTTCCACACTTTGATAGGAACGGGAATTCTTTGTACCTGTCAGTGTTGTTGATTTTCAGTTGATTGAAGAAGAATCTTAGAAATTTTTTCTCTTTAATGCAAGATGTAAAGTTTTTCATTTTGGAATCGTCTAGAAATAACTGATGTATGTCAGAAAGTTTCAGTTAATTTATAAACGTTGATACTCTTACCATTCCTTGGTGATCGATGTAATAAAAATATTCTCGGATATGAGGTTCAGGTTCTTGGCCCTGTACATACGAAAAATTTCGGTTGAATAGCTGGTGAAAATCCTTCACAGATTTTCTGAATTTTAAGGATTTCAACATAACTGACTCCAGATGTTTAATTCAACTAATTCTCGGAATTACCAAAATGCCAAAGAAGGTGAAAATGAAAATAACCAATAATTTATGAGAAAAACAGTCCTAAGTTCAATTCATAGATTTAGATAACATAAACATAACCAAAATTGAAAGAATTCGCTTAAATCATAGAGAAAGAATGACAATGATAGACGCAGCGACACCTGTAATTGAGTACCTGAATGACTCGAGCAGTGAATAATAGAATGCTAACAGAGTTTGATAAATTCGTCCGTAAACACTCTTAGGTATTTTTACTACATACGCGTGAATAGTAGTGTGATCATAACAAGGGCGTCGCCGGGGGACAAGAGGGGGGGGCAGCTGCACCCCCTTGAGCTCAAAAATCCCTTAAAAACTAATGAAATAATAGCATAATATACGAAAATCAGTTTATTTTTTCTATTCTGATTGTTTTTGCCCCCCCCCCCCAGCTTCTTTCATTCTGTGAATTATCACATAATCATAATATACTCAACTTCAACTATTATGAATATACACCCATAATTCCTACATGTCGAACGGAAAAGTAGACATATTATAAACGAATTGAAAGGGGGTTCAAAAATTGAAAAAACAGCAAGTGGTGGAAGTTTTCAGGGCATATCAATTGATTATATTATTGTCGATTTATTGAAAAAACTGAATGCACAAGTGACAATAAATGAGTATCAATGCTTATGTTTGTATACTTATAAATATCAGTCGAAATATCAATAGAAAAATTATACATTTTTAAAAAGAGGCACAATTATAATTGATGCTATAGTTCCAAAATGCCCAGATCAACTGTAGCCTGTAGCATTAATATCAAAAGTGTTATTGTTATGGAAATATTGTATGATAAAGAGTTGTAATTGCTCCTGCTAGAATTTTGAGTAATATCTGCAACAGAAAAAATGTAGGTGAGAAGAAAATTTATATTATCACATTATTCACATTCACTCCACCATACGTGATCAGAAATCTTTTCCCTATGAACCAGTCTATGCCATAGACAATATTCTCAAATTTCTCGAGAATCATAGATAAAATCATGGCGTGAATTATGACGCGTACAATAAGAATATTGCCAATCTCTTCAAGCGGGCTTTTTAGGTGATAAATTCCCGGCAGATACTTTCTTAATGTAATGTTTTTTCAGTTACCTTGTCAAATGGCCTCATGTGGTTCTTGATTCTTCACCTGAATTTTTTCGGGTAACACGGGTTTTATGTTCTCTTGCGCCAACTCTTCTAGTTGCGAATTATCTTCTATCGCCATCTGAATCGTCCCATTCCACAAATCAAAAATTTGCGCTTCACATTTAAGTAACAAAATGCCTTTGTTGAAATTCGATTTTTCAGAAACAAATTCTATTTTTCTACTTATTTTATCACCTTGAGAAAAGTAAGGTGATATATTCACATTTTTGTCGTTTGAAATCTGCGAATAAAAGGAAGTTGATGTAAAAATTGAATCTGAGGCAGCCTCATAGTAGAATCGAAGTACATTTTCCGGAAGTTATAATGTTAAAGAGACGGCTGTGCTTCTGTGTTCCAATCATAGACCTTGAAATATTATAAGGTCTATGGTTTATGTGAAAACTTTATTCACAGAAACTATTGTATTAGATAAAAATCATAGAATAAAGTTGAAAACCTATTCCTTTATGAGGAATTGGAAAATCTGGAGAGGATCTTATAGAGTATTATGGTTTCCACTTGCCTTCTCATGGTTAATTGACCAAGAGATATTGGCGTGTGGATCGGAATGAGCAACAATGCATTCGGCAGAGATTCTGTTACCGATGTTTACTTTTCTGTTGTCCGAATTTATCATTGGTCCAAAGGATGGTAAGGCTGAAAGAACTCGAAATTCAACTGCATGCATATGGGACATCGATAGGAACATACTCACCAATCACCTTCATTTGTGAATGATCAAATTCTGCTTGAAACAGAGGTGCGTCTGTGGAAACTTCACAATCATATTTGCCAGACAGTTCTTTCGTCACATTTTTGAGAGTTACCTTATTTGGCCCACAACTCGAAATCTATGCGGAATATTATAGTATAATGAGCTTATCTATTTGCCCACGACTTTTGAATTAAGTATTCCTGTTCCATCTGTGTCTTCAAACATTATTTGACGACCACAGACTGCCTTGAATAGAAAACCGAAATGTCCATTCAATTTGAAACGTCAACAATTCGTTGTTAGTTAAATAAAAATGGTTATCGAAGAAATACATATTCAAAAGTCGTGTACAAAGTTTCGCATTCTACTCGTATATTACAGCTATAATTCACTTGGTTCGAACCAATAGGACAATTCTCAACATGAAAAAATATTGCAATATTTCACTTACACGCATTTTGTCAACCGGAAAATATTTACATTCTGGTTCGTCTCCGGGGTTATATCTGGAAAACTCTTCATTGTTCAAATACCATTTGACAGCATAAAGTGGGACATTCTCCAAATCATATTCACAGGTCAACGTAACTGTATCGCCAACACTGACCGCGCTAGGAACTCTGATCCATGGACCCTTTAGACCTGTCGACTCTATAAATGAAATTCGTAGTTAGAGCGGCCATCCGAACAGATACTGAATCAGCTCAACGCTGCGCTGCTTGGCTTTGGGATGAATAAGTCGCGATTTTTTGGCCAACTCATTTTATTTATTTCATCGAATTTCGTGTGGAATTTCGGGAAAAGTAGGGAATTAGTTTAGGAATTATTGAATTTTTATACGTAGTCTGTATTATTCAGAATTCAATTGAAAATCTGGTTGGAAGAAGGGATCACATTGGAGGAACTTCTGAGCGCTCGTTCATCCACTTTGTAGGTAGATTCAAGGACGTCTTCAGCCTTTCAGCTAGTGGAGGCAAAAAAAATCAGAATAGAAATAATGAACTGATTTTCTTATATGTCTTATGCTATTATTTCATGAGTTTTTGAGGGATTCTTAAGCTCTAGGGGGGGCAGCCTGCCTCCCCCCTAAAGCTTCCTGGTGACGCCCTTGGGTAGATTCGCAGTTTCCAATCGGTCAAAAAATTTGACAACAGTTTTCTAGGATCCCGGTTATTTTTTCGGATATTTTTTAGATATTTAGCATGTAGCTGAAATATACAGAGAGGGCCATTGAAAACGAAACAGCGGCTCTGTAGGTCGGCAGAACCGAGTTATATAAAAACGCTCGGACACGTCAACAACATTTTCGAGGGGGACATCATTCGCGATGAAATTCACCCGAAATACATTCCATCCCTCGGAGCTGTGACCGCCACCCCTAAATTTTTAAATGGCACGATATGGCAAGTGATACCTCATTTGAAAGGTAGTTTCCTTCTCAATATCAAACAACAAAAATAAATTAATTCTATCGATTCGTTTTCGAGATATAGGAGTTTGAAGTTGGGAAATAACTTTTTATTCACTCAATCAATAAAAATAAATCTAACATTGCAACTGTTTAAAGATCACCAGATTTAACCCCACTCGACTTTTTCCTGTGGGGTCACTTGAAAAACAAAATCTATGCAACCGAACCAGAATCTCTGGAAGATTTACGACGTAGAATTATTGAAGAATGCCGTCGAATTACGCTGGAAATGCTACGAAATGTGAGGTCTCATTTTGAACAGAACTTGTACTATTGTATGGAAATGGGTGGTAGACAGTTTAAACATTTAATTCATTGACAATGATAATCTTTAAACAGTTGCATTGATAGATCTTATTTTTATTGATTGAGTGAATAAAAAGTTATTTCCCAACTTCAAGTTCCTATATCTCGAAAACGAATCGATAGAATTAATTTATTTTTGTTGTTTGATATTAAGAAGGAAACTACCTTTCAAACGAGGTATCACTTGCCATATGGTGCCATTTAAAAATTTAGGGGTGGCGGTCACAGCTCCGAGGGATGGAATGTATTTCGGGTGAATTTCATCGCGAACGATGTCCCCCTCGAAAATGTTGTTGACGTGTCCGAGCGTTTTTATATAACGCGGTTCTGCCGACCTACAGAGCCGCTGTTTCGTTTTCAATGGCCCACTCTGTATATATTATTCACAATCAAAATACAAAATTTCATCTCTTTCGAACGGACAGATTGAATTAGACCACGGATTCGTCGTTATCGTTTGTGGCCGTTCCCCGCTCAAAGTTCGAAAAATACAGGCATCGTGGCGATATGTTATCGTCCTCGTTCGAGAAGGGAAGCGCTCAATACAGGGTGTCCCAGATTCTCGGGACGAAAATAGGAGACCCAAAATTCATAGATTTTTCTCTTGCGGTTCATGAAAAAATTGTTGGGACCAAGAAAGTTTTCGAAATAAATAGGCTTTCTGACGGTTGAACAATTTTGAAGGAATTCAAATACGAGGTTGAAGTTTAGTGGTTCCAGAAACATTATCCCTGTAAAAAGTGATTGTTGCATTGATTTTGAGAGACCTGTACTGGCAAATAAATTGAATATCTTCTCTCACCTTTTATAGCGAACGAAACAAAAACCCAAAGAATCGTTCTTTTGCTCAAAAGCGATTCCATGATTCCTCCACTTGAATTGGTGATGTTATGGTTCTGGTGCTCGCTGTGAACCTTCCAATGAGATAATTGGATTATTCGAAGTGAACTTCAATTGAACGAATAAAAATTCACGATCAGGAAAGTAGGTACTCAGTTTAGATGTCGGATGAACAGTGGCACAATTGGAACTGATGAAGATTTCTGGATCGCCTTTGCTCCCGGTTTCACGCAGGCCCAATTCCTATTTTGAATTAATTCGAAAGTTTTTCGACTCGGAACGGTCGGGGGGTCAATTCTCGGGATCACTCGTTCGATGAACGTATACGTTCGTGACGACATGAGCGTAGATTTTTGAAAATGGCAATTCTCGGGGAACGACTCTATGAACTATTCGTTCAAAATCATCGTTCAAACGTTCGTTTGACAACGAGGGATCTTTTTCATTCGCTTGTTGACGGAAGCTAGATGTCAGTTCTCGGGATCGCCCGTTTGATGAACGTATAGTTCGTGACGACATGAGCGTAGATTTTTGAAAATGGCAATTCTCGGGGAACGACTATATGAACCATTCGTTCAAAATCATCGTTCAAACGTTCGTTCGACAACGAGTGGGCTGTTTCATATTTCATACGCTCGTTGAAATGTTTGTTGTAGTAATTCATCGAGCTTGTGAACTATTTATTCAAAAATGAATTCAGAGGATCTCGTGTTACAAAATACGAATTAATTCTTTTGAACTGGAGAGCTAAAATAATACAATTAATACATATTGAAACCAAATTTGAAAATCGGAGATCATTCATTAATTATCATTTGCATGAGTATCTTCTTCAGATAACTTAGTTCTTGAACTATATCTTCGTTTGCTTCCACAATTCGTTCCATAATCAGAATTTTTTGTTCATAGTAGTCTTTTTTTAGTTTTTATTTCCTCACGCAGCATGTGTAATTTCTTATTGCTTTTTTCCACAGCTTTATCTGAGCGCTGTGTAGCAATATTTCTTGTTCTGCTAATTTTTTTCCTATGTGTGTTTGAATGCCATCGCCATCTGAATTATTATTTCCGATAGATATATACAGGGTGTTTCAGAATAAGATTCCATAACTTCAGGATCTTATTCCTCAGATAATTTTATGATACAAAGTTCCAATGGACTATGGGTTGACGCATTGTTTCTGAGATACAGGATATTGAAAAAAATCGGTTTTTCGAAAATATTTTTGAAACCGTACATGATTTCTCTTTGAGTTTTGGTAGAGTTATGGGATCATATCAAAGCACTCTTTTTTCAATCTAAAATTATTTTTTATTTTCACCAGTGGCATCTGTACAGACTTCAATCCAAATGAATTTGATGAGAAAAAAAGGGACGCCAAGCTTGTTTTTCAAATTTAAAATCATTTTCGTAATTACCACATATAATTAACAGTGAAAATGGTATCTCGAGTTTTTTTCCTGCGATAGATGCTTTCTGAGATGAAAAATAAAATGGAATTTCATCTGAGAGTTACGAAATTCTTGATTATTTCTGCGGTCTCGAAATATTTTCGAAAAACCAATTTCTTTAACACCCTGTATCTCATTCTCAGAAACAATGCGTCAGAGACCTATTATAGTCCATAGGAACTTTTTATGTTGAAATCATCGGAGAACTAAGATCCCAAAGTGACGGAACCTTATTCTGAAACATCCTGCATTTAGAATATATAAGTCGAAGAACATTTTTCCTTCAATTGAGTATGACGAATAAATTTTTTTTGTTCTACCGATATAGGTTTATTCCTTTTTTCCATTTTTTGAACTTGTGGCTGCTAATCACAAAGAACAAAATAATATATTTGATTTAAAAAAAAACCAGATCTGAGGATCTGAATTGGCTTTTTTTTAATTCACATTCAATCATACGACAGCATAGAATTATCCATAGCATAGACTGATTGATATCATAATTTCATTATTAATAATAGGTCTATGATCAAAACCAACATTCTTCCATGAATTTTGACACGATGCCAAGTTTATTATCCGTTCGAAATGAACGTATACTTTCGTCGGAACGAGTAGTTGGCGACATGCTCGAGAATTGACTTGTACGTTCGATTCTATTCGTTCGCGAACGTATACGTTCATCGAACGAATGATCTCAAGAATTGACGTAAGCACATATTTTGAAGTTTATGTTTTAGTTATTCATTGAGCTTGTGAATTATTTATTCAAAAATGAATTTAGAGGATCTTGTATTACAAAATATGAATAATATTGTGGATGAGGCCGAAATGTTAGTGCAAGAAGGTCGCGAAAGACATTATTATGATCAATTCAGGAAACATCCATTTGATAATTTATCAGATAAAATGTTTGTTCGTATATTTCGTTTCAACAAACAAATAGTTAGAGATTTCTCACTTCTCCTAGGGTAAAAGTTGAAGAAAATTTTTCCTTTAGTTGAGGATTACAGCGAATAAACTCAATGAGAATATTTTTTTGTTTCAATGACATTGGCCTATTTCTCTTTTCCATTATTTGCTACTGCTTTTCACACAAGAATTATATTTTCGATTGATCCAAAACGAAATGAATTTGATTCGACATAGATGCATAGAAATATTTCTATGCATCTATGATTCGACGTATTTTCAAAATTCTCATTCAATTGACGCATTACAGAATTATTAAACGCATAGAACGATTAATATCATAATTTCATTATAAATAATAGATCTATGATCAAAACACAAATTGTTCTATGAATTTTGACACGATGCCAAGTTTATTATTCGTTCGAAATGAACATATACTCCATTCACAATTATAAAATCACAACTCTGGCCATGGTTTCGTTTTCAGGAATTGGTGCACCTGATGAAAAATCTGTGCGCGTACATAGAATATCGTTTATGACAAAACGACGATGCCAGTTTTTCTGTTTACATCAAAGTAAAAGTATCAAAGATTTTCCACATTTTGTTAGTTCGTATCGATCGGCGATTTTGGGGAGAAATATCGATAGGAAATCGCCTATTTCTCCGTTCTTCGGCGTCCAGAAGAAGTTTCGTGCAAGTGTCATTTTTTTCTTTCACGAGTTTTGGCGTGAGTACGAACGGCAAAATTGAATTGGACCAAAAATCGATTTATAAGCATAAATAAAGCGAAAGTAAGTACTAATCGACCTTTTTACACTTGATAACGAAGTTTTTTTAGGTATCTGGCCGTTTTGAAAGATTTCAAACGAAATTCCGGTCCCCCAGAAGTTTGGTTAGTTTCGGTATCGATGTTGGTGCTCAAAATTTATTTGGAATGTGTAAATGGACAAGAAAGGCTTCCTTATACGATCTTCTAACGGAAGCGACCGGAAAATATGGTTCAGGTAGAATTGAAATGTGTCACTGGAGCTTTCATTCCTTTGCCGAAAGTAGAAAAAGGCTATATTGAACCAGAATACATCGGTTTTTTTCCATATTCCAGGAGTTTGTGTCTTATTTTAGAACAGGTGAATGATAATGTGAAGCATATGTTTAAGCTATTCCATTTTATTTGTACAAACCTACTGTGGTAGTAATGTATGAATATTTTTTAATCCAATAAATTACTATAGGTACAATCAGAATATTTTACTCCTTGTTCATAAGATCAAATAAATAAAATGTCGTCAAGTCTTGAACTTTCAGTTTAAGAGGATAATAAACATTAAATCTTCACAAGCATGCATATGAAAATTATGTGAAAGCAATGCAATTTTTTCCATGGCGAAAAATAATATATTTCAACAGTGATCTCTTGTACTTTTCATGCAAATAACTAGAAAAGGACTCCTTCCTATCAATTCATATAAACGTTAATTATTTTCGTCCATCACATCTTTTCCAATTCATTCACATTCTGAGAAATACGCTAAGAATGTAGAAAGGGCAACATAGTGTTGACTTGGAACATAAAAATATTTTGAAAAACGTCATAACTTCGATACAGAGTGGAATGTGTCAAATTTCCAAGGCCAGAGCTGTGATTTTATAATTGTGAATGGAGTATATGCATTCGTCGGAACGAGTAGTTTGTGATAATGCTCGAGAACTGACAATTCGAACTATACGTTTGATTTTATTCGTTCGCGAACGTATACGTTCATCGAACGAGTGATCCCGAGAATTGACCCCCCGAACTTTAGATACTAGGACGATATCCAGGAAGAGTTGAATCCTTTCGACCCATCAATTAAGATCTATCTTTTATTACGAAAGAAAGAATCATTGGTATTATTGGTAAAAAAAGTTTTAGTTGTTCCTTCTTGAAGAAAAAGTGAAATAATGGAAAAGAACTCAATTCACATTCAAGAATCCAACGAAAAAAATGACAGCTGTCAATTGTTGACAGCAGCTGTCAAAGAAATCCTCTATGATTTCGGATATGATATGACAGGAATATTAGGAATTTATTTCGTCCATAATTCGTTAGCATTTTATATGATTCTAGTTGAGGGACATGGACGAAATTTTGCACGTGGCTCGAATACGTGTTTCTTCATCTGAATATCGAATTTCCTCTGGTTCCAATCTGTAGTTTCGTAATTATCCGGAGAACAAAGCTTAAAACAAATTTTTCTTCTGCAAATATTATATTTTTGTCGTCTTTGGAAGTCATGTATTTTCATGGAGGGTCCCATATTTCCTTATTCCGAATCCGTTATGAAAAGTGTGAGAAGGCGCTAGACCTATCCGTTCTCGCATGATTTATATTGCCAGTACTGGATTATGGAAAGAATAATGGATTTAACTAGGGATCAAGTGTAACGCAAAAACTCAAGATCACTGGCTTCCGCCTCTATTTTTCCATTTATTTATTGAGGTTCCACGGTTCACACCCCGCTACCCCCTAATTCGGAGTCCGTTCTTCGCAACGACTCCTGCTGTGTGCGTTTTATTGTTTTGGCACCCCGTATAGGATTTTTTCAAATTTATCGATGGCATGTACGAAAACTTGTTTTGGAGATTTTGAATAATAAGGGTAAATCTGAAATGTTGATGGGTTGAATGGAGACCATCGGTTCTCAAATAATATACGGGGTGGTCGAATAAAGAGCGCCATTTGGATTTGACCTGCGTAGAGTCAACCGTAAAACTGTAGGAGACTCGAAAACTCTTCGGGAATCCTATTAAAAACAATCGAAAATAGTGACCCACGTCGAAAAGTAACACAGAAAACATATGACAAGTGACAAGATTCTGATATAAAAATTGGAAACTCTCATTGTAAAAATAGGTTGATATCGTGTTTGTCCATTTTAAGACCAGCCTATAGAGTCGAAAGTATTCACATACCGCGTCCGGTATTTCCAATCCGAGAGAAAACGGACACAGAACATCTATACTGCCGTCCTAAGCCAAAAAGCAGTTACTCCAATTCATACCATTTCCGAATTTGATCTTTATATACATAACAAGCTGGCCCGGCGAACTTTGTTTCGCCTAAATGATACCTACTTACGGTGGATTTCACAAATCGTAATCATCAGTGATCGGAAATCAAAGGCTTGGTTAGCGACACCTAGTGGCCTTATTCAAAAGGAGGAAAAGTATTTCCTACATAAACAAATTTTTCAACGAATTTTTCAGAGTTTTAATGTATTTTATAATAACCAGGCCGTAGACGAATCCATAAATGAAGTTTCATAACAAACAGTCCATCCGATCTCGAGTTATAAATGGTGTAACCAACAACTTTGTTTTATATATATAGAAGATTATTATATAAAGTTGAAATTCTAAAATGAAAATTGGAGATACATACTGCTTTTTGGCTTAGGACGGCAGTATAGTCCGTTCAATTCAAATATAAGATGGGAGCTTTGTAAACAAAATCGTCTGGTTTGCGCACAATAAAGCTCCTATTGGTGAAACGGTCAGTACGACGCTCCCTTTTAACGCCCTAAGAGATTGCCAGGATCGTACTCGGAAAGGACCGTGAATGGTACTGGATAGAAATAATTCAATAATTTGAGTCAGCAATTCCCACATTAGAACTTTTTTTCTCAGATGAAACTCTAGTGCAAAATTTCTGTTATGATTTGCAACTGTCATAAACATTTTATATCCGATGTACCCTATTTTTTTTATTTTGTTGTCGGAATCTTGCAAGATTCCGACAAAGTAACTCCGGTAGTCCGGTAACACCCGATTTGGGTCCTCTTCCCTAATGGGTGAAAGCGATCTTGATTTGCATCAATATCGAAGTTTTCAATTGACAAGACCAGTTAAAATTTCTAGAGCTACTGTGAAGGTCTAGTTGTTCAAAGTGTTTGTAGATTTTGTTGTAAAAAGTGTATTGTGTTCGAAAATCTTTTGACTAAGTGTATATAGTGTTTATAGAACAATGTCGAATTCGGAAACGGATACTGCATCTGAGGTTGATATGTGGGGACCACCACGAAAAAGGTCCAAAAGGTCGCATTTTTCTGCTGAAGAGAAAGAGATAATTTTGAACACTTCTCGAAAAGAATTGGAAGAACATCCTGATTTATCGAAAAGAGACTTAGTAGGAATTGTTTCAAAATCCTCAGGGGTGAGTGATTCATCTGTGTCCAGAATGAAATCCCAACGATTTTCTAGAAATCGTGAATGACGACAGTTTGCCAAATTTCAAAAGAACAACGTTCTATAAATTATTGAAAAAATGGAATTCAAGTTCAAAAACGTGGTCCTGATAGTCTACTGATAGATAGGGATGAAATAATTGTGTGAAGAAGAGATTATTTGAAGAAAATCCGCTCATTAAGGGAACAAGGCAGAAAAATTTATTATCTGGATGAGACATGGATAAATAAACTGAACGATTGTGTGAAATCTCCTCGATTCGACTCTGGACGGAAAGTAAATATACGAGAACCATCCTATCGCTGCGCCAAACTTGTTTATATTGCTCCTTCTTAGATTTGGACAGATACATAATTCGAATCTGTCTCCCTCTGGGAGAATGAGTGGGAGAGAGAGATCCGTATTTATGTTCTGTGTCCGTTTTCTCTCGCTCCACTCCGGATTGGTAATACCTTAGACAAAGGAAAAAAATCCAACTTTGCAGGTTTTCCGCCATTTACCTTTTTTTTTTCAAAATTTCACACCACAATTGAATTGAGCCCTAAAAAATACTAAGATGTGACCAGTAACCGCCATTTCAAATGTCACGCATAGCTCACCACAGCGATCAGAATATTGCTCAATGTTGACATTAAACACCCTGTATCTCGGTTATGCGTCGAAAACGGGGTATACGTATGTCATAAGGCAAAAATGACTTCCTCGGTGTCATCTACACGGCTATATATGTTTGTCCAGTTTATGGTGAAACACCCTGTATAGGTAATGGGCTGAGTTGAGTTGATTCCACCAAAATTTATATCATTCTCTAGCTCAACATTTCCAAGCATTATCGGCCGATAAAACACTGTCTGACTGTCGATTCACCCTGTATGATTCCTGTGCTGGTGAGTCCATTCGATGCCGTCGATCATCCGAGTTTTTATGGAAGTATGTTTATTGCAAATAAATATTGAAGAATCGGACATAAAATAGTAGATCTGATTGCATCTCATCATCAGTATACAACTTCGTCTTGCAGTATTTCAAAAGTCGACCAAAGAACGTTCCCTGAACCGGAAGATAATCTGTTGTCACCACACAAATTGGATTGTTCTCGATTTATTACACTCTGCGGTATTTTATATTTGTTGTGTTTGTTCTCCCGAGTTCAGTTGATTTATTTTGTTATCGACATTTGGCATTTATGCAGAGAAATATAGAATAGTTGCAGAATATCTGTCTTTGTATTCGGATTCTTATCTACCTAAGGATATGGATGTGATTTCTTGAATCGGGAAATACAATAACTAATAACAGTAATAACTTTTACTTAACACATAAATAGGATTTTTTTAGTGCTCGTTCTACCTATCACAAAAATTAAACGTGGGCTATCTCATTTTGTCACGATGTCTGTATTATTCGAATTTTGGGAATGTCTCAATAAACTAGGTTCGACTCACTGATGACGAATCCGTGGTCAAATTCGTTTTGAAAATTGTCAAATTTTTTTTTCTTTGGATTCCTGAATGCGAATCTTGGTAGATGGATCTACTTACAAGATGGATGGTAATTTTTTTACAGCTATGTCGACCAAATCACGATTCTGATCAATTCGGGATCGTAGATTACGAATATGCATGTGAATAGTTTTTTCCTAGGTGTGATACTTTTGGAAATTTTAATTATTTGTGCGAAATTTCCGAAAAGTTAGTCATTTTTGTAGGTCTGTATCTGCCTGAAAAATTACACTGGACGAATCCGATTTTTTTACGGTAATTATAGGTACTGAATTTTTTTGAAAATACCTGATCGCATATTCTTAATTTATGCCCTCGAATCAGCGAATACCGCAATTTTAATTGGTGGTGATCCGAGCAAAAAAAAATTCCCAAAAACGCGAAATTTTGCCAAGATATATTTTTTTCGGATCGTCACCAAAGTTTTTGCCTTCACTTATTCTAGGGCGGAGAGTAAGTATATGCAATCCGATATTTTCAAAAAAATTTAGTTTTCTAGTAATGATCATCGGAAAATCGTCCAGCGCAATTTTTCAGGCAGATACAGCCCTACAAAAACGATTATTCTCCACATATTATTTTCGATAGTAAAATACACTGAAGAAAAAACTAATTACTTATTCGTAATCTATGACTTAATTAATAAGAATCCTGACCTTGTTCGACATAGCTGTAGTAGCTATTTAATCAACTAGTTTATTAATTTAAATCGATTTCATTTCGAAAGTTCATTTTTTTCTTTCGAAAATAAGAACAAATGAGCCAACTCATGCTTTTGTTTTATTTCAAACGAAAGACCAGTGAAAATGGTTCAACTTCCGATTGAAAGTGAATCTACAGATAATTTCGTTCAGAGGTTCAGAAAAACAAGTAAAACAACTTGAAATACGGAATTGGCAGAAAATGGCCAGATTCAAATATATGGCGGGAAAAACTTCCTGCTTTACCCGCATATTCACTAATTTCATAGTTCAGCGATTTTCGGATAGAGAGCGCCATTGTACATTTCATTCATAAGGATATATTATTACATATTCATAGAACCATTGTTTAAGGATCCTTAAACAATGATAGAACTTATAGTGATAATGTATCATAAGTTCTATCATTGTTTAAACAATGGTTCTATGGAGAAATTCCATAAAATGCACGGTGGCGCCTCTATCGGATTGGTTTTCCTACTCGCTCCGAATGGCGACCTCAAGCTCCCTATGGAACAATGCGAAAAATTCATAGAGGGAATATTGGACATGTTGCCAGCCAGAGAGAGAGATCCGAATTATTAGATTTACTGTGTCCGCTCCACCTCGGAAAGGGAATACCGAATGCTCCTATTAATTGATGATTTCGAGTGCGTTAAAATCTTAGGTATAGAATAACCGCTGAATCAGCTTTTATTCTATGGTCAATGGAAAAAAAAAATTTCGTACTTAAGGTCGCCGTTTGAAGCGCGTAGGACATCTCATCCGATAGAGGCGCCACCGTGCATTTTATCACAGAATACTGTGATTTTATGGAATGTCTCCATAGAACTTACATTATCTCTATAAGTTCTATGAATATCTCTCTAATTATGAATGAAATGTACTATGGCGCTCTCTATCCGACAATAGCTGAACTATGAAATTAGTGAATATGTGGGTAAAACAGGAACTTTTTCCCGCCATATTTTAAATTTGGCCATTCTCTGCCAATTCCGCATTTCAAGTTGTTTTTCTGAACGAAATTATCTGTAGATTCACTTTTAATCGGAAGTCGAACTATTTTCATGGGTCTTCCGTTTGAAATAAAACAGAAGCATGAGTTGACTTATTTTCTTCTGTTTTTGAAAGAAAAAAAAGAACTGTTAAAATGTAATGAATCTCAATCATCTCATTAAGAACTCCAATCCTTTCTGAGCTCACCCACAAAATTCCAGTTCTCAAAGTGAAACCATTCTCAAATGCAACTTGAAATAAAAACACACTACATTGAACGCCCACCTTAAGGTTGGTGCTTTTATGAATTTATGGTCATTATATTCATATCAAAATAATAAACAAGTATTAATTTTTTTCAACATCTAAATCTCGAAATGACCCCTTCTATAACCCCGCCAAGAATGATAAGAACTTATTTATGTGTCAAGGGTCAAAAGTTGTCTCATTGAAAACATTAAATTTCTCTTCAATTAGTGTTCTGTAATTACCGGAACAAAATGGTCAAAAATAGGTGAGATACATTTGTTATTGTTTTCATTCACAATATTTGCCAAATCTATAATTGATATTCAAAACATGCCAAATTAAAAGCAAAATTTTCTAGCCATCTATACATATTTAGTCGCTATCTCAATGTATTTGTTTTTCTGATTTGTTGATACATTTTGGAAAAACAATAATAACTAGGTATATAGATGGCGTGATTCAGTTCGTTTAGTTGAGACAACCTGGGAAGTAACAGAAGTAACATATTTTCGTATTTTTCGCAGGCTTCATCCACTGAAATTCATAATCGGGTGGACATCCCTGTTCCTCGGCGTCTTCTGTGTTCCATTCCCCGTAAATCTTGGAAAAACCATAGAAATTGATAAAACGATAAATTTAAATAATTTTCGAGTAGACAACGACAAATCGTCATCGTTATTCTCGCCTCATCAACTGTTCATTCCGAAGAATGGGAAAACGAAACTGGAATCAAACCCAAAGGATTCGGTCACATTAAAAAACGTGACATGGATCAACAGGAAAATCAGTCCATCGGATCTCGGTGTATTAAACGAACTCTATGGCCTAGAAAGCCTTGCTTTCATTCGAACATCAGGAGTTATAATTCTATCAAGGAATTTTTTCGAAAATATGGGTGAATTGAAGGAACTAGTTGTGCATCATAACCATCGTGTTCTTCTAGAAGAAGGATCTCTTGGAAACCTAAAAAAATTACAAATGCTTTCTGCTGATAATCAAACATTGACGTCAATCACTTCATACACATTCAAGAATTGTAAGAATCTCCAATACCTTTCATTAAGTAACGGTTTTCTAGGAGAGATTCAATCGAGGGCTTTTGAACATTTAAAAAACCTGGTCACCATCAATTTGATCAAGATGTCTTTGAAATATCTCAACGAAAAGACCTTCAACGGTTTACCCCTATTGAATACGATAGATTTGTCTGGTAATGAGCTTTATCAAATATCAGGTGGTGAGTTCAACAATCTTCCTAAACTGTGGACACTGAACCTGGAGAGGAATAATCTTCATTCGTTAAACGCAGAAATGATTACGCAAAATTTGCCACATCTCATTATTTTTGCTATTTCAGAGAACAAATTTTCATGTGTAGAAAAAGTAAAAGTGAACAGTATTTTGTTGAGTAACAACATTTCATCATTCAATGAGAAGGATCTGAGTAGGTGTAGATATTCGCCGGGTAGAATTCAAATTTTTTCATCGTAACGTTCAGGTCTTTCGATTGCTGATATATAAAGGTTCGTTTATACTGGCCCGTAACTTATGCCCTTAAAAATTGTTCTCTTGAGGGAATAAGTTAAAGTTCGGGTATAAACCATAGCATGAAATTTCTATGTTTAAGTTACGGGCCAGTATAAACGACCTGTAAGTATATTTTTGTGAACATGTATCAGAGCTTTATCCCTCTCTAATAAAAGGGGGAAAATAAACCAGTTTGAAACAATCAACTCGTGATTAATTACTAATTATACAAACATTACAGAACGTTATAAAAAATTCTAGGTCTCTTGTACCAAAGACGAACGATAACCGAGTTTCATCTGTGGTTCTACATCAATCATTTTATTATGTTCTGTGCCTCTGTCGATTTAACCTAACTTTTCTTATATACGTCAAAACTACTCAAATTCAAATTTCAAATCAAATATCTAAAGAATATTTTGATGTGCCCTATTTGCAAGTGAAAGATGGAGTGATAAGAATACCTGGAGAATGTTTCCTGCAATTGTAGCCGTGCATTGTGGAGCTGGACTTCATAGCGCTCAATATCATTCAGAATATAATAAATTGTGCAAAAATGCATGTATTAAAGGTATAGAAACTTTGAAAAACGGCGGGTCAGCTTTGGAAGCAGCGAGGGACGCAATAATTGTGCTTGAAAATCATCCAAGAACAAATTGTGGCTATGGTTCAAATTTAACGATAAATGGTGAAGTTGAGAATGATGCATCAATTATGAGTGGAGAAACTTTATTATACGGAGGCTGTGGAGCAGTTAAAAGAGTTAAAAATCCGATAGAGTTAGCATATGATCTTTGTGTAAAACAAACCCAAGAAAATGTACTGGGTCTCATTCCGCCTTGTCTTTTAGTTGGGACTGGTGCTTGCGACTATGCAAAAAGTATTGGACTTAAAATAGTAAGTAAAAAGGCTATGATCAGTAATATTTCGGCTAAAAGGCATAAAAAATATTTTGAAATATATGAAGAAGCGATTAAAGATCAAGAAGAAAATCTTTTGCTAGATACAGTAGGGGCCGTTTGCATGGATTCTAACGGTAATTTCGCTGCTGCCAGTAGTTCCGGAGGAATTCTTCTGAAAAAATCTGGTAGAGTAGGTCAGGGTGCCCTTTACGCAAGTGGAACTTGGGCAGATAGCAGTTGCAAAGATACAGAACCTTCAATTGCAGTTTGCACAAGTGGTTGTGGCGAACATTTGGTGAGAACACAACTTGCCAAAGAAATCGCATACGATTTGAAAGAAGGAGATTGCCCCACAATGGGCCTGTATAAATCTATAACTGAAAAATTTATGAACTCCAGATTTTTACAGAATGTGGACAAAAAATTATGCGGTGTTCTAGTTTTAAGTAAAAACAATGACGAAATTTCATTTTTATGGGGACACAGCTCGGAAACTATGAGCATTGGCTATATGAAAAGTGATGATAAGAGACCATCTGCTTTCATTTCGGAATTGCCTGTAAAGTCCAAAGTTGGTGAAATTGTAAACGTAGGTGGGCATCACTACTGTGTTAATAAATAACGGACAGAGGAATTTTATCATTGTGTTCTAACAATACTTTGAATCGTTTTATTTTAAAATGTCAGCTGTATGCAGGATAATTAAAGATTTTTAGAATTTTCAAGGTATTCCTATATTTTAGGTTTTAATCCAGTTTGTGAAATGAGAAAACATAGTGAAATAAGAATAAAATTTGGACAATTTTAATTTAATTCCTCAATAATACATTGCCAATGTTTGAATCTTGTGTGTATTCTCATCGGATTAAATATCGTCAATTTTATTAAAATCTTGTTCGAATTGATTTTCATAATAATTCAATTTCTTCTCGATGTTTTGAAAATGCAATGTGTTGTTTAATAGGACTCGTATTATGACATTCATATGAAAATCAATTCAAACAAGATTTTAATAAAATGGACGATATTTAATCCGATGATAATACGAGCCTTGATAAAGAATCACACGAGATTCGAAACGTTGGCGATGTATTATTGAGGAATTAAATTAAAATTGTCCAAATTCCTGTTAAAGTTATTTCACTATTCGAAACATGGACGTCACCAATCATCAATGAGAAAACATAGTTGTAAAGTATATTTTTAGACACCGCCATATAAAACTTGAAAGTACCTTATTCTTCTGTTGAAATGGTTGCTGATCTCTTTTTAGAACTTTTCTGAAGAATTGAGTTAGAATTTGTGTATGTTTCGAGATATATCTTTGAAGTATATGAAAAATCAAAACCTTACCCTTCCTAGGTGTTCTTTCCGAGTTCGATGATTGAAATAAAACAAAAATCTCATTTGTTCAACAAAATTAGTATTATATATTTATAAATAAAATAAAAACCTAAACAAACCATTCTCAACAACTCCAAGAAATAATTATAGCGAAAATAAAACTTATATGTTATTTCACAAGTTCAAAATAATGACTTCATTGTCGGATACTGTGTTGGGTTGCCTCGAATTATTTTCCTCCTTTCACATAAAAAAAATTGTAATAAAAGTAAATAACAATTTTCGAAGAAAAATTGGGTTAACTCTAATTTATATATAGTATATACACATCTAAAAAAATACATTGCAAGAGAACTACATTTAAGATTTTCATACAAGTCCATCTAGATATACATATATACAAGACAATTGAAGGATGCAATTTCTATTTCTATCGTAGT
Organism: Adalia bipunctata; assembly: GCA_910592335.1. NCBI lineage: Eukaryota > Metazoa > Arthropoda > Insecta > Coleoptera > Coccinellidae > Adalia > Adalia bipunctata. Next base: position 26,358,387 of record OU342950.1, read on the forward strand.
GATCTCGAAAATGGCGAGTTGGTACAGGACATTTCTTTGGAATGCTGGATCGCAATTTTATCATTATTGGTATTATACAAATTTAGAAAATAATCAGTTAAAAGGTGTTTGGAAAAGGGGAGCATGTTCAACTTCAGGAATGTGATGAGGAATATAATGGGAAAGATTTTCCTACTTTTGGAAGGAAAAAATATCTCTTCCCTTTCCTCCTGTAGCAGATGGACTAGATTTTCACCTAAAATTATTTGCACAAAGGGGAAGAGTCTCTGTGTGTATCCTACAAACTTTTCATTGAGTGGACTAACGAACAACTTTATAATTTTTTATGATATAGCAAGCCGAAATTTCAAAAATAAAAATCAATCAATTGAAAATATGTCCCGAAAAGCCTACAATTCAACAATTATTCTTGCACTTCAATTCGATATTATTTCTACACCCTGTACCATGACGAAGAGGTTAAATAACGGGAGTAAAGGAAAATACAACTTCTACAACATCCTCTTAAGCCCAATAGGATTGAAAATATTGTCATATAGATATAAACATTAGTAACTGTTTAGGATTTCAACAAATCGATATAATAAAATCACTGTAATCTTGTTAACAAACTTCAACTGCTCTCTCCCCACCCTTCTAGGAATCTCTGAAAAAAAAACGAAGGCTGACTCATTCACTGCCGAAATACAGGAAAATGATTAATTCTTAAAAGTAAAAGTTCTTGCCAATTAGGCAATGAAACGACCTGTCAAATATTTTTGAGGTTAGTGCTGGTGGGCAAAGAACTGGCTAACCAGCGAACTCTCAGAAACCTTTTGAGGTTATCACTAGTGGAATAATGACATGATTTGAATCGAATTTGTGACAAACGTTTTCGAGACTTACCTCAACATCTTATCCATAAGATTCTTAAGCCTTGCTTCTTTAGACGACGGCACTAGTTTCTGCACCATTTCGCTCACGAAAATTTCACTTATTCCGGGACTCTTTTGCTCCGCAAAGTCGAAGGCGTTCTTCAGCTCGTCTAGCACGTCGTTCGACTTGTGAGGCGCATCCGGACCCCTGCCATTATGGTGAGACGATTTCTTCTGCAACTGCAACAAAAATATTTCGACGTCAGAAAGTTGTATTGCAGGGTGGACAAAATTCGATTCGAAAGTAAACCCTTACATCTGATATAATGGGATAGATGATGTTCGACAACCATATGGACCGGTTGTACCCCACCTTCCCGCTAGAGTTCGTCCTCTCCCTAGTTCCAGTCTTTTTGATTATTTTCTTATCGCTCTCCGAATCGCCCCTCTCCCTCGGATCCGAAGCGTTCTGGGCCACTTCCCTAGAAACCTTCTTCTCCGTCTCCATCTCCTTCCTCTCCCTCTTGTACTCCAAGTCCCTTTCTCTCTCGAACTCCCTCTCCTTTCTGTCCGGTGAAGACACGATAGACTTAGGCCTGGAGGGCGTAGGTCTATCGGCCTTGTGATGGTTCAAGTTCGAGTCTCTGGGGGGAGATTTCGACAGGTAGATGCCGCCGGAACATCCGTTCTGAGACGTTTGGTTGTTGTGTTGCTGTTGTTGTAGCTGCTGCTGCTGCGCGTTCGAGTAGGGGCTGCTCATGTTGTTGTCGTTAACCGAGACGTTTATGGGCATGTTTCCTCTTACCGTCATGATCCAAGGGTCGTCGCGATCGTGGTCTTGTTTCGGTTCCTCGCTGCTGGGAAAAGAATCCGTTAATGGTACCAATTAGGAAGCTAAACGATGCGACATCTGGTGGCGTTCAAGCGAGTACGTGGGATTTTTTTTGACATTCGATTTTATCTCGAAAAAAAAATTATGATATTGAAATTGGCGCAGCCGGAGGAGAATAAATGAACTCTCAAAGTCTAATGTATACTCTATTCACTTTTCTAAAGTATCCCGGTAGGCTATGATTCAGGTTTATCAAGTTCTTTTACTTAAAACTGACGCAGGTAGGCACTCGTGAAAGTCAAATAATTCTGAGAGACGTTGCCGAGGCTACTTTCTATTCATTCTTTTATAACTTTGTAAATGGAGTTATACTCTGTTCAAATGTAAGAAGGAGCAATAACAACATGTTTGGCGCAGCTGTAGGAGAGCCATCGTAAAGTTTCTTTCCATCCAGAGTCGAATCGAGGAGATTTCACACAATCGTTCTGTTTTAACTGAACTTGAATTCCATTTTTTTTTCAATGATTTATAGAACGTTGTTCTTTTGAAATTTGGCAAACTGTCGTCATCATTCACGATTTCTAGAACTTTAGAAATCGTTGGGATTTCATTCCGGAAAAAAAAACTGTGGACAATTCTTCTGATAAGGTTCTTATCGAACTGATCAACCGAATCGATTATTTTTAACGACTGGGCTCTCCTCTTAGGTGGCGTCAATGTTTTATTCTCTTCATATTCTCTGATAATACAGCTGAATCACTCACCCCTGAGGATTTTGAAACAATTCCTACTAAGTTTCTTTTCGATAAATCAGGATGTTCTTCCAATTCTTTTCGAAAAATGTTCAAAATTATCTCTTTCTCTTCAGCAGAGAAATGCGACCTTTTGGACCTTTTTCGTGGTGGTCTCCACATATCACCCTCAGATGCAGTATCCGTTTCCGAATTCGACATTGTTCTATAAACACTATATATGTATATATATTTTGTCAAAAGATTTTCCAACACAATACACTTTTCACAACAAAATCTATAAACACTTTGAACAGCTAGACCTTCACAGTAGCTCTAGGTATTTCAACTGGTCTTGTCAATTGAAAACTTCGATATTTATGCAAATAAAGATAGCTTTTATCCATTAAGGTAAAGGACCCAAACCTGGCGTGTCCTGGAATTACCTTGTCGGAATCTTGAGCAGCCGACAAAGAGTTTCTTACAAAATAATATAAAATTTTGGACCGAAACTAAATATATTTCGCATATTACAAGTAAATGACCATTATAAATTTGAACAGAGATCTTTTACGAGTCTCGTCAATAATTGAAAACTTCGATATTTATGCAAATCAAGATGGCTTTCACCCATTAGGGAAAAGGACCCAAATCTGGTGTTTCCCGGAATTACTTTGTCGGAATCTTGCAAGATTCAAGATTCCTACCCAAATCTCTAAAACTCTGGTGTTTCCTGGAATAAACTTGCCGCAATCTCGAGCATCCGAAAAATAAATTATTTAGTAGATAATAATATAAAAACAAAATAGGGTACGTCGGATATAAAATGTTTATGACAGTTGCAAATCATAACAGAAATTTTGCACTAGAGTTTTTGAGAAAAAAAGTTCTAATGTGGGAATTGCTGGCTCAAATTATTGAATCATTTCTATCCAGTACCATCCACAGTCCGAGTACGATTCTGGCAGTCTCTTAGGGCAGTCGAAGAGAGCGTTGTTATCACCGTTTGACCAATAGGAGCTTTATTGTGCGCAAACCAGACGATTCTGTTTGTTTACAAAGCTCCTTCTTATATTCGAACGGACTTTAGTTCTTTTAAGGTTTAACTGTGACACAGGTTTTGTAGTACTACTATATTTTCATACTGGAGTATTTCAAGTTGTGCAAAAGGGCATTTAAATGTCTTCTGTAGGCTAATTTCTTGAGAATTTTGAAAAGTGTGGAATTCCATAGTTCAGAAGTTTTTTGTTGGGTTATTCAAATACTTTTTTCTTTTTTCGAATAACCCATCACAAAGTAACGCCCTATTCGGTCCATTATTTTTCAGTAAAATTTCAACACTTGATTCTTGATTTCCGTACAAGAAAATAGCATCACTGAATCTTCCAACCATGTTTATATACGTGAAATATTTCCAGTATAAACAGAGAAAAATTTTCTTCAACATTCGCCAGCTCGTTGGAATTATTGAATTCACCTAATATTTTCTTGAATTCATTATTTTCCCAAAGTGAAAAAATATTTTGATTGATACGTATTTACTACGATCTCTACGTAGAAAGGACAACGTTGCTTATTTACCTGACAGGAAAATGACTATAACCTAACATTTTCAAAATATACGCGATGATATGTGTCAGAATGTCATGGCCAACCAGGATACTTTATAAAAGTGAATTGAATGGAGTATATGAATCAACACAATCTTCATTCAGACAGACACTTATTGCAAAAAAAAAAAACACTGACGTGACCTAGGAGCTTTTAAGCGCGTTCATGAAGCCACAGTACATTAAATGACAGCTGTCAAAGACTTTGACTTCAATTGTTCAAGTACAAATTGCTAGGTTCAGAATTTCTTTGAGAATAAAGGATTTAAATCTAAGTGGAACTGCAGTATGTTATGTGAAGATCTTTTCTTTCAGACTGATATAGAAATAACGGCATATGGAAATCTAATTTCGAAAAAGTTTCAAAAGGTACCGTCACTCAATTTCCAGTTCATATGACCACAAAAAGCACTACCAGTAATAGATTTCAGTGAAAATAAAGGTTATTATTAAAAAAAAAAAAAAATATTGTTAGTTTCTGCAAAAATAATATGGCAAATCCATGATGAAACTTTTTCAGTCCCGTTCTTCGAAAATGGTCTCTGCGTTCTGAAATTAAAACAGGCAAACACTAAAAATTCTACTCACGAGTCTGAACTCTCAGAATCCGGTTCGCTCTCCTCGTTTCTTGTACATTTCCATTTCTTATATCTATCGATAAGATCGATCAGGTACGAATTTTTCTTCGCCTTCCTAATGAAAGGATATTTCAGCAGTTCCTTGGCCGTTGGCCTATTTTCCGGATCTTTGTTCAGGCAAGCCTCGACGAAATCCTTGAATATCTTCGAATAACTACCGGTCAGTTGGGGCGGATTGTTCTTCGGAATGAGGAAAAGCACGCGCATCGGGTGCATCTCCGAGTTGGGGGGCTCCCCTTTGGCCAGTTCGATGGCTGTGATGCCCAGGCTCCAGATGTCCGCCTTCGAGTCGTACGCAGACTGTTTTATGACCTGTGGAAGCACAACAAATTGAACATGGACTTTATATCTAAGATATCTGCTTCATTTGGACATCCTGTATAGTCATTGTTCTCACAAGCACGATATTAACCACCATATTGAGATAAATCACAAATTAGTTCATTTACCTCCGGAGCCATCCAGAACGGTGTCCCCACAAAGGTGTTCCTTTTGCTTGTCGTGTTGGTCAACTGCCCAGCCACGCCGAAATCCGCCAATTTAACGTCGCCCATTTCGCTCAGCAGCACGTTGGCCGCCTTTATGTCCCTGTGAAGTTTACGTTCGCTGTGCAGATAATCCAGTCCTTTGAGCACCTCCCGAAGAATTATGGCGATGTGCATCTCCTCGAAATTACCGGCCTTCATGAGGTCCAGGGCGGACCCGCCGCCGAGGTATTCCATTATGATCCATAGCTTGGTGCCCTGAATCAAAAAACAAAACGATATTATGCGGATACATGTCATCTTCTAGGTGTCTGTACCTTCAGGTGTGATCCGTAGTACTTGGTGACGTAGGGGGAATCGCACTGGGACAGGACCATGATCTCCTGCTGTATGTCCTCGATTTCATCTTCAGCCTCCTCCAAATCGATTATCTTGATAGCGACCACTTGTGTGGTTCTATTGTCGATACCTTTGAATACTTCGCCGAATGATCCTTTGCCAATCCTCTCTTGTTTCGTGAAAATTAGCTCCGGATCAACCTGCTGCAAGAAAGAAAAGAGTCGTCAGTTAACAACACTTTTCATTCATAATTTCAATTCACGAAAAATTCATAATTTTTACTCAAATAGTGAAATGTTTTTTTTTAATTCCATCATATAATCGGAACACACTATAAAGTGATGAATTAAATGGGGTGAATAAACTCAAACAAAGAAACGTACACCACCTTGTTTGAAATCCAGGAGTCCATTTCACTGAACAGATAAGGATCTTAACAGTTAAATATTATGATTAAATATTTGTTTGTTATTGATTTGTTCCAACATGTATATTAATATTTGTTTGAGATAGATGTTCATATGAGTAAGCAGCCAAGATTGTGGATATTTAATAGTTTAATACCAAAAATAGATACCAGAGGATTTTCTGATATATGAAAAATGATATGATTAATTAGATATTTAACCTCTTATCTACATCAGCCTCAACCAGTATTATAAAAATAATATTGAAGGGGCATTTTGGGTTGAAAATTGAAAAAAAAATCTCGAATATGTGGCACATCTGCCACATTTTTGAGAATTCTCAAAGTGAGGACAACAAATATTTTCTGTTCAAATTATCGACAAGCATATATCAGGAATAATCGAAAATTCGGCACTACCGTCCAACATTTTCGAAAATACTTAGCTTGAGATCTTGCATAAAATTATAAACTTTGAGGTCAGGTCATTGATCACTCATAGGTTCGGTTGGTGACAACAAAGAAAATACATATTCTTTTTAACAACATTGAATATCAAAGAACTCATAACGTAATCATTTACTAAGCAAAGGTGGAAATAAAACATTTTAAAGTGATATCATGAAATTTTAATGAATTATGTGCAACATTCATTGGAATTAGATAATAAATAACAAGGAAATAAAGAAAGTGGTTTTGAGTGTGTGGCCTGGTATTCCTGTTCATGAATAATTATAAAACTATCACTACCAATTTCTTATCAGAAGAATGAGGGAAAAGCCCCTTCTCTATCCAATAATTAGAAGCTAATCTACATTCCCCAAAAATTTCCCAACAAATTGATAAACAATCATCAAGTTAATGACTTCTTTGTTTTTAACACTCAGTATTAGACTCTTCTCAACCGCAAATTATACTCGATAAAGTATTGATGTTTATGATAAAAAATAATAAGATTTATTTTTCCGAAAAGGTGAAATAATGAAAATAAATTACCAAATTAAACTCGTGTTATCAAAGTAACTATTGCAAAGGTTCTAATCCGACCTCTTTATACATTACAGTTGATTTTCTATTTGCAAACAAGAAAATTGTTCAATCTAATGAATATGATAGAACCAAACAAGGTAATGTAAGGTGCAAATTCCCATTTGAGAACGATATCGTTGGTTCGTCAAATGAAGCGTAGAAAGATTAATAGTTTCTAATGATTTTTTTTCTCAAAGTGAGGACAACAAATATTTTCTGTTCAAATTATCGACAAGCATATATCAGGAATAATCGAAAATTCGGCACTACCGTCCAACATTTTCGAAAATACTTAGCTTGAGATCTTGCATAAAATTATAAACTTTGAGGTCAGGTCATTGATCACTCATAGGTTCGGTTGGTGACAACAAAGAAAATACATATTCTTTTTAACAACATTGAATATCAAAGAACTCATAACGTAATCATTTACTAAGCAAAGGTGGAAATAAAACATTTTAAAGTGATATCATGAAATTTTAATGAATTATGTGCAACATTCATTGGAATTAGATAATAAATAACAAGGAAATAAAGAAAGTGGTTTTGAGTGTGTGGCCTGGTATTCCTGTTCATGAATAATTATAAAACTATCACTACCAATTTCTTATCAGAAGAATGAGGGAAAAGCCCCTTCTCTATCCAATAATTAGAAGCTAATCTACATTCCCCAAAAATTTCCCAACAAATTGATAAACAATCATCAAGTTAATGACTTCTTTGTTTTTAACACTCAGTATTAGACTCTTCTCAACCGCAAATTATACTCGATAAAGTATTGATGTTTATGATAAAAAATAATAAGATTTATTTTTCCGAAAAGGTGAAATAATGAAAATAAATTACCAAATTAAACTCGTGTTATCAAAGTAACTATTGCAAAGGTTCTAATCCGACCTCTTTATACATTACAGTTGATTTTCTATTTGCAAACAAGAAAATTGTTCAATCTAATGAATATGATAGAACCAAACAAGGTAATGTAAGGTGCAAATTCCCATTTGAGAACGATATCGTTGGTTCGTCAAATGAAGCGTAGAAAGATTAATAGTTTCTAATGATTTTTTAAAGTCGATCAATAAAATACATTTGATGAAAGTTCACAGCAAGTATATCAATATTGGACATACCTCATTGAAGGCCATAATGAAGGTAGTTTGACGTCTTCAGTCCCTGATGGGAAAATAGTTTCACAAGTATACACTTGATTTTCACCGAAATCCCAGTAATACTGTGGGTTTCGATAATAGGAACAATTTATTCCATGAACCAGACTAAACAATTATCCTCTTCTTTTGAACTCAAGAATATGATTATAGGACAAATCATCACGTAGAGTGTTGCACGAATTAAAACACCCGTTAATTGAATTTAGCGTCACAAATCTAATACCGATCCACTGATACCCGTTGTAGTTCTAATTCGACCGAAATTAAAATATTTATCCAAATTGTAAACTCCTCACAGTTTTATTTTTGTAGACATCTGATTTTTCTATAACGCCATATTAACTCTGGCGCATAGAAATACAAATAATGACAAGGTCATAGAAAGGAGGTCTTAAATAAGATTCCTATTTTATGAGAAAATTCATGTAATGTATGAATTGTTCATTGGCTGCAAATATTGAGTGGTTTCTTTCTTAAAAATTCATAAATAATTACTACAATTTCCATATAACGTCTAAAAGACAGTGCCCCCTTTGAAGCGGCAACAAACAATACACGATCAACGTTATTAGGGTCATCAACTATTTATTTTCTATGGGCTGAAAGAAGAACAGGTGCCCAGGTGGCGGATTTTTTACAGAAGGTGTAGAAAATTGACATGTGTCAACGAATAGCAATAAAATAAATTTATTATTTATGTTCTGTGCGAGTTGATCATGGGAAACGCGGATTTTGATTCTGCAGACGAGGATAGGGATGAAAATGCTGATGATTACTATGCTTTCTTAAATATTCCTAAAGAAGTAAGCTGCTTATGTAATGAGGAATCCATAATGTGTGCAACAAAATGTTACATGCGTTTGATATACCGGTTTAACCTATTCGAAAAATTATGCAATTCAATTTGTAGGCTACCAAAGAGGAAATAAATAATGCCTACAGACGACTCAGTCGGATGTACCATCCAGATAAGCATCTGGATCAGAATCTTAAAATTAAAGCTGAAATATTGTTCAACAAAACTAAAAGAGCTTATGAAGGTATAAGCCTATACAAGCAATTCAATCATACTTTCTTTCAATTTTCGTTGTCAAAAAGCTCATAATCGAATTATTGCAGTTCTTTCGGACCCTCACCGTAGAGCAATATATGATTCTCTAGGTGTGAAAGGACTTGAAACGGAGGGTTGGGAAATAGTGAGGAGACAAAAAACACCTGCTGAAATAAGAGCAGAATATGAACAACTGGCTGAGGAGAGAGCGGAAAGATTGAAGCAACAAAGGACAAATCCTACTGGAAATGTTACCATTGCTGTGAATGCAACAGATTTTTTTAATTCTTACGATGAACTAGAAGATGATTATGAAGAGTAGGTCATTTCAATGAACCATAAATGTCTGTAATTTAATGAAATTTGAAGTGATTTTAGTTTACCAAATATTGAAGTGTCCTTGATGCAATTTTCACAATCTATTGATTTCCCACTCACACAAAAAGACACATGTACATTGTCAGGTCAGTTACACACACAAAACGGGACAGGTGGAGGTGGAATTAACTGTAGTTGGAGACATATATTCTCTCATCGTAGCTGGGCGGAAGTTGAAGTGACTGCAGGTAATTGTCAGTGGAAATATTTGGAGAAACATTAATATTCTGCCATTTTTCTGAAGGAAATGGACCAGCCTTATCCTTTCGAGGATTTAGAACCTTAACAAAAAGGTTTTTTTTGAATGGGGGTACAGTAATACAATTCACACCTGAAGGAATAAAACCAGGGCTTATGACCAGTAAGTTTACCAAAATTTGAGTGAAATTTGCAATAAAACTATTTGTTGCATTTATTTTTCCATGTAGTTGAAATATGATTTATCATTTGATTTTAGCACTCGCAATGCAAATCGATAGACATTCAGTAGGTTACTTGACCTATCATGGGGGTATTCGATCTTTGTTTTCCACTTCTATAGTGAGAGATACAGGTAAGAGAAATGTTCAATAAGAAAATGGTCTATTTGAGTAATTTTGTGATTATCCATTGTGCTATTTCTTTTTCAAAGTTGTCAGTGAAAGAAACACATATTGAAAAATCTTTTTTGCGATTTATCTGGTAAAAGATTGATTATTGCAGAATTTAATCACTTCAATTTCGCAATTCAGTTGGGTCTACCTCATTCACATGTTACTTTCAACTATACAAGGAAAATACTTAGCCAAGAAATGAAATTGAAACTGGTCATAAAGTGAGTACTGCATAATATAACCTCGAATTATTTCATAAATTTTAATAAACCTTCACAGAGTTGGTACATTCGGGGGTATGCTTGAATATGGAGCTGAAAAGAAGGTTTCAAAACACAGCAATCTGTCTTTTGCTGTAGTAGTGGGTGTCCCTACTGGTGTAAAGCTCAAAATCCGGCTAACGAGGGCAAATCAAATATACAATTTCCCTATTCATTTGTGCGAGGAAGTGCTACCCGCTCCTGTTTTTTACGCAACTGTGGTACCCATTGTAGTTTACACTATAGTTAAGAAAGGGGTAGTAGAACCGTTCTTGAAGGAACAGAAGGCCACGAAAGCTGAAAAGCAAAGACAGAATAATTTAAATAATTTGTTGGAGAGGAGAAAAGAAGCGCAGGCTGCTCAAGAATTGATGATGGCTACTCACGATAGGATCAAAACAGAAGAGGAGAATAAGAATGGATTAATTATATTGCAGGCTGTTTATGGAAAATTAATAACAGGTTGAATTTCATTACTTTCAAAATGAATGATTTCAATATGAATTTATTCATTTATCATTTCAGAAAGAAATACAAGATCACATGAAACAAATAATCAGATTCTTGATGTTACTGTTCCAGTTCAATGTTTAGTGAAAGATAGTAAATTGGTGTTACATGAAAATACGAAGGTATTGTTTGTGAATTATTTTTTTTTTTGTTATTCGAGTTATATCTGTTTTTATACAATTTATTTTTGTAGAGTCAACTGCCGGGATTTTTTGATCCAGCAGTTGGGGAAGATAAATTATTGTATATAATGTACACATATAAGCAGTTACCACATGAGGTTACCATTCAGGATAATGAAAGTTTGAGGTTACCGAAAACTGGTGAGTTTGGGACAAACAATGAAAGAGTGTCATTTATATTCACTGAATTTATCTTTCAGCACACCGTACAAATGTTACTTAATGTTTGCAGATTAATGGAACCTAGAATTATACTTGAATAGAGCTGGACTTCAACAGGTAGAGAAGAAAGATTGTATTTATATTTGTATTGTACATAGTTGTATTATCTGATGTCAATACAGTTAAGAATCATTGAAGTTGTTGACAAGAAAAGTCTTGATTCCGTCTTTGTTTTTTTATCCAGTAGCAAATATATAATAAATATGTGATACACCGATCTTTTTATATGATACTAGCTAAGGCCCAAAGTTATACCAAATTGAAGAATGTTGGTTTATCTATATGTTCCTTGGCTGAAAATTACAGCCTATAGACCCGCAGAAGTTGCAGCCACTAATATGCGATAAAGAAACTACTGCCATGTTGAATACAGGTACATCTAGAGGTTTGTTCGAGTATCGATACGATCGAACCATTCGCGATAATATATATCCCAGCCCAGTTGAAGCCAGTGAACTCTATACTACCTGTTATGGTATCCCTAACATAATTTTGCCTCACTTTTCGCTCAAGGCGGATCCATTCCAGATAGTATAGAGTTCACTAGTTGAAGCAGACACAGTATAATGCTGGCCATACACGCTACGGTCTACCGGAGAGGTATACCTGCACAGGTTTAATCCCACACACACGCGCACAGCTTCAATCCCACATACGCTCCGGTTGACCTGCGCAGGTATACCTCTCCGGTAGACCGTAACGTGTATGGCCAGCATAAGGTATATCTACGATAAGGTACTGTGGCAGAGACAACATATCTTTGGTTGAAGATTGAGCTTCCAATTGAATATTTGTGGGGGATATTAGCTGCAGAGACAACCCTGGCTGCAGTTTATTTGCAATTATTCCACAAAATGTTTTCAAAGGAAAATTTACAGTTTACAGTATCGTCAGTATCACAGTTTCATATTTGATATATTGATTGAATTGAATGCATCAAAATGGTTGGTTCTTCAGGTCGCTGAATTCAATAAAAAATATTTCAGAGGGCTATCCAAGATTTTAGAGAAATTATTTTTTTCAAAAATGGCGATTTCAATTCCAACTGTCAGACCATTCGTGTGGGCAAAATATGAGATTTCAACTTTCGGGTGATTCAAGATTCCAAGATGCTACCAACGAAACTACGATTATATTCAGTTATGATCAAGAAGTTATTAATCAGTACGTTGTTATCTAATGAAATATTAGATAAAAAGCACAATGGATAAACGATAAATTCAATGCGAGTCGAAATAAATGTTCATTAGCGCCTGAATTTATTTTTGAATATAATATCAAATAATATATAAATATGCGTCAACTGATAGGTTATCAGAAGCGAACGTAAATGGAAAGTGAAATAAACAAAGGCAGATAGTGCAACAGTAATTAATTTCGTATTTTGACTACGTTTGCTAATGTTATTTTTCAATCTGATATACGTGTCGGTGTAAATTCAAAACGCCAATATATCCTTAGTTCTGTGGTGTGACTCGCTGATTCTAAACGTGGTTACTGGTTCAGTGTTCAGTTAAAGATTACTCTCTGCTTCGGTCATAGACAAAAGACAAAGCGCCTTTGTTTACATATCTAGTGAGCGAAATGCAAATTAACCTGTTTCATTCTTATCTTTTATTCTTATCATGTTATATCAGTTTAGTATGTGCAAATTTAAATCCGGTGATCCTCATCCCTGGAGATGGAGGGTGCCAAATAGATGCAAAACTAAATAAAACAACTTCCGTTCATTATTTGTGCGAAAAACAAACAAGTGATTACTTTAATATTTGGTTGAACATGGAGCTTCTTGTACCCTTTGTCATTGATTGCTGGATTGATAATATGAAGCTCATTTATGATAATATGACTAGAACTACTAGGAATCCTGATGGGGTCGATCTTAGAATACCTGGTTTTGGTGGTACTGAAACTGTTGAATGGTTAGATCCAAGCCACGTCTCCACAGGATCATATTTTCACCCTATCGCTGATTTGTTGGTGAGCCTGGGTCATAAGAGGAATGTTACAGTAAAAGGAGCACCCTATGATTTCAGAAAAGCTCCCAGTAAGTACTTGTTTTGATCAATACAATATCAACAGACAATAATAGTGGAGAGAACATTTCCGAAAAATTTTGATTTTTCAGATGAAAATGGTCAGTATTTTATCGATCTGAAGAATTTGGTGGAAACAATGTATGAAGAAAATAACAAACAACCTGTCATGTTAATAGCACATTCCTTGGGTGGGTTAATGAGTCTACACTTTCTCAATCAGCAAGATCAAGATTGGAAAGACAAGTACATTGAATCCTTGGTTACACTGAGTGGAGCTTGGGGTGGCAGTATGAAGGCTGTCAAGGTGTTTGCTATTGGTATGTGGAATAGTGTTGGTGACCTTTATGAAAACTTTATGGGTTGCATATTTTTCAGGTGATGACTTAGGTTCGTATGCTTTGAGTGAAAGCACAATGAGACTTCAACAAATCACAGCACCAAGTTTAGCCTGGCTCTTACCTTCTCCCCTCTATTGGAAAAGCAACGAAGTACTTGTCCAGACTGATAAGAAAAATTTCACACTTAATAATCTGAAGGAGTTCTTTTAGTGAGTTTAAACAATAGGTCAGGTTTGGAGGCTGTTTTTAATTGTTTTTTTTTTCAGTGATATTTCATATCCCCAAGGATGGGAGATGAAGAGAGATACAGAGGTTTATCAGTTGGATTTTAAAGCTCCTGGGGTTGAGGTGCATTGTCTGTATGGTACAGATGTCGACACTGTTGAAAAGTAAGTTTTTGAATTTGTCTGAGTATATTTATTCATATATCTATTACCAGCCCATGCATGTTTTTCATGATCTGCCAACGTCCAAACGTCATTTAAGTAAACTTTATGGTGAAAATAATGAATAAGGTACTTCAGGTTATTATGAAGCATGTTCTCAAAGAGAGTTCATAAAAAAAAAGGAAATTCACTTGGGTCAGGAGCTTTTGTGCGCTTATTCATTTACTTTATTCGTAACTTCGCATTTTCCAGTTGAAAAAGCCAATTTAACTAATTGACAACTATTTGACAGTTGTCAGAAAATTGACAGATTTCGAACAAACGTGACACCTGTCGAAAAATCAACAGCTGTCAAATTTCTGACAGCTGTTGATTCTTGATTGCAGCAGCTGTCAAAGAAATCGTCTATGAACGCAGATTCTGGTTACACGATCTGTATACAATTTTTCCTGATAGTTACAAAAAATAATTGTCTTCATTGTTTCTTAGGCTATACTACAAACCAGGTACCTGGCTGGATGGCTATCCATCACTCATAATGGGAAATGGTGATGGAACAGTTAATTTAAGATCATTAACTGGATGTCTCCTCTGGCAAAATTTACAACAACAGAGGATAATCCCGGTTCCTCTCTCAAAAGTAGATCATTTAGGCATACTTAGCCATGCGAATGTTCTCGAGTACATTTCAAAATTAGTAAAATCAAACAGAACTTGAATCTGTATGACTCTAATCGAATTTCGTTCTATGTTGAACCAAAGTACTCAAAATCAGGAATGATGACAATTAGGTAATTTTAAAGAGTAGAATTTAGTTTCGACAAAGGTCTGTGATAGGAATTTTCTCAACTCGAAAAAGAAGCATATTCTTAGGCAGTACTGATTTTTCAAATATTTGACATGATCCCTGTCCCATATATCTAATTCATTCTATATTAATAGAGAGTTTGAGAAATGTGAAGGCAGGTTTTGGTAAGAATGGTGATCTGCATATGTGCGGAAATAAAATAAGAAGATGACCTCACAATATCATGTGATATTTTTCAACCGCGTTTATGCGATTACTTCAAGTCTTGCATGTTATCGCTTGTGTTTCCTTATCATAATTTGGAATGGAATTGGAACATTTATTTTGTTGGTCCAACTAAAGTTCATAATTTGAAATATTTCAGTTAAATCCATATTTATATCTTGCCTGTTGAAATCTACCTCACCTTTAAGCATTAGCGCATGCGTACAACTCAATTCTTACCAAACATTCGGTCTCACTGTTCCTCTATTCAGGAATCCCTGGTTCAGCAACACTTAAAGAATAATGGGATAAAATAGGTCTAGATATCGTTGCCATATCAGAGTCTGAAAATTCTCAGAACAAATGCTTCCTTCCATATTTGCTTTGAAAATGCTTTACGTAAGCATGCAGTCATATTGATTAAGTTATATTCCAATTGTGATTATCTATGATTTTTGATTTTTTTGGCAATCAACATTTTTTTATTACTATTACTGAGAATTTGAGATGAAGAGATGATTGTATACTCAAAGCAAAAATTGCAGCTCCTTCAATATTGTCTTTGTTTTGCCATAGGTGCTGAAAAAAAATCAAAATGAGTGATATTTATACTTAATTTAGATGTAAAATAAATAGACATTTTATTGAATGATTCTGAAGTTTGATTAACTGAGTTGTGGTAACTTTGCGTGCTCCTTTATGATCTTCAGTTTCAAAAATTATATAGTGTGTTTTTGAATAATCAACATTTCTTTCTTTAATATTGTAAGTTGTTCTTCGTTGGTTCACTGAAAGTTGAGCATGGAATACAAAACAAGGAAATAAAAAAACTGTTTTTATTAAATCAACAGTCAAAGCAGAAGTAATTTTCATAATACATAATTAAATTTCATTCACTATACAGTAACAGCAGTTATATACATTCAACAAATATAGATAAAGGAATATTATCCTAAAAGAGATATATTATTCTATATAGCTTATCATAAATAGATCAGAAACTTGTATAGAATCTTCGCTTCATTATATCCTTCACAGACGAGGATGAGATTATTTGTCATGACTCCCATACACTGCAAAAACCAAGAAATTGCATCACTTTCATGAAAAAATTCAGTGCAAAATACAAAGTTTCTCCCAAAACGAGGAACACAATTCTCAATTTTCCATAAATTGAAGAAGGTATTCTGCATGAAATAACACTTACTGTGAGAAGTAATTAGCGTTTGGGTTGATAGATTTAAGGTAATATGCATAAAGACCAATCAGAACTGTAGCGGTAGCAAACAGAAGTCCATATCTACTCCTTTGATTGAAAAGTAACCATGCTGGCACGCTGTTGGAAATTCTCAACCACATATTAGTGTTACCCTTTCTCATCCTGCGCATGCGTGCTTCGTCCCGCTTTCTTTGGTCCTGTCTTGAAACAAAATTCAAAATTACAATCATGATGATAGCTTGTACAGAGTGTCTCAATGAAAAGCATCAATGTCGAATTGCAGCAATCAAGTAAACTTTATTTGAAATTCTCTTCACGAAAATTTAAATTTTCTGACAATTTCTTTTTTTCTGTATCAGAATATGCCCCCTTCCCAATGTTTTTTCTTCAACATTTTTCGGTTTGTCCCAATTTATCGTACATCCTTTTCGTTGGGACACTATGTATACTCACTGTTCGGATTGAAACAGATATAGTTATTTTGCTATCACGTTACTAAGCAGAAATAGCGAATTTGCAAAAAGAAGAAATATGATTGGTTGCAAAGAGATTTATAACAGAAAAAGGATTATTGTTCATGAAAATCGCAAACGGCAAGTCAAAATATTAATTCTTCATCCTTTTTTCCCCTGCAACACCCTGTATTTCGGAAGGGAAAGGGTTAGGACTCATGTGTGCAGGAAATTTGTTTTTATTTTCATTATGTATATCTTCTTCCTTCTCAGTTTCTTACAAATACTCCATCTAGTCGAACAACACAAAATTTTCCATATAAACACGGATGGATTAGCAATAATTCAATTAAATTACTTTAGAATATTCCATGATTATGTTATGTGCGCATTGTATCCATTTTGGTTTTTTCGAAAATGATAACGAATCAATGGCAATCAAGAAATACTGAATTTACACTACATTCTTAACTCGAATGACTGACATTTTTGGCTCTTTCGTTTTCAGTTAGTTAGCCACAGTGTACCTATATTATTTTCCGAAATTCTGGATTAGTGAAGATGAACTTTTGATGTCATTGGCAATCAATTATTTATTAAATGTATTATGGACTGAAAAAGTTGCTAAGTTTTCATATTATGGGAGTGATAATAAAATAAAGAAGTTTCATTTGAAATTTTTATTGAGAAGTTATGGCACAAATAATATAGGAGAAATTTATGATGAATATATCTCATTGCACTTTTTGTTTTTTTTAATGATTTGTTGTAATTCACATTTTCAAATGGATTAGTAATTTCATTATTTTAGGTTAGTCATATTTCACCCGTTCTAGGTGAAGTATTCCGTAACAATTTGTGAAAAAATCTACGATGTCATAACCTTTGTAGAAAAAACATCCGGTAAGACCACTAATAAGGATTAACGCCGCAATTGAAACGGGTAACTCATGAATGTGATCCTGATGTGGCAGACAGGTTTTTGTGATTTTGTGTGACATCAATGAAAAATTTCATAAAATCAACACCATACTTTTTTTAGAGAACTCTGAGTTCCATGAAAGTATTGCTTAAAGCTCATTATTTTTGTGAAGGAAATAATATGCTTTCTTCAAGTACGACCACTTTCGGACCAGCATATAGAGTCAAAATTAATTTTTAGCACAGAATTTTCAAGCATTTACTACAGATCGAGTACTGTATATGTGTTGATTCAAGTTGTGAACCTAATTTTCCCAAATGAGGGTAGCATGAAAGTAATGCTTCACGAAATGACAGATATTTTGATCAACTAATTTAAAACTGATCAAACAATCAGAGTCCTTACTTGAAGGTCCGAGTAGTTTTTTAAATTTTACTTCGAACCTTTTGGCAATTAAAAAAGTATCTCTTCAGAACGTTATTATTTTGATTACTCCACTATTTCATCAATAGCATCATCAAGTTTTAATTAAACCTCAGTTTTTATTTTCATTTTAATAACATTACCTACCTTATTTGTTCAAAAATTCAATTTAAATACTCCATGCACTCAACACATTATGTTTAAAATATATAGAAACAATAGAAAAAAATAATGCACACATTTTTAAATGCATAAAGAATCAGGCATCACTATAACATGGAAATATTTACAATTTCAACTACTACACGAAAAAGTGAATTACTGAAGCAATAAAAAGGACATTCATGCAATTAAAATTCAATACAGTGTTTGAAAGCTAAAGCAAAGAAGTGCAGTGTGGAAGATATATGAAAAATATATTATGTACACAATTTATCAGCACTAAAATTATAGGTAAAATTAACTACAAGCGCTTATGGACTTTTATAAGCGTTCTTTTGGCAGCAAAGCATGGGAAGAGTTTACTGTGATAGACGATCTTCAAGAAATGATAGTAAAGTTTTCTCAGAAAGTGAACAAATCCAAATAATACATACTCTCTTTTAACCCTCTTAATGACATCTCTCTCTACATCTGCCGGTTTGTGCTTCTTGTAATACAACAAAGCGTTCTTCAGAATCTTCTCAAAACTGATGTCGTTCGGTATTTGCGCCAGCAAACAGTGTATGCTGGCCAGATCGCAATCTTGTTGAAATATTTCATCGCGCCTGTCGAGTACAAGAGCGGTGGCAACGTAAATTGGCATAAGTGGGGGGGACGCTAGGAAAAAGTCGTACAATCGGACAACATCTTTGTATCGGTTGAGGGAATGACCAAACCACGTGAGATACCAAGGTAGTGCAAACATTGTTCCTACGCTTGACCTGAAACAATTTGAAGTTGCTGCTGATATCAATTTACCAACTGGATTTTACAAAATGAGATTTCAAATTAAAATTTCTGGGTAAGAAGGTACACTCCTATAAATATACCTACATTTCTAGAAAGTTATAAAGTTTTGGATCTATCCTATTCAAAAGAGGATACATATAATTCAGTCTGAAGGAAGTTTTTTCCATTGTGGGTTCCATACATTCCTTCAAGTGGTCTGTGCTAAGACGTTCCATAATTCTGAATGAGATAACTTCTCCTACCACTAACAAAAATGTTATAGCGACATCGTGATATCCCTGAAAATTTTTTATTATGCTGATTCAACCTTAACTCTAAGAATATCGATTTATAGATTTCGACTTACTTGATAGTACTTCAAATGAGGATATTTCATTATTACTCTAAGAATAAGAACGGTTAACTGATCTTGTAGAGCTAGCCTCTGTTTCAAAGGAATGCCTATGGAAATGTGTTCATGTACGTCAAATTGAGAAATGAGAAGATTTTTATGATCTCACCTGGAGGAAATCTACTCAATGATCTATTCACATCAAGAATTACTTGATTATATTCTTCGTGACCAGAGAGTTCAAGAAGGGAAGGTATTTTCTCATTATTCTCATCTGGATCTACTTCCAACAATAGAGGCCATATCTTTCTTCGAAGATCATCTGCAAAGAATTGTGAATAATGTTGTAGTTTAAATTATGAGATAAACTAACTATCATTTCTTTGCATTTTCTTTTGTTCGCTACAGGTAGAATAACATAACATTTAAGTTGACGTTACATTTTTCTTGAAGCTGATATAAAAAGCATTACCTCCAACAAGTCCACATTCTCCAATTGCCAAATCTCGCCAAGTTTCTAGATCAGCATTACTTTCTAGAGTCTGTTCAATCAATTTCCTCTTATCAACTTCGATCTGTGATTCAATTTCTGTAAAATATGAATGAATCAATAACAATATTTTAGCTTCAATAATATCGTACCTTCTTCGAATTTCAATTCAGATCTTGTATCCTCATGATCCACGAAACCATTAGATTTGGTTTCTGATAAAGAATCATAATTGGGTATTTTTTTTTGGATTATCTCTTTGTCCTTTGGCAATAATTCATCGATTTCCGGCATCTTGTACCTTTCTCAAAACGGAAACATTAAATTTTATCGATAACTCCACGTAATTTACGATGAAGCTAATGAACGTTTCTTAAAGGAAAAAAACACAAAACTCTAGACTTAGTGAAAGTGGTAAATATTGAAAATCCCCCAGCGGCCTCTGCTGTCATCCATGACGTTTCTAACATAGGTTATGTTCGAACGAGAAAACTGTACGTTTACAAAAGTGACATCTATTGCTGCTTATGCGAAATATGGCATATAAGATCTGTCCCTAGATGGCGCTCCTTTTATGAAGTAGAAAACTGTAATATAATAGAATTACTGACTCTGTAAAAAGTAAAAATATGCTCTGCTTCGATTATTGGTCTACAGATGGCACTAGTTTCGGATGAGCAAGGTTTAAGTTAAGATCAGTAGATGGCGCTTATTACAGTATACTTTCCACATTCAATTCAATTCAAAATTCTAAACAGTTTGAAACATGGAGTGTAAAAAAATCATTTATTTTGCTGAAACGACTTTTATAGACGAATGAACCTTCAGTAAGTTAATTATTTATATAATCTTATTCTTGTTTTGATTACTATCCTCCAGGGACAACTTGTTTAGTTCAGAAATTCAGATTGAAGAAACCAAAGACGGGTAACTTTGTTTATGCACACTTTAATTGAAAGAATAAGTCAGTTTCTGAATGAAGCTGTGATCGACAAATTAAAATCATTTTCACTCATTCCAAAATTTTAAAGTCCGGGAATATACAAATCTTTTTTTCATATAAATATAAAAACACAATTTTTAATCACAATAATTTATTTTTGTTGGGTGCAGTCACATTATTTTCACCGGTTAGTCATTGTGAGGAAAATGGGAATTAATGCTTGGTGTATGCATTGGAAATAATGTTCAGAATGGTTTTCATTTTTGTATGTGTTGATGGAAGTTGTTTAAAAGGTTATATATCACAAACTTAATATTTTGGTGTTTGATGACTTCATCTTCTTGTAGTTGCTCGTGTACTTTCTACTTTTTCTTTCCCTGAAAAAACATAATGGTTAGAGTTTTATGTGCATTATCAGAAATTAATACGATTTATTTTTCATTTGCTGATGCAATTTTTCCGTTCGTTGTGTTCATGACATTCGATATTCTTGAATTGAATTCTACTTCCTTACGTATGAATTATAGCTGCCACTTGAAGATGACGAATAAGATGTGGATTGACTGTATGATCCACTATGACCACCGCCACCACCACCACCACATTGACCACACTGGTTGCAGCATCCACCTCCTCCACTGCTCGGGTAACTTTTCTTGTACGTTGGTGAAGCGTTTCTCCTTCTACGGAATACTCTATTATGGCTGTGAGGCTGTAAACCCTGCAAAAATTAGAACTTGATAGTTATTTTCCAAAACTGCATATTGCCACATCATCATAAAAAAATGATCAATAATTGTGGGAAATCTGTTGAAAATGTTACTTATCGATATTGTCTACCTGATTCATTTCAACGCCTTGTTCTTCTATCTTGAAGTTGGGAGCGACCAAGTATCTAACCAATGGATTAACATTGGCCAAGCTGCTGGTTTCCACAGCATCAGTCTTCAAAATTTCTCTAACTGATCTTATTTGTTCGGCGCTAGGTGGAGGACCGTCGAAATAAATCACGTTAAATCCAGGTGACTTATCATCATTCACTGTTCCCGAATCTATGCTGTTCAATTCCTGAACAGAATTCTGGACGAGTAGAGCAAACACAAAAACTAAAAACATTTTGCCCGAAAGATTGTTCACAACTGACTAAGACTAGGAGATGTTGAGCTATATAATAATGAAACGAAGGTAATTATGGAGTGGATCAAATTCGGGGATTTATCTTTTTTTTTGTTGGTAATATCGCTTACCTATTAATTAAGGAAATAATACTGAGCTTCAATTACGTATTAAACAGTATCACGTAAACAAAACGTAAAGAATTATAACAATTACTGAATGAAAATCTGCTTTAAACGTGTAATTATTGATAGAGATATGAGATTCGCAAGGCTTATGTATGTGCCTTTTCAGTGCCCACAAACATCCTATCATTAAAATTCGCTCTGTTGGTATTCCCCGACTGGCAGAAATTAAACGATTTTGAATTAATAAAGGAAGTCTGTCGGATATATTGTTCGACAAAAGTTACTGAGAACGGTAATTAAGCCAGACAGGATTTTTTGCCTATGGGTACAGTAGCGGTGATTTTGTTGATGTCGCGTCTTGTTACCATCTGAAAATTGATGTAGTTCATTGATCTGGAATAATTTATCCGGAAGAAAAAATGGAAAAGCGCTTGGGGTAAGGTGCTTTCAAAGCTCGTTCATCTATCTATCTTGTATGCAGATTCCATGTTTAAGAAACCAATTGGAATCAATTTTGGACAGCAGTCAAAAAATCGTTAGCAGCTGTGAAATCGTCAATGATATCAGATCTGCAACAGAAATTTTGGGATTCTTTTTTTCGATAATTCGATGAAAATTATATGGTTCTCACGCCATGTTGACTAAATTTTGTACGTAGTTTGAATGCGTGATTTCATTCCTCAACTTCATGAACATTTTCATCACGAATATGTAGTTTTGAAATGATCAAATGTAACGCTTGGGAGCCCAGATCAGACTCCTTCATGAGACAAAAAAGTGAAATTCTTCAGAACTATTCTCTCGGGTTGTCAGGATTCATATTCTAATTTTTTTGGCATAATTGACAGTTTTACAAATCCTAGAAACGCAGGTTGATGCAAAGAAACCTTTGATGTTGGCACTGATTACATTTTGTTCAAGACTGGTCGAAAGAATATCTGAATATTCGATCTACTTTTCATTATTTTCGAGAGCGGTGTAATTTTTCATTACCCCAATAACGCCACGACCATGGAATATTGTGGATGATTCCGGAACTACGCCAAATACTACATCAATCAAGAGTGTGGTATACTAATATTACCAATTTACAATTTCTGATCACGATTTTCAGTTAGGAATCGTTACACCAAGGGTGGATATAGCTCTCAAATGAACTTTGAAACGTAAATTTTTCATAAGTCTTCGATACTCATAGGGGGGGGGGTAATTACCCCATTTACCCCCCACCCCTTAAATCCGCCCTTGCGTTACACCATGGTTTCTATCGAGCTTTCTATATGCATTTATGAACGCAGATAAATTTACAAGGATATTTTCAAGGTATCTTTGCCATACTCATATTCACTCAGATATTATTGTTCCGAAGAGTATCAGTACAGACCTATTTTTCCTTCTCCAGAAGAAAAATGTCAGGAGTAAACTCCTTTTTTTTGTTGTGGAATTCTGAAAAAGATTCCAAGGAACATCAATGAACAGTACAACTTATCTGAAAGTCTTCATTTCTCCATATTTTGGGAAATTTTTTGTGTACCTGACTACAATACCAATACAGTACGAACCCATGATAATTTTTTATGACATCGAACGAACAGCTACCAAACTATTGGAATTTTTCATCGGTCGAAACGATTTTCTTCAATTTAAACGGAGGGTTTGTGTTACCTTTAATGTCATGGACTATAGTCAAACCTGCAGGCAACAAATGACTGATGTTTTTCCTGTACAGGTTTCGACACGAATACTATCGTCGTGTTCCGGAGAAAACTACGTAACTCCACGTTAATTTAATGGATTTAGGTACGCAATTTTTCCCTGAAGGCGACGCTATGTCGATGAAAACGTCTTTGAGAAAGAACCATTTTTTGAATTAATTCATAGTGCATAGTTTTCATTCATATTTGAACCCTTAATACCTAATTTTTTCTCGAAAACAGTTTTCTTCATGAAAAATCATTTTATTTGAATGACATATAGCTTATGACACACAATAAGAAACCTTTTCAAACCCGCAAATTATTCTTGAATAGGTTACTAAGGTTTTCCAGCCAAAAAAAAAATTCTGCCTTTGTTTTGAATTGACTATTTCACTCATTCCATTTTTAGTGAGGAAGTTTCCTTAGCAACACTCGTTTCTCATCGACTATTTCTCTCGTCTTAAGGGTCTACATTTCTGAAAAAAAAGGGAGTCAGAAACGATTTATTTTTTCCGATTGATGAAGGGATGTATGAGTGTATAAAGATAAAAATAATAAAAAAAAATTTTCTAAATATCAAATGCATGGAAAGGAAATTCCTCATCATTTTCGGTTATTTTTCAACATTTCCACCATCAAAACTAACAAATATTTTTGTGTTTTTTCATTTCAGTATTGAAGTCTTTCATTTAGTTAATGCAATGTCTATCTCCTTTTTCTTTTACAATTTACCGTTTTTTTGTAAATGATATTACAAGAATGTTTTGTTTTCGCGAAATTTATTTCCTTGAATTTTTCTATTCGAAATGATAAATATTCATTTTTCTCAAAGACAAGTCATTAAGGTTTGTTTAAGCCGTCGATTAGTGAAAATCAATTGTTAATAACAATTATGGATTTTAACATGGAATTGAATTTCTTTTAAATGACACGCCCCGCAGGTATCTTCTCCCAGATGACTGATGAAGGAAAAAGAGAGTGTTATACCAAATTATACAGGAAGTATGATATGTAGTTCAGGGTAGTATTTCTAGTTATATTCCCTGTGCCCCAACATTTGTTCTATTAAGCTGAATGATCCAATAAATAAAAATTAATGCAATGCACTGCCATCTGGCGGTATACGTTTCTTACATTGAAGGCGAAAGACTCTACCAATTAGAAATGCACAATTTTGAATCACAAATGGTTTCTAGATGTATAAACTCCTAAAATTTTTCAGAGTTTGGGGAATGAAAGCTTTTTTTGCATTTCCTTCCTCAATTCCCAATTAGTAAACATTTTATAAACAACACGAACAGCGGCGGCCTTACCCATTGCGAGGCTCCGGGCGGCAGGTCTTTGCGAGGCCCTTCGTCTTTCGTGAAAAGTATGTGATTCGAAATTAAGTCGAGTCGTTTGGTATTTTGTCATATTTGACGAGTTTTACAAATAAATAAATTTTGTGTTTTAAATTATTTTACTTAGAAAGATTCACAAATTTAATTCAAAAAATTCGGAGAAGATGAATTTTAAAATTGATGTTTGCGGCTTTTTCTCAAACTAAAATCTTTAATTAGAGCACAATAATCCAACGAATGAGCTACGTCATTTTCTACTGAAGAAAAGCAAGTACTGAAAGCCGATCTTGTGCCATCGAATTTCTCAAATGAGTTTTGATCATTTTAAGCCTCGGAAAACTTCTTTCGGCAGGCGCAACTACAGAGTGTAACAGCCAAATGGAATAAATTCGATAACGAATAAATGAGGGGCTGTTAGGAAAAACGCTCGGATACGTCGATTTGTAATTTTAAATGCGCATATTTTTCAAGAAAATAAAATTATATAGGATGTTCCATGCGACCGTGGCCAATACTAACTTTCTTCTCAGAAAATTCTAGACATATTTCATGTACAATGTCCTATACCTATCTTCAATCTCTTTCGGAAATATTAAGTGTTTTCAGATTTTTTACAAAAATTAACATTTTAAATGAAAATTATTTATTTCACAAATTCGATACATTACACTCAATACTTATTTCCCATTTACCTCTTGATATGAAGAAAGTAAGCGAAAACTATTACTGAGAAGAAATTAAAAAAAAACAAAAACAGATTAGCATGTTGCCAAGACGTTCGCGGCGAGCATTTTGAACATTGACCTTAAATTTTTTATTTTAATTGAGAAATAATAGTATAACTTATTAGGTTTTAAGGGGAATGTACCGAATTTGTGAAATGAAATAATTTTTATTTAAAACATTGATTTTTGCAATAAATCTGAAAACACTTAATTCTTCCGAAATAGTTAGAGATAGGTATAGGACATTGTGCATGAATTGTGTCTAGAATTCTCTGGAGAATCCAAAAAGTAGATAATATACAGGGGGTTGCATTTGAAATAAGAAAGTTGGTATTGGCTACGGTCACATTTTTACTGTGAAGAAAATTTGCTTGGGTTCTTGCGCGAGGCCCCTCCAAGAGCGAGGCCCCGGGCGATTGCCCCGTTCGCCACCCCCTAAGGCCGCCTCTGAACACGAAGATTGATCAAATATCATCACAACATTGAAAGTAAATAGAACCTAATTCAAATTAGTTTTCAGTCTATGAATCTTCGCTCATTATTGATAATAAGATTCAGAAGGTATAAGTATAGGAATAGGATATTGAAAGTTTGGGGGTGAAAAAACAAAAAGATATTATTTGATATGCATCTATTTATTCAATAATTTAATCAGTTTCTCAAGGATCCTCACTAAGAAAACATGCATCAATTTGATTGATACTTCATTTTCTTCCTTTCTTGCAGCCCCCACCACCTCCACCGCCACTGTAAAAAAATAGATAAATTTAAATGAATGCAACGTATACGCAGATATAAGGTAAGATTTATTGAAAGGGTGGATATTCTTATAAGATGTGCTGGTTATGTCAGATTTGGCTGACGAGGTAAGACAGCAAAGTAATGTCGAAGAGGCTGATTATTATTAACTCACCCCTTAGCTACGCCGCCTCCCTTTTTGAAGGACTTTGTAGATCTTTTGACCCTTTGCATCCCTTGGATTGCATCTTTGCTCTCCTAGAAACAGATATTTTCTATTTTAATCGATTTAATCATTATTTGGATTGCTGAATAATATTTGAAAATTTGAGAATATTCCTGAAAATTCACTGAAGTACCTATAACAGGTATTATTGGTGATCGATATAATGCCAGATAACAAAATTGCCAGAAACATCATTTTTCGAAAACTATAGTATTAATATTTGTCTGATAATGCTTAGTAGAACTTACATCCAACGAATCTCCTTCTTGCCCTTTCAACTTCCTGATCATCAGTGGACTTTTATCCTTTTGTACCCCATGAACTGGAGGTCCAACTTCTGTCTCCTTTGATTGTCTCACAAAACGATTGATGCTTGTTTGAGGAACATCTCCTTCAACCGTCTCCTCAGCCTTTTGGTCACAACTAACCAAAGCAACGAACACGATCAACAGTAAAGTAATTGACTTTAGACTTGCCATTCTGCCGAGAACTGATGACTGACACACATCCCTCACATCTTTTATACCGAATCTCAGGATTTTCCGCTACTTTATTCGTACATTAGGAAGACCGAATTATTTTCGAAAATCCCCTCAATTAGAGGATGGAGACGACAACACGTGTCACGCTAATATACTGAAAAGTATAATGTTGAGGAAAATGAATCGGTTGTGAACAAATTTCTTCGTTGACGTGTTTTTACCGGAACGAAGTTATTATTTTGGGTCTGTCCTGATCATTTGTTGAAGGAAGCGTCGGCTTAATTATATAGTTTACAGCGAATTCATGAAAATTCCGTAGATTATCCTTATTATTTCACGGGTGTTGATGATTCATTTCACGTATTCTCATAACTATTTTGAAATTATAAGAATCTATTACATCTATTAGTTTCGAGTTGGTGCTCATTGAAAGAGGTAGGTACTTGTTCGTCTACCACTAGGTGTATATAATACACTGCGCAAAAAATTAACGCACATTATGGAAATCTCAAATTTATTCTACAACTGAAGGTGTTCTCACTGATCATTATTTTTATCAGAATTATGCATGCATATGTTATCCACTTTCAACGTTTTTCTTCAATGCAGACGTTTTCTCCCAGCAGGAATAAAAAAAGATGATATTATCAGATTTTGAATGTATTGGCTCCATTCTAAAATCAGTTGTTCTCGATCAATTCTAGTGATCAATAGTTTTTCTTTCGTTTGATTCGCTACACTCGATCGCTTTGCAACGCGAAACACGCAATTTGATACAATGTGCCCAAGCGGTAGTTTTGCGAGAAGAAGGGTGCACATACACAAGAATTGCAGAAAGATTTGGAGTTTCCCATATACAAGTGTGTCCAGAATGTTGCAGCGATTCAGGGAGACAGGTGTGAATGTCCGAAGGCCATGACAGGGTAGACCACGGGTAACCACTGCCATTCAAGAACGTTACTTGAGAGTTTCTTCGTTGAGACAACGGTTTGCAACCGCTCGCCTCCTTCAAAATCAGCCTGAGCAAACTCATGAGGTGCAAATTAGCACTCAGACAATAAGAAATCGCCTCAGAGAATATGATTCAAGGCCTCGTGTCGCGGCAAGAGGCCCAGCTCTTACCCCAGCCCATCGAAGGCACGTTTGGATTTTGCGAGAGAGCATATCCATTCGGAAGAGGCCGATTAGGAAAGAGGTCCCTTCACAAATGAGTCTAGATTCTGCCTCTACCATTGTGATCGACGTTTCCTTGTATACAGACGTCCACATGAAAGATATGCTCAGTGCAATTTCCTGAATACTACTGGTTTCGGGGGAGGATCGATTATATCTTTGACTGCTCGCACAGACCTAGTGGTCGTTGATAATGGAGCTATGAATGCTGATAAGTATATAAGGAACATTCTTGAAGAGCATGTGCCATTTGCCCCATACATTGGTGAAAATTTCATTTTTGAGGACGATAATGCCAGATCCCAGCGTGCGCGCATCGTTCAGGAGTACCTTGAAGAGGTTGAAGTCTCTCGAATGGAATGGCCAGCAAGAAGTCCAGATCTCAGTCCGATTGAGCAGGTTTGGGACAACCTCAATAGAAGGCTGACAAGTTCAGAAAATCATCCAGCTACTCTTAATGACTTAGGAATCCAACTCGGAGAAATCTGGGAAGGATTGGATCAGATAATTTTAAGATCACTCATTTTGAGTATGAACCGTCGTTGCCGAGCTGTAATTAACGCAAGGGGTGGAAATACCAAGTATTAAATCACTTATTAGCATTTCAGTATTTTGAAAGTTGTTCATTTCTCTTTTTTCATATAAGATTCGGTGAAATCCTGAATTTTTCTTCCATTTAATGTATCTTGTTTCGTTCAAAACCTTCCCGAGAGAACATAAAAAATAAGTTTTAAAGTCAATGTAGAGTAAACTTTCATTAAAATTGAGATTTTCAGAATGTGCGTTGATTTTTTTGTGTAATTCAATATCAACTCATATGAATATGAGTGTTCATACCAAATTTCATGTTGTGCTCTTTTCTAGACGATGAGATTACTGATATTAATTTTAAACTCATACAAGGGTATCACCATATGAGGTGAGTGATGTTTCATTTGGAAATTTAAATAAAATTCCTATTCATCTTGAGGCTGTACTTACTACTCACAATTGCACTTTAAAGATCAAGCAATATGTGTTGTTTGCATAACTATGAAAAAAAAACCAAAATTATTTTCTCGCTTTCCGGTTGAATAATAAGTAGGCTGGCATAACCATAGTGACAGTAAAATTTGTCCTGAAGTTGAAACAATCTGAAAAATAGATTGCGGAATCTCTCTATCTTCTTCTCAATAGTTGCCATCAAAGAAATCGATCATACATTTTCTTCTAGCTTATCGGCACTCGAGATCTCTTCACAAGACGACGAGTTTTGTCCACCCTGTAGGATTACTATGTTTTCAATGCATTTGGATTTATGACTTGGGAAGAACATAATAAGAGTTTTTCTATTTAAAATATTTAAATTTATTTCTTCATATCTACATAACACGAATGCAAAATAATAATACAAAAATCCACATTCTTTCAAAAGTCTTCATTCAACGGCCACTGAAACAAAAATTCACAATGAGATGAAGAAATTGAAGGAATCGCTAGAAATTGATTCATTTTATTGACTCATTCAACAAGAAGGTTTAAATTCTTCATCGAGATACTTACTAACTTCCGCCGCCGTAAGCGCCCGCAGAAGAGGATGATGAACTCTGTGCGAAAACTCCACCTTTTCCACCACCTCCACATCCTCCACTGCATCCTCCACCTCCAAGATTACCACCTCCGCCACCTAATCCACCGCTTCCACCTCCTCCATAACCACCTTTTCCACCACCTCCAAATCCACTATCTCCTCCACCGTATCCGCCTGAGCTGCCGCCGCCTCCTAAGCCTCCTCCACCACCTCCTCCCAAACCTCCCCCTCCGAAACCACCAGATCCGCCGCCTCCTTTTCCACCGCCACCGAATCCTCCTCCACCAGAACTACCTCCTCCGAAACCACTATCGCCGCCTCCACCGTATCCGCCTTTTCCACCTCCTCCTAATCCGCCGCCACCACCAAATCCTCCTCCACCTGAACTACCTCCTCCGAAACCGCTACTGCTGCCCCCACCGTAACCACCTTTCCCACCTCCTCCCAATCCTCCGCCGCCTCCCAAGCCGCCTCCTCCACCAAATCCACCGCCACCGCCTAATCCACCCCCTCCAAAACCACTATCACCGCCTCCACCATAACCTCCTTTTCCGCCGCCCCCGTGTCCTCCTAATCCACCTCCAGTTCCCCCTCCCCCTCCTAATCCACCTCCACCGAATCCTCCCCCTCCTGCGCCCCCTCCTCCAAAACCGCTATCGCCACCACCTCCGTAGCCACCTTTTCCCCCTCCCCCGCCTAATCCACCTGCTTTTCCACCGCCTCCTCCTAATCCTCCCCCTCCGAATCCACCGCCTCCTAAACCACCGCCTCCGAAGCCACCGTCACCGCCGCCTCCATATCCTCCTTTCCCGCCTCCAAGGCCCCCACCGCCGAAACCACCTCCAAGTCCGCCGCCTTTTCCACCGCCGAACCCTCCCCCGAGTCCTCCACCTTTTCCTCCCCCTAGGCCTCCTCCGAATCCACCGCCACCGCCGAAACCTCCGCCGAATCCGCCACCGAAGCCTCCGCCGCCTCCTCCACCTCCATGACCTCCAAAACCTTCTTTTTTCGAGTATCTTCTCACTCTTCGGTTGATGAGGACCTGTGGAATAAAGAATATTGAATTTGTTCATTTAATTCTTGTTTAATTTTTTTAATAGGTCTCCAAATTTTGTTGTTTACGACCAGACGTGAAAAACTCCTCATCAGAAGAAAATTTGAGTTAAAATTTTTGGTCGTTAAGTGGCGTCACAAGTAGCTACTGAAGGAACTATAATCTGCCGTTTTGTTAGCTATTTGTTTACAGAAATCTGTAGGACATTTATTTCCTTCTAGTACTATAAATCATAGACAGGGTTGGATTCGTCCAAGTAATACATCTTCATTACTTCATTACAAACGATATGAGAGTGAGATCATGTGGATCATTTGAATTGCAATAAGAAATAAATCACGCATTCGTGCCCAGCCGGCTTAGGAAATAGTGCTTTGTAGTTCAGCTACTCACCGCGAGATGCGAGGGTGAAAATTTTCGATTCTCTGAAACACAAGTGCGCCACTATGAACGGGAGTAGGTACTACAACTAAAACTGGCTGCAATTCGTTTAAGGACGTTGTTCCTCTATGTATAATTAAACTCAATGACTCGACTGAATAATAAAGTAGAAATATTTTTCCTGCTTACACATACACAATAATCATTTTTCCACTAAAATTCAATTCGCGAAGAAAATATCGAAACGGTTCACTCGAAGATGGCTGTAACTAGTTTGCCCACATTCAATTCATTATTTGCATGCTGTCCATTCTTCAATATTTGAATTTTCCGGAGAAAAACATGGAAAATTAATGAATTAATTGACTGGAAAACTTCAATAATCCCGTGCATTTCAACAACATATCGTCTTCACTCGCAAGCCCTTGATGTTTTTTATAATTTTGTGAGAAATTTTAATCATTTTCATTCAACTCACCTCAGGATTTTCCAGCGGCTCCCCATTTTCCGGTCTGAAGTAGACACCGTCAGCCAAGGCTTCGTTTTCAGCGATCGGCTTGAACAGATTCACTTCCCTCTTTTTGGCATCTTTCGGATTTGGATCGTCTAAAGTTCCAATTAAATACAAAACACCTTGTGGCTTTTTTTCTGCGCTTAAAACTACCGCAGCCACTGACAGGAGTGGCAACAAGAACGACTTCATCGTCGTTTCTGATGACGATGCTGCCTGCGAATTTGTTTAAATACTTTCGAAAATATGTCGGGACTTCTTTGGGAGGAATGGTCAAGTCACGATTTCTTACATAATCGCGTCACATAATGGGTTTTCCGGATTGTCTGGAGCTTGATTATCTTCTTTATTATTGGACTAAAGGAATACCTGCGTTTTTTTTGTTGAAACATGTCTGGAGAATTCATCGAGTATTGTTGTTGTCGAGAACAATAGAATTTGGAAGATACAATATACTAACCGACAAAGAAAATGCAACACCCAGAACAAGCTTTTTAAATTTTAATTTTTTTTGGTAAAACATAGATAGTAGTATAGCAAGGAGTAAATGATTGAAATTTGGAAAAAAAACGTGAAGGCTTTTTAATGAAAAAATTCTTTGTTACTCAAATATTGTAGTCATTTTCGGCGAATTTTTTAGATTTTACAACAAAACAGCTGTTCGAGGAAATCCAAAGTTGATGTTTAGTTGTTATTAAAATGCCTAGAGCACGTGTACGCGGATTTTTATCGCATGATAAGTGACTTTGAAAGAGGTCGAATTATTGGTCTGCAGGAGGCGGGGTTGTCATTTCGAGAAATCGCTAACCGTACGAACAGATTGTTATGAGATGTTGTCAAGCGTGGTTAAATAATGCCGAAAATCGAAGAAGAGTAGGCACCGGACGTTGAGGGGGCACAAATGACAAGATCGACGTCTATGGCCATTAGAGACCGATTTGCGCATACTCGATCTTTGGCTGATGAGTGGTTAGGATAAGGTCTTTTGGACTGCAGCATTATCGACCCCATCTTGTGTTACCTCTGACGGTTGAGCATCGCCGGCAACGATTACAGTGGTGCAGAGAACGTAAACATTGGAATGTGGAATGGCATCAGGTCGTCTTTTCTGATGAATCTAGATTCTCCTTGGGTGCACATGATGGCCGAAGAAGAGCTAGACGACGTTGGGGAGAAAGACGTGAACCTCAGTTTGATGTTGAGCGTCATGTACACCGGACAGTAGGCGTTATGGTATGGGGTGCTATTGCATATGCAAGTAGGTCACCTTTAGTCTTTATTCGAGGTAACATGACAGCGCTGCTATACCTTCAAGAAAAAGTGGAGTCATATGTTCTCCTTTACCTTAATGGGCTCGAGAATCCAATATTTCAGCAAGATAATGCTCGACCTCATGTTGCTAGAGTTAGTTAAAACTTTTTTGAAGCGACTCATGAGAATCTTTTGCCATGGCCGCCCAGATCACCCGATCTTTCGCCCATAGAGCATGTTTGGGACACCATGGGTAAAAGGCTTGGAAATTTAACCCAGCCCACACGGACTTTTCATTAAAAAAAAAGTGAACCCATCGTTTTTTTCTCCAAATTTTAATCATATAGTCCTTGCTATAGTATCTATGTTTCACCAAACAAAATTTAAAATTCAAACAGCTCCTTCTGGGTGCTACAGTTTCTTTGTCAGTTAGTATATGTCGATCATCATTTTGAGGATACCTCAATTGTTTCAGAGCCGAATTAAGAATCGTCTGGTGCATTTTTTAAAGCGATATTCGCTTAAGACAATCTTTTCTTTGCTTTCTCACATGTCTTTGGCGTCAAATTCGTATCTCAACGTGAACATATGAATTTGACTATAATCATCATTTTTGAGCGCCCGTTTCACTTAATCGAGGGTTATATCATTTAGTAGCGTTGTCTGTATTTCTCGGCGAATCTACCTGTAGGTAGATTAATCTTGTAAGATTAATCTACCTACAAAGTGTATCTACCTATATAAAGTGAGTGCCTTATGTGACCCATTTTGTATAGAATATTCTGTGCATTCAGGATTTTTGCAGGGTAATCGTGTATGACTTTCGA
Source organism: Adalia bipunctata (assembly GCA_910592335.1). Classification (NCBI taxonomy): domain Eukaryota; kingdom Metazoa; phylum Arthropoda; class Insecta; order Coleoptera; family Coccinellidae; genus Adalia; species Adalia bipunctata. The sequence continues at coordinate 26,392,401 of OU342950.1, forward strand.
ATGAAAATACTCATGTCGTTATTTGCATCAGTGTCTACATCCATTATCGAAGGAGTGATAATAAAAATGTTCTATGACCAATGATTTGTACTGATTGAAAAATAATTAACACGTCGTTCTTTCTAAGAATATCCGTCATTACAAATGATCTTTAAGATTCACTTTATGTGCAGGTCATAAATAAATTACCTTCTTAATGATATACTACTAATGAGATAATTGGATGATAATGAACATCCTTGCGGTGATTGGATCATAAGATTCCGGATATTGGAATTCCTCTCAGATATATATGAATGCAAAATGAATAAACCGAGCAATGGATATCTACATTTTCTCATTTTCCAGTTGAATAAATTAATAAAAAGATCATTTGTTTCTTCTCGATATATTATTAAAATACATTTTCTAATGCGATACAATAAATTTGGATTGAAAATACATATCTTGTGCTTCATCGACCGAATCCTGTAACATTTTTGACCTCAGTATTCCCAGAGATTGTCTCTGTGTATAATAAATGAACGTACTCGATTCGAGTTGGCTAGTTTGCACTGATTTAATTGCTCTTAAGTATAGGATGACTCTTGAAGATTTTCATCCCATTGCATACGGAAGATTCAAGGTAACACTATGATTGAGTGAATTTTTAGATGTAAATTACGACGTCATTCAAGCGCTGATATGCTTCATTCTCATGTTCTTCGTATCATTTATACTCCCGGTCTCGATCAGTTCTTCGAATCGATTCAATTTGAGTTTCTAGTTATAAAAAAATGTTTATCGAATGTGTAGATGTTGCTGATTGATATCGTGCGAATGCCTTCGAGGTACTATAAGTTATACCTAACCTCCTAGGTTATAACGCTTCATTAGTTCACAAATGAATAGTGTTTTAGATGTAAGTAAAAATTTTGTGGAACTATTCCCCAAATGTGTACGAGGAATCGTTTTTCATTGGAAGAGGCTTTAAAAGATGTGTAGGTATATCGAGGGGTATATTCACATATACAATGTGTGTATGCGTGAATTCTATTGAACTGCGCAATCAAGGGACGCTTTCATAGCCCGCTTAGTTTCCTGGGTCTTCTTGTGGATGATTTTACTTTGCTGTTTCGTGTTCTTCAGGTTGTTTTTCATCAATTTAGTAATTGGAATTATGGAAAATACTAGCGACCCGCCCCGGCTTTGCAGGGATGCAATGCAACCCTTAGAAACAACGGTAGTGCCGGCGCCTCATGTCCCTGCATTCTAAATCTGTAATATCTTCGGAAATATTCATTTAAATTGCATGCTGTAAAGGGCCATATTGATCTATACTGAATGGACAATGTATTTAAAGTACTTAGGGCGGGTTGTAACTCAGTTGGTTAACCAGTTGGTCTTGAAACCAATGGTTAACCTGCCAAGTAAGGTTAAGTCAATTTCTGTTGTAACATGAAAAATCAGATGATGGTCAAGTAAACGTCTCTTTTTTGTATTTTCATTGGCCACACTGAACCCAGATCAGAGAATATTTTTATAATTCTGTCATAATCTAACTGGAATCTGTGACACTCGGACTGTAAGTTTTTATTCAGAATTCAGATTCCGAGACTGTTTATCTGTTTATTCATCTTCGTGTAGGTGCAGGCAAAGATTAAAGTGACTACTCGTTAATCTTTGGGTGTAGGTTGATAACAACGCAGCAAAAGTGTATTTAGATGAACAAGAGCAAAACTTGAGGCACAATGAAGAACTGCATAAACAGAAGTTGCTTCATGAGAAGGAGGAACATGCATTGAAAATTGCTATTTTAAATTACAGGAAAAAAAATTATTGAAAGAATTGGGTGAATAAAACATAATTATTGTAGTAAAATATTTTTTGTTATTTTATTTCAACGGCAAGGTGTGTTGTAATACCTGTACATTAAAAATATTAGCCTTGAAAATGTTTAAATGAGTTAAAGGAGTGCCTGGAAATTTTGCGTAATAATATTGTATCTGATAAGCTTGCACATTGAAGGAAAAATATCCTTTTCTGTTTCTGAAAATTTCTGCATCATTTCCTCTTGGAGATTGTATTTTCACATGGGTACAGTCTAAAGCACCGATACATCTTGAAAATCGGCTTATGGTGAAAAATTCACTCTGAATCCTTTCTATTTCTTCCTGTGATTCAGGCAGTTTAACAAATTGCGGACGAAGACTAGCTATAATTCGAAGAACTTTTGAGATAATTCTACTCGCAGTTGACTTGTCAATTCCATTCAAAAAAATGTTCATCCCTCGGTCTAAAATTTCGTTTTTTCCTGGGAAATGATTCTAATTCGACAAGTTCCATAAAGTCCTCATCATCAGTGAGATTTAACTCACGCAGATTCTCTCTTTGCATATTCATTTTGAATAACTAAACAAGCAGAGCAATTTCTAATCAACACAGTACACACATAGGATAGATTATTTTCAGTTTAGATTAGTTTGAAAGTTGATCGTTTGAAAATTCATGTAATATGTCAATCTGAAAGCATTTTCTGTGCTTTTTCTGTCTAGACCATAGGTTAAACTCTCAAAACTAGATGGTTGGAAATTCGACAGTTCACTGACTGGTTAACTTCAAGATTTCTGTCATACAACAACCCAATCAACGTTAACCAATGGTCAACGGTTGAATAGAAGTTAACCTACTGAGTTACAACCCGCCCTTAATTGGATAAGGATTAATGCTGTATTGCTTAAAATAACTTCCTAAAAAACACATTTCGTTCCGTATGATGTGAAGGATGAAAAATGGTTATTGTGGTTTATCCTTAAGAGATAGACGATAGATATTTACCATCGAAAACTTTTTGGTTGACCTTCTTTAGGAGTACAATACCGAGTACATTATTTTGGTTTATCTCGTGGGGTTCAGTCAGCGTTTACAATGTAAGCGCAAAAAAAATGTGTTTATTTACGACATCACAATGGAAACCTGTAAATTCATCAGTGTTTCTCTACAATATTATGCATGTATCATACATATAAACCTTCCTCCTGAATCACTTTATCTTTTAAAAAAAAGCGTAGTTTTGAAGATTCAAGCATACCTACATAGGGACAGACAGCGAAAGCGACTTTGTTTTATACTATGTAATGAAGTAATGATGATAATAACACAATTATTATTCTACATTTTTGAAGATTCTTTATCTTTATATTAAGTTACTTATAGTGAAAAGGGGTTACAGTCCACTGCGACCTTAATGTCTATTGTTTATTATGTAATTCGATTGAGATTCAGAGTTGGAGAATGATTTTCCAGAATTTTTTGAATTTTATGTATTCCATTCTGTCCAATTATTCAACTGCTGTTTGTCTTCTGTGTAGTTCTGTGTGGTTGTGAGGTTGACAAAAACCTACAAACTAAAAATAATTTTACATCTACAGGGTGCGTTAAAAAAAGTTACGGAAAAATATGTGGTTTTTTCAAATGGAACGGCCCTGTATTCTCAGTGTTTTAAGGGGTTCATCAAAATTCTTATTGCAACCGCTGTTTTCAATCTAGACAAACGAAATTTTTAGAGTATTTAGCTCAAGGTATGAGCTTCATCAGTCCGTAATTGTCTGAAGTTTTTTTATATAGAGTGTCTGATATAAATTTACCAATATACTCAAATTAAATATGAGGTAACTCGATTTTCTCTAATGGAACACCCTGTATTTTTCTCTTTCATGAAATTTGTTTTTCAAAAGTCTACATTTCTTACAAAGAATACCTAACTCGCTTTGTTTTTGAGATATTCCGCATTTGAGTATGGGACATACTTTTTAAAAAATTTCGACTCTTCAAAAACAAATTTCATGAAAGAAGAAAAGACAGAGCGTTCCATTTGAAAAAAAACGAGTTAACTCATATTTAATTTGAATAAATTGGTAATTTTATATTAGACACTCTATATAAAAAAAGCTTAAGATGTTTATCGAATGATGAAGCTGATACCTTAAGCTTACTACTTTACAAATTTCGTTTATCCAGATTGAACACAGCGGTGGCTATAAGAATTTTGATGAACCCCTTGAAACACTTGTGACAACGCCGTAATGTGATTTGAAAGATGAGGTATGTGTGTAAAGCTCTTGTTGTCCTCGAAAGAATTATGCCATGAAATACAGGGTGTTCCATTCAAAAAAACTTATTTTGACGCACCCTGTAGATGTAAAATAATTTTCAGTTTGTAGATTTTTGTCAACCTTACATTCATATCATATTGGTTTTTTCGACACGGTACAGTTTTTAGGCGCTATTGTAGCCGTGCGCCTTGCTGACGCACCCTGTATATTTGCAGATTTCGGAACTCTTTGATGAGATATATTGGCATTTCAGCTTCATGGTTGGACCAAATGGTTAAGACACCTTATGGTTGGACCGATTGCTATGGCTGACACCTGGTGTGCAGTATACAGGGTGTTCCTAAATTAAACGTACAAACGGAAAGGGGAGATTCCTTAAGTAAGTTTAAGAAAAAAGTCCCATAAACATGGGGTCGCAAACGTTTTGTTTTCGAGATACAGAGTGTTGAAGTTTGAATTTTTTTCAATTTTTTTTCTCATAGTATCTAAAATTCACAAGATATTCAACTGAAATTTGGCACAGATATTATATTTGAGAGTTCTCACCACGTGACATGGCAAATTCGATAGCTGATCTACAGGGTGATATTTTTTCTGGAACACTGTCACAGAGGATGGAAAATTCATTGGAAGGAGCAGCGCAGTGACATCCTAACCCAGCGGTAGCTTCCAGTTGTGGACTCTTTTCTATACGAGTTTTAACACTTTTAACCAATACAATTTCTTATGTTTGAAATTCTGATTTAGTGTTGTAATTCTCATTTAATGTCGAAATACTGAATTCGCGATAGAAATTTAAGTATGATGTTCAAATTCTGAATCATGTTGGAAATTCTTATTTAGTATTTTTCATGTTGAGTCATCAATTTGAATTTGTAGTATTCAATTTTGATTTGGCTTCGCAGATTTTGTATTGCAAATTCTGATTCAGTGCTGAAATTATAAGTTACGATGAAAGAAATGTATACGAACAATTGAAGTTATAAATTCATTATAACTGGGAGTATATTTCATTTTCCTTTTCAAGATATTCAGGGGTAGAGAAAGTCCATTTTCTTGGATTCCTTATATGTTATGAACCAGGCCATATGAAGGAATTGGATCTTTGAAAGTATTGATATGTGATTGTCGGACATCCTGTATATCTGTATCCGGAAGGTTAACGAGAAAACTATGTGAAAAAACGCTTAGAATTACTGCAGAAAAGCCATATTAGGAATGAACATCCGTAGTGTCGAAACAACAATAAATCTCATTTGCAGAAAATCAGTTACTGCGCCTTGTGCGGTCCACAGCATCAGGGGGGATCGCCCTATTTATTTTCAGGTCGGCCTCCCTGGCGCCCTCCTTATCACGTGCGTCCAAGTCGCGAACTACACCTGTTTTGGTGCACACGCCCGAAAATCATGCATTATTAAGAAACACTTAACGAATCGCTCTGAGTTGTGCCGCCTAAATCATGTCTAAAAAGTGAGAAATTCCCTGGACATTGTGCTGTGAAATTACCTCAGACACGCTAGTTTAATCGGATTTTCGCGAACCATTTCACGTTTACTGATTATCATCGAGGTTTGCAAACTCATTCATTTCTCTGGTACGAATTCATTGCTTGTTTTTGATTTCAAATGATTATTTACACGCAGTTAGCATCTTTATTTGTTCGTATTGTATTTTTTTGAAATAAAACTTACTGGACAAGTTGAGTTTTCATTTTTATGGCCAAAATGTGGTTCAATTCACACCCTGTCAAAACGAACAAATGTGCTTAGAAGTTGAAGAACTATTTTTAAGAAAAAAATCACAACTGGACAGTTTATCACTGAAAAAAGGTTCAAGGTGCTTCCAAGACATTTGTATGAAATGAATAGTTGAAAAGTGTTTTGGGTAGTTCTGAAATTACAAGGCATTTTTGACTGAGCGGTAAGTTCAGGAGAGTAGAGAAAAGCTTGAAGATCATCCCATGTCATGTTTACTTGTGGGTCATTTCATTGTAGATAAGCCATGAAACAGAGTACCATTTTGAATCATCTGCTGGTTGTAGATTAGTGAGCTTTGGTTTTTGGATGTTTCTGGAAAGATTTGATGTGGACTGAGTGCTCGAATGTATTCTGTATAGGATATTTGAATAATTCGAAAAATTTACAAGATTCAAATTCAATTCACAACCATTGCTATATCATAAGCTTGACTTTGAATGTATCCTGAAATATCGTTTGAAAATGAGAATAATATGAACAAAAAAGAATTTCTATCATGAAAATGGTTGCATAGGTAACGAGAAAAAGTACAATTCCTCAGATTCAATTTGAACGTAAAAATTCAATTCCTGAAGAATACCAGAAAGGATAAATGCAACCTCTTGAAAAAAAGGATCTACTGGAAATAGGTAGGTAGATGAACATGGACAAGGTTTTAAGGTATTAGAAAGGTACATCCCCACCGAAATTAGTTATTTAATTTTACCACGATAATGTTCTCGAATTGATAGTATCAAATTTCATTAGTAGGAAACCTTACAGGCCACCAAATAGAACTGAATGATTATTGAGAATGGAATCAAGATACCCTCGATGTATCAATAATTAATGAAAAATATACGTTTTGTGAATTCAACAAAATACTGGTTGAATTTTATCTCGACAGTGAACAGGGTCCTGCAATAGTGCGTTCTTCTTCCATAGCTGTCGAACCAGACAAGTCAGTGATTTCATTGGAAAGTAGACCTCTTTTACCTTCATTTTTGCATCTCAGGAAATTATTTTCTGATATACAGGGTGTCCCAGATTAATGTTATTCAACAAATGGATGATTTTTTCAATGGATCACCCCATATATTTTCACATATTTTCAATGACCTTCATTACCTCTTTCATGACGAAAAATCTAAGGGACATTTTTCCAACAGTTCAGATCTTATTCGAAGAAAACTGCAGAAAGGTGAGGGAAACGCAGTTCAGTAAAAGTCTTCTGACGATTTCCAGAAGCGATAGTAACATGAATTTGAACTGAGAGTTTTTTAATTGAAAGATTTGTCTTGACATGGTTCTTAAACGATCAACCTGTCATATACAAGGTGTCCGTTATTAATGTCCAAATATGACGAACTTAAAATTATTATTTCTCGATTTTTTCAAATGTAATACCCTGAATTTTTTCCACAATAATGTAGAAAATTGAATACCTCAAATTTTCTCTGAAGTAACCTCAGGATTATTTTAACTCTCACATCCAGCAGACAAGAAAAATGATATCGCGACTGAAAATTTTATTCAACTAACGGATATTCAAAAGAGGTTAAACGATGAAATAAAACTAAATGAATAACTATTGACAAACTTCAAAACCTTCCCAGAAGCATACTTCCTGAGCATCATCATAAAAATGATAATATTTCTTTTCCGTACAAGCAATACATATTGATCACGTATTCAACCTACTATATCAGTTTTTATCGGCTTTCCAAAAAAAATATTGATCAGGTTATTGCCACTTAGAGCTCAAAGGTACTTTCAAATACAGTGAATCAGTATGAATTTTTGGAAAAAATAGGATGGTTCACATGATTTTCATGTTAGGGCAGTGCCACATATCCTTTTTTTTTTTAAGGAAGTCGAACTTATGCTGCCCAATATCCCGATAGAAAACAAAAATTCATACTGATTTACTGTATCTTTGAGCTCTAGTAGCAATAACTTGATCAATATTCTTTTTGGAAAGCCAATAAAAACTGATATAATTGGTTGAATACGTGATCAATATGAATTCATGAATTGCTTGTACGAAACAGAAATATAATTTTTATGATGATGCTCAGGAAGTATGATTCTGGGAAGGTTATGAAGTTTGTCATAATAATTATTCATTTAGTTTTATTTCATTGTTTGACCTCTTTTGAATGTCCGTTAGTTTCATTATGTTATTATTTGAATATAATTTTCATTTGCGATATCATTTTTAGTGTCTGCTGGATGCGGGGGTTAAAATAATCCTAAGGTTACTTCTGAGAGAATGTAAGGTATCCAATTGTCTACATTATTGTGGAAAAAATACAGGGTGTTCTATTTGAAAAAATCGATAAATAATAATTTTAAGTTCTTCATATTTGGACCTGAATGACGGACACCCTATATATGACAGGTTGATCGTTTAGGAACCATGTCAAGGCAAATCCTTCAATTGAAAAACTTTTAGTTCAAATTCATGTTACTATCGCTTCTGGAAATCGTCAGAAGACTTTTACAGAACTGCTTTTCCCTCACCTTTTTGCAGTTTTCTTCGAATAAGATTTGAACTGTTGAAAAAATGTTCCTAAGATTTTGCGTCATGAAAGAGGAAATGGAGGTTATTGAAAATATGTGAAAATATAGAGGGTGATCCATTGAAAAAATCATCCATTTGTTGGAAAACATTTATCGGGGACACCCTGTATATCAGAAAATAATTTCCTGAGATGCAGAAATCAAGGTACAAGAGGTCTACTTTCCAACGAAATCTCTGAGATGTCTGGTTCGGCAGCTATGGAAGAAGAACGCACTATTGCAGGACCCTGTATATCTTATTTCATCCCATTGTACTCCTATTATTTTTTCGAATAAAATATCACAAAGTAACGGACTATTCTGCCCATTATTTTTCAGTAAAATCTCAACCCTCGATTCTTGTCTTCCGTACGAGAAAATAGCATAACTGAATCTTCCAACCATGTTAATATACGTGAAATATTCCCTGTATTGACAGAGAAAAGAGCTTCTTCAACATTAGCCAGGTATTGGAATTATTGAATTCACATACCTAATATTTTCTCAAATTCATTATTTTCCCAAAGTAAATAAACATTTCGATAAATAAGTAAATACTACGAGCTTTATGAAGAAAGGGCAACGTTGCTCAATCATCTGACAGAAAAATGACTATTACCTAACAGTTTCAAAATATACACGGTGAAATGTGTCAGAATTTCATGGCCAACCGGTATACTTTATAAAAGTGAATGGAGTATAGGTACCTACTCGTATTTAGCTGGCTATCCATTTTAGATTAGAATTTTTATGACAAACAACTGACAGACCAGTTATACCAATTTGAAATTAGTTAACATTTTAAGCTGACAAAAGGCGGTCAACCGGTTAGAAAAGCCAGTAAGGCAGTTATTAAAAATATAAAATTATCAAACACAGTACTTCAGTGTGGGTATTTAATAATAATAATACCCACACTGGAGTACCTACTGTGTTTGATTCTTTTAAAATATTCAGTGTACACAACCATCTTCTGAAAAATATAATTAAATAGGTTGCTTATTTTGGATCAAACTACTAAAGACAGGTCTGAAAACTAAATAATCATTTTGAAAATAGTTATCGAAATGGATAACTAGTGTACAACCGGTTTTATCTCGGTTCGAACAGCTATTGAAATATTAACTAACCGATTACGCCATTCTGAAGATAGACTAAAAATAATCGGTTCATAATTGGGTGTTTTATTTGAAGGGCAATTGAAAAGTTTGAATAACAGGCTTCACCATTCTGAAAACGGATAACGATATAGATAACTGGTATATAACCGGTTGTTTATTTTGGTTATTGAAAAATCTTCAGAACTTACCTACTGACCTTTTAAAATCTTATGAAACTCGTTAGAAAGAAGTAACCGTTTTTTTCATTTCGGTTCGAACTGTTAGAAAATCGGTATTATTCATTGTATAATACGCGTCATTTGGTAAACGGATCAATGGTTACCAGAACCAACTAACAAATCACACCAGTTTGAAAACTGTTAACTGGAATAATAACTGGTATAACAGGTTTTTGAGTTCAGTTTGAATTTATGAACATTGTCAACAAAAAAACTGGTATATAACCGGTTATTGATCCGTTTATCGGTCGATAAGGTCTTCCGATTCGTCAATAACTGCTACAACCTAAATAACTGGTATAAAACCGGTTATTTATTTCGGTTGGGGCAGTTATTGACCAATCGGAAGAACTGATTGACCGGTAAACAACAGTTAATGGATTAATAGAATAAATAAACCTGCTATTTATAGGGTTAAGAACTGTTATTGAAAAATGTGAAGAACTGACAACCGTTTCATTTCGGAAATAGGTTTTTAAAAGTACCAGAAAAATAATCGTTATTCAACGGGTTGTTCATTTCGGTTCGACCGGTTATTGAAAGACAAGAGATTTCGTCCCAGCCCTACCCGAGTTTCGCCCAGGTTTGCAACCCAATGAAGGGCGTTACTCCAGAAAAGACGTGCTTTCTTCCCGAAATCTTTTTCGATACAACCGTACGGTCGAGGCACGCTCGGCAGCGTCCCGTAATCAATAGACTTTTCGGAGACAATAATTCATTTTCAGCAAAACATCAATTACACGGCGCCCCCATGCTAAAAACCTCCCCAAACCGAATCTCGCTTCTTTATTTACACGAAGCGGCGCTATTCGAGTGGGCGTTTAGCGGGCGCTTGCGCGACGAAAGCGCCCCCTGCCGGCCGAGCTTTACGTCAGTCTGACCTGAACAGCCGTATGCTCTAAATTTCGGGTCGATTCTTTCTAGGCTTGTTATTATATTGTTAAACCCCCGAGATAAGCCGCATTTTCGCATTTTTCACCACTCGAATGAGTTTGGGAGTGATAGATTCGCACGTGGAGCTTCCAAGGCTGTCGGGGGGCTTTAAGTGATCGGGGATTTAGATGTGCCAAAGTTAAAGTGTCAAATTTGAATAGTTTCGATTTTTATTATATATAGCCGTTCTTAGTTTTCGCGTACGAGTTGAAATGGGAGCTAAGGGGAGTGTGGAGGCTGCCAAGTGTAATGCACAAAACTGGAACAACTCGGAGGTAGGAGGCTTCCTGATGCATGATGCAGCTTTCGTGCCAGAATTTCAGAGCCGGTCGGTCGCGGAGAAACGAGATTTTCGGAGGCTCGGAATCGATAGATTTATTTTGAACGTCTGCATGATCCTCTTACAATAAATCCTGAGCTATTTGGTAGTGTTCATCTCGAAATTAAAACTTTTTCATTAAAAAAAATATTTCAATTCAATTCAGAATCTTTGCTAGTGAAAACAAAAAATATCTCTGTTGGTAAACACTGGTTGTATCAATTTATACCTTTGAACAATCAATCAAAAATATTTCTCTCCATACCCACAAAAAATTCCACCCTGCAAGAGCCCTTATTCCAATTTAAAAACTACCCCCTAAACCCTCAAAGTCTATTTTCTATCGCTTTAATAGTGGAAAAATCTCTTGTAGGTGTGTTAAATATATCATGATAGTATTTTTACCCCTGATCAACTGCGCTGGTATATTGAACACTCTTGTCAAATAACCAATGACCAATAAGGGATAACACCCAATTTTGCAGTTCTTCTCGTTTAATTATAGGAATTTCAAAAGAAGTGTATATTTTTGCGCGATTGCAATGGGCGTTATCATTTGACGCAAACGTCAGTAATTGTGAAATTCGAAGTCGCAAATCTTAAACGATTAAGTTGGATTGAAATTCGGTAATGACCTGTAAAATAACGAGTTGTTTTCACTTGTGAACATCGTTGAGCATATTCAGTACATGGATGAATGACCGCACTAGCTTCGAATTTAAACAAGCGCGCAAAAGCTCATATCATCCGCCTTCATGAACTCGAATTGAATTGAACTACTGGATCTTCCCGAATCCTTCAAAAATAGAAATATAATTATACATTTCACAAGAAAACCAATGCTGTCGTATGGTTTGATATTTTGAAAGTAAAGTTTGCTTAGATAAACTGAAGTCTTCATTTTAATAACATTCAACTGAAAGAACATTCCCTGAACGATGAAGAATTAGGAATCCGTCGACTTCATAATCATAGTGTTTGGGTAACTTGTATACAGGGTGTCCCAAGATGTTCCAAATAGCCAATATCTCGGCTCTCCGACAAGGTAGAGAGTTAAAAAAAAGTTTTTCGAATGGCATCAAAAACTGTACCAGAATCCGTCGGTAAAATTCTTTTCTAATTACCACCCCAAAAAAAACTACCCCCAGATAATTTTTTCGAATGGCACTCCTAACGATTTCCCAGTAAAAGAAGAAATATGTGAAAACAATTTTTCATCATTTTAAGTAAATTCAACCCTTAGAAAATAATTATAATTTCCGGCACATTCACCATTTTTCTCAGTCCATTCTCTATGTCTATGTTCTATACTCTATAATTATTCTATATCTACACAAAGGATGCCACCGAAAACAATGCCAGTGTTCAAAATGAAATAAGTTGTCAATAGAAATAGAGAATGGACTGAGCAAAAATATTGAATGTGACGGAAATTATAAATATTTTTTTAAAGGTTGAATTTACGTAAAATGATGAAAAATTGTTTCAACATATCTCTTCTTTTACTGGGGAATCGTTAACAGTGAAAAAAATATAAGGGTGCCATTAAAAAAAATCTGGGGGTAGTTTTTTCAGGGCTGGTAATTAGAAACAGAATTTGCGGCACATTCACCATTTTTCTCAGTCCATTCTCTATGTCTATGTTCTATACTCTATAATTATTCTATATCTACACAAAGGATGCCACAGAAAACAATGCCAGTTTTCAAAATGAAATAAGTTGTCAATAGAAATAGAGAATAGACTGAGCAAAAATATTGAATGTGACGGAAATTATAAATATTTTTTTAAAGGTTGAATTTACGTAAAATGATGAAAAATTGTTTCAACATATCCCTTCTGTGTGGATATTAACTCAGAAAATATCCATTTTAAGGCAAGGGTGTGATGCATACACTCACATTATTTTTTAACGTAGATTCAATATCTGCCATAAAAAATGGGGTTCTAATTTGAAAAAATTGATTTTTCACGATATTGTCATCCCTAACTTTGAAAAGCGATTTTTTCACCCTGTATCATGAATCGCGATTTCGATTTTTAAAGTGGATACATCAATCTTACATCTTGAAAAATCCCAAAAATGAAAATTTTCCATCCAAAAACCTCGAAGTTATTCTTGTTTCAGCGGAGTTCTATTTTCGATTTTTTTTTCGAATTTTCCCGCTCAGAGAGAATTTTCCAACCAAAACTGAAAAATGTTACATCAAAATAACTTGAAATTTTCCAAGGAATCTATTTCTGCAATAAAAAAATGGTGTTCTAATTTGAAAAACGGAAGTTGACGTCATTTCCGGAAAAACCGGAGGTGCTCATGCCTTGAAAATATTTTAGATTTCATCAGCATCGTGAAATACTTATAAGTGCTGAATTTCATGAAAATACGTTCAGTAGTTTCCCGTATAAATATGGGTGAGGTTCCTCGTGAAAGACCCTGTATAATATAGACATAGAGAATGGACTGAGCAGAAATGGTGAATGTGACGGAAATTATAAATATTTTTTTAAAGGTTGAATTTACGTAAAATGATGAAAAATTGTTTCAACATATCTCTTCTTTTACTGGGGAATCGTTAACAGTGAAAAAAATATAAGGGTGCCATTAAAAAAATATCTGGGGGTAGTTTTTTCAGGGGTGGTAATTAGAAACAGAATTTGAACGACGGATTCTGGTGTAGTTTTTGATGCCATTTAAAAAACTTTTTGCTGAACTTTCTACCTTGTCTGAGAGCCGAGATAGTGGCTGTTTGGAACATCTTGGGACACCCTTTATATTTCATATACATACATATACAGCCTACCTTATTTGCAGATATCACACCTATTATTTGATGATAAAACCCAAATGTTCAGAATCTATGTGAATCTGTCTGTATAATCGCAAAATAGAAGGCTGTATTAAACGTTTAATATCAGAATCTGTTGATGTGTGAGAATTATGTATCTCGATGGATATTGAAAGCCGAAGAAATCTGTAGATCGGTAGAAAACTTTTCATTGTAATAGAGAAAATATGAAAAATCTTAAAGAGGATCCATCATTTTCTGGTGCAAAAACCAAGCTATATAGAGAAAGTTGCTCCATGATGTAGTCCCATTTTTTTATACAAGAAGAATCATCGATGGATGGTATCAATTAAAATTATAATCTGGACAATATAATGACAACAATTGTATCACAAATCACTCGAATTTGTGCGAAAATTCATAAAATTATTGTGTTGGAAGTGTCCTTCCATCCAAACGACACTTTCACCCACATTGCTACGATTATTGATCACGAAATAAGGGTCGTTGTGTGTACGAGGCTCAGAAAGATAGAAAGAAAGGAGGCCAATTCCAATCTGACCTGTTTGGCTCTTGCCATTTCCTGGAAATGCTCTCAACAAACATGTACGAAATTATTTTGTACGCAGCTATACAAAGTTTACGTTTGACCAATTATCGATGTCCCTAGATTTCTCCGAATCGTACAATATCCATAGCAATTCGTTTTATTCTCCATACATAACAGTTTTAACCACACGAACTCAATCAATTTTGAAAAAAAGTCTACTATTTCGAATCTTGATAGTCTTTTTATTCGTTCTGAAGAATCTAACAACGGAATGTTGCCTTTGAAAACTCGCAACCTTTCAATTGATCTGATCTCAGAATCAAACATATGATCCTCGAATATGCCGATTATCAAATTGAACCTTCCAAAACCAAGGTGATAGAATCAGAAAACTATCAAAAAGACACCGAAAATCGGAAAACTCGCAATGAATGAATGCCATAGAAAGTCTCATCAGTTGATGCTAGTCTCTGTTCAACTCAGAAAGAACTTTTCTCTCGAACCTTTCTTTGGAGTAATATTCCTGAGAAATGAACAATGAAATTGAACAACCTGAATGGTTCCAATCCAAGCGTGCTCAATTGGATTCAGGTCATGGTATCTTGGACGTAAAGCTAGATGTGAGATACCCTGGTTTTCTTTAGCAGTTTGGACATGGTGGGATCTTTGTGGCTGAGCAGCATTGAGGTTCTCCTAACGACCTTCTCTATCTTGAATTGTCTTCATGAAGACGTATTTAAAGTTTGAGGAAATTGAAGTATCTACTTGTAGCATCTTGAAGATGTTGACTTGCCATTCTTCAAGTGCTCAGATGCAGAGTTTAAAAACGATCTCTAACTGGCCTTATAAAATGCATTGGGAGCATTCTGAAGCATCTGCTGGCATCTTCATCAGATAAAACTGGTTGTGACATGATGAAAATTCGATTTTCAATTGCATGGAACCATGATTGAAAACGAAATACAGATCATAAAAGGTTCATTTTTGACACACAAGGACAAGAAATTATTAACCTTTTTTTTGCGGCCGTCCAAATACGTCTATCAGTTACTCTTCTCGAATTGAGGAGTTATCCTCCTTGAAGCCGTCCCAGATACTGGATTTCATCAAATCTCTTGAACTGGAGGGCGAGCTGTAGGAGGCGCGATGATAACAGCTCTGTTAGGAGACACAATAGACCTTAAGATCGCAGTGAATTGTAACCCCTTTTCAATATATACAGGGTGAGTCTTTGACTTGTACATATATTTTAACATAACATTTTCCATTTTTCCGAATTCGGCTCTGTTAAAAACATATAGCCATTTGAAAAAAAAAAATTGGGCAACTAGAAATTGAGTTTATACATTTAGGGAATACTCAAGTACTAACCTCATTGGAATAAAAATGTTGCAAACACGATAATTTCAACAAAACCAGTTAGTTTAATCGGAATATATCTGCAACTAAAAAGCCACATTTCTCACATCAAAATAAGTTTCTTCTTCGATTCTTCTGCAGATTAGTTTGTGAACACTAATAACTTGTTCATATTTTTCTCGAAATTCCCAAACAATATCATGAAGAAAGACTTTTCATTCAGATCATCAGAATTTATTATTAAACAACCTAACCTAATCTATTTTGTATCGATTCTGTGAATGTTTGCACAGAAATTTCAGGAAGATGTTGTCAGCTTGCTGATATTTTCATTGGGGTTAAGGATTTGTTACGAAACATAGTATACATCACGATACACTTGTGTATCATGGTATAAATATCTATGAATTCTGCCGTTTCCATCATAAATCGAGTTTGCCGCCAAATTTTACCACGCATGCGTAGAGCGAAAACCGAAAGATTGGTTATATGGAGGCCAACTATAAACAATAAAAAACCAGAGTCTCTGGACAAACTGTAAACATTATGTGAAGTTCTGAAAACGTTCAGTGAACTATTGTTCTAATGTGATTATTATGTGAAGTGAATTAATCTCGGAATTAAAATAATCTTAACCGTGTCGAGTTTATAAAATTCCAAGAGGATATTGTTTAGATAGAAACATCGACACAGATTATGAGGTATCATTTTATTTTTCAATGATTTCAATTTAATAAGTAGTTTGTATCGAGATTGATCAATCATATCCGAATTTTGTATTTCACCGACATTCAATATGGACCGGTAACTATGAATTTTCAATAGAAACACATTTGTGGGATTTTATTATTAAAATATCTCGACAAAGTTGATGAATATTATGACAACATTGTAAACTCGTTCAAAGACCAGAGAAGGAATAATATTCGATGATATTTAATTCAGTAAAAATTGGAAATAACTCGAAAATGACGCGTTTTATTGAAAAAAAAATAAGAATACTTTCCTTAAATGATTGATTTTTTCGAAAATATGAACCGTCTATCTTTTTAAAGTAGTTTTATGGTGTTTTAGCGTGTATTGATGAATCGACTACCCTGTAACTTTTATACTAGTAAAGATATTGAATAGGTTTTGATTGAGGAATATGCACCATGAATAGAGTAAAAACTCAACCAAAATTCAGTTCATTCGAAACGGTTTCTAAGATATGAAAAAGAAAGTGTTTTTTCATGGATTTTCGACATCCTGTATCTTCGAAACCAAACCGAATTTTGAAAGATGCTATAGGAAAAAAGTATTTCGTTTGATGAGAGGAATCTGCAGTTAAAATATATGTACAAGTCAAAGACTCACCCTGTATATGTATATACTCTTCTCGAATATCATGCTCGCAGTTTTGTTGGAATCTGGAAGAATAATGTTGTTTTTCTTCCTTTCATCATCGAGAGATATTTTGCCCTTTTGTTTTTTGAAAAATGTCACGTATTCTGCTTAGTTGATATCGAATTACCAGGCCACAAATACAGCAATGAATTCGGCACTTTTGAGAAGAAACAGAAGACATTTTTTTTGGTCATCGTGAGTTAGGTAATCGAAAGAATTATGAAGAAGATATGCATTGTCGAAAAGCATATATATCCTTAACTTTTGATGAGCAGTTCATTACAACATATTCATTATCTGCTAGCTACATCCTTAACTTTCCCGCAGCAGTTTATGTGAAGGGGATTCTGATGGTTACGGTGTACATTCATCTTATCAATATATCTTTTACTTCACTCTCTTCCAAAGACAGTGTTAATTAAATCTGGAAAAAGAGGTTGCGAAGACCGGTGAAGTCCTATGGTCGTGCACACTCCTGGTTTACGTCCAAACACAAATAACGGCCGAAGTCGTCGTCGTTGTCGGCCTAGCGGGAGAGGAAAAACGATCAATGTGTCGTCGTTTGAGCTTGGAGGTTGCCCCTCCCTTCGGTGGCGGAGCTGTGCCGAAGACCTGTGACTTACGCCATCCGACGAGCACATGTTTCACCACTCCAGACTTTCCATCCCAATAACTGCCTTCGAAGTGGTATTCCCGACCTCTGGATTAGGCTTATGAACTCTTGAACTCTTTGAAATTCAGCTTGAGCCTCCGCTTGAGGAATTTTAATATTTTTCTAGATAAACTGTATGATCTTTACATATGAGATCTGGAGAGAATGCGGACAATGTCTGAAGAATATTTATGGCCATTTCCATCTGTAGAACGACGTTATAAATACAACCTATATTTTTTGAAGAAAAAGGACAACCGCAAAAAGAAGCGTTCACAAACAATACATACATAGACATATGAAACATAGTAAGAGACTCATAATAAGAAAAAAATATAAGCTGACCCAATCAAAAAGTCGAAAATTAATATTTAAAATTTCAAAATAGAAAAAACAAACGATTTAAGTATTTGATTAATGAAACTCAATTAGCGCATGTGAATAAACTACATCAATATTTACCTATAACTAGTAAAAACGATGGGTTAAGAGAATGAATTATAAGGATAGAATTTGAGATAGGGGTAAGAGATCATTGTACTCAAGAACTGATAGGGAAAATAGGATAGTTAATCAGGGTCTTCATCCGAACTGCTTCCTCATATTCAGAAACATAGATGTAAAGAAACTCTGATGTAACTACATTACTCTTAAATAAAAGTCGTGATCAAAAATATAAGATCCAATATAGGTACAATTATTCACGGACGCTATTCCGGTAATAGAAAAATGGGGCGACCCCTTCCGAGAGAGATAAAAGTAGATCAAATACTCAGATTTTTGTCGACAAAAAGACTTAATAGTAGATATATTCTAAAACTAGTTGCAGAATGGGCTCCTATTCCAATACGAACGCATGAGTGTTGGAATTGCATTCTGCATCGAGTATTAGACGATATTTTCTCTATTTCAGTCAAATTTCGTGAAATACTGTTGAAATTCAATGAAAAATTCAGATTATACATCCTAGTGACTATTATGCTATCTTCGCAGTTGGTGACTGTTACGAAATTGACATTTCCGAATTGACGTGTGTTGAAAATTGATAGGATCGGCAGTCATTGTTGACAACCACGAAACGAAAAATATAACTAAAAACAGCGCTGTAATGAGTTCATTACAGCACTGTTTTTAGTACTGTAATGAACTCATTACGATACTGAAATAGAGAAAAAAATTTAATCAAACCCACACTAGGAATTCCATGCATGTATACAGGGTCTTTCACGAGGAACCTCACTCATATTTATACGGGAAACTACTGAACGTATTTTCATGAAATTCAGCACTTATAAGTATTTCACGATGCTGATGAAATCTAAAATATTTTCAAGGCATGAGCACCTCCGGTTTTTCCGGAAATGACGTCAACTTCCGTTTTTCAGATTAGAACACCATTTTTTTATTGCAGAAATAGATTCCTTAGAAAATTTCAAGTTATTTTGATGTAACATTTTTCAGTTTTGGTTGAAAAATTCTCTCTGAGCGGGAAAATTCGAAAAAAAAAATCGAAAATAGAGCTCCGCTGAAACAAGAATAACTTCGAGGTTTTTGGATGGAAAATTTTCATTTTTGGGATTTTTCAAGATGTAAGATTGATGTATCCACTTTAAAAATCGAAATCGCGATTCATGATACAGGGGGTGAAAAAATCGCTTTCAAAGTTAGGGATGACACAATTGTGTAAAATCAATTTTTTCAAATTAGAACCCCATTTTTTTATGGCAGATATTGAATCTACGTTAAAAAATAATGTGAGTGTATGCATCACACCCTTGCCCTAAAGTGGATATTAACTCAGAAAATATCCATTTTAGGGCAAGGGTGTAGATTCAATATCTGCCATAAAAAAATGGGGTTCTGATTTGAAAAAATTGATTTTTCACGATTTTGTCATCCCTAACTTTGAAAGCGATTTTTTCACCCCCTGCATCATGAATCGCGATTTCGATTTTTAAAGTGGATACATCAATCTTACATCTTGAAAAATCCCAAAAATGAAAATTTTCCATCCAAAAACCTCGAAGTTATTCTTGTTTCAGCGGAGCTCTATTTTCGATTTTTTTTTCGAATTTTCCCGCTCAGAGAGAATTTTCCAACCAAAACTAAAAAATGTTACATCAAAATAACTTGAAATTTTCTAAGGAATCTATTTCTGCAATAAAAAAATGGTGTTCTAATTTGAAAAACGGAAGTTGACGTCATTTCCGGAAAAACCGGAGGTGCTCATGCCTTGAAAATATTTTAGATTTCATCAGCATCGTGAAATACCTACAAGTGCTGAATTTCATGAAAATACGTTCAGTAGTTTCCCGTATAAATATGGGTGAGGTTCCTCGTGAAAGACCCTGTATAAGGGTGCGTTTTTTGAAGCGATATTCGCCAGATATAATTTTTTTATTCCTTTCTCACATGTCTTTGGTGTCAAATTCGTATCTCAACGTGAACATATGAATTTTACTATATATTCATCATTTTTGAGCGCTCGTTTCACTTAATCGAGAGGGCTATATCTTTTCGTCTGTATTTCTCGGTGAATCTACCTTCAAAGTGGGTGAATGAGCGTACAAAAGCCTGTCTTCAAGTAAGTGCTTTAGGTGACCCATTTTGTATAGAATTTTTTGTGCACCCAGGGTTTTTTCCATCCGTTAGTTGTTAGTATATTTTATTATTTATTTCTGACGCAGTTACAACGAATATAGTAGCTTAATGTACGGTCATCATATGATTAGGAATGTCTTATTTGGCAATCAAAGCAAGAGGACTCTTATCTGCGAGATTGTAAATGATATGTATTGTAGGAAACATGATGGAATGCATAATTTTTTATGATAATCTGGTATTGTGAACACAAGAATAGTTGAGCTTTCCATATACATGTACAGTTGTTACAGTTTGTTAAGGTAGTGAGGTCATTACTATGGCATGGGATTAAATGATATTCTGCAATAATATTATCAATAGAATTATTTCTTGACGAATATAACCCTGTTTTTCAGCACAAGCATAAATCGGTGCACCAGAGGTCGCTGTCTCTGAACAGAGGTACCCGTGGACAATGGGGCTCTAGCAGAGGTACAGAATTAGGGGGCGATATGTGGTGACAACGGGGGCAGTGTCAGTGCCCTGCCTCCGCGATGGGCAACAAACTGAGCTGTAGCTGCGCACCACTGATTCGCAAAGCTTATAGATACGAGGATTCTCCATGGCAAACCTCACGAAGGAGAGACGGTCATCTTTTGAGGTAGGTCTACATTTCCTTTTGAGTTTCCATACTTCCGAAAAATTCTTGAATACTAATTTGTATTGATTGATTTTTTCCTGCTCAGGTTGTGGGCAGAGGTGTTCCACGTATCAGCCAGTGGTGCCGGCACAGTGAAATGGCAGCAGGTCAGCGAAGATTTAGTTCCTGTCAACATAACCTGCATTCAAGATTCGCCTGAATGCGTGTTTCACATCACGGCCTACAACTCGCAGGTCGACAAAATATTAGATGTACGACTGATTCAACCAGGTAAGTCCTCCAACTTATCGTCACCAAACTCGAGGTAAATTGCTCTGATAAGATCTGAAGAGTTCGAAACCGGGGCCAACATCTACTCTCCTTGTTGGGAATGGAACAGTACCAGTTTCTCTCTATGTTTATCAAAATTCCTAAGGCTCGTAACACCTCGTTTCGAGTTGAGTGAAATCCAGGAACGTTTTCAGTAACGTTCTGTGAATACTCTTACTGCACAATTCCTAAACACGAAATAAAAAAGCAATGGTATTTCACAATTAGTAGTAGGTCTCTTTTTTCTCAAGATGTGGATGAATAATCTTTTTTTGCAGGTACTAGAATAGGCCAAGCATCGGAATGCTTCGTATATTGGAAAGATCCAATGACCAACGATACCTGGGGTTTAAATTTCACTTCACCAATAGATGCCAAACAATTTAGAGAGTGTTGTGTAAGTATTACATCTTTTTTGAATCAAATTTGCTTTTATTCATTTGAAACATAAAACGAAATTATAAATTCAGTGATTAAAATTATCTTAGACCTCTGATTCATCAGATGATTTTGATCGTCAAAGCTCCTGATACAGGCCCCTCACAGTAGATTTTAGCGAAAGGAGCTTTTAGCTTATTAGGAATAGTTTCATGCATAACTTGTGTTTTGGGGGACATTGACTTGAAGATTCTCATTCCTCATGAATTCATCCATTAATCATGAAAAAGTAGTGCTCCAAATGATGCTTATTGAATGCAGTGTGATTTGTTGCAGTCCCCGTCTTTCAAGTTCTCCCGGAAAGCTTCTTCGTCCTACTCACTCAAACTAGAACCTCCCAATAAGCAGAAGTTTAAGACGAAGAGAAAACCTCTAAGTACCCCAGCTTCACCCAGTAGAGCCAGGGAACCTCAGTGCACCTGCATGACTGCCGAACAATACGCCAGGTTGAGGGCCCAGGATCCACGGTACAGAGGTGAGGCATTTGCTTTGATACCATCGCAATATTCTGAGCGAATTTAGCGATCTGAGGTTTTAGCTTCAAGTGGAAGATAATACTCTCTTCATGAAAAATTGTATTTGAAGTATTGCTATCTTTATTGAAATTTATTTCAGGTTCCTCCACACTCCCTAGAGCTACCACCAGGGGGAGTGATACTGAGGGTAGATCGGACAAAGTGACTGCTGCAACTTCTTCGACTAGTCTATACGATAACGTTGGTGCTAATCAAAATATTTGTTCTCAAGGTATGTAGACACTTATAGGAATATAATTTTTTCGTATCCTTGATAATGGATATTTTGGGAAATGTTCCACCTCCTGATAGGACAATACTCAACTGTGGTATTGAAGACCATGAAAATATCTTTCAAATGTTCATTCTATACAAGAGATCCCTGTCAGCACTCCCACAATACACCGAAGCTCTACAGATCTTTTCTCTTGTCTTTGTCCTGAAGATTTTTTCCAGAGGAATGTCATGTTTTGCATCTTCCATCGCTGTAACTCTGCCCAATGGTGGTTCTTTCCAAGGCCACAGAACGGTTCAGGTCTAACGGCTTTAACCTTTGATGCATTTTTGGCAAGTGCATCAGTCTTCTCATTACTTTGATTGCTACAGTGCACTGGCACCCATAAGAGAGTAACTTTGTTGCCTCTGGCCAGTTGCTTTATGTTATGTTCATGCAGCATTCCAGGTGAGCACTGAGCACTGGCAGTTAGATTCCAGTGCTCTCAGTGCTGATTGAGTGTCTTTTGCTTTTTATGCGCGCCCCTTTGAGGATTCTTTTCAAACACTCTAGGATGCAAGCGTAGCCAATATTTCCGCATGTTAAACGGAGGTATTTGGCCCTTTTGACACGGGAAGCCTCAGTTTAGGACCACATACTCCTATGCCTGTTCCCTCAGTAGATTTTTATCCATCAGTGTATCATATAGATGACCTTTTGTCCATTTGATTTACGTAGTCCACGAGTGTGGACTCGTCGGAGTTCTATCTGACGAGCTTAAATATCTTTCAAGCTATATAAACACCAGATGCAAAGATGTCTTGGATATACTATTTTTCCGATTCCAGGTTCAAAGGGATCACAACGGGAAGGAAGCCAAAACAAACAGATGAGAGACCGAGCAGTTCAGCAACAATCTCAAGAAACTAGTACTATGACCTCGAACACAGCCACTGGACCAAAGACTGTAACTGCCTCTGTGGGCACTCAAAACAACGTAAGCTCACAGGTAAATAAAAAAAAGAGAATCCAACCTTCTATACCTAAAGTTTCTGATTTGGATCAGGTGCAAACTGAGACTCCCCCGCAAACGACTGAGAATTCTAAATCGGAAGGGACACAAGCAGGTGGTACTCTCCAGAACACCAAATCGTCATCAGCATCCGGTCGATCGCCGTTCAGAGATCACCACGGCCTAACGAACACCAAATCCGTGGACTACTCCGACGTCGACATGGTCAGAGAGGCCGAACTGAGGTCAGCCCACCACCACAACGTCATCAACAACAACCTCACGAACAGGAGGAACAAATCGAAGAGTACTGAAGACATGAACAGGGAGAACGGAATGAGTTTGGACAGCAACACGTTGAAGAGGATGCTGAAGCCGATGCCGAGTCAGGAGAGCCCGGTCACGTCCCCCGAGATGGGAAGGAAGAGATATAACTACTATAACGGTCACTACCATAGGTACCCCAACAATTTTAACGGGAGGCATTCTGAACCAGAGAACCATGTTCATCCGAGGTCGGCGATATCGCAGAACTCGAGGTTCGCTGGATCAAGGTGAGGGTACTAGAAACTAGTTGAATCAGTATATCAGGTGACTTCTTATTTACGTCATTTTGAAGCCCTCCGATCACTTAGCTGGCGTCAGCAGATAACGTGGTCTGAACGTCCAAGACTCGTGAAGATGCCCAGCCCTGTTATGACAGGAAGTAACGTTTATTCTATACTCCATTCACTTTTATTTAATCACATAGGAGGTCATGGTTTCGTTTTCAGGAGTTGGTGCACCTGATGAAAAGTCTGTGCGCGTACAGAAAATATCGTTAATGACAAAACGACGTTGTCAGTTTATTTGTTTACATCAAAGTAAAAGTATCAAAGATATTCCACATTTTGTTAGTTCGAATCGATCGGCGATTTTGGGGCGAAATATCGATAGGAAATCACCTCTTTTTCCGTTCTTCGTCGTCCAGTAGAAGTTTCCCGTCGATATGAGAAATTTCGTGCAAGTGTCATTTTTTCCTTTCACGGCTTTTGGCGTGAGTACTAATCGATCTTTTCACACTTGATAACGAAGTTTTTTAGGTATCTGGCCGTTTAGAAAGATTTCAAACGAAATTCCGGTCCCCCAGAAGTTTGGTTAGTTTCGGTATCGTTTTTGGTGCTCAAAATTTATTTGAAACGTGTAAATGGACAAAAAAGGCTTCCTTATACGATCTTCTAACGGAAGCGACCGGAAAAATGGTTCAGATAGGATTTTAGAGGGATCATGAGTAAAGAACTCGAAGAATAAAATTGCATGATTTTCGTAAGTAAACGGGTTCTGGATGGCCATCATCGGTCTATAAATGATTATTGTTGATCGTTTTCACGTTTTAGAAAAAAACACGTCAAAATAGCTAGAAAAAAGAAGAAATATGACTATATTGCATTCAACGGTAGGTGAATTTAGATTCCGATGACTTGAAATGTGTCACTGGAGCTTCCTATCAATCATCTTCAGTGTTCGTGTCCTATTCTTGAATATACAGTTAGGGTAGTGGCTAAAGGTGAATACAGACTATTCTGACGTGACGTGATTCCACGTCACGTCAGGACCGTGCAAGGCTCACATTGGCCTAATATGAACGTGAACGCACAGAACGATGTGTTGCATTTTTAAATCACTCACATTTTGACGTGGGCCCACATGTAACCACGTCACGTCAGAATAGTCTGTATTCACCTTAAGAGGACTAGGGAAATAAAATCCTTTATGAGATGCCGACGTTTCGACCTTTATTTCTGGTCTTCTTCAAGGCTATTCATATGGAGTGCCCCCTATAATATCATGGAGCCACTACCCTTACTGTATACTTCCTATCAATCCTCTGCCGAAAGTAGAAATAGGCTATATTGAACCAGAATACATCGGTTTTTTCATATTCCAGGAGTTTGTGTCTTATTTTAGAACAGGTGAAGTATAAAGGTGGAGCATATGTTTGACCTATTCCATTTTATTTGTACAAACCTACTGTGGTAGTAATGTATGAATATTTTTTAAACTAATAAATTACTATACAGTCAGAATATTTAACTCCTTGTTTATAAGATCAAATAAATGAAATGCATATCTATAAAGCTCTCAGGAATTGACCTTCTTGCTTATTGATTCATAACCAAAACTCAGTTACTATTGCATTGAAATTATTAGTTTCTCTGTAAACGAATTCGTTAATTTAGTTATCATGTTTATTTTCTTTGTGATATATATATATATATATATATATATATTCTTATGAAATGGAGCTGTTACAGATTTGTTTTTAATTATGGCATGTGTCTCGAAAAGGCAACAAGGAACAGATCATTCAAACAAACATATTGATCCATTCCCCGCTCCTAATCTCAGTGTTAGCAGAGGAATGTCAAACGGGGCACCATACATTTCTGCGTATGATGCAAGCGCACAGATAAAAACCTCAGCAAAAACTCTGTCTCCCCGTATAAGTGTAGGGTTATTGGATTTGTTTTCAGATATTCATATTGGAGGGCATCTTCTTCTACGAATGTAATTCTTTCTTCATTTCTTCAAAGGGGTTGACAAAGCATTTTTAGATAATCTGAAACAAAAACCAGAGGGAGAAAAAACGGAAAAGCAAAATCAACTAATATATTCAAATTGTTTTGAAGGTACCAACCCATCTCAAAAATGAATCAGATACTAAGTGAATAGAGTTGAAACCATCTGGAAATTTATATATTGAACAATTATTGACCAAATGGTCAATAGTTTGCTCTTCATGCCCACACTCACATCTCGGGCTATCAATGGCATTCCATTTGAAAAGCATACTATTACAACGTCCATGACCTGTCCTAAGACGATTCAATAGACACCAATTTTTCCTAGACAGATGAAAACCGGGAACTTTCTCAGAAGGATCGAGAATTAAACTTTTATTGAAAAAATCATATGAAGTCCATTCCGAACTCCAAATTTCTTTATGATTTTTTCTAGAATAAAGAAAATCATTTATCCATAGAGGCTTTCGAGATTTCAATCTAGCCAGTCTTGTATCTGGCATATAACTCATAATTGTGATGAATAAATAAAACTGTTATTTATTTGAAATAAAGAAATATTAGAAATAGAAATGTTATGCACCCTCACAATCATATCACATACAATATCATGATGAAAACAAAGCACATCGATAAATCTTTACAATCATAAATCCTAAAACTCCTTTATATGTAGAATATTGTTCACAATTTTCTGTTGTGTTCTCCAAAATGAAATATACATTCTGAGAAATACGCTAAGAATGTAGAAAGGGCAACTTAGTGTTGACTTGAAACATAAAAATATTATGAAAAACGTCATAACTTCGATACAAAGTGGAATGTGTCAAATTTCCATGGCCAGAGTTGTGATTTTATAATTGTGAATGGAGTATACGTTACCCATTGACGTCTTGGTGACACCTCAAAATATATAAGACGTCTTTATATCCTCATATTGACATACATACAGAATGGTCAACTTTTTGAAGCAAGACATAGAGTTTTCTTTTAAGAATTAGCTGTTCTATCGACTATTAAAGTTTTGCTCCAAAAATTGTATCCTTCATCTACCTTGACGATCTTGGGGTAGATTCCTATTCGCAGTGTCTCTTACAGATCTTCCCATGAAATCGGCAGAGGCTATCCAGGTAGAGGCTTGTATTTGGAATTGGAAAGAGGCGCTTGTGGAGATTTGTCGCCCCCTTCAGACAACGTGATTTTCGACAACCAATGCTATGCAACTACCCCCAGCTCTAGCAATGGTAACTCGGATCCTGAACAGCCTGGTCACTATCATGGCAGAGGGAGGCACGTGCACCATCAGGTGAGAACTTTGTCAAGACTATATCAACAAGTATGTGACGAATATTTGGTGTTTGTAGGCGTTGACTACTTCTAATAAAGAATATTTCGAAAAAATTATCGTGAGGCTCAAATATTCTGAAAAAACACATAAAATTTGATGTAATGGCTAAAGCTTCTTTGTTAAATATAGCTTCCAGAGATTATTTCGGCCTCAGTTGAGCCCTTAGATATTCTATTCATGACCTCCAGTGGTTTAACTAACCGCAGCATTCACCATTTTGTGACTTTCATTTCTGAGAGCTCGTTCAATTTCATCGAAACCCAGCATAGTGGTCAACCGAGAATAATAACAAAAAGACGGATGACAGAATTAGAAGAAGTCAAAAATAACGTGTTTTTTGCAGAACGCTAACGCTACTTCCACCCCGAGCTCCCCAACTAGTCGTCTTCTTCTCGAATACGAGATGCATCTCAGAAACACCTTGGCTAAAGGAATGGATG
This sequence comes from Adalia bipunctata, assembly GCA_910592335.1. Classification (NCBI taxonomy): domain Eukaryota; kingdom Metazoa; phylum Arthropoda; class Insecta; order Coleoptera; family Coccinellidae; genus Adalia; species Adalia bipunctata. The sequence continues at coordinate 26,420,198 of OU342950.1, forward strand.
CTGAAAGCTACAGCTTGCACACCTTCGAGGCTTTATTGAGTCAAAGTTTGGAGAATTTAGGTACGTCCTTTCTTTTCTGATGTTAATTTCGCTATTCATTCCGCATGATCATTTTGATATAACGCACATTTCACCATAATTTTTCAATTCGATATTCACGTCATTTCTATCTAATCACCAAAGCACTTAATTTAATTTATTGTAATGAAGAAAATACGAATGTTGATACAGAATTCGCCGAGAATATTCCAGGATCCAATCACAGGAGTCCCTATCCCTTAAGGAAACGTGAGTTCTTTGTTTGTTTCATCTTTAGAATATTACGTTGCATGCTGATGGACTTACAAGCATGCCAATCTCACACAGGGAAAGATTGATCCTGTCCAAAAGGTTCACCATTTTCGAAATATGCTTGCTTTGGTCGTGGCATTTTAAGAATGTTTTCCTCACTTCAAATTTCATCATGAGACAACTCCTAGTCGTTGTAGACATCAGTAGTTGTTGCGTTGTACTGCAGACAGTCCTGTATCAAGGACTTAGAAAGTTGGTTTGTCTTCAATTAGGTTTTTAGACAAGTTATCATAGTATCGCATTAAAAAGTAGTGGGAAATAACCAAACACTCGAACGTTATTATTTTCAGGACCAAACTCCAATATGTCAATGAATAAATCTTCCACCCTACCTCTACAACATAGACTGAATACTATAGAGAGAATGAGAGAGCGCGATAGAGAAAGAGACGGTTACTATAGCGATAGAAACGAACTCATGAGGGAACGAGAGAAGGAGAGAGAAAGAGAACGGGGATACCTCAGTGATCACAACACCAGGTAGGAATCACCACTTTTTCAATCAGATTTCCTAGATTCAAGAATTGTTTAAGAATTGTCTTCCTATTGTTGCAGTTCTCGTTGCGCTTCCTGCATAGGAGAATCCAGTAGGGCTCAATGGTTTCGACATTCTGACGGCTGGCGTTCTGGCAGTTCGACCTTCAGCTCAACACAGGGTCCTCCGCCAGGCCATAAGAGATCGCCCTGGGATTCTTTGCCTTCCCTTCGACAGGACAGCAGTATGAACGACAGCGGGTACAAGAGCAACAAGAACGATAGCTTCGAACAACGGTAAGGGCAGTTTTGAGATTCTAGTTTGATGTAAGGGGAGTCGACATTCTTTACATTCTTTTGGGGTGATGGTAGGGCTTTAGGTCATGAGGAGTTTGTATTGAGAGCTACAGACAGCTTAGCAGACAATTCCAACGCAGCCTCAGACAGTTCAGCTGACATACTCACCACAGTATCCCAAAATTCCCAATTAATTCAAACTTTATTATGAAAGTCTAGAGCCAGTAAAATTTTGAAGGACTCTTAGATTATACAGGGTGAGTCTTTGACTTGTACATATATTTTAACTGTAGATTCCTCTCATCATACGAAACACTTTTTTCCTATAACATTTTTCAAAATTCGGTTTGGTTTCGAAGATACAGGGTGTCGAAAATCCATGAAAAAAACACTTTTCTGTTTATATCTTCGGAACCGTTATGTCGAATGAACTGAATTTTGGTTGAGTTTTTACTCTATTCATGGTGCATATTCCTCAATAAAAACCTATTCAATATCTCTACTAGTATAAAAGTTACAGGGTAGTCGACTCATCAATACACGCTAAAACACCATAAAACCACTTTAAAAAGATAAACGGATCATATTTTCGAAAGAATCAATCATTTAAGAAACTAAAAGTATTCCTATTTTTTTCAGTAAAACGCGTCATTTTCGAGTTATTTCCAATTTTACCCGGAGAAATTTAACGAATAAAATCATTAATTTCAAGAATAATCTGAATGCGTCTCTAAATTAAATATCATCGAATATTAATCTCTTCTCTGGTTTTCAAACGAGTTTTCAATGTTGTCACAATATTTATCAACTTTGTCGAGATATTTTGATAACGAAATCCCACAAATGTGGGAGATAAAATTGAACACCAAGGAGGATTTAATACGCACAGTTTCTATTGAAAATTCATAGTTACTGGTCCATATTGAAGTTAAATGTCGATGAAATACAAAATTCGGATATGAATGATGAATCTCGATACAAACTACTTATTAAATTGAAATCAATGAAAAATAAAATGATACCTTATAATCTATGTCGATGTTTCTATCTAAACAATATCCTCTTGGAATTTTATGAACCCGACACGGTTAAGATTATATTAATTCACTTCACATAATAATCACATTAGAACAATAATTCACTGAATGTATTCAGAACTTCACATAATGTTTACAGTTTGTTCAGAGACTCTGGTTTGTTATTGTTTATAGTTGGCCACCAGATAACCAATCTTTCGGTTTTCGCTCTACGCATGCGTGGTAAAATTTGGCGGCAAACTCGATTTATGATGGAAACGGCAGAATTCATAGATATTCATGTCACGGTACACAAGTGTATCGTGATTTATACTATGTTTCGTAACAAATCCTTAACCTCAATGAAAATATCAACAAGCTGACAACATATTCCTGAAATTTCTGTGCAAACATTCACAGAATCGATACAAAAGAGACTAGGTTAGGTTGTTTAATAATAAATTCTGATGATCTGAATGAAAAGTCTTTCTTCATGAATTGTTTGGGAATTTCGAGGAAAATATGAACAGAACATGTTATTAGTGTTTACAAACTAAACTGCAGAAAAATCGAAGAAGGAACTTATTTTGGTGTGAGAAATGTGGCTTTTTAGTTGCAGATATAATCCGATGAAACTAACTGTTTTTGTTGAAATTATCGTAGGTTAGTACTTGAGTATTCCGTTAATGTATAAACTCAATTTCTATCGAGAAATATGAACTTTGCATCAATTCCAGAAGATCATTTCAGAGGCGTAGTCAGCCCAATTTTTTTTTTCAAATAGCAATATCTTTTTAAAAGAGCCGAATTCGGAAAAATGGAAAATAAAAAAAAGGTTTCTTTTGACCTCAAGAATCTTCAGTTAAAATATATGTACAAGTCAAAGACTCAACCTGTATAGTACAGGGTGTCTCAAGTTCGAGTGCCTATTAGACGTTTCTGGAGAACTAGACTTATTTGAAATCTGAAAATTGGGATTATGATATTGTTCGAAGTGTTCTACAAAGCTAAAATATTTTCGAAGCCCAAAAACTTCCGGTTATACAGGGAGTGAAAATAAATTCGACGAAAAAATTTTTTTTCAAGTTTTCCATTCCTGGTATGATCGAGTATTCAATAGTGAATACATTTTTGTTAAAACCATTGTATTGAATCGAATAGTTTTCAGAATATCTAAAAAAAACTGGAAAAAAAAGTCAATATGTTCAGTCAGTAATATGTTCATTATTCTTATTTTAAATATCCTGAGCGTAAACCATTTTTACAACATCGAAGAGGAAGGATGTGAAAAGGTCATGCATCTTTTGGATTTCAAAAATATCATCACAGGGTGTTTCAAATTTTGTGTTGAAAATTGTGATCTTAAATTGGCCATAACTTCTGTTTTTCAAATTAGAACCCTATTTTTTTATAATTGTGTTGGATTCTGCGGTCAAAAATAATGATAGTTTTCTCACATGATTATGCTCCTAAATTCAATAATTTCTGAGTTATTTGAGATTTTCTGGATTTATGTAGTACGTAGAGTCAAATTCTTCGAATCTGATTCATAAGGATATTCTGTGAGCATAGAAGATAAATCATCCCATTCATAATTCACAAGTGTCAGACTCAGACAGGTCTTATTGTTAGTCGTTGTGAAATTTTTTGATTTCACAAAATGAATCGTTGCTATTCTAATAATGAGATTTTGGATTTATTTCTTATTGTATTTTTTCAATTGTATACGCAATACATATTCAAATGCACTTAATGATATTGTTTATTTCAAATCCATGGTGGATGACACAAAATGTTGAGTATCCAATGAGAAGTATCCCCATTTTTTTTACAATTTCTGAAAAGATGTTTCAAACTTTCCAAATTTTGGAATGTAAGAGCCCCTAAATAATACAAAAAAGGGCAGTTGATGAAATTAGTATTTCGACTTATTTCGAAGCGAATGAGAATTCATCTCTTCAATAGGAAACACATTAAATAGATTCGCTCTCTCAGTACACCGAATTATGATTATAAATAAAGTATGATAATAAAAATAAAAATACGTTTCAAAACTCAAATTAACAAAATAAATGATCAGGTAATAGTTTCAATATGGTAACCATTTTGTTCCACACACTTTCGAATACGTCTTGAAACACCTCGGTTAGTCGCTAGCTCAATTTCCTCCCCCTTTAGTGAGTGGAAAGCATCCTCCACACGCCGTTTCAAATCTTCTTTGCTTTCAATAGGAGATTCATAGACTATGTTTTTTATTCTACCCCATAAATAAAAATCTAAGGGAGTAAGATCGGGAGATCGTGGGGGCCAAAACAGTGAAGAACGGCGTCCGATCCACCGATTACCAAACATCGCATTCAGTTCTTCAGACACCTCGTGCGAACTATGTGCCGGAGCCCCATCCAATTGATAATATGCGGTAGTCGACATACTCAACGGCAGTTCATCCAAAAACTCAGAAACAAAATTTCTCAGGATTTCCAAAAATTTTTCTGTATTTAAATTTTCTTCATAAATGTAGTACCGCACTTTATTGTTCATCAAAAGAGCAAACACATTAAAACTAAATTTGTTCTGGGGGTTTCTTTGTCTTTTTCTATGAGGATTTTCAATTCTCCAAATGTGGCAATTCTTTCTATTAAATAGTCCTTCATTATTGAATTTTGCTTCGTCCGTCCAAATGATCTTTTTCAAAAAATTTTCATCATTTTCAAGTTTTTCTAATATTCCTCTACAAAAATTTAACCTTTTTATGTAGTCACCTGGTTCTAATGTATGAACTTTCTCATATTTGAAGTCATGCATGTTGTGTTTTTTCAAAATTCGGTGCACTGAATTTCTGTCTAAATCGATTTCATGAGCTGCACTTCGAATAGATGCATTTTCATTCGCTTCGAAATAAGTCAAAACACTAATTTCATTTTCCTCATCATCAACTACCCTTCTTTTGTATTGTTTAGGGGCTCTTACACATCCAAAACTTTGAAAGTTTGAAACATATTTTCTAAAGATCTTCTCCGTTATGGAAGGTAAATGGGGATACTTCTCGTTGAAGGCCCGGCAGGTTCTACCAATTATTCTGTCACATTCACCATGTATATAAAATAGATCCAGAATTTCGTAATTAGAATAACGGTTCATTTTGTTAAATCGAGAAATGCAGATAACGAATAACAATAACATCTGACACTTGTGAATTATTAACAGATAATTTATCTTCTATGGGTACAGAGTGTTCCCATGGTTTCGAAAGAATATTCATTGAATTTTTTTAGATGCAATCAATTTGACTCTACGTACACCATAAATCCAGAAAATCTCAAATAACTCAGAAATTATTGAATTTAGGAGCATAATCATGTGAGAAAACTATCATTATTTTTGACCGCAGAATCCAACACAATTATAAAAAAATAGGGTTCTAATTTGAAAAACAGAAGTTATGACCAATTTAAGATCACAATTTTCAACACAAAATTTGAAACACCCTGTGATGATATTTTTGAAATCCAAAAGATGCATGACCTTTTCACATCCTTCCTCTTCGATGTTGTAGAAACGGTTTACGCTCAGGATATTTAAAATAAGAATAATGAACATATTACTGACTGAACATATTGACTTTTTTTTCCAGTTTTTTTTAGATATTTTGAAAACTATTCGATTTAATACAATGGTTTTAACAGAAATGTATTCACTATTGAATACTCGATCATACCAGGAATGGAAAACTTGAAAAAAAATTTTTTCGTCGAATTTAGTTTCACTCCCTGTATAACCGGAGGTTTTTGGGCTTCGAAAATATTTTAGCTTTGTAGAACACTTCGAACAATATCATAATCCCAATTTTCAGATTTCAAATATGTCTAGTTCTACAGAAACGTCTAATAGGCACTCGAACTTGAGACACCCTGTATAGTCAAAGGGTTTTCTCTTCCGGTCTGGTACTCTCATAGTCCCTCTTCTCTCCTGTACTAATCTCATGAAAGCCCAGGAAAAAACATGTTTCCTCCACCAATAGATATCAAGCAATACCTTTGGAGGAATATTTCGGTTGAGTATTCATCAGGGACATTTTTGTTACAGTGGCATTTTCGATCATCAAGACAGCCTACGGTCAGACTACGTGAGCGACAGAGAGTCTTCCAGATACGGAATTGTTCAACAGGCATCAGTAGAAAGTGCCGATTCTAGGCTTTGCTATCTCACGTCGTCAGAGGTAAGAATTTTTGATAAAATTATACACTTTCTTACTGTGTAGGGATCTGATTTGATTAGTTTCATTTTGACTGAATAATCTTCGAACGAATTCAATATTTTCGAAGTCTCTTAAGACTTTACTAAAATAGTATTTTCTGGATCGTATGCGCACAAGAATATTGTATTTCAATTCATTTCGAGAAATAAAGCTACAGTAGTGAGAATAGTTCACAATCTTTTTCATTTGACTCTCTTAATTATCAAAGTTACGGAGTGAATCAATAATTTACATACGACTTCATTCACTGAGCTTTCTTTCGAAAATAGCACAATTATATCTTGAAATAACTTTAATCTTTGAACAATCTAGAGATGGAAAAATCTTACTGCACAAATCGGGGGAAATGTATTTTTCATGCGTTTATCTCACTTATTAGTGGAAGCTGAGGGCTAAATATAGGTCAGTAAGAACATTGTGAACCGGAGCTCGCATTTCTGAGATGCTGGTAAGTACATAAGTATAAATTAGGGTAAATCGGATTATAATGTTAGAGTAACACTATATTGATCTCAATTCTGGCTGAACAGATGAATTGCTTATCAAATTGCCATCATGGGGCAGTTTCCCTTTTGAGATTGTCTTAAAACATGGAGATAATTCATATCTGTTGAAGTAATTTCTTTGATGCAATTTTTTTTTCAATCCAACTGCATGCCCCTGCAAAAGTGTACCTTGTTAAGATAATTTTTGAGCTACTTGCTGATTGACATTCAAGACTACTGAGTATCTATTGAGAATCGACAGGTATAAACGTGTGCCACGAGTGCTAGAGGGGTCCATAATTTATAGAAATATTGGTCAAGGAGACATTCAAGATTTTCCGGAATTGACTCTACTAAGCGCATATGCTAAAAAAAATTTCACACTATGAGCTGGTCCAAAAGAGGTGAAATACGATACCATCCTGTTTTTCAAATGAAACTGCACATTTTTTTATCATATCCTGAATTTTAGGGAAGTGGTATCTTTTGTTTCTGGGAAAATCACCCCTCAAACCTAAATCAACAAATTTACGGAGTGAGTAATTTTTTTTCATTGTACGTTCCTCTCATCATCTCTTATTTTGAGGTTTATCAAACTTCAAACTGATAACCATATATCAATAGAAGAAGTAAGTTTTTCTCATCAGATCTATGAAATGTCATTTCAATTTGACTTGATGGAAAAGTCTCATGACTGCTTAGGGAAATTGAAGTACCATCGAAGAAATTCGCCACTTGCACTTGTGTTTCATTAGCCTTAAGCACAGCAGGAACTCTATTGGCATTGTCATTGTATAATACTTGTTTTGGCATAATAAAACTTCGATTTTTAATTGCGTAGAAATGATTGTTATTGGAAACGAAATGCATACTGAAGAGAAAATCATTGAATACTCAATTCTGATACTTATGACAAAAAATGCTTCAAATTTTTATAACCTATTCTACATTAACTTTTATGAAGTATCCCAGTTGGCCAAGATTTGGGTTTATAAAGCTTTTCTACTTGAAACAGACACAGGTTGGTATTCGTGAAATGTCAAATAATTCTCAAAGACGTTGCCAATGCTAATTTATATTCACTCTTTTTTAACTCTGTAAATGGAGTTAGTTCATTTGAAATTGTTAACTGGGACACAGGTTTCGTAGTACGACTAAATTTTCATACTGGAGTATTTCAAGTTGTGCAAAAAGGTATTTGAATTTCTTCTGTAGGCTTATTTATTGAGAATTTTGAAGAGTGGGATATTCAGTAGGTCCGTCTGTTTGTTATTCTGTTGGGTCATTCGAGTACTTTTATACTTTTTTCGAATGAAATATCACAAAGTGATGGACTATTTTATTCATTATCTTTCAATAAAATTTCAACACTCGATTCATGATTTCCGTATAAAAAATATTATAACTGAATCCTCCAACCATGTTTATATTGTTGAAATATTTTCAGTATTAACAGAGAAAAAAGTTTCTTCAACATTCGCCAGGTCTTTGAAATTATTCATCAATGAACATAATATTTTCTCAAATTCATTTTTTTATCCAAGTTGATAAACATTTTGATGAATACGTAATTACTACGATCTCATTGTAGAATGCACAATGCTGCTTATTCGTTTGACAGGAAACCTAACATTTTCAATACAGGGTCTTTCACGAGGAACCTCACCCATATTTATACGGGAAACTACTGAACGTATTTTCATGAAATTCAGCACTTATAAGTATTTCACGATGCTGATGAAATCTAAAATATTTTCAAGGCATGAGCACCTCCGGTTTTTCCGGAAATGACGTCAACTTCCGTTTTTCAAATTAGAACATCATTTTTTTATTGCAGAAATAGATTCCTTAGAAAATATCAAGTTATTTTGATGTAACATTTTTCAGTTTTGGTTGGAAAATTCTCTCTGAGCGGGAAAATTCGAAAAAAAAATCGAAAATAGAGCTCCGCTGAAACAAGAATAACTTCGAGGTTTTTGGATGGAAAATTTTTATTTTTCGGATTTTTCAAGATGTAAGATTGATGTATCCACTTTAAAAATCGAAATCGCGATTCATGATACAGGAGGTGAAAAAATCGCTTTCAAAGTTAGGGATGACAAAATCGTGAAAAATCAATTTTTTCAAATTAGAACCCCATTTTTTTATGGCAGATATTGAATCTACGTTAAAAAATAATGTGAGTGTATGCATCACACCCTTGCCCTAAAGTGGATATTAACTCAGAAAATATCCTTTTCAGGGCAAGGGTGTGATGCATACACTCTCATTATTTTTTAACGTAGATTCAATATCTGCCATAAAAAAATGGGGTTCTAATTTGAAAAAATTGATTTTTCACGATTTTGTCATCCCTAACTTTGAAAGCGATTTTTTCACCTCCTGTATCATGAATCGCGATTTCGATTTTTAAAGTGGATACATCAATCTTACATCTTGAAAAATCCGAAAAATAAAAATTTTCCATCCAAAAACCTCGAAGTTATTCTTGTTTCAGCGGAGCTCTATTTTCGATTTTTTTTTTTCGAATTTTCCCGCTCAGAGAGAATTTTCCAACCAAAACTGAAAAATGTTACATCAAAATAACTTGAAATTTTCTAAGGAATCTATTTCTTCAATAAAAAAATGGTGTTCTAATTTGAAAAACGGAAGTTGACGTCATTTCCGGAAAAACCGGAGGTGCTCATGCCTTGAAAATATTTTAGATTTCATCAGCATCGTGAAATACTTATAAGTGCTGAATTTCATGAAAATACGTTCAGTAGTTTCCCGTATAAATATGGGTGAGGTTCCTCGTGAAAGACCCTGTATATAAACGGTGAAATGTATCAGAATGGAGATACATTATAAAAGTGAATGGAGTATGGATTCGATGAACCAGACGACATTTCCATAATTGTCATAAGTTTTCGTGATTTGAAAAAATTCTTAAGACGATCCGAAAAATATGCAATTCTGAAAAACATCAATATCCCCAACTTCAGACGAGTAGTTTGCTTTTAATATTTTCCCCAAGTAATGACTTAAACATTTCTTATGGGTTTTTTTTGTGAGAGCCTCACCGGAACCATCAATTTTCCATGATTCTACCAATTCGAACTAGCAAGAACATCCCCTTTCATAACAGCCCAGACTGAAACCTTCATCTCACAAACGCGAGCATTAAAATATCCATCAAGTTGTGCTTCGTAGCGTTATAATCCGAATTTTCACTGTCCGATCTAACATGTCTGGCGACGATGCCAACCAAATTGCCGGGTATTGAATTCGGCCAATGGAAACGCGGTCGGAAAAAGTGAGAAGAGAGTTTTTCATTCGGATGAGATTATTTCCCGATACGATAAATCTGTCGTCTATATTTCGAAAGCGGGGAGATACCGCCAGGGTTTTTTTGCCTGAACGACGTTATTTAGAGAGGTAAATTCTGTATTTTTGTGTTTCTTGATAAAGTTGCTTTTTCGCTTGGACTCGGAGATATTTGAAAGAGATATTGCCAACTCTTCCATCGCATGAAGAATACAGATCTGATAAAAGATTAGTTGGTAAATGTGGGTAGACAGGAAAGAGATGAAGAAATATCTAGAAGCATCTCTTTTTCACTCTTTTTTTTAATGTCATTCTTTATCATCATTCGTTAATTTTTCTTCGTTTTTCATTTAATTGATTGAGAATGTACTGACAAGTTTGAGACTATTTTATATAAGCAGTAACTTTTCGTTTACAATCTACACTTCAATTTATATTCAGGGGTGACTCGTACTTTTTTTGAACTGTAGATACCTGAGGCCAAATGAAACCTTTTTTTCGTATTTTTCTCTATAACACGACTCTGTTAACAAGATATGGCCATTTTCCAAAAAAGGAATCTTTTGAAATGAATTGAAATAACTGTTATTTCTCGATTCAAAATAGATTGATAGACGTACGGTGGGTTTCACAAAGCGTAATCACCGGTGATCCGAGATCAACGGCTTGATTCTCTGATTTTTGAACTTTCAAATCGCGTTGATTCCAGATCAACCTCCGATCACCGGTGATTACGTTTTGTGAAACCCACCGTAGTCATCACCAAAATTGATTATTTGTCAAACGATGCCGAATTTGAAAGAATAGAGAAGAAAAAATAGGTTTTATTTGATGAAAGGAATATACAGAGAAAAAGACGAACAGAAAGAGGTATAATCGTCGATTCAGATTTGGAACGTGATTTCCACAAAAAAATATTACAATGTACAAAAGTTGTGCGCACGAAAGTAACACAGCACACTAGACCACGAATTTATTCGAACCTTGGTCATTTGAATAAATGGACTATAAAGATCATTCCAGAAAATCGAAGTGTATTTCGGACCACCTGCATGGTGATTCAATAAAAAATCATACAAGCAAAAATGCTATGAAATGACAGTTGAAATTGAAACGTTGACAATTTGTTCGTGGAAATGAAAGTTCTTTCAAAGAGACTCATTCAAGAGTCGTGGATAAAGTTGAATATTTTTCTGGCATTTTATGCCCATTAATCACTAGGATGATTTGCCAAAATCGACCATGTCTCGACTGGTAAAACTCACCCGCGTGTATAATGGGCATCATAATCATAAATCACATATTAATCAATGAGCACATTTCTCTTTTGATTTTAAGATCTCCATTGAACATTGTATACCCTTTGTCAAAGCTCAACGAAAGATTTTAAGGGGATCAGATATTCAGTTTTTTCCATATTGTGAAAATAGAGTCTCAAAAATCAATAACTCCGAAACCATCAGACCGAATTTGCCCAAATCGTGTTTACTAAATAAACTGCTCCAGATGAGTTAGGGATATTGACTTAAATTGCGAAAAAATATAGTTAAAATAAGATTTTTGTGATGAAAATTCATATTGATATGATTTCAAGTTGCAAATTGATTTTAGCCTGTAGGTCTGCAGCGTATACAGGGTGGTTAAGAAAAATCGAGCATTTTAAGACTATCAATACAATGTATGGCCTCCACGGGCATCGATAACAGCTTGACATCTTCTTTGCATACTACACACGATGTTGTTGAACATTTCAGATCATTTAAGGGTTCTGGGGTAGGTTGATGATTATCTAATCTTCTTTGGAGCATATCCCATGCATGATCTATGCAATTCAAATCTGGTGAGTGCGGAGGTATTGGTAAATGTGGAATACCAAGCTCCTCACGCGCATTCTCAACTATGGCTGCACGTTACGGTTTAGCGTTATCGTCTAGAAATTGGAAATTTTCACAAATAGCAGTGTGAAAATTTGGCACAACATTGCCAACGATATGCTCCCTGTAGTGTAAGGCGGTCATATTCCCTGGACAAATGTGTAGATCTGTGCGCCCGTTGAAACATATCCCGGCCCATACCATAACACTACCCCCTCGGAATGGATGGACTTCTTGACATAGCGACGATTAAGGGGTATGCGTGGGATTGTCCATACCCTTATTCTTCGAGAATCTGTAAATCGTCAATATATGGATTAATCAGTGAAAAGGACACTACGCCATTGATCGTTCCAATGGATATGATGTCTTGCCCATTCCAGTCTTTGACGCTTATGGTCAAGTGTTTATGGAACTCCTCTCAATGGACGTCTAGAACCTAGATGCACCTCTCTCAAACGTTGTCTGATGGTTTCGATGGAAACTTGGACCCCATCTGCATTTTGAAGAGTATTCCGTAGCATTCTACACGAAGATGTAGGGTTTCTTCTCGCCGAAACGGTGATGAAACGATCCTGAGCAGGTGTTGTTTTTCGTCGCCCAGCAAGCCTTGGTCTTTCACAAACGGAACCTGTCTCCCTGAACCTATTCCAAAGTCGAGATATCACACTTTAGCTGACTTGGAGCCTTTCCGCTACAACAAACTGAGTTAGGCCACCCTGTAGCATTCCGATAGCTCTGTTAGCCTCAGCGTTTGTTAGTTTACGTCTTGGCATTTTCAGACAACTCGTTTCAAATCGAAGCCGTTGATAAACTGACTTCATTTCGAAATAAGAACATTCATGAAGCATATGCAAAGAACCAAACTTCAGAAAAAAAGGCGACCATATTGACGCAATGTCTCATACTGATTTTAATTGGATCGATTCAAGTTGTTATTGAGTTTTAAATGATTTTACAGCGATTTTCTTGAAGATAACATACTTTTAAAAACGATTGAATACGATATCCCTAACTCTTGTGGAGCAGTATAGATGGTCAGAAGTGAATTTGATCACGAATTCTTCGTTTAACTTTATCCTTCAGTATCATTCTTGTCTCCAATATTCCACAATAACGAAGCTTTGGACAAAATAATAACGCTCTGACACCTTCGAACAATGTACAAAAAGAATAATATCAACTTTGGCCCAACGCATTCACCATTTTGCAACTAGTATTATTTTCGGGAAAATTTCACCTATTTTAGTCTATTTTGTGTAATGCTTGATAGTAAATGTTTTCTCCTCGTATTATTACCGAAAACTCAAAGTTGATTTTTTTCATTCCAAATCGATTCATTGAGGCCATAGGATAAGAGTTGAATGCATATCTACCAATAAAAGTAAAGATAAAAAATACCGAAGAATTGTGGGAAATCAATGAAATGTTGTTGATGACAATTCGGTTATTTATTTTTCGTCGAATTTTGAAATGAACAATTCGTTGAACATAAAGTTCATTCGAAATTTTGTGTTCCAAACGAAATTCCGACTGCAAATTCGCTTAAAATAGTACAGAAATCTTTTGGGTACTCTGCTCTAGCAAAAACCAATCCAAGACATGCAATCTTTATCTATTCTCCACTCATCGAGAAACAGAACATTAAATCCATCGAATTCAACCCGCCGATTGACCAAGGTAATGTTCCTGACCTTGAATCCTCGAACTCCGCTCTGCGGCGGATTCGCGTGCGTATCGTTCCCATGCTGCCATCTGCAGAGCCGAAAATTGATTCTTCCCGAGTGCAGCAGCACACAGCCACGACCTGATCTCATTTTCTTCCCTTTTCCGGGTACCAAACGCACGGAGCATGTCCCGTACTTGCGCATAGAAATGACATTTTACAGTACAACGTAACTCGTGCTATTTTCACCTCGTAATTATTTCGATCCCTTCGGATTACTGGACAACCATCAATTCCGTTCGCATCGATGACTTAGAAATCGGATCATATCGCCCTGGGCATATCAGATCGAATTACATATCGACGGAAATGTGCTGTCAGCATCGAACACTGTCGTAGCTTTCGATGGTTCTTGTGGCTATCATGCGTTCATTCATAGAAATAGGGAGAAAATGCCTGTCAGCTGGTATGTATCTATGTTTATCGTGTAGATTGTTCGAAGTAGAACGGCTGGAGCTGCCTTTGAAATTAATTGTTTGGTACATAGACAATTGGGAGGATTATGTTTGGATTCTATGGCCTGCGGCACTATCGAGTTTATCCAAACTGATGTAATTACCGCATTGACAATGTGTTGCTAATTTTGGCGAAGCACTGATTGCAGCGTAATCTAATAAAGGCTCGCTATCGATTTTGGTCGGGTTGAATTGGTAGATAATATATGGAGCGATGTGTCGACAACGAAGAGCATCGAAATCATGACCGAAATATGAAAGGGGAAATAATATTCTATGAGTATTCTTCAATCATTCCGTTCCAAAACTTCGAATTATATTCAGTTCGAAAATCACAGAATTCGATTACTGGAAACAATGACTCGTGATTGGAAAGAATTATTCGTAATTCATTCGTAAATGAAAACAATAAGAGTTTTATACACATAGTTATTGTAGGACTAATTTAATTTGTATGTTCTGCAGAAATCAGTCTATTGTTATTATATCATTGTGAGAAATTATATTTATATTTATTTTCTTCACGAATTTCTAAAAAAAATCAAATTTGATTAATAAATTATACGAAATTGAAAACAAGTATTCGTTTTTCATTCATATTTGGAAACAGTGGCGGTCTATGATCGAGAATGGAATTATTTCACTGTTAAAATGGATCGTCAATCACTTTATTTTTCTGCAAAAACACAATACGCGAATTTTTGGTATTGAAGAATTGTTACTGAAGTTGTTTCAGTTTCATGATGGAAAACATGCTTCAACATGATTAAATTGACGTCTTTCAACAATATGAACGATTAACGTGAGAAATATAAACTTTTTGAGTAATAAATGAAACTGGCTCCTTCACCATTTTGTAACGACAAACTAATTAATTCGTAATTACTTAGTTCATAATTGGAAAAGTTCATTCGTTATTCATTCATAAAGGCTGATATTGGTTGTTATACAGGGTGAGTCTTTGACTTGTACATATATTTTAACTGTAGATTCCTCTCATCAAACGAAACACTTTTTTCCCATGTCATTTTTCAAAATTCGGTTTGGTTTGGGAGATACAGGGTGTCGAAAATCCACGAAAAAAACACTTTGCTGTTCATATCTTCGGAACCGTTATTTCAAATGAACTGAATTTTGGTTGATTCTTTACTCTATTCATGGTGCATATTCCTCAATCGAAACTTATTCAATATCTCTCCTAGTTCGAAAGTTACAGGGTGCTCGACTCATAAATTCATGCAAAAACACTATCAAATCACTTGAAAAGGATAAACGGTTCATATTTTCGAAAGAATCAACCATTTTAGAGAATAAAAGTATTCCTATATTTTTTCAATAAAACGCGTCGTTTTCGAGTTATTCCTAAATGTATACGAAGAAATTTGAGGAAAAAACCATGAATTTCATAAAAAATCTGAATGCTTCCCTGGACTAAATATCATCGAATATTGTTTCTTCTCTGGTCTCTTAACAAATTAACAATGTTGTCAATATTTATCAACTGAATTCCGAGAAGCATGAAATTACACAGTTTATAAGCAAGTTTCTATTAAAAATTTATTGATACCAGTCCTTCAGGAAAATATCTATCTTCTTAACAATATCCTCTTGGAATTTTTAATCGACCCTACACGGTTTTCACATCACAAATCACAAGCATCACCTCACACCTGTTTGCTTTATTCTCTGCGAGTAAATAAATAAATGAATTGAATCCATGTAGAAAGGTTATCGCGTTTAAGCGTCGTTCATTTTATCACAGACTGGCTGGCCTGTGATAGTGTGATGAGACACAGAACAACGGCTTGTCTTGCGTGGCGGCTACATCGCAGCCGGCAGCGCACCACGACTGAAATTTAGATCGGCGAGAATCAGAACTACTCGTTTGGCATTTCCAAAGAGCAATGCGTAGAAGCCTTTAGCGAAAAGTAAACAAAACTAGTTCTTCCGTTAACGATAGGGGACGTTCTGCTTTCTTGAGTTCGCCTATACCATTTTTTACTGAGAAAATCAACACAATCTGGCATCGTCTTCTCTAGAATTCTGTGATCACTATCACAGAGGAATGGATTAGGTTAGGTCATTGACCTCGAATCATATGACTTTGATTAATGGAGTTAGGATAGGTTAGTGAGAAACTAATTTTTATAAGATAGTTTCAGGGTATCGAGGCAAATATGAACAAATTATTAGTGTTTACAAACTAATCTTCAGGATAATCGAAGAAGGAACTTATTTTGGTGTGAGAAATATGGCATTTCAATTGCAGAAATGATGGAACAAAACTTAGCGTTTTTGTTAGGAAATATCGTGTTTGTAACATTCTTATTCAAATAAGGTTAGTGCTTGAGTATTTTCTAAATGTATCACCCAGAATATCTAATAATCACATCAATTTCAATTGAAAAATATGAACTTTGAGGTGTTTGTAGAGAATAATATCAGGCACGCATTTAGCACAATTTTTTTTTTCAAATGGCTATATCTCTTTAACCGAGCCGAATTCGGAAAAATGGAAAATGAAAAAAAGGTTTCTTTAGGCCTCAAGAATCTACAGTTAAAATATATGTACAAGTCAAAGACTCACCCTGTATACTATACTCAAATGGTAACTGGGTGGACCGGCCCGAGAGAATCTGTCCAAAGGTGGGTCCAGAAGAATCTTAAAATCGCAGCGAAGCTGCGATACGGTAAGGAAATTTTTATACAGTCGGAAAGAGGAATAATCGATTCTTACGTGGGTGAAATTTCGCCTTTCTGGGCGAAGTAGAAGTATTTAAAAAAAAATCGCGAAAAAATTCGACAAAAAGGGCCATTTTAAACTCGATAAGACTTTTTTCACAGATATCCTAACCGTGATGTAAATATACGGATCGAAAGAGGAGAAGTCAATGCAAAATAGCTCGGTATTCATATTTTCCATAATTTCCCCATTTCTTCAGGAAACTGGATCAAACTTTGACATTTCGCCTATAAAATCACCCGAGTTCTACCGATGAGGATAACTACTCAAAGGGTAGTTCTGCTGGCCCATACTAGTACTGTCTACCAGGGGCGTATCCAGAGAGCGAGTCTGGGGGGGGTAGTGGTAAGTTTTAGTGACCTGACTGATCTTGAGTGAAGAAGGGGGGGGGGCGTTTTGATAAATCGAATCTCATTCTTAACATTTTTATTCAAAAAAATATGAAAACCAAAGAAATAGGCTATTCAAAATTTGAAGGAAAAATATCAGAAAGGTTAGTGAATATTAATATTATACATTAAAAATTTAAACATAACCATCTTCTTCTAGCATCAGATATGATTCAAAAATCACAGAACGAAATCAATTCGCCTCTTTTTATTACTAGGAAATTTATCATATACCACTAGAGATCAAATTTTGCCGGCAAAATTTCTCAATTGTAAAATGAAAGTTTGTTGCTTTTGGCAATTCCACGAATGAAATTTGTATCAAAATCACGAGCCGTTAGGCGAGTGATTTTGGAAAAATGTCATGAGCGAAATTGCCGAGAAGCAACAAACTTGAATATTACAAGAGAGAAATTTCACCTGCTTAAATTTCATTTCGACATGACTATTTCAAGAGAAAATGTGTCTGAAGATGGTCACATTGGGCTTGTATTGCGCTATTGGACAAATAAGTATTCATCATAGATCAACTAAACGTTGTTTGTTTTCTCTATGGTATTCATTCCCGAAGCTATCTATGAATTTGAGAAACGTCAAAAATTTTGTCGCTGAAAAACCAACTTGTTGGTTTTGCCGATGTGAATCTTTTATCGATGAGAAACGAGTGTTGCTAAGGAAACTTCCTCACTAAAAATGGAATGAGTGGAATAGTCAATAATATTGTCCACCTTTATTGAAATGTATCTTTGTATAAATAACAATGACAGCCCAACTAACCTATCCTGGCCCATTGTTGACCGAAGCCAGGTTTTAAGTGAGGAATAACTTCTTTCAGCAGAGGCTACACTAACTGTTAGAGTGACGAAAACTTGGAGATATTTTTTCACCAGTGAAATAATACTTTCATCGCAGGACGAATATAACGCCATACCATCTGTTGTGTTCTCTGCCATGATTTGCCACATAGCAAATTCTGCTTTCAATTTCAAAAGCATCAAATCCTTATTTTACAATTCTCTAGGTTGTTCAAATACTCCGCGACTATTCCAAGTGTCCAATTTCTTATTGAAAATTGAAGAGAAAAATATATTAAACTCATAGGCGTTCAGAGATTCTTCGTTGAATCGATATTGCAAATCTTGTAATACATAATCCAACATAGAAATATATAAATGAATTCGGAAAAAAGATTCATCATTTTCTGTAAGTATATTTGAGCGATGCGATTGTCTCGGGGTTACTCTTGGTATTGTAATTTCTATATTTAATTTTTTATGAATATTGGATACCAAAGCGAATACGTTACTGAAATGAAGTTCGAAGTTTTGACTTGTGCATGCCATTCGCTGATCTATGTATGATCTATCTAGGAAATCGTTCTGATAAATTTGATTGTATATTTCTTTCTTTCAAATGTTACGTGGAACATCAAATAACCTGAAAAAAACCTTTTTCATTAGTTTTTGTTCAATGTTTGATATATTTTATATTTTCAATTCAATTCGAAGATGTAGCAAATGTTTTTATAGGAGGGGTATTGCAAATTTTTTTCTGGGGGGGGTAATTACCCCCAGTACCCCCCCCGTAAATACGCCCATGCTGTCTACTATATCAGCTATTTATGTGACAAGTACATAAATTAGGTCCTCACGGACGAGTCCAAAAGTCCAATAATTTGGGCAAGTCCTTAAGCCTAATTATGTACGAGTTGCATACAAAGGTTTATGTTTGACTTCAATGCAGAAATTTTATTTTCTGAAATGGCAATTAATATATTCGTCGCATTATTACAAAAAACATTAAGTGAGCTTTTGTTTTTCTTACCTTAGTAACCATCAGCGACCTTAGCAACCTCACTGAACAAAGTTGTTTACTTCGTTAATTCTGTGACAAACGTCATAATAATCCCAAAGATTAGTTAGGGAGAGAAAAGTATGAAAAATTTAGCCGCAAGTGCCGAAGAATCTCTCCTATCCACTGAGAGTGCTTATGAAAATTTGTATGCGACCTATAACAAGTAGTGTGAAACGAAGAAAATCACAAAATCGAGAGATGACTGTGACAGTTGAGTCCAATAAAGTAGTCAATTATGGACGCTAAACGAATTCATGAATCAAGTGTTTATGAAGCAGTCGAACAAAAAGTAATTCTACAGCTCTGATTGACATTTCACTGGGTTGAATCTTTGCGCAGCAAAATGTCACAGCATTTCAGACCACAATTTTTTTCCAACGCTCTTTATTTGCAAATTCATTGCGTGAAAATCCCAATAGGCATTTCATGATAACGACTTTGCTTTATGAATTTGAAGAAAGTGCGTTGAATTGGAAGCTCGGGTGCATTATGAAATAAAATTAGAAGAAAATGATAACCATCTTTTGTTTCACATCAAGTTCCTGAGAACATTCGATTGTCACATCGAGTCATAATTGGAGACGCAAGTCGTATTTCATTGGTAATTGAAAAAATAAGTCGTAATTTCTTACTAGATGTAAATGATCCATTTGTGCGATCCAAAGAAATAAGAAAATTGTCAATATCCCATTCTCAGAAATTCAATTACACAATTATCTCTAAAAGATTTATTTTCCTCAAAAGATGAAATCTATCTCATATGATTCTATAACTCGAGAACATTGTGAGTCAATTATTCGTAATTGATCATACTTGAATTATTTATCGTTTCGTAATTCATTCGATGAAATCGCAAATTGATTCATTTTCATGATGGGAGATTTGGTTGAGAGTGAGTAAACTGGCGTATTCCAACAATATGGACTCGAAAAATTTTTTTCAATTAACGCGAGAGATAACAACTATTTAGTTTAGACAGCAAATGACACCAACGCATTCACCATTTTGTAAAGACCAACAACATAATGAATTCGTAATGAGAAATTATGATTCGTATTTGGAAATAATGTTTCGGAATCCATTCAATAGTTATTGGCAAGAAGAAGAGTTCTATTCACACCATTTTTGTGGCAGTGTTTTTTATTAATTATTCTGGGATCATTCGTGATTAATTCGATTATTCGTGATTGGAAATATCGATTCGTAATTTGAATTATTTCAGGACGCAATTCTACATGTGTTCTCCTGAAATCAGTTCATTGTCGTATTGTGAGAAATCCAATAAGAAAAAAAACTCTCGAATCTTTCGATTTCAGCGAATTTCCTGTAACGTATTGGAGTGGAAAGGGACGAGTGTGTAACCGACGTCCTTGAACCGACAATCTAGCCTGTAGGATTCTCGAAACCTCCTCCGACACCGTGTATCTCTCCTGTCTCGTTATATCCACGCATCCTCGCCCTAATTGTCAAAGACGACACCTCCAATCGAACAAAACTGTCATCCATACAAAGTTTTCATTCCGAATATGTATCGTCCCGACCCTATCCCCATACACAGAAACGGCAACGAAAAGGGGGATGTAAATACGGATCGATTCCCGTTAGTTCACGTTTCGAACGCTGGAGACGGCAGAGGTCGCCCCGTTCGGTCGCGTTGGCTCCTCTCAGTTTGACGTCATGTACCGAACCGATAACACTTGATCCCGTTTCAATTGTTCCGCCAGACCCCCCTTAGAAATAGTCGTTTAAACTGCAGTGTTCATGTTCATCAATCCATTAAAACGCGTCATGTGTCACCATCTCCTCCAAGGTGATGTTCGCTTCGACTGGTGCTTGTGTCCAAGTCGCGGTTCCGACTCGTAGTCTCCGATTGAAGATGTTGTTTATGAGAAATGTGCGATATTGTGTGCAATGCACGAAAGATGTTTTTTTCTTCGACCTAGAATGTTAACGTTTTCAAACGTTGTATCTCGTTGAAATATGACTGCCCTGTTGAGGCGAATTACATAAGAAATCAGATCTTTACTTTTCATATTAATTCAATAATCTTATTCGATTTTATTGGAAATTTTCATCTTCCGTATTGTATTGCTAGTTTTTCGTTAATGCTATTCGAATTCCACAAAAAATTAAATAAAACTCTGCCTCCTAAACAGTTTCTTCGTATGTTGACTTTTGTGAATTACTGAAATTAGGGTTCAAAGAATATATCCATGATATATATTCTAATATACACCTATATGAATATACATTCCATATCAGGATTTTATAATGGGTTATTTATGACATAGATACCCCAACAAAAATTAAATTTGAGCCGGTATATAAAAACAATAACATTAAATCGAAATATAAGCGAATACTTAGTCGCTTATCGCTAATATTCAACCCCTCAACGTTGAGGAAGGTATATGCACTTACCATCCTCAACTTCCTTTTGTGTATAATTTAGAACCTAAGGTACCTTTTTTCTTATTATATTACGAAAGTTTTCTATAGTCAGTTTGAATTTTATAAAATGATGCGTAATCACAGCAGTTCAAGAATATACAGGCGATTATAAAACTCTTGACTTCTCGATTTTTTCAAATTATATACTCTAAATATAATGCAGAGAATGGCTTTACATTTTTTAGAAGCAACCTCGGGGATATTTCCACCCCTGCGTCTGGATAATACAGAAATATGATATCGCCACAGACAATTTGATTTGAATAGACTATATTTATACAAATACGTCCAATCCATTGAACTCTTTTATCATCACATCCGTTCAAATTTACATCTAAAGACCAACAGAATATTGAAACTGATACTGACCTAGATGAATAATATAAGAATTGAGATATTCTCAAGTTCTTCAATTGTTTTTGCAATATTTTTGTCTTAGGGAATTAATCATTTCTGAACAATAATTTTATGAAACCAAGGAAGTAAAAAAAGAATACATAATTTTTAAAAGACTTGAGAAAGGTGGATTTGGTTTCTATAATCAGATTAAGAAGAATTGGCCTTTTGTTGAGACCAAAGATTTGTAAGTAGAAAATGATGGAGTCTCATACCCGATTATCATGTCATCACCATCTTTTCTGACTTCCTCATATTGGGGAATATAATGGAGTTTCCTATTGGAAATGAAAAATCACAGCGGAATTTGCATTTTCCATTTTGTACTTCAGTAAAAAATGACCGCAGCTGTTGAAGGAATATCTGGAAAACAAACGGTCATATTCATGAAACCACTGGTCGAGTTTTGTCCATTAAGGAAGTAATAAAGTCTTCGTTCGAGTAGAACGAGCAATGAAAAATGGAAGATCAACAAATGCACAAAATGGTGAATGCGCCAGTTAGTTGAACCCTTGTTTGAGAAGTCCACATGGTGTGGCGAAATGACTGGACAATATGGCACCTTTAGGAAAGGAACTAGAACTTTGTTTAATCCTCTTGGGTTTCGAGATTTTCGAAATTTAAAAAAAATATACCCTTTGCCACACTTTTTGTGAGCTGTTAAACCAACATGTTATAATTATCTGACTATATATATATTTAATCTATTTGAGCTAAGAGTTGAAGAAAAAGATCTCGAAGCAAAGTGAGAAATGAGAGGATTTTCAGCATTAAAATTCGGCCAATTGTCACAGTCAAATCAAAATGGAAAGTCCTACCTCAACGGAAGTATTTAACAGACATTTCTCCTTCTGACTATTAATACATTCGATCGATCGATATCGCCAACGGTAACGAAGGAAAACAAAAAATGGGTACCTATACTCCATTCACTTTTATAATGTATGCCAGTTGGCCCTGATTATTTTTACCTAAGGGGCCGTTATACTCTGGCCGACGGCACCGATTCTCCATTCAAAAAATGCATTTCATTTTTCCAAGTTCACGTCCTTAATTTTCCACCTGAAAGCTTGATTTTTTTTAATTCTCCTGGAATTTCAGACAGTTTTCTGCGATTTCACACTTTCTGGTAGTCTTTTCAGTATTCCGATAATTTTTTGCATTATTTAATAGCCTATCCAGAGGGAATTTTTCTTTTGAATATATGAAATGAATTTAAAGAAAAAATTGATGAACAACCGCCGAAAAACGATTATGAAGTCAATTTTCATAGACTCTCAAATTCAACCCGATTTTTTTTATGCGAAAAAACAATTTTTTCAAAGAAAAGAAATTGAAGTGCCCTCAAGAAATTCTTTAACTTCAATTTGAAGGAAAAATCAAGCCTTTCGAAGAAAAATTGGGGGCGTAAACTTGGAAAAATGAAAGGCACTTTTTGAATAGAGAATCGGTGCCGTAGTCGTCGGCCAGAGTATAACGGCCCCTTAAAACTGACGCAGGTTGGTACTCGCTAAAAGTCGAATGAGTCTCAGAGACATTGCCAATGCTTATTTTCATTTACTCTTTTTTAACTCTGTAAATGGAGTTAGTTCTTTCAAGGTTTAACTATGACACAGGTTTCGTATTACCCCTACAATTTCATACTGGAGTATTTCAAGTTGAGCGAGAAGTATTCGAATCTAGGCTTATTTCTTGAAGATTTTGGAAAGTGAGGAATTCCACTGCTCGTTTATAAGTTTTTCTGTCGGGTTATTCGAGTACTTTTATTATTTTTTCAAATAAACTATCACAAAGTAACTGACTATTCTGTCCATTATTATTCAGTAAAATTCCTACACTCGATTCTTGATATTCGTACAAGAAAATAGCATAACTGAATCTTTCAACCATGTTTATAAACGTGAAATATTTCCAGTATTAACAGAGAAAAAAGTTTCTTCAACATTCGCCCGGTCTTTGGAATTATTGAATTCACATTCCTCAAATTCATCATATTCCCAAAGTAAATGAATTCACATTCCTCAAATTCATCATATTCCCAAAGTAAATGAACATTTCGATAAATGCGTAATTACCACTACCTCTATGTAGAAGCGACAACGTTGCTTATGTATCTGACGGAAAATGACTATAACCTAACATTTTGAAAATATACACGGTGAAATGTGTCAGAATGTCATGGCCAACCGGGATACTTTATAAAAGTGAATGTCGTTGATGTCGTTTGATAGGAATGATACAAGTATTATAGGAAAAGTAGTACCTCATGGATGTGTTTTTATGCTTTGATTGCAAATCAATGAAGTCGTGAGACTATTTTTACATCGTCATAAGATATTTTTCAAAACGAACGTTCTGTGGAATTTCCGTTGTTGCAGGACTTCCATTTCTGCTGATCCTTCAAAGTAATTCCGCTTAGAGTCGTAAAAATAATGAAAGAGCAACTTCTCAATCCCGCGACCATATCTCTCGAAAGTAAAGCAGCTACAAATTCAATTTGCTCCCAACATCCTCCGTCCCCTGATCGAATCAGCAGAATTGCCGTCTGTATCTTTTTCATTCGTCCAATTGCTTCCCAAACCGAGTTCGTATGAGGTTTATAAAGGTGTGATTAGTTGATCGATATCCCTGGATGTTCTGCCCCGTATCTCAGGAACGTTTGTCTCTGGAATAACTTCAAACGTGAAAGTTGTGTTGTGACTCGCTCCGACAGATCGATACAACGAAGAAGCAGATGGAACGAAATTTATTTACGCGGTTAGGTTCGTTCCGTGTCCCCATTTTAGTTTCCGCCGTCATTTGGAACGATTATGAGTTATCTTCCACCATTTTGCTTCGTGAGGTTTGATCGATAACAAAAGTTGTGAAGGTCTGGCATAATGGGAAATTTCGAAGTATCTTCCTAATGTTCTCTTCGGATTTAAAAATGTAGCAGGACTAGTGGGTAAATTCTTTTGTCCATTCGAGAAACCAACTCAAAATATTCTGAGAGCTGTCAAAAGAAATCGGTAATGATTCTTGTATTTTCTTGCATTTTATGTAGTTCTGATTACGATCTCTGGAAAATTTTGCTTGTAGCAATACATCCTTTCTATGTAGTCCTATGAAAGCTTGTCTCGATAGAACAGTATTTGTCATCCCCAATCGAATCATGTCGAATTGCTTATCCCTTCGTCACCATGCTGTTTCTATCTATCTAGTAATTATCTCCTTGATGGCAAACTTGTGGGGGATCCAGCTCAATAAGGATTGCATTTTCTGTTCGGCTATGGTTCAGTGAATTCCCAAATCCAATCGGGATTTGGTCCCTATAATCAGATTGAGTAGAATTTGCCTATTGCTAAGACGATACCAAGTACCTATTTCTGAGTAAAACATGATGTAATCTTATATCCGATCATCATTTCATCATAATTTTTCTATCTTCCCCATATTTAGGAATATCATGGAGTTCTCTATTGAGAATGAAAAATCTCTGGGGGATTCGCATTATGCTTGTTTGAATTCTGTGAAAAATTACAGTAGCTTCGGTTGAGTAGAACTAGCCCTCATAAAATGTGAGAGAGGATCAAAGTCACAAAATGGTGAATGCTCCGGTTACTTGAATCATTAATTCGGGGAGTCTACAACAGGGACGGGCCAAAGCAAAATTTTTGGTGGGATAGCTTCGAAAATTTTCCAACTGTGCATTAAAGGATTAGGAAACCAATGGTTGAAGGGGGGTGGTATTTTGGATTACGAGTCAATTTTTTCCCCGAGAGCATTAAAAATATTTAGAAAATTTTGTGGTGTAGTTTTTTAATTCTGCATTACCAGATTAACACACTCTGCAGAATTACAAAGCATCTGTTATCATTATTTTGTATGTTTCGATTTTTAAGTTGAATTTCGAAGAAAAATGAATCATTTATTCAAGTTTACTGAAAATAAGTCCACATACCACAAACTTCACCTTTAATCTTTTTCGGTTCATTTTTTCGTACTTAAGGGTCATTATACTTCGGCTGACGGCTGTGGCACCGATTTTCCATTCAAAAAGTGCCTTTCATTTGTCCAAGTTCACGCCCTCAATTTTCCACACGAAAGCTTGATTTTTTTTTCTAAATTCTCCTGGAATTTCAGACAATTCTCTGCGATTTCACACTTTCCGGCAGTCTCTTCAGTATTTCCAAAATTTTTTGCATTAATTAAGCGCCTATCCAAATGTAATTTTTTTTTTCAATATATATTCTTATGAAATGGAGCTGTTACAGATTTGTTTTTAATTATGGCATGTGTCTCGAAAAGGCAACAAGGAACAGATCATTCAACCAAACATATTGATCCATTCCCCGCTCCTAATCTCAGTGTTAGCAGAGGAATGTCAAATGGGGCACCATACATTTCTGCGTATGATGCAAGAGTACAGATAAAAACCTCAGCAAAAACTCTGTCTCCCCGTATAAGTGTAGGGTTATTGGATTTGTTTTCAGATATTCAATATAGAAAATTGATTTGTCGAGGGACGAGGGCACTCTAATGAATTTTCTAAAAAAAATTGATGAACAACCGCCGAAATAAAACGGCCCCTTAACAGATTTACGTGATGAACGCAGATTCGATAGAATAATTAAGAATGAGAAAAAATACTGTCTACTGCCCGACCGAGAGAAATAGCGCAAATTGGTACCAGATGGTTTTTTATGACACAACTACCTGCTGAGGGACAACGTGAAAGATGAAAAATTGTTCATCTTTTCAAACACTCGGTAGCAATATCAGAATAAATACCATTTATTGTTGTTTATACACATTGCACATTGGGCCAAATCTGCCAAATACCCTAAATATACTCTAAGGGCTGGTTTTATAAAAGGCGAACCGACAGTTGAATCGTGTGCCAACTACCAGATAGTGAGGAATTTGGTTGTTGACGCAACGGTTGAACTGTCGGTGGCCCTTTATAATACCGGCTTTAACAAGAATTTGTACAATACAATTGTCGCTATTCTCTGCATGCTTTTGTCCGGCATAACGTGGGCTTAGTTGAACCAGTTCAAAGAGCATTAATTTCGAACTTTATTTGAAAAGAAGTCAATTTTATTTTCAGAAAACTTTTTTAGAAATATGTATTCCAACTCAATTGAAATCTTTTCGACTGCTTCAAAATTTTTCCAACTGTTTTGTTCCAACTGCTTCGAAATTTTCCCAACTTCTTCGAAATTTTTCCAACTGCTTCGAAATTTTTCCAACTGCATCGAAATTTTTCCAACGGCTTCGAAAATTTTTCAACAGCTTCGAAAATATTCCAACTAATCAAACTGCTTTTAAAATTTGCCAACTCTGTTCGACATTGGTGGGGGGGATCGTCCCTATAACCTATAACCATTTCGGAAAATCAATGAAACAGGCAGGTCAATTTGGCACCAGGTTGGGATAAACTTGGACAAAAAATAAGCAAATGAAATTTGAGCTAGATCTTTTTGCATGCCCCTAAAAATCATAATTTACATTAGAAGGCGTATCTAGCCAGGAATACTATCCCAAAAACAGATTGAGAATTTCCACCATTTGGAGTCTTACCCAAAAAAAATTGCAACGGTTGTAGTTTTTCCGAATTATCTGATATGTCGAATATCTCGAAGATCGATGGACTTTTACAAACATAAAATATATTTTTCATTACACCGCACTGAAAACCCTATCAAAACATGTAGATTTAGAACATCGAAAATGACTCTTTTCCGTGCGGCCGCACCGCAAAAAGTTTTTACGGTGCGCTGAGGCATAGATGCAACCTATGATTCCTATGCAGAGACACAGAGCAACGATTGCGTGACAGTAGATGTCAGTGTTTTGAATAAATATCGTTTCACAATATCGAAATGCTTTCTGCTGAAAATTTTTTCCGTGTTATTGTTTTCAGAGAGGTGTAATGAAAAATATCGTTCATTACACGTCCAGAAAGGCTTTTTCCGTGCTTGCACGAGTTCCCGTGTTCGGCTCCGCCTCACACGGGAACACATCGCGCGCGCACGGAAAAAGCTTACTTTCTGGACTGGTAATGAAATATACTATTTCATTACACCGCACTGAAAACCCTATCATAACATGTAGATTTAGAATATCGAAAATGACTCTTTTCCGTGCGGCCGCACCGCAAAAAGTTTTTACGGTGCGCTGAGGCATAGATGCATCCTATGATTCCTATTTATTCCTATGCTGAGACACAGAGCAACGATTGCGTGACAGTAGATGTCAGTGTTTTGAATAATTATTGTTCCACAATATCGAAATGCTTTCTGCTGAAAATTTTTCCCGTGTTATTGTTTTCAGAGAGGTGTAATGAAAAATATCGTTCATTACACGTCCAGAAAGGCTTTTTCCGTGCTGGCACGAGTTCCCGTGTTCGGCTCCGCCTCACACGGGAACACATCGCGCGCGCACGGAAAAAGCTTACTTTCTGGACTTGTAATGAAATATACTATTTCTGAACTTTCAAAAAGGTACTACTCGCACATACCATTTATTACGCCACACCCTGTATGTGTACAGGATTTCGTTTAGAGTTTGGTTTTGTATCTTACTATATTGGGTTCTGAACGAGAAAATATGTGTACTGAATTTCATGAAAATCTATGGGGTGGTCCAGTTATTATGGAATCAGGAAGAAATGATTGAAATTGATAAAAAATCTCTGAAAAGAAGACTTTCAGTACAAAAAGGATATATCTAGAACAGTCTGGGTGATCTTAATTCGTCAAGTATTTCAGTTTTCCTGTAGGGGGAAATAGGTTCCATAAATGCATATTGAGATTTCAACGATTAATTCGTGAAAAATGTTCAATTAGAATTTTGCATACATTCCAACATCAACATCTTCCAACATCGGAGACTACAGTTGAATATCGATTCCAGTGTTCTTCAATGAATTGTTTTCTTATAGGCATCTACTCATTTACCAGGAAAACCATCTTGAAACCCATACGGCTTAGGTTAAAGTGAATTAATCAGCATAAAGATATAGTTTATTGAAATATATATTATATTATGAAATTTGTTGAAATCGTCAAATACTGTGATAAGAAAAATACAAACTGTTCAGTAATATATGATATCCGAGTATATGTACAGTGCTAAACGCAGTGCCTTTCGCTTATGTCAAAAAAACACACCAATTAATGTAAAGCAAAGTTCGGAGCAAATAACTTTATATTTCCTAAATTTTATCGTAACTCGAGACTGTGAATAAGAATGGTAGAATCGAATGCCACCTGTGGAACCAGCAGGAACAAGATCGCGAACGGCGTAGCCATATCTCCGGAGAAAACCGCCTTGGCCAGACGCAGAAGGCACAAAACCGTGCACTTCGGCGACAATTTACTGCTGCAAGTATGCACCAACCACAACATATCTTCCCAAGTGGCCTACTCTAAGATGGAGCCGAATGTGCAGCAACTGTTCAGTTTTATAGACACAGTGTTGAGCGCCTGGGTGGCGGAGGAGGGGTTGACCTCGCAGGGGGAGGTCAGCGAGATGGACGAGAAGGAGTTGAGGAAGAAGAGGTACAAGAAACATTGCGCGAAAGTGAAACGGCTGGATGTGAGGAGGCTTGTGATGGAGGTGTCGAAGTTGGACAGGACGCGATTTCTCGGTAGTTTTAAATTTAGACATTTTCACTGGAAGGGGAACCTGGACGCTGAACGCTGTAATGAGACGTTCTTGAGGAAGGTAGGTTAATTGGGGGGAGTTCATTAAATTTGCTTGGAGGGAGCTTGGTGATCTTCTCATTAAACAAGAATTTCATTTTCATTTCGTTCTGGTTCGAACTAATTTTTCATCTTTATTAGGACATTATCAGAGGCCTGTGAGATAACGATTGTTACAGTTGTATATAACAGCTGCAGCTCAGTATGAAATAACCTTGCCACATTGTATTTCATGGCTACTTCTCAAGAAGACTTTCATTGCCGAGTAGTTTTCCAATGTGGTTACAAAATGGTGCATGCGCCAGTCATAATAAGAATTTTGTTATACACCATTTTTCACAGTAATACAGGATGTTTCTGAATGAGTGTATCAACGGTCAACTGTAGATTCCTCATAAAAATAACAGTTTTTTTCCATTTTTTCCTCCGGGTCTTTGTTTCAGAGATACAGAGTGTCAAGAATTTAGATTTTTTTTCAGTTTTTTGCTAATATCTCAGGAAACGTTTGAATTACAGAATTGCGTTTTTCGGCAACCGTTCGGGATGTACCCACTTCCCGGACGCTTTTTCTTTGAGAAAGTAGTACAGGGTGGGGCAGAAGAACCTATCCGATTTCAAATCCCTTTTTCTCAGAAGAGAGAGCAGGTAGAGTAGTGGGGTAAAAACCGTTAGAAAGCTGGTTTTATGCCATTTGTCAGTAGTCAACATGCCTTGGTCTGGTGAACATCGTGCTTTTGTTATTGAGCGGTTTATCGAATGCGGCGGTTCGATAATTGCTACACAACGTGCTTTTCGAATTCATTTCGGACTCGGGCGTCATGATCCTGTTCCACATCACGCTACGATTAAAGTGTGGGTGTCAAATTTTAGACAGACGAGTTCAGCATTGAAAAAGAAGTCGCCTGGACGTCCCAGGACAGCAACAGGACCTGAAAACGTGGCCAATGTGAGAGCCGCGATTGAACGTTCCCCGCGTCGTTCGGCGCGAAAACATTCGCTCGCTTTGGGGATTTCCAACCGCAGTATTCGGCGAATTTTGCACCGGGACCTCAAAATGCATCCCTACAAAATGGTTGTTGCACAGAAATTAAGTGAAAGGGATTTTGAAACCCGTACGAACCTGTGTCGCGATCTCCGAGAACTGCCAAACGACGATGTTGTGCTCTTCACGGACGAAGCCCATTTTCACCTTTGTGGCGCCGTAAACAGGCAGAATTTGGGGTTACCTCAAATCGAAGGTTTACCAGCATCGACCAAGGACCCTTCTTGCTTTACGAAGGGAAATTGCTCGGGCAATTGAAGAAATTCCTGTGGAAATGACGGTGAAAGTCATGGAAAGCTACCGCGAGCGCCTAAATAAGTGTATCCGCTACCAAGGACGACATTTGAGTGATGTGCTTTTCAAAACTTAAATTTAAAAATGGCATAAAATTTGCGATATGTTAATAAAAAAAAATTTTTGACAAGCTGAGTGGTTTTAATTTTATAACGTTTTGAAATCGGATAGGTTTTTCTGCCCCACCCTGTATTTCCAGGCCTAGTCCGGAAAGTACGTACTTTCCGGACTAGGCCGGAAAAAATCACGTCGTTGTTGTCATTGTCATGATCATCACAATAGCAACGAAATAACGGATGACAGTTCTGTTTGGTTTAATTCAAATTAGAATCAAAATGTATAATGAAGAAATGTGTCATCTCATTGATTTGTAATTCTGCACAGTTGGCGAAAAAATATTGTACGCAACACGTCCGAAAATAGTTTTTTTCTTGTCTATTCACCCAAAAAAACCCTATTTTCCTGACTTGTTACGTAAATTACTATTTTCGGCAACCATCTGGGATGTACCTACTTCCCGGATGCTTTTTCTTTGAGAAAGTACCATTCCCGGCCTAGTCCGGAAAGTACGTACTTTCTGGACTAGGCCGGAAAAAATCACGTCGTTGTTGTCATTGTTATGATCATCACACTAGCAACGAAATAACGGATGACAGTTCTGTTCTGCTTGATTCAAATAAGTATCAAAATGTATAATAAAAAAATGTGTCGTCTTATGGGTTAGTTATTCTACACGGTTGCCGAAAAAATATTGTACGCAACACGCCCGAAAATAGTTTTTTTGGACTCTACAGACTTCCAGGACTCGCCTCCGGCTCGTCCTAGAATCTTGTCTATTCGTCCAAAAAAACCCTATTTTCCGGACTTGTTACGTAAATTACTATTTTCGGCAACCATCTGGGATGTGCCTACTTCCCGGATGCTTTTTCTTTGAGAAAGTACCATTCCCGGCCTAGTCCGGAAAGTACGTACTTTTCCTTTTTCGCATGACGAACGATATTTTTTCTATTTCAGTCAAGTATGGTGAAACACTATCGAAATTGAATGAAAAATTCAGACTATACATCCTAGTGACTTTAGTATTTTATCTTGGCAGTTGATGTGACTGTCACGACAATTGACAGATTACGGCATTTGAATCGTACGTTTCGAATTTTGAAATTATTTATAATTACGCATTGAATAAGTGAATTATGTTTGGAGAAATCGATTTAACAGCTCCAGAATTGAGAAAAATTGCGAGTAATGTTGCAAATAAATTAATTTCTCAAAAATCCTAATCCATGCATGATAAAGAATACGAAAAACTGAACGCTGTAATGAGACGTTCTTGAGGAAGGTAGGTTGGAATAGTCGATGGTTAATTGGAGAGAGTTCATTAAATTTGCTTGGAGGCAGCTTGGTGATAAAGAAATGTGTCATCTCATTGATTTGTAATTCTGCACAGTTGGCGAAAAAATATTGTACGCAACACGTCCGAAAATAGTTTTTTTGGACTCACAGACTTCCAGGACTCGCCTCCGGCTCGTCCTAGAATCTTGTCTATTCGTCCAAAAAAACCCTATTTTCTGGACTTGTTACGTAAATTACTATTTTCGGCAACCATCTGGGATGTGCCTACTTCCCGGATGCTCTTTCTTTGAGGAAGTACCATTCCCGGCCTAGTCCGGAAAGTACGTACTTTTCCTTCGAAAACTCTCTCCTTCGTCGCTCGTTTTCAAACGCATGACGAACGATATTTATTCTATTTCTGTCAAGTCTGGTGAAACACTGTCGAAATTGAATGAAAAATTCAGACTTTACATCCTATACTCCATTCACAATTATAAAATCACAACTCTGGCCTTGGAAATTTGACACATTCCACTCTGTATCGAAGTTATGACGTCTTTCAAAATATTTTTATGTTCCAAGTCAACACCATGTTGCCCTTTCTACATTCTTAGCGTATTTCTCAGAATGTGAATGAATTGGAAAAGATGTGATGGACGAAAATAATTAACGTTTATATGAATTGATAGAAAGGATACCTTTTCTAGTTATTTGCATGAAAAGTACAAGAGATCACTGTTAAAATATATTATTTTTCGCCATGGAAAAAAATTGCATTGCTTTCACATAATTTTCATATGCATGCTTGTGAAGATTTAATGTTTATTATCCTCTTGAACTGAAAGTTCAAGACTTGACGACATTTTATTTATTTTATGAACAAGGAGTAAAATATTCTGATTGTATAGTGATTTATTAGATTAAAAAATATTCATACATTACTACCACAGTAGGTTTGTACAAATAAAATGGAATAGGTCAAACATATGCTTCACATTTATCATTCACCTGTTCTAAAATAAGACACAAACTCCTGGAATATGGAAAAAAACCGATGTATTCTGGTTCAATATAGCCTATTTCTACTTTCTGCAAAGGAATGAAAGCTCCAGTGACACATTTCAATTCATCGGAACCTGAATTCAGCTACTGTGGAATGCAATATAGTCATATTTCCTCTTTTTTTTTTAGCTTTTTCGACGTGTTTTTTTTTCTGAAACGTGGAAACGATCAACAATAATCATTTAGAGACCGATGATGGCCATCCTTAGAACCCGTTTACTCACGAAAATCGTGCAATTTCATTCTGCAAGTTCTTTCCCCATAATTCCTCGAAAATTCTACCTGAACCATATTTTCCGGTCGCTTTCGTTAGAAGATCGTATAAGGAAGCCTTTTTTGTCCATTTACACATTCCAAATGAATTTTGAGCACCAAAAACGATACCGAAACTAATCAAACTTCTGGGGGACCGGAATTTCGTTTGAAATCTTTCAAAACGGCCAGATACCTAAAAAAAACTTCGTTATCAAGTGTAAAAAGGTCGATTAGTACTTACTTTCGCTTTATTTATGCTTATAAACCGATTTTCTGTCCAATTCAAACTTGCCGTTCGTACTCACGCCAAAACTCGTGAAAGGAAAAAATGACACTTGCACGAAACTTCTCATATCGACGGAAAACTTCTTCTGGACGACGAAGAAAGGAAAAATAGGCGATTTCCTATCGATATTTCGCCCCAAAATCGCCGATCGATTCGAACTAACAAAATGTGGAAAATCTTTGATACTTTTACTTTGATGTAAACAGAAAAACTGGCATCGTCGTTTTGTAATCAACCATATTCTATGTACGCGCACAGATTTTTAATCAGGTGCACCAATTCCTGAAAACGAAACCATGGCCAGAGTTGTGATTTTATAATTGTGAATGGAGTATAGTGACTTTTGTATTCTATCTTGGCAGTTGGTGTGACTGTCACGACAATTGACAGATTACGGCATCTGAATCGTACGTTTCGGATTTTGAAATCATTCATAACTACGCATTGAATGAGTTGATTATGTTTGAAGAAATCGATTTAACACCTCCAGAATTAAGGAAAATTGCGAATAATGTTGCGAATAAATTAATACCTCAAAAATCCTAATCCATGTTTGATAAAGAATACGAAAAACTGAACGCTGTAATGAGACGTTCTTGAGAAAGGTAGGTTGGAATAGTAGATGGTTAATTGGAGGGAGTTTCCTGGCCTAGTCCGGAAACTACGTACTTTCTCTTCGAAAACTCTGAACGCATGACGAACGATATTTTCTCTATTTCTGTCAAGTCTGGTGAAACACTGCGAAATTTAATGAAAAATTCAGATTGAACGATTTTTACAGTTTGATATGATAACTGCAGCGCAGTATGAAATAACGTTGCCACATTGTATTTCATGGCTACTTCTCAAGAAGACTTTCATTGTCAAGCAGTTTTCCAATCTGGTTACAAAATGGTGTATGCGCCAGTCGTAAGGAGAATTTTGTTATACACAATTTTTTACAGTGATACAGGATGTTTCTGAATGAGTGTATCAACGGTCAACTGTAGATTCTTCATGAAAATGACAGTTCTTTTCCATTTTTTCCTTCGGGTCTTCGTTTCAGAGATACCTGGTGTCAAGAATTTAGATTTATTTCAGTTTTTTGCTAATATCTCAGGAAACGTTTGAATTACAGAATTGAGTTTTTCAGCGACCATCCGGGATGTGCCTACTTCCCGGATGCTTTTCCTTTGAGGAAGTACTATTTCCTGGCCTAGTCCGGAAACTACGTACTTTCTCTTCGAAAACTCTGAACGCATGACGAACGATATTTTCTCTATTTCTGTCAAGTCTGGTGAAACACTGCGAAATTTAATGAAAAATTCAGATTATACATCCTAGTGACTTTTGTATTTTATCTTGGCAGTTGTTTTTTTTTTTTGCAAAAACTAAGTATTGCCAACTTCTCGTTATCATTTTCAGTAATCTGGGACCCAAACTTAGTGTGTAGGCATAAATTTTTTCACTTTTACAACACGATTCTAAATAATTTTCATGAAATTGGATAGGATCGGAAGCCAGTGCTGACAACCACAAAACGAAAAATATTAATGAAAACGAGGCTGTAATGAGTTCATTAAAGTACTGGTTGTGGTACAGTGATGAACTCATTACGATACTGAAATAGAGAAAAATAAGTATACTCCATTAACAATTATAAAATCACAACTCTGGCCATGGTTTCGTTTTCAGGAATTGGTGCACCTGATGAAAAATCTGTGCGCGTACAGAGAATATTGTAAATGACAAAACGTTGTTGCCAGTTGCTTTGTTTACATTAAAGTAAAAGTATCAAAGATATTCCACATTTTGTTAGTTCGAATCGATCGGCGATTTTGGGGCGAAATATCGATAAGGAATCGCCTATTTTTCCGTTCTTCGTCGTCCAGAAGAAGTTTCCCGTCGATTTCGTGCAAGCTTCATTTTTTTCCTTTCACGACTTTTGGCGTGAGTACGAACGGCAAATTTGAATTCGGCCAAAAATCGATTAATAAGCATAAAAAGAGCAAAAGTAAGTACTAATCGCCTTTTTTACACCTGACGAAGTTTTTTTAGGTATCTGGCCGTTTGGAAAGATTTCAAACGAAATTCCGGTCCCCCAGAAGTTTGGTTAGTTTCGGTATCGTTTTTGGTGCTCAAAATGAATTTGGGATGTGTAAATGGAAAAAAAGGCTTCCTTATACGATCTTCTAACGAAAGCGACCAGAAAATAATATGGTTCAGGTAGGATTTTCGAGGAATTATGCGGAAAGAACTTGCAGAACTAAATTACACGATTTTCGTAAGTAAATGGGTTCTGGATGGCCATCATTGGTCTCTAAATGATTATTATTGATCTTTTTCATGTTTCAGAAAAAAACACGTCGAAGAAGCTAAAAAAAAAAAGAAATATGACTATATTGCATTCAACGATTCAGATTCCGAAGAATTGAAATATGTGTCACTGGAGCTTTCATTCCTATCAATCCTTTGCCGAAAGTAGAAATAGGCTATATTGAACCAGAATACATCGGTTTTTTCCATATTCCAGGAGTTTGCGTCTTATTTTAGAACAGGTGAATGATAAATGTGAAGCATATGTTTGACCTATTCCATATCATTTGTACAAACCTACTGTGGTAGTAATGTATGAATATAATAAATAACTAATAAATTACTATACAGTCAGAATATTTTACTCCTTGTTTATAAGATCAAATAAATGAAATGTATATCTATAAAGCTTTCAGGCTTATTAATTTATTTTGCATTGAAATTATTAGTTTCTCTGTAAACAAATTCGTTAATTTAGTTATTATGTTCATTTTCTTTGTGATGAATGAATAAAACTGTTATTTATTTGAAATAAAGAAATATTAGAAATAGAAATGTTATGCACCCTCACAATCATATCACATATTCCGATTCTAGTAGAGGGATATGATGTTCCATTCTTGATTCTTGTAATTACCC
This sequence comes from Adalia bipunctata, assembly GCA_910592335.1. Taxonomy (NCBI): domain Eukaryota; kingdom Metazoa; phylum Arthropoda; class Insecta; order Coleoptera; family Coccinellidae; genus Adalia; species Adalia bipunctata. The sequence continues at coordinate 26,457,166 of OU342950.1, forward strand.
ATCAATTCATCTTATATCTTTGGGTTGATTTTTTTAATGAATTCTTGATTAGAATCAACAATTGATGTCGTCAAGTCTTGAACTTTCAGTTCAAGAGGATAATAAACATCAAATCTTCACAAGCATGCATATGAAAATTATGTGAAAGAAATGCAATTTTCTTCCATGGCGAAAAATTATATATTTCAACAGTGATCTCTTGTACTTTTAATGCAAATAACTAGAAAAGGAATCCCTTCTATCAATTCATATGAACGTTAATTATTTTCGTCCATCACATATTTTCCAATTCATTCACATTCTGAGAAATACGCTAAGAATGTAGAAAGGGCAACATAGTGTTGACTTGGAACATGAAAATATTTTGAAAAACGTCATAACTTCGATACATAGTGGAATGTGTCAAATTTCCAAGGCCAGAGTTGTGATTTTATAATTGTGAATGGAGTATACAGGGCAGCTTTGTCTTTCATAATTGGAAATGAACCATTTAGTACTTGTATAACTTTTAGAACCACCTTGGTACGTTTAACTGAACAACGGATTGTATTCAGTGCCTTTCGTTGTAAAGTCATCATTATTTTTCTCGATTTGAAAACATCCACGAGACAAGCAACTTCTCGCATAAGACCTTCAAGAGTATTTTCATCCCATAGCAATATTATTCTGTTAAGCTCAGACAAATTCAATGAAACTGAACTGGACTTACATGGATCTGCATGCAGTTTAGTCTCGATTGCATCGCGAGTATTTCCTACTGGTTTAAGTTCCATATCGTTAAACGGGTCAACCTTAATATTATGGTTATTAAGGTACTTTTCTTGCAAGAGTTTGCATGAAACATCCCACATTGTCTTCCCTGTTACTTCTCTAAATTCAGTCCCGTCTGTTTTCTCATGTTTACCTTATCGATCAAATTTTAAGTATCAACGCCAATTACTCTGAGCTTCTATGTTCATTTAATTCATGTAGGATTTCATTCCCATCAATTTTACATAATTGTTGAATATCCCCTTCTTTTCTGAATTCCGTGTGTGGAACGCTTTATATTGTGCCCAAGATAAGCGTGACACTTTTGGCTTTGCATCTGATGAAGTCCATGTGTGAGCTTTTGAGTTCCAGATGTGGAACATTCATCTTATAGAATTCATAATAGATCACGTCCTTGATAAATAATAATGTAGATTTCACGGGAACGAAGACAAAAAACTTGTATAAAGCAAAACTTTATTCGAAAGTCAACGTTTCGTCTGAATTTACAGACTTCATCAGGACTGTAAAGGAGACAAAAGGAACAATAAGAGAAGACAAAATATCACAGATTCAGCAAACTTACCCTGAATAAACATTGCAGAATTAAGTTGTATAAATAAAACAGAGTAAAAACATGAAGACATAGGGCGAGAATAAATAAATTAATCAAAAGTATACAGACAGACACGAAAATAACGAACTATTGAATCAGAAGAAAGTATACATTTCAGTGGAAACATATCAGACAAACCAAGCGATGGAAATCGACATGTGATATCTACGTCGACATACGTTCTTTGAATATGTCCAACAAAGAACAGTAGATAATATTGAGACCCTGTGTGTCCGAGCGGTGATTCACCGTATCATTCATGTGTATGTGCATCATTTCACTGAGATTACGTTTCTTGTAATTAGTTTCCCGATCTAAAATTTTTACGTCATCAAAATCGAAATTGTGTTGACTATTGAAATGATGTTCGGACAGTGCAGTCTTTTCAGGTCGACCAGCATTTTGCAAATTACAGTCATATTTATGCTGTCGTATTCTATTTTTAAGAAGTTGCCTGGTCTGTCCAATGTAACACTTATTACAATCATTACACGACAATTTATACACTAAACTAGAATTATCAACAGTTTTTCTTCTATCCTTAAGCTTAGAGTAAACAGAGCCAACAGTCTTGACATTGTAAAACGCAAATTAGCCTAATTAATAGAATGATCTCACACACAAGCAATCATGTTGGTGTTTCAGAAAGCAGCTCTCTAGACAACGGTGGCTATAGTTATAGTTTTCCATTCATAAATGGCTTGTCTCAAAAAATCCACATCTTCAAGTCCCATAATGGGGACTTCAAATTTGCGTTTTACAATGTCAAGACTGTTGGCTCTGTTTACTCTAAGCTTAAGGATAGAAGAAAAACTGTGCAATATGAGATTAAGCAGTTGTACCATTTCTTGGAAAGAGATAAATGGACCAATTTAGGCTCAAGTGTTTCTTTGTATCTTTTCATCCCTAGGTGGCCTCGGGCTCAAGTTACAAGAAGTAACACCCTTTTTCTCATATGCAAATTGAGGGCGAAACCAAGAATTAACGTTAGGGGCATAATTGGGGTAATTGAGTTCAGTTGTCAGTGGGGTACGGAGTTAGGTAGAGAGTTAAGACGGAGGTAGTTATTGCCATTAGAGAAGGAATTAGATCTTCAAGACGGTATCATATCGGCGGTACAAGATCAATTCATTTGTTCGGCGTAAAGACGTTTTCTATCTCACGAAGTTCAGTAGGTACCTAAATGCGGATAAATCGTAACTGAACAGTGAACAATGTGGTGTGATTGATACAGGGTGGGGCAGAAGAACCTATCCGATTTCAAATCCCTTTTTCTCAGAAGAGAGAGCAGGTAGAGTAGTGGGGTAAAAACCGTTAGAAAGCTGGTTTTATGCCATTTGTCAGTAGTCAACATGCCTTGGTCTGGTGAACATCGTGCTTTTGTTATTGAGCGGTTTATCGAATGCGGCGGTTCGATAATTGCTACACAACGTGCTTTTCGAATTCATTTCGGACTCGGGCGTCATGATCCTGTTCCACATCACGCTACGATTAAAGTGTGGGTGTCAAATTTTAGACAGACGAGTTCAGCATTGAAAAAGAAGTCGCCTGGACGTCCCAGGACAGCAACAGGACCTGAAAACGTGGCCAATGTGAGAGCCGCGATTGAACGTTCCCCGCGTCGTTCGGCGCGAAAACATTCGCTCGCTTTGGGGATTTCCAACCGCAGTATTCCGCGAATTTTGCACCGGGACCTCAAAATGCATCCCTACAAAATGGTTGTTGCACAGAAATTAAGTGAAAGGGATTTTGAAACCCGTACGAACCTGTGTCGCGATCTCCGAGAACTGCCAAACGACGATGTTGTGCTCTTCACGGACGAAGCCCATTTTCACCTTTGTGGCCCCGTAAACAGGCAGAATTTGGGGTTACCTCAAATCGAAGGTTTACCAGCATCGACCAAGGACCCTTCTTGCTTTACGAAGGGAAATTGCTCGGGCAATTGAAGAAATTCCTGTGGAAATGACGGTGAAAGTCATGGAAAGCTACCGCGAGCGCCTAAATAAGTGTATCCGCTCCCAAGGACGACATTTGAGTGATGTGCTTTTCAAAACTTAAATTTAAAAAAGGCATAAAATTTGCGATATGTTAATAAAAAAATTTTTTTGACAAGCTGAGTGGTTTTAATTTTATAACGTTTTGAAATCGGATAGGTTTTTCTGCCCCACCCTGTATTTGGTGTGAGACGTGCGTAATACAAGTGTAGATCATCGTGTAGAATTAACTCTGTGAATGAAATGTATATAGACAGTTTTACTTTTATTGGTTCTTAGGAGAACTGTAAAAAGCGATAAAGACGTAAAATATAGATTTGACAGCCAAAGCGAAAGGTCATATTCCTAGACAAGCGAAAACAAATCTACATTCATATTCTCGTTTGCAGCAAATTTGCTTTGATTTCATTTCTCTTCTTCACATGCAGATCATTTCCACCAAGAATCAATAATATTCTTCATAGCCTTCGAATGCATTTCCCATCGAAGGCAAATGTTATGAAACCCTTTTTCCATCAAATTTCAGTTAAAATTCTTCAAACCTTCAAACTTATTCGTGAGGTCGTCAAGTCGGAACAACCTACCAAATTGGAGATCAAATTAATTATGGACGGTGCCATTCATGAAGTCAATAAAAGGGACTAATTGATCATTAATATTCCTTGTCACAGAACCACGAAGTTCTAAAGTTCCCCATCCCTGTCATCAAACCGCATTGATTTACAATTAAATTGGTGGAAGCCAACTTTCAACCTTCGTTTTGCAGAAATTTGATTACTTTCAATTTCATCTTTTTTTTTATCGAATGTAGGTTAATTTTCCATTTGGAGCAGAGTCTGGTTTCTCTCAGGGTGTTCTATAAACTCAATGAAGAAGTCTCACAAATGAAAGAGCTATGCTTAGTCAAAACATTCATAGTCTGGGTGCCGGTGGGACAAATTGCAAATTATTAATAAAGTTTTTGTACTTTCTGTATAGCTTAATTAGGTAGAGTCTACCACATTTTTCCTCTATAAAAATTTTAGTAGTCGCGGCTTTTTTTCAGTGAACCTCTGGTAAGTCGACCATATTTTCAATTTTTTAAATCATACATACTCTATTTTTGTGAAATGCAATCATAGGAACATTTTTTCAAATTATACATACATTCCTAATTTTTTTCAGAATCGGTTCATACAACCATATGAAATATGAAAATGCAATTGTACGACAAAAAAATGTGGCATTTTTCTTGTCCGACAAATCAAAAACGACGATTTTTTGAGGAAAAAAAGATTATACATAATGTTTTTTCTTGATTCTCTCTTTACCTTGAAATTACAATGTAGTGCACCAGTTGTCCGACAAAAAAAATGTGGCTTTCTTTCGAAAATTAAATATTCAATGCTCTAATTTGGGTATGAATAGACTATTTGCATTTATCGGATATAACTTTGCTTGTGTTATTAATAAACATTTGATTTTTTGAGGATCATTTAAGAAGGATGTGCTGAATACTACCATTCAACTGTTCGACAAAAAAAGTTTGGCAATTTCTTAGTCCACCGAATGAAGTTAGTGGTCTCGTGAGACTCCGTTTTCATAGCTAACATTTTCAATCATATATTTGACATCAATATTTCGATGAAAGTTGCCTTTTTCATATTCTTTGTGGCTTTCATGAAGCTAATTCAATTTGCATTTCCCAAAGAATTTCCAGAATCAGTTGCACGAAGTGGTGGAAGCTACCAAGAATTAAATATTCAATGCTCTTATTTCGGTATGAATAGACTATGCATTTATCGGATATAACTTTGCTTGTGTTATTAACACGTTGAGTGCCATGTGAGACCACATAGGTATCACACTTTTTTGGGAGCGGCGAGCCGCGTGAGACCACTCTGGTCTCACGACGCATAGTTATCTAAATCGCGTATTTCTCCAGTGGTCTCACGTTTATAGGTGGCGAAAATGTTTTGGTAGCAATTAACACATCGCCGTATCTATATTTTGTGCATTTGTTCTCATTTTTTTTTATTCTGGCAGAGCTGTATCCATTCCGGAATCGGACGATACTTCATCTGGATGTTATTCATCTGCCGAATCATCACCAACAATCGGACTCAAAAGTACATAAAAAAATGAGAAAATTGATGTTCCATATATTAATTTCATTCAATTGAACACCAGAGAAGTTGAATATGCAAAAAAAAAATCGTGGCCACTGGGTCAGTTTTTTCAGAAGTTATGGTGGCACTCAACGTGTTAATAAACATTTGATTTTTTGAGGATCATTAAAGAAGGATGTGCTGGATACTATCATTCAACTCTACTCTCTAATGCCATCTGATTCCATTGTTTTTTTATTAGATTCGAATGAAAATGTCAGTTAACAATTTGAATTATTCACTTTCAATTAAAATCAATAGTTGTATTTCAATAATAATCGAAGAAACATTCTGAAACGAAACCATAATATTTTTAAGTGTTTTTTTGTCCGACTGAAGATTTGCTGCCTTTTATATGGTGGATAGTTGTTTTTTATATGAGAAGAATCTCTCTAAAAAATAAATTCATTCTTGTCCGACTTGTATTAATGAATTTAAAAATTGAAAAAAATCGTCGTTTTCGATTTGTCGGACAAGAAAAACGCCACATTTTTTGTCGGACAATTGCATTTTCATATTTCATATGGTTATATCAACCGATTCTGAACAAATCAGGAATGTATATATAATTTAAAAAAATCCGATTTTCAGTCATGTTCATGTTGGTCGACACACTTTTTTTGTCGGACAATCATGTTTTCTCATTTCTCCCAAATTGTTCTTATGATTGCATTTTACAGAAAAAGAGTATGTATGATTAAAAAAATTGAAAATATGGTCGATTTATACTCCATTCACAATTATAAAATCACAACTCTGGCCTTGGAAGTTTGACACATTCCACTCTGTATCGAAGTTATGACGTTTTTCAAAATATTTTTATGTTCCAAGTCAACACTATGTTGCCCTTTCTACATTCTTAGCGTATTTTTCAGAATGTGAATGAGTTGGAAAATATGTGATGGACGAAAATAATTAACGTTTATATGAATTGATAGAAAGGATTCCTTTTGTAGTTATTTGCATGAAAAGTACAAGAGATCACTGTTGATATATATAATTTTTCGCCATGGAAGAAAATTGCATTGCTTTCACATAATTTTCATATGCATGCTTGTGAAGATTTGATGTTTATTATCCTCTTGAACTGAAAGTTCAAGACTTGACGACATCAATTGTTGATTCTAATCAAGAATTCATTAAAAAAAATCAACCCAAAGATATAAGATGAATTGATGGGTACTTAATTACAAGAATCAAGAATAATGGAACATCATATCCCTCTACTGGAATCCGAATATGTGATATGATTGTGAGGGTGCATAACATTTCTATTTCTTATATTTCTTTATTTCAAATAAATAACAGTTTTATTCATTCATCACAAAGAAAATAAACATAATAACTAAATTAACGAATTTGTTTACAGAGAAACTAATAATTTCAATGCAATATAAATCAATAAGCCTGAAAGCTTTATAGATATACATTTCATTTATTTGATCTTATGAACAAAGAGTAAAATATTCTGGCTGTATAGTAATTTGTTAGTTCAAAAAAGATTCATACATTACTATCACAGTAGGTTTGTACAAATAAAATGGAATATGCTTCACATTTATCATTCACCTGTTCTAAAATAAGACACAAACTCCTGGAATATGGAAAAAACCGATGTATTTTGGTTCAATATAGCCTATTTCTACTTTCGGCAAAGGATTGATAGGAATGAAAGCTCCAGTGACACATATTTCAATTCATCGGAATCTGAATCGTTGAGTGCAATATAGTCATATTTCTTCTTTTTTTTAGCTTCTTCGACGTGTTTTTTTCTGAAACGTGAAAACGATCAACAATAATCATTTAGAGACCAATGATGGCCATCCAGAACCCGTTTACTTACCATATTTTCCGGTCGCTTTCGTTAGAAGATCGTATATGGAAGCCTTTTTTCCATTTACACATCCCAAATAAATTTTGAGCACCAAAAACGATACCAAAACTAACCAAACTTTTGGGGGACCGGAATTTCGTTTGAAATCTTTCCAAACGGCCAGATACCTAAAAAAAACTTCGTTATCAAGTGTAAAAAAGGCGATTAGTACTTACTTTTGCTTTTTTTAGGCTTATTAATCGATTTTTGGTCCAATTCAAATTTGCCGTTCGTACTCACGCCAAAAGTCGTGAAAGGAAAAAATGGCACTTGCACGAAATCGACGGGAAACTTCTTCTGGACGACGAAGAACGGAAAAATGGGCGATTCCTTATCGATATTCCGCCCCAAAATCGCCGATCTATTCGAACTAACTAAATGTGGAATATCTTTGATACTTTTACTTTGATGTAAACAAAAAAACTGGCAACAACGTTTTGTAATTAACAATATTCTCTGTACGCGCACAGATTTTTCATCAGGTGCACCAATTCCTGAAAACGAAACCATGGCCAGAGTTGTGATTTTATAATTGTGAATGGAGTATACGAGAGGTTCACTGAAAAAAGCCGCGACCATAAAAATTTCAACGTAGGAAAAATGTGGTAGACTCTACCTAATTAAGCTATACTGAAAGTATGAAAACTTCATTGATAATTTGCAATTTGTCCCACCGGCACCCAGACTATTAGTTCTCATCTACATAGATATGAATATGACATGAATAAATTGAATTTTTTTAAAGACGTTTCAATAATAATACTCGATAATGAGCTTTGGTAAAACTTCGTGCCCTCTAGTCCTTCGAGTATCTCTTATCGATTCTAGATGTTTTGTTTCATAAACCTCACAACCGAACACTTTCTCATTAAAATTTCAATAACTTCGAAAGGAATGTGACAAGCTACTATCAATCTACATCAATATGCGACCTTCAATGTAAATTAATCGACTGATATCAAGTTCCTTGGCAAGATGTCATGCCAATTACAAAATTCAATTTGTGTCTAGTAAAACTAGAAGGTCGGAACAGAATTTTCTTGTAGTATCAATTTCGAGCCATCATCCTCATGGAATTTCAATTAAATTGAGCCCGTCTAACATATAGCCATAAAACGGTAGAGGGCAGAAGTGACTACTCGACTCAACAAGTGGCCCCTCAACTGGAAGGCAAGAGTCTTGAAGGCCTTGTCTGGAGTACATCGCTATTAAGGGGGTCCTCTCAATTTTCTTTGCTCTCCGTCGTTCAAAATATCTTTTCGTCTTGGAGAATGTCAAAAGGTGATTTTCACAGGATTGTTTTTTAGGGCTTTGAGTGTAGCAGGAATGGCACCTTTCTTATTAATTCTAGTGGATACGTCAAATGAACGTGAAATATCTGCATTGAAAATTCGAAAGTATCATATTGGACATGGTACAGCTGTTGATAAATGCTGAGGACTCCTATCTAACGAGATGAAGTTTATTGAATGGGGGAGCATGGGTGAATGTATCACCTTTATGTTTAGCTAGTTTTAGGGATATAAACCTGATTTTTAACGTTACAATATACAGTTGAATCAATGAGAGATGGCCTCTCTATTTTTATCCATTTTCATCAGGTCTATATGAAAAATAAAAGATTTTTTCTGAATATATTCACTTCGAAAATGATGTTGTCGATATTTTTTCAAGATTTTTTCTCAATATTCTTCACTCAGTGTCCTGTATTTGAAATTATAAAGATCTATGAATATATTCATGAAATTTCTTTTATTTTTCATAGAGAAACCGTGTTACCGATAGTTCAGTATTGATTTAAGAGAAAAGCGAACTGTATATCAGCGTTCTGAAGCTGTAGCTATGGCGAAATGTTGTAAAAACAGTAAAAAACCATGAAAATAACAGTCAACAGTGATGACTCACCTAACCATCAGCTTTCGAAAACGTAGGGCAGCTCTGCTCCAAATCCCAGCTCTTCTTAGGGACCCTTGGCTGCTGAAGATCAGCTCCAATCTTCAGATTTCAAAATGCATCGTTGAAGCCACAAATTTTGTGTGAAATATCAAAGCGACGTACAATGCGAACATTTCAGAATGCGGAATAGTTATTTAATCAACTAGTTTATTAATGACAGTGATTAATGGTCGAAATATTTATAATAATATTAATAATATATAAACGCGAGCGCTTTAATGTTTGAGACCATTAATCGCTGAATTAATAAATGAGTCGATTACAAGATTTTTCCGTCGACCTCATCACGAATTGAATATGAATTCTCGATAGAAATGCATTTTTATTTTGCATAATAGACAAATTTTACATTATGTAAATTTCTATGTTCATTTCGATATAATGTAATATTTATGTTCCCTATGGAACAATTCGAAAAATTCATAAAGGGAATATTGGACATGTTGTGACATTCTGAATATTTACATTTAGTTCACATTTATATAATTACCTATGATATCCGATCCGATAAGGAACGTGTGAAGAAAGTGGAGGTTGAAGTATCTACTTTGCAACTTGTATCACCTGAAATTTTTTCTGCAGTCTATTTTAGTTTGAATGGAGTTGTCAATATACCCTTCTGTGACAGAAGTGGATTTCCGACCAAGCTCGATAGTGCTTTGGCTGAATATTTTATGTTCGGTTGCCATGACAATCATGCATTAATAAGAAATCATGCATTAAAATAGGTCATTAATGGATGATTTCGAGTGCGTTAAAATTACAGTGGCTTTATACAGGACAGTGGCGACAATAGACGTTCACGTTTTGATTGGTCGGACTGTTTTCGACCACTAATGGCGGACTTTCATTGATTTGTTGTCATGTCATAGTGTATGAAGCTCAAAATCGAGTCAAATGTCAAACAGTACGACACTCAATTAATGTAAACAAATATCCACCATGTTTGTTCGAAAACGTGTTCTATGACCTATTGTCGCCACTGTCTTGTATAAAGCCACTGTAGTTAAAATGAGCTTTTATTCTATGGTCGACGGAAATAGTATATTACATACCAAGAGTTGTGAGAAGCATATTACGCACGACTAGAAAAAGTTACTTCTAGGAGTGCGTAATTGCCTTACAACTCGAGTTGTGTACTATAATTTTTCTACGATCTCATTCATTCCCATAAAACTAAGAATTCCATTAAATAACTACAAAAAACGAAACAAAAAATCATACAACTATTATAAGTTCCTAATTTTTAGTTCACATTTTGATTTTTATAATCATTATTAATTTTTACAACAAGAGAACAAGAGAGGGTGGGTTGGTATTCGGATTTTTTGTATTTTCAAAATAATATTATTATTTTCTCTTCTATTATTGATGGCACATGTAGTTTTTGATGAGTTGGCAGTCATGTTTTTCATAGAATTATCTACATAACTCTCGGCCACTGCTGATGACCGCCAACCGCCGTGTCTCTTCAATGCTAGCATATCGCCACCAGCATCTACTAAAATTGTGGCAGAAGAACGCCTAAAGCAATGGCCCGTGATCAGCTTGGGATTCTCTAAGCCCAGATATTCTGCCACTGTTTTTTGCATGTTACCGATTTTGTTTAGTCCAACAGATTGCTTGGTGCATTTTCCATTTAAGTAATTCAAAAAGAAAGGCAGAGCTTGAAGATAAGGACGTAAATTGATATAGTTTTTACAAACCGGATCAAATGACTCGGGAACGACAAATGAACGTTGCGTTTTGTGTTTTGAATCTGCAATATGAATTATCAGACATTTTCCCGTATCCTCCACGTCTTCAGGAATCAATTTGCGTAACTCCTGCTTTCTACAAGCCCCACTAATAACGATAACTGAAACCACCTGGAATGAAAAAGTATGAATATTTGCCTGTTTATTTATATTATTCGTGTATCGATACCTTCGTCAGCAAATATCTGCTATCTGGAGCGTTTTGGAGAAAGACATTGATTTCTTTTGATGTCAACGTTTTCGATTTCTTACTCTTGAAACCATCTGATTTTCTTTTGAGTAAAGCCAACAGTTTAGGATAAGACTCAATATTTAACGTTATCATGGTTTATGTTTATTGTTGACCTTAGCATCTAATAAAATGACCAAAGTGACGATGGCTTCATTGTTTTGGACAGTTCTTCAAAATATGCTAACATAACATTTTCCGAAAATGAATTGATTTTATGTTTCAGCTTCCAATCCATGAATTTATGATAAACTTGTTCGTATCTTTCACGAGATTTTGCGGGTAATAAATTATATGAAGCATTTTTCGCTCCTTCCACTATATCGGGAGGTATGCACAATTCATCTTCGCTGCCACTGGACATTTTTCACAACAATTATTATTCGTTATGAGGGATTTTTCTTCAAATAATCTTGGCAAATCCGAAAACTGGTAACAATTCGCGATACATTTACGAAACGTCAGAAACTAATGGCGTCTTTTCGTTTCCATGGTAACTACTAAAGGCTCTATCTTATTGGTTATTTGCCGTGCGTTTCACTTTACAGATTCACCGTATTGGCTTTCGAGTGTGCTCTTTGTTTACGGTAAACTAAATCACACAGTTTTACGTTGCACAGTGCATAAAATAGGCAGTTACATATGTGGTTCTATGTACGAAAAATATCAAAATATAATTGGTGAAAGAGATGTAACTTTTCACGAGGAAAATTAGCAATCAATTGTTACACGAAGAAGTCGATATGCGTTTTGTGGTGGAGTAAGAGGAAGCCATCAATGTTGATGTCGTTTACGTGTGAGTTAACGACATTTAGCCATCGCTCAAGCAACATGCCGCAATGAACGGAAAAATGATGAAAAATGCATGTTGCCTTGACAAGGATTTTCCAGTAAGAGGTGGTATTTTGAATTGCCCGCTATTTCGGTAGATGTCATTTGACAAGTAGAAACTACGCCATTTATAAAAATGGAACGATACACGCTTCAACAACGTATTGAAATTATTAAAATTCATTAATTTCAAAAAAAAATATAATATATTATATCTACTATAAAAATATTGAAAATTTGGCAGAGACGGTTCGTAAAACTCGAATGTTTTTGGGTCGTCGTGAATCGAAATCCAGAAATTGGTGGAAAAATTTGACCTGTTGGGATAAGTTAGTGATGTGAAGAATAAAACCCGTGCACGTCGTTCAAGAACAGACGGGAAAATTGCTGCTGCAGCTGAAAATGTTGAAGAAAACACAGGTTTGTTTATTCCTCGTCGTTCTTAGGAATTGGGCATTCCACGAACGTCATTTCACCGCATTTTGCATAAAGATTTGGGTCTTAAGGCTTATGAAGTTCAGTTAACACAAGAACTCAAGCATCAAGAACGTCGTGTTTATGCTGATTGGGTTGAAATGCATCAAAATGATCCGGAATTCCATCGAAAAATCATCTTGAGTGATGAGGCCCATTACCATCTCGGTGGCTTCTTCAACAAGCAAAATTGTCGCATCTGGGGCAACAGGTACTGTAAATGGATTTTGCTATCGAGAGGTGATCACAATTTGCCACCGAGATCTTATAATTTAACACCTTGCGACTTCTTCCTTTGGTACCATGTGAAAGAGAAGATCTACGCTAATAAACCAGCATCGATTCAAGACCTCGAAGAGGGAATTCGTGAGGCAGCCGAGGACATAGGACAGCCACTTTGCGATTTGGTTATGGAAAATTTCATGAAAAGGATATGAATCTGTAGGCGTGGTCGTTATTTGGCTACGGTTATTTCCAATTAATACTGAAATATACATCGATCATTCATTTAAAAAAATGGCCTTTTCCCTTGAATGTTGAAATATCACCTCTTATTAGAAAACCCTAAAGAATGGTACCCAAGCTGAACAAATTGAAGACTCTTTTATTTGGTCGAAATCGATTGAGAATCCTGATTCTTTGGCGAAATCGAGCAAGGGTTGAATTATGAGGGGGAACAAGAAATCCATATAAAAGCGACGCTTAACCTCGCGATTCTGCGACCGAAATTCCAACTAATGTCCCCAATTCAGCAACCTTGAAATCTGCGGAATTCCCGATGAGAATCCCAGGAGTTATGTCTCCCCACCAGTGACCTCTTCAACCCTTAAACTTCCCACCAGCGCCACAATTCTTTCTCTCGGACAAAAGGACCTCATAATTCAATGATGAAGTTTCCGACGACCTTTTTTTTTGTCCGCAGATCTCCGACGATGACCGCATGTCCCTCACCACCGCCGTCTCCGACGAAGACGATGGCGAGAGCATCATGAACTCCCCGTACAAAGCGAAGCAGACCGGAACAGCGGCAGCTTCCTTCAATTGTACCGGCGCTGTCAGAAAGGCTGGGTGAGTATCTCTTTGAAGTGGCTTGTGGGACGACCCAGAGGGACCATCGATCTTTTTCGGGCCCGCAACAACGGAATTGTCCGATGCAGCGGCACCGAGATCCATAAATTCAGTGGATGAACGTTTATATAGTTCATTTTGGAGAGATACGAAACATTTTATGGCTGTTGTCTCCCAGATTCCAGGAAACTATCTCTTAGGTTGTTGATTCGCATTTGCTTCTTTCTGAAACCAACTTAAAAAAAGAAGCCAAGAAATGTCAAAATAAATCTTACCTTCAAAAGTAATGAGTGCTATCTAAGAAATTCTGCACGAAAACATGTTTTCTGTGAAGGGTGTTTCAATAAGTGCTCAAGATTCAAATTGCGCGAGTTATAATATTCAAGGCAGTAAAAGCGTTTTTAAAAATTATATTTCGTACAGATAGATTACAATGGTAGGTATGTCAAGACTGATAAAAATGATGAATACAATGCAATTTATAAGCTCGGTGTGCTTTCTCGGATTGCGGAAAGTAGCTGATGCTGAGTTAGCACTTCCATGGCTCTCGAACGAAGTTCATCGTGTCCTGGAATATAACTCCTCCATCCTCAGAAAGGTGCTTACGTAGTGAAGAATGGAACTGCTCGTGGTTGGGATTCTTGACTCTCTGGTCGATTTCCTGGAACCGGGGACTTCAGCCATAAGATGATTTTCCTCGAACCAAAATAGGAGATAACTATGAAAAACAGAAAATAAATAATATATATCAAGATTTCGTGGAATGATTTGGTGCTCTCTTGTTTTTCAATTAAGGGCTGAATTTCCTCTTGTTTTTTCTTCAGTTTGTGTATTTGATCCAGTGAAAAATCTTCAAGTTTTATTTTGAATGCAGTAAGGGTTGTTGCATTCAGATCAGCAGCAATTTGGGGAAGATACATTGGTTCTCCTTTCAGGATTTCTTTGTCGTTGTAGAATTTTTCTTCTGAGTTTTCGAAGTGGCATCCCTTCGGAACGTTTATCAAGAAGTTTCCCTTCAATGTGCTCACATCAGTTCTTCTACATACTGTGCGGATTTTTATTCCACTCGGAGCTATCATGATGAATCTACCATTGCCAATTTGCTGGATAACATTATTGTTGGTTTCCACAGGATGATTTTGACAGGAACCAATGGATTTTTGGAGATGCAACAGCTGGAACAAGCAATCTTCTACCTCTGAGCCATCATTAAGTTTATCGTTTTCGCAGTAATATAGTGGGTGTAAATCAACACAAGGCGAAGAAGCGTATTGATACCATTTTTCATTGCTTGTCAGATAGGTATTTTTGGGAATAAGAATGGTGTTGTTGATAGTTGGGATTGAAAATAAATGGTAATGAGAAAAAAGTTCAGGGTGAACAATTGGAAAATGAAGAATGAAAACAATTCTGAATTCGACGAAATATGCATCTACTTTTATCAATTCATAAAATCTGTGATATTCTTTTTCGTCAGTGAATATTAAGTTATCTGAAGAATATAAAGTTTTTATTTCAGCGATTATTGAATTCAATTCTGAAAACTTAATGATGCTATGATGTAATATTCCAAGCCTTGAAAAACTAATGGCATTTTCATTTTCATCGATTAATTCTATGATAATATTGACAGATATTCCAATTTGGTCCATGAGATTCTTTATTTGAATGTACATATAAAAATTATCAGTTAATTGACTAAATTTTCCAGAGATTCCTTCAAGTTGGGAAGCAATCGTTTTTTGGTTATGTCTGAGGATTGAAATGGTTTTATTGAAATTTTCAATTACTTCACCGGTCAATGAGATACCTGCATTTAAATTTATCATAATTCCTTTCTGGTTGTCTTGAAGCTTTCTTAAAGCTGATTCATAATGTAATGCATCATTTGCATCTAAATTACCGGTGATACTCTTTATTATGGTTCCTAATCCATCAATAATTCCTCGTTTAGATCGTCCCATCGGTATCAAACTTTTCAATTTTTGCTTTGCTAAGCTTAATTGATATTCATAAAATTTCTTATGATTTTCCAATTCTGTACGAAACATAGAATTTGAAGTATTTAAAATAGTACTAGATACTGTCTTATAATGGAATTCTAAATATTTTAACTCTACGGAAATTGGTTTAAGATTATAGTAATGTATGAAATTGTGAAATTTGCTTTTAATTTTTGCTGTGCCTAGGTGAATCGGAAGAACTCCCGGATTGTCCTTCAGGTTTATTATTTGAATGTCCTGAGCTGCTACTAGGATCATTAGGATCAACCTGAAAAAGTTTCTTAGATTTAGTTTTTGGTTTTCCGAGGTTCTGTTTGTGCAAAATCTTCTTATCACTACTTATTTTAATTTTCCGATTACGCAGTACTCTCTCTTTAGAGAATTTGGGGGTAAGTTTATTTCTCATATTGGATTTAACTTTTCTATATGCAATAGTACCGGGTTTATACGTTAAAGGATCATGTCTTTTTTTCATTATGTTTCTCTATATTGTTTGCTTCCTCTCCCCCATCAGTTCGTTCAATCTCCTGTAAATTTCTTTAGTTTTTTGTTTATGGTTTTCTACATAATTATTAATAATAGTTTTGTTTATATCTATATTGAGGGGGTCCTTACTATCTAAATGGCCATTAATTATATCAATAGGTTTTTGTTTTGTTGAAGAGTGAATTGTATTATTGTAACCAAAAATTGCATAGGGCATCAAATTCTCAATATTCAACGAATCATTGTTTTTACCCTTTAAAATTCTCAAATGTTCCAAAATAGTAGAATGAAATCTTTCAATGATACCATTGGATTGTGAATTGTTTACCGTGATATAATGAGGAGAAATTTGATGTAGGTCGAGAAATTCAGATACAGTACTATTTTTGAACTCTGTTCCATTATCCATCACTATCGTTGAGGGTGAACCGTGATGCGTCATAAAAATTAGAAGAGATCTTACTATTTCTATAGCTGTAAGGAAAATTAGCGGATATGCTTGGGCATATTTAGAAAAAGCATCGACAATTGTAAGAAATTTTTTACCTTGTGCTTGAAAAGTATCGATGTGAACAATTTCAAAGGGTTTACCTGGTGTGGGCGTAAGCATTAATTTTTGATTCGGAGGATCTCTATCATACTTGTTGAGCTGACATAATTCACAATTATTGATGTATTCCGTAGCGTCTTTCTGAATACAAGGCCAATAATATGCTCTTTTTATTCTAGTAACAGTTTCAGAAATTCCCCTGTGATTGGTCTTTCCCTCGTGCATATATTTAACAACCCTAACCTGTTCGTCTTTTTCCTCTACATCTTCCAAGATTTCATTACACTTTAATAATTTGAAAGCAGATTGCTTGAAAGTCTTTCTGAGAATCTCGCAAATTTCTTTATAATAGTCATCTTTTTTGAAATATAAAGCATAAAGGATATTTGGACTTAAATATGTTTTGAAAAATTCTATAACTTCTATATTCAAATTGCTAGTGGATAATTGAACAAATATTCTCTGCTTGTTTGAAAAAAATTTTTCTACTCTAACTTCTGCTGGAGAATGAAAAACAAATTCGAAAACTATTTGATTGTCGAAAACATTCAAAACTTCCTCAGAAATGGGAATTTCTTGAATTGGGTTTTCGTGATTCGAATGTATAGTATTTCCATCTGATTCGTTTTGATTTTCGATGTTCTGGAAATTAATTAATTCTTCTTGAGTTAAATAATAAATGTCAATGTTCACGGTGGAATTTGCAAAAATAAAATTGATCATACTGAATATTTTATTCCATTCAAGTCCATCCAAACCGCTAGAAATCTTTGGTAGTGCAAGGTAATTTACATCATCTTTCTGACACAATTTTTTGAGGTTGAGAAGTGCTCGAAAAACTGTTTCGTATCGTGGTTTATGATAATACAACTCTTTAGTGACCAAATAATAAATTTTCCTTTTGTTTTGTTCAATTTCAGCCACTTCTCCAATTTTTTTATTTTGAGACTTGAGTTCTTGAACATTGCCAAATTTTTCTTTAAAATCGAGTGCTATACCTTTATTCATATAGAAATCTTCAGATACACAGTGACCAAGAGAATAGTAATCTGGTGCATCAAATAAATTACCAATTTTTTCGATTACATTAGGAGAAAAATTTATTTCATTCATGCTCAAACGTTTCTCAAAATCTTCAAATGATAATTCCTTATGTGTAATTTGATCATTACCATCTCCTTCTTCTAAATTGACAATCATTGATTCGCTATCGTTATTTGCTTTATGCTTAGAAAATCCTTCATTAAATTTTTCCATATACTCAAAGAAATCCTTATTGTGAATTTCGATTCTTGAAAGTGCATCTGCATTAGTATTAGAACTGCCCTTTTTATAAAATATTTCAAAATCAAATTCCTCAAGTTTCAATCTCCATCTCAAAAGTTTACTATTTGGCTCTTTGAGAGACATTAACCATTGTAATGGTTTGTGATCCGTTACCATGGGCGTGGCTAGCCTTTTTTCCTGGGGGGGGCCTGAGAGGGCACAGTGGAAAACGAGCAAGGAAAAACAAATGTGTTTTTCAGTTTTTCGGGGGCACCGTGGATTCTGGGGGGGGCCGTGCCCCCCCAGGCCCTCCCCTATCTACGCCCATGTCCGTTACAATAACAAATTTTCTGCCAAAAATATAGGGTCTGAAATATTTGGTTGCCCAAACTATGGAAAGAAGTTCCTTTTCTATAGTGCTATAATTTCGCTCGTTGTCATTCAGTGTTCTTGATGCATACGCCACTGGTTTATCATTGCCGATTTTGCCTTGGGATAAAACCGCACCAATTGCAAAATTACTAGCGTCTGTAGTTATAATGAATTCTCTAGAAAAGTCCGGATATTGAAGGATAGGTTCGTTCATTAACAATTTTTTACAATATTCAAAACAGTTGATAAACGATGAGGTATGATCGATTTTGGCACCCTTTTTCAAACAAGCCGTTAAAGGTTTAGTTATTCTCGCGAAATCACGAATGAATTTCCTGTAGTAGCCTAACAGTCCTAAAAAGCCTTTAATTTCTTTGGTCGTTTTGGGTATTGGATAATTTTTGATAGCTCTAATTTTGTCTGGATTAGGTTTGACCCCTTCTGTCGTTACTATATGCCCCAAATAAGCTACCTCCTTTTTTAAAAATTCTGACTTGTCCAATTGAATTTTAAAATTGGCATCCCTGAGTCTTTTGAAAACTTTTGAAAGATTAACGATATGTTCTTGCAGCGATGTTGAATAGACAATAATGTCATCTAGATAAATTAAACAATTTTCTAGTCCTCTGAGTACATTGTCCATAACTCTTTGAAAAGTGGAACAAGCATTTTTTAATCCGAATGGCATACGTTGGAATTCATAATGACCATTTTCTACATTAAATGCAGTTTTCGGAATATCAGTAGGATCCATTTCAATTTGATGGAATCCGCTAGCTAAATCTAAAGTTGTAAAGTATTGACATTTGCCAATTTTATCAAGAACATCACTAATATTGGGTATTGGATATTTGTCGTCAATAGTTTTTTCATTCAGTTTTCTAAAATCAATAACAACTCTCCATTTTTGTTTACCAGAAGCATCGGCTTTTTTTGGTACCACCCAAATTGGCGATGACCAAGGTGATTGACTAGGTCTGATAATACCTTGTTCCAACATGGAATTTATTTGGTTTTTAACTTCCTCTTTATGGATGAAAGGATATCTGTAAGATTTCGAATAGACAGGAATATCATCTTTTGTTTTAATCGAGTGTTTTATTTGATTAGAGAAAGAAAGGGATTGGTTTTCTAATTTGAAGATATCTGAAAATTTACGACATAATTTTAAAATATGAAACCTTTCTTCTTCATTCATGTGATTGGTTCTAATTAATTCTTCTATATCCAAATGTTCTGAAACGTGATTATCTTCCATTTGAAAAATTTCGAAATTATTCTGAATGAGAATAGATTTTATAGGATTGTTTAAAATGAGGATAATATCTTCATTCGTTTCAAATTTCCACGTTCGCTAGGCCATTTTTGGAACAAGTTACGATTTCCGAAATTTTACAAGATTGAATAACTTGTTTTTGGATAATTACATCACCAGATAAGTGTCTGATAGGTACTTTAGCGATGATTCTCGAATTTGCATCGACTTTTATTTTGAATGGAGCTTTACTTGCAGATTCTTGATATTTTATAGGCAATTTTGAAAAGGGAGTATTGAGCATAGAACTGCTAAAATTAAGGGACGCATTTAAAAGTTTTAAGTTATCTAATCCAATTAAACCGTCATAAATATTATGAAACTTGAATAGATAGAATTTAAAGTTTTCATTATATCGATTAAACTCAGCAAATATAGGAATATTAGCACAAAATTCGTGATGAGAAGCTTGATGGACAGTTGAGACTGTGAATGGTTCTTTAAAGACAAATTTAGAATAGTATTTTCTAGCTAAATCAGGATTGATAAATGATTTTGTAGATCCTGTATCAATAAGCAATTTAAGAGGTGGGTTCTTAATTTCTATATATGGTAATTCACGTTTACCATTAGAGACATGAAATTTTATTATTTGATTTGGTTTTGATAATGGACGTTCGAAAAATTTTGTTCACAATGGTCAAAAATTTCTTCATCTTCAAGATGTTCTTGGGAGCTTTGAGGATTATGATGATATTCGGTATTAAAAAGTTCCTCACTTATAAAGTTTGGTTTTTGTCGAAAAGAACGATTCTGTCCGTTTGAAAAATTTCTACTATTTGATGATGTGCTCATAGGTTGTGTTCTTTGTTTAGTGTGAGTTGTAGAAATATTCATAGGAGTAGGTTTAGGTTGCTGGGGGTTTCCAAAGACTTGAGCATTAGAAAAATATCTTGGTTCCCTATAATTTATATTTCTTTGAATAGTTACAGGTCTACTAGGAAATTGCTGATTGGGAATGAAGCTTTGCTGTTCAGTGGGTATTCTATTAGAAAAAGTTTGGCGAAAATCTGAAGATCTTTGAGGATAATTTCTCTGATTATTATAATTTAAGGGTCTTCTAGGGTTATGTGTTATTGATTGATGTGATCTTTGACAATGCTTGATATTGTCCTCCTCTATTATGAATTGAAGTGCTTCTGATAATGAATTAGGCCTCATAGCTCTGATTATAGGTCCCAAAGGATCTCTCAGACCGGCTAAAAATGTTTTCAATGCTTGCTTTTGGAAAAAAATTCTTTTGCTGGCTCTTAACGCAACCTCGCATTTTAAATCAATATGATTACAAATGGTATTCAACAAAGTGATTACTTTTTCATAAAAATCATGAGGGGATTCTCCAAAATTTTGCCTCAGATTAACAAGATCTTGATTCAGACTATTTTCATCACGTTGATCACCGAAATGCAATAAAAGAGAATTTTTTATATCATTCCAATTTCCTGTAGCCCCATGAATAGCAACAACTTCTTCCGCTTTACCATGAAGTTTATTTAAAATACCATTCAAAAGTAACAAATTTTGGAAATTATTTGGATTAGTACGGTCAAAATAATGAGTTAGAATTGCCTTCGATGCTTGAATGAATCTGTATAATTTATTTGGGTTTCCATCAAAATCAGGCACGATGCTCAGATTTTTTATATCAAAATTCTCTGGTGCGTTTGGCATATTTAAAGATAAATTACTGCTACTGAGTGAAAGGTTATTAAAAGATTCCAATAAATCTGTCTCTAATTCAGAAATGGTTTCCGCAAGAGAATCAATAAGGAGATTAGAGGAGTCTGACATTAACAAAGAAAAATTACGCTCACCACCTTGTTATGATAATCCACAACTACATGCTCTCTTCCTGGATGGATTTTTGAGGTACTGCTGTGGGTAGGTTCTCGTTTCACAAAAGAGGGTAGAACTCTAAAGTTTTTCACAATGAAAACTCCCGTGAAACTCCGTCGACTGCGCCAGTTATAATATTCAAGGCAGTAAAAGCGTTTTTAAAAATTATATTTCGTACAGATAGATTACAATGGTAGGTATGTCAAGACTGATAAAAATGATGAATACAATGCAATTTATAAGCTCGGTGTGCTTTCTCGGATTGCGGAAAGTAGCTGATGCTGAGTTAGCACTTCCATGGCTCTCGAACGAAGTTCATCGTGCCCTGGAATATAACTCGCGCCACGTTTGACAGTCATAATGTCACGTGACAGATCGAAAGTTGACAGATGGGATTTAGTAAAATTGAGAAATATAAGGTAGAACAACGCGTCATGATTGATTGGCAAAGGCAGGCCCGGCTCTAGCTGTTTGGGCGCCCCATTACTACTTACCTTGAGTTTGATAAAAAAGGGCTATTTAATGTTTCTTCTTTATAGTGGAAAAAAATGGAGAAAAACTTATTGGAGATGAAACATTTATTTAGGTACCCCGAATTTTTCAGTTTGGTATGAAATCGTATACTTACATAGTCAAATATTAATCTACAAAATTTCACTCTTCTTGTCTTTATATTCGCGAATTTTCATGTTGAATTGAAACTATACATCAATTACTTAGTCGAAATAAGACGCTGTATCGATGAAATGCCACCACATGTATTCAATAAGGTTATTGAAAATTTCGTCAAAAGGGTACGCATATGCCAGCAACGTCGCGACAGCCATTATCTAGATATTTTGTTTCATATTGATTCCCGAATGTGAATTTTTCAAATCAATAAATATTTGCTTCAGGAAACCCTCCAACTCTGTTACAAAAACATATACATAAAAATATTTCATACAAAAATTGTACGAAATCAAATAATTTTTTTGAAAATGCTTACGTCAATTGGACTATATACAGGGTGAACAACATATTGAACTACATTTTTTCAAATGGGACACCCTGTATAATCTTTCATATTTCAATTAACTATTCTTTTCTGATGTCGAATGAATATGCCTATGTGGGTCTGTCTCTTTTATTTTCAGAGTTCTAAAATTTTAGAAATGCAGCTACATAATGAAGAATACTCACGTGAAATCATTCTGAAATTCTTTATATTCAAACAATTTACTTAAAAGCAATATTTTTTTCAATGAATATACAATAAAAATAATAACTATGGAGGTATGGAATGAATAATATCAACTAATAAAGAAAATGGTTCAGAATAAGAGAAAATAACTAAACATATGTTATATATTCGAAATTAGGGAAAAAAGAGCTTGCCAAATATAGAAAAGTACACAGGGTGTTCCATTTGGAGAAAGAAAGTTGCAATCAATATGTTGCTCCCCCCTTTATACAGGGTGTCTTTGATTCGTACATATATTTCAACTGAAGATTCCATTCATCAAACGAAACACTTTCTTTTTATACCATTCTTCAAAATTCGGTTTCGTTTGGAAGATATGGGGTGTCGAAAATCCATGAAAAAAACACTTTTCTGTTTATATTTTCGGAACCGTTATTTCAAATGAACTGAATCTTGGTGAGGTATTCACTCCCTTTATGATGCATATTTCCAAATCAAAACTCATTCAATATTCCTCCCGGTATGAAAGTTACAGCGTAGCCAACTCATGAATCTACGAAAAAATACTATAAAACCACTAAAAAGTTGAACGGTTCATAATTTCGAAAGAATCAATCGGTTTAGAAAATAAAGGTTTTTCAATAAAACGCGTCGTTTTCAAGTTATTCCCAATTTAACCCGATAAAATTGGACGAAAAAATCAAAAATCATAAGAAAAATCTAGATGCAACCCTGGCTTTTCAATATCACAGAATGGCTCGAATTAATGAACGTTATACAAGGTAACAATGTTGTCAGAATGTTTATCAACTATGTCAAGACTAAAATCTCAATGGAATACAAAATTCGGATATTAATGATGTAAATTCCATACAAATCACGTATTTCACGTATTTAATTGAAATTAATGGAAAATAATATGATACCTGTATTCTGTGGCGATGTGTCTATCTAAACAATATCCTCTTGAAATTTTATGAACCCACTTCACGGTTATAATCACATTAATTCACTTTCACTGAAATTAATTTCACATCATTTTTTCGCATTCTTCACTGTGAATAAACAAATAACAAATCGACAAATCTCCATCAAGCCGCTATACGCATGCTTACTTTAACAACCACAGACCAACTGTTCGATCTACGGAACAACGGTTGGTCTTGCGCATTAAGATCGTAGCGCTCTATCGGAGAGAATCATAACATTTCCAAAGAGGCACAACAAGACGCTATCAGCCCAAAGTAAACAAAACTAGTGCCTTTGCGTTAGTTCATCCGTTAATGATAGAGGACCTATTGCTTCCTTGTTCAAGGAGAAAATCAACACAATTTGACATCGTCTTCTCAAACGTTCTATGATAGAGTTCATAGAATATGTTTCGATGGGTTAGGTTAGGTCATTGACCTCGAATCATTCGACCTAATTTAATGGAGTTATGTTCGATTAGTGTAAAAACAATTCTTTTTGAGATAGTTTTGGGAGAAAGAGGAGAATATAAACAAGTTATTAGTGCTCACAACTAATCTTCATGAAAATCGCAGAAGGAACCTATTTTGGTTTTTTAGTTGCAGATATAATCGAATGAAACTTACTGTTTTTGTTAAGAAATATCGTGTTTTTAACATTTTCATTCGAATAAGGTTAGTACTTGAGTATTTCCTAAATGTATCAACTCAATTTCAATCGAGAAATATGAACTTCGCATCAATTCCAGAGAATTATATCAGATACGTAATTAGCTCAATTTTTTTTTGAATGGCTATATCTTTTTAACAGAGCCGAATACGGAAAAATGGAAAATGAAAAAAAGGTTTCTTTTGACCTCAAGAATCTTCAGTTGAAATATGTGCATATTCCATTTTGTGCAATCATTTTGAGAAACATAAGTCGATTTCGTGAAACTTTTATGAGAAACATTTTTTTGTACCTCTTTTAGTAACAAGGTTGAAGGGGGGGGGTCAAATTATAGTGGAAAACCCGGTACACTGAAATCTTGCGCTCTTATTGAAACACCCTTCATTTCTATTTCTGCATCTCAGGAAATTATTTACCGATATACTTATGTACAGGGTTTTCCTGAAAAAAGATGTTCAACAGACAGGCGATTTTTCGAATAAATTGCCCTGTATATTTTTATGTATTTTCAATGAACATCACCCATATCTTTATTCAAATGAAAATTGTAGAGAGATTTCATTATCGGTACAGATTTATTCAGAGAAGAATGGAAAAAGTAAACGCAAAGCACTCAGCTAAAATACCTAAAACCGTTGCGAAAACAAAACGTATCACGAATGTTATACAAATTCTTGGTTACTTGAGGAATCATGGAGTTATCATAACAAAAAAAACTAATCTGCTATACACAGGATGTCCGTTATTGATTCTCGATCAGTTTGGATATCAAAATTCCACTTGCCTGACGCAGAAGTGGAAATAATCCTAAGGTTACTTTTGGAAAAAAGAGAAGCATTCAATTTTCTGAATTATAGTAAAAAATAGGGCGTTACATTTGAAAAAATCGAGAAATATCAATTTCAAGTTCATCACATTTGGCAATCAATAGCGGACATTCTGCATTTCTGCTAAAAAGATAATACTTTATGAAATAAAGAAAGAGAAATTCTATGGAATTCCTACATTTTGCGAGAACTTGTGAAGAGGACTCAATGGGAATTGAATGAGACCAGCACGAAAAATAGTTGTCTGTTTCTCTAGGGGAACAAAAGCTACAAGCTCCTCTCAAAGATTCCTTTCATCTTTAATCAATCTGTTAATTGGAAAACTGTGGTAATGCTTTTCCAATTTCTTGTAGGAGCTGCTAATTCCCAAATAACGACCTGAGGATATGTAAAACAAAACAGGAATAAACATACATCTATTTTCTGAGCGTTTCTATACATACTTTTCGGTAAAAGTTTGAACACAATAATCGATTACTTTGTACTTAAAATGGCAGTGTCTGCATCCTTCATCAACATCGTCAGATCGCTGGATACTGCACCTTCGCCAGTATTACCAAGAGCAGTTCCTTCGGAAAGCACGTCAACGGATTCCCTTTCAGTATCAGATGCTTGAACCTGGTGACGTTCCTGAAAGTCTCCACCTTCAACATCAGCAACTTGTTGTACTCCAAATTAAGAACGTTCAATTTCTCCACGCACTTGAAGGCACGAGGGTGAATCAGATGGATCCTGTTGTACCCGAAATCGAGGGACAACTCCGTGTTGTTTTTTATCTCGTTGCGGAAGTTGATGAAAGCGTTGTCTGGGATCTCTTCGAAGAGGTTGTGACGAAAAGAAAGGTTCAAAAGGAGGGGAGTGTTTGAGAACCAGTCACTGTTCCAACACTTCAACTGGTTGTAGTCCAAAATGATGCTTTTTAGTGAGGTTATGTTGTCGAAAGCTTGAGGGTGGATGTAGGTTATGTAGTTCTTGGAAAGGTTGAGATTTTGCACTTGGACGTTGTTGAACACGCCTTTATCGATCTCGGCGATGTTGTTCCCGCACAAAGTTAGAGTTTCAACGGGGACTAAGAGTTCGAAAGCGCCCGGCTCTATTTCTTTCACTTTGCAGAAGTCGATTCGCAGCTCCTTCAGGTTGTCCAGGTCGGCGTAGCTGTATTGCTGCAGTCTGGCGATTCTCTGGTTAACAATGATCTTGGTGGTGTCCCTCAGTCCCTCCGGCATGCTCTGGCTGGAGTGGTAGTAGTATTGCGGCTCTCTGCTGTGCTGTTCGAACCAGATCAAGTTGACGTTATCGACGAGGCTCTCGCAAAACGGGAATAAAAGAAAAAGGGCCGTCAAGCCGGTGGTCGGTGAGAGCGACATTGTTGACTGAGCCGATGGAATTATCGAGCTGTCCGTCATATCATCGTCAAGGTGACAGGGGCTCGGGCTTGATGTGTTGAATTAGCTAATTGATCAATTTCGAGCTGCTGGCAGGATGCAGACGCGAATTTCTGACGTTGATCGTGGATCGAATTGTTTGCGCTTCGACAAGGACACGGTTCGATTACCTTGACGGACGGGCTGTCGGTTGGCAACATACGCTGCCCCAAATCAGAGAGGACTTTGTGGAAGTTCAGGAAAGATGTTTTATGTTCGGTAAAGGTCCCTCGGTCTTCAACCCATTCGAATCGTTCAATAAACCCATTTTGCTGACCCATA
This sequence comes from Adalia bipunctata, assembly GCA_910592335.1. Lineage (NCBI taxonomy): Eukaryota > Metazoa > Arthropoda > Insecta > Coleoptera > Coccinellidae > Adalia > Adalia bipunctata. The sequence goes on from OU342950.1 coordinate 26,484,043, forward strand.
ACATCCAAACTCGAATATGAAATATCGAAAAAATTCAAACCAAATTGTTCTTTTCTCATGAGGGTAACATGGCCGATTTTGGTATCAAAATATAGGTTTTCAAGGTCGCTGAATTCAATAAGACATATTCCAGGGCCCTATCTATCATATTTCAAATTTTCACTTGTGAAATGGCATTTTTTGAAAAATTGGAAAATTTCAAACTCTGTTAGCTCCCCTCCCTATTGCCGTATCCACTATTCGTTTATATTATATTGATCAGCATAATTCAGAGTATCTCTGAGCAAAATATGAGCGATTTCGAAAATTCAAAATTTTGGGTAAAAATGAGCAAGGCGTCAATAATATAATAATAACAATAAACTCTATTCATCACTGTTACAATCGCACAAAAATATAAAGAAAGATAACAAGATTGTGAAAGACCTAAGTAAATCTGGAATCAACGGAGTGAATATTAACTCAGAAAATATCCATTTTAGGGCAAGGGTGTGATGCATACACTCACATTATTTTTTAACGTAGAATCAATATATACCATAAAAAAATGGGGTTCTAATTTGAAAAAACTGATTTTTCACGATTTTGTCATCCCTAACTTTGAAAGCGATTTTTTCACCCCCTGTATCATGAATCGCGATTTCGATTTTTAAAGTGGATACATCAATCTTACATCTTGAAAAATCCCAAAAATGAAAATTTTCCATCCAAAAACCTCGAAGTAATTCTTGTTTCAGCGGAGCTCTATTTTCGATTTTTTTTTTCGAATTTTCCTGCTCAGAGAGAATTTTCCAACCAAAACTGAAAAATGTTACATCAAAATAACTTGAAATTTTCTAAGAAATCTATTTCTGCAATAAAAAATGGTGTTATAATTTGAAAAACGGAAGTTGACGTCATTTCCGGAAAAACCGGAGGTGCTAATGCCTTGAAAATATTTTAGATTTCATCAGCATCGTGAAATACTTATAAGTGCTGAATTTCATGAAAATACGTTCAGTAGTTTCCCGTATAAATATGGGTGAGGTTCCTCGTGAAAGACCCTGTATAGTCAGGAATTTCAATCGAATTCCTATTGAGCTCGAAACTTGTGACAGTCGCGTGATCTAGACGCTTGATTAACATCATGGATAAGACAAAGTTCCAGCTTTCGATCGGAAAATTCATTTGGCTGAGGCCGGCAAGATTCTCGGAAAATGTATCTAGGAGTTTCCTCAAGCTCGCGGCGTTCTTGGATTCTAGAGATGGTGCATTTTCCAACTCGTTCCACAAAGCTTGAGCGCGCAATCGTTCATTCAGATATCTGCGTTTCAACTGATCGTATGCGATTTGATAATTATCAGCACACAAACTTAGCGTTCTAACAAGATTCAACGGTGGGCCAGAAAGAGATGAAATGAGATAATTAAATTTTTCTATGGCTGACAATGAATTATTATTGTGGACTAATGCGTCGAATAAATCTATGAATGATGAGAATGATTTGTAATCACCATTGAATTTTGTTAGCTCAGGAGTTGGAAGCATGATATGTGAATGTTGATTTGTATTTGAATTGTCTGTAATTTCGGCTTTATTTTCTGACTCTGAGATGTCGGCGTGGACACTTTTGATAAAATAGTAGGATTCCAAGAAATTCTCACGAATTTTGAATTCGTCCTCCAAATTTCCTTCTGACTCGGTTATGAGCGATGAAATAACCACGTTGGTGTTTCAAGAAATCTTCTTTGATACCCTCTAAATCCTGAATTCTCGCTTTGAAACGGGAGAGAATCGATTTGTCCGTGATGACTTTATCTGCGAGAGCGTGCAAATTTAGAATATCACGAATGTAAATCGATCGAAGAGTTGTGTTTTTCTGCGTTTTTGCCATTTTTTAATGAAATATTTGGTGCTAGAAAATCTTTACCTGAATTGCGGCTGGGCCTGAAGGGTTCAAAAATAGTCTGGACGTGACGGCAAGCACAGCAATAAAATGTACAGAAAGGAATTTGGTAATGAAGGACCAGGTACTCGATGACGGATAAGGGCTTCTTGGAAGCGGCAGATATGCAGATAGGAATAATTTGTATTTCAGTTTGAATGGACAGTTTTAAACATGAAATTAATGATTTTGATTTCTTCAACTCTCAATATGGCAATAAATTGATACCAATCCGGCTCGAAGGACCAATGAATAATATACAGGAGCTCTCTTGGAGAGAAGAAATGGACTCGCGTACCAGTTCTTGTCGCCACGAGAATTAAAGAAATAAAAAAAATGGATGTATAAAGAGAAATAAATACCACAAATTAACCACTGTAGGAAATGGTACTTACGGTTGTTCAGATTTAAAGTTACGGTTCTGCTTATGTCGGCTTCTTTAGGTGTTGTACCGCGTAGAGTCCTTATCTCACTTGTACACTTTTAGGTACGAATGTTACGAGGTCCGACTTGGGAAGAAAACTAGAGTATATGCGAACTTTGGCGTATCTAGGTTGCGACTGGGGCAGCGGGTGATTGTGCACTGGCTCAGGTAGAAAAAAGGATGTTTCCGGGATTCTCGATGAACCACAGAAAAAAAGTGGGTAAAAGCATAGATCGGTTCTTCTTTGTAACAGACCCGGAAAGCCCATTCCAGTAGGAAACTTTGTGGTATAATAAAACAACAATATGAATTTTGAACAATCAGCATACCTCAAAGTATCTCTGACAAAATATGAGCGATTTTGAAAATCTCGAATTTCGGGTGAAAAATGAGCAAGCGGTAAGACCCCCTAACAACAACGTATTCGGCAATAAAGCAAAAATCTTGGGGGATTTAACGGTGTTATTGAATCAGGAACTCCAAGAAATTGTTCGAACCATTCGAATCTACCATGTTAGCCATTTAGCGGATCGATGCTTGCCTTGAGTGGTCTGAGCAGGTAAACAAAACTCGAAAATGAAATATCGAAGAAATTAAAACCAAAATTTCTTTACTCATGTGGGTTACATGAATTTTCCATTTTTCACCTGAAATCTTGATTTTTTCTTTAAATTGAAGTTAAAAGATGTTTTAAGGACACTCCAATTTCTTCTCTTTGAAAAAATCATTTTTTGAATTTGAGAGTCTATAAAAATTGAATTCATAATCGTTTTTCGGCGGTTGTTCATAAATTTTTTTTTGGAAATTCATAAGAGTGCCCTAGAAAAATCAATCTTCTACATTAAAAAAATCCATTTGGATGGGCGCCTAATTAATGCAAAAAAGTATGGAAATACTGAAAAGACTTCCAGAAAGTGTGAAATCGCAGAGAACTGTCTGAAATTCCAGGAGAATTAAAAAAAATCGAGCTTTCAAATGGAAAATGGAGGGCGTGAACTTGGAAAAATGGAAGGTACTTGAATGGAGATTCGGTGCCGTCGGCCAGAGTAAAACGGCCCCTTAAGCGGATCGATGGTATCCATACCTTGAGTGGCCTGAGCTTGGGAACACAACTCGAAAATGAAATATGAATAATGGAACTTTGGTTTCAAAACTAGACTTTCAAGGTTGCTTAATTGAAGAAGAAACATTCCAGAGCTCTGCGAAATGGCATTTTTTGAAAAATTGGAAATCCAAAACTCTCATAGCTTCCGTCCTTATTGTCGTATACACTATTTGTTCAAATTACATATGTTGATCAGCATATCTCAAAGTAACCCAGAACAAAATATGAGCGATTTTGAAAATCACAATTTTTGGGTGAAAAATGAACAAGGGGTAAACTCCATCGTGTTCTGAAACATGATTCCCTAATCAATTTCATCCGTTTAAAATATGGCTGCTATGACGATTATGGTCCTATTGGAAAACCTTGCTCTCTCATCACTTTCGTCGGAATGAATCATAATTTCGCGATAGTCAGTGAAGAATTAGCATACATAAATATGCAAGTTGCCTAATGCGCGGTCGGTTGTATTATTCATGAAATTAAAGAATCAGTTACAGCGTAAGCAGATTCTGGGATTTGAATATTTTCCATAATATGAGTGGAAAAAAATTCCTGAAGCGACAAGTAGTGGAAAGAGAATACATAATGCGAATCATTTCGGAAGCTGGGAATTATAAATCCTGGAATGAAGGATAATTTTCGCTCCAGGAAATGTTCCATTCGAAAGACAGACTTCAGAATATGTTAAATGAAACCTAATTGCATGCCAAGAATCAGATTATCCAGCTGTTCTTGAGGAATCTCATTCCAAGGTTGCTGAAGTGCATCTGGATGATTTTGAAAGTGGTTTCGATCCCTTAGAACTCGTTTCTGGAGCTAATCCCAGGTAAAGTGCATTGGATTCAGATCCGGCTATTGAGGCGGCCATTCCAAAAGCCGAACATAAGTTCCTCCAGGATGTTTATCTACTCTTAGTAGTCATCGTAAATTATTCCTCGATCCAGCAAACAACCACCCAGAGATTGAGGCCATAAATAATACTTGAAAGTTTACAACCAACTGTGCTCAATGATGCCTGATGACTAGCAAGTTTCCTTTCACAAACATCGTTTTCATCTCAAATTTCACAAGGTTGAAACCTTCCAATTTTCCACTTCCAAGAAGTGAATTTTCCTGAATTATCTCTTTCCCTAGGGAAGAATCATGCCCAAGCGCACGTCTTCAGCTTTAATTTCAGGAGTGCGATACGAAAATACTGCAGTAATCAATTACTCGAGGATATCAAGTGTACGATGGAGGTTATACACATCACTCGGAAAAAGTTGCTTCGAAAAACTCATTTTAACGCATTCGATCCGTCTGACAGACTGTCTGGCGTTGACGTGAGAGTTTCGAAATTCCTTTGACTAATTGATGTCTTGTAATGAGGGCTTTAAGGTTTTTAATTGGAGTTCGCTAATTGAAAGGTTGGGTATTCGTAATTAAGTACAAAGTACTGCGAATCTTTGAATGTGATTATTTTTCAGCCTTCCAATATTTTTCTGGCTGATATTTCACGGAATTATTTAACCCAGAATGAGTTATCGTTGAGGTATCGCTATATCCAGACCAAAATTCATCCCAGTTAGAGTACTTTTTTTTATTTAAAGTTTATTGTGCTATCATTATCATTAGCACAACGGGACAGTTACATCTCATTTATATTTACAGTTTATACAGGGTCTTTCACGAGGAACCTCACCCATATTTATACGGGAAACTACTGAACGTATTTTCATGAAATTCAGCACTTATAAGTATTTCACGATGCTGATGAAATCTAAAATATTTTCAAGGCATGAGCACCTCCGGTTTTTCCGGAAATGACGTCAACTTCCGTTTTTCAAATTAGAACACCATTTTTTTATTGCAGAAATAGATTCCTTAGAAAATTTCAAGTTATTTTGATGTAACATTTTTCAGTTTTGGTTGGGAAATTCTCTCTGAGCGGGAAAATTCGAAAAAAAAATCGAAAATAGAGCTCCGCTGAAACAAGAATAACTTCGAGGTTTTTGGATGGAAAATTTTCATTTTTGGGATTTTTCAAGATGTAAGATTGATGTATCCACTTTAGAAATCGAAATCGCGATTCATGATACAGGGGGTGAAAAAATCGCTTTCAAAGTTAGGGATGACAAAATCGTGAAAAATCTATTTTTTCAAATTAGAACCCCATTTTTTTATGGTAGATATTGAATCTACGTTAAAAAATAATGTGAGTGTATGCATCACACCCTTGCCCTAAAGTGGATATTAACTCAGAAAATATCCATTTTAGGGCAAGGGTGTGATGCATACATTATTTTTTAACGTAGATTATATATCTGCCATAAAAAAATGGGGTTCTAATTTGAAAAAATTGATTTTTCACGATTTTGTCATCCCTAACTTTGAAAGCGATTTTTTCACCCCCTGTGTCATGAATCGCGATTTCGATTTCTAAAGTGGATACATCAATCTTTCATCTTGAAAAATCCCAAAAATGAAAATTTTCCATCAAAAACCTCGAAGTTATTCTTGTTTCAGCGGAGCTCTATTTTCGATTTTTTTTTTCGAATTTTCCCGCTCAGAGAGAATTTTCCAACCGAAACTGAAAAATGTTACATCAAAATAACTTGAAATTTTCTAAGGAATATATTTCTGCAATAAAAAAATGGTGTTCTAATTTGAAAAACGGAAGTTGACGTCATTTCCGGAAAAACCGGAGGTGCTCATGCCTTGAAAATATTTTAGATTTCATCAGCATCGTGTAATACTTATAAGTGCTGAATTTCATGAAAATACGTTCAGTAGTTTCCCGTATAAATATGGGTGAGGTTCCTCGTGAAAGACCCTGTATATCAAAACTTTCATCAAACTAAATATAGAATTCAAATTGTGTTGATTAAATTGATGAGTTGCAGAAATTTGATGGTATTTTCCTAGAATACTGTATCGAAGTTTCTCCCTTTTTTCTGAGATTCGTCAATACAATTCTCAGAAAATTTTTCGAACCATAGGTTGGAGGAAATCTTCTTTATTTGAATGATTGAATGCGCAGTAGGTCCTACTAGAAAGTATCTTATGAGACCCTAAAATCTTGATCCTCTAGCTGTGAGAATACCTAACGCAACCAAAAATGAAAAAGCGAATTCAAAAGTGCATTCTTCCACTGCATTATTGTTATTGATGATCACAGAAGAACAAAACTACATCATATATTGCTCATTAGTTGTACTTATAAATGTGTAAATAATAAAAATTTGCAGAAATATAAACTAAGTTATACAAGTTTCATTCAACTAAACTCCACTTGTTGACAAAAGATTTCGATACAAAGTTGGGCTTTTAAACAAGTCTGGCATCAGCTTAGCTTATAATTCGGAATGTTACAGTCGACCCCAGAAGAACTTACGTTAGGAGAAAATGATATGAGGGCGGAGTTTCTGTAAATGTAACAAACTAGTTTCCATTCGAAGAAATTTTTGTTTTTCGGTTTGGATTGACCGAAAATTAACGTAGATGGAAGAAAAACATTATTCTCGTCATATCTCTTCAAAACCCAATTCATCCTATCAATATTCGTTATATTTTATATGTTGCAACAATTTTAAAAATTGATCCCAGTTGAGTTTTGCTGGCATAGAGCTTTGTTTATTTTCAATGGAAATCAATTTCGAGGTTCGACTCCTTTTCAGGTTCCTCAGCGTCAAGAAATGGCTGCTCAGGAAGAAACACCAGATCGAGCTGGCGCGGAAGAGAGGCTGGAAGGGATACTGGGTATGCTTGAAGGGCACGACGTTGCTCTTCTACCCCTGCGACTCACGAGAGGGTCGTTCTGTGGAAGCTGCCCCCAAACATCTCATCATCGTAGATGGCGCCATCATGCAACCCATACCGGAGCATCCAAAGAGGGATTATATCTTCTGTTTGAGCACTGCTTTCGGTGACGCCTATCTCTTCCAGGCCCCTTGTCAGGTGAGAATTATCTTCTTCAATAAATTCCGAGACTGTTGTATATGCACTTATACTCCATTCACTTTTATAATGTATATCCCGGTTGACCATGACATTTTGAAACATTTCACCGTGTATATTTTGAAAATGTTAGGTTACAGTCATTTTCCTGTCAGATAACTAAGCAACGTTGTCCCTTCTACATAGGGGTTGTAGTTATTACGCCCTTATCAAAATGTTTATTTACTTAATAATGAATTCGAGAAGATCTTATGTGAATTCAATAATTTCAAAGACCTGGCGAATGTTGAAGAAGCTTTTTTCTCTGTTGATACTGGAAATATTTCACATATCCATAGTTGAAAGGTTTAGTTATGCTATTTTCTTGTTCGGAAATCAAGAATCGAATGTTGAAATTTCACTGAAAAATAATGGACAGAATAGTCCGTTACTTTGTGATATTTCATTAGAGAAAAGAATAAAAGTACTCAATAATAACCCGACAAAAAACTTGTAAACGAACAGACGGACGACGGACTAATGGAATTCCTCACTTATCAAAATTCTCAAGAAATAAGCCTACACAACTACAGAAGACATTTAAATACTTTTTCTCTATTTCAGTATCGTAATGAGATCATTACAGCACTGTTTTCAGTTATATTTTTCGTTTTGTGGTTGTCAGCACTGGCTTCCGATCCTATCCAATTTCATGGTATTCATTTAGAACTGAAAGATTCGTATTGGAAAAGTGAAAAAATTTGTACTCACTAAGTTTGGGTCCCAGATTACGAAAATGATAACGAGAAGTCGGCAATCCTCTTAGTTTCCGTTTGGAAGTTGAAGCTATACGTAGTTCTTGTTCTATAGCTTGTTTTCTTCTATTTTCTCAATCAATACTCGTTGGAAACGTTTTATCTTTCAATTTCTGAGCCATACTGCGTTACATTGAATAGGTTCATCATAATATAGAACATTTATATGACCCAATTCATAAATACGTTTTTCAAAATACGATACAAAATATTATCTGGAATTCAAATAACCGAATTCTCTTCAGAGCTTTTCGTATTCTTTTTCATATGTGGATTAGGACTTTTGGGGTATTAATTTATACGCAACATTATTCGCAATTTTTTTTAAATCTGGAGGATTTCTTCAAACATAATTTTCGAATTCAATGCGTAATTATAAATGATTTCAAAATTCGAAACGTGAGATTCAAATGTCAATTAACAGTCACACAAACTGTCAAGATTCAATACAAAAGTCACTAGGATGTATAATCTGAATTTTTCATTCAATTTCGACAGTGTTTCACCAGACTTGACAGAAATAGAGAAAATATCGTTCGTCATGCGTTCGAAAACGAGCGACGAAGGAGAGAGTTATCGAAGGAAAAGTACGTACTTTTCGGACTAGGCCGGGAATGGTACTTCCTCAAAGAAAGAGAATCCGGGAAGTAGGCACATCCCAGATGGTTGCCGAAAATAGTAATTTACGTAACAAGTCCAGAAAATAGGGTTTTTTTGGACGAATAGACAAGATTCTTCTGGAAGTCTGTGAGTCCAAAAAAAAATATTTTCGGACGTGTTGCGTACAATATTTTTTCGCCAACCATCTGGGATGTGCCTACTTCCCGGATGCTCTTTCTTTGAGGAAGTACCATTCCCGGCCTAGTCCGAAAAGTACGTACTTTTCCTTCGAAAACTCTCTCCTTCGTCGCTCGTTTTCGAACGCATGACGAACGATATTTTCTCTATTTCTGTCAAGTCTGGTGAAACACTGTCGAAATTGAATGAAAAATTCAGATTATACATCCTAGTGACTTTTGTATTGAATCTTGACAGTTTGTGTGACTGTTAAACACGCTTCAAATTATCAACAAGATTCTTTCGGTTTAGCGAACATTCATATTGAACATTGAAAAGGACCATGCTATTTAATCACCCACGATATTTTTCGTTATCGAACCAGAATTTCCAGGCTGTATGCTTCTATAATTGATCGTAAGATCGAAAATGTATCAATACAAGATGAAAATAATACAGGGTCTTTCACGAGGAACCTCACCCATATTTATACGGGAAACTACTGAACGTATTTTCATGAAATTCAGCACTTATAAGTATTTCACGATGCTGATGAAATCTAAAATATTTTCAAGGCATGAGCACCTCCGGTTTTTCCGGAAATGACGTCAACTTCCGTTTTTCAAATTAGAACACCATTTTTTTATTGCAGAAATAGATTCCTTAGAAAATTTCAAGTTATTTTGATGTAACATTTTTCAGTTTTGGTTGGAAAATTCTCTCTGAGCGGGAAAATTCGAAAAAAAAATCGAAAATAGAGCTCCGCTGAAACAAGAATAACTTCGAGGTTTTTGGATGGAAAATTTTCATTTTTGGGATTTTTCAAGATGAAAGATTGATGTATCCACTTTAAAAATCGAAATCGCGATTCATGATACAGGGGGTGAACAAATCGCTTTCAAAGTTAGGGATGACAAAATCGTGAAAAATCAATTTTTTCAAATTAGAACCCCATTTTTTTATGGCAGATATTGAATCTACGTTAAAAAATAATGTGAGTATGTGCATCACACCCTTGCCCTAAAATGGATATTTTCTGAGTTAATATCCACTTTAGGGCAAGGGTGTAATGCATACACTCACATTATTTTTTAACGTAGATTCAATATCTGCCATAAAAAAATGGGGTTCTAATTTGAAAAAATTGATTTTTCACGATTTTGTCATCCCTAACTTTGAAAGCGATTTTTTCACCCCCTGTATCATGAATCACGATTTCGGATACATCAATCTTACATCTTGAAAAATCCCAAAAATGAAAATTTTCCATCAAAAAACCTCGAAGTTATTCTTGTTTCAGCGGAGCTCTATTTTCGATTTTTTGTCGAATTTTCCCGCTCAGAGAGAATTTTCCAACCACAACTGAAAAATGTTACATCAAAATAACTTGAAATTTTCTAAGGAATCTATTTCTGCAATAAAAAAATGGTGTTCTAATTTGAAAAACGGAAGTTGACGTCATTTCCGAAAAACCCGGAGGTGCTCATGCCTTGAAAATATTTTAGATTTTATCAGCATCGTGAAATACTTATAAGTGCTGAATTTCATGAAAATACGTTCAGTAGTTTCCCGTATAAATATGGGTGAGGTTCCTCGTGAAAGACCCTGTATACTGCTGGTATACAGATTCACACACTTGACACTGGTAATCGTATGTGAAAATTGGAAACATTTTCATGTTCAAAGTTCCTTACTTTAAAAAAATATCGTTCAATTTTTAGGTTATTTCTATATCTATGATGACAACACAGAAAATTTTTAGTTACTTTTTTGTAACTAGAACTAAAGCTGCGACTGGACTTTCAAGGCCCGCTCTGATGTCAATCATTCTTGGATGGACTATAATTTCGACAGTTTTTCACAAAACCTGAATAAAATGAAGACAATTCCGTCTAATACTCGTTGCAGAAGGCAATTCCAACACATGCGTTCGGATATTCGCTCCTTCGTCGCTCTTTTTCGAATTTCGCACACGTGTTGGAAAAGGAGTCCATTCTGCAACTACATTAAAATATACTATTTGCATAACTTGAAATACTCCAGTATGAAAATGTTGTACTCGTAGTACTACAAAACCTGTGTCATAGTTAAACGAAGAACTAACTCCATTCACAAAATTAAAAAACGGCTCTGAGAATCATTTGACATTTCACTAGTACCAACCTGCGTCAGTTTTGAGTAAAAAAACTTGATAAACCTTAATCTTGGCCAACCGGGATACTTTATGAGAGTGAATGTGTATACAATCGTATTTCGTAATGTGCGAAATATTTCTTTGTTTTCAGGTGGAACTGGAGAATTGGGTGAACAGCATTCACGGTGCATGCGCAGCGGCTTTTGCTCGTCACCGAGGGAAGACCGGCACGTTACATCTGCTACAGGAGGAAATTTTCCGGCTCGAGAAAGCTATAGAAACGGTAGGTGGATCTTCAGCATCTTGCAAGATGCTGAAAATCACTGTGAGAATAATAATTCCACCTGAATCACTTCGAATATTCAAAATACTCGCCGTTCACTTCTTGGCAATTGGGCGGAGTAGAATTCGATGAGACCTCTGGCGGAAAAAATTGTAATTGAAGCAACGAGTAAAATTATTCGTATTGCATTGTTTTTATTCTAATTTTTGTCTTCATTGCAGATCAAGTTTGTTTTTTGGGGACCTTTTTTAAAGTTTCATACTTCGAATTATGTCGCTGCATAATCGAAACTGTTCTGTATTTGGTTGCACTAGCCGTAAAGGGAAAAATCCCGAAACGAATATCCAAGTCTACGCACCGGCAAATAGTTCCGAATTAATTTCGGAATTTTCGAATAGATCGGCAATTTTGGGGCGAAATATCGAAAGTAAATCGCCTATTTTTCCATTCTTCGTCGTCCAGAAGAAGTTTTCCGCCGATATATAGTTAATTGAACGCTTGTTGTACACAAACATCAACCATACCTATTACTCCAAAAATAAAAATATTAGGAGTCAAAATTTAGTTTAACAACACAAAGCACTAAATCACAATCAAAGAAAAACCAAAATTCTTACAAAACACACACTGAAAATAACTAAAACAGCAAAATAAAACCACTCAAAGGGCTTATACGGCATCTGATTCGTTTTACTCGTTGCTAAGATGAGATTGACATTTCAGAGCGCCACCTATCGAATTCTACTTTTTCCAATACAGGGTATAGATTCTCGGTGGGTTCTCTTCCAAAAATATCGTAATCCGGTAGCAGTTTCGGGCTAAGTGATGGCCCAAACAACCCTTGCCCGAATTTCGCCACTTCAAAAGTTCGAAAACGAAATTACTCTTTTCGCCGCGGCAACTTTTTCCTAACGAGATTCATAACGCTGAAAGAACCATCATCCGCTGATTAAACGTCCATAAATAAAAGCCAGACCTCGCATAGCAACTCCAATCGCCGTCCATTCGGCTTCAACTTCAGTAATAACAGTTCCGACAGAAAAACGAGGCACGACGTTCGTTCCTCTTGTTACATTGATTAAAAAAAGGCATTTGCGGCATCTGGCATTACCGGCGTTTTCTTTTTCAGGATTACAAGCTGAAGCATATGGCGGAAATGCAACAATCTGTTGTTGGAGACTCGGAGACTCGCCAGCAAATTGCCAATCAAGTCATGCAATGGGAGGAGAACCTGGAAAGGCTTCACTGCGAGCAGTTCAGGCTTCGCTGTTACATGGCCAGCCTGCAGAGCGGCGAACTGCCCAACCCCAAAGTGAGTTCGTTGTCGCCTTTGTTCTCCCTGCAGTCACAATGTGCTTTTTGTCCTGCGGTTGACGTAAAACTGATGGGTTATCTGAAGGGCAGATTTAATAGGTCTTGGATGTCTTTCCAGCTCGAAAACAGGCTGCAGATTAAACGAAAACGGCTAATTACTACTGTTGGGGAAACTCTTAGATCCTTCCTCAGTTTCAGACTCTGATATGAGCTGTTTTTTCAATACAAATCGTAGAACCTTCACCAGTTTTGAGTTTAACGGATTTTTGCAATATCTATAATTTCTCCTACACCTCCTTATACTAAAGATCCTGTATTCCAACAAACCCAAACAGGAAGCAGATGTTAAAAAAGAAAAACGCCTTTTAATGACTACATTTTTGGACTCGTGATATTTCACCCAACATAACTCTCGACAGCTTGCAACCATTAATTATGTTTTTGCAGTCCCTTTTGACGCACGTCTCGAGAACAACGAAGAACACATTAAACAAACTGGGGGTGTTCACGGTATCGTCTTTTCACGCTTTTATATGTGCGAGGAGTCCCTCATTACTGAACAATCTGCTTGCTGGAAGGGGAGCCACGAAGAGAAGGCCGCCTATGCTGTCGAGGTCAAACAGCGGATCTAGTCGAAGATCGATGCAGGTAAGGGATGTGTATGAGGAAATGAATTGAATATTTTCTTTTTCGAACCAGGCAGAGGATCGTCTTTGATCTTTTCGAGGAATCCTTTTTGACCACGAGGGACATCAACTATTTTTTCCATTTTCAGATGAACAGCAGGGAAGACTCCGAGAAATCAGTCACAGTATCACTGCCCGATAACACTAACGCCACCGTTTATGTGAGAGAATCAATGTCAGTTGAAGAGTTTCTAGCGAGTGCATGTGCCAGGAAGAATCTCAGCTCCACCGAGCATTTCATCAGAGTTAAAAAGAGGAGGGACATGGAAGAGCACAACTACTTCGTGCCACATAGAAGTGACCTTATCGATACATACGTGAGTAACACCCAGCTTCTAGAAGTCTCTGGATACAATCCAAACATCTCCTTGAAAGCAATTCACATTTCCTTACGATACAAAAACACTAAGAAAGAGTTCAACACTTTTCAATATCCATCTGGGTCAAACAAATCTCTCCACCAAGGGAACAATTTACATTTTGGTTACTATGAAGTGCGAATATATACCTAGCTATAAGATCGTACTCAATCCTCCAGCAATATACCCTTTTTCCAGTTGCATACGCATGAAGTGGTCGAAGTATGTGCCAAAATCCTGTACCAGGTGGAACTTGCCCGTAGCACTCTAGAACAGATGTGGGGATTCAGTGTTGAGGCCGAATTGGTAGAAAACGCAGACAGGCAGGATGAGCTCTGCTGCTACGTCAGCAGAGTTGAAGATAAAAGCGTGGCCATGCAGAATGGAATCATAAAAAGCGACGAGATAATGGTGATCAATGGAGCTATAGTTTCGGATTTGGACATGATGTACTTGGAGAGCGTTCTTCAGGAAGAACTGGCGTTGTGCATGATGATGAGGTCATCCAGGAAGGAACCACCGGATTTGGCGGGGATATTAAGAGCCACCGATGATATGATAGAGAGTCTGGTGTGTCCTCCACCACCTTCTGAGCCTCCAGTCATCAGCGAAGAGATGATTTCAGGGCTGATTGTACCAGCTCCAGGTATTTAAACACTTTGTATCTTCAGGTTCATCTTTTAATGCAGTTTGATTAGTACTTTCCACTATGTGTCATCATTAAATAGTCTACAGCAACAATTTTTATGTTCCCAGATTGCTCGACAGCCAAAGATCGATACTCTACAGAATCCGACAACCCGCCATCATCGATGACGGACTCAGGAATCAAGGTCAGCTCGAGGACCAACTCGTTCGAGATAGAGAACCTGCTGAAGACTGCCGAACAAGTCACTGGTTTCTGCAGGTCCCCTATCGAGACCAGAAAGTCGAGCCCTACTGGCTCTGTTCACAGCTCTACCTCCAACACCATGTTCTCCTCATCCAAGCAGCTGTCCGATTCTGAGAAATTGAGGAAGGTCATTCTGGAGCTCGTGGACACGGAAAGGGCCTATGTCAAGGTAGGAGAATTTTTTTTATTCATCGATCTGCTTGCTGCAACTCACAAGCTGCGAACCAAAGAGTGGTCGAAAGAAGAATGACTATTACAGTAGCAATTACATCCTTCGGACTCATTCCTGTATTCACTCAATTCAGGAACCATCATCAGGAGAAAACTGATTTAGTATGATTACGTGTTCCTTTGCAGGACTTGAATAACCTTCTCGAGGACTACCTGCAGCCTTTGAAGAAGGAAACTTTCTTATCCAGCGCTGAGATAAACGCATTGTTCGGTAATATCCACGAGATAGTCACATTCCAGAGGCAGTTCTTGCAGAATTTGGAGGAAGCCTTAGACTTGGAATGCGACTTCCACAAATTCGAGTATTTGAGTCAGTTCAAGGTATTTTTTTTCCGAAACTAGAAAAGGAGTGTTTCAACTAATCCACATTTTTCCAGAACATCCTCTTCTCCATCGGCAACGCCTTCCTTTACTACGTGAATCATTTCAAACTGTACAGTTCATTTTGCGCCAGTCACAGCAAAGCCCAAAAAGTTCTGCACCCCAGTAAGTTAACGAACAAACTCTCTTTTAAACCTAACGTTTAAACGCATACTTCGAATTTTATTTGTAGACGAGGGGAATCAGGCGCTTCAGGAATTTTTAGCTGCGAGGAATCCCAAACAACAACATTCTTCCACATTGGAATCTTACCTAATCAAGCCCATTCAAAGAATATTGAAATACCCGCTGCTGTTGCAGCAGCTCAGGAATTTAACCGATTCGAATACGGACGAACATCAGCATTTACTGGGTAATTAACATCCGGAGTTTTCGGTTTTGGATTGATGAATTTTTTTGCAGAGGCCTTAAAGGGAATGGAGAAAGTTGCGGAGCATATCAACGAAATGCAGAGAATCCACGAGGAATACGGAGCGATATTCGACCATCTCTTCAGGCAACACCAGAAATCGTGTAAACAGGTGAGGAAAGAACCACCATAAATTGAGGATCTGCGGTGAGTCACATACAATTCATTACAAAACCTCTTTTACAGCCTATCGATTTGAGTCCTGGAGATCTTTTGTATTATGGAGGTGTCGAATGGCTCAACATTTCGGACTTCCTCGGAAAGATAAAGAAGGGACTAGAACTTCACGCCATGTGCTTTGTATTCAAGACTGCCGTTGTATTTTTATGTAAGGAGAGATTGCGACAGAAGAAGAAATTGATGGTGAGTTCTGCACGCAAAAATCCTCGAAGAAAATTCATACAAGATATCTTTACTAATATTATAAAGAGAAAAGATTTGTATTTTTGTGTGTTTGATACGACTAGGCTCAAAAACTATTGGACCGATTTCAGAAATTTTTTCAACCCTAGAAAGCTACATTATTCCTGAGTGAAATGGGCTATACTTTTCATCCGAAAAATCAAGGATACCTACTATAACTTCACTAATTACAAAAAAATCAGCCATAATCAGCTATTTCCACGTACGCTGCAAAAACCATAAAACTTACGTGGATACAATGTATGACGGAAATGCACCTCTTAAATAGTTATACAAAAAAGTCCGCGATAGCATATATCTATCTCTCAAGATTGACTTGCTATTACCTGTTTATGGTAATCAGATGTTTTCCAAAATTATGCACTATTTGGGAGTGTGTTTTTATGAATTGGGTATATATCCTCATCCAACCTAATAAGTTATTTATCCCCAGTATTCAATTTAGAACGAAATTGCCCTTCACACCATACAATTACAACGAGTACATCAAAAGATATGGCAGGTTGAAGTGTTGAAGAATTTCTACCCGGGCGAAGCTGGGACGGCCTGCTTGTGTTCAATGAAATTATTGCCTTGGTGGTTCGACTCACGGTTGTCGATTTTGAGAGTAGAAATTCGTTCTTTACGGAGTCAATTCATCAGTCATAGAAATACTATTCTAGTGGATAAATTTTTATTGCATTTCGTCATAAGTCGTTCGTCGTAAGTTGAAATTCAATCTTTCTGGATTTAATAGAATCATAAAAGGCAATTTTTGTTCTGTTATATGGAGAACATGTTTACGGTATTTGGTCGCTCTAATTTTCGGAATAAGACATTATTTATTGTCGAAGCTGCAGTGATTGAAAACTTCCTTCCCTGAGAGTGAAATTCAAATTGAATCTTTATGACTTGAGGAAATGATTCCTGCTCTTAAAAGGGCATAATGAAAGCTTGTATAACAAAAACAAATAACAAAATTTTTATCGAAACAAAACTCAATCGAGAATGTTGAAATGAAATAATCATATCTATAGGGTGTGGCGAGCAAAGCATCCAGTTCAGAAGTGGAAATAATCAGGTACCAGGTGCTCATTCCAGTGACGGAAGTTCAAGTGAGGGCCTCCTCGGCAAAGGATATGGACTCTCATTTCCTATGGGAACTCATCCACCTCAGAAGTCAATTACAAAGAAGGTCGGAGAAGGTCTACGTGCTGTCCAACAGGTCAGTTCATTCACAATTCAGATCTGAATATTCTGAAGAATATAATAACTGACGAAGAAACTGCAACACTGAGAAGGAGCTGTTTGAATTTTAAATTTTTTCTGGTGAAATATAGATCCTAATGCAAGGAGTAAATGATAAAATTTGGAGAAAAGAATCGTCAAGGTTTTTTCATGTGAATATTTTTGTTACTCAAATATTGTAGTCGTTTATTGCAAATTTTTTAAATTTTACAACAAACCAGCTTTTCGAGGAGATCCAAAGTCAATGTTTAGTTGTTATTAAAATGCCTAGAGCACGTGTACGCGGATTTTATCGCAAGCTAAGTGAATTTGAGAGATGTCGAATAATTGGTCTACGAGAGGCGGGGTTGTCATTTCGAGAAATCGCTAACCGTACGAACAGAAATCCAACTACTGTTATGAGATGTTGTCAAACGTGGTTTGATAATGCCCAGATTCGAAGAGGAGTAGGCACCGGACGTCGAAGGGGCACAAATGAAGTTCAATATCGACGTTTGAGACTTATGACCTTCAGAGATCGATTTGCGACAACTCGATCTTTGGCTTATGAGTGGTAAGGAGAACAAGGCCATCCTGTAACTGTCCGAACGGACTGCAGCACTATCGACCCCATCTTGCGTCACCTCTGACGGTTGAGCATCGCCGGCAACGATTACAGTGGTGAAGAGAACGACAACATTGGAATGTGGAATGGCATCAAGTCGTCTTTTCTGAAGAATCTCGATTCTCCTAGGGTGCACATGATGGCCGAAGAAGGGTTAGACGACGTCGGGGAGAAAGACATCAGTTTGATGTTGAGCGTCATGTACACCGGACAGTAGGCGTTATGGTATATAGCACATGCAAGTAGGTCACCTTTAGTCTTTATTCGATGTAACATGACAGCGCTGCGTTACCTTCAAGAAACAGTGGAGTCATATGTTCTCCCTACTTTAACCGGCTCGAGAATCCAATATTTCAATAAGATAATGCTCGACCCCATGTTGCCAGAGTTAGTTCAAACTTTTTTGAAGCGACCCATGTGAATCTTTTGCCATGGCCACCCAGATCCCCCGATCTTTCGCCCATAGAGCATGTTTGGGACATCATGGGAAAAGGCTTGGAAATTTACCCCAGCCCCCACGGACTTAGACGGCTCTGAGACATGAAGTAGAGGTAGCTTGGGATTGTATCCCTCTAGAAGTCTAGAAGAAATAGACCATCTTATTGCGTCAATGCCAAGACGTTACTTATTAACAAATATATAAAAAAATTGTGAACACTATCTATTTTTTACCAAAAAAAAAATAAAATTTAAACAGCTCCTTCTGGGTGTTGCAGTTTCTTTGTCAGTTAGTATATCTGCTGTATTTGCTTTTTGGATTATTTTCACCAGAAATTAATAGTGATCCCCTATCTATTCATTTCCAAGAATCTAAGTTTGAGTTCTTAATGTTAGCGCACAACCTGATGTCAAAAATGAGGAAAAGTGTTCTAGTTAACGTTCTTCCGCAGCACGGCAGATTTCAGGAACGCTTTCCTGAAGACGATCCGCCAGATCATCAGGGAATCCGTCAGGAACATGTCGATTCCTGCTACCAAACCGGGAAGTGGACCTGGCATTCTTCTGGTCACTGGCCACAAGGAAGGCTTGAGCAGTCAAACTTTGGAAAGACCATCTGCCA
This sequence comes from Adalia bipunctata, assembly GCA_910592335.1. Classification (NCBI taxonomy): domain Eukaryota; kingdom Metazoa; phylum Arthropoda; class Insecta; order Coleoptera; family Coccinellidae; genus Adalia; species Adalia bipunctata. The sequence goes on from OU342950.1 coordinate 26,503,009, forward strand.
AACATACGATAGTTATATCTAGCGGCTCCCATACGTTGGGGAAGGTGAAGAAGTCCAAGCCGAGTCAGAGGCACTCAGCAGGAAACATCGACTACGACCAATTGCACCAAGATGGCGACGATAATACAGGGAACTTCAGGATGAGAAGTAAAACCATCACAGACGCAGCAGGTGAGGAATTTAATTTCTCGTAATCAATCTAATGGTTTTCGTTTCGTGAGAGTGTGTCGACAGAGTGAAAGTCTTAGGAGCACTATTTCGTTGGCACCAAAAATTTGATATTTTCAGATGCCAAGAAGGACCATGATCAAGGTTTCAAATCGGAGGGAGAGGAAGATTCACAAATTTGCATGAAAACCAGGTCATTAGGAAGAACACCAAATCATCTTACACTGAGGTAACTCGAATCGATTCAATTCTAGGTCATTTGTTGATTCAGGTACTCTAGTCTTGAAATACGATATCTACTGGGCAATCTCCAATATTGGCTTGAGGCATGATGTTCTTATTAGAAGAAAAACATATCGAGACACATCTGTTGTGGAATGTGATCCAATAAGTCCTTTAATAATGGAGTTTTTTTGTCGGATAGGCAGGAGACATGAGGCTCTGTTATTATCAAAGCTCTAAGATAAGCTTTCATTCATTTTTCTACAGGGTGAGTCTTTGACTTGTACATATATTCTAACTGAAGATTCTTGAGGGCAGAAGGAACCTTTTTTTCATTTTCCATTTTTTCGAATTCGGCTCTGTTAAAAAGATATAGCCATTTGAAAAAAAATTGGGCTGACTACGCCTTTGAAATGATCTTCTGAAATTGATGCAAAGTTCATATTTCTCGATATAAATTGAGTTTATGCATTTAGGGAATACTCAAGTACTAACCTTATTGGAATAAAAATGTTGCAAACACGATAATTTCAACAAAAACAGTTAGTTTCATCGGATTGTATCTGCAAATAAAAAGCCACATTTCTCACACCAAAATGAGTTCCTTCTTCGATTTTTCTGCAGATTAGTTTGTAAACACTAATAACTTGTTCATATTTTCCTCGAAATCCCCTATCTATATCATGAAAAAAGACTTTTCATTCAGATCATCAGAATTTATTATAAAACAATCTAACCTAATCTATTTTGTATCGATTCTGTGAATGTTTGCACAGAAATTTCAAGAAGATGTTGTCAGCTTGCTGATATTTTCATTGAGGTTAAGGATTTGTTACGAAACATAGTATAAATCACGATACACTTGTGTACCGTGGTATAAATATCTATGAATTCTGCCGTTTCCATCATAAATCGAGTTTGCCGCCAAATTTTTCCACGCATGCGTAGAGCGAAAACCGAAAGATTGGTTATGTGGAGGCCAACTACAAACAATAACAAACCAGAGTCTCTGAACAAACTGTGAACATTATGTGAAGTTCTGAATACATTCAGTGAATTATTGTTACAATGTGATTATTATGTGGAGTGAATTAACATAATCTTAACCGTGTCGAGTTTATAAAATTCCAAGAGGATATTGTTTAGATAGAAACATCGACACAGATTATAAGGTATCATTTTATTTTTCATTAATTTCAATTTAATGAGTAAAATGTATCGAGATTCATCATTCATATACGAATTTTGTATTTCACCGACAATCAACTTCATTATAGACCGGTAACTATGAATTTTCAATAGAAACTGTGCGTGTTAAATCCACCTTGGTGTTCAATTTTATCTCCCACATTTATGGGATTTTATTATCAAAATATCTCGACAAAGTTGATAAATATTGTGGCAACATTGTAAACTCGTTTAAAGACCAGAGAAGGAATAATATTCGATGATATTTAATTCAGAGACGCATTCAGATTATTCTTGAAATTAATGATTTTTTCGTCAAATTTCTCCAGGTAAAATTGGAAATAACTCGAAAACGACACGTTCTATTGAAAAAAATAAGAATACTTTTAGTTCCTTAAATAATTGATTTTTCGAAAATATGAACCGTTAATCTTTTCAAAGTGGTTTTATGGTGTTTCAGCGTGTATTGATGAGTCGACTACCCTGTAACTTTTATACTAGTAGAGATATTGAAAAGGTTTTGATTGAGGAATATGCACCATGAATAGAGTAGGAACTCAAGAAGATATAAACAGAAAAGTGTTTTTTCCATGGATTTTCGACACCCTGTATCTTCGAAACGAAACCGAATTTTGAAAAATGGTATGGGAAAAAAGTGTTTCGTTTGATGAGAGGAATCTACAGTTAAAATATATGTACGAGTCAAAGACTCACCCTGTATATGACAGACTTGAAAACTCAAAACGGCTCTGTCAGGAGCGCCTTTCAGAGATCTGGATGAAACTGCATACATAGTTAGGTCTTTCTTCGAAACCTATATTCGAGCATGATACCTTATGAAATTTTTTTGAGGATCTAAGTGGAGTTTTCAGTTTAGTACTCTTCTGGACCTTTTCCAATATCTGGCAGCTCAGCTTCTACTAGAACTCAACTTATGGGTCCTCTTACCTACATTCCCATGACCTACATTCATCACAGTATTTTGTTGCTGCAGCCCCAAGTGTTCTGAGATTGACTTCTGCACGTGTGCTTTCGAGCCATCTTTGTAAAGCACTAATGATCCTGCAGGAAAAATCATTTCTTCCTTCGTCCCTTGATTTCTACTGGGGAATGTCAAGTTGTAGTTCTTCTAGAATTTTTGTTTCAGAGCTAGGTTAACTGTGATCACATCTAGAAGCTTTCTACACTTCTTCAGAACCCAAAAAAGACCTGTGTGGTCTTCGATTTTTAGTTCCTTTTCCCTTTCTCATCCTAATCCTAGCAGAAGCAGCTTCAGAATGACGAAGCGAGAAGCTGTTCTTTGCAAGTATTCCAGACCATTTTCTGGCATGCGAAGAGAATTCTCTGGCCCCTACCAATCACAGCCTGGAGATATAAGCTCCATGTAGCTTTTGGTCAAGAAAATACGCTAGACAGACTGCTTTAAAAGAAAATTGTTCTCCCTGTTGAGCGTTACTATTTCTATTCCATCGAAATTAGCACGAGATGTTGAGAGGGAGCTACCCTTTTATTTGTCAGGTTTAGGATGATTATGTACTATCCAGGCCGAAGTTTAGGGTCTTTCTCCTCTTGTTCAGAATCACAATATTCCAATGGTCTCAGTATTCCTGCCTTTACAGGATCGTCTTTAGAACCTTTGAAAACATCCATCTGATTTACTCCTTATACCATTTTTTCTAGCACTACCTCAACATTATCCGCTGGCAGCACAGGAAGCCAGGCAAAACTGATCCAATCATCCCACAATCCGGAGGACTTCCATCCCATCAAATCAGAAGACTTAGGTAAGCAAAAAAACGAGAGAATAGTCGAGGTCGAAGTTCACACCGACAAGCAAAAATCCCCAAACCCGTCCCCCAAAAAACCTTCCCCGAGAGGTAGGAGTCCGAACCATATCAGAAAGGACAGTCCTCGGAAAAACGGGAAGAAGTCTGGGGGCACCAGCCCCAACAAGCTGAGCCCTAACGGCAGCAGACACTCGAGAGAGGCCAGTCCCAAACATTCGGAATGTAGGGTCAAAAGCCCCAAAAAACTGAAATCGTCGTTGAAAAACACTACGAAAATACTGAACATCGATACCCCCACTTGCGTAGAATGCTATCTATCTTCAAAAACTGAGAATACATAGCATAAGCCTAGGCTCAGAAGAAGAGGTAGTATTTCTGCCCCAATCTTCTCAGCGAAAGAAGCAAGCTCGGAAGAAATAAACTTCTGAGGGTTCCTCACCTTGACTTATTTATGGAATGATATAGACGTTTATCACTGTTACCAGAACTGCACTTGATATTGAAATTACACGTATGATGTAACTAGCATATGTTATCTATAGGGGCACCGAAAACTAGACTGAAATCATACACTTATTCATACTCATTATAGCTATCCAGCTTTTTAATGGCACTGGTGGACAATTTTCACAAGTATCCAGTACCTAACAGTCACAGATTAAAACACACAAGATTGTGAACATGTGATTTGGTTGTAAGTAATTCAAACTCAGGGACGGATTCAAATTGATCGTGAAATTTACGATTTTTTGACAAATCCTCGGACAGATCTTATCGTATACAATAAGGATTGACGTTTTATGCAAAAATCTAAGGAACGCTTTCATTTTCGAAGATTATAGGTTTAAAATTAAAATTGTTTACGGGTTTCAAAGCTTCATCTTTGTTACTATCCAATGAAGGTTAATTGAAGAAAATGCACCATTGGTATAGTGAATTCTACAGGAAATATTATGTCGACATACTAGAAAATATCCACCAATGCCATGTACTCTTTGATATTCTCTTTCCTTTTTTTTATAGCCATCCCGCTTTTGCCTTAGACCTAGTAGTGCTTTATGTCTGTTGGATTTCAAACGACCCTGAATTTTTATAGAATACGTACTCAGATTCCTCGATAAGAATTTTTCATTTTTGAACATCAGATTATAAAATGAGACCAAAAAATTCTTCGATAGTTACAAAAATATAAATGAGACAATCAATTTCAACTGAAATTTTTATGGTAGATTCGATGTATACGCACTAGGTCTCAGAAAATTACAGGTAGCTTTCCCGAAAACAAACCCAGCATGAACTGAACCCAAAGCAGCTTGTGGACACTGCAAAGATGTTATTCTTTCCACAAATTGTTCACATCATGACTTGACTTTGATCTACCTTGTCTTTATCTCTAATTCATTTTTTGTCATTTATATTTATTCAGTTCTATGTTTGTGGTTCATCACGATCAAGAAATGCCGAAAAACTTTATTTGTGCTGCATTCGAGAAGAAAAAATAAAATCGCGAAGAGACGAAAAACTAATGTAATACAAAAACGATAAAATCAAAATAACTACAATTAGTAGTTTCAAGCATGTATAACTCTTTATTCTTGTCATATTATTTGATTATTGGTCTCTTCAATTCTTTTGTAAGTTGATTAATCTTGTTTTTGATTATTTGATCGTGATGGTTCTCACACTGTATAGACTACATTTTGTATGTCGAATGTTAGGATACCCTGTAGATTCCCATTTCAGTTCCATCTGTGAGGAAAAACTGAAAATACATAGCATGAATTTGATCTTTTCATGAGAACTCTTTGAACTTTCTGCTTTGGTCATCTCCTATGGACATTATCTAGAAGGAGGGGGGGCAGTTTCAAAGATTGGGAGCTTTTGGTAGATGGAGATTTTGGGAATCTGTTGAACAGCTAGAGGAATTTACGTTCCAAAGACCTGGTATCTTTTGCCGAATGGTAGCAATTTCCCCTAGTTCCGTCACTTTTATCAGAGCATGAATAAGGCTTGAATAACTGTCATGATATACCTCCTTCTTTTGATTTGCAACTCCTACCAAATTATGAAACTACCCATAGACCAGTAACTCTACAGATTTCTGGACATATCTTCCATCAGAAAAAATGTTCTGGTATGAATTAGTCCACTTTTTTTTCACATCAGTAACCGTCTCATCCACAAAATTTCGGCGTAATTTTCTGAGACCCACACCACGACCTCTTCTGATCCAATCCTTGAAATTTGAGTACGTATACCGAAAGTTTTAACTTCACGAAAATAATTGAAACTGTATGTTGTAGGGTCACCCGTGTGGAAGCCAAGAGACTGTAGTTTAGGGGCTACCTCTACCACGCTCCCGCGCAAGGGCAGAGAAAACTCCTCAACCGTTCTTAGTGCTTCGCGTAAGTCCCTCGTAGAAACGAGTACTGGGGGCTTAGAGATACACAACACTTTCAATCAGCATTAAACTTTTTATTTTTCACCTTGAACCTCATCATCATCGACTTACGTCTATCGTCTCTTTCCTCTCTCTTGCACTGTCTTAGCTCCATTCGTTATCTGGGGGTGAATCCTAACACCAAGTGAACTCAATCTAATATAAATTTTTGTCAAAAAATTATTGAAAATAGAATGCAGCGGATAGTACAACAAAAGGAATACAGATATCATGAGTGCTCACGTTTGTCCGAATACTGAACGGCTTCTGAAATTCTGTAGAGGGCATTAGTGTTTACGTGATACTCAAACGTCTCATACTCTCTTGGTATTATCCTTAAAGGTAGACTATCTGAATATTTTCACGATGTCATTGACAAAATGTATTTCTCACTTTCGAGTTCAACTGCGGTGTTTATTTTCACTATCCCTCGATTCTCATACGGAGATTTCCATACCATACATGCCGTAAGGATGCTATAATTTACATATTAAATCGAAAAATGACGAGACTTACGTCGGCAGTGTATGAGAAAGAAGTTTTGAAGAAGAGAAATGAACTATTCGATGACAACTTGTTCCTTATTTCTGTGAACAAAAGTAGATTCCTTTAAGCTCACGGAAAGAAAACTTCGATGATTCCATATTACAGGTATCTGTAAGTGATTATCATAAATAACGAATTTTTGGTTCTTTATCCATATTTTCGTCATTTTTCACTATCATTTCATTCATGCGTCATTCATGTCTCTAACTTATTAGTAAACTTCAACGATACATTCTCTTATTATTAAATGATTCAGGGATGAATAATTCAATTTCGAATCTCATTAAATATTCCTAATTATTCGATGAATATTACTTCATTCGATTGATTTTCAATTAATAATTGATTATGTATAAATTTTAAAACCATAAACGTAATTCGAACAATCAGAACGAAAATCATTAGTGAATGACTTAGAGCATTGTCACATTATTATTAAATATTATATGAAATTTTAGGAAATAGTTGAACCATGGGTAGGTATATCAAAATAGGAACTTAATGTATTTTTTGAAAATACATAATAGTATAATTGATATTTTCTTTCGGAGGACTATGATATCGTTAGAAATAACTTTATTATTACTATATTTCCTTCACATTTTTTGATGTGTTTATACCAACTGGGAATTTACACCTATGGTGAATTGTTAATTTATCAAAAAAAAATGTAGTAAATTGTATCGATATTCTTTATTCGTTGTCGAAATTCGAACGGTATAATTTTCCTTTCAATTTTGATGTAATGGTTTTCGAAAATTTCTGCTGCATAGTGAACTCAACATAAATTTAATTCCAGAAAATATCCGCACAAAAACATCAATCTACAGATCTTGTCTATAAGTAGAATTCTTTGAAAAAATTTTCCCAAAAAAATTACATAATATTGTTGATTGAAACTAGTTCACTGAATTGCTCAATTCGAAACCAATTACCTAATCAATTGTTTACATTATATGATATTTTAAATTTGTTATCTCTCAGAAATTTTATTGTATAAATATCTTCGGAATGCTATAAATAATTTAATTTGTTGCCCCATATGAATGGTAATGAAGCTTCAAGGGTTCTGTGAAGACTCTGGTTAGCGTTCTTATTTCTGCAATAATTTCAGCTGTGAATACTTTGTCTGCCAGCCACATTTGAAAATTTTGTGAAACTCCATTGAATTTACTATCCTGTTCTTTCGAATGCAGATCTCACAAGTAATTTCATTGGCAATTGTATGAATTCTTATTTAGTAGGTATTATCAATTTTCAATTGTTTTTATATAATCTCATGCATTTAATTATATTTGAGTTGAATTTATCAAGACTCTTCTTATGAATATGTCAAAGATGTTTCATTCTAGTCATTATGATGTGCCAAATACAGAAAAATAGTTTAATTCAAAGTTAGTAGCATTTCGATACTCTTCTTCAATGAACCTCGGCTTACTTTATTATCATTGAGAATATTTGTTTCCGTTAAATTTTTATACCTCTAAGGAATTTATGTATGTCTGTATGTATGTTTAAATGTGGGTATGTATGGACTTACGAAAATGAAAAACTGAATAAAGGACTTAAATATTTACTCGATGTTTTATTGTCATCCATTTCTCAAGTACTTAATGATGATTGCTGGTGAATAATAAAATGAATCATACAAAAATAGTAATAATGATGAACACTCTGAAATCAATAGACCGTATCATTTGGACTTCAAAATTAAGAGTGCTTATAAAGATATTTACAAGGGGTAGGAGCAAGACAGACTATTTTTTTTTAATGAATGAAGTAATTTATGAATCAATAATGGGGTAATCAATAACAACTTTGCAACCGTTATAATATTGAAGAAGAATTCTATGAGTACTTCAAGTCAAGTGGCCTACCAGTTGTAGATTTATATATTCATATTTAAATGCCATCTGTTGAAAGTAGTGCAGCGTCAGGGACGGGCCGAAGCCAAATTTTTGGGGGGGGATAGCTTCGAAAATTTTCCAACTGTGCATTAAAGGATTAGAAAACCAACGGTTGAAGGGGGGAGTGGTATTTTGGATTGCGTGTCAATTTTTTTTTTCCCGAGAGCATTAAAAATATTTAGAAAATTTTGTAGTGTAATTTTTTAATTCTGCATTACTAGATTAACACACTCCACACTCTACAGGATTATACAGCATCTGTTATCATTATTTTGTATGTTTCGATTTTTAAGTTCAATTCCGAAGAAAAATAAATGATTTATTCAAGTGAACTGAAAAAAATCCACATACTACACACTTCACTTTGAATCTTTTTCGGTCCATTTTTGCATAGGGGCCGTTATACTTCGGCCGACGGCTACGGCACCGATTCTCCATTCAGAAAGTGTCTTTCATTTTTCCAAGTTCACGCCCTCAATTTTTCACCAAAAAGCTTGATTTTTTTTAAATTGAAGATGAAGGATGTCTTGAGGCCACTCCAATTTCTTCTCTTTGATATAATTATTTTTTCGCATGAAGAAATCGGCTACGGCACCGATTCTCAATTCAAAAAGTGCCTTTCATTCTTCCAAGTTCACGCCCTCAATTTTTCACCTAAAAGCTTGATTTTTTTTTAAATTGAAGTTGAAGGATGTCTTGAGGGCACTCCAATTTCTTCTCTTTGATAAAATTATTTTTTCGCATGAAAAAATCGGCTACGGCACCGATTCTCCATTCAAAAAGTGCCTTTCATTTTTCCAAGTTTAAGTCCCGAATTTTTAAGCTAAAGGCTTGATTTTTTTCTTCAAATTGAAGTTAAAGGATGTCTTGAGGGCACTCCGATTTCTTCTCTTTGAGAAAATCATATTTTCGCATGAAAAAATTGGGTTGAATTTGAGAGTCTATGAAAATTGACTTCATAATCGTTTTTCGGCGGTTGTTCATCCATTTTTTCAGAAAATTCATTGGAGTGCCCTCGACAAATCAATTTTTCTATATTTAAAGAAAAATCCATTTGGATATACGGCAATATACGCTTAATTAATGCAAAAAATTATGGAAATACTGAAAAGACTTTCAGAAACTGTGAAATCGCAGAGAACTGTCTGAAGTTCCAGGAGAATTAGAAAAAAATCAAGCTTTCAGGTGGAGAGTTTAGGACGTGAAAAATGAAAATGAAAAAATGAAAGGCACTTTTTGAATGGAGAATCGGTGCCGTCGGCCAAAGTATAACGGCCCCTTAACAGATTTACGTGTTGAACGGAGATTTGATAGAATAATTAAGAATGAGAAAAAATACTGCCTACTGCCCTACCGAGAGAAATAGCGCAAATTGGTACCAGATGGACACAGTCGATGCGGCCAAACTGAGAAATTCACAACTACCTGCTGAGGGATAACGTAAAAGATGAAAAATTGTTCATCTTTCAAACACTTGGTAGCAATTCGGAATAAATACCATTTATTGCTGGTTATACACATTGCACATTGCCAAATCTGCCAAATACTAAATATATCTACTCTAACAAGAATTTGTACAATTGTCGCTATTCTCTGCATGCTTTTGTCCGGCTAAACGTGGGCTTGCTTAGTTCTACCGGTTTAATAAACATTAATTTAAAACTTCATTTGAAAAAAGTCAAATTCATTCACATTTTAAGAAAACTTTTGTAGAAATATGTATTCCAACTCCATTGAAATCTCTCCAACTGCTTCAAAATTTTCCCAACTGCTTCGGAATTTTCCCAACTTCATCTAAACTTTTCCAACTGCTTCGAAAATTTTTCAACAGCTTCGAAAATTTTTCAACAGCTTCGAAAATATTCCAACTGCTTTTAAAATTTGCCAACTCAGTTCAACATTGGGGACTTTTGTAGAAATATGTATTCCAACTCAATTGAAATTTTTCCAACTGCTTCAAAATTTTCCCAACTGCTTCCAAATTTTCCCAACTTCTTCGAAAATTTTTCAACAGCTACGAAAATATTCCAACTGCTTTTAAAATTTGCCAACTCTGTTCAACATTGGGGACTTTTGTAGAAATATGTATTCCAACTCAATTGAAATCTTTCCAACTGCTTCAAAATTTTCCCAACTGCTTCGAAATTTTCCAAACTTCTTCGAAACTTTTCCAACTGCTTCGAAATTTTTCCAACCGCTTCGAAAATTTTTCAACAGCTTCGAAAATATTCCAACTGCTTTTAAAATTTGCCAACTCTGTTCAACATTGGGGACTTTTGTAGAAATATGTATTCCAACTCATTGAAATCTTTCCAACTGCTTCAAAATTTTCCCAACTGCTTCGAAATTTTCCCAACTTCTTCGAAACTTTTCCAACTGCTTCGAAATTTTTCCAACCGCTTCGAAAATTTTTCAACAGCTTCGAAAATATTCCAACTGCTTTTAGAATTTGCCAACTCTATTCAACATTGGGGGGGGATCGTCCCCCCCCATCCCCCCCCTTAGGCCCGTCCCTGTGCAGCGTCATTCAAAAATTACATATATAGGCGTTTTCTATTTCCAAAACTTTCTGATTTTCATCAAGAGCTCCTACCTGGTAACTGGGTTGGACATTGAGGATCCTGAAACTCCTGAAAGAAATAAACTCGAATCTCTTATCGAAACATTCTGACGTGATGCCAAGACGTGATCCAAGAATAATTATTGAAATCGAAGCAGGCCTAGGGAGTCCAGTCACAGCTTTATTTCTAGTTACAGAAAAGTAACTAAAAATTTTCTGTACTTTCCTCATAGCAATAAAATATACTGCTTCACAAGAGTTAGGGATATCGTATTAAATCGTTTTTGAAAATATGTAATCTTCGAGAAAATCGCTGTAAAATCATTTAAAACTCAATAACAACTTGAATCGATCCAATAAAAATCAGTATTAGACATTTCGTCAATCTGGGGCCCAATTCTCAAATGTCTATTAGAAATGTAGAACGCGACAATATGTCGAGTGCAAATGGCTACTGACTTTCGAATTAGCTATTCTCGGGAACTACTCGACATTGGGAAGTCACTCGACATATTATGTCGAGTAAGTATATCTGGCAACTTTGCATTGGGAATCAAAGAAGAAGATTACTTTGGTTGAAGTTCAAATATTTTGAAGGAAATTTCACTGCAATCGAGGTTCGAGTCGTTCGAGATGGAAACTGCAAAGAAATCATATTGCTCGGCCAAACAAAAATCAAAATTAATTCAGATACTGCAAAATTAAATAGATCTTATTGCCGGTAAATACGTGTTTTGATGTTACCATTTCTTCTGGAGTTAGTGCAGACTCATGAATCCTAGGTTCCACATAAGAGATACAGGGTATATCTATTAAATTTCTTACTGAATCTCCAGTTAATCGAAATCTCTTTACAAACATGTTATCATTTAATGTCCTGAAACACTCATATTAACGATGGGTATGCCTAACAAATTCTACAGCTTCTTCATTATCCTCCAGTTTTTGAATGGCTTGTAGAATTTCTACACATTGCCTAGGGAGGTGTTCCCCGAGGCATATAATCTTCAGAAATTCAAGAAGAACACCAATTTCCACCTGCTTGCCCTTGGTTCTCACGATGTTCTCTGAACATTACAGGATATTCCTTTTCGTGAAAACCACAACATAATAAAAAAAAAAACTTCTTCGTCCATCATTTTCAAAAGGATTCATTCGATGAAAATGACAATGTCGAAAGTGAAAAAGTAAACAAACACACAGGAAGAACTAACATATATATTCTTTTCAAAGAGAGTATTACATACTTTTTTCTTAAATCAAACAATATATGGCATAAGGCACGTGTGAAGAAAATGCGACAAGTATCAGATTGTTTAAAAGAAATCTGTTTCCCACTCCAAACCTAAGTGTTAGCAGAGGGAATGTACACTAGGTACCATACAATTCTGCATATGATACACGAGAACAGATAAAAACCTCTGAAAAAACTCTGTCTCCCCGTGTATGTGTAACTGGTGATACTGAATTTGTTAAAAAATTTGCTAATATCCATGTTAGAGCTTCTTGTACTTGAAAACTAGCCTTTTCATCGAACTGGATGCAAGTATCTTGAAATTATATCTGTAACAAGAACAAAGGAGAAACACCTAGAAAGAAGCAGTAAAAAACACTTCACCTGCTAAAAAACCTTTTCACGAAGTCCTAACACTCTCTTGGATCGGGAGGATCTTTTGATCAGGTCCGATCTTCCAAGTATCATGATTCTTCTGTTCTTCAGGTGTTCGAAGAACGCTACAGGTCCCTTATGTCGTGGGATCATCTCCCATGGATTCAAAGTCGTTATTTTTATGGGAAAATTAGCAAAAAAGCAGGAGCAAATTGAAAAAACTTCTGACACTTCATTGTCATTTCTCACAATTAAGATGATAAAAGCAATGTCGAGTGACTCCTACCCACTCGTCTTCTTGTCTATCGAAATTTGTCTAATGCGACATTTGAGAATACCAATTTTTGATTTCATTCGACAATATGGCGATGTCGCATGCGACATTGACCCAATAGACATTTGAGAATCGGGCCCCTGGGGCCCAATTCTCAAATGTCTCTCAGAAATGTAGAACGCGACAATATGTCGAGTGCAAATGGCTACTGACTTTCGAATTAGCTATTCTCGGGAACTACTCGACATTGGGAAGTCACTCGACATATTTTGTCGAGTAAGTATATCTGGCAACTCTGCATTGGCAATCAAAGAAGAAGATTACGTTCGTTGAAGTTCAAATAATTTGAAGAAAATTCCACTGCAATCGAGGTTGGAGTCGTTCGAGATGGAAACTGCAAAGAAATCATATTGCTCGGCAAAACAAAAATCAAAATTAATTCAGATACTGCAAAATGAAATAGATCTTATTGCCGGTAAATACGTGTTTTGATGTTACCATTTCTTCTAGAGTTAGTGCAGACATAAGAGATATAGGGTATATCTATTAAATTTCTTACTGAATCTCCAGATAATCGAAATCTCTTTACAAACATGTTATCATTTAATGTCCTGAAGCACTCATATTAACGATGGGTATGCCTAACAAATTCTGCAGCTTCTTCATTATCCTCCAGTTTTTGAATGGCTTGTAGAATTTCTACTTCTTCGTCCATCATTTTCAAAAGGATTCGCGAACGTACAATGAACACAAAGTTTATTTCATTCGATGAAAATGACAATGTCGAAAGTGAAAAAGTAAACAAACACACAGGGAGAACTAACATATATATTCTTTTCAAAGAGAGTAATACATACTTTTTCCTTAAATCAAACAATATATGGCATAAGACACGTATGAAGAAAATGCGAAAAGGAACAGATTGTTCAAAAGAAATCTGTTTCCCGCTCCAAACCTAAGTGTTAGCAGAGGGAATGTACACTAGGTACCATACAATTCTGCATATGATACACGAGAACAGATAAAAACCTCTGAAAAAACTCTGTCTCCCCGTGTATGTGCAACTGGTGATACTGAATTTGTTCAAAAAATTTGCTAATATCCATGTTAGATCTTGTTGTTCTTGAAAACTAGCCTTTTCATCGAGCTGGATGCAAGTATCTTGAAATTATATCTGTAACAAGAACAAAGGAGTAACACCGAGAAAGAAGCAGTAGAAAAATACTTCACCTGCTTAAAAAACCTTTTCACGAAGTCCTAACACTCTCTTGGATCGGGAGGATCTTTTGATCAGGTCCGATCTTCCAAGTAATGATTCTTCTGTTCTTCAGGTGTTCGAAGAACGCTACAGGTCCCTTATGTCGGCGGATCATCTCCCATAGATTCAAAGTGGTTGTTTTTATGGGAAAATTAACAAAAAAGCAAGAGCAAATTGAAATAACTTCTGACACTTCATTCTCATTTCTGACAATTAGGATGATAAAAGCAATGTCGAGTGGCTCCTACCCACTCGTCTTCTTGTCTATCGAAATTTGTCTAATGCGACATTTGAGAATACCAATTTTTGATTTCATTCGACAATATGGCGATGTCGCATACGACATTGACCCAATAGACATTTGAGAATCGGGCCCCAGGTCGCCTTTTTTCTGAAGTTTGAAGTTCTCAATTTAATAATAATAATAATCACTGTAGATCACTGGCCGAGGTATTGGCGCACAGAATGCAGAAAGCAGTGTTGCTCGGATCACTTCATATCATCAGGTCCCATGAACTCTAGAAGCAACTTGCAGCTCATCTCTTTTGTTAAGGGACGCTACGAGGACAGGATGAAGAACTCCTCCATTTAAGTGTGAGGGGTTTTTAGTGAGTAACCAAACAAGATCTTGGATTCTCACACTACAGAGAGTGCGGACCCTCTCGGTGCCCATAAAGGGTTTTCCCCTCACACGGACGTGAAAAAAAAATAATAATAATAGCCATTTATTCTCAGAATTCAAAACACAAATGAAAAAGAGATACAGTCAATGCAAAATAAACACAAAATGAAATTCTAGAAACCTAGAAAATGATCAGACCTCCATGGAATCTAGATTTGTTTCGAAGAACTCTCGAACGTTGTATGGTTCACATAGAATTAGCAATTTAGTTATTGAAATGAAGTCAGTTTATCAACGCTTCGATTTGAAACGAGTTTTCTGAAAATGGTATGGGCCGGGATATATTTCAACGGGCGCACAGATCTACACATTTGTCCTGGGAATATGACCGCCTTACACTATAGGGAGCATGTCGTTGACAATGTTGTGCCAAATTTTCACTCTGCTATTGGTGAAACTTTTCAATTTCTAGACGATAACGCTAGATCGCACGGTGCAGCCATAAGTTGAGAATGCGCGCGGAGAGCTTGGTATTCCACATTTACAATACCACCGCACTCACCAGATTTGAATTGCATAGAACATGCATGGGATATGCTCCAAAGAAGATTAGATAATCATCAACCTACCCCAGAATCTTCAAATGATCTGAGAGAGCTTCTGCCCCGTTTATGGGACCAAATTCCTCAAGAAATGTTCAACAACCTCGTGTGAAGTATGCAAAGAAGATGTCAAGCTGTTATTGATGCCCGTGAAGGTCATACATAGTATTGATATTCTCAAAATGCTTGAATTCTCTGGGAATAAAATTTCGTTATTTTACTCGATTGTTCTTAACTACCCTTTATACGCTGCAGACCGACAGGTTAAAATTAATTTGCAACTTGAAATCATATCAATATGAATTTTCATCACAAAAACTCTTATTTTAACTATATTTTTTTGCAATTTAAGTCAATATCCCTATCTCACGTGGAGCAGTTTATATAAATATAACCTAAAAATTAAAATGTATTTTTGTTGATACATTTTCGAACTTAGTATCAGTTATGGACAGCCTGGAAATTTTGGTTCGTCACCGAAAAATATCTTGGAACTCGAATGTAGAGATATCCATCATATAAAAGACAAAAGTTACCCATGAATGATTGAAAAGCATGTTCCTTTCCTAAATTCAATAATGAATATTCGCTAAAGCAGTGAAACAAACACTTAAAAATCTAGTTGATATTTCGAAGCGTGATGCTGCAAAGTGAATGGATAGTGAAATTTGTAAGAGATATCGAGACAGAAACAACACTTATCGAATTAATCTATTTAATATATTGAGAATTTTGTCATCACATAGTATTTTTCAAAACTTGGGATCTTGTGATTTTACGAAGGTGTAAAATATAATAAAAAGTCGCTTTTTATTTATCAAAAATCTCATATAATTAATGATTGAGCATGAATGAAAGCAATATAATTGATGAAGAATCTATATATTCGTATTATCATTGAGTTTAAATATATTTAAACTCAATGGTATTATTCTGTTTAAACAACCACAACTGTCATTATTTTCGCATCTCGATGAAATATCACGTTTAAGTTTATAATGAAAGGTTTTATGTCGACGATATCTTAACATCCCATATATTTTGACTAATCTTCTTCCATTTCTTTCTCTACATGCTCAGGGCATTTGTTAGCTCCATGTCTTCTTATTTTCTAAACTTCAGAAATACACAAACTCAGAACTTATCGGTTAGCATTCAAACCTGAAACATTCATTTTTAAAAATTGTTCGATTCAACAAGGAACATAAACAACCAAAATCAAATGTCTTGTATCAGTGATATTTCCAACTCAAAATATTACTAAATATGCTATTACCAACATGATTCCAGTTCTCCAAAGCCCCCCGAGATGTCAATAATTCTTGGATATAGATGCATAGAAATACCTGGTGTTGGCACTGATTAGATTTTGTCTAAGACTTTCTTGTCGATCGAAAATCTGAGTCCTTGAACTACTTTTCATTTCTCCCGAAAGGGGTCGCGCTATTTTCCTATGCCGCAGTAGCGCCATAACCGATAAAATATTGCGGATTATTCCGGAAGTAAAACGAGATCTCGAAATCTAGAGTGCCGTTTTGATCTACAAATTTTGGTCACGATTTTTATTTAGGAGTCGTTACACCAGGTATTTCTATGCATCTATTCTTGGATGGACTTATTATTTAGAAACGCCATTTGTCATGGTCATACGTGACAGACACAGTGCAGTGAACTACGTAAATCGAATAGACAAAACGTCAACCATATGGTACACTTATGGATAAAATCTGCCGAAGGAACCGGCATCGGAGTATATGGTCCTAAATTGAGACTTTCCGTGTCAATTGGGCAAGATTCCTCCGCTTCACATACGCAAATAATGGCTATCTATGCGTTCGACCAAGAGTGTTCGAAAAGAAACCTCAAAGAGACGCGAGCAAATGAAGCAATAAACAGTCAATCAGCACTAAGAGCTCTAGAATCCTCCAGTACTCAGTGCTTTATTTCCTGAGAATGCCACAGCACCAAAAAGCAACTGTTTAGAGGAAACATAATGACCCTATTACGAGTGCCAGGGCCCTTTGGCATTGAGGGCATTGAGAAGGCTGGTGCACTTGCGAAAAGTGCATCAAAGGTTACACTCGTTGGACCTGAACTCTTCTATGGCTTTGGGAAGGATCACTATATGACAGTGACAGAGTAACACTAATATGAGATGCAAAACCAAGTTTTTGATTCATTCCCAACGCATGGATTCGCTTGGAAATGGCTTGGCGGGTAACTCCTGATGCTGAAGAAAGCTCTTCTTGCGTTTGGAACGGATCTAGCAATAGGGGAGAGTGAGGTGAGACGGGGTACTTAATATTTAGAGGTGAATAAAATAATAAAAAACTCAGATTCATGAATTGAACTTTGAAAGATGTAATTGTACATAACAAGTGAATAAATTTCAGAATATAAAAATAATAGTGTATTCTAAAACTAGTTGCAGAATGGGCTCCTATTCCAATACGAATGCGAAATTCGAAAACGAGCGACGAAGGAGCGAGATTCCAACAATGAGTGTTGGAATTGCATTCTGCAACGAGTATTAGACGATATTTTCTCTATTTCCGTACAAATTCCGTTGAAATTCAATGAAAAATTCAGATTATACATCCTAGTGACTTTTGTATTGTATCTTGGCAGTTGGTGACTGTTACGAAATTGACATTTCCAAATTGACCTGTGTTGAAAATTGATAGGATTGGAAGCCAGTGCTGCCAACCACGAAACGAAAAATATTACTTAAAACAGTGCTCTAATGAGTTCATTACACCACTGTTTTTAGTACTGTAATGAACTCATTACGATACTGAAAAAGAGAAACTTCTTTAAAGGTATGTATTTCTAATAATAATTTTCCGTTTACCGAACAAAACCTCATCTTACCCCACCTAGTGGGGTAAGATGGGTAAGTGGAGCATGATGGGGTTAGTCACTGGCAATGTCCACAAACATGAACTGTTTCGTCATCTTCATCTTCCTCTCCTGCACAAGAGCAGTGAGCCCACCGTTGACACATGGAACACTGAATCCAGCCTTCAGAAGATTCTGAGTATAAATAACCGCAGTACAGACATTCTATGTCTGATGCTTCCGATGAGGAAGAACTGCTCTGTTTTCGCTTAGGACTGGTTTTTGTCACTTTAGCTTTCTGTTTTTCTTGCTTGCTCTTATCATGTTTCGATGTATCTAGCAAGGTTTTACTATGTTTGTTATAAGATTTATTCGTTTGAACAAATATTTTAGCCAAATTTCGCTTTTTCTTAATTTCTTTTTATGACTTTAAATTAAGTTCTACTTGAAGATCATTCTGAGGGAAGAAAATACCATTTTATTGAAACAATGATGGAATAAGCTGGGATACACCCCATATGCCCCATTGACATGTCCCCATCTTGCCCCACTCATACTTTTTTGGCATTAAGTGGTTCGTTTCAGGTTAGGATTAGACTTAGAGATTTGAGAAGGTATGAAAATGAATGGTTTATGAATACACTTTCCAATGATATATTATTTAGTTTGACCAGTTGATGTGGCTCACCTATAATCAACAGTAATCTGGCACAGAATAAAATTACTTTATGATGAAATCGGAAACATTTGGCACAAAAACATGCGTAAATGACAAACATTCAGTCAAACTGGCCCCCACTTATTGGAAGTTCACTTAACTATTCCCTACTGGCACTCTACGCTAGGTTGCAGCTTCTGAGAGGGCAGGAGCTTATCTATCCCATCTTACCCCGGTACCCCGCCTTGCCCCACTCTCTCTATCTCTGATTCAGCCTCTGTTTCATATGAATGAAAGAATAAATTCACCACTTCCCAAAAATGACGTTTATTTTGCACAAAATCTAACATATTCACACAACCAAATGTTTAACCCTTTCAGCACCTGCCAACACAATTGTGTGGGTTAAGTTTACCATTCTATAATAACTAAAAATTCGCGAAATATAACATTCTGGACGCGCGACATCGTTTGTGAGTTGGAACCGGCGTCAAGTCACGTGCGTTTGTATGGGTTCTTCATTCTGGTGTTGGTATTTGGTAAGATGGAAGGTCGAAATTTTCGCCGAAAATGTATGTATTATTTTCTAGCAACAAACAATAATTAGAAAGTGATTCTGCATGTTTTGAATTCACTATTTTGGTAGTTATTAATTATGTATTGACTTTCAAATAAAAATTTTAATTTCATTTCGAAATTGAACGTTCAACATGTACCTACACAATTGTGTAGTTTAGTTTTTAGTACTCAATCTGCTCCTACACATTTGTGCGGGCTAGATGTTTGCATATAAGTTCTTTTTTCAAGATTACAACTTAGATAAACAACAAGATGTTGAGGAGATATAAGAATTATTGAATGTTGGATGGATGGCAGCGCCATTCAAGCAAGGGGTCTTGGTGAGAGCGACTCAGATTCATCAGATGATTGCGAAGTAGAACAAGTACAGTAAACAGTGAATACCAAAATTAAATTGAAGATGACGAAGCCGATTCAAATCCTAAACTGCAAAACTATAAGCTCCTCTACCTGGTTAAGATAAAAAACAAGATGGATACGAGCATTTTCCCATCGTCGATGCATTAACAACTGCGAGATTTTGCCGGCATGATGGTTGCAAAAGTAGGACCCGTAGAAGGTGCATCAGATGCGATGTTTATTTATACCTTACAAAAGATCAAACCAATTTTTTAATGTTCCATACTAAATAATTCTTTTTAATCACTATCTTGTAAAAAGTGTTTTGTATGAATTAAACACAATCGTGTTGGTACTTTTTTCTAAACCCCCTGTGATATAATTTTTCAGACCAATTTTTATCATCTACTTATGCTTTGATGGCCAAATAGAACGAGTGTGAATTGGTAAACTTTTTTTTTCTGGTGCCAAAACAAAATCACTAATTAAAACATTTTGTTACCCATATGTCTGAGCTTGGTTCATGACGTTTTGGATATTTCAAAATCGACCAGCACCTATTTCGATAACTATTTTACACATACATGAATTTTCCTGTCCAACTCCCAATTCCAACCCGCCTCGAAACCCTCCCTCCAACGAGCCCAAAATCGCATCCCCAACCGAACAATGCCTCCATAATAAACACATCACATCCCTCAGACGACCCAGGAAAAAGGAAACGGCCTCTCCGAACGCCGCAACGAATAATTAATACCGTCCCATAAATTTTTATCCGTCGCAACGAATGAACATTTCAAACAGGGATTTTGACCGGTCTTCTGACCACTTCATCAATTAGGCCGGCCCGGGGAAACGAGGGATCCGCGAATTTATCTCGTCGATATCGGGCTCAATTGTGGCGAAATCCGCGTTGCTGTGTTTTTGGCCGAGGCCATTAATCAGCTTCTTTGTTTCCGCTATCTCTGGCCGGCGGGAGGGTGGTGGGTTGGGCTGAGCGGGCGCTGCACCAAGAAATTTGATGAATTGTGACGTTTGCTGCGCCTCTTGTCCTACGGATTTGGAGCAACAGATAGATATGACAGGATTGACCTTTTCAGCGGTCGATTCTTGGCATAATACACCAAATCCATACATATAAATAATGACATACACTAGTAGTATAGCAAGCGGGTTCCTGCGGCACTTCAAGGCCACGTCCATCGAGAGCGTTAAAACCGTGGAGAGGTCAATGACCGGAAGAAGTAGTAGACGTGTAGATGGCGTCAAAGCTGAAGAATTGGTCAATGACCAGAAGGGGTCGTAGAAGAAGATGTCGCCTAAAAGTGATAAGGACCTATTGCCACCTGTCATACTGATGTCACGTGATGGACCTGTCAAACAGTACCTGTCAAAAATGACAGGTGTCAAAAATGACAGGTCTCAAACTTCAAAAGTGATGAAGGACCTATTGCCACCTGTCATACTGATGTCACGTGATGGACCTGTCAAATAGTACCTGTCAAATATTTTCCGATTAACCTGTCAAGACCTGTCAAATTTGGCCCGTCAAGACTGCCCAGATTTATCAAGACTTGCCACACCCTATGACGTAACAATGACCACACCCAATACAAATATGAAAAATCTATTCTTCATCGGGATTCGAACCCAGCTACCTTTAAATAAATAAAATCTAGAAGTCAACGATTGTCAGCATGACCCCACCAGAACTTATTAGATTTTAGCCGGAAAAATTGGTATAGATACAGTTGTTTCGAACTTGATATGAATCGCAGGTTCAAGGTTGAGAATTATGCAATTTTTGCTGACAATAGCAAATGCGAATATGACGGAGGTGAAAGAGTATCTTGCATTTTATTTTGACGAATTCGCAACACAATATGAATAATCAAGTTATTGGATATTATGTGATCGGAAATCAATTGAAATATTAGATATCCTATAGCATTCAATGGATTCATTCTTTTATTCGAATATAGGTACACATGGAGGAATTCAAAAGAAACTTCAATGTTGAAGAAATATTTTGTTTTATTTACATGTATGAATAAACGATAGGTGAGATAATAGGTACATTTTTTATTCTTGAAATTAAATCAATTTTCATCATCATCAAGGGTTTCATCACTGTCATAATCACTCTCAACGATTTCTTCAGGAAGACTATACATCGTTCTAATTAAACTTCTCACATGAGTTGGAAGCGGTGTTTTTTCCAGAATTCTATTAACATCATTGACACTTAATAGCCGTGGATTATTGCAAACCTTACACATCATGAGAAAGTTCCTTCTGATAACTGGTCTTTTTTTGAAATAGGTAACCAATTTTTTCATCCTCTGTTCCCAAGAATCTTCAATCAACTTTACCATTCTGATGAAGATGCAGACGAGTTTAGAGGTAATTGAAGCTCTTGGTGTTGATGAATGTTGATGGATTCTTCACAAAAACAAAAGATTTTCATACAATTGTTACACCACTGAGATCCGATTGTAGGCTTTCGTTCGTTGTTTGGGTTGCTGATGTTGTTTGGGTTATTGTTTTCTAGACTGTGAGGGGTAATGTACCTTTTTTCTCCTCTTCCTTTTCCTTCTCCACTCAAATTCCTAAATCTTTTTCTATCCGTAAATATCTTCTTCCACCTCAGGTATTCATCCGCTGACAATAGAGTCTAGAAAATGAGGAAAGAAAAATAAAAAATTCACGTTTGAAAGAGAAAAAATAATACATACATTCGAGATCATTCAGATGATGAATATGATAGATGGAATAGATTAACAAAAAATAAAAGAGGAATTCAATCTAAAAAGCCCCATGGTAGGGTATCAGTTTTTGTTGGAATGAGCATTCTCTTGTCATCATAAGGATTGAGAGCAACTTTTTCTTGACTTATTGTATAAACCTCATGTTTTTTCGAAATTATGCTACGTTGTTGAACGGCGAGTTGGTTGTTATGGAACAAACTATTCAAATAATCATCGAACGTAATATGTTTCATAGCAGCCTTTCTAATACCTTTCGCTTTTTTGAAAATACCCATATTAGAAATGAAGTTTCTAATATCTTCCTCATCAATTCGTTTAGATTTCAAAATTTCTTCTTCCTTATTTTTTTCCGAATCATCAACTTGAACTCTAATGGTATATAATTTAGATCTTAGACCAATGAAGTCGGTCATGATTTTCCCATTATTTTCATCCTTCATAAGACCTAACACCTTCTTGTTTCTAAGAGGAATTTCAAAGATATTATCGGGTGCATAATCAGAAGTATCGAAATAATCAATATCATTTTTTATATGGGTATAAATATCATCCACATGAAAATGATAGATGAGACTATCAGTGTCCGTGTATAGTAATTTTGAGTTTGAACCAAACTTTTTAGAAATATAGTCATAATGAAAATTATAAAGATAAATTTTAGATAAATCCAATATACTCATCCCTAGGTATATCGGTTTGTTGAATTTCACTATCAACCTCTTCATCTCTATAATAACCATGTCTTCAGAAAATATAACGCAACTATGAAAATTAGGTTGAGAAATGTAATAGTTTGCACCATATCTACCTGACCATCTCGTCACCAATTTGATGTCTCTATAATTTCTAACATTTTCAATTGTTTTACCAAAGGGAGAATTATTCATTAGTTTATAAAACATTTTTTCAAATTCATTCCTGCTTTTTTTCCTTAATTCCGTATTCATTTCAATATAGTTTTTCATGAATGGAGATTGTTTGAATTTAAGACATCTACGAATTTTCTTGATTTTCAAACCTAATTTAAGGACTAGCTGTAAATGTTTGTAATGAATAACATATTCATTCTTATCGTAGAGTGTGGTAAGTAATTTCGCAATGTTTGATGAAGAAACAGGAGGAACTAAATGATGAGGACACAAGGGTAAATCTTTATGTTGTTCAAAAAGATTTCTCGGATAGTGAAGATCAACTTCCAATATATACCCGTAATCTTCAACTTGATCATTCGTATTTCCAGAAAAAAGGTTATACTCTTCCTTATGAATATCCTCTGGTTTTATCCACTGAAACTCTCCTATTGGCAAAGGTAGAGTCATAGCAGTACCATAAAGATTATTGACATCAAAATACATAAGAAATGATGAAGGTTGTTCAGGATCATATTCTTTCATATATTTATTATTGGCTCTTCCATGTCTATGAGAGCATTGCGAAATACCCCCCCGTACCCCTTTTTCTATAAAATTAACCATTTCAATATCGTTTAACAACTCCAATCGAACCCCTGATATTTTCAACATTGCATCGAAAGCCAGACCAGGAGCAGTGTAATAATGAAGACAATCCAAGCCATATGTTTCTTTGCATGTTGATCGAAAATTTTCAAAAACATCAGCCAAAAGAAGTACATCTGTTTTAAGATATAATTCAGCATATTCCCTTAGGTTTTTAATTTTGAAAGTATTCCAAACCGTATGTGCATGATCGTATTCTTCTCCTGAAATACCTTCATTTTTCATTTTATTGAAAAATTTGTCTTTGGTAGGTAAACAAGTTTCTTCCAACCTATTCCAATTATTGAAATAATCATAAGGAAAAACCCCCTTCCTAGTAACAAGATCAAAGTGAATATTATTATTTTGATAAAATTTTCTAGTTATAATTTTGTTATCGTTGGTAAGATAAGATGCTAATTCATCTAAACTACATGGCATGAATCGAAAGGAATCTAAAAATCTGAAACTCACTCCTGTACCTTCAATGAATTTCGTAAAAGAAATATATTTCTCTTTATTTTGCGGTAATAACTCCATTTTTCCTTTTATTTCCGTTGCCAAGGCTTTAATTAGAAAATGACTATCGTAATTAGTCATATTATGACAAATTACAGGAACAACGCGAGAATCTTGAAAATTTAGATTACATACCTGATGAGCTGCACCTCGATAATTCCCTGTCAAATGACAATGATCTCTAACTTTTTCTTCATTAGGTAATATTTTCTTTTCACAGCAAATGCAAATATCAGCTAATGAAAACGATTCAATTTCATCGTTTGATAAGGGTTTCATTTTGATAGGCTCTTTACAAATAGTATGCAACTGATAACCAATCTCTTCGAGTTTTTTCACAAATCGAGAAATACAATCTTTCCCAGAAAACATTGAAAATTGAGAAAGTGAGTCATTGAACCAGCATTTTAAATAAAATGCAATGCTGAATGCTTCATGTTTTTGATATTTAACCGTTTTTTTAGTTCCATGATAACGTTCTTCTTCTTCACAATCAACAAGCAAACTTTCTATATCAGCATAAATAACAAATGGAACAGAGAGTTTGTGATGGAAATTTCTAAAACTCATAATTTGATCATCCTTTCTAGGAAATTTAATTTTACTCGAATTTAAATTCATACAATCCTTCAAATGATTTTGTAAATTTTCCTCTGAAATGAAATGATTCAAACATCTTTCACAAAAATATTTTCGATTTCTTCTATTACCAACCTGAGAATTCAATAAACGTGATAAACTACTAATATATGCAAAATGAAAATAAACATCTCTCTTCAATTTATATTCAGATAGATTTATCCCTTCTTCAGCATCATCATCGTCATATTTTTCAAAGAAAGTTTCATGATCTAAATGCGGACAAGAGAGAAGAAGTAAATTGATCGTCTTGAAAAATTTATTTTTAGATAAAATTAATGGAACAATTTCATTACGTTCCTCTGCAATAGTGAAAACATTAATAGCCAAATTATTTTGCACTTCAAACTTTGGTATATCATTCAATCGAATGGGAAAATTTATATTTTCAAATTTTAAATGATCTCTAAAATCAGGGTATAAGAATATACGATCTCTCATTTTTTTATAATTTGGTACAGGAAAAAGTGCAGCCATGACGGACCAGAGAAAACAATAAACATCGTCATTTCGGATATTTATTACACTCTTTGTCTTTTTGATGAATGCAGGCAACTCAACAAAAGTAGATATACCAACACCGATAGGATTGAATTTGTTAATATTAACCTTTAAATATAAAATCTCATACAAGCTCCATCCACTATCTACTTCTTGAAATGATTCCAATTTTTTCAAAACTTTATCTGAAACATTCTCCTCATACCATTTTTTCAAATTTGTTACCTGATCAATTATTTCATTCTGAGTGGAAAAAAATTTAAACGATTTTTCTAATGTTTGCGGTTTAACAAACAAACCAGCAAAAGTTGTGTTCACCTTAATCAGAGATTCTTTCAATTCCTTTTTAACGTGAATAGAGAAGCTTCTGAAACATTTCCTTAGAAATTCATGAGGGTCTTTTATTTTCAAATTAGTAATTATTCCGGATTTGATTCTGTTTTTGAAACATGATTCGATATTTTGCCAAATAATTTCCTTCCGCTTATTTTTCACCTGATTCATTCTAATTTGAAAGGTTTGTCGAAAATTTTTAAGGATACTTAAATTTGATTCTAATTTCAAAAAATTATCAACACAATCATATTTTCTTCTAATCGATCGAGAGATTAAAGTAATAATTTTTTTAGAATAGTTTATATATTTTCTATATTCCTCTTTTCTTTTTATTAACCTACTCACCATTTCGAGAGTTTTCACAGCCTCAGTAGACCAATGATCGAGTTTTTTCAAATCCATCTCTCTCTCTATGAAGGAACGAATAATATTTAGATCTATGAGAATAGAAATATCTTTATTTTAAATCTTAAGTGAAAAATAATCATTACCTTTTTTTTTATCAAGAGGTATACACACACGCAATCACGAGAATGTTTGAGAACTAAGTTGGTGTTCGAAATATCCTAAATGAACAAGTCATCAAAATTTGCTGGCACGGCAACAGTGTTTGAATATACCAAACATGTGAAATTAATTAATTGAAATTCAATCTCTGCAACAATGTAAATTTTGCTAATATGCAATTATATCCTAAATGAATAGGGATATGAATTTGTACAATTTGACAGATTAAAATTTCAAATAAATGGGGACGAAATTTGTGTTCTAATTCAGTATCTAACTGCTTCTTCTTAAGTCATCATAATCAACAACATCATCAAGTGATAAAAAATGGCCACTATTCCTAGTACATTGGTTGTATTCTCCACCGATAGAGACAATTGTCCTTTGAGAATGGTGGAAGTTCTACTAAAGCATCTTTTTCAGTAAGTATCCTCATCCACATGATATTGATAATCTATACAATTTCATTCGTTTCTAAATAATAATTTTTTTTATAGATACGGTGTCAAGGAAATCAAGACGATAGGGAGCAAAGTATTTGTTCACCTATCATACACACCAAGAACAAAGACTCTTCGTTCGAAATTCGGGAATTTACCTGTAAAATACTTCAGGACGAAGATGGAGAACGAAGAAGAATTCACCATTTTAGAAAAGGCGGTACGACGATACCGATTCCGTATCGAGGAGGATGATGAGGATGCTGCGGCTGCCTTAGAACCGTCAACTTCTACTAAAAGAATGCTGACACTGGAGCCAACGCAGATTTCATTAGAAGATGTAGAGGAATACATTATATCAGATACTGAAAATTATTTTAAAAAACAGAAAAAATAATAAAAAACAACTTTATTTTCAATTTTTTTAATTTATTTCCCTTTTTTATGACCTACAATGCAAATACCAACATTTCAAATGAGAAACATTCTCAAGAGCACAATTCAAATTGTTATCTAAATGTAATAAACAATGGTTGGATTTAAAGATTTCTCTTGATTTATCAAATGAAAAACATCCTTCTTCCTTCAAGTTACATATTGGAGCACTGTCTTTCAATATCTTCTTTAACCAATCAACTTTCCATTTTTCATTCACACCTATAGTTATTCTTGTATGATCATAAAATTCATCAGAGTGAGGACGTTGTTGCTGTTGATTCATATCGATGCAATTTTGTATGAATTGTGCCACTTCTTCCAGAGATATAGATTCTTGATCGTTTTTCCATTCCAATCCATGAATAGTATTAGTTTGCCATTCCATTCTTTTCTTTAGTCGTTTGGAGAGGTTTTCAAGAGAAAATGGAAGTTTAACAAGTGCAAATGCATACCCCTCATTTTCTGTATTTAAAACAGCAATTTCCTTGCACAAAAACTCTCCATAACTTCCATAATGGAATCCTTGTACATCAACCAGCAACATTTTTGTTAATTTGTTAGGCAATTCTGACACGTCCAGTGAGCGGTTCGTAACTTGTGAACTGTTCGTGTAAGACTAAACAATAAGCTGATGTGTTGGGTGGGACATCACCCTTCGTTTCAAACTCAAGACGTGCATCTATAGTTCCTTGTTTGATAATTTCCGATTGGTGAGAGCAATCGATTACAATGAGAGGAGCATCATCCCTGAATTGATTAGGATTCAACAAAGGTTCACAGAGCATTTTCTTGTTGGAATAATATGATGTTTGGAATTTGGTATACATATCATAAGCAATAGCATATTGTTCTTTTTTGAAATCCAAGTTCAAGTTTTCATATGGATACGACTGAGAGTTTAAGAATAATTTGACGTTTTGCAATTTGCAATGATCGAATTTGCTCGCATCTTTTTTAAGATTATTTTTTCTTTCCGTTTGGAACCCAAAAATAATAAATCTAGGTTTTTCTAAAAATGTTGAAGATTTCAATACCCAAGTAAAATTATGATTCATAGGTAAAGCAGGATAAGTGAACAATTCCCAACGTCTGTGTGAAATGGAGAGTGGTATATTTTTCTCAATTATTTCAAGCAATTTCAATTTTTCATAATCAGAAACTGTATAGTGAGGCACTCGCCAAACTATTTTGTTTAGTGTTATTTTTCCTTTTTCAAGACCAGCAGGTTCCAACATACAATTAAAATCATCACTTGATCTGATCAAAACAAGTTCTTGTCGTACATTTAATAAAACTTTTTTGAAATCTTCAGCAAATCCAAGAACTGAGGATAAAGGCAAACAAACATCAAACATGCCAGTGGTTTTATCATAACCTTTAACATCATCGAATGGACACCAACTTGCGTTCATAAGAGCCGTACTCTCGTTTGGTGTATAAGAAACATATCCTTTCATTGATGATGTGATTCCAGGGTTCTTTACTCTATCCACGATTACACCACCCAATTCCAAACGTATTTCATCGAATAGGAATGTAATAAAATTATTTGACAAATGACATGTTTTTAAAGTCTCCTCAGTTGTTCCTCCATATTTCAGTATTTTACCCTGAATTTGAAGATAACTTTCACCTGGTACTGTTAGTAATTCTTGTTGTTGTATCACTATTCTGCACTCGTCATTGTGTTTTACTTCTCCTGCTGTATACGACTGATACGAATGATACTCGATATTGGTAATGGTGTTTTCAAGATTTGCACTTTCCCTAACATTCAATACATCATTCATGATTTCTTTTTAGTTTGAAACCAAGTGACTTGAGAAACGTCTTATTTTCCGATGTCAACTCGGTAACAATCTTCTTGACACTAAGCTCTGTCCTCTTTTGTTGATGGTATTTGTATGGTTCACAACGATGATGATTATCATGATGAAAATGGTGCTTTGGGATGTTGAAACGAAGAACCATTATGATGATTTTTTCAAATGTAATGTTACACTTATCACTTCGTTTCTAAAATTAACTGGTCTATCATTCTGATCAACTATTTTAAGGGAAATATTATGAATAACATGCGTATTAATAGGTAAATATATAACATTTTGAGGACTTTCAACAATTTTATAACCTGGTGACACAGTGGGGTAAAAAGCATGTATAGTATGTACAGCATTACCGTTATTAAATGAATTTGAAACAATATTACATTCCACCCTGATCATACTGATTTTCATTATATCCACAGGAAAATCAGATTGATGTAACTTGTTTGGTTTAAGTTTCTTCTTTTCAAAACCTAAAAGTTGACCTATAGAATTTTCAGCAGAAAAATCGATTCCTTCGGTACACTTTAATTCGCACTTTAAAGTATTATAGTTTGCATCCAAACGTAATACAATCTCTTCTTTCATATTATTATTACTCAACCCTATTGATGATTGAGGGTTTTTAAGAGCTGTTGTTAGGAACTTGCTTATATCAGAGAGTTCATAACTTCCCATTGGTATCGTTAAAACTTTTCCATTTTCAAAATGAAACTTGTTGTTTGTTTCATCAACATTAGGTATAGTATTATTCACTGCAAGATTTGTTAGACCTATTTCAAAAGGAAAATTTTCACTTAAAACAATCGGTGGATTGAAATCTACTGAGAGATCATTTGTTTCTTGACCAGAGAAAAAAAAGTAATAAGACATGTTGTTACTGTAATGGTTGAAATAAAACTGAAAAAAAAAAATATCCTCCCACATACTCATCATCTTCATTATTATAATGATAAATCAAAATATAGAAGCCAAAATGCTTTCAATTGATTTGATTCCTAAAGTGTTTTCATAAAAGAAAAAAAACAATAGGATTCTTAATCATACACATCTGCATCTGTATACCACTTCAACAAAAATTGATTGCATTAAAAGTTAATCAATACAACATTGTAAAACCTTGACGATGAGGAATCCTAATTATTAAAGGAGCATAGGTAAAAGAAATAGAAATAATTGGATATTCAATTTATTCAGTTTTCAACATTAAAAATTCAATACATAAATGACCACAGTTATAGGTGTTGTTGAATGTTTGATAACGATGATGATTGTACAATATTCTACATGTTCCATTTGAATGAAAATATTTTATTGCTTCTTTGGGTGGTTGTAAATTTCCATAACTATCAAAATAATGAACTTTTCCACCTTCCTTTCTGTATGCAATCCAATGTGATCCCGGTTCATGTTTCCCATTTAAATTGATAACTCCCGATTCATTCTTTTTAATTTTTCGGGGAAGAGCATCTCGCGAAAACACTCCTCGAAAATCTTTAACATTCTGCTCTCTCATAATCGTTTCAATATCAATGTTGCTCAATGGTCTATTAGGAAGTTTTAAAGGTTGTTTCGTTTGTCTAAAAAAAGACCCATTCCATTTTTATAAGGTTTAAGGTATAATCCTTTTCCTATTGCGATAGCTTCCATCGTTTTATTGTGTCGTTGTGATTCAACAAGTTCTCTATTAGCAGCTTTTGCAGAATTTACAGCTTTTAAGATATTTGCTGCTCCACCACCTAGAGCTCCCAGAGCACTCAATCCAGCGAATATAGGAATGAGTGGCAAGACACCTCCAGTTTTAGGAATTTTCATTATTCGTGTAGGATGTTTGATTTTATTTTTATGTCTATGAGCTGTTTTCAATGCTGCTAATATACCACCATATAATGATTTAGGTTTGATTCGTTTCAAATCATCACGAATTTTTTTTTTGATACTTAGAAAACTAAGTTTTTTATTTGATTTAGTTCTATTCCTCTTCTTACCACCACCACTACCACCCAATTTAGAAGGTTTCACTTTCATATTAATCTTATCTGTGCTATGTGGGACTAATGATGATAATGTCTTTCTCCTCTTCACAGAGTGAAATTCATAGGTATACTGAGGAGAACACTCAAAAGAATTCTCTTTAATTCAATTTAATTTTGTTTGGTGGGTTCAAATTCATCACCAATGGTAGTATCATGAACATCAACTTCATTAACATTCATGTTATTTCCAATCAAAATATTTTCAATTGGTTCCAAAGAGGATGAGGTTTTCTTCTTTTCAGTGATTATCCTTTTCTTTCTACTTACAATTTGATTTTTATCTGATTCAAATTCTATTATTCTCTGTAAAGTATTCTGTAGTGTAGCCTTAATTCTTTCCAAATATTTTTTACATTGACACAATAATTTCTTACATCCGATTCGTTGTGATGGGGGTCGTTGTCGTTGTGTTTGTGATAAACCCATTCCCAGCTTCACTTTTGTTTTCATAGCTCCTGCAACACCTAAAGATGCAATTTTTTCACCAACACTAGAATTTCTAGAATGAAACCGTTCAAGAGCTCTCTTCGCTAAAATCTTATCTGCTCTATGTCGTGCTTCCAAGTCTTTTGAATTGAAATATGCAATATCATGATCTCTACATGCTTCATCCAAATCATTTATACCCTTTTCCCCTCTATGTAAACGTTCTTCTACTTTTGTATTAGGACCACAAAACTGATATCCTGGAAGATGTAACTCATATGGAATAGCAAATAGAGTTTTATCCAAGAAACCCCCACCACATGTTAAATTTTTTTCCATACTAATGTTTTGTTGTTGTTGTTATTTCATGAACAATATCATACTGACTGATTTAAATAGTCATGTATTGGTTCTTTATAAAACATTTACTATTGTTATTTGGTTTTACGCGCGCGTGTTTGTGTTCCAATATTAAAAAATTTACGATGAAAATTGTTAAACAGAAAACGTCTCTTGAAATTGAAAATAATGATTTGGTTCCATCGCAAACCATAAGACATAGTGTTTTGTTTCCTACAACGTTACGGTGTTTAGTGATTGGCCCATCAAATTGTGGAAAAACGAACCTTATAATTAGTCTCATTGAACATCCTAATGGGTTGAAATTTAAAAATATCTATATTTATTCGAAAAGCTTATATCAACCTAAATACGTGTATCTGAAGAATCTTTTGGAGCCAATCAATGAAATTGGATACTTTGATTGCAGTAACGGAGAAGAACTTATGAAACCTTCAGAGGCTCTTCCATTTTCCATTTTCATTTTCGATGATGTTGCTTCAGAAAAGCAGAATATTATAAGGGATTATTTCAGTATGGGAAGACACAATCAAATCGATTGCTTCTTTCTAGTGCAAAGTTATGCTCGAATATTCAAACATCTTTTAAGAGACAACGCTAATGCTCTTGCTGTATTCAAGCAAGATGATCTTAATCTACGTCACATCTGTAACGATCATGTTAATGCTGATATGACTTTCGAACAGTTCAAAAAAATTTGTTCTGTATGCTGGAAACATCCGTTTGGATTTTTGTTCATCTTGAAAGACTGTGATATTGATAAAGGCCGTTATAGAGTGGGTTTTGATCATTTCATTCATTTGGAACAGCTATAAATGGAACATCTCGATCGGCATCTGATCAAAAGCTGTTCATACCTGTTTAATACCTGTTCAGTACCTGTTCAATACCTGTTTAATACCTGTTCAGAACCTGTTCAATACCTGTTTAATACCTGTTCAGAACCTGTTCAATACCTGTTGTTGTTGATGAGCTGATTGAAGAACCATTTTGAAATGGAGAGTTTGACAGAGAGAGGTAGTAGGATCGATGTTGAGAAACAGAAGAAGCTGAAAAAGAGGTTAATTGAAAAGAGAAAAATAATAAGAGGAAAGCTGAATTTATTGAAGCATGGTGATTTTTTACAAGAATCTATGTTGAATCCAATAACCAAACATTTGAAAGTTATTGAAGAAAAAATTACACCGATAAAAGAAGAATCTTTTTCAACAACATCACCACAACCACCACCACCGCCTCCGAAAATAGAAATTGTTGATTATGATACAGGCAAAAAAACAGAATCCTCCAATAAAAAAGTTCCAACATTCAAGAAGAAGAACAACAGCAGCAATGCAGATGATGATGATGAAAGTTTTTTAATCGATGAAGAAGATTTATCAGGAGTTGATGAAATTTTACAAGAGGATAAAGCATCCAAATCAATCGATAATAAAATAATATTTAGGGAATATCTAGAACAATACCACCCTTTACCTAGAAAGTATATTAATGAACTTTTAACTGATACTTCTAATCTTTTCGATCATAAATATGGCATAAGACATGATAATGAAATTGAAACCTTTTTCATTGGAGATTCTCGAATTTATATAGATGGTAGTGATTTCATCTTAAATAATAAACGTTATAGAGGAACTATAGGTTTATACGAATTACTCTTTAAAAAGGCTCCAACGGGTTTCAAGAAAGAGGACTTGGAAGCTTATAGAGAAATTATTTTCAAAACGAATGCACATAAAAGATATTATAAGGAGAATCAGCAAGTTGATGGAAGCAAATTACCTAAATACAAGAAAATCATACATCCTATGATTAATGATGATATTACTCGACCTAGATCTTCATCAGTTGGATATGGGTTTTTGAATAAGAATTGGAATAACGATCAATTTCAGAAAGAAGTGACTAACAAAAATATTGATTATGTCTACTGGGATGATGTAAACGAACTTGTTGATCGATTACGATTGTTGATTGCATCAGAACAAGCTGGTAACAATAGTCATAGGAATGAAATTATTAGTCTTATAGAAGAACTGAAAGAAGCTAGTATTATAGAATGAAGAAAAAACGAACTGTTGTGGTTAATAATGATGATAGTATCAAGAGACAAGTTGTTGACGAAATTCACAAACCTACTAGGATCAATTTTAAGAGACGTCGTGTTCTCTTGAAGTCTTTTGAAGATTTATTTCAAGCAGATTTAGTGGAAATGATTCCTTATGCAAAAGAAAACAAGGGTTTCAAATATATACTTATGGTAATCAATTGCTTTTCGAAATATTTGTGGGCTTTTCCTTTGAAAAATAAAACTGCATCTGAAGTGACTAATAACTTTGAAATGGTTCTCAATGAACAAAAACCTGAAAACCTGCAGACAGATATGGGAAAAGAGTTTTTCAATCAAACCTTTCAAGATCTCATGAAAAAATACAATGTTAACCACTATTCAAGCTTCAGTGAAAAGAAAGCATCAATCGTAGAGAGAGTAAACAAAACTATTAAAAATTGGATGTGGAAGGAATTCAACTACCGTGGAAATTATCGATGGATAGACTTTTTACCTGATTTGGTTAAAAAATATAATAATAGAAAACATAGAACTATAGGTATGAAACCATCGCAAGTGAAGAAGAAACATGAAAAGCTATTATTGAAAACTGCATACAATCATATAAAGCAGAGTGATGTTCAAACGAAGTTTCACATTGGTGATTATGTAAGAATATCGAAAATGAGAGGTGTATTTGATAAAAAATATATGCCTAATTGGTCTACCGAAATTTTCATCATAAAAAAGGTTAATCTTACGAATCCTACAACATATTTGTTGGAAGATGTCAACAAGCAAAACATAAAAGGTGGATTCTATACTGAACAACTTTTTAAAGTCAAGTATCCTGATGCGTACCTTGTTGAAAAAGTCCTCAAGAGAAGCAAAAACAAGATCTTTGTGAAATGGTTGGGTTTCAATTCTACACACAATAGTTGGATAGATAAAAAGGATGTATTATAATTATATTGATATTGATTGATTGATATTAAGAAAATAAAATTAATCGAGTTGAATATTTGTTTTTCATTTCGTTATTTCTCACAATCAAAAATGAATATTTTTGAGCATCAAACTGCATATGATCCTTATCATACACTTCGATGCATTCCGAACCATTTTTAGAGAAATTCTTATCCTGTTTGGTTGCGTGACTGATTGAATCGAACCCGGTAACAATAGGAATGAAATTATTAGTCTTATAGAAGAACTGAAAGAAGCTAGTATTATAGAATGAAGAAAAAACAAACTGTTGTGGTTAATGATGCTGATAGTATCAAGAGACAAGTTGTTGATGAAATTCACAAACCTACTAGGATCAATTTTAAGACATGTCGCGTTCTCTTGAAGTCTTTGAGTGAAATAATATGGAAGTATATTTTCATAACCATCTGTTCAATAGTATCATTTACTTTTGTTTTAATGATGAAGTGTTATTATGATCTGCTTAAGAAATCATCTGCTGTTGTTGGTGGTGCCGAGAAATATATATTTCATAAAAATCATGTTGAATGTTCAAGTTGTGGGTTGACTGTATATTGTTTGAAGAATAATATTCAATCGAAATGTATTAAATTGAGTAATCAGAGAAAATTTTTCATCGATGGTTCATACTACTGCTGTCCACTAAAATGTATGGGAAAAAAACCAACTGAAGATTCTGTTGATGGGATGGCCTGTTCTAAATGTGAATCCTTTGGAGATTGTCGTTGTGATTGTATTATTTATCAATATTTGAGAAAGAATAGAAAATCAATGTTTTCGAACAAAAAATAAATTTTTTATCAAAGATAGTTTTTTATTCTTTTCCCCCAACAGACCATCATTTAATGGAATTGTTTCAACACTCACATACATACACACAAAAATGTACCTATTATCTCACCTATCGTTTATTCATACATGTAAATAAAACAAAATATTTCTTCAACATTGAAGTTTCTTTTGAATTCCTCCATGTGTACCTATATTCGAATAAAAGAATGAATCCATTGAATGCTATAGGATATCTAATATTTCAATTGATTTCCGATCACATAATATCCAATAACTTGATTATTCATATTGTGTTGCGAATTCGTCAAAATAAAATGCAAGATACTCTTTCACCTCCGTCATATTCGCATTTGCTATTGTCAGCAAAAATTGCATAATTCTCAACCTTGAACCTGCGATTCATATCAAGTTCGAAACAACTGTATCTATACCAATTTTTCCGGCTAAAATCTAATAAGTTCTGGTGGGGTCATGCTGACAATCGTTGACTTCTAGATTTTATTTATTTAAAGGTAGCTGGGTTCGAATCCCGATGAAGAATAGATTTTTCATATTTGTATTGGGTGTGGTCATTGTTACGTCATAGGGTGTGGCAAGTCTTGATAAATCTGGGCAGTCTTGACGGGCCAAATTTGACAGGTTAATCGGAAAATATTTGACAGGTACTATTTGACAGGTCCATCACGTGACATCAGTATGACAGGTGGCAATAGGTCCTTCATCACTTTTGAAGTTTGAGACCTGTCATTTTTGACACCTGTCATTTTTGACAGGTACTGTTTGACAGGTCCATCACGTGACATCAGTATGACAGGTGGCAATAGGTCCTTATCACTTTTAGGCGACATCTTCTTCTACGACCCCTTCTGGTCATTGACCAATTCTTCAGCTTTGACGCCATCTACACGTCTACTACTTCTTCCGGTCATTGACCTCTCCACGGTTTTAACGCTCTCGATGGACGTGGCCTTGAAGTGCCGCAGGAACCCGCTTGCTATACTACTTACACTCAGTAGTTCCCAGCATTCAGGAAATACCTCCAAGTGATGAATAAGTGGATCAAAAACCGAGGAAAGTGTAGTCACTGCCGAGCAAAACACAAGAGTCTCACTGAGCTTTAAAAAAACCTGACTCCAGGCAGAAGCGGCAAGACATCACAGTGGAGAAGAGTTTGAGATGAAGATCATCGTCATTGGAGCAATCCACTCCAAAACTGTCTGGAATTGCTTAGAAATCCAACGAGGGTTGGGCAATCAAAACGGTGTTCAGCCTGAGTACTAGGCCACAGGGGTAGAAAGGGCAAGAAGGCAAGAGCAGGAAGAGCAGAGGAAAGAGGAGAGGCATCTAGGACCAATCAAGACCCATACTTAGCTAATCTCGGCCAATGGAACGTTCTCTTCTACGGAAGAAGAGTTTAATTCCAGAGAAAGTAAAAAAGGCAAAACCAGCCTTGAATTGAAATGAAATAAGTATTAAGGTTAAAGCATGCCATCGTCTGATTGAGTGGTAGGACTCCATATTATACAGTTTGAGTCTTTGACTTGTACATATACACTTTTCTCTTATACCATTTTTCTAAATTCGGTTCCGTTTGAAAGATACAGGGTGTCGAAAATCTATGAAAAAAACACTTTTCTGTTTGAGTGGTAGGACTCCATATTATACAGGGTGAGTCTTTGACTTGTACATATACGAGTACACTTTTCTCTTATACCATTTTTCAAAATTCGGTTCCGTTTGAAAAATACAGGGTGTCGAAAATCTATGTAAAAAACACTCTTCTGTTCATATTTTCGAAACCGTTATTCCAAATGAACATAATTTTGGGGTATTGTTTACTCTATTCATGGTGCATATTCTTCAATCAACACTCATTCAATATTTCTCCTGGTATAGAAGTTGAAGCGTTGCCGACCCATAAATCCACGCAAAAATACTATAAAACCACTTGAAAAAGTTGAACGGTTCATATTTTCGAAAGGATCAATCATTTCAAAAAATAAATGTATTCGCATGTTTTTTCAAAGAAACGCATCGTTTTTGAGTTATTCCCAATTTCACCCTATAAAATTTGACGAAAAAATAAAAAATCATAAGAATAATCTGGATGCTTCCCTGGATTTTGAATACCAGAGAATGACTGAAATTTATGAACTCCCTGATCTCAATACAAGTTAACAATGTTGTCAGAATGTTCATCAACTTTGCCAAGACTAAAATCTCTATGATGGAAAAACGTTTGATGTAGAGATATGTAATAATGAAATCACACAAATATGGGAGATCAAATTTAATTCTAAGGCCGGGTTTCACCAACGATTTTAATCTCGTTTAAGGCAGTAAACGATAATTTTCTGTGGTTTTCCAGTCAAAAATCAATAGTTAATCTCAGTTATCTCGTTAAACCAGATTAAAAGGTTTGGTGAAACCGGGCCTAAGAAGCATGAAATTATACATTTCCGTCGACCATAGAATAAAAGCTCATTTTAACGCACTCGAAATCATCCATTAATGACCTATTTTAATGCATGATTTCTTATTAATGCATGATTGTCATGGCAACCGAACATAAAATATTCAGTCAAAGCACTATTGCTTGGTTTAAAACAACTTCTGTCACAGAAGGGTATATTGACATCTCCATTCGAAATAAAATAG
The DNA here is from genome assembly GCA_910592335.1 of Adalia bipunctata. Lineage (NCBI taxonomy): Eukaryota > Metazoa > Arthropoda > Insecta > Coleoptera > Coccinellidae > Adalia > Adalia bipunctata. The sequence continues at coordinate 26,541,388 of OU342950.1, forward strand.
ACTGCAGAAGAAATTTCAGGTGATACAAGTTGCAAAGTGAATAATACTTCAACCTCCACTTTCTCCATACGTTCCTTATGGGATATCATAGGTAATGATATAAATGCAAACTAAATGTAAACTATTCAGAATGTCACAACATGTCCAATATTCCCTCTATGAATTTTTCGAATTGTTCCATATGGAGCATATATATTGATATATCGAAACGAACATAGAAATTTACATTATGTCAAATTTGTCTATTATGCAAAAAAAAATTCATTTCAATCCAGAATTCTTATTCAATTCGTGATGGGTCGACGGAAAAATCTTGTAATCAACTCGTTTATTAATTCAGCGATTAATGGTCTCAAACATTAACGCGCTCGCTCCGCTCACGCGTTAAAATATTTCGACCATTAATCGCTGTCATTAATAAACTAGTTGATTAAATAACTATTTCCGTCGACCATAGAATGAAAGCTCATTTAACGCACTCAAAATCATCCATTGATGACCTATTTCAATGCATGATTTCTTATTAATGCATGATTGTCATGGCAACCGAACATAAAATATTCAGTCAGAGCATTATCGAGCTTGGTTGGAAATCAACTTCTGTCACAGAAGGGTATATTGACAACTCCATTTAAAATAAAATAGACTGCAGAAGAAATTTCAGGTGATACAAGTTGCTAAGTAGATAATACTTCAACCTCCACTTTCTCCACACGTTCCTTATGGGATATCATAGGTAATGATATAAATGCAAACTAAATGTAAACTATTCAGAATGCCACAACATGTCCCATATTCCCTCTATGAATTTTTCGAATTGTTCCGTAGGGAGCATAAATATTAATATATCGAAATGAACATAGAAATTCAAATTATGTCAAATTTGTCCATTATGCAAAATAAAAATTCATTTCTATCGAGAATTAATATTCAATTCGAGATGAGGTCGACGGAAAAATCTTGTAATCAACTCGTTTATTAATTCAGCGATTAATGGTCTCAAACATTAATATAAATATTTCGACCATTAATCGCTCTCATTAATAAACTAGTTGATTAAATAACCATTTTATACGCACAGTCTCTATTGAAAAATTATTTGACCGGTTCATTGAAAATAAATGTGAATGAAATACAAAATTTGGATTGGTGAATGTCGATACAAATCACGTATCAAATTGAAATCAATGAAAAATAAAATGATACTTAGCACTATCTATGTAGCGATGTTTCTATCTAAACAATATCCTCTTGGAATTTTATAAACTCGACACTAAACGGTTATTTTATTTATAACATTTATTCACTGAAAGTCTTCACATAATAATCACGAGATAGCTCTAGAAATGATTTGACCATTTTACGCCATTTATATCACATCATTTTGATTGTTTGTACACCTGTTTGCATTCTTCCCTGTAAATAAATGAATTATTCGTAGTCCATTTTGTGTAGAACACTACTATAGTACTATGTGCCTTCACATAAAGAATTTATTAATAATAAACTTGTTTTAAAGGAAAACCCAAATTATATGATAATTGTCTTTCATCGACTGGCTGCATTTAAGGTACACTTTACATCAAGATGGTACATGTGTAGATGCGCACAATGTTGATCGGAGAAGACACAATATACAGGTGTTTATTTAGTAGTATACATTGTACTTATAGTAAATCTATACACATTTCGCCGGTTATCGCATGCGCATGCGTCGTTCATGGTACTGACTTCTGAGACACCGAATCAAGACTCCTCTTTGCCAAGGGCGGTCATATATCTTGATTCTGGGGGGGGCCATTTTGTACAATTACATAAGGTGTCACAATAGTATCTACAGACACTGACGAGTGTAGATTCTGTGGGGAGGAGGAAGAAACTCCTATTCACCTGGTTACGGAATGCTATGCCATTGCAAGCCAAAGGAAAGAGTGCTTTGGACAAGAAACTTGTAGAAGTGGGGAGTTATCCTCCTTGAAGCCGTCCCAGATTCTGGATTTCATCAAATCTCTGGAACTGGAGGGCGAGCTGTAGGAGGCGCGATGATAACAGCTCTGTCAGGGGGCACAATAGACCTTAAGGTCGCAGTGAACTGTAACCCCTTTTTTACTATTACTAATAGTATCTAGTATTCCAGAATTTATTCTAAGTGCATTGCCACCTTTGGGGCCATGGGGGCCATGGCCCCCCCTTATGACCGCCCTTGCTCTTTGCACAGAACAAAGAACAACGGCTTGTCTTGCGCGCCGGCTACCTCGCATTGCGAGGTAGGTTACCATTGTTGAAAGAGAAAATCAACAATCTGGCATCGTCTCCTCAAAAGCTCCGTGAAATATCATAGGGAAGTTTAGGTTAGGTCATTGATCTACAATATTATGACCTAGATTAATGGAGTTATGTTAGTTTAGTGAACAAACAATTTTTTATGAGATATTTTTGGGATATCGAGGAAAAGATGATCAAGTAATTAGTGTTCACAAACTAACCTTCAGGAAAATCGAAGAAGGAACTTATTTTGGTGGAAAAAATATGGCTTTTCAATTGCACATATAATCTACAAAACAAGGTGTTCTTGTTAGGAAATATCTTGTTTGTAACATTCCTATTCAAATAGGGTTATTACTTGAGTATTTCCTAAATGTATCAACCCAATTTCAATCGAGAAATATGAACTTTGAGGTCTTTGCAGAGAATGGTATCAGGCACGTATTTGGCCCAATTTTTCAAATGGCTATATCTTTTTAACAGAGCCGAATTTGGGAAAATGGAAAAAAAGGTTCCCTTTAGCCTCAAGAAGCTATAACTAAAATTATGTAAAAGACTCACCCTGTAGGCCTGTATAGTAGTAGGTAGGTACATACATAGTTCGAAGCGTCTGGTAAAATCGAACGTAGTCCAACAGCTTGGCCCTCGAAAGCAAAAAACCTCACCTACATGTAGGATCATCATTGGAATTCCATTTAAAAAAGTGTTTTTACACCACGTTCATGATTCGCCCTAAGACACCAAATTTTCCTAGAAAGATGAAAACCAGAAACTTGTTTGGAAGAAATATTTTGCTGCTGAGTTACCCATCATCACGATTGCTACCTACCAATATCATGTAATGATTCGCCATACGTTCAATATTGCTAAATTTCCTCCGTCTCGAAACCGCTCACGAATAGAATCCATTTAGTGAGGGACTAAACTATCCCTGAGCTCCCACAAAGGCGATTGAATTGCTCCCTGTCCCTATCCCTTCTGTGCCCTGGTTCTCACATGGAACACGCCAACCGTACATTAGTTCTATCCGTCGTATTTTGTGGGTCCTTACCATTCTTCCTAATTCCAATACCATGTTCGGGAATTATTTGCCTTATCGGAGCAATAAGAGAGGATTTGAAGGTGAAGAACACCGTATTTGTTATTCGATTGATTGAGCTTTTGGGTTAAGTCATTATCAGTTCTTTAATGAGGATATCGAAGGGTGGATCATGCTTTATTGTAGTACATATTTCTTAGAGTAGAATTAGTCTGCATTCCAGTCCAGTTGTATAGTGTGGATGCCGTCCTTTATGGTGACAAAGTTGTGTATGCGCATTTCATAGTCCACATAGTCTCGGCACTCAGATTCTCGGAACTCTCTGCTTCCAGTGTGTTTTCGCCAAGTGAACGGTTCAAATTAATTATTCTGAATTTTCAAAATTCTGATGCCTTCTAAATTAATTTCTTCATACTGGGGAATTCCCATATGGAGTTGTCATCGTTTAGGTGCGAAAAGACCTCGAGTCAGCTGTGGATCGCATCATAAATATGTCGATTTTCATATAATTCATGACTTCACTGATTTACTTGATCGTGAATGATTCTGCTTCCGTTAATTGCTAGTTTTCTGCTTCCTTTTCGTGAATTCGGAAAATTTCAGTTTTTCCTGTGATTCGCAGTTTGTAGTGATTTCGATCCAATCGAATCACATTCATTCAAAACTTTCATTTGTGCGGATTATTTCGAACGAAAAAAACTGTTACCAGTTGCGTGGTTATTTTATAATACCACAAGGATAAGTTGATATTATTAAGATAATTTGACATTTTTAGCAACGGATTTTCACGTCAGCTTCATTCCATGCTCGTTTGTCGAGCTGGATCAATCTTTACACTGGAATACTAGTCATCGACAGGATCCTGTTGACTGTTTTGTTGATATAGGTAAGACTATATTTCTTCTGTTATTTCGGGTACATTTATCGTTATCCTTTCATTTGTGTTGGGTTTAAATTAATTTCATATATATATATATATATATATATATATATATATATATACATATATATATGACTAACGTTGAGTTCCGGGACATTTGCGATCAGCTAACCGCTAGTTCCAGGACTTTTGTATAGTTCCGGGACAGTCTTGGAAATGATATATGTCTAACGTTGACTTCCAGGACCCAAATGTTAGTTCCAAGACAGTCTTGGAAGTGATATATGACTAACGTTGACTTCCAGGACGGTCTCGGAATTGTAGTTTTCACAATATACCAATTGTTCTCCTCGTTGAAATGATCCGAATTACGTTTTCCTGTATCTCATTTATTCTCATTCGAATGTCCTGCATATCAGAAATAATGAATACCTACGCTACAAAAAACTATTTATCCATTTTGTTTTATAGGTCTTTATATTGTTCAGCGGAAGGCGGTGTTTTTTCATCAGTATCCTTGAGGTACAAACGAAAATTGTTCGGTTTCAAATACTTACTAATAAGTTACTAACGAAAAAAATTTTCTTTCATTTTCGAAATTGCGAGATCTAACTTCGCATGTAAAGGGTATCATTTTTTCATTGAAGGTTAGATTACAAACAAAATTTTTCATATTACAAATAGGTAGGTACTAACAAGTTACTTACGAACGAAATTTTCACATTTCCGAAAATGTGGGTGCAACATTCGCACTCTAGGAGTGCAATTTAGCCATTAAAGGTTAGGTTACAAACGAAAATTTTTGTGTTACAAATAGCTACTAACGTTGGACTTTCTGATCATATTTTTTTTTTCGAGAAAAATTTTGAGGTTTCAGATAGTCACTAATGAGTTACTAACGATTGCAAAAAAAATTTTCTTCATTTTCGAAAATGCGGGTTCTAACTTCGCATGTAAGGGGTGTCATTTTTTCATTGAAGGTTAGGTTACAAACAAAAATTTTCATGTTACAAATAGGTACTAAACGAATGAAATAAAAAATTTCTAGATTTCGGATTTCGTTCAATTCAGTTCAATTCATGTATACCAGTTCTATTTGGGAAAAGTTGGATTTTCTCTGAATTGCGTATGAACCATGAGTTTCGCATAGCTCATGTTTAAATTAAACGATCCGAATAGTTTTCTAGAAAATTTGACTAATCTCGAACTCTGCCTCTGCAAGGACTTTGATATCATCAGTAAGAAAAAAACGAACTATTGCTAGCATAAAATATATTTATAGGAATAAAAGTGATTAATGATGACAAAAACCCTACCCTTATATACCTCTTGAGGTCAGATATAGAACAAATTCCGAAAAATATGTCTTTCGGTTGTATTGATATTTCGATTGTCTCAGTAGATACATATTGTTATGGTTTAAAGAAAAAAAGTTTATTTATGAACCCAATAGTTCCATTATGTCATAAACTCCAGCAATATTCCTCCTCAGCAAAAACATAGGACAAATTTTAATAAATATGTATGTATTTTTATACCCATTTGTTTTTGGATGACCTCCGTATTATTTTCCTTGGACTGAAAATATGCGGGAATAGTGAGTACCTATATTATGTACAGACATTAAATGATGTTTTTCGGGACTTCTCGTGAAAATACGATCAAAATAAAAATATGTACATCTATTTAATGTTGTTTTTGGGGACTCCAGTTTCCCGCCAAATGTTCAATTACTACGTAACATAAGGATCTTTTTTCTTTGTCGTTTCTCGATGCAGACACATGTTTTCCATTTTTGGATAGGGTAGACGAATTTCAAGAATTTATACTCATAATGAAGAGCTAACTCCATCTTTTTTTTTCAATTACATGCTTCATTTGCAGAAGCATATGATATGATGATAACACAATTTCATTTGAATAAGGGTTTTCTGCCTTTAATAATTCAAAATGAAAATGAAACCAATATACATCTGAACAATATAGAAATATGTGAATCATTTTTAGGGATCTGTCAATATCTTATATTGAATATAGGTTATATGAATCATATAAATGACATATTACGAATTATTGTGAACTAAGTAGAAAAATGGAAATATGAACATAAACCAATGCGACTATGTGTGTCATGTCGCACAATACCAATTATAGAGTTATATGAAGTTATAATGAAAAAGGGTTACAATCAATTGCGACCTTAAGGTCAATTGTGCCCCACACAATACCTACTAACTTTCAAATCTCATATTCTTTATCACTTTGCTTTCTGAAAGATTTAATTCCATTCGAGCATATTCACTCCAGAATTCGGAGCTTCTAATTAAAAAAAAATATGTATGTCATTAACTCCAGCTATTGCTCGTCAGCAGAAATATGGGACAAATTCTAACAAATATGTAGGTATTTTTATATCCATTAGTTTTTGGATGACCTCCGTAATATATTCCTTGGACTAAAAATATACGATAATAGTAATAATAGTCTGTATTATGTACAGATCAATGATGTTTTTCCGGACTTCAGTTTCTTATACAGATTTTTTATAAATGATCGTAACATCGCAGTAGGTGTTGGAATGTTTTTTTGGGTTTCAGCTACGATCTTTCATCTCTATGAATCCATAGGATTTTATCTTCCTCATTAAGCAACGTGCTCGAGCCTATAGCCACCTACGAATCCTATACGATGTTTCGGTCATTTGTAAAGACCCTGTATAAGCGATGAGGTACGCGTACGCCACTTTCGGACTCGTGGAATTTTTCCCATAAAATTATCTTCTGATCTCAACTTCATGCCTGGACTTCGATATAATTATTGGAAAATGAATAAACAACTGATTGCATAAAAAACATAATAAAAATCGTAATGTTAAATTATGTCGAAAACCCTACCGTTACACCTCTAGAGCTCAAACATAGAAAAAGCTTTGATAAATATGTATTTCGTATCATTAAAAAAAATTCTAATACATCTGAATGATTAGTGTAGAAAAAAATCTTCTTCTCGTAAAAATACGATCAAAATGAAAATATGTACATCTATTTAATGTTGTTTTCGGGGACACCAGTTTCCCGCCAAATATTCAATTACTACGTAACATAAAGATCTTTTTTCTTTGTCGTTTCTCGATTCAGACACATGTTTTCCATTTTTGGATGGGGTTGACGAATTTCACGAATTTATACTCTTAATGAAAAGCTACCTCCATCCTTTTTATTTTAAATTACATGCTTCATTTGCAGAAGCATATTATATGAAGATATCACAATTTCATTTGAATAAGGGTTTTCTGCCTTTAATGATTCAAAGTGAAAATGAAACCAATATACATCTGAACAAGAAATATGTGAATCATTTTTAGGGATCTGTCAATATCTCATTTTGAATATAGGTTATATGAATCATATAAATGATATATTACGAATTATTGTGAACTAAGTAGAAAATATTGCGTGTTAGAGGCAAATTTCAAACAGAGTCAATAAACAAGTGCTACTTCCCAATTCGTATCTGTCAATTTTTTATAAAAACCTAATTTTTGACCGTCTGACTAAAAAAAAGTTTCTAGCTCCGGGATTGAACTCGGGACCTTCCGGTTAGTAGTAAAATTAACCAATCTGGTCTAGTGGCACCAGCTGGAAATAACGGATTATTAGGTGAACAACCCTTGCATTATTAAAACAATCTTTTGTTTTCCGAGGAGAAAATATGTTGAACTTAGAATATGGTTTAAGAACATTATTTCTAACTTGGGTAGGTATATCGATATTGAAATCAGCATGTTTCCAGAGTGAATAAAAATATACCTAGAAACACAATTATTCCAACCGATCCGTTTTCCCATTGCGTGGTGGAGGCAAATTTCAAACAGAGTCAATAAACAAGTGCTACTGCCCCATTCGTATGTGTTAATTTTTTATAAAAACTTAGTTTTCGACCGTCTGACTAAAAAAAAATTTTCTAGCTCTGGTATGAAATTGAACTCGGGACCTTCCGGTTAGTAGTGAAAATTACCAATCTGGTCTAGTGGTATAAGTTGGTAATGACAGATTATTAGGTGAACAACCCTTGCAATCCTTGCATTATTGAAACAAAAAACAATCTTTTGTTTTCCGAGGACAAAATATGTTGAATTAAGAATATAGTTTAATTAATAACATTATTTCTAACTTGATTATATCGATATGTAAATCATCATGTTTCCAGAGTGAATAAATATACCTACCTACCTATAGAAACACAATTATTCCAACCGATCCATTTTCTCATTGAGTGGTGGAGGCAAATTTCAAACAGAGTCGATTAAAAAGTGCTACGGCCTCATTCGTATCTGTCAATTTTTTATAAAAACTGAATTTCAGACCGTCTGACTAAAAAAAAAAATTTTTAGCTCCGGGATTGAACTCGGGACCTTCCGGTTAGTACCCCATCGAAAAATGGAAAACATGTGTCTGAATCGAGCAACGACAAAGAAAAAAGATCTTTATGTTAGGTAGTAAATGAACATTTGGCGGGAAACTGGTGTCCCCAAAAACAACATTAAATAGATGTACATATTTTCATTTTGATCGTATTTTTACGAGAAAAAGATTTTTTTCGACACTAAGCATTCAGATGTATAAGAATTTTTTTTAATGATACGAAAGACATATTTATCAAAGCTTTTTCTATGTTTGAGCTCTAGAGGTGTAACGGTAGGGTTTTCGACATAATTTATCATTACGATTTTTATGATGTTTTTTATGCAATCAGTTGTTTATTCATTTTCCAATAATTATATCGAAGTCCAGGCATGAAGTCGAGATCAGAAGATAATTTTATGGGAAAAATTCCACGAGTCCGAAAGTGGCGACCGGTCAAATTTTCTGAAAGTTTGGTATGTTGTTGTACCCGACTCAGTGACCAAAAGTGTCAATGGGTCCAACCCAATCCTATGGCTAGTTTTCCAAATACGGGGTGTTAAAGTTGAAAATTGTCCAGATTTTCGGATTTAATTTTTAATTATTAAGAGTCAGATTGGATTTCTGTGGCCGCGTGAAGTTAGCGAAAAGTTGGTTGAACAAATTCTGAAACCAAGCTCAATATTTAGTACTGAATTTGTTCTAATTTGTTCTGTATGAATCATCCCCAGCACCCTTATGGTTTTCGAGTTATTGGCATGTCTTTGATTTAGTGCTGACTTCACGCTCAGCACCAACATGTTCGAATTTGGAAAAAAATTTTATGCCAATAATTAGTCCCGAATTTGTTTCAATTTGTTCTGAAGAAAATTCTCCGATATCATTTTTCGTTAACGAGTTATTCACATTCGTAACATTCGGTGGTGACGTCACACCCAGCTCCAAAGCTTTTTGTTCTCTAAGAAATTCGAAGAAATTTTGATGCAAATATTTAGTACCCAATTTGTTCCAATCAGTAAAAGTTGTTTTGTTGAAATACCATTGTTAGGTTTCGAGTTATTAGCAATTGTTTTAAGCGAGCGTGAAGACTGAAGTTAGCGATAAAGTTTCAAATTATCACTTTTTTTTCAACATATATTGGTACTCAATTTGTTCCAATTTGTTCTGAAAAGAACGAATCAATTTCATTATTAGTTTTCCAGATATTAAGGATTTACGAAGATTTGATGACGTCACAATGGGTGTAGCGTGGAATCTCCATTCGAGTCTATTCCAGACCATACCACTGTCGGCAGTTTTGGCTCATACAAAGCCATCTGTAATTGGTCATAAATCAAACATGAAAAGAGCCGTTGTCTCTTTGATCATGCGCCGCACGCAGCCGCTCTTATCACGTTTGAATGCAGATTTGGATTCAGGACCAATTCGTTTCTTATTCTCGCTTATTAAATTGTTAGGAAATAATTATTTATATCAACAACTTCTAAATTCGTAATTTCCGTGATTTGGACTCGTTGAAATCCTCTTTATACGGAGACAATTTTTCAGATTGAAGCAAATTATTCAGTTAGATTAATCGTTTGTTATACAGGGCGAGTCTTCGACCTGAACATAAAAATTGCCTGGTTTTTTTCAAGAATAAATAAAATATAGATGGCGCATAGAATTCGTCTGGGTATTTAGGCATTCAAGAAGTGTGATTTATGACATTTATAAAAATGGCTTCGTACATTATACAACAACGTGTTGAAATTGTTGAATTATTTTATGAAAATAAGCGTGAATATCGATCTAGAGGATATTTGGTTTCAACAGGATGGCGCTACACCTCACTTTGCAAATGACAAAATTGTTTTTTAGACAAAATTTCCTGGACGAATTATCTCCAGAAACGGTATGAGTTAGCCAGTTGATCCGAATTTGATGTTTCAAATTGCGTGTTTTTTGTTTAAGAATGAATAAAATATAGATGGCGCACTGGGTACGTCTGGGTATTTTGACATTTGAGAAGTGTGATGTATGACATTAATAAAAATGGCTTCGTACACGATACAACGCGTTCAAATTGTTGAATTATTTTATGGACATCTGCGTTCTGTGGAGAGTGTTTTCGAAAAATTACGTGAATTTTATGGTTTACATAATCGTCCATCTTAAAGCACTTTTAGTCGAATTATTGAAGAATTTCAAGAGACCGATTTGGTGGAAGATCAAAAAAGTGAAAAATACAGTCACAGCGGTCGTTCACAAGGAAATATTTGGTTCGAGAAAATGTTGCAGAAGACCCTGAAATGTCCATTTGACGAATTTTTGTAGCCTGAATTAAGGAATATATTTGGTTTCAACAGAATGGCGCTACACCTCATTTTGCAACTCACACAATTGATTGTTCCTGGTTTGTCGCAAGAAAATTCACTGCTTCCCGAATCAACAGTGTCTTTAGGCAAGCAACTGGAACAATAATTAGTGGACAAACAGTTAAGTAGAAGAAGATTGCATGCTGTTAATTTGAGATCTAGACGACCAGCTAGACATCCTATATTGACGGCGCAGCAGCATGCGTGCAGATTGCAGTGGGCAAGAGAAGACAGAAACTGGAATTTTGAAAATTGCAGGCATTGTCTATTTACTGACGAATCAAGATAACGTTCATATACAAACATTGGACGCATATTGGTATGGAGGGAAAGAAATCAACGAAACAATGAGAGTTGCATACTTTAAAGCACATCTTTTGGAGCAGGATCAGTTTTTGTTTGTGGAGAAATATGTTTTGATGGCCGCAATGACTTATTAATTCTCATGAATGATAACATTGATAACGCTCGTCCCTATCGAGCGAGAATTGTAAATGACCGGATATAATATCATGGGATCACAAGAATGGATTGGCCACCTTATTCACCGGACATGAATTGTATTGAATATGTTTGGGCCAAAATGTCGGGGCGGTTAAACCAAATCTCTCGCCCTCCCCAAATATTAGAAAATTCAGCTAATAATTGCGGGCAATTTGATTAGCTATACCTACCGCAAGATTTTCCGAATATGTAATTTAACAAGGAGTCTGTCTAATAGTAAAAATACTCTGCGAAGAACCAGAGGAGGTCCTACTCGTTAATAATTTTGAAGTCTAATTGATTTTTCATTTTTTGATTTCTATAAATGAACCTTGTTTTCAAAGAATAATTGGACAATCCTGTTCTCCAACAGGTACACAGAAGTAGGTATTTAAAAAATTTTATGTCAAAACATCAGGTATGAACCTCTGGATATGAGCCACATATCTTGTACAGGTACTAACTGTAATGGTTCATGGTTGATATATTTCTTCTTATCAAATTTTCCGTTCTTTGAAGACGAATTTCTGCCTGTGTTATGTTTCCATTGCATACCGCAATTACCTGCTTTTTCATTGAATCTGCAGCTTTCTTCTTCGTATAAGGCATGATTATGAAAAAAAAAGTGTAGACTTATCGTTCGTTACTTACTTCGAACAAATTTGAGAGTTAATTACATATCGAATAATTCAAAGATCTGATTCACACGGATGTCATTCCAATGTGAAACTTATTATTCCCAATCTGATTTTGATTATTCCCAATTTGAATATGTTAGTTCCCAATTTGATTTTGATAGTTCCCAATTTGAAGTTGAAAAGGTATAGATTGAATGAGTTGGTGCTTATGAATATTCATTATAGTGTGAAAATTGATGAAAATGGAGTGGTCGACCAATTCGCTAGAAAAAAGAAGGATAAGTTTTTAACTGAAGGAAGTCATCATAATGAAATATTGTTTGAGTTTTCTCACTGTTTCATTTTTAATACCTGTTTATATGTTGTTGGCACTATGTTGAAATAAAACATTGAAAAACTCTATTTAGTTCCAATGAAAGCACACATCCACATTAATTTCATATTGATTCATCCTGTAAGTATTGTTTGGGAAATAAATATTTTTTTTAAAGTTTCTGTTTGAGTGAATAAAAATTGAATTCTGAAGCATATTTGAAAAATAGGTTTACCTAACCTAACCAGGAATATCTATATGCTGAATATTGTTTCAGAAGTAGGAAAAGGGTTACTGAATTCTTAAAAACAACAAATACTTGCTACAGAAAGCGACCCTCACAATTCCCGGCTCTTAAAAAGTCAATTGCCAAAATTTCAAAACCCCCCCGAAATTAATTCCTGGCTACGCCCTTGCTGAGTCCAAATAACGGAAACTACAAATTTAGAAATTCTTGATATAAATAATTATTTCCTAACAATTTAATAAGCGAGAATAAGAAACGAATTGGTCCTGAATCCATATCTGCATTCAAACGTGATGAGAGCGGCTGCCGCAGTGGTATGGTCCCGAATTGACTCGAATGGAGATTCCACGCTACACCTATTGTGACGTCATCAAATCTTCGTAAATCCTTAATATCTGGAAAACCAATAATGAAATTGATTCGTTCTTTTTAGAACAAATTGGAACAAATTGAGTACTATTATATGTTGAAAAAAAAAAAGATAATTTAAAACTTTATCGCTAACTTCACGCTCGCTTAAAACGTTAATAACTCGAAAACTAACAATGGTATTTCAACAAAACAACTTTTACTGATTGAAACAAATTGGGTACTAAATATTTGCATCAAAATTTCTTCGAATTTCTTAGAGAACAAAAAGCTTTGCAGCTGGGTGTGACGTCACCACCGAATGTTACGAATGTGAATAACTCGTTAACGAAAAATGATATCGGAGAATTTTCTTCAGAACAAATTGAAACAAATTCGGGACTAATTATTGGCATAAAAATTTTTTCCAAATTCGAACATGTTGGTGCTGAGCGTGAAGTCAGCACCAAATCAAAGACATGCCAATAACTCGAAAACCATAAGGGTGCTGGGGATGATTCATACAGAACAAATTAGAACAAATTCAGTACTAAATATTGAGCTCGGTTTCAGAATTTGTTCCAACAACGGCACCAACTTTTCGCTAACTTCACGCGGCCGATTTCTGTTGCATACACACGTTTACTACATGTTCTAGTAATGAAATTAGTGGATAAGTATGATTAAAAATATTTATATTTACAGGGCGATTCAGGAATATATGACGGTAGTTTTTTGCCTACCCAGCCTACCCGCTAGAACCGCCACTGCAGAAACGACAAAGAAAAAAGATCTTTATGTTACGTAGTAATTGAACATTTGGCGGGAAACTGGAGTCCCCGAAAACAACATTAAATAGATGTACATATTTTTATTTTGATCGTATTTTTACGAGAAGTCCCGGAAAACATCATTTAATGTCTGTACATAATATTGGTACTCACTATTCTCGCATATTTTCAGTCCAAGGAAAATAATACGGAGGTCATCCAAAAACACATGGATAAAAAAATACCTACATATTTATTAGAATTTGTCCTATGTTTTTGCTGAGGAGGAATATTGCTGGAGTTTATGACATAATTGAACTATTGGGTTCATAAATAAATGTTTTTTCTTTAAACCATAATAATATCTACTGAGTCAATCGAAATATCAATACAACCGAAAGACATATTTTTCGGAGTTTGTTCTGTATCTCACCTCAAGAGGTATGAGGGTAGGGTTTTTGTCATCATTAATCACTTTTATTCCTATAAATATATTTTTTATGCTAGCAATAGTTCATTCTTTTCTTACTGATGATATCAAAGTCCTTGCAGAGGCAGAGTTCGAGATTAGTCAAATTTTCTAGAAAACTATTCGGATCGTTTAATTTGAACATGAGCTATGCGAAACTCATGGTTTTCTAAATGTGAAAAACTCTTCTTTCATTCGTTAGTAACTATTTATAACCTTGAAATTTTTGTTTGTAACCATACCTCCAATAGAAAAATGACACCCTCAATATGCAAAGATAGCAATTTCCTGCGAAAAACAAAATACGATCAGAAAGTCCTACGTCAGTAACTTTTTGTAACAAAGAAATTGTCGTTTGTAACCTAACCTTCAATGAAAAAATGACAACCCTTACATTCGAAAATGCAGGAAAATTTTTTCGCAATCGTTAGTAACTCGATAGTAACTATTTGTTACATCAATTATTTTTTAACTCAAGGATATTGACAGAAGAACACCTTATATTGTGTTCTTCTGTCAGTGTTCTTGAGGTACCAACGAAAATTTGTATGTTACTATGTAACAAAAAGTTGGTGTTACGTGCAGTTACTAACGAGTTTCTAACGAATGAATGAAAAAATTTTCACATTTTCGAAAATGTAGATGCCCGTGAAGTTAATACCTAGCGGAATGCGGTATTTTTCTGTCAGTATCTTTGAGGTACGAACGAAAATTATGATGTTACAAATACTAACGAGTTACTAACAGATGAAATAAAAAAATTTTACATTTTCGAAAATGTGGATGCCCGTGAAGTTATCACCCAGCGGAATGCAATGTTTTTCTTTCATTATCCTTGAGGTACAAACAAAAATGTTCATGTTATAAGTAGTTACTAACGAGTTACTAACGAATTTTCGAAAATGTGGGTGCTTACTTCACCGACAAGCTAAAGATTTCAGTGAAGTCGGTAAAAAAAAGATTGCTGAAAAAGAAACTTATTCCTCAATATATTATTAAATCTTTTTTGACCCAATTATTCGAAAATTGAAATTAACGTTTAATCAATTGAATCTGTTCGAAGAGAATTTTTCCAATTTTATTATGTAAATGAATTTATTTTCAATTATGAAATCGATTCATTTTTGATTCAATGCTTATAATTTTTTTATAAACTGATTTGTCAAAAGTAAACGTTATAATTGAATGATGAATTTCATTTTCCATTCGATATCTCGTGCAAGGTGAATATACAGGATGACCATTTGAAAACGAAACAGACGAAATTACAGACGAAATAAATTTTTTCGATAGAAATGCTCGGACAGGTCGATTTCTGTTTCGAGGGGGACAACTTAAGATGTAGGTTACGGACGCATAGCGCTTCAACCCTTGCTACTACAACCCTCACCCCCAATTTTTGAATAGGGAAGATGGGGTGAGTGATACCTCATTTGAAAGGTATTTTTATACTGATTTCAGCACAGTAATTGTTTTTTCATTTTATGCATTAGTTCTTGAAATATTCTCAACTAAGTATTTGAAAATGAAGTGGTGTTTTCATGGCACCTGTAGTGTTTTTTTGTGAAAAATCGACATTTTGAGCTTCAAAACAACCATGACTGTGGCTTCCTTCCTTCAATCCACTGTCATAGAAATTCCTAATCAAAATGTCGATTTTTCACAAAAAAACACTACAAGTGCCATGAAAACACCAATTCATTTTCAAATACTTAGTTAAGAATATTTCGAGAACTAATGCATAAAATGAAAAAACAATTACTGTGCTGAAATCAGTATAAAAATACCTTTCAAATGAGGTATCACTCACCCCATCTCCCCTATTCAAAAATTAGGGGTGAGGGTTGTAGTAGCAAGGGTTGAAGCGCTATGCGTCCGTAACCTACATCTTAAGTTGTCCCCCTCGAAACAGAAATCGACCTGTTCGAGCATTTCTATCGAAAAAATTTATTTCGTCTGTAATCTCGTCTGTTTCGTTTTCAAATGGCCACCCTGTATAGAAGCTAGATACTTATTTCAATCAGAATTGATTCCAAATGAGAATGAAGATTATCTGTTGCGATAATAATTTTTTTAATAGGTACTCTATACTCCACTTTTAGTTATCGTGAGAAACTATGAATTTTTTGCACCCTAAAATGTTCGGTAATAATGTCAGTCTAGGAGTTTCAATGAGCAGCACCTAATTATTGAAAATGTTTTCAAAATGTTGAAATCTATGAAATAAACAAGTTGTGGGGAAGTGATCGGGTCATGAAAGAAACATGACATCGAAAAAGCAAGACCTTCTAAAAACGTTCCAACATTAAACAACATTTTTGGGATAGGTCTTGGAACTAGACATTAAATGCAAAAAATGATATACAAATTAAACAACAATGAGTATATCAGATTTGAATTGACTAAATGATTCTCAAACTTATATATGGCGAAATGAACCTATCTGCAATCATATGTACAAAATGTTCGCATATGTACAAAATGTCCCGGAACTCGACGTTAGTCATATATATATATATATATATATATATATATATATATATATATATATATATATATATATAAGTATGCCAAACTATAACTTCGGGGACATTTATCGTATATAGAAACATTTTATACTGTCCTCGAAATGATAGTTTTATGCACCATATATAGCAATATAAAATCTGTATAAACTTATATACTGTCCTCAAAGTTATAATTTCGTGCTCCATATAAAAATGTATATACTGTCCCCATAATAATACTTTGGTAAACAAATAAACTTTTTATACTGTCCTCGAAATCATACTTTTGTGAATCGTATAAAATCGTATAAATGTATATACTGTCCCCGAAGTTTTCGTATCGTGAAGGTGTTTTATCTCAAGGAAGGGTTGGCATTATATAGAAAGGTGAATTCTTATTGGTTTTATGCTTATATATATATATGTATTTGATTTAAATGATAATGAATGGATTTTATAATTAAATTTTCCTTGGAAGGAGGTCATGAAAAAAAGAATGGATTTTGATTGTCTAGTAAAATGGCATCGATCATTATTCTTAGGTTAAAAATGCATGTGTATGGTCTCTTTAGTACCCCTAAAATTTCAATATGATTGTCTGGATGTAACTACATATTTCGTGAATTGCAAGATCTGACTCATTTCTTCGACACTGCGATACTTCAACCGATGCACATAAAGGTCAATCGGGGCTATTCACTAAGCAAAGTTGTTATTGATAGTAACTGAATCGTCGTTATCCCATGTAATAAGCATGGGATAACGACGATTTACAGTTGCTATCCATAACAACTTTGCTTAGTGAATAGCCCCGAATATCTGTTATCTATACTTTTCTATTCTAATATTATAAAGAGGAAAGATTTGTATTTTTGTGTGTTTGATACGACTTGGCTCAAAAACTACTAGACTGATTTCAGAAATTCTTTCATCCTTAGAAAACTAAATTATCTCTGGCTATACTTTCCACCTACTATAACTTCAATAATTACAGAAAAATCAGACATAATCAGCTATTTTCACGTGCGCTGCAAAAACCGTAAGACTTACGTGGATACAATGACTGACGGAAATGTTCCTCTCAAATAGTTCTACAAAAAACTCCGCGATAGCATATATTATCTATCTCTCAAGATTCCCTTGCTGCCACCTGTTTATGGTAATCAGATGTTGCCCTTTACATTATACAATTAGTATGAGTACATCAAAAGATATGGCAGGTTAGAGTGATGAAGATGAAACCGCACGACCGGACCAAACTGAGTCTCCGTGCTAAGTGGACGGGTAGGAGAGGGCACCGAAGTGTGAGAGGGGGACATACATATCTATAAAAGAGTAGCCGCGTGGATCAACTTTCAGACACGCGACGATTTTATACACAGAATAAATGTTGTAGATGAACTTAGGGTAAACCCTAAGTTTATCGCAAAATTTTAATGAAACAAAGTTCTACCCGGATGAAGCTGGGACGGGCTGCTTGTTGATAATAAGTATGTAGAATACCTTTGAACGATAGATATCTACCTATGGGTAACGAATGTCATTTTTTAAACATTCGCGAATGCGAATGCAAATGTCTGCTACTGACATTCGCGAATGCGATTGCGAATGCGAATGTAGAAATTGGCGCCAATTGTCTATGGCTTGTCGTGCGTTCAGTTTGTGATTATTTAAACATAAAAAAGTTATATACAGGGTGAATCCTGTTGAACTGTACATGCTTCCCCCAGAGGTAGAGGACACTTAGCCGGTTCCAAAAATACCCCACATGTTGAGTCTTTAGTCACTCGTTTGGATTATACAGGGCGATTTCACGTTTTGGGTCATTTTCAAAATGCTGTATTGGACGAACGAATAATCACAAATCCACCAAATTTGGTACGTAGGAGGACTGTATCAATCCCCATATAGCTGAGTTAACAGATTATAAGTTTCTAGGACCGGACTCTATTTTTCTGATATTATCGGAATTTATAAAGAAAATCATCCTGTAGATGAAAAAGTCAATAAACCTGTCATGGCAGCTCAAACTACACTGAATACTCTTCAATAAAGAGTAATAAAATCACGTGGCACACCTACAGATTTAGAGAAAAAACATATTGAATATGCGTACTCGGAGATAAATTTTTTTTGGACGGCTTATTTCACAAAGAAAATCATACCCAGATGTATCAAAAGTTGACGACAGGAGAATATTATCAGTTTAAATCCTCTCGATATTCAAGTATTCCAATATTCAGGTAATTTGTGGGGTATTTTTGGAACCGGCTAAGTGTCCTCTATCTCTGTGGGAAGCATGTACAGTTCAACAGAATTCACCCTGTATAAAGACTGATGTTTCATAGTTTTTTTTCTCATATTCAAATTCGCAAAACATTCGCAGTAATTTTGTGGATGCGAATGCATATACGAATATCCAAACATATGCGAATATCCGCGAATGCGAATATTCGTTACAACTCTACTATGGACTATAATATTGATCACGTAAAGTGGAAAATTAATTAGTGATGGTCGATATTGAAGCGATTTATAAATGGATTTATAATTGTTACTATTATTGAGCATTGTCCATATCTATAAATGGTGTTAAAAATCCATATGTTTCATCAAGATTTGTGACATTCATAAATCACGTATGAGCGTAAAATCACTAGTAATTTATGGTTTATTAGACTTTAGTCTGAGTAGAGAATGTCTATTCATTCTGAAACGTCATCAATTTGTTCGTGGAACTTGAAATTGTGATTATTTCACGAATTATTATTTTCGAAAGTCGTCGGCAAAAATGAATATTCTACTCGCATGAAATGGCTATTATTCCGAGAACCAGAGAATATCAATAGAAAATTGATCAGAGAATGCTTTGAAATGTCATGTGAAAAGTCGGCAATTTGTGCGAGAAACTAAAAGTAGTGATCATTTGAAAAATAATTATTCAAAAGTATTATGGCACTTATCAGCCATTCCAATTTCTCTGTATATGATTTTTATTATACTGATAACTCTTCAGCTTGTATAGCTTGTGCGAGATAGGAGAATAAGTTGTATTCTGTGCAGGCACAACATTTTACGCACAACACGGTTAATTTTTGACTGTCTGACTAAAAAATTTTTCTCCTAGTTTTGGGTTTGAACTCGGACCTCCCTAGATCTAGATTAACGTCCGAACCTAGCGGCAAGCGGCACACTAATATGTCAAAGATGCCAACCTCAGTCAGGAAAATTATTGAATAATATTATTTCTATATTGACTATATCGACATGTGAATCTGAATCAGAATGTTTCCAGAGTCGATAAATATAAATAGAAACACAATAATTATTCCAATCGATCGATTTTCCAATTGCGTGGTGGCTGCAAATTTCAAACAGAGTCAACAAACAACGCCCAGCTTCAGTTACCATTGGCTCATTCCCCATATAAGAATTATTAGATTTATGATTACAGCTATTTGATATATAATTCATTCGATAGTCGAATTTTTTGACCGTCTGACAAAAAAAAATCCCAGACTTGGGATTGAACTTGGACCTCTCGTTTGGTAGTATGGTGTCCTTCCATCTAAGATAGTGGTAGTCGTGTATTATAACTAATAGATATTTTATTTGAATAGCAAATTCTATATAGGAGAACGTGAAATATCTTATAATTGATAGCTGAGTAACGACTCAAGTTGACGTGAATATACGGAATCCTAACATTACAGCTATTTGATATATAATTCATTCGAAGTAGAATTTTTTGTTCGTCTGACAAAAAAAAAAAGATTTTCAAACCTCGGGATTGAACTCGGACCTCCCGGTTATTGGTTTAACGTCCTACGTTCTAGGCTAGTCGCAGTCGTGTAACAACACTAATAGATTCGTTTGGATACCACATGTTATATAGGACAGGACGAAATATATTATAATTGATATATTAATTGATTGAATATAGATTTAGCGAAAAATGCATTGCGGTAATGAATCTATCTATCGGATTTCGAGGAGAAAATATGTTGAATTAGAGAAATTGTTGAAGTACTTATTGTATTATTTCCAAATTCAGTACCTATATCGATGTTGAATTCAGCAAGTTTCCAATTTCAATAAAAACAATTAGAAATACATTTCTTATTACAAATTCTTCGATGAATCTATGAATCCATTTTCTTATTGGCGTGGTTGCGGCGAGTGTTGCCGGGTTGAAAGCGGTTGGCATGACCAAAAAATAGTAGATTTAAAAATGAAACGGTAGATATGCCCTTAGACGATATAAAATAATGCCCTTACTCTATTTGAGCCGAAAATACAGCTGTACATAGAATCCGAAATAAGAGTAAAACAAAACCCTATTTCAAATTAACAAAAAACTATCAAACAATTTAATTGAGTGCATAATACAAAATAAAAGTAGATTCAAAATTGAAAGTTAGAGGTACTCATTCAGAATCAACTTCTCCGATTTTTTGTACATATGATTTGATAACAATTGTTGGTCAATTTTCAAATTGAAAGATTCACTCTCCATATTTTTTTTAAGTCATCACACGAACAATTCCCTACTATTTGTGAATAAATATTTTCTTCATTCAGTTTTCATTACGAACGCGGTCATAATACATATGTAGGTATTTGGTATTGTTGGATGTATGTAGTTTCAAAACAATAAAATGATTTGGAATAGTTATACATATCTACATTGGGAGTTATTTTCAAGAATCGTCTACAATATCATTTTAATAAATTTAATTAATCATATCGTGTACTATTTGGCGGTGGAAAATTACATGGAAAACGGTAGCTCATACAACAACAGTAGGTAATAGGTATATCTACGGCTAAAACGCTGGACTTGTAGTGGAGTAGGGGCGCAGGGCGCTAAACGGCCGTCGGCGCGTCGGCCATTATCAAAGAGAATATAAACAATAAACACACGTGTGCGGTTGGTATCTAGCAGCTGGCTTCGTTTGCGTGTGTTTTTTATTTAAAGGTCGTTCTGATACCGCATCTTCTATTTGAGACCACGAAAATATCATATCCTAGTGAATTTATTCCACTTTGTTAATTTGTGGACTTTCCGAATTCATTGAAATCAAATCGAACTAGGCAACTAGGTATACCAAATTGTCGTGTACGAACTTCGAAATCAATTTCGACAAGTACACGATATTGGAAATCGAATATGGAAAAAACTACACATCCCATGTTGGTTAAGATTTTCGTGCCATGTCATTTTTGTTTTGCGGTAATGTGCCGTTTTCAAGATGGTCACTTCGGAAATCTCATATTATCATAGCGATGGTTCAAAAAGAGCATATTAATTATTCATTGAACTGAATCTCGACATGATGACAATAGAATTTTGCGGAATGGGGTTGTTGCCAGGTTAAGAGAACTAATAATGTTTTAGACAAAATTTAGGATACCTACTAACTATCGGGTGGAAAATTTCAGTCAAAATCTGAATTTCAATAAGCTAAATGATTTTTATTTATCGTAAACGCGTTCTTATATACCAAGTTAGTTACAATTGATAGGGATGCTATTTGAACGGCAAGAATGGGCACTAAATATTTTGGAATCTTGAGCATTGTTCAGAATTTGTGCTTACATTCTTATTTTAAGTACAATTCGACAGTTTCAATCACGTGGTAGAACTCCCTCTTAGTACAAATAATAATTAATAAATATTTAACAATTCGTATTGGGTACATTACACCATTTTGTTTCATTGATCAAGAATTATACAAAATTAAGAACTGAAGTGAATGTAACAGATTTCCAATTGACGATGTGAGATTAGGAAATAATGAAAAAAATTTTGTAATGAAAATTTGTTATCAAATGATTCATCTTGATATTTCTAAATCAACTTCTTTCAAGCATAAGAGTAGTTCCATTGTTCTTATAACAAGTATCGAATAAATTGAGTATGTAGTTACATACACTCCATTCACTTTCATAAAGTAGGAGGCGGTTGGTCATGATTTAAGTTTAACAAATTCTCTTACTTAATATTGACGAAGGTTGGCACTCGTGAAAGTCAAATAATTCTGAGAGATGTTGCCGATGCTATTTTCTATTTTCTCTTTTTCAACTTTGTGAATGGATTTAGTCTCTGGTTTAACTCATTAACTGTGACACAACACAGGTTTCGTACTAGGTACTACTACATTTTCATACTGGAGTATTTCAAGTTGTGCAAAAAGGTATTTAAATGTCTTCTTTCTGTAGGCTTATTTCTTGAGAATTTTGAAAAGTGGGGAGTTCCACTGTTCGCTCATAAGTATTTCTGGTTGGGTTATTCGAGTTCATTTTTTTTCCGAATGAACTATCACAAAGTAAAACGGACTATTCTGACCATTATTTCAGTAAAATTCCAACACTCGATTCTTGATTTCCGTACAAGAAACTAGCATAACTGTCATAACTGAATCTTCCAACTATGTTAATATACGTGAAATATTTCTGGTATTAACAGAGAATAAACGAGTTTCTTCAACAGCGCCAGTTCTTGGGAATGATTGAATCCACATACCTAATATTTTCTCAAATTCATTATTTTTCCCAAAGTAAATGAACATTATGATACTACGATCTCTATGCAGGAACGACAACGTTGCGCATGTATCTGACAGGAAAATGACTATAACCTAACATTTTCAAAATATACACGGTGAAATGTGTCAGAATTTCATGGCCAACCGGGATAATTCATAAAATTGAATAGAGTATACCATAGACATATTATCCTAAGTCTATGGAGTATACCTAAAAAGTTGTGTGCCGTGAGATGTCACAGATAGTGTTCTGTGAAATTTCATTGCGCACAATCCATATTCGGTCTTTAATCAGTTAATAATAATTCTACTTTTGACTAAATTATATATCAAATAGCTGTAATGTTTGAATTCCATATATTCACGTGATCAACTAAAGCGGCATTCAGTTATTATATTTTGCCTTCTCCTATATAAAATTCCTATTCCAATGAAACTATTAGGTAAACAAAATGATTGCCACTAGCGTAAAAGTTAGGAACTAGGATACTTGTGTCCGGAAAATCCGAGTTCAATCCCGGGGCTTGGAAGAAAATTTTTTTAGTCGGACGTTCAAAAAATTCTACTATCGAATGAGATGTACATACGTATATTCACGTCAACTTGAGTCGTCACTCAGCTATTAATTATAAGATATTTCGACCTCTCCTATATAAAATATTTGCTATTCAGATGAATCTATTAGCAATTTAACATGATTACCAGTAGCCTAGAAGGAAAGAGACAATACTACCAACCGGGAAGTCCAAGTTCAAATCCGAGGCTGTACAAATTTTATTTTTAGTCAGACGGTCAAAAAATTACACTTCGAATGAATTATATAATCAAATATACTCCATTCACTTTCATAAAGTATCTCGATTAGCCATGATTAGGTAGTTCACTGGGTTTATCAAGTTCTTTCTTTTAAAACTGACGCAGGTTGGTAGTCGTGAAAATCAAGCGACATTGCCAAGTCTACTTTCTATTTAATCTTTTTTAGCTTTGTGAATGGAGTAAGTTCTTCTGAGTTTTAACTGTGACTCAGGTTTCGTAGAACTACTACATTTTCATACTGGAGTATTTCAAGTTGTGCAAAGAGGTATTCAAATGGCTTCTGTAGGTATTTCTTGAGAATTTTGAAAAGTGGAGAATTCCATAGGTTCGTCTGTTCCGTTCGTTTTTCTGGGTTATTCGAGTACTTTTATTCTTTTTCCGAATGAACTATCACAAAGTAACGAACTATTCTGTCCATTATTTTTCAGTAACATTTCAACACTCGTTTCTTGATTTCCGTTTAAGAATATAGCATAACTGAATCTTTTAACTAATTTCGTATTACGTGAAATATTTCCAGTTTTAACAGAGAAAAATTCTCTTCAGCATTCGCCAGATCTTTGAAATTACTGAATTCATATAATATATTCATTAATTTCCCAAAGTAAATGAACATTTTGATAAATACGTAATTACTATGATTTTTTAGCAGAAACGACAACGTTGTGGGCGTATCTGACAGTGGAATGACCATAACCTAACATTTTCAAAATATTCGCAGTGAAATTTGTCAGAATTTCATGGCAAACTTTATAAAAGTGAATGTTGAATTAGGAATATTGTTTAAGAATATTATTACAATTAGAAATACATTTATCATTACAAATTATTCGATGAATCTTCAGAATCTATGAATCAATTTTCCTATTGGCGTGGTTGCGGCCGGTGTTGTCGGGTTGAAAGCGGTTGACATGACCAAAAAAAGAGTGGATTGGAAAATAAAATGGTAGATATTTTATAAGTACAGCTGTACATAGAATCTGAAATAAGAGTAAAAGAAAACCCTATTTTCATTCAAAAAAAATATCAATTGATCT
The DNA here is from genome assembly GCA_910592335.1 of Adalia bipunctata. Classification (NCBI taxonomy): domain Eukaryota; kingdom Metazoa; phylum Arthropoda; class Insecta; order Coleoptera; family Coccinellidae; genus Adalia; species Adalia bipunctata. The sequence goes on from OU342950.1 coordinate 26,566,508, forward strand.
ATTGCATACCTAATACAAAAAAAAGATTCAAAATAGAAAGGTAGAGCCGGTAGAGGTACCTCCTATTCAGAATCAACGGGCTCAACGGCTCCGATTTTTTGTACATATGATATGATAACAATTATTCGTCAATTTTCAAATTGAAACATTCACTCTCCGCATATTTTTTTCAATTCATCAAAAGAACAATATTATTTGTGAATAAATATTTTCTTCATTTAGTTATCATTACGAACGCGGTAACAATACATAATTGGTTTTGTTTGATGTAGTGTCGAAACAAAAGAATAATTTGGAATAGTTATACATATACAGTATTGCACTATTGCGAAAGCTTGGTTAGAAAAAAGAGTAGTTCTTTTCCTGAAGTCTTGAGTCGTTAAACCCTTCATGTCAATATTGTTATACATATCTACATTGGAAGTTTCAACCATCGTCTACAATATCATGTTAATAATTTAATCATATCGTTATTATTAGCGGCAGAAAATTACGTGGGAGACGGTAGGTTTAAAACGGTATATCTGGGGCTGAAACGTTAGATCTGGCAACGCGCAGTGGGGGCAAACGGCCAGTATCAAACACGTGTGCGGAGTATTGCAGCATTTGCACTTTGCAGCTGCTTCGTTCGCATGTGTTTTTCATCATAACATAAGGTCGTACCGACAGTCGACACCGCATCTTTGATTTTACACGACGAAATTTCCTGGTGAATTTATTCCACTTTGAATTTGTGGACCTTCCGAATTCCAACTAGATATAAATAATTGTCTTTGTCTGGGTTCAATTTCGTCAGGTAAAAATTCGCGTTATTGCAAATTGAATATGGAAAAAACTACACATCGCTTATTGGTTAAGATTTTCGTACCATGTCATTTCTGTTCTGCGGTAATGTGCCGGTTTCAAGATGGGCACTTCGGAAATCTGATATTATGGCGATGGTTCCAAATGAGGCAAATGAGCATATCAATTATGTATTAATAACTATTCATTGAACTGAATATCGACATGATAATAATAGAACTTTGCGGAATGGAGTTATTGCAAGGTTATGAGAACTAAAAATGTTTTAGACAAAATTTATGAACTATCGGCAAATTTCAGTGAAAATCTGAATTTCAATACGCCTAATGATTTATATTTGTCGTAAACGGGTTCTTATATACCAAGTAACTTACATACAATGAGAAGAGAACACGTCATAGTAATTAAACCTTATCTAGAAGTGTAAACAAAATGTTCATTCAAGTTGTATGGCTCTAAATTTAACAGAAACTCTAAAGTCAGTTTCTTGAATTTTTTAATGAATCAACTGACTGAATTAATAATACTGGATGGGAATTGAAAATTTTCATACACATAAACTCAACGTTATTCTTGCTGAGAGTAAGCTTGATCAACGGATATAAGTAAAGGTGAATACAGACTATTCTGACGTGACGTGGTTACATGTGGGTCCACGTCAAAATGTGCGTGATATAAAAATGCAACACAACGTTCTGTGCGTTCACGTTCATATCAGTGGCGGCTCGTCGGGGTAGGCAAGGTAGGCGGCGCCTACCTTGGAAAATCTTTGGAGAAATTATAAAACGATTCATATATTTTTACGTATCAGATTCCTCTCTTCAATTATAATATGTTATCGAAGAATTTTTCATTCAAAAATCTCGCACGCGATTGTTATATTTTTCACCCTTTAGCTGGCGTTGTAGCCCTGCCACGACCATATTTCGCTTTCATTGTAACGGAAGGCGATCTATCCCAGCGCCTGCAATTCGATCACTACACGTCAGCCCTGCCGAGTGCCGCGGAATCTACCAATGAATCAGTAAAGGATGGAGACACTGGCGTATAGAGTGAAACATGCGAAATTGAGGCGCAGAGTAGGCGATGAGCTCGTCCGCCTTCGGCTACTTTCGAGAATGATCGCTCAGCGCGTCCGTTCCCGCACAGCGGTAGATTTGAAACGATTCATTTTCAAATTTCAGTTCGCACTTGTGTTTTATAATCCCTATTTTATTTGAAGACTATCCGAAACCATCAGAACCCGTTAATTACCTTCCTATATCTATTTACTTGTTTTAGTTTAGTTGGAACATTAGGTCGTATTTCCAAATTCTTGAGAAATGAATCCCATTCATGATTTTATTTGTTCCTTACTGGAAATTCCTTCTTCGCGGTCAAACGATAATATTCGCGAAGAAATTGTTACAATTGGCCGACCGACATAATCTCTTAGGGCCGGTTTTATAAAAGGCGAACCGAGGATTCAACCGTGCGCCAACTACCAGATAGTGAGGAATTTGGTTGTTGACGCAACGGTTGAATCCTCGGTTGGCCTTTATAATACCGGCCCTTAATCTTATAAAACCCCCGGAATACTCTAGATTTGAAATTTTCACGTTCTTTTAAAACCCATTGGTATTAAAGTCACCAGTGGTTGTGCGGTAGCTCTTTCGAACAGTCTTTATTTCTTTATTGAAATTCAATGAAAAATGTACGTTTGTCGTCGCTAGCACTTGTTTCGATAGAAAAAACTGTTTTGTTCGCTGCAGAAGGCGGATGATTTCATAGATCAAATAATCAATAAGTTCGATTTATTAAGATTGGCGTATTAATTCAATCTACAGGACATGAAAATTCGTAAGGGTGCATCTATAACAAAGCAGGGGGGGGGCTTTATAGTGAAAGGGTATTTCTTGATCATTTCATAAAAACATAATGCGAAATTTGTTTGTCGCCTAACCGCATCCAAACCTCACGAGCCGCCGCTGGTTCATATTAGATTAGGCCAATGTGAGCACTGCACGGTTCTGACGTGACGTGAAATCACGTCACGTCATAATAGTCTGTATTCACCTTAAGGTTGCATGTGTCTGATGCGCTGTGATGTATTGACTAAAGAAGTCATTGTTCTTTTACATGAAGAGAAGGCATTTAAATTTATATTTATAGTCCATCCAAGAATTATTGACATCAAGCAGGCCTTGGAATTCCAGTCGCAGCTTTAATTCTAGTTACGAAAAAGTAACTCTCGAATGAAATATTTTTGAATTAATTTTTTAAATGTAAATTAACGATCGAAGAAAAAATAGTTTGTATAATTCATGGGAAAAGCATATTCCCAAACTCCTGTGTTACCAGACTCGTCGCTACGCTCTTCGTCTGGTGATTATGACAGTCGTTTGGGAATATTATGCTTTACCCACTAATTATAGATACAATATAATATTTTGAGCGTCCTTTGTAAATTCAGTTTGTGGTCAATCATAGATTGTCAAATGTCAATGGATACGATTTCGAGACCGAATCCATTACTTGACCAAAGGCCATGCTAAGTGTCCGGTTCGCGCATATACCAAGACCAGAGATCAATTTCTACGATATCTGTCTCAAGTCTCGGTGCGAACTGACACCTTGACATATAATCTAGACATCGATCTCCGGTCTTGATCACCTGGCGAAAGCACCGAGTGATACGAGACCAGAAACAGGGACTGGAGACGGAATCCACTATTTGACCAAATAATTTCGTATTCGGCTTAGTTTGTCTATGGTGTTCGGTTCGCGCGGAGATCGACTTCTGCGGTATCTAACACTTGCCCTGGTCTCAGGCCTCACTGGTCTCAGTCTCCTGTCTCTGTCGCAGTGCGGACAGGCACCTTGAGGAAAGCTCATGGTTAAGAAGTGAATTCGGCCTACAGACTCTGTCTTTGCTCTCAGTCTTCGCGCGAACTGCAACCTAAGTTTTTTAGAACAAGTTTCTGGTTCGGAGAAAATGACGTCATCCGACTTTTCATGTGCTCACGTTATAAATGCATATACTGCTTTTCGTGTAGTATTCGGTAAAAAATAGCTGATAGCTATAAGTCACGCGGATGAGGTTTACCTGACGAGACGAAGTTTTATGTGAATCCTATTAAATAATAGCCATAATCAACCATTCCAAGTAAACCAAGAAAGTGTTCAGAAACTGAATAACTTATTGGATGGAAATAAAGTTCCATATGATCGAAATACGTGTCTCCAACAGTGGCGCACCCAGGGGGGTCTTTGTGGCTGCAGCCCCCCCCCAAAGCTACCAAAAGTTTCGATTTTTCGCAGTTCATTTCCAAACAAACTTCGAGCATTATTCAGTTCAGCCCCCCCATAACAAAATCAGCCCCCCCATAAAAAAATCCTGGGTGCGCCACTGGTCTCCAAACTTGTGAAATCATTTCACAAGTTTGGGGACAGTGATGCAAGTTTGGGGACATCAACTTCGGGGACATTTCAAGTCCCCAAACTTGAGTCACTGTCCCCAAACTTGTATTTGCTGTCCTCAAAAACTCATTTGCTGTCCCCGAAATGATAATGTCCCCAAACTTATAGTATGACATATCTTTAAATTTTGGGGACAGTCCCCAAAGTTGCATTTTGTCCCCGAAATGATAGTTTGACATATAATATGTCCCCAAAGTGATAGTTTGGCATACTTATATATATATATATATATGAAATTAATATATATATATATATATATATATATATATCGTGAAATTTATATATATATATATATACAGTCCACTAGCCCTATTTTTATTTTCATTCGGAAGATTATATTTCGAAAAATCAAACTTATATAATATTGAACCACACTTCAGTTGGTTAACTGAAACTCTACCCAACACAGTGTCACACTAAAACTTCTGCAGAGATCATCTACAATATGTTGATTATCTAGTTTCTAAGAAGTAAACACAACTAAAATAAAATATTGAATGATTGAACTGTTAAGCTGATCAAGTTTATTCTCAGACTTTCCTAAAACTCCTAAATCGTTATGCACACACAGGGGCATTCTCTCGGTGTCCTCTGAAAAATCTGGACGGGCTCAGAGATGACATTAAACATTTATTAGAATTCCGTCTTTGCAAGTGAGTTGTTTGTCGGGCGTACATAATATGTTGGTTCCAGACTGCAGGGCAGAGTCGACAGCTTTCATCCCTATCTTATATACGATGACCGCCTTTCAGCGTCTGCTGGAGAAAGGTAGATGCGGTTGCGTTGTTTTCGGAGAGGAAATTTTATTGTGTTTTCCGGACAGTATATTACGGCGTATCCGGTGGCTATGCCGGCGTTGTTTTGAATTCGAAATCATAATTTGGAGGATGGGACCGATGTGTTGGAGGAGTTTTGACAGTTTACGTTTTCGTTGTCCCTCACGGTCTGGTCCGTTCACTTTTAGCATTCGTTGAAGCTATTGCAACATCTTTAATTGTCTAGCTAAAAGTGGCTTACGTATAGATAGGTCCTCAGGTGTAATCGAATATTTTTCTGATAAATGAAATAATATTGGGTAATAGGACTTGTAACAACTTTTATTCCGTCACTATGCCAACGTTTCAAGGAAGTTCTCCTCTTTCTCAAGGCTAAAATTAATACAATACAATGAAGAAGAGAGAACCAACAGTCTGTACTATTACCTACCTAGTCAACTAATTAAAAGTTTTTGTCATCATATAATAAAATCATATAAGGTAGTACAATAGAAAATTCCAACACACGTAACATGACGCAATTCATTAAATAAGGTTAAATTATGGTTATGTACAAACATCATAGAATACAATCAAATAAACTAAAACTGCTAACATACAAAACAGATATAAACATCTTACAACAATTGACTGTATAAAATACTAAGACCCTGCACGTCCTCTCTATGATTGACTGTTTTGTTCTTTTTGATGAAAATCATCTCACTAATATTTCTGGTATATCTATTTTTTTCATAATCTAAAATCTTAACATCATCAAAATTGAACTTGTGTCCTGTCAATTGAGCATGAGTAGCTAAAGCTGTTTTATTATTATTAGTTAGGTTGCTACAATCATTTTTATGTTGTCTAATTCTCTCTTTAAGATATTGTTTAGTCTGTCCAACATATGATTTTTCACAACTAAAACAGGGAATCTGGTAAACTATCTCAACAGGCTGGGTGTTTCATCCTTTAACATCGTGAAGAATTTTTTTCCTCTGTCAATGTTGTAATATGCACAAGTACAATTAAAACTTTTAAAAATTTTGTTAATACTCTGAGATAATCCCGGAACAAACGGGAACTTATAATACCTAAGATTCGTTTCTTCTATAACATTATTATGAACTGAATCATTCATATGACCAACACCATTACACATTCTGTTAACTAAGTACCTGGGGTAGTTATTTTTATAAAGGATTTCTTTAACCTTGTTAAGATTTTGTTCGTGAAACTTTATATTACTCAATTTGGTGGCTCTAAAAATCAAATTTCTAATAACATTCAACTTTTGTTGCAAACTGTGATTACTGAAAAAATTAATACATCTTACAGGGTTGTAAGGTTTAATGTACCAATCGGAAGTCAGATTTGTATTTTCACGTATAATAACCGTGTCCAAAAATGGAAGTCGACCATCAGTTTCAATTTCTAGGGTGAATTTAATTTTGCTATGGAAAGAGTTGAAAACATCCAATGTATGTTGTACTTTATCATTAGGAACTAATATAATTGTGTCATCAACATAAAATTTAATTAATGGTGTTCTGAAGTCTAATTTGGCTTCAGCATAGCTGAACAGCTCCCACATTACCAACTCTGCAAGTGATGGACTTGCTGGGGCTCCCATAGGAGTGCCATCAAGCTGTTTATAATATTGCCCCTTGAAAACAAAATAGCTACTTTCGAAATAAGTTTTTAACAACAATAAAAAAGTTTTTCTATCAAGAACAGTGTAGGTCAGATAAAGGTAATGTAACTGCGATTATGAACAGAGAAGAGTATGACAGTGAGGTTGATAATATTTTGAGTGATCCAAATATGTATGAGAAACTCCAAAAGGATCCTACTACTAAGATCCAGAATAATGTTAATAAGGTAGTTAAGATGTTGAGAGAGTGTCAATTCATATCAAATAATGAATACAAGCATATGATTAGGCATAATAGCATTCCTCCTAAACTGTATTGTTTGAGGAAAGTCCATAAAACAACATTGAGTTTAAGACCAATTGTTAGTTGTATTGATGCACCATTTACCAATTTGGCTAAATACTTACACAGTAATCTTGTTGCCTTCTTATCAACTTCAACATACAGCATAAAAAACTCTTTTTCGTTGGTACAGTCCTTAGCTGATATCACAGTACCAGATGGTTACATTCTGGTCTCTTTAGATGTTGTGTCCCTATTTACCAATATCCCAATATCACTTGTGACCCAATTGGTTAGAAAACATTGGCAGGTTATTAGTTGCTACACTGTTCTTGATAGAGAAACTTTTTTATTGTTGTTAAAAACTTATTTCGAAAGTAGCTATTTTGTTTTCAAGGGGCAATATTATAAACAGCTTGATGGCACTCCTATGGGTGCCCCAGCAAGTCCATCACTTGCAGAGTTGGTAATGTGGGAGCTGTTCAGCTATGCTGAAGCCAAATTAGACTTCAGAACACCATTAATTAAATTTTATGTTGATGACACAATTATATTAGTTCCTAATGATAAAGTACAACATACATTGGATGTTTTCAACTCTTTCCATAGCAAAATTAAATTCACCCTAGAAATTGAAACTGATGGTCGACTTCCATTTTTGGACACGGTTATTATATACGTGAAAATACAAATCTGACTTCCGATTGGTACATTAAACCTTACAACTCTGGAAGATGTATTAATTTTTTCAGTAATCACAGTTTGCAACAAAAGTTGAATGTTATTAGAAATTTGATCTTTAGAGCCACCAAATTGAGTAATATAAAGTTTCACGAACAAAATCTTAACAAGGTTAAAGAAATCCTTTATAAAAATAACTACCCCAGATACTTAGTTAACAGAATGTGTAATGGTGTTGGTCATATGAATGATTCAGTTCATAATAATGTTATAGAAGAAACGAATCTTAGGTATTATAAGTTCCCGTTTGTTCCGGGATTATCTCAGAGTATTAACAAAATTTTTAAAAGTTTTAATTGTACTTGTGCATATTACAACATTGACGGAGGAAAAAAACTCTTCACGATGTTAAAGGATGAAACACCCAGCCTGTTGAGATCAAATTTAGTTTACCAGATTCCCTGTTTTAGTTGTGAAAAATCATATGTTGGACAGACTAAACAATATCTTAAAGAGAGAATTAGACAACATAAAAATGATTGTAGCAACCTAACTAATAATAATAAAACAGCTTTAGCTACTCATGCTCAATTGACAGGTCACAAGTTCAATTTTGATGATGTTAAGATTTTAGATTATGAAAAAAATAGATATACCAGAAATATTAGTGAGATGATTTTCATCAAAAAGAACAAAACAGTCAATCATAGAGAGGACGTGCAGGGTCTTAGTATTTTATACAGTCAATTGTTGTAAGATGTTTATATCTGTTTTGTATGTTAGCAGTTTTAGTTTATTTGATTGTATTCTATGATGTTTGTAAATAACCATATTTTACCTTATTTAATGAATTGCGTCATGTTACGTGTGTTGGAATTTTCTATTGTACTACCTTATATGATTTTATTATATGATGACAAAAACTTTTAATTAGTTGACTAGGTAGGTAATAGTACAGACTGTTGGTTCTCTCTTCTTTATTGTATTGTATTAATTTTAGCCTTGAGAAAGAGGAGAACTTCCTTGAAACGTTGGCATAGTGACGGAATAAAAGTTGTTACAAGTCCTATTACCCAATATTATTTCATTTATTTGTAAGAATGGACGATAACAATTCGCTTATTTTTCTGATAGTTTGTTTCAGCGGAATGAATGAGAATCTCAAGAAATATTGACATACTTGACAGCTATGGAAGAACCTCTGAGATTCGACGGAAGAGCGGCTTTCCTAAAATCAAGGGGTGTTATAACTTGAGAAAAAATAGTACATTGTTTACCGGGTAGGAAAAGCCATACATTCCTGGACGATCGTGAAGATTGCTGAGTCGAGGCGTAAGCCGAGACTTAGCAACACAGAGTCCAGGAATGTGGCTTTTCCTACGAGGTAAACATACTATTTTTCCGAAAATCGTTTGAAATTCGACAGATTTTAATGAATTTTGAAGAAAATCGCGAACTATTCGATTCATGAATAAATGGAGCTTTGAAATCCGGAATGGCATTGGTTGCGTTACTATGGACACGTATTAATGCTGAATGGTCAAATTTGACGAATATTAATTTAATTGCTGGTCTTTTCGAAGAAAAAACAGTGTAAAATGATGAGTGATGATGAAGTTCACATTTCTGGGACTCGTCCAGAGCAGTTTGAGGCAGTAAATACTGCTTCATTAGAATTATTGCCAAAGAAATCTAGAGAAAAGTACGAAAATGCTTATGTAGAACACTGACAACTGAAAGGAAATATCATTTCCTCACAGTAAGGAAATGGATATTTCCTAACAGTTGGGAAATCTTGACTTTTTCTTTGACAAATTTTGTTAGGAGCAAGTGTGGGAACGACCAGTCGCACTAGGGACTAGACTTAGTGTTTACTGATTCTCCAGGGAGAGGGATGGTGCCTAAATTAAATTCGAAATCAAACTTTGGACGTCTATTGGGACCAAAATGGAATAACGGTTTCACACACACTATCTATAATCCAATCACATCAAAATACTAAATTATCAAAATATCTGGTCAATTTATCTGGTCGAAATCATATTATCAGAACCAAATTAACTTATCAAAACCAAATAAAATCATCACATCAAATCCATATTTCAACGCAAAATTAAATTATCGAAACCGAATCAAATCATCAAAACAAATGCAAATTATAAAAGCACAAACAAATTATCAAAACTTGGGGGATTCCCAAAATAACCCAAAACCGAAACATGTAGTGATCTCAGAAAAAATACACATCAAAGTACCAAAAAACTTAGGGAGATTTCGGGACTCTGGACTTTGAAGATTTTTGACATTGCATGCAGCTTTCTGACAATACTCAAACAAGCCAAGCATACACAAAATTACTTGACCTTTCTCCGCCTAGCAGGTAATCCTAAGGATGACGAAAATATCCTGAAAGAAGAAAAACACCAAAAACAACACGTCACTAACTCGCTGTTCGCAGATCAATTTCACTCATGGTTAAATCGATAAGACGTGATCTGAATAATTCTAATTAATTTCAAAAACCTTTCACTTCCTTAAAAACGTATCCCTAGTACACTGAGAACCTTCCCGTTTAAGGCTTCTCCAGCTACTCCTCAACTTCCGATTCAAACTTAACTATTTCCGTTCCCGCTTTGACCGTACTTCCGAAAACTGAAGTACCCAAAAACCGAAATCGAGTCAACTGAAAACCTTCCCGTTTAAGGCTTCTCCAGCCAGGCACGGGCCGCGGATCCAGGACCGAATTTTTTTTTTTTTTTCGAATGCCAAAAGGTACTGGTATTTCAGGATGGAGATGGAGAAGTTTATAAAAAGGAAAAGTCTTAAAGTAACTCGAATTATCAGTTATCGTTTTGTTCAATCCTAAGTAAATAACACAAGAAAGATTAAAACGAATATATTATTTCACATTTTGAAAGTTTGAAGAGTTTCAATTTCAAAACAGGGGAATTCTTGAAATTACTTGGTACATCAAAAACAAGTTGTGGGTCTCTATGAAATAGTGAAACAAAAATAGGTGAACAGAAAAGTAAGTAAATCAGAGAAATGCAATGAAAAAAAATGAGATTCAAAAATTGCAACCCATTTGCACTAGTATGATATTAGAGGCATTAGACGGTGAGTTTTTGATTTTGCAAAACGATCAATTACATTTTTAGGTTCAACTGTTATGTCGTGATGAATGTGCAAAAGGACAAGTCCAACTAGTCTCTTCTGAACCATCGTTACCAACGACTTTAAACGCCGCAACAAAGAAAACGATCTCTCTGCACTGGCGTTGCTTAGCTTGCTAAAAAGGCTTGCGTAAGGCTTATGGTTTATTGCAGATTTGGATTCAACATGTCGCGAAACGCAAAAAGTTTGGGCTATGATTAAATGAAGAGGTTCGGAGGTTCGGAGGATATCGAAAATCCATGAAAAAAACACTTTTCTGTTTATATCTTCGGAACTGTTATTTAGAATGAACTGAATTTTGGTTTATTGGTTACTCTATTCATGGTGCATATTCCTCAATCAAAACTTATTCAATATCTCTCCTAGTATAAAAGTTACAGGGTAGTCGACTCATCAATACACGCTGAAACACAATAAAACCACTTTAAAAAGATATACGGTTCATATTTTCGAAAGGATCAATCATTTAAGGAACTAAAAGTATTCCTATTTTTTTAATAAAACGCGTCGTTTTCGAGTTATTTCCAATTTTACCTGGAGAAATTTGACGAAAAAATCATTAATTTCAAGAATAATCTGAATGCGTCTCTGAATTGAATATCATCGAAATTTATAATGTTGTCACAATATCTATTTATCAACTTTGTTGAGACTTAAATTCAAAAGATGGAAAACGTTGATGTAGAGATATTTAAGGTGGGCGTTCAATGTAGTGTGTTTTTATTTCAAGTTGCATTTGAAAATGGTGTCACTTTGAGAACTGAAATTTTGTGGGTGAACTCAGAAAGAATTGGAGTTCTTAATGAGATAATTGAGATTAATTGCATTTCAACAGTTCATTTTTTTTCTTTGAAAAATAGAAGAAAATGAGCCAACTCATGCTTCTGTTTTATTTCAAACGAAAGACCCATGAAAATAGTTCGACTTCCGATTGAAAGTGAATCTACAGATAATTTCATTCAGAAAAACAACTTGAAATACGGAATTGGCAGAGAATGGCCAAATTCGAATTTAAGCGGGAAAAAGTTCCTGCTTTACCCACATTTTCACTAATTTCATAGTTCAGCGAGTTTCGGATAGAGAGCGCCATAGTACATTTCATTCATAATTAGAGAGATATTCATAGAACTCATAGAGATTATGTAAGTTCTATGGAGATATTCCGTAAAATGCACGGTGGCGCCTCTATCGGTTGACTTTTGCTAGGCGCTTCAAACGGCGACCTTAATGAAATCCCACAAATGTGGGAGATAAAATTGACCAAGGAGCATTTAATACGCACAGTTTCTATTAAAAATTCATTGTTACCGGTCCATATTGAAGTTAAATGTCGATGAAATACAAAATTCGGATATGAATGATGAATATCGATATGAACTACGTATTAAATTGAAATCAATGAAGAATAAAATGATACCTACCTTATAATCTGTGGCGATGTTCATATCTAAACAATATCCTCTTGGAATTTTATAAACTCGACACGGTTAAAATTATATTAATTCACTTCACATAATGATCATATTAGAACAATAATTCACTGAATGTATTCAGAACTTCACATAATGTTCAGAGTTTGTAATAGTTAATAGTTGGCCTCCAAGGGTATTTGAGATAACCAATCCAGAGACAACCACACAATCCGTCGGTATTCGCTATACGCATGCGTGGAACGCATGCGGCAAAGTCGATTTATGATGGAAACGGCAGAATTCATAGATGAGAGAGAGAGAATTCATGGATATGTTTCTAGAGAAATCCTTGACCTCAATGAAAATATCAGCAAGCTGACAACATCTCCTTGAAATTTCTGTGCAAACATTCACAGAATCGATACAAAATAAATTCTGATGATCTGGTTGAAAAGTCTTTCTTCATGAGATTGTTTTGGAATTTCGAGGAGAATATGATTAAGTTATTAGTGTTTACAAACTAATCTGCAGAAAAATCGAAGAAGGAACTTATTTCGGTGTGAGAAATGTGGCTTTTTAGTTGCAGATATAATCCGATGAAACTTACTGTTTTTGTTGAAATTATCGTGTTTGTAACATTTTTATTCCCATAAGGTTAGTACTTGAGTATTCCCTAAATGTATAAACACAATTTCAATCGAGAAATTTGAACTTTGAATCAATTCCACTGTATCATTTCAGGAACGTATTGAGCCCAATTTTTTTTAAATGGCTCTATCTTTTTAACAGAGCCGAATTCGAAAAGATGGAAAATGAAAAAAAGACAAAATAAGGACACTTGCACCAATATGATTCGGCGGACATTTTCTATAGCAATCGACCCCATCACATATCATCAAGTTCATACATTAAAAATACCAACAGAGAAACCTTTTGCAACTAGTGTATCTGTTGAAGACCCGTCCTCTTAACTCGTAAATATCGAACAGAATAATCTCTTTTGATATTTCGTCGAGGCGTCTTCCGCCACGAAATTGGAGTCGGCCAAAATTGATGGCCCAATTTCTCGGAATTTATAATGCAAATAAAAATAATGAACATGCCGCCCTCGTATCGGATAAGTTTCACGAAACTCCCGTTGTCCGTGAACCTATGCAATATCCCGCTCGATTAGGGCCATTACTCAGGCAGCATCTGCCGCAAGTTGTGTTTGACAGGACAGCGATGAATAGGAATTGTACATAACAAATTAACATGACTGTTGTTCCTGAGAGGGTATCTTGTCAAGATCCCAGGAAAACCCTCGTCCAAGAAGCTGTTAAGTTAATATTAACCCGCTAGGGCTAAATATCAGCGATATAGTTGCAGGGGTGGACAGCAGACACCGAATGTTACTTGTGTTCATGCCGTATTGAAACATCAGTTGGTGGATTCAGCCTGGATATGAAGGGTCCTGACTGTTTCAACCTGCACAGGACTTGACGCAGCTAAACGGCGATGATAGAATACTATGGAAAAATGGAAAATAAAAAGAATTTTATACTTGACGAAGACACTGTTTATATTTCAATTATTTTTTGGTGAAACAAAGATAGTAGAGGAAAGTCACCAAATATGGAATACCATTTTGTTTTTGGGATATAAAGAAAAAACTTCATATTAATTAAATCAGTTTCATGTTTATACTAATCAATCATACATTTATATATTGTAGTAAGTAACAGCCTCTAATCAAATATATTAGTTATGTAATTGAAATCTAACACAAAAAACAAAATCACAAATGAGTAACCAATTATGGAATAGGAACCCATATATGGAATATCAGCTTAAATCAACTTAACAATAACAAAAATAAACATTAATATCTTTGAGATCAATTAAAAGAATATAACATATTGTGATAAATGAAAGAAGTTACATAATTACTTGCCAAAGTCACAGATCCAAGTATCAAACTCTAGACCAGCACGATCATAATGTGCCCAGAGCCCACACATCAAGCATATTCCATAATTAGACACCGACAACTGTTCATATTTGGATTTTTATACTAGTTCAAACTCGTCTAAATATTTTTTAAAGTCACAATATTTTAATGGCAAAAGATCACAAAATGGTGAAATAAACATAATACCGATATACTAAATAGTATAACACTTATTACCTTTTTACATTTTCTTCACGACAACAAAACAAAACACGCCTGCCACACGTAAAGCGTTTGCACAACTAACTCGATGGTGTGAGTACGAAAGTAAGTAGACCGAATGAAACAGAAGATGGTCGAATGTGCCGTTTATTACTTATAGTCTTGGGAAATTGAAGGTATTCCATATTGGGATACTATTTCATATTTGGTGACTTTCCTCTATATCAAATAGAAAAAAATTGAAATTTGTAGAAAAAAAACGAAGGGTTACAATATTTGCGAATGAATCTGTTAAAAATGTTCTTGTCCATCGCGATTATCTATATACTCTCCAATACGTCTTGGCATTGATGCAATAAGATGGTCTTTTTCTTCTTGAGGGATACTATTCCAAGCTACCTGTACATCATGTCATGTTCATCCAAGGACAGTCGAGATTCGTCAGAAAAGACAACCTGATGCCATTCGACATTCCAATGTTGTCGTTCTCTGCACCACTGTAATCGTTGCCGGCGAAGCTCAACCGTCAGAGGTAACACAAGATGGGGTCGATAATGCTGCAGTTCAAAAGACCTTATCCAGCGGTAAACCGTTCAGACAGTTACAGGATGGCCTTGTTCTCTTAACCACTCATCAGCCAAAGATCGAGTTGTCGCAAATCGGTCTCTGATAGCCATAATTAAGTCTTAAACGTCGATCTTGAACTTCATTTGTGCCTGCGATAAATTCCACCTACACGTGCTCTAGCATTTCATCAACAACCAATTTTGGATATATGATATATTGTTTATCCTGATTACTCCTAGGTCTCCTGAGGAGACCCCTCTGAAACTACAAGCTTCGAAGCTTGTAACTAGTGCCGAGTTCGGAGTAAGCAGTTGTGTTCTGTGTAGGCTTTGTTACTGTGTCCTTACGCCACCTTAGGCACAGCACTGTTAATTTTTGACCCAACAGTGAAATAGTGGTCCCTACCGAGACTAGAAAATTTCTTTCCTAGCTCGGGATTGAACTCAGACTTGTCGGGTCCTAATCCAATGTCCTAACCACTGGACCAAGAGCACTCATCTTCTCGAACATCTGGTTTGTTGTAAAATTCAGACAATCTGCAAAAAACGAATACAATATTTGAGTAACGAAAAATGTTCATATGAAAAAACCTTCACGATTTCTTTCCCTAATTTAAACGTTTACTCCTCGCTATACTAGGTATATATGTTTAAAAAAAAATTAAAATTTGAACAGCTCCTTCTGGGTGTAGCAGTTTCTCTGTCAATATATTTAGACTTCATGAATCTACAGTTGACAAAAATGTACAAGTCAAAGACTCACCTTGTATTTTGGTTGAATCTTCAACTGTTGACTCCTCTCATCAAACGAAACACTTTTTCTCTATACCATTTTTCAAATTTCCGTTTCGTTTGAAAGATTTGGGGTGTCGAAAATCCATGAAAAAAACACTTTTCTTTCCATTTCTTCGGCACCGTCAATTCAAATGAACTATTCTATTCATGGTGCATATTTTTTTAACAACACTTCTTCATATTTTCTCCTCATATAGAATTTACAGCGGAGCCGACTCAAAAATCCACGCAAAAATATTTTAAAACTAGGTCTTCAGATAATCTTAACAATATAGCTCTCGAAAAGATTTCCTCCATGTTTGTTTGGAGTTCGTAGCGCCTCAAACGTTAGTTCGCTATACGTAACACAGATCAGAGATGATATCAAGGCTATATCTTTTCAACACAGGAAACAATTCAGGAAAATGAAAAAAGGTTCTTTTTAGCTCAAGAATCTACATTCAAAATATATGTACAAGTCAAAGACTCACTCTGTATATTTATGAATAAAAATTGTAGTTCACAATAGATCGACTGAAACTTCCTTCGCCTGTCATGACGCGTTCATTGTGAACCCACCCTGATCAGAACATTCTGGAGTCGTACGAGACAGGGACGTGCGTTAAAGGAAAATCCTGCGAGGAGGGGTCAGGGGAAAATGCGAAAGTAAAATTGCGGTTAATTAACGCGGCTTAAAAAAGGCGACCGGCGTTCTGCCCATCTTTTTTCATCACTCGAAAGATCACAGAAATTTGTTTCAGCTCGAGAGGCACGATTTTTCCGGTTTCCAACTGGGTATTTCAATTTCATTGAGGCCACCCCGTTTTTTGGCGAATTGGGTCAGAGAGGGGTAAACATTGGGTACGAGTGGATTTTTGCGGGGTTCAAAGTTAGCACGAGTGTCGAGAATGGAGATTGTTGAGGCTTGGGTCTTTTAATACTGTCCGGTGATTTTTGAAATGGGGAATTTTGGTTTTAGAAGTCAGCAGAGGGTTAAGTTGAAGGTTTTATATACCATTCATATTACGAAAGAAATTCACGCTCTTTTATTATGGGTAGAAATGTAAGAGAAATTAATGAATAGCTAATTTGGACAGGATTCATTCGAGAAAGACTTTCAACCAAGTGCAAAACTCGTAATTGCTTTATTTCCACTTGTGGTATCTTGCGAATCAACTGAAGCATTTACAGAAAGAGTTCGAGTGGTCTCCCATAAGTTTTTTTGGAAACTGCAGCATCATGGACATGGGTTCGAATGTTCCAGTGTTCAGAAGCTTTCGTCTCTTTAGATGGTTCAGGCTAGTTCATAGGAAGAATTAATGAATACCGAAAAAAATTGAAGAGTACAGTGTACATGAACTGAAATTTGACTGCATTCTTCGGATATTCTTTCCTTGGGTCCTGTTATACAGAGTGTAACAGCCAAATGGAATAAATTCGATTACGAATAAATGAGGGGGCGTTAGGAAAAACGCTCGGATACGTCGATTTGTAATTTTGAATGTGCATATTTTTCAAGAAAATAATATTATATAGGGTGTTCCATGTGACCGTGGCCAAAACCAAATTTCTTATTTCAAATACAACCCCCTGTATATTATTTATTTTTTGGATTTTTCAGAAAATTCTCGACATAATTCATGTACAATGAACTATACCTTTCTTCAACTTTTTCGAAAATATTGTGTGTTTTCAGATTTTTTATCTAGATCAACATTTTAACTGAAAATTATTTCATTTCACAAATTCAATACATTACACTCAATATTTATTTCCCATTCACCTCTTGATATGAGGAAAGTAAGCAAAAACCATTACTGAGAAGAAATTATAAAAAAACAAAAACAGATTTGTTTATTCTCCTAGCCTTAGTAACACGTTGTCTGTTTGATGACAATAAGTGATCAGTGTAAGTGCTATTGTCTTTTGAATTCGATAACTGTACGTTATAATATTAGAAAAATGGTTCATTTAACAGAAATGCACAAAATAACCATTCTTCAAATGATTGGTTATGGAGATTACAAACGGACACAAATGGAAGTTTCTCGCTTATTTCACGAAAAATTCCCAAATTTGCCGGCTATTTCCCAAGTAACAATTAGCAAAATAGAAAAGCCGTTTCGAGAGCTTGGTCATGTAAGACAAATAAAGAAATTGCTGCCAATGCAGTAAGTGATGATACAAAATTGGATATTATGCTTGAGTTTCAAGAAAGCCCACATAATTCTGTTCGAAAAGAAGCCCCGCTGTTCACCGTCAGCCACACGTCAAAATTTCGAATATTAAAGGAAAGTTAGATGCCTCCCTATAGAATGATGGCAACTCAGGAGCTCAGATTTCGAAAGGAGAACGCATTTTTGTGAGCAAATGATGGCAATGTTAGATAACAATGTGATCCAATCAGAAAATGTTCTGTTTTCTGATGAGAGTACATTTACACTACACGGTCATGTTAATCGTCAAAATTGCCGCTATTGGTCTGATGAGAATCGTCACTGGATAAGAGAAGAACATACGCAATATCCTGAAAATGTTAATGTTTGGGCAGGAATTGTTGGAAATCATATCGTAGGTCCCTTTTTCATTGACGGCAACTTGAATGGAGAAAAATATTCAGAACTACTCCAAAATAATGTCGTACCAGATTTGATAAATTTATATCCTGATCCAGCAAATCCACAAGTTCCTGCTAATATAATATGGTTTCAGCAAGATGGAGCACCGCCCCATTACCGAAATGTTCGGCAGTACTTGAACCAAATTTTCCCAAATCGATGGATAGGGAGGCGCGGATCGATAGAATGGCCAGCACGATCTCCTGATCTGACACCATTAGACTTCTTTCTGTGGGGATACGTCAAAAGTATTGTATACGAAACGAAACTTTTAAACTTAGACGACCTTAAAAACCGAATCACGCTTGCGATTAGATCAGTCACGCCTGAAACCGAAATGTTGAGTAACGTTAGAAGACAATTATTTTACACCAGATTAGCATGTTGCCAAGACGTTCGCGGCGAGCATTTTAAACATTTCCTACATTGACATTAATGTTCGTTTTTGTTTTTTCTAATATTTAAGAAATAATCAGTATTAGGTACTCAAAGTGTAATGTAGTGAATGTAAGTGAATTTGTGAAATAAAATAATTGTTATTTAAAACGTTGATTTTTGCAATGAATCTGAAAACACTTAATACTTCCGAAATAGTTGAAGATAGTTATGGGACATTTTGCATGAATTGTGTCTGGAATTCTCTGAAGAATCCAAAAAATAAATAATATACTTGGGCTTGCATTTGAAATAAGAAAGTTGGTATTGGCCACAGTCACAGGGAACACCCTATATAATATTATTATTTGAAGAATATGCGCATTCAAAATTACAAATCGACGTGTCCGAGTGTTTTTCTGAACACGCCCTCATTTATTCGTTATCGAATTTATTCCATTTGGCTGTTACACTCTGTATGTATATTCAACTGGAATTTGGCAGACCTTGAATTTCAAATTTCCCCAGAGAAATGAGTCAAGAAAACATCAGAAAACCAACCAAGCTGAAGGTGTTCAATTTATTTCTAAGGTTATGGTATCGTGTGATGTAGGTACGCCTTCTCAAAATAGAAAATTTGACTGGTGTCTCAGAACTTACACAAAACGTGTAAAGCGTTGTTGAAATCATGCAATATTTTTCAATGAGTTATGAATTTTAATCAAGTATCATTCGATTCAATCCTGAGTTTCTCCAGAAACTTTCTTAATTTCCTACGTTATTCAAAGAGGGGACTTGGTATCACTTACAAAGTAGCGTTCCAGTTCTCACCGTAACTTCGTAATTGGGCGTCGCAAACTCCTATTCAAGGTCCAAAGCTTGATTGAAAATTGAATCGTTTATCTGTATATTGATATACCAGTCAAACTCACCACAGATCTTCGAGATCCTTCGAGATTATGAACACATAGTCACTATAAATAATTCAATCAGTCATAACTCGGAAATCTAAATATTCGGGAACTTGGAGTTTCATTAATTTAACACAAGGTGGATTCATCTCTAAAAGGTTTTCGGAGAGGGATTCAGGACCGACGTCAATATATTTTGGAATTATTCAAATTCTCGACTGATTGATTTTCCATGAATGAAATATGTGATATACTAACAGACAAAGAAACTGCGACACCCAGAAGGAGCTGGTAAAATATAAACTGCTCCACAAGAGTTAGGCATATCGTATTCAATCGTTTTTAAAAGTATGTATTCTTCGAGAAAATCGCTGTAAAATCATCTAAAACTCAATAACAACTTGAATCGATCCAATAAAGATCAGTATGAGACATTCCGTCAATCTGGTCGCCTTTTTTCTGGTTCTGCTTCATGAATGTTCTTATTTTGAAATGAAGTCAGTTTATCAACGGCTTCGATTTGAAACGAGTTTTCTGAAAATGCCAAGACGTAAATTAATAAACGAGGCTAATAGGTCTATCGGAATGCTACAGGGTGGCCTAACTCAGGTTGTTGTAGCGGAAAGGCTCCAAGTCAGTCAAAGTGTGATATCTCGACTTTGCAATAGGTTCAGGGAGACAGGTTCCGTGTTGAAAATACCAAGGCTTGGTGGGCGACGAAAAACAACACCTGCTCAGGATCGTTTCATCACCGTTTCGGCGAGAAGAAACCCTACATCTACGTATAGAATGCTACGGAATACTCTTCAAAATGCAGATGGGGTCCAAGTTTCCATCAAAACCATCAGACGACGTTTGAGAGAGGTGAATCTAAGTTCTAGACATCCATTAAGAGGAGTTCCATTAACACGTGACCATAAGCGTCAAAGACTGGAATGGGCAAGGCAACATATCAATTGGAACGATCAATGGCGTAGTGTCCTTTTCTCTGATGAATCCAGATAAGGACGATTTTCAGATTCTCGAAGAATCAGGGTATGGACAATCCCACGCATACCCCGTAATCGTCGCTATGTCCAAGAAGTCCATCCATTCCGAGGGGGTAGAGTTATGGTATGGGCCTGGATATGTTTCAACGGGCGCACAGATCTACACATTTGTCCTGGGAATATGACCGCCTTACACTATAGAGAGCATGTCAATGACAATGTTGTGCCAAATTTTCACGCTGCTATTGGTGAAACTTTTCAATTTCTAGACGATAACGCTAGACCGCACCGTGCAGCCATAGTTGAGAATGCGCGCGAAGAGCTTGGTATGCCACATTTACCAATACCTCCGCACTCACCAGATTTGAATGGCACCGAATTCCTCAAGAAATATTCAACAGTCTCGTGTATACTACACACGAGACTGTTGAATATTTCTCCCTCGTGTGAAGTATGCAAAGAACATGTCAAGCTGTTAGTGATGCCCGTGGAGGCCATACATTGTATTGATAGTCTTAAAATGCTTGAATTCTATGGGAATAAAATTTCGTTATTTCACTCGATTTTTCTTAACCACGTATACGGTGCAGACCTACAGGCTGAAACTAATTTGCAACTTGAAATCATATTAATATGAATTTTCATCACAAAAATCTCATTTTAACTATATTTTTTTGCAATTTGAGTCAATATCCCTAACTCATGTGGAGCAGTTTAGATAGTATAGCAAGTAGTAAATGACTTAAATTTGGAGAAAAAATCGTGAAGGTTTTTTCATGTAAACATTTTTTGTTACTTAAATACTGTAGTCGTTTTTTGCAAATTTTTTTAATTTTACAACAAACCAGCTGTTCTAGGTGATCTGAAGTCGATGTTTAGTTGCTGTTAAAATGCCTAGAGCACGTGCACGCGGAATTTATCGCTAGCTAAGTGAATTTGAGAGAGGTCGAATTATTGGTCTACGAGAGGCGGGGTTGCCATTTCGAGAAATCGCTAACCGAACGAACAGAAATCCAACTACTGTTATGAGATGTTGTCAAGCGTGGTTTGATAATGAAGTTCAAGTTCAACGTTTGGGACTTATGGCCTTCAGAGTTCGATTTGCGATTACTCGATCTTTGGCTGATGAGTGGTTTGGAGAACAAGTTCATCCTGTAACTGTCCGAAAGGTTTACTGCCGGATAAGGATAAGGACTGCAGCATTATCGACCTCATCATGTTTTACTTCTGAGGGTTGAGCATCGCCGGCAACGCTTACAGTGGTGCAGAGAACGTCAACATTGGAATGTAAAATAGCATCAGGTCGTCTATTCTGATGAATCTCGATTCTCCATGGGTGCACATATGGCCGAAGAAGGGTTAGACGACGACAGGGTGAAAGACGTGAACCTCAGTTTGATGTTGAGCGTCATGTACGCCGGACAGTATAGGCCTTATGGTATGGGGTGCTATTGCACATGCAAGTAGGTCACCTTTAGTCTTTATTGGAGGTAACATGACAGCGCTGCGTTTCCTTCAAGAAATAGTGGAGCCATATCTTCTTCCTCACCTTAACCGGCCCGAGAATCGAATATTCCAGCAAGATAATGCACGACCTCATGTTGCCAGAATTACTTTAAACTTTTGTGAGTGTCCCATGTAAATCATTTGCCATGGCCGGCAAGATACCCCGATCATTCGCCCATAGAGCATGTTTGGTACATCCTGGGTAGAAGGCTTGGAAATTTACCCCAGCCTCCTCGGACTTTGGAGGCTCTGAGATAGTTTTCCCCAAGAAGAAATAGACCATATTATTGCATCAATGCCAAGACCTGTTGGGGAGTGTATAGAAAACCGCGGTGGACAAACACATTTTTAACAAATTAAAAAAAAAATTGTAACCCTTGGTTTTTTTTCCAAATTTCAATAATTTACTCCTTGTTATACTATTCATGTTTTACCAAAAAAAATTTGAAATTTAAATAGCTCCTGGGTGTGTTGCGGTTTCTTTGTTGGTTAATACAGTTATTCGTGTTATAAGGAGTGAAAACTGGTAGTTAACCTTATCGTCTATCACAGGGCGTTTTATTAATTCCACCCTTTCCGTCCCTGATCGAGTACGAACCTGTTCCAACCCCAGCAACCACAAAGATCCAAGTTTCAACCACTTAATCGCGGTAAAGTTCGGATTAGTCGAATAAATCATATGCACAAATTCGGAAATTGTTCGAATACAGATCCGGAAAAGACGCTCTAGAGATATCAGTTTTGAGTTCAGGAAGTTATTGTTTCAATTCAGAATACAATCCGTAATTAATGATCGTTGTCGCTGCAGAATTCAACTCTAAGTTCCGCCTACGTCTGTAGATTTATTAGGTTAGATCGCAAAGTTTTATGCGAGCAGAACAAATGAACGAGGCTTGAAGTTGAGATAAAGGGAAAACAGAATAATCAGCAGATAGAATACCTCTGCTTGACCTTCTTGTGTCAGATGAATCTATGAAATTAGAGAAGTGGTTGTCACGTTTCTATTTTACCGTTCCACTATCTGCCACGACGTCATATACAGGGTGAATCCGGAGTGGACCGTCAGATTATTGGAGAAGATTATACTAGCCAAGGCAGTTTCGAAACGATGTTTGGTTTATGGTTGGGTTCCTCTATTGAGAGTCTACCGGGTGAGTTGTCTGATTCGACCGATTTTTCATTCATTTATGAATCTGGAATGGCTCAATCAATATTGATGAAATGTTAACTGTAGAACAACAATATTGTCTAATTTCAATAATTTCAACACTTTTTCAAAAATTCAGGCCGGGAATTATAATAAGTTCAGATTAAATCTGCAGGTTGAAAAACCCTGTAGATTCCGTTTTCAAAAATTCGCTTCAGATTCTACCATAGGTTTACAATACTGTAACATTTTAATTTTTTTTGCACACGTCCAGTTTTCCTAGAAAAAATTTTTGAAGATGAACAATATCGTTATTGCGCTCCAAGGAAGTGAGGATATTCTGAATTGAATAGTGAAGCTGTATCGTCCAATGATACAAAGCTCTTCCTGGGTCCTATTGTCCTAAAGTAACTTAATTTAAATTGAGATTTGAGTTTCATGGAAAATTTTCAATTCGATTAAAAATGTTTTTCATACATTCGGAAAAGCTTTGTATCATTGGACGATACAGTTTTACTATCCAGTTCAGAATATCCTCACTTCCTTGGAGCGAAGTAACGATATTGTTTTTCTCCAAAACTGGACGTGTGCCAAAAAAAATAAAACCACCACAGTAATGTAAACTTATGGTAGAATCTGAAGCAGGTAGCGAATTTTTGAAAACGGAATGTACAGGGTGTTTTGTTGACCTGCAAATTTAATCTAAACTTATTATAATAAATTCCAACCCTGAAATTTTGGAAAAGCCTTGAAATTATTGAGACTAGACAATCATATTGTTCTACACTCAACATTTCATCAATATTGATCGAGCCATACCAAAGTAATGAATAAAAGAAAATTCAGTCGAATCGGACAAATCACCCTGCAGACTTTCAATAAAGGCCCCCAGCCATAAACCATACATTGTTTCGAAACTGCCTCGACTATTGTGATCTCCTCCTAAAATCTGACTGTTTTAAGTAACGTGGATCAGCCTCTAGGTTTCTGTAACATCATGAGAAAGTTGCAAGAGTAGGGGTTTCTGTTTGCTGTATCTGGTATCTTCTAAGATTTGTACTTCTGATTGTGTTGTTTTCACAACTGCTTTATCTTCAGCTCGCCCTCCAGCACCAGAGCTCCAATGAAGTCTAGTATCTAAGAGGTGAAATCCTAGTTCCTCCCATAGTTCTCTTGTACAAGACATTTCTCGCGAAGGCTTCCCATGGCGAGGCCTTCCTACTCTTCCTTACTGAATATTCACTCGTCTTATTCTGATAAGCTCATCCTCATCATATGCTTTCTAAAGCGACAATGTACTGTGAGAAAGCCAGCGAGGAGGCTAACTTTTTGGAATGACCAATCCTGGAAGATCACTCTGGAGTGCTTCTCTTTCAGTTTCTTCCTCCTGCAAAAACTCTCCATATAGGTGCATTTGCCTACACCACAGAAAGTTTCTGGGCCAGTAAGTGGCGTTTGTGCTCCTTTTTTGGCTAGTGTTTTGGCCTCTTCGTTTCCCTGGTCACTCAGGAACCCAGATTGAGGAGACCTTGCTGTTTTTGCCTACTTCATTAAGCTTCCTTCGGCACATCATTATTATTATTTTTTTTCTCAAATGTCCGTGTGAGAGGAAAACCCTTTATGGGCGCCGAGAGAGTTCACATTCTCGGTAGTGTGAGAAACCAAGATCTTGTTTAGCTACTCACTAAAAACCCCTCACACATTCAATGGAGGAGTTCTTCATCCTGCCCTCATGAGACCTGATGATATGGAGTGACCCGAGCAACACTGCTTTCTGCATTCTGTGCGCCAATACCTCGGCCAGTGGTCTACAGACCGGGATAATCTTCAGTTCATCTACATAGTCAGCTCTCATTCTACCGAGACATCCTATGATTAGTACGACCATCCTACTTTTATGACCTGGGTATAAAGTTCCAAGCTCGAACATAAGTTCTTTGTATTTTTGCCCATTCTGTTCTTCTTTCATCACAACATTAATTTCAGCAGGGGAGGAGAATTTCACGACAAATAACTCCTTCAGTTCCTTGCCCAGCAGAAGTATATCTGGCTCAACAGCATTGATCTGCCGTGTTGTTGAGAAAGGATCGTTCCAGCATATGCGAGCTCTTTCGTTCTGGACCACCGCTTCAATCTCCAGAGGCACATATGGTAGCACCGGTTCTTTGTCTATCTCATACGTTGCTCTCAGATGGAAGTATAGAATTCGGAGGGCCGCGTTGTGTCTCTCTACATACCCTGATGGAGCATGGACTCTGCAAGCGGAAAGGATGTGCATAATCGTTTCCTGTTGCCTATAGCGAGCCCTGCGAGTTGTTGGGTTGTCCATTTTCATGTTCTTTTCATACCACCTCGTATTAAGTACTCCATCTTGACACGCCATCACAAATCCCTCCGTCTCTGACTTGAGGCTAGCGGACCGTAGAAAGGCGAAAGACAATTCATCAGACATTCATGCTGAGCAACAAATTACAGAAGCGTATCTACACTTCTTAGATTCCTACTGCCATTTCCAATGTTTGTTGATAGTGTTGATATTCCAGACATTACAATCCTCTACCCCCCTGGCTTCGGGGAAGGTATATCCTCTGTATTGAACTGTTGGGATGTAGGCTACGATTCATGTTCATCGTTTTCCTTGTTGACCTATCAAGATCGAGGAGTTCGTTCACCGTCCAGTTCACCACCCCGAAAGAGTAGGTAAGAATCGGAATGGCTAGCATATTTGTAGCAGATACTTTGTTCTTTCCGGCACATTTTTTTTTAACGTCCGTGTGAGGGAAAAACCCTTTATGGGCGCCGAGAGGGGCCGCACTCTCGGTAGTGTGCGAATCCAAGATCTTGTTTGGCTACTCACTAAAAACCCCTCACACTTTCCATGGAGAAGTTATTGTTTTATTATATTTCTTATTATTATTATCACTAACAAAGGAAAATAAAAGGGGTTATTACCCATAAACTCTCTCTGTCCCAATTGTTTCCATCCATCTCGCTCTCTCGCTAATCTCATCTACTGTCTGCCCGCTATTGCCCCAATGTCGTTTTTACATCTCTTTTGAGGTCTACCCATGCTCAGTTTTGTCTCTCTCCGTCTACATACATTCTAGTGTTGGCGTATCTGGCCACGTGGCTAGCTTATCTCCATTTCATCCCTGCAACCTCCTGCGCGATATCTCTGACCTTCGTTCTACGTGTTATCTCTGTGTTTCTAAGTTTGTCCCTTGTCGATATTCCGATGATATTGCATATTGCCTTCTTGGTTGTTTGTAATTTTTCAATAGACTTCTTAGTGAGGGACATGGTCTTTAATCCGTAGGTACATACTGGAAGTATACAGGTATCGTATACTTTCCCCTTGAGGTTTATATGAAAAGAATTATTTTTCAGAATGTATGCAAGTGTGTTAGGTGTGTTCTTATTTTTATTTCCGCAGACTGGTTTGATTCCCTTCCGCCTGTTTGAAGGCATGGCCACGGAGATGTGTGCTGCTTTTCATGTGAAGGTGATCATATCATTTTAGTCAAAGTGAAGGAGTTCAGTGCTTTGATAGTAGCTTGACTATCAGAATAGATAGCTATGTATGTGACACCCTTGATTGTTTCTTTCTAGGTTTATGTCCACGCATATGTCGATTGTAAGTATTTCTGCCTGAAATACACTTGGTTCCAGCCCCGTATACTACAGCGCCCATCGTGATTTTATAACCATCTGCATACTATTTGATGGAAAATGTGGAATGAGGAGAAATACAACCTTTGAACAATTTCAGCATCACTTCGAATGGACTGTAGTAGGAAGTAGAAAGAATTATGATTATTACCTTATACAGAAGAAGAACTTAATTCGATGGAAAATACAATAAAAGGTCTACAAATTTCAATGCCCAGAAAAAACATTCGGTTTTCACGCGGGAACTTTTCATTGGCTCCAGTCTTTTGATTTATTCTGGCGTTTTGATGCAAGTTGTGACGGAATGAAAACATTTTCGTACCACTCAGTTTCTCCTCTTTCATTCCATTTCTTTCTGTATGATCCCGGCCTTTGAGAACTTTTCATCACATCTAACTTCGGATATGCAATGAAAAAACTTAAAACATTGCGTCTCCCAACAGCGAGCAGTTTCTACGAGGAAAAATACTGAATTATTAAAATGCGTCCATATTTTTCCACGAATAAACAAACCTTGACGAATGAGAAATTATTGAAACCGTCTGTTTCCGTAAATACGAAATATAGCAAAAAAAAATGAATATCTCTCTGTGAAGAGAGAAATAACAGACAAGAAAAATATTTATTCGTAGTGTTTTGATATTGCTTCGGAATGTGGAATATCCAAATGTTCTATTTCATAAATTGAGTTGTTTCACTCACTGATCCATTGTAATAATTTCGGTTTACCAATATAGACTTCTGATATTTATATTCATGGCTCCGAAAATTACTTAGTTGCTTATCGGTATGGCACAGGATGCAGGCTAGACGATAACGATTGAAATTATAGATTTTCGGATCAAGTGTCCTCACGAAACTGAGACGGTATCAGAAAATCATTCCACGAACTGTGTGTTCCTTAAGTGCATAATTTGAATTTGTTTTAATGATTCGATTTTTTTTCGACGTGATTGGATTATAGGCAGTGTGTGTGAAACCGTTTATTCTATTTTGGTCCCAATAGACGCTTCGAATTTCATTAACCTACTATCCCTCATTCCCTCCCTGGAGAATTAGTAGTCCTATCACCAGTGCGACAGGCCGTTACCACACTTTCTCCCTTAACGGAGAAAGATCTTCAAATTTATAAAATAACATCTTTTTCTTTTGGTAAAAACACCCCTTGATTCGTGAAAAGCAGCTTTTCCGTAAAATCTCAAAGGATGTGCTTTTTTACATCATAATACTGCACATGGTTTTACTGAGAACAACCTGATGAACTTGCAGATATGGTGGTTGAACTGAAAGTTGAACTAAGAAATTCATCAATGCCAGATGGAAAAAATTTTATTTTCGCTCAGCTCAGCATTTATTTGGGTACCGACAATTTCTTGCTGTTGACATAAAAGCACAGCTCTAGAGGTCCAGAATAGCTGACGGCTAAACATTCTAGCAATGTACTGTATCCAGAGAAAAGTAAAACGAAGGAAGCGAATTTGGAGTCCTCCTTCTCCTATTATATCCGAACTGGGAAGACAGAATTTTCTGAGCAACTTCCGTTATTTTTCCACCTGCATTTTAGCTCGGATGCAAAAGTTTTACCGTTCAAATGAGAGAATCTCGCCATTGCGAAACTTGAATCATCCGTTTTTACTGCTGATTGTACTGGACAGATTGCAAAACTATTATAGTCGCAGAACTGTTAAGCTGCAAACATGCAAGTTTTTTTGTCGAACGTGAAAACTTTCCAACATCTTGTGGGATGAGAATTTCCTTTCTCAATCTTTCCAAACGTTGTTCAAACATACAGGGCGACTCTTTGACTATTTATTTTGAAAGATGGCCTACGATAACATCAGTGAGCTGCTCGAGTTTGCAGATTTTTCATTTCGCGGATCGTTGAAGATGGAGAGGATAGATCGAATTATCGAACGCTAACGCATCTAACTAATTAAGCCATATTCTAAGTAGAAAAAGCGCACAAAAATATGTTTCCTTTGATGGGGAGAATCTGCAGTTGAAAACCCACCCTGTACAGGATGAGCCTTTGACTTGTACAGGGTGGGCAAAATTGGTGCTACATCAACTAAAACATATGATACATTTCTGAAACGGGAAAAAATGGCGATTCTTTCTAAGTCATTTCAAACTACTGTTTCCATGAGAAAAAACACAAATTTATTCTATAACTAAGCAAATAGACCTCTTAGAAAAAATCAGAGTACGCCACTGGATTGCTAACAGAAAAGTGCCTGTATTATGTTTTCATTTCAACATCTTAGCATAAACAGAAACGGAGATAATGACCAAAATTGAAATCACCCAAATTTCAATTTATAACTATAGCCTATAACTCGGAAACAAAAGAAGATAGAGGGATGCAGTTGATGGCATTATCAGTTTCTCGAAAAAGTTGGACTATAAGGTGCCATTCATTTTTCTCTCCTCGGGTTAAAAAGTCTTAGTTCATGTAGCATCAATTTTGCCCACCCTGTACATGTATTTTAATTGTTATTCTTGAGGCTAAAAAAAACCTTTCTTCATTTTCCTTCTTCTTCGAATTCGGATCTGTTGAAACGATATAGCCATTTGAGAAAAACCGTGGGCCAAATACGGGCCATTCTCTGGAATTAACGCAAAGTCTATATTTCTCGAATTATTCAGTGCTAAGTATCATTTTATTTTTCATTAATTTCAATTTAATACGTGGTTTGTATTGACATTCATATATTTGAAATTCGAAAAATAATAATAATAATACACTTTTTATTGACACAATGGTTACAGAGCTTTCAGTACAAGATATAATAAAACATCAAACGTCAAAAAATTACATTGACATTTATTTTTAATATTACATTGACATTCATTTTTCATATATCATTGATATTAATTTTTGATATTTTCCTGAAGCATGGACCGGTAACTATAAATTTTCCATAGAAAATGTGTGAAAAAAAATGTATAATTTCATGATCCTTATAGAATTCAATTCTATCTCCTTTGTGGGAACTTATTATTTCATATCTCTACATCAAACGATTTTCCATCATAGAGATTTTTGTCAAAGTTGATAAACATTCTGACAATATTGTTTACTTGTAGTTCGATCAGAAAGTTAATAACTTTCCTGCGATTCGGTGATATTTAAAATCCAGGGAAGCATCTAGATTATTCTTGAGATTTATGACTTTTTCGTAAAATTTCATTGAATAAAATTAGAGATAACTGGAAAAAAAGCGTTCAATTGAAAAAACATAGGAATACTTTTATTTTCCAAAATAAATGATTCTTTCGAAAATATAAACCGTTATCTTTTCTAAGTAGTATTTTTGCGTGGATTTATAAGTCGGCTACGCTGTAAGTTTTAGAACACGAGGAATATTGCATGAATGTTAATTGAGGAATATGCACCATGAAAAGAGTAAACACTCAACCAAAATTCAGTTCATTTTTGAAATGACGGTCCGGAAGATGTGAAAATGTTTTTTATAGATTTTCGACACCCTGTGATTTCAAACGGAACCGAATTTTGAAAAATGATATGGGAAAAATGTTTCGTTCGATGAGGGGAATCTACAGTTTAAATAAATGTACAATTCAAAGACTTACCCTGTATTTTCAAGCGTTCGAGCAGAAGAAAAATCAATTCAAATCCCTCCATACCGCAGAGGTTTATGCAAACTGCAAGCCGCAATAAATACAAACTCCGATCCCTGAACAAGTGATCATTCAGCCTAACCCTAACTTATACAGATAAATCTGCCAAAAAATTCATTTCCGCCCCTAAACTGCTCGTCTGCGCCCCCAGAGCACCACCGATAAATAGAACGGTCCTGGAGAGAAACCAAATACGCGTCATAACGAAAAATTCGCAACTAGGTTGCAATTATTCAAGCAGATGTGTTTGTGTGTATGGCTACTCGTAGAAAATAAAAATCGGCGTCGTAAATTCCAATAATTGCAGCCGAACAAAACAGTTTACCGGACCCGAATTGTTATGGCCCGGCTAAGCCCCGCCGTTCTTTTTGTTTCGGGTTCAGTTTGTATCGTTAGCAGAACTATAAATCGATACCGAGGGCCTGAATGGCGTCTATTTCTGTAATTGGTGCTTTGCTGCCTGAATGGGCCGTTCAACCCCGAGCCTAAAAATACGACGCTGAATTAATTGATTCCTTGAGCGGCCCGATCAATTTTTAATAAAACTCGGAAACAGCGATATATTGATCGCCATCAACCAGAGTGACATTCAACTCTGCAAGTGGCCCTCCAATAAAATAAAATACCTCTTCATTACTTCCCTTCAGGCGGTAATGACACGCCATTATTCATTCATTTATTTTCTTGAAGTGCACCGTTTTTCATGAGTAACGACCCCGGTGTTATTTATAACGTTGCCTTTGCCGTTAAAAGACCAGTTACTCCATTTCACTCTTTCAATAGTAATGAATAAACAAAACGGAGGAATCCTGAGCGACAGGTTGACATTTCGTACTATCTGGACTGCTTGGCATTTCTATTACATACTTACTGACAAAGAAACTGCAACACCTAGAAGGAATTGTTCAAATTTCAAAGGTCAAAAGACCTTAAACGACTTTAAACCGTTCGGACAGTTACGGGATAGCCTTGTTCTCTCAACCACTCATCAGCAAAAGATCGAGTTGTCGCAAATCAATCTCTAATGGCCATAGTAACCTTACAGTCTTCAAATTATAAAAAAAAAACTGTAAGGTCGCTATTCTCAAAGCTCAAAGATAAAACTGAAACCCATGAACGCTCAAATATTATTTATAAAATACCCTGCGCCGACTGTGAAAGATGTTACATAGGACAGACGAAACAACTACTATCTAATAGGATGAAACAACATAAGAATGACAGCAAAGAAAAATTCAGGGACAAAGACGGAAAAACAGCGCTAGCGTTGTACACTTTTAATACAGGTCACCGATTCAACTTCGACGAAATGTTTGTCTTGGATGGGGTGAAAAATTGGTTCAAGAGAAATTTGGTCGAGATGATACAAATTAATTTAATAAAAGGAGTGATACTCAGGGATTGAACCGATCATACAATCACCTAATAAAGAGTTAAATGATCGTTGAAATAATCCATCCGAATTCTTGTTGGATCGTTTGTGTTCGCTTTCGATATGTGAAAATCTTACACTTTATATTTGTTATTAGTTGGCTCATTTGTCATTTGTATTGTTGAGGAGCGGTTTATTGACTGATTGACATTTATTATGACTAGGACAAGGTGTTCTATTTCCATTTCTTGAGTTCGCATTCACATTCATTAACAACTGATAAAACTAGGTAAGACACAAATTGTTTGTGGAATTTTAATGTATCTGATTTGTTGCTTCTGTCTTTTTAGTCTTGGGAAAGTTGAAATATATCGACGAAACGTCGACTTTGTTGTGAAAAG
Organism: Adalia bipunctata; assembly: GCA_910592335.1. NCBI lineage: Eukaryota > Metazoa > Arthropoda > Insecta > Coleoptera > Coccinellidae > Adalia > Adalia bipunctata. The sequence continues at coordinate 26,598,855 of OU342950.1, forward strand.
TTTTTGTTATTGAAGTCCTAAGCCTCTGATATCCACAGCTAATAATTATGGGACGTGAAACGCAAGCTGAATTATTCATTGTGTTTTGTACCTAGATAAGTTTGTCACCTTGTTCTAGTTTTATTTTTGTACCCTCATTGTTTTACCAGGATAATGGTTTTCTTGCACTGCTTCTGGTTGGTGGATGCTGGTGATCCTCGTAAATTTCGAGGATTAACTGTTGTGACTTCACAACCAATGTAATGGGGTATATTTAACTATAAGCACCCTATGGTAATCTGGATGACTACTGCGATAAGTTGTTATCCGTGCATAGAGAACAACTACGAGGAAGATTAGGAAGTGGTGAAATGTGAACGCACTCTCAACAAACAACAAACTGTATTTTCTTGTTACCTCAACTCAGATAACAAGCACGAAACCATTATACATGTAATATGTATATGTATCTACCTACTAGGTATATGAAAATGTATAGGAAGAATTATGATGTACCTTCTATATGAAAATGTATAGCAAGCAGGAATTATGAAATGTACGTTCTATATGAGAATGTATAGCAAGTTAGCAAGGTGTTGTAAATACTAACTTTTACTGAAACTCAACTTTACTGACTCTTATGAACTCAACCTTCTATATGAGAATGTATAGCAAGGTGTCAAGGTGTTGTTGTTTCTATTTTTTCTTTACTCAACTGACGATTATAAACTCAACCTTCTACAGGGTGTTTCACCATAAACTGGACAAACATATATAGCCGTGTAGATGATACTGGAGAAGTCATTTTTGCCTTATGACATATACCCCGTTTTCGACGCATAAGCGAGATACACGGTGTTTTATGTCAATTTTGGACAATATTCTGATAACTGTGGTGAGTTATGCGTGACATTTGAAATAACGGTTACTGGTCACATCTTAGTATTATTTAGGGCTCAATTCAATTGTGGTGTAGAATTCTGCCAAAAAATTCAAAATGGCGGAAAACCTGCAGAGTTGGAAAGCAGTATTTCAACGTACTAGATTTTCTAAGATTTTCCGTGAAAAAATTTTTTCAAAATTCGAATTCAACTTTTTTTTCACATGTCTTCATTGAAAAAAATCTCGCCCAAAATTTTTGGAATTTTTTGGTTGAACTATCTTCAATTCTGAATACTTGGGTGAGAACAGAATGAAAAAATATCCATTGGTTTTCTTCTTGTAGCCTTCCAAAGATCACGCTCGGAGAACTTTCATAATTCTCATTAAAAAAACTGGAAGCCGTACGAAGGCCAAAAATTTAGCTAATGGACTGCTAGAATGAACCGGACGGAAATATGAATTAATAAACCAAAAAAAATTTTTTTTTAAAACTTAGGTAGGATTCGAACTCTCTACGAGTATGAATTGGGTTTATTTTAATCTTATAAATTTCCGTTACCAAAGCGACGCCAGTTAATCGAAAGTGGATAGTTCGATTCCCACCAGAGTTTTTTTGAAAAAAATTTTTTTGGTTTATGAATTCATATTTCTGCCTGGTCACTCTGGCAGCTAATTAGCCTGAATTTGACCTTCGTAGTTTTTTGAATAAAAATTATGATAGTTCTCCGAGCGTTATCTTTGGGAGGCTACAAAAAGAAGACCAATGAATATTATTTCATTCTGTTTTCACCATAGTATTCAGAATGAAAGATTGTTCAACCATGAAAAATTTCAACAATTTCGGCCGAATTTTATTTCTCACCGAAGACATGTAAAAAAAAATGTTTTCACGGGAAATCTAAGAAAATCTAGTACGTTGAAATAGTGCTTTCCAAATTGGCAACCGAGAAAAAAAAATTCCAACTTTGCAGGTTTTCTGCCATTTTGAATTTTTTTTCGAAATTCTTCACCACAATTGAATTGAGCCTCAAAAAATTCTAAGATGTGACCAGAAACCGTAGTTTGAAATGTCACGCATAACTTACCACAGTTCACAGAATATTGCTCAAAGTTGACATTAAACACCCTGTATCTCGCTTATGAGTCGAAAACAGCAAGCAGGAAGTAGATATAAAATATCACGCGATATTATGAATTTACCTCATAAGTCAATCTTTCATTTCCAAACTCAAATGAATTGGTTTGAGGAAACACCACTCGTCCTACGGACTCGTGATGTTTCCAAGCAACTCTCGAAGCAACTCATTTTCGTTTGAGAATTAATCGACAGACTCATCATGGAAATTCAATCTCTTGCTATATTACTATTGATAATTTATCAATGCTTACTGAACAGAAATGTCAAAACAACATGGCTTCTACCTTACAGTACCTAATACCTATCGGGAATTCTATCACTCTAAAAGTCTAAAAAAACCCAAATATAAGAAGTTTGCAGGAGTGAGGAAGTAACTTCCTTGGAACAATCCCAGATTCTGGGGTTTATTAGAATTTAAGAACTTGAGGGTGAGCTGTACACTACAAAAAGGCGAGGATAGCTATGATGGGGGACACAATGGGCTTGAAGGTCTTAGAGCAATGAAACTCGCCTTAAATCCAATTAGCAATATGCGTGTATCCATTCAATCGATAAATATTGAAATTTCCCCTTTTCGGCCATTTCCTCTTCGAATATCGATGGCCCATCACATCGTTTTCATTCATTCCGCCATTGTCGTCTCGAATCGAAACGAAGTGGCGCGTCAGGTGCAGATAAACGATTCTCTTCCGAGTGATTTCTTTGCAGCGACGCTTAACGATATACTTGTTCGCTTGGCCGAAATAAAATTTACGGGATTTCCGTGAAACATTGGCTGGATGTTACGTCTCGTAACGTTCGCCAAACTATTCGCCGAAGCTACTTAACCGGGCGGAATTGTACGGAATTTCGATGCAGCCCATTTAACGCATATGCTTCTCGTTCCTTGATATGAAAATTTCCCTATTTACATGAGAATGCCGTTAGGTTGGGAAAACTTTGTTAATCAGAGCGCCGTACCTTTGAGCTATACAAGATGCATAATCATATTCCGGGAGTTGAAAACGTTTGTTTCGATGTCGGCGTTTGCCATGGCGGATTTAATGGGAGGACGTAATACGGAATGAAGTGGATTACAACTGGGCATCTCTATTTGATGGCCGACATATGAGCTCGTTACGTCGTTATAGAATGAGTTAAAGTGGCAAATTTTGTCGAGAGAGGGATTGAGGAAACTGGAAAGAAATTTCAATCCTAGCTTCGAACAAACATCCCTGGTCACTGGTAGACTTAGCTATGTTGACCACAAGACCACCAGACCGCCTTGTTGATATTCATGCCAAGAATCCTCTGAGCAGAGTTCCCATTGTCCCATCTTGTTTTGTTGACTCCATGGTGCACAAAGGTGGCATATACTCATACATACCTTCGTACTTCGTAGACAAGTAGGTATCTATCTGTTCAAAGCTCAGGGTTTGGTGTTGAAATTGCTTTGTTAGCCTTTCTGCTTCTGAAACCAGTACAGGGGCCGGCACTGGAGTATCAGCCCGGGTGCCAGTGATTTTTCAGTCATTTTAACCCTGGCCATCATTTGTATATAGATTGATTTGGTTGTTTCCTTAGCCAAAGTGACCGTCAGCTGGCTCAACAGTGGTGGGTTCGCCAACGGGAGAAACGAAAACATGTGAAAAATGAGTTTCAAGTCATTTTAACCCTGCTGAAATTTACAGAGATGGTTGTTTATATAATTTTTCGAATAAAAAAAAATCGTCCGCTGGCTGTACGTTGGTGGAAAATCCGTCCGCTGGACATGAAAACTACAAATTAAGCTATATATACAAATTAAAATTAATTTAAGTTAAAATTGGTCACCAAAAACTATCACTAGCTCCCGGGCTATATAAGCCGGGGCAATAACCAAGTGTCCATCATCGTCAGTTTCCTCCTCGACAGTTTTTCAGGCAGGAATACTTGCAATTTAAAGATTTGTAGACATGAACTTCGAAAGAAACTATTAAGGGCGTGACATAGCGATTCATTATGAGACTCGAGCTGCTATCAAAGCTCTTAACTCATGTGTCAACGACTTAAAGCTGACATGGGAGTGCCGAAAAAAATTAAATGAAGTAGGGCAAGAAGAGCAAGGTCTCCTCAGTCAGTGTTCCTAGTCACTCAGGAATCAAAGGAAACAAAGAGGCCTACACACGAGCCAGAAAAGTAGCACAAACACTACTAACTGGCCCAGAACCTCTCCAAGCAAATGCACCTATAAGAGAGTTTTTGCAGAAGGAAGTAACTGAAAGGGAAGCACTCTAGAAAAATCTTTCAAGAACGTATCATTCCAAAATGTTCCTTCGGGATTTCTGTAAGAACCAAGAATTACTCGAATCTCAGTAAGAATGAGATAAGCCTATGACTTTGTTGGAAATGGATGGTATATTCCATCTGTTCACCATATAAACATACAATTTGTATCAAGTAAGAACTCGTCAAAGTGGTCAGTTGCGATTAAATAAAAGGAGTATGAGAAGAAACAAAAATATCAATTGAAAGGATCTTCCGAAAATAATTCCCAGATTTTCCAAATCTGGCGACCCTGTCAGAATTCAATCCAAATGAAGAAGGGGAGATCTCAATTTAGAAATTTATTTTTGCAGGGAGATAGATAATAACCTTATGAAGAATGCAGAATCCCAAAAGAAGGATAATTAGATCGTTCAGATCATTTTTCAGACAACTCGAAGAACCTGGACGAAAATATTAATATTTCTTTTTGGATTTCTGCATTCTTTATAAGTTCATCCATATCCCTGTGAATTCTTTTCAGTTTCGAGTGTAAAATGAAAACATGCCCTACTGGACAAATCGAATTCTATTTCCTACTCAGGTGGGCGGAAGTGAACAGGGACAGTTTCCTTTCTCTGTGGAAGTGAATCAGAGCCTGCTTGGATTTGGTTGAATGAAGTGTTTTTTCGAAATTTTCGAAGCATATTATGCATATTATGATAAACATTTTTGAAATCGTTTAAAGAATCTCAGATTATGGTTTCCATTTGAAAAAAAAAATTTTGTTATTGTTCCAAAAGTTGAGCAGATACAAAAAATCCAATAGCACCGCTGAAAAGCAGTGAAAAAGTGCCACAAAGATGTGTTCATTTCGAGAGCGTAGATCCTATAACATACAAAAGTTATAGTCAATTTTACTGCTCCACAAGAGTTAGGGATATTGTATTCAATCGTTTTTGAAAGTATTTTCGAGAAAATCGCTGTAAAATCCTTTAAAACTCAATAACAACTTGAATCGATCCAATACAAATCAGTATGAGACATTTCGTCAATCTAATCACCTTTTTTCTGAAGTTTGGTTCTTTGCATATGCTTCATGAATGTTCTCATTTTGAAATGAAGTCAGTTTATCAACGGCTTCGATTTGAAACGAGTTTTCTGAAAATGCCAAAACGTACAGGGTGGCCCAACTCAGGTTGTTGTAGCGGAAAGGCTCCAAGTCAGCCAAAGTGTGATATATCGACTTTGGAATGGGTTCAGGGAAACAGGTTCCGTGTTGGCAAAGAGGAAGTCTTTGGTGTTGGAAAGACCAAGGCTTGGTGGGCGACGAAAAACACCTGCTCAGGATCGTTTCATCACCGTTCCAGCGAGAAGAAATCCTACATCTACGTGTAGAAAGCTACGAAATACTCTTCAAAATGCAGATGAGGTCCAAGTTCTCATCGAAACCATCAGACGACGTTTGAGAGAGGTGAATCTAGGTTCTAGACGTCCATTAAGAGGAGTTCCATTAACACGTGACCATAAGCGTCAAAGACTGGAATGGGCAAGGCAACATATCAATTGGAATGATCAATGGCGTAGTGTCCTTTCCACTGATGAATGCAGATATGGACGGTTTTCAGATTCTCGAAGAATAATGGTATGGACAATCACACGTATACCTCGTAATCGTCGCTATGTCCAAGAAGTCCATTCATTCCGAGGCGGTGGTCTTATGGTATAGGCCGGGATATGTTTCAACGGGCGCACAGATCTACACATTTGTCCAAGGAATATGACCGCCTTACACTATAGGGAGCATGTCATTGACAATGTTGTGCCAAATTTTCACGCTGCTATTGGTAAAACTTTTCAATTTCTAGCACCGTGCAGCCATAGTTGAGAATGCTCGCGAGGAGCTTGGTATTCCACATTTACCAATACCTCCGCACTCACCAGATTTGAATTGCATAGAACATGCATGGGATATGCTCCAAAGAAGATTAGCTGAGCATCAACCTACCCCTGTATCCTTAAATGATATGAGCTTCTGCCCTGTTTATGGAACCAAATTCCTCAAGAAATAATCAACAACCTCGTGTGTAGTATGCAAAAAAGATGTCAAGCTGTTATCGATGCCCGTGGAGGCCATACATTGTATTGATAGTCTTAAAATGCTTGAATTCTCTGGGAATAAAATTTCGTTATTTTACTCGATTTTTCTCAACCACCCTGTATATGCTGCAGACCTACAGGCTAAAATTAATTTGCAACTTGAAATCATATTGATATGAATTTTCATCACCAAAATCTTATTTAAACTATATTTTTGTGCAATTTGAGTCAATATCCCTAACTCATTTGGAGCAGTTTATTATGTGATCATTTTAAAGTATGAGTTGTTGAACTGGCAGGAAATCGGTGAAAACAACCAAATTTCAATGATTCGACGACCTTTTCACTTAGAATAATCAACTCAATATAATAATAGAGTTGATGAATTATCATATAGGTACAGGTTTATCGAATACCTTGACACATCCTTAGTTATAATATCGGGGCTATTCACTAAGCAAAGTTGTTATGGATAGCAACTGTAAATCGTTATCCCATGTAATAAGCATGGGATAACGACGATTTACAGTTGGTATCCATAACAACTTTGCTTAGTGAATAGCCCCGTATATGTATTTGTAATATTCTACTTCAATCCATAATGAAGTATATTACGATTCGATAAAAAAGACAATAGGTACGCATAAAAATATATTACTTTATGAATCCTTCAAAACAAATAGAAAACAACAAGAGTAACAAAACAAATGAAAACATTAATGTAACGTGATTCGTGAAAAATGTAAATTGTAGCTAAATAAATGAATAAATGAATGAAACTATTAAATCACAGTGTGTAAATCAATAAACATGTATTTATTGTTGATTTCTCGGTGATTTTTGTCACTTTCTCTCGCATATCATCGTAGGCTTCCCAGTGATTATTATTGCTCCTACAAACTGCCCCAAACTGTCCGATACTGCTTTCTAAAGGTGTCCACTCACGAGGCTACCGATCCGAGCGTTTTATGGCCTTTTATGACATTTAATGAGCCCCCGACCAATCACAGAGACTCTTTTCGCGCGTGGTCTCATGAAATGTCATAAAATGCCCGGATCGGTCGCCTCGTGGATGACCGGCATAAGGCAGCTCCTTCATAGGAGACGCAACTCCGCAAATGGTGATACTTTTCGGGCACCAACTTGACGCTCTCCACAAACAAAACTCAAAATATCTCGAGGACTGAACGGGCACGATTTATCGAAAGAAGAAAATTTTCAAATTTCCAAAAACTTGAAATATCTCGAGAACGGAACAGGCACAAAATTCATAACATACGGCACAAATTGGCACAAAATGGGCACAAAATTCCCAAAACAATTTGATACCAAAATTCGGGGGGTGTCCCACCAACTTGACGCATCTCCACCCAAGGTCACTTTAAAGAAATAGAAATTTTCACACATATATGTACGTTTGAATCCGGCAAAATATCGAAGCAACCCCTGGAGTGAATGTTTTTTGATTCCTCCAAGTAACTTAAACTTTAGAGCACCTCCCCAACCCTAAAACTCTCAATTGGATACCCACCACCCGCGACCCCCAATCAGCGTAAAAGTCCACAGTTTATCATTCACACTACACGGTGCGCGATGCGAATCTAATCTGAATAGATCTTTCAGGACGCTGAAAGCCGTTTGTTGCGATTCCGTTTACGAGGATCGTAAAATTTCACGGTTCGGCCCGCCGCCGTACCGTCTCTGTACTGTAAAATTGCTTTGTGTCGGGTAATCCCGATTCGAGGCGGGCCCCGATCGCCCGAGCCCGTGCACGTGCCCGTCAATTTCGCCGGATTTACTTTGAAAAATTATTGACAAGGTGAAACGAGGGGTGACTCAATTGGATTTATGACGTATTGGCGCTCTTAACGTGCGCAACCGGAAGTGGAGGCTTTGGGGGATTATTTCGAACGGGGTGCGATTCGTGTGGTTGCGGTTTGAGAGAATAAATGACTTTTGGGCCGGGTGATGTGCGAGAATAGGTGGCCCTTTTCGCGCTTGACTAATGCCTGCGCCATCAAAATCGCAACCACGAACGGTGTGAGCTGGTGAACAAAACTCGAAAAAGGAACATTGGAAAAATTAAAACAAAAGAATTCTTTACTTATGAGGGCTTTGGTATCGAAATGAAGGTTTTCGAGATCGCTGAATTCAATAAGAATAATTCAAGATCCCTATCTATGATACTTTAGATTTTCACCCGTGAAATGGCATTATTTGAAAAATTGGAAATTCAAACTCTGGTAGCTTCCGCCCCTCTTGTCCTATCCGCCATAGGTCTATTATGTCGATCAGCACATCTCTAAGTATCTCCACACCACAGAAATATAATAAATACTAGAATGCTATTAGGTACGTCCGAGATTCAGTAAAATGACCCCACATAGCGAATAAACACCTACTACTTGTACATGCGCAGCTCGTCTTTTCTTGCCACGTCGTTGCCAAGCATTATGGTTTCAGATGAAGTTCGGAATAAATCTTATTGTGAAACCAGTGAATTCGGCAACACCGCTACGCGACGAAAACAAACACATCTTCACATCAGAAAAAGAGCAGTGTCGTATTTTAGGATTTGTTGATTCCCTTTGTTGTGTGCTTTCCTGTTTATTCATTCGTATAAATTCGCTTGCCTTTTCTGCTCCGTTTTCGGTGTTTCCTCGTTGTTTTCTTGAACATTTGTAGTACTGATACTCCTTCAGTTTAGTTTTGTACTTGAGTTTTACTAGTTAATTTTGATAGTCGAGTGCTGTGACAAATTATAGACAAAATGAAGTGCATGAAAGGAGAAACCCATTTTATGAAAGTAAGTTTAGTTTAAGTAAGATACTACAGCTATTTTATTATTATTGCAAATGTTGATATCGACAACTTATTCATACCACATTCACGAAGTCAAAAATTTTAAGTCCTACCCTGATGACACGTTCACATATTGCGCAAACTCTGTAGTAGGTCAATTTTCCCTATGAGGTGCCAGGAATTGTGAACTGATTGGCGTTCTAGTATTTATTATATTTCTGTGCTCCACACTCACAGGCGTTTGCGATTACTGAGCAGTAATGATTTAATCCTTGTTCACTGAATTTATTCGCTTTCGAAATGAATGGTTTTCATGTAGCAATGAAGTGAAATTAGATTAGATTAATATTCAGATAAGTGGAATGAGAATTTCTTGATTATTATCAGAATGAACCCTTTTTATAGCTGGCTAAACAGGCGAAAAGTCGTCGTAGACATCCAGGATGACGTAAACCAAAGTGCGAATATTTGTGTGAGTGTGGATGACTTAGGGCCGGTTTTATAAAAGAATTTCAATCCTCGGTTGAGCCCAAATCCGCCGTCGAATGTCGATTTCCGTATTATAAACATCCAACCTCGGGTTCAACCCTGGATTGACTCAACCGGTGAATATAGCTCCGTTTGAGTTTTGAACCGAGGAGAGGATTGAAACGTTTGACTTTTTTAGATGGCCGACAACTAACCTCACTTTATGTTAAAAACAAAACAAAACATTTTGTTTTGGCAGTATTTTTTCAAGTTGCTTGGAATGAAAATATTATATGATATTAGAATGCCTGATATTAATCACAGTCTTCTGTAGGTTTGCTATGTATCAATAATTCATCTTTGGTGTTTGGAAAAATATTCCTAAATTGAAACTGATTTTTGTGCCTTATCTTCGAGGGATAGAACTGCCATCAGGTTCCTGTGTGAATATAATATCGAAAATGACTCTAGTTATGATAATAATGAAAAAACTGCAAGGCATTCGAAAGATAGTAACGATAGTGAATAAGTAAGATACCAATCGAATGATTTCACTTTTCATTTCGACCACTTCGAAGATGGCACGAAGAAGAGATTTTGATCAAATAAAAAAACTCTTTTATTGGGTTGATGAAATAACTCTGAATCTTTTCAGAGTTGTTAACATTCTCGAAGATTTTTATGGTATACATAAATCAACATCAGAAAAAAGTTAGAAAGTTGTGAAATGTCTAGAACTTTGGACGTTATCAAAAAGTATTCTAGTGCTTATTTTATCATTCTATCAAAATGCCAAGCAATCAACAGGAATAGCAACTAACAAGGGAAAGTTTGTATTGACTGACCAAATTTCGGTGTATTAGAACCGTGTTGCTGCAGCTCACTCACCGTTCTAGGATTCCTTGATTATTATTACATAGTACAGGTGCATGCTTATTTTAATGGGTTGTGAGAATGATGAATGCTACAGATGTGAAAAGGATTACTTCTCTTCAAATTTCCAAGTTCGTAAGCTTATAAATTTGGTAATTCTCATCAAATTTTTAATATACTCTAAAGAAATGATTGATGACACCGATCCCATCTCGCAGAAAAATGGATGATCAATTATCGAATGAAGCTCACATATGAACTATGAATTCAGTTTAAAGAATCTCTGGCGAGTAAAAGAACATTTCCCATTCTTTTATTCGGGATCTGATTACATTATTATTTTTGTGACTTGCGGAGTCCTGCATAATATTGCTAGACTGATTATATTAATGACTCTCAACCTGAATAAAGCAAAAGTTAATAATAAATGCTATCTTTAAATGTAATGTGTATTTCATGCACTCAATCAAACAAGATCAAGAATGATTTGTTCCTATTCTAAATATAACTACATCCTTGTACGACTAAATGTTAATGCAATTTCATTGGATGTTTGTATTGTCCTAGCTTTTATTTGGTTACTTGGCATAAGAGTTTGAGATAAGACTTTTCAGAATCAAAATAGTACAAACTTAGATCATTCGAGTCAAATAAGTTGACTAAAGTGATAAAGACTAGAGCGTATTTGGCAATAGCTTCGAGTGGAAAAAATGTCCTCATTTCATAAATCACAATTTTTTTTATTACATAATTTGTTTTGATGTAGGAAATCAGATTTCTCTGCCGTGACCGTCACAAAACACGGGAATATTCGAATTAGATTCTTGTTTTGTCTTTATTAGACTATGATTATCGAATTTTTCCCAACATGGTATCTATAAAAAAACGTGTCAAAATACTTCGAGAAATAAGATTCAGGTTAGCCAACCCAAAAAAAGCGATCTCAATCCGGGGTTGTTCAACCGAGGCCGCAAAGACGTTTATAATATCTACCGAATTGGTTGACTTCCAATCCTCGTTTGAGTAACCTCGGATTGAGCGTGCCCTTTATAAAACCGGCCCTTATTTGGCCTCGAATTCTCAGCCAGGTTCACGGCAAGAATTCTTGGCGCGATTCGCGCCATGAGTGCGGAGCGGGCTTTAATAGCAATTTAGCGGATCGATGGTACCTCGATGTAGGTTTTCGAGGTCGCTGAATTCAATAAAAAAAGATCCAGAACCCTAACCAACATAGTTTAGAGTTTCACCCGTGAAATGGCATTTTTCGAAAAATTGGAAATTTCATAGCTTCCGTCCCATTCGTCGTATCCACCCTTTGTTTATATAACGTCGATCAGCACCTCTCAAAGTATCTCTGAGCAAAATATGGGCGATTTTAAAAATCTCAAATTTTGGGTGAAAAATGACTAAGGGGTAAGACTCTTTAAAAACTTCATAACAGAACTCGATAATAAATACCGAAAAAATTGAAACCAAATTAGGTATTCTTTACTCATGAGGGTTACATAGCCGACTTTGGTATCAAAATGTAGGTTTTGAGGTCGCTGAATTCAAGAAAACATATTCCAGCTCCCTTTTTATCATAGTTTAGATTTTTACCTGTGAAATGGCATTTTTTGAGAAATGGGAAATTTCAAACTCTCGTAGCTTCCATCCCTCTTGTCGTATCCACTATTTGTTCATATTACGTTGATCAGCATATCTCAAAGTATCGCTGAGCAGAATATGAGCGATTTCACAAATTTCAAATTTTGGGTCGAGAATGAGCAAGGGGTAAAACTCCCTTAAAACACCGTATTCGTCAATAAAACAAAAATCTGGGGGATCTAACGGAGTTATTGAATTAGAAAGTTGTTCGAACCATTCGAATCTTCAATAAAGCCAATAAGCGTATCAATGGTATCCATGCTTTGAGTGGTCTGAGCTTGTGAAAAAAACTCGTAATTTCAAAAAAGTCAAAACAAAATTATTTTTAACTCATGAGGGTTATATGGCTGAATTTGGTATCAAAATGTAGGTTTCGAGGTCGCTGAATAAATAAAAAAATATTTCAGAGCCATTTCTCTCATAGTTTAGATTTCTATCTATGAAATTACATTTTTTGAAAAATTGTAAAATTCAAACTATCATAGCTTCCGTCCCTCTTGTCGTATCCGCTATTTGTTCATATTACGTTGATCAGCATATCTCAAAGTATCTCTGAGCAAAATATGGGCGATTTCAAAACTAAATTTCTGGGTGAAAAATGATCAACGGTTAAGACCCCCTAAAATCATCAACATGAAATCCTGGGAAAGTTTTACGCTGACATTCGTAAGTAATATCATAAGAGCATCCATTTTTCACAGGAAAAATCAGATGCCCGAATGGAATTTGACAAGACTATTTCATGAGCAACAGATTATTCTGGATGCATTATGTATGTATTATTAATTTTCGATGACAACAACTGTAAAGTTTTGCCGCGGTAAACCCGAAAAAACTGCTGACAGCTGCTGCCGTACAGTTTTTCCATCTAGAAACCATTTGTGATTCAAAATTGCGCGTTTCTGCTTGGTGGAAACTAAGACGAGGAAAATAGTCGTTGAAAAAAGGTCATCAACGCATTCAAATCATTCATTCCAAGCAAAAAGGATAGCTACATAAGAATCTTCCGATACAATAGCATGTATTATAACTCGAATTTTCAATTATTCGCCAGTTTCACATGAAGCGAACGAAAGATTTCCCCCATGAATTTCAGACAATATGCAAAATATCAAGGAGAAAAAAGAAAATAATTCTTTTCCAATCCCAAAATCCACCAACAATGGATTTTCGAACAGAATTAAACGAACAACAGAACCGTATATTTCTCTCTCTTATTCGAGTCCAACCTAATGATGTATTCGACTCTTTTATTCGCGGAAAAGGGTTGCGAAACGAATGAGTTTCTTTTTCTGCCCAACGACAATGAGCAGAATGGTCCATCGGTATTCAAAGGGGATGCAGAGGCTGTAAATCTTGTCGGAGATCGAGGAAATCTCCAGACGAGTGAGAACACCATGGATTCTCGGGTGTTCCCGGAATCCATTGAATTTCAGAATTGGGATGTCGTTTTCAAGAGGAGGAATTCGCTTGTAGAAGCTGGAGAAAATGAGAATTGAAAGAATGATCTATTGGAATATGTTCCTTCGAATATGTTGTCATTTTGTGGAGGATATGAGGGATTATCTGAGATGGAAAAATTAATTCAAGGTCCCAAAAGCAAAAACCCTCGGCTTTACGGTTGGATGATATTGAATGTAACCGCAGTATAAAGCAAGTTGACAACAATCAAATGGAAGAGTAGTCAGCATGGGCAAACCTAACATATGACCATAGGTGACAAATACTAATCGAGTAGTCTGTAATAGATTAAAGAATGTTCTCTATTTCCATTCCAAGGAGAGTTCTATACAGGGTGGCCATTTGAAAACGAAACAGACGAGATTACAGACGAAATAAATTTTTTCGATAGAAATGCTCGGACAGGTCGATTTCTGTTTCGAGGGGGACAACTTAAGATGTAGGTTACGGTCGCATAGCGCTTCAACCCTTGCTACTACAACCCTCACCCCCAATTTTTGAATAGGGAAGATGGGGTGAGTGATACCTCATTTGAAAGGTATTTTTATACTGATTTCAGCACAGTAATTGTTTTTTCATTTTATGCATTAGTTCTCGAAATATTCTTAACTAAGTATTTGAAAATGAAGTGGTGTTTTCATGGCACTTGTAGTGTTTTTTTGTGAAAAATCGACATTTTGATTAAAGATTTCTATGTCAGTGAATTGGAGGAAGGAAGCCACAGTCATGGTTGTTTTGAAGCTCAAAATGTCGATTTTTCACAAAAAACACTACAAGTGCCATGAAAACACCACTTCATTTTCAAATACTTAGTTAAGAATATTTCGAGAACTAATGCATAAAATGAAAAAACAATTACTGTGCTGAAATCAGTATAAAAATACCTTTCAAATGAGGTATCACTCACCCCATCTTCCATATTCAAAAATTGGGGGTGAGGGTTGTAGTAGCAAGGGTTGAAGCGGTATGCGTCCGTAACCTACATCTTAAGTTGTCCCCCTCGAAACAAAAATCGACCTGTCCGAGCATTTCTATCGAAAAAATTTATTTCGTCTGTAATCTCGTCTGATTCGTTTTCAAATGGCCACCCTGTATAGATTTCCCCAAATAAATTAATGTTTTGTTTTGTCTCCTTGCTGTGATCGACCTGCAATCAATAACTTCCTCCCTGTTTTCCTAAGATTCTGTTTGAGTGAATTATTAGGAATTTCACCCCCTACTAGTTGTATGCATTGGGGATGGACTACAAGAAGCAATCCATTCGGGGAAAATCACTATTTCTTATTGCGAAGACGAGTCCTTAATCTCCTTATCATCGGGTGTTGAGTCCGAATTTGAGTTTTGGGACAAATAGTTGAAGACAGTAGGCAGGGGAGGAAATGCCAGGAGAGGCTTAGCCCTTTTTCAATCAGTCTGATCATCCCACAGATGCGAATTCAGGTTTAGAAATTAGAATGGAAAAATGAGGTATCAACAGCACTCTCTTGATAATTACACTCATCTCTCTAATTGGACTTCTCCATAAGTTTGTACTTCTCCAGTTTTTCTCATATAATGCTGGTTCAATGATATTATGATTGAGCTTTGTACCTTTTTCATTTCTCGAGTTTTAATTGTTATATTAAGGTGCTAAATTATTTACTATAGTCCGTTCAAATATAAGAAGGAGCTTTGTAAACAAACAGAAGCGTCTGGTTTGCGCACAATAAAGCTGCTGTTGGTCAAACGGTGATAACAACGCTCTTTTCGACCGCCCTAAGAGACTGCCAGGATCGTACTCGGACTGTGTATGGTACTGGATAGAAATGATTCAATTATTTGAGTCAGCAATTCCCACTCTAGTGCAAAAATTCTGTTATGATTTGCAACTGTCATAAACATTTTATATTCGACGTACCCAATTTTTTATTTTGTTTTGTTTTCATATTATTATCTACTGAATAATTTCTTTTTCGGATGCTCGAGATTGTGGCAAGGTAATTTCAGGAAAGATCAGGGTTTTAGAGATTTGGGTTAGAATCTTGCAAGATTCCGACAAAGTAATTCCGGGAAATACCAGATTTTAGTCCTTTTCTACTAATGGTATAATGATGATTTTTCCCTAATGGATGAAAGCCATCTTGATTTGCATAAATATCGAAGTTTTCAATTGACAAGACTCGAAAAAGATCTCTGTATTCTCTGTTCTTTATAATGGTCATTTACTTGTAATATCCGAAATATATTTAGTTTCGGTCCATAATTTTATATTATTTTTTACGAAACTCTTTGTCGACTGCTCAAGATTCCGACAAGGTAATTCCGGGGAACATCAGGTTCGGGTCCTTTCCCTTGATGGATTAAAGCCATCTTGATTTGCATAAATATCGAAATTTTCCATCGACAAGACCAGTTAAAATACCTAGAGCTAGTGGAGGTCTAGCTGTTCGAAGTTTTCATAGATTTTGTTGTGAAAAGTGTATTATGTTGGAAAATCTTTCGAAAAAGTGTACATAGTGTTTATAGAACAATTTCGAATTCGGAAACGGATACTGCATCTGAGGGTGATATATGGGGACCACCACGAAAAAGGTCCAAAAGGTCGCATTTCTCTGCTGAAGAGAAAGAGATAATTTTGAACATTTTTCGAAAATAATTGGAAGAACATCCTGATTTATCGAAAAGAGACTTAGTAGGAATTGTTTCAAAATCCTCAGAGGTGAGTGATTCAGCTGTATACAGAATTCTCAGAGAATATGAAGAGAATAAAACATTGACGCCACCTAAGAGGAGAGCCCAGTCGTTAAAAATAATCGTTTCGGTTGACGATTTCGATATGAACCTTATCAGAAGAATTGTCCACGTTTTTTTTTCCGGAATGAAATCCCATCGATTTCTAAAGTTCTAGAAAACGTGAATGATGATGACAGTTTGCCAAATTTCAAAAGAACAACGTTCTATCAATTATTGAAAAAAATGGAATTCAAGTTCAGTTAGAACTGAACGATTGTGTGAAATCTTCTCGATTCGACTCTGGACGGAAAAAAACTTTACGAAGACCCTCCTACCGCTGCGCCAAACATGTTATTATTGCTCCTTCTCACATTTGAACAGAGTATAATTTCAATGTTAACCTCTTCAACGATCATCTTTCTGAATACTGTTCCCACCACACTTCAAACTGTTTATTGTTCCTAATTGCTCCTTCCCCTTCCCAAATTAGTCTTTGGGCTAATAGATCACTGTACCCAACCAAACCACCTGTTTTTCCAAACTCATTTCTTTCCACCCTCATAAAGATTCAACGAACTTGCCAGCAACAACAAGGAGTTCATTCTTCTCATAAATATTCGGTCCATAGATGAGCTGTCAGTAGCACCTGATCCTACCCTGCTCTGGCATCTTGGCTGTTCTGACTCACCCCGTAATTTAGGGGGCTGTCAATCAAACGCGTTCGGAGTTATAGGGCGTTTTGGCGAACTTGCTTCTTATCGCCCAAGGACATTCTCGGCTGGGCGGACTGAGGAAGTTGAACCATTTGTGGTGGTCAAAGGGGGTAGGTAAAATTGAGGTTAATTAGACGGGTTCTTGAGAATCATGGAGGATATAGTCTATGGTAGTTTTAGTTTTGATTTAAGCGAAATGGAATTTTTTCGAAAAAAAACCTCTAATATACAGGGTGGCCAAGAGATTGACGTCAAAAAGAAAAAAACAGGCCCCTCTTGTCATGGGCTATTCGAATCACCCCCATGTATGTCATGCGATTTTTCACGGTTTTCAAGTTATGAATTTTTTTATGAACTTTGAGAATTTTCGACTAGACCATCTTAAAAAAAAAAATAAAAAAAAGTATTTTTTCTTGTAACTTGATCTCCATGAATTGTACTTCTATACAAAAATAACCAGATTCGTAACTTCGATAAAAATTATGGAAATGTTGGTCTCAAGTGAAAAAGTTATGTGAATTGGATTATGATCTGAATTTTCGAATCAAAATCAAAAATGTAAAAAGGCTAATCCACGGTTTCTCAGTATGCTTGAAAACTGCGCTCAACAGTCAGCTTTTAGAATCATTGGATAAAAATGGTACTTAACACTACTTTTGCTTGAATTAGCCTTCAAAGTCATCGAGGTGTAAAAAATCAAAGAACTAGTCATTTACTACAAAATTATTTTTTGCCATTTTAAGATTTTTCTGATCAAGTTATGATAGAAAATGCTGAAAATTAATGAAAATTAGCTTTAGATGTTGGTCAAGAAAAGTTCTAGATGAAAAAGAAAAAGGTATGGCAATAAATCACACATCATAATGTAAATAAAAAGAAATTTATTTATAAAATTTACGGTAGGTTTTCAAAGTGGCCACCTCTAGCCTCAATATACATTCTACACGTTTTTAAAAAAAAATTTTTTCAATCGCATGAAACCTGCCCTGTTCTCTATTAGGACACGTTCGGCTTCTCTTAACTTCAGTCGAAGCTCGTCTTCACTCGAACATTCTCGGGCGTAAACAATTTCCAGAAATAACCCCAAACGAAAGAATCGATGGGATTAATGTCAGGTGAACGTGGGGGCCACTTGATTGGTCCGCTGCGTCCGATCCATCTGTTCAGGTATCGTTCATTCAAGTGATTACGGACGTTTGGTTTATTGAAGAGAAGCCGAACGTGTCCTAAGAGAGAACCAGGGCAGGTTTTATGCGATTAAAAGAAAATTGTTTAAAAAGGTGTAGAATGTGTATTGGGGCTGGAGGTGGCCACTTTGAAAACCTACTGTAAATTTTATAAATAAATTTCTTTTCATTTACATTATGATGTGTGATTTATTGTCATACCTTTTTTTTATCTAGAACTTTTCTCGACCAACATCTAAAGCTAATTTTCATTAATTTTCAGCATTTTCTATCATAACTTGATCAGAAAAATCTTAAGATGGCTAAAAATAATCTTGTAGTAAATGTCTAGTTCTTTGATTTTTTCTACCTCGATGACTTTGAAGGCTAATTCTAGCAAAAGTAGAGTGTAAAGTACCATTTTTTATCGATGATTCTAAAAGCTGACTGTTGAGCATACTAAGAAACCGTGAATTAGCCTTTTTTACATTTTTAATTTTGATTCGAAAATTCAGATCATAATCCAATTCACGTAACTTTTTCACTCGAGACCAACATTTTCATAATTTTTATCAAAGTTACGAATCTGGTTATTTTATGTATGAAAAATACAATTCATGGAGATTAAGGTACAAAATGAATTCCACAGAGAAGTCGTGTACTTATTTTTTAATATCTTTTTCAAAATGGTCAAGTCGAAAATTCTCAAAGTTCATAAAAAAATTCATAACTCGAAAACCGTGAAAAATAGC
Organism: Adalia bipunctata; assembly: GCA_910592335.1. NCBI lineage: Eukaryota > Metazoa > Arthropoda > Insecta > Coleoptera > Coccinellidae > Adalia > Adalia bipunctata. The sequence continues at coordinate 26,617,771 of OU342950.1, forward strand.
ATAACATACATGGGGGTGATTCGAATAGCCCATGACACGAGGGACCTGTTTTTTTTTTACGTCAATCTCTTGGCCACCCTGTATCATGGGTAATGAGACGAAAAAACTATTCAAGAGTTATTTGAGATTTCAGACCAATCTGATTCATTTATCAATTAATGATTTTATTTCTAGAAATAATTAAATAATGCTTTCTCAACCACATGTTTTAAATTGTCCTTTATTTCCATGATATTGAACGTATTAAAGTGCATCAAATCATGAAAATCACAATTTTCAAATCCAGATGATTGAGGTCTGAATTACAAATATCTGAAGGAGATGCTCAATGTTCTGTTCTGACATCTCAGAGATGCTATCATTGCGTGGGATATTCTGGGTTTGTTGAATTTGCCTGCAGTTCGAGACTCGGAGCAGTCTATGTCGATCCTGAAGTTAAAGTTTCTATTTTACCGAAAATAATTTGAGTAAAACCCTCCATTCGAAAAACTACACCTACGTGCATATATCATTAGGACTGAATCCAGCTTTTCGAAAAACTCTTTCGCCCCACGCCAAAGTCATTAGTGTGAAATCGTGGTATCTCTTCAGTTTTTGCCGGAGTTTCACTGCTCGAATGGATTTAGCCGTGAGTCATGAATAAGTAGATTTTCCAAACGAATAACGCAAATGGAGTGAGAATGTAAATCTAATGGATGTTATAATGGCTCTCGGTTCGAACGGGCCATTTCGAAATTAGTTTCTTTTTTAATTCCATTGCGACAAGGAAAATATGAAAAAAATGTAAGCCTCGCTCTGGCAATCTGGCGCATGGAACGTTTCTCATTCGTTTTTTCTCGTTTTTCGAATTCGGATGTAGTGCCGTTGTAACCGCGTTTTTGAGAGCATGTGAGCACTTTGGTATACAGGTTGGATAGTAAATGGACAATTTTACTAATGATGTTAATGAGTAGCTTGCAATTCTTTGGAATATGCAACTGTGCTCACTCTTTACTACATGAATGGGAATGAAATATTTGTTTTTCTTTCATTTACATACCTTATAACGAGTCGAATATGTTGCAGATCCTCAATAATGTGGAATAAAATTCTGATAACATGAGAACAACAATACATTCAATTGCCCTATCATTATATTATTTATATTTATTTCAAGTAGTTTCTCTTAGTTTCCGAAAATAATAACGACACATGGCCAAATCAAAAATGATTAGACAACACACAATATACAGAGTGTTCCTAAATTGAACGTACAAATGAAAAGGGGAGATTCCTTATGTAAGTTTGAGAAAAAAAGTCCCATAAACATGGGGTCGCAAACGTTTCGTTTTCGAGATACAGAGTGTTGAAGTTTGAATTTTTTTCAAGTTTTTTTTTGGTGAGCAGCTGTTAATTTGAAATGTGAAAAGAAGATTTGTAGTTATACTACACTTTTCGGTCTCTTGCTTCTTTTTACATGTTTTCAAATTAACAGTTGCTCACCAAAAGAAACTGGAGGAATACAGGTAACAGAAAAAATATTACCATGTAGATCTGCTATCGAAATTGCCATGTCACGTGGTGAGAACTCTTAAATGTAATATCTATGCAAAATTTCAGTTGAATATCTTGTGAAGTGTAGATACTACGAGAATAAAAAACTTTAAAACAAGCTATAAAAAATCATTTTTTAAGACAAGCTTTTATAATAACAACACCCATCCGCCATTTCGAAGCCGCCATCTTGAATTCCTCAATTTTGAAGAACCGTAATTTCCGACCCAGAAAACCCCCTGTTCAAAATTCATATCTTTTATTTCATTATACCACAAAGTTTTCTACTGGAATGGGCTTTCTCGGTCGGTTGCAAAGAAGAACAGGTTTATGACTCTACGCACTTCTTCTGTGGTTCACCGAAAAACCCGGAATCTTTCCTTTTTCTACCTGCTCAAGTGTTCAGTGCAATCCACCCTCTGCCCCAGTCGCAACCTAGATACGAAGTTCGCATATACTCTAGTTTTCTTCCCAAGTCGGACCTCTTTACATTCGTACCTAAAAGTGTACAAGTGAGATAAGGACTCTACGCGGTACAACACCTATGAAAGCACCAAGTGTACAAGTGAGATAAGGACTCTACGCGGTACAACACCTACGAAAGCAGACAGAAGCAGATACGTAACTTCAAATCTGAACAACCGTAAGTACCATTTTCTACAGTGTTCACTTTGTGGTATTTATTTCTCTTATACATCCATTTTTATTTCTTTAATTCTCATGGTGATAAGATTGGTACAAGCAGTCCATTCTTCTCTCCAAGAGAGCTCCTGTATTTTTTTCACCCCCAGATACCATATTTGAATAGAATCGTATCATAATTACGAAACTCGTCCGCCCTATTGTAGCCGCCATCTTGAATTTTTCAATTTTGACAAGAGAATCATCATTGTCAAACCTAAAAACTTCCAGATACTAATTTTGAATGGAATCGGATGATAATTACAAAACTCATCCGCCATTTTGGAGCCGCCATTTTGTTTTTTTCTATAAAAAATAATGCATGATGCATTGTCACCAGAATAATGTACATCTGCCAAATTTCAAATCAATCGGACGATTAGAAGTGTGTCATATTTGACTTGCAAGATTTGATTACAGACAGACAGACACCGGGACAGGTGAAACTAAATAAAAGCTTGTAATAAAAATTCAAACTTCAACACTCTATATCTCGAAAACGAAACGTTTGCTGTCACATGTTTATGGGACTTTTTTTTTAACTTACTTAATCCCCTTTTCTTTTATACGTTCAATCTAGGAACACCCTGTATATATGTGAAAATGAAGAAGTCTGCAACGCCAACAGATTTGGCCGGCTTAACGATGATGCCCTATTAGATCTTATTGGACGATTCGAATTAGACGATTAATCTATAAGCACAATTTGAAACTGAATGAGTGAATAAGGAATAGAATTCTGTATCCAGAAATGGACAGATTACATGAAAAATTGTCGAATCCATTTTATTTCGAGTATATTTGGGATCATCAACAATCTTCTCGATATAGGGTGTTCCTAAATTGGAGGTACAAACGGATAGGGGAGAATCCTTGCATGAATGTTAAAAAAAATAGAGTAAACGGACTAGCAGAGATCCAATTTCAGAAAAACACAACTGGTGTCGCCACCACAGGAGGATAATGACAGACCAGTTTCTGGCTGGTTAGCCGTCATCAGTGCCACATAACACTTCCGGCGGTAGCAACCAACTGAAACACCAGTGGTGTACTTCGGAAATCAGATCTCTGCTAGTCCATTCCTCTCATTTATTATGCTATGTCCTGGGGACATATTCCTTTATTTTTGGGTAAGAAAAAATGTCCACATGGGGAGGCCAACGTTTCGTTTTCGAGATACTGGGTGTACTAGGTATACTAGGGAGTATTCGAAGGAAAATTCTGAGAACGAGTGGATGGGACAAGTGAACATCAGTCATGGCCCGCCAGATCCCCAGACTTGAATAGTTTAGATTTATACTTACTGTATTATTATGACAATTTTGTTTCAAATGAGGATTTCAAGAGAATCGCTACAATTTTTTTCTCTAAAACGGTAGCATAAGCGACGAAACTACAACAAACTATAATGTTTTTTCAACAAGAAAGCTTCTTTTAAAAATTTTTCAAACAAACATTGCCTCATCAACAAAAAGTTCTGGAGGAAAACAGGGGACGGTGTTCCAGAAAAAATATTACCCTGTAGATTTACAATCGGAATTGGCATGTCACATGGTGTAAATTCTGAAGTGTAATGTCTATGCAAAATGAAATGTCAGTTGGATATCTTGAGAAATGCAGATAAATACTTAAAAAAATTCAAACTTTAACACCGTGTTTCTCGAAAACGAAACGTTTGCGGCCCCATGTTTATGGGACTTTTTTTTCTTAAAATTATTAAATGAATCTCCCCTCTTCTATTGTTCCTACTATTCAGGTTCACCCTGTATGATTGATAGCTATTTTGTGGTATTTTTCGAGGATTCCATCAAAGAGTGATATAGACGGTTGTAATTGGAAATTTTCATATCAGAACGCTTCAAGATAGAGGCCCATAAACTACATCTGGCTTCGTGGCGTCTCACCAAATATCAGCAAGTCAGAAGGCGGTGGGTCATAAAATACTCGCCATAATCTGGGCACCTAAAAATGGCGAGGGGAATGTTGAGTATCCGGGTTATATTCGCGCAAGTTTCATCATATTTCAAGAGCGGCTTCGGTATGACGTTAAGCGAAGTACATCCAAGTTGGTCGGAACTTTGAAATATATCGATTTGAAAACTTGCTTATATATCCAACTAACAAAAGATTTATACTGACTTCTAGCAAACGAAAGAAAATTTGAATTTATCTGTGGTGGCTTCTCGCGAGCATATCCTCGAGAAGTATCGGATATGATCCGGATGATGGAATTCGTAAGTGTTGAAACGAGAAATTCGAGCCTGCAGCGGTTTCAGACTTATTTCCGTATGTATGAAGTGTACACTCTGTGAAGAATGTCGGCGGAATAAATATACGGATGAAGGCGAAGCCGCCAGCTTTGATGTGCAACATTCATAATGAGTTGGAGGAATACCCACAAATTTGACAATTCCTCATCTCAAAATTAGTGGTTCGGAGTCCGGAACTATATTGTTACCAATTCTGACAAGTTTCACGTAGTTATTGCCCCAGAACACTGATAATAAATAGACGGGATAATTTGATGACAATCGAAAGCTCAAGCCACGAGGTTGAGAAGTTTGCTTTGATGATGAGAAACTTATACCAGCCTCACGAATCTTACATAATAGGCCTTTTGCGGATTGATAGCACCCATACCACTAACGGTCTGAGTTTGTGAACAAAACTCGAGAATAAAATATCAAAAAAATTAAAACAAATAAATTCTATAGTTTTGAGGGGTACATGGTTGTCTTCGGTATCAGAATGTAGGTTTTCGAGGTCGCCGAATTCGATAAAAAATATTCCAGAGCCTTAACTAGCATAGCCTGTGAAATGGCATATTTGAAAAATAGTAAATTTCGAACTCTCGTAGCTTTTGTCCCTCTTGTCTTATCCGCTATTCGTTTATATTTTGTTGATCAGAATATTCTAAAGTACCTCGGAGCAAAATATGAGCGATTTCAAAAATCTCAATTTTTGAGTGAAAAATGATCAAGACCCTTTGACTATACCCGATAGACAGAGCATTCCCTTGTAAAATGATGATTTGTTTTGGCTTCCACATTGAGAGTCATCACAATGAGTGGGACACAGATAAAAGATCGGATCTCTTTGTTCAGCCCTGTTCTGTGACAAGACCGCATGAAACCTTTGCTTTTGATGGGCGTGTACTTTTGAATCACTTCTGTCGGGAAATTTATTGTTATTCAGAATAAATCTTCCTTTCAATATAACTTCATTGAAAATATTTCACAAATGTGGATAATAATGGATTTTTCAGTCCTCATTACTCTGAAGAGTCTCAAGCTTTGAAAATAACTAATTTCAACTATACAAAAATATTTAATACTAAATTGACTCGGTCTTCACTTGATACTTAGAAATTCATTTTACTAGAAATCAAATGACAGCAAAACAATTGTTATAATAAATAATTAAAAGTAGAAATAGAGTAAAATATTCGATTTGAATGGAAGACTCGAAGTGGCCACACGTCCCGAATTATGAAGGCAGTCCCGCTCTTAAACAAAAAAAGATCCCGGTTTTCACTAACTAGATTTTGTAGTAGTAAGAAGATTTATTTGCAGAGCATATAATCAAAAAACGTTTTTTAGGCTACTAAGAAAAAATCATTTGTCCTGCATTGACTTAATGAAAATGTGGGAACTTTACTAGTTTACTACATATTCACATACCTATTACCTATTTTCCACACTAAAAGAACTGAAAAAATGTTAATCCATTTCCTCTCTAAATTATTTGAATAACCATTGTTTCGCTTCATCAGGTTTTGCATTTTCGTATAACTTCAATTCAAAAATAATTCATTCAAAAATCTGAAAGAGCTACCATGTGGCGGAACAATTGTTATTCGAAAAATTTAGAATGGAGATAGAGTAACTTGTCCTATAAAAATGAATTTCCACCAAGAAAAGATCGAGTCAATCCAATATTTTAAATCCAGTCGTAATTTTGTTATTGAATGATTGAGAATTTTTTGATAATCATTATATGAAGAAAAACTTTGATTCTAAGATTATTCACAGAATATAAATGTTCAAAAATAATTTTATACCAGTATTGACTGATAGTTATCCCCTCAAACTAGAATTTTTGGCCCATCAAGACCTTAGAAAAACTGACAATAAATGTAGCAAAGGCTGTCTACATTGTTAAAAAACAACAAACAATTCTGACTGTGATAAAAATTTGTACCTGAACAGATAGAAGCTGAAAGCTTCCTTATTCACAGTTTCTACGCCACTGAATCATAAACAGCTGCTTCAGTTCCATCAATTTTTCTTGTAATTCAACTACTTTTAACGGATTCCTTTCGGCAACGTGTTTCTCCGAGAACCACGTGTTGAGCAAAGTATCTCCCCATTTCTCTTCGAACTGAAGTAGGGATAAGAGCGGTGTTGTCATAAATCTAACCTGAATTTCTTTCATACAATAGCCTCTAGCATAAAATAGCAGAATCAACTATATCCTTTGATTTACTCATTAATTATATATCCGAAAAGACTGTCTCAATCAAAAATTCCGAGATGTTATATCAATTTAGCATTGTAAATGAAAGAAATAGTTTTTGTGTATAAAAATAGGTCATCAGAGAAACCTACAATCTGCTCAGTTTGGCAACATGAAAATATAGCAAACATTTAAAAAGTTATTCAAACCATTCGAATCTTCCATCATAGCCATTTTCCAGAGTGATAGCACTCATATCACGAACGGTCTGAACTTGTGAACAAAACTCTTCCCGAGGTAGTTTAATAAAAAATATTTCAGAGCCCTAGATTTTCCCCTGTAAAATGGCATTTTTTTAAACTTTGGAAATTTTAAACTCTCATAGTTTCCCCTCCTCTTGCGCATCCACATTTTGTTTACACTTTGTTGATCAGCATATCTCAAAGTATCTCTGTGCGAAATATGAGCGATTTTAGAAATCTCAATTTCTAGGTGGAAAATGATCAAGGGATAAGAAAAAACATCCATACTTCTGAGTTTACAGGACCTTCTCTTCTGAGGAAAATACTGAATCATTGTGAACAATTTTCATTTCATTTTTTATTCCAGCATTGTACGAATCACTCACGGCATACTAAACCAAGAAATATCCCCGATATAAAATCTGTATAACTCCAGAGGGAGGATAATCAGATCTGAAACTTGTGAGGGTTTCCACAGCGGACCGAAAAGGGTCCCTAAGTTGAGATTCTAGGGATTTCCATTGACAGTCACTTAAAGGATTACCAGGCTTCCACATTAACGAAGTTACGGCAACGGTTTCCCAACTTTTCTAATTGAAGGGAATTCAAAATCCGGCTACACGAGTGGCCTTGCTCGATAAATTCAAACATCCTTAAGGGCTCAACAGTTGTCGAACTGAGAATGTGTCCAGCACAAATTTCAGCTTGGATGGGTGAAGCATCCCTTGACTTCATTCAAGTGGAGAGAAGTTCTGAGAAGATGGGCACTGAAGTACATTCACAAGTTTTTTTCTTAAATCCAAACCAGGTTTTCATTTCGAATGGGAAGCAATATTTTAGATCAAATTATGGTTATTTTCCACAAAACACGATAATGCCTCATCCACAAATTTTGAATCAGTTATTGTTTTACGTTTTCACAATAAACTTTGATTCAAAATCCGAAATTTTGTTTTGCAATAGCCTAGACTTAAACTGAGATTTGATGAAGCCTATATGGCGATTGGTATTATCGAGGAGGGACATAATCAGAGAGATGTTGCATATATTTCTTCCAAGTTAGTCAGAGTGTAGTTGCCTAGCTCGACCATCGATATGGAGAAACTGGAAACGTGACCGAAAAGGAAAGTCCGAAAACTGGAAGCTCACTGCTGCCCAACAACATGCACCTGAAACTTTCTGTGAGATATTCACATAATATGAATACAAAATGGGTTAGGTGGGGTTGATTAATAATAAACTCTGATAAATTGATTGAAAGAAATTCTTTATAAGATATTTTTGGGATATCGAGGAGAATATGGACAAGTTATCAGTGTTTACAAACTAATCATTAGAAAATCGTGTTTTCAACATTCCTATATTCAAATAAGGTTATTATAGTACTTGAGTATTTCCTAGATGTATCAATTCAATTTCAATCGAGGAATATCAACTTAGGTGCAGGGAACCCTATCAGGAACATTTTTGGCCCAATTTTTTTACGGCTATATCTTTTTATCAGGGGCGAATTCGAAAAAATTTAAAATGAAAAAAAGGTTTCTTTCGTCCTCAAGAAACTACAGTTAACATATGTATAAGTCAAAGACACACCCTGTAGACCTTTCCTCCATTTGACATGAGGAAGTTTTTATGACAACTATTACAAATTTATTCGGCATGTATACTCCATTCACTTTTAATTAATCACATAGGAGGTCATGGTGTCGTTTTCAGGAGTTGGTGCACCTGATAAAAAGTCTGTACGCGTACAGAAAATATCGTTAATGTCAAAGCGACGTTGCCAGTTTCTTTGTTTACATCAAAGTAAAGTCGAAGATATTCCACATTTTGTTAGTTCGAATCGATCGGCGATTTTGGGGCGAAATATCGATAGGATACGCCTATTTTTATGTTCTTCGTCGTCCAGAAGAAGTTTCCCGTCGATATGGGAAATAAATTTCGTGCAAGTGTCATTTTTTCCTTCCACGACTTTTGGCGTGAGTATACGAACGGCAAATTTGAATTGGACCAAAAATCGATTTATAAGCATAAATAAAGCGAAAGTAGGTACTAATCGACCTTTTTACACTTGATAACGAAGTTTTTTAGGTATCTGACCGTTTAGAAAGATTTCAAACGAAATTCCGGCCCCCCAGAAGTTTGGTTAGTTTCGGTATCGTTTTTGGTGGTCAAAATTTATTTGGAATGTGTAAATGGACAAAACAGGCTTCCTTATACGATCTTCTAACGAAAGCGACCGGAAAATATGGTTCAGGTAGGATTTTCGAGGAATTATGAGGAAATAACTTGCAGAATGAAATTGCACGATTTTCGTAAGTAAACGGGTTCTGGATGGCCATCATCGGTCTCTTAATGATTATATCTCGGATTATTGTAGATCGTTTTCACGTTTCAGAAAAAAAAAACACGTCGAAAAGCCAAAAAAAGAAGAAATATGACTATATTGCATTCAATGGTAGATGAATTCAGATTCCGATGAATTGAAAGGTGTCACTGGAGTTTCATTCGTATCAATCCTTTGCCGAAAGTTAAAATAGGCTATATTGAACCAGAATTCATCGGTTTTTTCCATATTCCAGGAGTTTGTGTCTTGTTTTAGAACAGGTGAATGATAAATGTGAAGCATATGTTTGACCTATTCCATTTTATTTGTAAAAACCTACTGTGGTAGTAATGTATGAATATAAACTAATAAATTACTATACAGTCAGAATATTTTACTCCTTGTTCATAAGATCAAATAAATGAAATGTATATCTATAAAGCTTTCAGGAATTGACATTCTTGCTTATTAATTTATAACCAAAACTCAGTTACTATTGCATTGAAATTATTAGTTTCTCTGTAAAGAAATTCGTTAATTTAGTTATTATATTTATTTTCTTTGTGATGAATGAATAAAACATATTTATTTGTAATAAAGAAATATTAGAAATAGAAATGTTATGCACCCTCACAATCATATCACATACAATATCATGATGAAAACAAAGCACATCGATAAATCTTTACAATCATAAATCCAAAAACTCCTTTATATGTAGAATATTGTTCACAATTCTCTGTTGTGTTCTCCAAAATGAAATATACATTCTGAGAAATACGCTAAGAATGTAGAAAGGGCAACATAGTGTTGACTTGGAACATAAAAATATTTTGAAAAACGTCATAACTTCGATACAGAGTGGAATGTGTCAAATTTCCAAGGCAATAGTTGTGATTTTATAATTGCGAATGGAGTATAATTCTGCATATCTTTTGAAATTTTCTGTCAAAATAAGATTGTGAAGCTTACAATATGTAAATTTCATGTCTCATCAGTTGAATTTTGTTTTCTTAGATATTCTAAACACCAGTATCTCTGCATACGACTAAATGTAATGTTAAGTTTGAATAGTCTTAAAAATGCTGAATTGAAGTGTCGACTTCTTTCTATTAGTAGTGTATTTCAGTTGTTTGTACATTTTGTGGGGAATTGAATATTAATATCTCTTATCAACGTTGCCTGTGAATTAATCGCAGATCCCAGTAAATATTTATCTACAAAACATTGTATTCAATGAAAACCTCGATTGTGATGTAATAACACCTCTCATATGCAGGAATTATTCTTGAATATACAGAATGAAATTTTAACATTATCTTCTCGTTTCTAGTTATATCGTTGGGATCTCCCAGCATATTGGACCAAAGTCCAATTCAAAATTCAACTTCTGCTCAGGTACAAGGTTATCTATTGCGGCCCATATTCCTCAGATAACAACCCATTGCCACAAGAGCAGCCTGAATGTCTTTCAGTCTGTAGCAACCGGTTTATCTATCTCATAAAAGTAAACAACCTTTCGTTCAACGATCTAAACCCATACGTGACGTTCGGTTTAAATACACAATTTTCTCTTTCGAAATTATGTTGTTCGAGACGAAAATAATATGCAAATAATTATGTTGAAATAGAATTCGAATCTAACGTACGTAGCAACAGAGGGGTATTTATCATCAACAAAATATTTTCGTTTTCATTCCAATTGAAGACCAGAGATGTAATAATTTGCCTTGAACTGTTACAAAGTGAGGCAAGATTCAAACTGGGACGATAAGGCATTTTTATCGATACACATGACAGTTGAATTTGGAAAAATAAATAGTTTATGTGCTAGTGATTGTGTAAAAAATGGCATCATACGTGGTCAGCAGGGCTTTCTTGGAGAAATATTTACCAAAATTGACGGTGAGTGAAATGTTGAAATATTTTCTGATCTGGTGCACTTTGTGCTAATAGGATTTCTATAGTGGATAAAAAACACATTTTAAGAAGAAAGCAGAAGAAAGGCCTAGGAACACTTCGTTTCAAGGATAGAGGGAGTTCATTCTCCAATGTTCATAGTACTCTGACATCTTCAAATATTCGAGAAAAATTGGGATACACCATAACTTTGTATGGTGTCGCACTCCATGATATTGTTGCTAAAGCTAACAGTGCCAGAGGTGTAGCTGTGATGGTTCAGCACCATAATACTTGAAAAATTGCTTATGCGGCTCTGTCAAAATTCCGCATATTTTCCTCGAAAACACATCCATTCAAATTTTTCTCATCTCTTTCAGTCCCATTTTTGTTTCCGTTTTTCTTTTGGAATTTCGAAGATTAACACAAAAATAATATTACATTTCTCTGAGCAATATTCTCGAGTATGATTATGATCTATTCGATGGGAAAACGAAAACAATTATTATACACTGCGCAAAAAAATTAACGCACATTATGGAAATCTCAAATTTATTCTACAACTGAAGGTGTTCTCAATGATAATTATTTTTATCAGTATTATGCATGCATATGTTATCCACTTTCGACGTTTTTCTTCAATACAGATGTTTTCTCCCAGCACGAATAAAAAAAGATGATATTATCAGATTTTGAATGTATTGGCTCCATTCTAAAATCAGTTGTTCTCGATCAATTCTAGTGATCAATAGTTTTTCTTTCGTTTGATTTTCTACACTCGATCGCTATGCAACGCGAAACACGCAATTTGACCCAAGAGGAATTTGCCCAAGCGGTAGTTTTGCGAGAAGAAGGGTGGACATATATAAGAATTGCAGAAAGGTTTGGAGTTTCCCATACAAGTGTGTCCAGAATGTTGCAGCGATTCAGGGAGAAAGGTATGAATGTCCGAAGACCAGGACAGGGTAGAGCACGGGTAACAACTGCCATTCAAGAACGTTACTTGAAAGTTTCTTCGTTGAGACAACGGTTTGCAACCGCTCGCCTCCTTCAAAATTAGCTTGAGCAAACTCATGAGGTGCAAATTAGCACTCAGACAATGAGAAATCGCCTCAGAGAATATGATTTAAGGCCTCGTGTCGCGGTAAGAGGCCCAGCTCTTACCCCAGCCCATCGAAGGGCGCTTTTAGATTTTGTGAGAGAGCATCCATTGGAAAGAGGCCGATTGGGAAAGAGTTCTCTTCACAGATGAGTCTAGATTCTGCCTCTACCATTGTGATCGACGTTCCCTTGTATACAGACGTCCACATGAAAGATATGCTCAGTGCAATTTCCTGAATACTACTGGTTTCGGCGGAGGATCGATTATGGTATGGGGTGGAATATCTTTGACTGCTCGCACAGACCTAGTGGCCGTTGATAATGGAGCTATGAATGCTGATAAGTATATAAGGAACATTCTTGAAGAGCATGTAGTGCCATTTGCCCCATACATTGGTGAAAATTTCATTTTTATGGACGATAATGCCAGACCCCATCGTGCTCGCATCGTTTAGGAGTACCTACCTTGAAGAGGTTGAAGTCTCTCGAATGGAATGGCCAGCAAGAAGTCCAGATCTCAATCCGATTGAGCAGGTCTGGGACAACCTCAATAGAAGGCTGAGAAGTTCAGATAATCATCCAGCTACTCTTAATGACTTAGGAATCCAACTCGGAGGAACCTGGGAAGGATTAGATCAGCACATTTTAAGATCACTCATTTTGAGTATGAACCGTCGTTGCCGATCTGTAATTAACGCAAGGGGTGGAAATACCAAGTATTAAATCACTTATCAGCATTTCAGTATTTTGGAATTCGTTCATTTCTCTTCTTTCACATAAGGTTCGGTGAAATCCTGAATTTTTCTTCCATTTAATGTATCTTGTTTCGTTCAAAACCTTCCCGAGAGAACATAAACAATAAGTTATAAAGTCAATATAGATTTAACTTTCATTAAAATTGAGATTTTCAGAATGAGCGTTAATTTTTTTGCGCAGTGTATTTTTGTCGGCAACACACTCATCAAACTTTTCTTTCAATAACTTCATAGTGCCATTGGAAAATTAAAGAGTTGCACCATCTTGTTGGAATAACACATTCATTGAATATTAAGTTCATCCAATTTTTGCAATTAAAAAAACATGTCAGATTTGTTAACAAAATCTGATTTTGAATATGCTTTCTTATAATATCTAAGTTGATATAAATTTTTCCATCTTTTTTAGTTTCAAGGATTGGCGTCAACATGCTCCTGCCCTAGATTGGAAAAACGAGGGATATACACTTTGGATCCCATAGATAAAAATGAGAGCACGTTCAACAAGATTTTGATAGCGAATAGAGGAGAAATCGCATGTAGAATAATTGACACTTCAAAGAAAATGGGTATTCAAACTGTCGCAGTTTATTCGATAGCTGATAGGCAGTCGGTAAGTTGATTCATGAAAAAGTGTCTTCACCTAAAATAGTGACGAAGGGTGTAATTTTCTGGAATCTTCGAAAATTGAACACCCTGTATCATCTATCATCATTCCCAAACTGAACATTATGAACGATCAATACTTTTGTTTGCTCGATGTATTTGCTAGATCCATTATTATAATGAGGTAACACAAATAGAATTATCGTTTAACTTGATGAAGATTGCACTTTGGGTCTATAAATTGGATATTGGGAAATTGATTAGATGAAAATGACATTACGATTAACTTCTTCATGATTTCGGAATAATGTGGTATCACGGTATCAGAATGAGAATCAATGGCATATTATCACTTGCTGCAGCGTTCATAATGATTCAATATACCACATCTACGAAGCTACTGTATTTTTCAATTTGATTAATCTAATTTTCAGATCTAAATGTTAGATAAGATGTAAAAATATTCATAATAAGGTTCAGTTTAGTTAGTAGATGTTCCTTAAACAAAAAAAATTTTTGCACTATTCTTATTATTCTTCTATTATCTTTATTATCTGTATTAAGTAAATGATCGTTCAACCACTTTTATCATGAACAGCTATCATGCCAATTTTTCAAATGAATATGTAGGTACATATAATCGAATATAAAATATTTAATTTGGAGTCGTGCCCATGATCTCAATCTAATAATTAAATGATGAAAGCTCATCCTTTTCAAACATAAAACCATTGTTTGATTTTAATTAAGTTGTTGCTCACGATGCTGAATTTTCCCTACTCTTTCATTAAAACCGGAAGCACGATGTGGAAAATCAGATCAAACAACAAATTATTATCACCTACAGAATATGGAATATGAAACAGGATTGGCCTCTGCTAGTCAACTTAGCTGGTCATCAGAAGTTGAGGATATTTTATCAATTCGTGTTTTTCTTTCTGAATACTATCGGATCTAGGAAGTTTTTCAGAGGGGGCAAGAAAATTTCCAACTAAGTTGGACACATGTGAATGTAAAGTCCTATTTATTAACTATAAAAACTAAAACTGATGTCTTTGTCTCTTTGAATTGTAAGAGGGTGTTTTTTGTAAATGTGCATTTCTGAAAAGTGGCTGTAACTTTTTTCCTGTGGAAAATTTTACGTTTCTGTGGAAACATTACTATTTATCTCATTTGTAGAATTAGAACATTGTTTACCGGGTAGGAAAAGCCTCACATTCCTGGACGATTGTGAAGATTAGAGCAACACAGAGTCCAGGAATGTGGCTTTTCCTACGAGGTGAACATACTATTTTTCCGCAAATCGTTTGAAATTCGACAGATTTTACTCAACTTAAAAAAAAATCGCGAATTATTCCATTCATAAATTAATGGAGCTTTGAAATGCGGAATGGAAATGGTTGCATTACTATGGACACGTATTAATAATGAATTGTCAAACTTGTCGAATATTAATTTAATTGCTCATCTTAAAACAGTGTAAAATGATAAGTGATGATGAATTTTCCATTTCAGGA
Source organism: Adalia bipunctata (assembly GCA_910592335.1). Taxonomy (NCBI): domain Eukaryota; kingdom Metazoa; phylum Arthropoda; class Insecta; order Coleoptera; family Coccinellidae; genus Adalia; species Adalia bipunctata. The sequence continues at coordinate 26,632,886 of OU342950.1, forward strand.
ACTCCTCCAGAGCTGGTTGAGGCGGTGAATACTGCTTCATTAGAATTATTGCCAAAGAAATCTAGAGAAAAGTACGAATATGCTTATGTAGAACACTGACAACCGTAAGGAAATATCATTTCCTTAAGACGGACTCCCACTACTCGTATATTTGGCAAGTACGCAATTATTTGCGTACTTGGCAAGTCGATGAAGTTTCGAATTTGAATGACAAGATTGACAAGTATTGGCCGAGTGAACCACTCCCACTACATGCCAAATATAGGCAAGTGGCAAATATTTGCCAAATACACGAGTAGTGGGAGTCCGGCTTACAGTAAGGAAATGAATATTTCCTAACAGTTGGGCAATCTTGACTTTTTCTATGACTAATTTCGACATTCCTAACAAAATTTGTCATAGAAAAAGTTAACTATTATACTCCATTCACAATTATAAAATCACAGCTCTGGCATTGGAAATTGGACACATTCCACTCTGTATCGAAGTTATGACGTTTTTCAAAATATTTTTATGTTCCAAGTCAACACTATGTTGCCCTTTCTACATTCTTAGCGTATTTCTCAGAATGTGAATGAATTGGAAAAGATGTGATGGACGAAAATAATTAACGTTTATATGAATTGATAGAAAGGATTCCTTTTCTAGTTATTCGCATGAAAAGTACAAGGGATCACTGTTGAAATATATTATTTTTCGCCATGGAAAAAAATTGCATTGCTTTCTCATAATTTTCATATGCATGCTTGTGAAGATTTAATGTTTATTATCCTCTTGAACTGAAAGTTCAAGACTTGACGACATTTTATTTATTTGATCTTATGAACAAGGAACAAGGAGTAAAACATTCTGATTGTATAGTAATTTATTGGATTAAAAAATATTCATACATTACTACCACAGTAGGTTTGTACAAATAAATGGAATAGGTCAAACATATGCTTAACATTTATCATTCACCTGTTCTAAAATAAGACACAAACTCCTGGAATATGGAAAAAACCGATGTATTCTGGTTCAATATAGCCTTTTTCTACTTTCGGCAAAGGAATGAAAGTTCCAGTGACACATTTCAATTCTACCTGAACCATATTTTCCGGTCGCTTCCGTTAGAAGATCGTATAAGGAAGCCTTTCTTGTCCATTTACACATTCCAAATAAATTTTGAGCACCAAAATCGATACCGAAACTCAGCAAACTTCTGCGGGACCGGAATTTCGTTTGAAATCTTTCAAAACGGCCAGATACCTAAAAAAACTTCGTTATCAAGTGTAAAAAGGTCGATTAGTACTTACTTTCGCTTTATTCATGCTTATAAATCGATTTTTGGTCCAATTCAAATTTGCCGTTCGTACTCACGCCAAAACTCGTGAAAGGAAAAGATGACACTTGCGCGAAACTTCTTCTGGACGCCGAAGAACGGAAAAATAGGCGATTTCCTATCGATATTTCTCCCCAAAATCGCCGATCGATACGACCTAACAAAATGGGGAAAATCTTTGATACTTTTACCACAGAATACCTATCTACACAGAAGCGTCAGTAAGCGTCGGCACTTTGATATTCATGGGACAAATTTTCGTGACCTTGATTCTCTGTTAGGTAGTACATATGTCACTTTTGAGTGGTCCAGCGGGAAGTTTAAATTTCAACTTGACATATGTACTACCTAGCATGGCACAAATTAAGTTTTGGTGGGAAGACGGAGTGACGCTTCTGTGTAGTTAGGTATTCTGTGCTTTTACTTTGATGTAAACAGAAAAACTGGCATCGTCGTTTTGTCATAAACCATGTTCTATGTACGCGCACAGATTTTTCATCAGGTGCACCAATTCCTGAAAACGAAACCATGGCCAGAGTTGTGATTTTATAATTGTGAATGGAGTATAGGAAATATTCATTTCCTTACTGTAAGGAAATGATATCTCCTTACAGTTGTCAGTGTTTCACATAAGCATATTCGTACATTTCTCTAGATTTCTTTGACAATAATTCGAATGAAGTAGTATGCACTGCCTCAACCAGCTCTGGAGGAGTCCCAGAAATGGAAAAGTCATTCATCATCACTCATCATTTTACACTGTTTTGTCTTCGAAAAGACCAGCAATCAAATTAATATCCGTCAAGTTTGACAATTCGACATTAATACGAGTTCATAGTAACGCAACCAATTCCATTCCGGATTTCAAAGCTCCATTTATTTATGAATGGATGATTCGCGATTTTTTTCAAAATTAATTGAAATCTATCGGATTTCAAACGATTTGCGGAAAAATAGTATGTTTACCTCGTAGGAAAAGCCACATTCCTGAACTCTGTGTTGCTAAGTCTCACCTTACACCTCGACTTAGCAATCTTCACAATCGTCCAGGAATGTAAGGCTTTTCCTACTGGGTAAACAATGTACTATTATTTCAAATGGGATTCTGACTTTTGTATATTTCGGCAGAACTTGAGTTACCATTCTAAAAATATACAAACAAGTTTGATCGAAACTTCTCGGTTAGCTTAAATCTTGTCATTGGGGAAACTGGAACAGGAGCTAGTAAGAGGATATCTTGAGGAAGTCTATTTTCTTTTTCAGAAACACGTCAGTAGAGCAGATGAAGCGGTATTTATTGGACCGGCAGCTGCGTCTGAATCTTACCTCAACATGGATAAAATACTGGAAGCCGTTAAAGTCACAGGAGCGGAAGCTGTGCATCCTGGATACGGCTTTTTATCCGAAAACGCTCAGTTCGTTCAGAAATTGGTGAGTTGAAAAAGTGAACATTCAATTCTTTGTATTCTTGTTCGATGCTCTGGCGTTGTTTCGATCTTCCGATTTGAGAGGGCCAGGCTCTCTGACTTTTGACCTCAAGGATTTACTGTCAAAAATAGTGTCCGAATAAGACTCAACCTGTGTCAGCTTCAATGCAATCTCAAACGAGAAACCCCACATCCTTCAAACTATCCTTATTTCGCCCAAAAACGCCACGGGACTCCACCTCCTCAATAAAAAACAATGGAATAACCTCCCACATTTCAATTTCCCCAGGAAGAAGAAGGAGTATGTTTCGTGGGTCCTTCCGTGGGGTCGATAACAGGAATGGGCGACAAGTTGGAATCGAAAAGGCTCGCGGCCAGAGCCGGCGTGAGCACTATCCCAGGATACGACGGGATAATCAAGGATGCGGATCATTGTGTGCGAATATCTAGGGAAATTGGCTATCCGGTTATGATAAAGGCCTCGGCAGGGGGCGGGGGCAAGGGGATGCGGATCGCCAGGGACGATCAGGACGCCAGGTAAGAAGTTTTGAATTGTATTGTTTGTTGACCCAACGTTTGGATACATGCAGATACGGCGTCGGGTTTCTAAAAAAGCTACAGCCCTTAACCCATCATTCGCAGGTCCTTGTCAACTTGTGAGCAACGCTCTTGCGATGTTCTCTACCATCTTTATCCATCTGATTTAATCTCATTTCGTCTTTTTGTACCAGAAATAAATCTCTTTCTTATACAGGGTTCTGCAATAGTGCGTTCTTCTTCCATAGCTGCCGAACCAGACATCTCAGAGATTTCGTTAGAGAGTAGACCTCTTGTACCTTCATTTCTGCATCTCAGGAAATTATTTTCTGATATACAGGGTGCCCCCGATAAATGTTATTCAACAAATGGATGATTTTTTTGATGGATCACCCCATATATTTTCACATATTTCCAATGACCTTCATCACCTCTTTCATGACGGAAAATCTTAGAGACATTTTTCCAAAAGTTCACATCTTATTTGAAGAAAACTGCAAAAAGGTGAGGGAAAAGCAGTTCAGTAAAAGTCTTCTGACGATTTTCAGAAGCGATAGTAACATGAATTTGAACTAAAAGTTTTTTAATTGAAGGATTTGCCTTGACATGGTTTCTAAACGATCAACCTGTCATATACAGGGTGTCCGTTATTAAGGTCCAAATATGAAGAACTTGAAATTAATATTTCTCGATTTTTTCAAATAGAACACCCTGTATTTTTTTCCACAATAATAAAGACAATTGGATACCTTACATTTTATCAGAAGTAACCTTAGGATTATTTTAACCCCCGCATCCAGCAGACGCGAAGAATGAAATCGCAAATGGAAATTTTATTCAAATAATAACATAATGAAACTAACGGACATTCGAAAGAGGTCAAAGAATGAAATGAAACCAAATAAATAATTATTTACAAACTTCAAAACCTTCCCAGAATCATATTTCCTGAGCATCATCATAAAAATGATATTTCTTTTTCGTACAAGCAATTCATATTGATCAAGTATTCAACCAATTATATCAGTTTTTATCGGCTTTCCAAAAAAAATATTGATCAAGTTATTGCTACTAGAGCTCAAAGATACTTTTGAATACAGTAAATCAGTATGAATTTTTGTTTCCTATCGGGATATTGGGCCGCATGAATTCGACTTCCTTAAAAAACAGGTTCTGTGTGGCACTGCCCTAACATGGAAATCACATCAACTATCCTATTTTTTCCAAAAATTCATACTGATTCACTGTATTCGAAAGTATCTTTGAGCTCTTAGTAGCAATAACTTGATCAATATTTTTTTCGGAAAGCCGATAAAAACTGATATAATTGGTTGGATACGATATCAATATGAATTGCTTGTACGAAAAATAAATATCATTTTTATGATGATGCTCAGGAAATATGATTCTGGGAAGGTTTTGAAGTTTGTGATGAATAATTAATTATTACTTAATTATTCATTTAGTTTCATTTCATTCTTTGACCTCTTTTGACTGTCCGTTAGTTTTTATTATGTTATTATTTGAATAAAATTTTCAGTTGCGATATCATTTTTCGTGTCTGCTGGATGCGGGTGTGGAAATAATCCTAAGGTTACTTCTGAGAAAATGTAAGGTATCCAATTGTCTACATTATTGTGGAAAAAATACAGGGGGTTCTATTGAAAAAATCAAGAAATAATAATTTTGAGTTCTTCATATTTGGACCTTAATAACGGACACCCTGTATATGACAGGTGGGTCGTTCAGGAACCAAGTCAAGGCAAATCCTTCAATTAAAAAACTTTTAGTTCAAATTCATGCTACTATCGCTTCTGGAAATCGTCAGAAGACTTTTACTGAACTGCTTTTCCCTCACCTTTTTGCAGTTTTCTTCGAATAAGATCTGAACTGTTGGAAAAAAGTCCCTAAGATTTTGCGTCATGAAAGAGGTGATGAAGGTCATTGAAAATATGTGAAAATATATCCATTAAAAAAATCATCCATTTGTTGAATAACATTTATCGGGTACACCCTGTATATCAGAAAATAATTTCCTGAGATGCAGAAATGAAGGTTCAAGAGGTCTACTTTCCAACGAAATCTCTGAGATGTCTGGTTCGGCAGCTATGGAAGAAGAACGCGCTATTGCAGGACCTTGTATACCTACTTACGAGTATCTTCCAACCCCAGAAAGGTTCTAGGCCAATAAATGGCACTCCTGCTCCTTTTCTGGCAATAGTATTCATTTCCTCATTACTTTGAGCCCCAATTGGCCAGTTTTCCTCGGCACCCTCATATATCCTTTGGTTTTGTGCTTTAGTAGCAGCTTGACTGTCAAAATGGATCACTATGTGCCATCTCTGATAGAACAGGAACGCAACATTGGTAAATTCTTGGTACTAGGCCTGAATACTCCTGCGTCTGTTCCTGTTTCAGTTTCTGAATAAACCATTTTAGTACACCTCGCGCTGTTTTGACTTGCCTTGGTGTAGGAATCTGTCTGAACTTTCAATGCGGACCATTCATTTAGTCAAACTTGTCACTTGTTCACGATGTACCATATTCGTTTCAAACATCAACTTCTTTGCCAGAACAGGTTTCACACTGTCGACACAAGAAGCCATGTCAAGCTTTGGAGATTCCAGGATGCTTGTAGAAAAATTCATAGACAATCCTAGACACATAGAAATACAAGTATTAGGAGACAAGCACGGTAACGCCATCCATCTCAACGAGAGGGAGTGCAGCATTCAAAGAAGAAATCAGAAAGTGATAGAAGAAGCACCAAGGTTGGTACATTCCTTCAAAAAATGCTGAGGCACTTCCAAATTGAGTTCAACCTTTGAGTGTGAGTTACCAAATTTTCAGCACATTTTTAGACGAAGACACAAGAAGAGCTATGGGGGAACAAGCCGTCAAGCTCTGTAAAGAACTAGGCTACTACTCAGCTGGTACTGTGGAGTTTTTAGTGGACGAAAATAGAAAATTTTACTTTCTGGAAATGAACACGAGGTTGCAAGTGGAACATCCAATTACTGAGTGCATAACTGGGGTAGATCTAGTTCAGCAAATGTTACGAGTTGCTAAAGGCCACAAGCTTAACATAAAACAAGAGGATGTGAAGATAAAGGGATGGGCAGTAGAAAATAGAGTGAGTTCATAAAATCTTGGATGGAGTCCATATTCTAAAATCTCTTATGAATCTCCTTCAAGGTGTATGCTGAAGATCCATATAAAAACTTCGGCCTCCCCAGCGTTGGTAGACTGTATACCTACAAAGAACCTACCCATTTGCCAGGAGTGAGGTGTGATAGTGGTATCGAAGAGGGGAGTGAAATCAGTATTTATTATGACCCTATGATTTGTAAACTAGTTTGTTATGGTGCTAATAGGAACGAAGCAATTTCAAGGAGTGTAGCTGCTTTAGACCAGTACATAATTAGAGGTGTTACTCATAATATACCTCTGTTGAGAGATATACTTACAGAGAAAAAATTCCAAGAAGGTACTAGTCATTTGCATTTAAAACCTTATAACGACCATTATGATTCACAGGCAACATCAGCACGAATTACTTGAAAGAAGTCTACGGTGAAGGCTTCCAAGGAAGACAATTACACGAATCAGACAAGATGAAGATGATCGCTGTATCAGTGAGTCTTTACGCCAAATGGGATACCAGAAATAGTCAATTTTTCAACAGTCAGAAAATTAGGATACACGAAAAAGTTAGAGAAAGCTGGAAGTTGATTGTGAAATTAGATGGAGATGATATTCTAGTCAAGGTAACTCAAAGCAACGGTTACTATGAAGTTCAAATAGGTGATGAATCGATGAAAATCGAAAAAGAAGATATAAATTTGGCTAATTCGTTGATACTGACTAAGATAAATGGAGATGCACCTGTGGCCATGCAGTTGGCTTCTAGGAGTGCTCATGGTGAATACCAAATTATGTGAGTACAATTGCATAGAGAGGGAGGTCTCTATGGATATAGAAAAATATCATTCTGATTATTTTTCCAGTTTTCAAGGTACAAAATACAACATGCGAATTCTGACGGAAACAGCAGCAAACTATCTGAAATACATGAAAGAAAAAGCAGAAATAGACGTATCGAAGCAAGTATTGGCTCCCATGCCTGGAATAGTTAAAAGCGTATCCTGCAAAGTCGGAGACAAAGTGGTAGAAGGCCAAGAAGTATGCGTTGTAGGTAAGTAACCCAAAATCAGGGAAATCACAGAGAAATATTTCATTTTTATATTCCACAGAGGCTATGAAGATGCAGAACTCAATGACTTGCGGTGCAACTGGAAATGTTAAAATTGTCAATATAAAAGAGGGGCAAACTGTGGGTGAGAACGAACTATTGATAGAATTGGAGTGAAATGGATATTCTGAAAAAGTGAATTGACTGCACTGGAAGACTCCGTATGAATTAAATTGCATCAAAACATACAATAATTCGAATAAAAATATAAATATAAAAATATAACATAAATAGAGTTATAATTTGTTTTCATTAAACCCTACATCAAAAGATCCAATGTGAAACTAGTGATACATTTTTTTCTTGACTGACGTAAAAAATTAACGTGAATGGTGGGAAAGCCCTGCGCATCCTAAAGCTCGCCTTCCAGTTCCAGAGATTTGATGAGATCCAGTATCTGGGACGGCTTCAACGAGGATAACTCCCCACTTCTACAAGTTTCTTGTCCAAAGCACTCTTTCATTTGGCTTGCAATGGCATAGCATTCCGTAACCAGGTGAATAGGAGTTTCTTCCTCCTCCCCACAGAATCTACACTCATCAGTGTCCGATAAACACATTCTCAACAGATGCTTTTTTAGAGACATTGTCCTGTGAGAATGCCAGTGAGTAGGTGTAGTTGGTTTTTACTGAGATCCAGATATTTTTTGGATCTAGTGGTTTCAATGTTCCGGAGAAACGTTCTGGAGTGATCCATCCCTGGGAGATTTCGCCAGAGTTTTTCTCTTTCGGTTTTCTCCTTCACCATAAACTCCTCCTTATAGGTGCATTTTCCTATACCGCAGAAGGCAGAAGGCCAGTGAGTGGCGTTTGTGCCCTCTTTCTGGCAACTGTATTGCCGGGAACCCAGATTGAAAAGACCTTATTCTTCTTGCCTACCTCATTGAGTTTGTTCCGGCAGACCCAAATCAGCTTTGAGTCAATGACATAGGAGGTCAGTGCTTCAACGGCAGCTTGACTATTTGAATGGATAGCTATATCGCACTTCTGATAATTTCTTTCTAGATTATCTAGACATCTTCCGATTGCAAGTATTTCCGTTTGAAGGACGCTTTCACTGGAGCCTAACGATAGTTCCCCTTCCCACTTGTTACTTGTCCCGTAAATCCCAGCTCCAGCTCCTGTAGCGGTTTTAGAACCATCTGTATACCATTTTATTGTATTTTCTTTGAGATTATAGTTGGTGTATTCCCTTTCCCAAACCTCTCTTTTACTTAGCATTGTAGGTACTGAAGTTTTTCTAAATGCTTACTTTCTTGATCATTACATCAGTAGGAAGGTTTGCAGATGAGATATAGTTATTCAGAGAGGACCAAACTCACTGATTCCTGATTCTCTCATTGCCTGTTCCTTCTCATAATATTCTGTGGATGGCCTCATAGGCTACCCTATCAATCACTAGATTTAGAGCTGTGAGGTCTGTGATGATCTCAAGTTGGTCACGTTCTCATAGCTACCATGATGCACACACAGGCAAGCCTTTGTACTTTGCCGAGCAATTTCCTCGTACATACCTGGCTTGCCTCAGTAAACCATCGATGGTTGAGATCGAATTCTTTTTTCGAGCTGAAGCGTAGGTATTGTAGAAGCCGTAACAACGTTGTAATGTGCTGTCACAAAGTAGATTCTAGCCACTAGCATCGTTTCAGCTAATTGAGAATCTTCTCATGAGTTATTCGTCTCCAGAAATTCAGGAAAGCTGAATAGTTTTCAATGAATAAGATTACACTGGATAAAAAAAAACGTTTTAATCCCTAATTCATGTTGGTCCTTTTCCTTTCGAATCTTTACAAGTGGCCTGGTAAAAAACTATTCACTACCGAAAGAATTCCCTTCGAAAAGAAATATCCTCATGCCAAACAGGGCCTTTTGGCTCTCATGCGGATCTAACCCCCACAAACGTCCATAACGAAGTAATTTTTCACTTCTTGCACATTCTAGAGCCCGCACCAGGTAGCTGACCGAATAATGCGCCCACCCCAGTCCGGAGTACTTCCACGGTCTGGAACGTGAACCGAAAATCTATTTCCAAAGTGAAAATAGACGCGAAATCCCAAGCGGAAGAATCGGCTCCGGATTGAATTAGCAGGAAATGACAACACGTCCCGAAATCTGTTTTCATTCGTCGATAGAAGCTGATTTAGAAGCTGGACGGGGAGAATGAACAACTGACCGTAAATATATCGAAAAGGGAAAAGGAATAAACCGCTGCCTATGCCCAGGAGAATCAAATTCGGCTTTCAGGCCCTGCCGAATGGCCTCTACTTATTTATACAAAGGAGAGTGGATAGATAGGCAGTGGCGGTGCTTCTATGGCTTTTTGATTTTCCCAAAATACAATATATACTCCATTCACAATTATAAAATCGCAACTCTGGGCTTGGAAATTTAACACATTCCACTCTGTATCGAAGTTATGACGTTTTTCAAAATATTTTTATGTTCCAAGTCAACACTATGTTGCCCTTTCTACATTCTTAGCGTATTTCTCAGAATGTATATTTCAATTTGGAGAACACAACAGAAAATTGTGAACAATATTATAGATATAAAGGAGTTTTTGCATTCATGCTTTGTTATCATCATGATATTGTATGTGATATGATTGTGAGGGTGCATAACATTCATTTTCTATTTCTAATATTTCTTTATTTCAAATAAATAACAGTTTTATTCATTCATCACAAAAAAAATAAACATAATAACTAAATTAACGAATTTGTTTACAGAGAAACTAATAATTTCAATGCAATAGTAACTGAGTTTTGGTTATAAATAAATAAACAAGAATGTCAATTCCTGAAAGCTTTATAGATATACATTTCATTCCTTTGATCTTATGAACAAGGAGTAAAATATTCTGACTGTACCTATAGTAATTTATCAGTTTAAGGTCGCCGTTTGAAGCTCGTAGGAAAAGTCAACCGATAGAGGCGCCACCGTGCATTTTACGGAATATCTCCATAGAACTTACATTAATCTATGAGTTCTATGAATATCTCTCTAATTATGAATGAAATGTACAATGGCGCTCTCTATCCAAAAATCGCTGAACTATGAAATTAGTGAAAATGTGGGTAAAGCAGGAACTTTTTCCCGCCAAAATTTGAATTTGGCCATTCTCTGCCAATTCCGTATTTCAAGTTGTTTTTCTGAATGAAATTATCTGTAGATTCACTTTTAATCGGAAGTTGAACTATTTTCATGGATCTTTCGTTTGAAATAAAACAGAAGCATAAGTTGGCTCATTTTCTTCTATTTTTCAAAAAAAAAAAATGAACTGTTGAAATGCAATTAATCTCAATTATCTCATTAAGAACTCAAATCCTTTCTTAGTTCACCCACAAAATTTCAGTTCTCGAAGTGAAACCATTTTCAAATGCAACTTGAAATAAAAACACACTCCATTGAACGCCCACCTGAAAAATATTCATACATTACTACCACAGTAGGTTTGTACAAATAAAATGGAATAGGTCAAACATATCATTCACATTTATCATTCACCTGTTCCAAAATAAGACACAAACTCCTGGAATATGGAAAACACCGATGTATTCTGGTTCAATATAGCCTATTTCTACTTTCGGCAAAGGATTGATAGGAATGAAAGCTCCAGTGACACATTTCAATTCAACGGAATCTGAATTCACCTACCGTTGAATGCAATATAGCCATATTTCTTCTTTTTTTTTTAGCTTTTTCGACGTGTTTTTCTTTCTGAAACGTGAAAACGATCAACAATAATCATTTAAAGACGGATGATGGCTATCCAGAACCCGTTTACTCTCGAAAATCATGCAATTTCATTCTGCAAGTTTTTTCCTCATAATTCCTCGAAAATCCTTCCTGAACCATATTTTCCGTTCGCTTTCGTTAAAAGAATCGTATAACGAAGCCTTTTTGTCCATTTACACATTCCAAATAAATTTTGAGCACCAAAAACGATACCGAAACTAACCAAACTTCTGGGGGACCGGAATTTCGTTTGAAATCTTTCTAAACGGCCAGAAACCTACAAAAAACTTCGTTATTAAGTGTAAAAAGGTGGGGGAGGTTCGCTTTATTTATGCTTATAAATCGATTTTTGGTCCAATTCTAATTTGCCGTTCGTACTCACGCCAAAAGTCGTGAAAGGAAAAAATGACACTTGCACGAAATTTCTAATATCGACAGGAAACTTCTTCTGGACGACGAAGAACGGAAAAATAGGCGATTTACTTTCGATATTTCGCCCCAAAATCGCCGATCGATTCGAACTAACAGAATGTGGAATATCTTTGATACTTTCACTCTGATGTAAACAAGAAACTGGCAACGTCGTTTTGTCATTAACGATATTCTCTGTACGCTCACTGACTTTTCATCAGGTGCACCAGCTCCTGAAAACGAAACCATGACCTCCTATGTGATTAAATGAAAGTGAATGGAGTATAGAACCCCCTACAGATATTTTTCAACGCCTGCAGAGTACTCGTACAGTACTCGCTCTCTCAACCTGTAGGCAAAGCATCTGTAAGAACACTTAGTAAATCGACGCGAATTTTAAATTCACACAAAAAATTATGAGCTCACTCACAGGTATTGTTTTACTATGATTGTGAGACCCAAAAGCCTCGACAAAGACTAGCCTTTGCGTGCATCTTCAGAGCTGCGATCTCACAGATGTCACATCTCTCTTTACAGTAAGATTAGGACATTCTCTGGATATCTGAGGTAGAGGTCAGGTAGTCTGGTCCTTTCTTACCATGTCCTGTGAGGAAGCCTGTGAGGAGGCGTGACCCATTTTTACTGAGATATACATAATTATTGGTTGTTGCAGTTCCGAATTCCCAAATGAACTTTTTGGTATGATCCAATCCTGGAAGAATCTTGTGGAGTGCATCACTTTCAGTTTCTCTCTTCTGCAAAAGCTCTCTCTTATGGGTGCATTCAAGTGCTTGTACCTTGTACTTAAAGAAGTGGTGAGACTTAACATTTCACGTTCTTAGCATGTTTCAGCAAATGAGGTCCTAGTTTTGCATGTGGTGAATCAACAAGTAAAAGGTCTTCCGAAAGGTTTGGTTGGGCAGACACAAGAGATATAGGACATAATCTTCATCGACGTCTTCTCTGTGTTTATTAGTTCTGCCCTGATATTCTGTTTCGTTAGTTACGCCACTGGTAGACTAAGAGAGCTACCTCTAAATCTTGAGAGGAAAGCCGTAGCGGTGTGAAGAACTAAAAAATTTAATCCAAGTAAACAGCTCTGCATGGGTCGGAATAATGGCTGTGAGACCGAAAACATTATTAAATTGACGCAGTGGGCTTTTTATGTATTTTTGTTCACCCTGGGTTCAATTCAGGGGGAAATCAGAGTGAGGACGTATAGGGGAAAATTCTGAGAGAGGTTTGAAAGATACAGGGTGTCGAAAATGAATGAAAAAACACTTTTCTTTTCATATCTTCGGAACCATTATTTCAAATGGACTGATTTTGGTTGATGGTTGCTGTATTCATGGTGCATATTCCTCAATCAATACTTATTCAATACTTCTTCTGGTATGAAAGTTATAGCGTAGCCGACTTATAAATCCGCGCAAGAATACCATAATTCCTGTGTTTTTTTTTCAAGAATGATGGATTGGATTGAATATAATAATAAAAATAATAATAATTTATTAGCTAGATATTTTCAAAATATATTCAACTTTACACCTATGCTAACATGCATAGACTGCACAATTGGCTTTGAGGCCTGTGTGTGCACATCTCCTTCATTAAATAAACATTTCACTCTAGGTTATGAAGGGCAAAAAGAAATATAAAAAATACAAAAAAACAACAACAAACTTAAACAAAATTCTATCCTCTTTGGCAATTTTTATGGCAAAAAATAAAATAATAAAAGAAACACTATAAATGTCCAATGTATCCCCCCTGCATGATCCATTCCCTTATCTGATCCTTGACCTTTCTGTATGCTCTCCTCAACTGAACAGGCAAGGCATTATAAAGACCAGGACCAACGAAGCAAATATGTCTCTGTGTAAGTGAGAACTTTCTGTATGGTTTTGATAGATCACATCTGAGTGAACCTCTGGTATTTGACAAAACAGGGCTTCTGTAATAAGGCTTAACTGTCATATATCTTACAACAAATTTTACATATAGCTGTTCCAAGGTCAACAATTGGCTTTCCTGGAATAAAAGTTCAGTTGGAAATCTCTTCTCCTTGAACAGCATAACTTTTATAATAAATTTGTGTGCAATGAAAAGCTTCTCCAAATTACAGGCACCTCCCCACACAACTATCCCATATGCAATTACTGACTCAACCAATGCCAAATGAACCCTCTTCAGTGTTTCCCATCTCAAAACGTGTCTTAACTCTCGAAATTTCTATGAGTTTTCTGCACTTGTTTGTTACATAACTGATGTGCGCCTTCCATCTCAGGGTTTCGTCAATAAATATACCCAAGTATTTTAGTGAATCCTTTCTAGCGATGGTCCGTGTACATTTGCAATTTGTCACATCACAATCGCCATCATGTGTCCTCAGATGTTTCAACGTTGAACTTCATCTCTTTTTTAGACTAAAGGCCATAAAATGGGTCTTTTCGATGTTGAGAGAAAGCAAACTCTGTTCAAGCCATGTCCTCAAAATGTGTAATGCTCTCTCTGCTCTCAGTGTAACCTCCTGTCATGTTTTATCTCTAACGATAATTGTCGTATCATCTGAAAAACAGTAGACTCCACCTTCGTCCAACAGTGGCAGCATCTCATTCACATAATATATTATAAATAATAAGGGACCAAGCACCGTACCTTGCGGCACGCCGCTCGCCATCCCCAAGGAACCACTCCTTGTGTCACCTATTCGGACACTATGTGTTCTGCCGGACAGGTAAGACTCAAACAGTTTATCCGCCATCCCTCTAATTAAAACATCATGTATTCTCCCAAGAGAATTGGGTGCGCCACAGTGTCAAACGCTTTGGCCAAATCCAGAAATATCCCTATCACCTTATCACCAGCATTTAGGCCTGTCATAATATGTTCAGTCACACTACACAGTATATCATCAGTACCTGTCTCTTTCTTGAATGCATATTGGTTCCCTGATAGGATTATTGTATGCTTCTCTAAGTACACCATGATCTTATTTTTAAACATTTTTCTATCAACTTGCTGCGTGTACTTATTAGGGAGATAGGCCTATAGTTTGACATCTGTTCTCTATTTCCTTGTTTATGTAGAGGAACTATAATAGCGGACTTTAGGATGTCGGGATAAACCCCGGCATCAAAAATATTATTTTTGATATGCATTAGTGGTTCTTACAGTACTTCATGGTTTTATTTCAGTACTTCTGTCGTTATTCCGTCTTCACCACTACTGACATTGTTCTTTAGAGTATGGATGTGACCTATTAGTTCCTGTTCAGAAACTGGTGTGAAAAAGAAGGAATCCCGTGGACCACATTTTCGGCTCCTCAGGGTAGAGTTTGTATTTTTCCTCCTCAATGTTGCTGCTTGACTTTTTCCAACATTACAAAATTTGGTATTGAATTTGTCTGCGATCTGATTTGCTTCATCTATTTCTGTGCCATCTTCGTCCACTATACTTTCTAAAGTTGATTTATTTTGTTGGTCATCAGTAGCCTGCCTTATCACCTTCCCCACATGTTTCAGACTATGGGCATTTTGTTCAAATTGCGTTCTAAAGTATTGAAATTTACATTTCTCAATCAACTTAGACAGACTACTTCTATATTCTCTATATTTAGCTACTTTATTCGGATTATCTGGGTTCACTGCTCTCTTTTTCTTATGGAGGTAAGCAGTCCAGCTGTTATCCATGGATTCAATTTGACCTCTTTACTACTACATTTACGTTGACTGGTACTTGAGTCCATATAAAATTTAAGTTTAGTAACAAAATTACATCGAACATTATTATTCTTCTCTGGACTTGGAACAAGTTAACAATGTTGTCAGAGTGTGAATCAACTTTGTCGAGACTGAAACCTTTCATAACAACATAGCTCTAGAAACCTCCATGATTATTTACAGTAGGCAGCGCTTCCAACGGTAATTGAGATTACCAATGTCCTTCGTCAGTTTCCGCTATACGCATGCGTCGTGAAATTTTCTGACTTAAGCCGAAATTCCATGCATCCGTCATCCGATGATCCGATCGTCGTTGTGATTGGCAGAAATATTCAAAATTGAAAATTTCTGCCAATCACAACGACGATCGGACGATTGCATCATCGGATGACGGATGCATGGAAATCCAGCATCAGTCGATTTTTGATGGAAATGGCAGAACTCATAGATATTTTTTATACTGTTACCTAAAAAACTGTGTAGAGTATTATTATTTGCTGTTTTTTCGTGTAATATAGTGTAAAGGGTTATTGGGGTAACAGCTGTTTCTTCCAGAAAAACACTTTTCCTTCTGCTCGAGCATTTATCTCTTCATCAGGAGCACCAAAATATAAAAACATAAAAAGTAAAACATCACGGAGAAACGACATATTTTACTGATGAAGAGATAAATTAAATTCTCGAAAGCTCGAGCAGCAGGGAAAAGAGTTTTTCTGTAAAAAACGGCTGATACCCCAATAACTCTTTACACTATAAAAAACTGAGTATGTAGCCAGCATATACATAAACATGTTTGTGAAATATTCACAGAATGGATACGAAAGTTAGGTTGATTAATAATGAACTGTGATTAATTGATTGAAAGACATCCTTCATAAGATATTTTTGGGATATCGAAGAGAATATGGACAAGTTATTAGTGTTTACGAACTAATCTTAAGGAAAATCGAATAAGGAACTTATTTTGATGGGAGAAATATGGCTTTTTAGTTGCAGATATAATCGGGCAAAACTAAGTGTGTTTGTTGAGAAATATCGTGTTTGTAACATTTTTATTTCAATAAGGTTAGTACCTACTTGAGTATACCCTAAATGTATAAACTCATTTTCAATCGAGAAATATGAACTTTGCATTGAATCCAGAGAATCGTATCAGGAACGTATTTTGTCCAATTTATTTTTTCAAATGACTATAATATCTTTTTAACAGAGCCGAATTCGAGAAAATGAAAAGAAAGGTTTTTTTTGGCGTCAGGAATACACAGGAATATATGTAAAGGTCAAAGACTCACTATACAGGGTGTTTCACCATAAACTGGGCAAACATATATAGCCGTGAAGTTGACACCGAGAAAGTCATTTTTGCCTTATGACATATACCCCGTTTTCGACGCATAATCGAGATACAGGGTGCTTAATGTCAACTTTGAGCAATATTCTGTGAACTGTGGTAAGTTATGCGTGATATTTGAAATAATGGTTTCTGATCACATCTTAGTATTTTTGAGAGCTCAATTGAATTGTGGTGTAGAATTTTGCAAAAAAAATTCAAAATGGCGGAAAACCTGCAAAGTCAGAATTTTTTTTTCTCGGTTGCCAATTTGGAAAGCATAATCTCCCGTACGTGGGTAAGAATTGTGCTGCTAGGCTGCCAGAATGACCCAGATAGAAATATGAAATTATAACAAAAAATTTTTTTTCGAAAAAATTAAAAAAAAATTGAAAAAAAAAATATTTTTTTTTATTTTTTCCAAAAAACTTTGGTAAGGTTCGAACTCTACACTCTCGATTAACTAGTGTTGCTTTGGTAACGGAGATTTAAAGGATTAAAATTAATCCAATTCATACTCTTAGAGTTCGATTCCTACCAAAATTTTTAAAAGAAAAATTTTTTTGGTTTATAATTTCATATTTTTATCCAGATCATTCTGGTAGCCCATCAGCACAATTTTGACCTCCGTACGGCCTCCAGTTTCTCAAATAAAAATTAAGAAAGTACACCGAGCGTAATCTTCGGAGGGCTACAAAAAGAAAACCAATTGACATTTTTTCATTCTGTTTTCACCCAAGTATTCAGAATTGAAGATAGTTCAACCATGAAAAATTCCAAAAATTTTGGAAGAATTTTTTTTTTCACTGAAGACATGTAAAAAAAAAGTTGAGTTCGAAATTTGAAAAAATTTTTTCACGGAAAATCTTAGAAAATCGAGTACGTTGAGATTTTGCTTTCCGAATTGGCAACCGAGAAAAAAAAATTCCGACTTTGCAGGTTTTCCGCCATTTTGAATTTTTTTTTGCGAAGTTCTACACTACAATTCAATTGAGCTCTCAAAAATACTAAGATGTGATCAGAAACCGTTATTTCAAATATCACGCATAACTTACCACAGTTCACAGAATATTGCTCAAAGTTGACATTATGCACCCTGTATCTCGATTATGCGTCGAAAACGGGGTATATGTCATAAGGCAAAAATGACTTCCCCGATGTCGTCTACACGGCTATATATGTTTGTCCAGTTTATGGTGAAACACCCTGTATACTAGTAATTCATTCATTGCCGGTAAACCCAATTGATCTGGAAACTATTCAAGCGTGAACGTTGTTTCGAAAAGATAAACATAATGCACTCGCATAATATGAATATCCAATATCATAATCGATATGGGCCTCAGGTTTCGAGTTACCTTGATTAGTTTTCAATCAGTTCAGAACTGCAGTTACCATGTACCTAATTCTTCATTCATTTTCATGTTGTTCGAACATGAAAAATTGAGCCCACAAGTTGTAAGCGGTCAATACTCTGCTTGCGTCAGAAAAAGGACGATATTATGGAGTCATTTCACTGTGACAACATAAGCAAACCTAGCTTTTTCGATCGAAATGGACGAAATGGTTTGAATCGTTACGACCATATTCTTGTTTACCTTTTGGAAAATTGCGCTCTATACTACGGACACCTCACTTTTTAGGATTGTCACATAGAATCGAAAAACAAATAAACTTCTCATGCTTCACATCTACCCTACCATTATTGCAGTGATCGCACAAAAACTCTCAGAATATATCAATGGATTTGACTCGAGTAGTTCATAATGGAATAGTAAATTATATGTGCAGAGCCATTGTCCAAGATATATGTACACGTACATATTTCACAGAAGCGTTACTGGTATGCAAAACGCATTCTGCTGCAGGGGTGGATTCAATCTATTGATATGGG
Source organism: Adalia bipunctata (assembly GCA_910592335.1). Taxonomy (NCBI): domain Eukaryota; kingdom Metazoa; phylum Arthropoda; class Insecta; order Coleoptera; family Coccinellidae; genus Adalia; species Adalia bipunctata. The sequence continues at coordinate 26,651,517 of OU342950.1, forward strand.
TCGTAAATTTTATGATGCTCTGAAAACTACTGTGATAACTGCCTATATAAGGCTGAAATGTTTGGGGATATTGAATATATGGCGCTCAGTGGGGTTGGGAGAATCTGAAAGTACTCCTTTTCGTTTATACTTCTCTTCTTTTTGGTATGTTGGTGTTACAGGATAGTTTTCGATTCCAGCTATCAGATTTATTATGTCGATTAATATGTATCTGACAAATTATTCAACTCTTTTATTTTTGTAAGGATACATAAATTATCATTTACGCCCAGTGGCAGCTCGTCAGAGGAAGCAAGGGGTGCTGGCCTCCGCTCAAATCCTTATTGCTCAGTTTCTGTTCTCACTCAGAATATTTCGAAATACATACAAGATTTTTTACATAATTTTCATAAGCAAATTGAAGTAGAATTCCATATTTGACTTTGGTATCAAAATAAAGGTTTTCGAGGTCTCTAAAAAATAGGCCTGAGCCCTTACGAGCATAGTTCAGATTTTCACCTGTCCAATTGAATTTTTGTCAAAATAAAACAAGACATATCCTTTTTTAGGAAGGGTTCATGGTTGACTTCGGTATTAAAATTCAGATTTTCGAGGTCGCTGAATTTAATAAAAAATAGTCCAGAGCCCTAACTAGCAAAGTTAGGGCTTCAGCTGTCAAATCGAATTTTTGTCAAAAAAAAAACAGAAAATATTTCTTTTGGAAGGGTGCATGGTTGACTTTGGTATCAAAATGTAGGTTCCAGAGGTCCTGAATCCAATAAGAAATATACCAGAGTCTTTACCAGGATCGTTTAGATTTTCACTTGTCGAATTGAATTTCTGTTCATTTCAAACTGTCATAGCTTCCGTTCCTCCCGTTGTATCCATAAGTGGAATATATTTTGTTGATTAGCTCATCTCAAAGTATCTGTGTGCAAAATATGAGCGATTTTAAAAATTTCAATTTTTGGGTGAAAAATGACTAAGGGATAAACCCTCATAAACATCATATTTGACAATAAAAAATATTTCCGGAAGGATTTAACGGAATGAATGATCGAAAAGGTTTTACGAGCCATTCGAATCTTCCATAATAGGGCATTTGCCGATCGATAAATGCCATACTGCGAACGGAGTGTGCTTGTAAATAAAACTCAAAAATGAAATATTTAAAACAAAAAAATCGATATTTTATGAGGGTTATATTGTGGACTATACCAAAGAAGGTTTTCGAAGTCGCTGAATTCAACAAAGAATAGTCCTGAACCCTTACTAGCATATTTATAGATTATAACCTGTGAAATTGAATTGTATTCGAAATAAAACAAAAAATATGTGTTTTTAGGAGGGGTTCGAAAAATAATTCACAATAAAGATGTATCCTTCAGCACAAAACCTTAATTAATTCGAAAACAAAATTGATTGATTGACTAAACATAGTAGATTTTATAATCCGAGCCTCCTAATTCCAAATGAACATGATCCTCCACTGTTCAAGACTCTATATATGCTCTAGTTCAAAAGCATCATCTTGAAGAAATCGATTATTAATTGAGAAATACATGCTGAATCATAATTCTGCGAAAAAATTCAAAATTGGTTATACAAGGTGTGGCACGGAGGGCGGACGTTTTTCAGATGGGCATAACTTTCCCCCACTGAGGACGAGAGAAGTGGGGAAGGTGACGTTAGACTCGTGTGTTCCTAGCATTTATTTACCAGTTGTCGTCATGGAGCCTTGGACGGTGGAGCATCGTGTTTTCGCCTATGATAGTTTCGTCCGAAATAATGATTTAGTCACGGTCGTGCAGCGTGAGTTTCGTCGCCATTTCCACATTCATCGGAATAGAGCTAATCCCTCTCGAAACACCATCCTTCGTTGGGTTGAATCACTTCGCAGACGTGGTGAACTGATCAACAGAAGACCAAGAGGACCTGTGCGAACAGTTCGAACGCCTGAAAATGTTGAACGCGTTCGACAAGCCATTCTTCGCAGTCCCCAGATTTATCCATATGCGATTTTTTCTTATGGGGACACCTCAAGGCTAGAGTATACGAGACCAAGCCCCGAACTCTGGACGAATTGAAAAGGGCTATTCGCGTGGAAGTTGCCCAAGTTGAGAGAGCGATGTTGGAGAGAGTCTACGCGAACTTCCAAGAGCGCCTCCAGCACTGCATCACCGATTTCGGCCACCACATGCCTGATGTGATTTTCCACACTTGACTGTCTCAAATGCTATTTCCTTGAGAATCTGATTCCGTCAATAAATGTGTTTTTGAGTAAAAATTAACGCTTTTATTATTTTTTTAAAACCATCCATCCTCCGTGCCGCACCCTGTATCTATAAGATGAACCTTTCTTTTCTATGTACAGAGAAAGTTTGGTCTCAGTAAAAACCAATCTAGTCATATTATAATTTCTTAGATACCTGATCATAAATGTTGAAGCTTGAGTGAAGAGTGAAGATTTTCTGGTTCACTGCCGCAACATGCTGAAGCCGGTCCTGGATAATTATTTATTTGATAAAATGGACAGGCGGGGACCTCTGACCGCAGTTGGGTAAACTCTAACACCAACACATTTATACCGTGGTTTCAATGTATGTACTCGTTTGACGTTGTTTTATTCCTTTTGGGACACTATGAGTTATTGATATTCAAGGGAAAATAAGTGGTTGAACTCCCATCGATGTTTTGTTGAAATTGCTTCAGCAGCCATCGAGTATAATACGAACGCGAACGAACCTCACTGAAACGATCTTTCGACATCACCATAAATGGAGTTTTGTGAGAAATTTTACCATCAGATGCGTTTTTTTAGGTTTTAGGTTTAGGTTTACATTGAACAATTTATGGAATTACAGGAATTATGGCTGTATCTTTAGTTATGCTTCTGGTACCTAACTATTCAAAAGAAAAAAAAGTAGAGTTTCCTGTATTACGATTTCATATTGATAGTGAAAGAGATGAACAAGTCTAAGACTCACCCTGTATAATAAAAAGTGCGTGCTGCTCTATTAAACTGCCAACCCACTGAATCATTTGCATATAAGACAAGGTCATTGATTCACCAGAATGCGATAAATTGAAAGTGTTCCTTTAGTTCTTCAACGTCGGGCTCCGCATGTTCCCTAGGGTTCTCTTGCTCCCGGTAATACATTCCGAAATCAAGTTAGGGGGGGTCTCCGGTGTGTTTACTATAATGCAATTTCCTTCGTGGTGGTTCAGTGTGATCTAAATAAATTAGGGTTCAGACGGTTCTGGCCCATTTCCATTTTTCTTATTGACAAGGGTCAACTGAATGTTTACGGGATGGAAGAGCTCTCCTTTGTTTTTAACAACCTGGAGATGGGGGCCTCTATACGAAATTCCTGAAAATGTTGTTATGCAGGAAATGGTGCTTTAATGTCATGTTTCACCAACAATTTCAATTATAATAATTAACAAATTATGGTCGGGGAATATCCACTTATATTAGCTACATTAACTGAATCAAGAGTACAAACCCCACCCAAAGAATTCATCACATGAGTAGGGTTTAAATTTTGAAGGGAGACAAGTACTCCTTTTTTTAATGAAGTAAGAGATAAGACATTTCTTTCAAATTCTTTCTGATAACGCAAACTATACATCTTGAACTATCTTCATTCAAGGAAAAGGAATACAGTACCCAAAATTTAAAAGTAAATATACCAACTGATAAAGAAACTGCAACAGCCAGAAGGAGCTGTTTAAATTTTAATTTTTTTTTGGTAAAACATAGTATAGCAAGGAGTAAATGATTAAATTTGGATTTGAAAATGATCAAAGGTTGAGTCCAAAAGTTTATGGCAGAGCGAGAAAAGCCAGCGAGGCCAATAATTTGGGCAAGTCCATAAGCCGAATTATGTACGAGTTACATACAAAGCTTTATGTTTGACTGCAATGCAGAAATAAGTTCTGAAATGGTAATTATTATATTTGTCACTTCATTACTAATAGTAAGTCCGGAAAATAGGGTTTTTTTGGACGAATAGACAGAATTCTAGGAAGAGCCGGAGGCGAGTCCTGGAAGTCTGTGAGTCCAAAAAACATATTTTAGGACGTGCTGCGTACAATATTTTTTCGCCAACCGTGTAGAATTACAAATCAATGAGATGACACATTGCTTTATTAAGCCGGACTCCCACTACTCGTGTATTTGGCAAATATTTGCCACTTGCCTATATTTGGCATGTAGTGGGAGTGGTTCACTCGGCCAATACTTGTCAATCTTGTCATTCAAATTCGAAACTTCATCTACTTGCCAAGTACGCACATAATTGCGTACTTGCCAAATATACGAGTAGTGGGAGTCCGCCTTTATACACTTTGATTTATATTTGAATCAATCAAAACAGAACTGTCATCCGTTATTTCGTTGCTATTGTGATGATCATAACAATGACAACAACGACGATTTTTTCCGGCCTAGTCCGGATAGTACGTACCTACTTTCCGGACTAGGCCGGAAAATGATACTTTCTCAAAGAAAAAGCGTCTGGGAAGTGGCCGAAGTGGTTACATTCCGGACTATTGCCGAAAAAAAACATTGAGTATGCTTTTGATTTTTTTTACCTTAGTTACCGTCAGCGACCTTAGCAACCTCACTGCACTGTTACTTCTTTAATTTTGTGACAAACGTCATAATAATCCAAAAAATGTATAGTTCGGGAGAGGAAAGCGTAGAAAATTTAGCCGCAAGTGCCAAAGAATTTCTCTCTTTCGGTGAGAGTGCTTATGAAAATTTCCAATAAAGTGGTGTCCAATAAAGTAGTCAATTATGGACACTAAACGAATTCATAAATCAAGTGTTCATGAGGCAGTCAAACATAAAGGTTTTTTCATTGTAGTCAGTTTTTTGCAAATTATTTGAATTTCACAACAAACCAGATGTTCGAGGAGATCCAAAGTCGATGTTTCGTAGTTATTAAAATGCCTAGAGCACGTGTACGCGGAATTTATTGCTAGCTAGGTGAATTTGAAAGAGGTCGAATTATTGGTCTACGGGAGGCAGGGTTAACATTTCGAGAAATCACTAACCGTACGAACAGAAATCCAACTAGGTACCTATGTACAAGGTGCGGCACGGAGGGCGGACGTTTTTCAGATGGGCATAACTTTCCCCCACTGAGGACGAGAGAAGTGGGGAAGGTGCCGTTAGACTCGTGTGTTCCTAGCATTTATTTATTGATCAACAGAAGACCAAGAGGACCTGTGCGAACAGTTCGAACGCCTGAAAATGTTGAACGCGTTCGACAAGCCATTCTTCGCAGTCCGTCGCGATCTGCTCGGAAACATGCTGCTGCACTTCGCCTCAGTGATCGTTCGGTGAGGCTAATTTTGCATATGGATCTTCGCTTTCACCCCTACAAATTGGCCATTGTGCAACAGTTACACCCCGGAGATTATGCACAACGAATGAACTTCGCACGTGAGATGGAAGCACTGATCGATCAAAATGAGAACCTCATTTTGTTCATGAGTGACGAAGCCCACTTTCACCTCAACGGCATGGTTAACCGGCAGAATTGCCGTTATTGGGCTAATGAAAATCCGCAACACTTACACGAAAGACCGCTGCACAGCCCACAGCGCCTCCAGCACTGCATCACCGATTTCGGCCACCACATGCCTGATGTGATTTTCCACACTTGAGACTGTCTCAAATGCTATTTCCTTGAGAATCTGATTCCGTCAATAAATGTGTTTTTGAGTAAAAATTAACGCTTTTATTATTTTTTTAAAACCATCCATCCTCCGTGCCGCACCCTGTATATAAGATGTTGTCAAGCGTGGTTTGATGATGCCCAAAATCGAAGAAGAGTAGGCACCGGTCGTCGAAGGGGCATAAATGAAGTTCAAGATCGACGTCTAAGACGTATGGCTATTAGAGACCGATTTGCGACAACTCGATCTTTGGCTGATGAGTGGTTAGGGGAAGGTGGAAGGCCATCCAGTAACGGTCCGAACGGTTGACCTCAGGATAAGGTCTTTTGGACTGCAGCATTATCGACCCCATCTTGTGTTACCTCTGAGGGTTGAGCATCGCCGGCAACGATTACAGTGGTGCAGAGAACGACAACATTGGAATGTGGTCGTCTTTTTTGATGAATCTCGATTCTCCTTGGGTGCACATGATGACTGAAGAAGGGTATGACGACGTCGGGGAGAAAGACGTGAACCTCAGTTTGTTGTTATGCATAATGTACGCCGAACAGTATAGGCGTTATGGAATGGGGTGCTATTGCACATAGGTCACCTTTAGTCTTTATTTGAGGTAACATGACAGCACTGCGTTACCTTTAAAAAATAGTGAAGCCATTTGTTCTCCCTTACCTTAACCAGCTCGAGAATCCAATATTCCAGCAAGATAATACTCGACCTCATATCGCCAGAGTTAGTTTGAACTTTTTTGGAGCGACCCATGTGAAGCTTTTGCCATGGGTGCCCAGATCTTGTGGTACCTTTGAAGGTGGTGCAGAGAACGACAACATTGGAATGTGGAATGGCATCAGGATCAGGTCGTCTTTTCGGATGATTCTTCTTGGGTGCACATAATGGCCGAAGAAGGGTAAGAGGACGCCGGGGAGAAAGACGTGAAATTCAATTTGATGTTGAGCGTCATGTACACCCGACAGTAGGCGTTATGGTATGGGGTGCTATGGCACATGCAAGTAGGCCATCTTTAGTTTTTATTCGAGTTTACATGACAGCGCTGCGTTACCTTCAAGAAATAGTGGAGCCATATGTTCTCCCTTACCTCAACCGGCTCGAAAATCCAATATTCCAGCAAGATGATGCTCCACCTCGTATTGCCAGAGTTAGTTCAAACCTTTTTGAATGTGAATCTTTTACCATGGCCGCCCAGATCCCCCGATCTTTCGCCCATAGAGCATGTTTGGGACATCATGGGTAGAAGGATTGGAAATTTACCCCAGCCCCCACGGACTTTGGCGACTATAAGACTGTACAGATAACTTGGGATAGTATCTTTCAAGAAGAAATAAACCATCTTATTGCATCAATGCCAAGACGTGTTGGGGAGTGTATATTATGTTTACAGGGTGTCCCACGGTCGAGTGCCTATTAGACGTTTCTGGAGTACTGGACATATTTGAAATCCGAAAATTGGGATTATGATATTGTTGGAAATTCTCTACAGACAAAAAATATTTTTGGAGCTTGAGCGCTTCCGGTTATACCGGAAGTGGAAATAAATTTGTTCAAAAAATATTTTTTTCAATATTTTCTTTTCTGATATGATTGAGTATTCAATTCTGAATACATTTCTGTTGAAACCATTGTATTCATCCGAATAGTTTTCTAAATATCGAAAAAAAACCTGAAAAAATGTCAAATATTCATCGTCAGTGTTATGTTCATTATTCTTATTCCGAAAATCCCGAGTGTAAACCGTTCTCATAACGTCGAAGTAGGAGAATGTGTAAAGGTCATGCATCTTTTGAATTTCATAAATATCATCACAGGGTGTTTCAAATTTTGTGTCGAAAACAGTGATCGAAAATTGGCCATAACTTCTGTTTTTCAAATTAGAACCCTATTTTTTTATAATTGCGTTAGATTCTGCGAAGAAAAATAATGATAGCATTCTCAGATGCTCTTGCTCCTAAATTCAGTAATTTCCGAGATATTTGAGCTTTTCTGAATTCATGTTATACGTAGAGTCAAATTCATCTTATCTTTTGCATGAGAATATTCTGTGACCAAAGAAGATAAATTATTCCATTAACTAGCTGGCCCGGCGAACTTTGTTTCGCCTAAATGATACCTATACCATAGCCATCTTAAGAATACATTTCTGCGTATGATGCAAGAGCACAGATAAAAACCTCAGCAAAAACTCTGTCTCCCCGTATAAGTGTAGGGTTATTGGATTTGTTTTCAGATATTCATATTGAAGGGCATCTTCTTCTACGAATGTACTTCTTTTTTCATTTCTTCAAAGAGGTTGACAAAGCATTTTTAAAATCTGTAACAGCTCCATTTCATAAGAATATATATATATATATATATATTTCTGTTTTGTGTGACAGCTCATATCCATGGAAAAGATGACGTTTGACAGATGACATTTGACAGATGACATTTGACAGATGACATTTGACAGATGACATTTGACAGATGACATTTGACAGATGATGTTTGACAGATGACGTTTGAGAGATGACATTTGAAAGATGACATTTGACAGATGACATTTGACATTTGACAGATGTCATTTGACAGATGAACAGATGACATTTGACAGATGACATTTGACAGATGACAGATGACATTTGACAGATGACGTTTGACAGATGACATTTGACAGATGACATTTTACAGATGACGTTTGACAGATGACGTTTGACAGATGACGTTTGACAGATGACATTTGACAGATGACGTTTGACAGATGACGTTTGACAGATGACAGATGACATTTGACAGAACTTTTATTATGCCTAATTTATCTCCTGCTTGAAAAAATTGCAATGGTAAGTTTATACAACTTTAACGGGGGTTTCACAAAGCATATCACCGGTGATCGGAGCTTGATCTAGAATACTCGATTTGACAGTTCAGAAATCTAACCAAGCCGTTGATGTTCGATCCCTGGTGATTGCGTTGTGAAATCTACTGTAAGTATAGGCACGGCCTTCTTAAGATAAAGATGGCTATGGTATAGGTGATAGGTATTATTTAGGCGAAACAAAGTTCGCCGGGCCAGCTAGTATCTAATAATTCCTATATGGGGAATGGGCCAATCAAAACTGAAGCTGGGATTTGGTAACAATCCAGATCTGCGCTTGTGCGGCAATATTAAGAATAAAAATATTTTTTTAATTCTATCTCCTTCTGACACATCGTATTATTAGATTTGGAGCGGGAAACAGATTTTATTCATTTATATAATCTGGTCCTTGTAGCCATTTCTTCACACGTGCCATATGCCATGTATTGTTTGGTTTAAGAAAACAGTTCGTAATACTCTCTTTCAAAAGAATATATATATATATATATGTCGTGAAACGTACGCCATTCTTAACTTCATGTGAATAATTTGGATCATAACCTCACAATTTAATGTGAAATGTTTCAATCGCTTCATTACGTTTTCTTCAAGTCCTTAATATCATTGTTAACTCATATCCATATTCTGAAATTGAACTGAAAGTATTTAAGTGACATATTTTCATTCTGGATATCTATTTTCTTGTTGTCTTTCAGAATAAACATAACCTCTAAATTTCCCGCAATTTTTGAATTTCTAGTTGACGCAAGCGTACAACTCAAGCCTTACCAAAGACTTGGCTTCACTTTGTGAGTGTGAAAAGCAGGGGTATAATCTATATTGGTATTAGTAGATATATGGATCCCATTAATAATTCGAATCGAATCTGAAGAGATTCGATGAAATTGACTCTACGTACAACATAAATCCAGAAAAGCTCAAATATCTCGGCAATTACTGAATTTAGAAGCAAGAACATCTGAGGGTGCTATCCCTATTTTTCTCCGCAGAATCCAACGCAATCATAAAAAAATAGGGTTCTAATTTGAAAAACAGAAGTTATGGCCAATTTTCGATCACAGTTTTCGACCCAAAATTTGAAACACCCTGTGATGATATTTATGTTATTCAAAAGATGCATGACCTTTTCACATTCTTCTACTTTGACGTTGTGATAACGGTTTACACTCGGAATGTTCAGAATAAGAATAATGGACATAACACTGACTATGAATATTTGACATTTTTTCAGGTTTTTTTTCGATATTTTAAAAACTATTCGAATGAATACAATGGTTTCAACAGAAATGTATTCAACATTGAATACTCAATCATATCAGAAATGAAAATATTGAAAAAAATATTTTTTGAACAAATTTATTTTCACTCCTGGTATAACCGGAAGTGCTCAGGCTCCGAAAATATTTTAGGTCTGTAGAGAATTTCCAACGATATCATAATCCCAATTTTCGGATTTCGAATATGTCCAGTTCTCCAGAAACGTCTAATAGGCACTCGACCGTGGGACACCCTGTATAGATACAAGAGGTGGAAAAACACATTATTAACAAATTCATCAAAAGAAATTGTGACCCTTCGTTTTTTTTCTTCAAATTTCAATCATTCACTATACCTACTATCTATGTTTTACCAAAAAAAATTGAATTTGAACAGCTCCTTCTGGGTGTCGCATATGTTTATCCATGCCATTATAATGGCATGGCAAGACCGAAGCTTCACAAAACGCAAGAAACCCCACTTCTCTACCTCTACCACAGCCCCAACAAAACCCTGTACGTTTTTTCGAAATCCAGAATGAATTTCACTTCGAACAGGAATCGAACCTAATCCTTCTCCTCTACCGGTCAAAATAATGTTCTCACCACTGGGGTACCGGAGTTTGATTTCTGATTTTCCATTTTGCTATTGATTGAATATTTATTTGCATAAAACAACAACTTATCGATGGCCGATAGAAATATTCCAGAATTTCACGATGATATTCCATCATTTAGGGCATCGCCCGCCATATCGATGAAAATAGAACGTAATTAAATTAAATGAAATGAAATATCAAATTTTCTGCAAAATTGATATGATACGCCATGCGTTATTGATGAATTGCAGCTTATTCGCTTTCTGAGTAATTAATGAAATGGCATCGAGTAGCCGAAAATAATCATGTGTACCTAGTTATTCCAACAATGTTCCGAATCTACTGATCGTTCCGTTATCCAATTCCGCATCATTTTGGATTTTCCGTTATTGATGGATAGGAATTTTCAAATCACTATTCACTTTTCGATATATTCAATCGAGAAATCTAATGAATGTTGCACAAATAAATGCTCAGTTGTGCGGTCGTTTTGGGATATGATAAATTGACGAACTGAAAACTGATAGGAAATTTATTACGAATATTTTATCTAGATTGTAGTATACATTCGCATGTTATGATTGAGGTTTTATGCAAACTAATGGAATATTAGGATGGAACAGAAAGAGTATTCTCATTATTTTGATTCGATATTCAATATGTATTTGGAAATAATTAATGATTGCCAGAAATGTACTCACTTATTTGTCGATAATTCATCTCTATGGTTTGCCAATCAAACATGGTAGTTTGAAAACTCAAAACTACGCCCTCATTAACTTGAAAAAATTCTACACATTCATCTGTTCGAGGAGGGCCTACAATGTAGTGTGTTTTTATTTCAAGCTGCATTTGAAAATGGTTTCACTTTGAGAACTGAAATTTTGCGGGTAAACTCAGAAAGGATTGGAGTTCTTAAGGTCGCCTTTCAGAGCGAGTAGGAAAGCTCGTCCGATAGAGGCGCCACCGTGCATTTTATGGATTATCTCCATAGAACTTACATTATCTCTATAGGTTCTATGAATATCTCTCTAAATATGAATGAAATGTACAATGGCGCTCTCTATCCGAAACTCTCTGAACTATGAAATTAGTGAAAATGTGGGTAAAGCATCGGAAGTTGAACTATTTTCATGTGTCTTTCGTTTGAAATAAAACAGGAGCATGAATTGGCTCATTTTCTTCTATTTTTGAAAGAAAAAACTGTTGAAATGAAATAAATCTCAATTATATTCATTAAGAACTCCAATCCTTTCTGAGTTTACCCACAAAATTTCAGTGCTCAAAGTGAAACCATGTCCAGATGCAACTTGAAAGTGAATCTACAGATTATTTCATTCAGAAAAACAACTTGAAATACAGAATTGGCAGAGAATGGCCAAATATATGGCGGGAAAAAGTTCCATCTTTACCCACATATTCACTTATTTCAAAGTTCAGCGAGTTTCGAATAGAGAGCGCCATTGTACATTTCATTCATAATTAGAGAGATATTCATAGAACTTATAGAGATAATGTAAGTTCTATCACAGAATACCTAACTACACAAAAGCGTCAGTAAGCGTCGGCACTTTGATCTTCAAGGGGCAAATTTTCGTGACCTTCATTTTCTGTTAGGTAGTACATATGTCACTTTTGAGTGGTCCAGCGGGAAGTTTAAATTTCACCTTGACATATGTACTACCTAGCGTTGAACAAGCGTTATCAAATGAAGTTTTGGCGGGAACTGGAATGACGCTTCTGTGTAGTTAGGTATTCTGTGGTTCTATGGAGATATTCCATAAAATGCACGGTGGCGCCTCTATCGGATGATCTTTCCTACTCGCTCTGAACGGCGACCTTAAGTCCAACCCCGATCATACCAAAAGCCCTATTGGCCTCATCCGCAAAAAGTTGTCTAGGCATAATTGCACAACAAATTTTCAGGTTTTCGAACAAAGTTGAAGAATTTGCCTGCAACTGAAAAGTACATTGAACGAGCAACAGAAAAATGGAAAAAGACCCCAAATTCTGAACTGAAGTACCTATATTTAGGTTTTCTCCAAATACTTTTATAAAGTATCCCTGTTGGACAAGACTAAAGGGTCGTTTATACTGGCCCGTAACTTATGCCCTTAACTTATGCCCTTAAAAATTGTTCTCTTTAAGGGAATAAGTTAAAGTTCGAGTATAAACCATAGCATGTAATTTCTATGTTTCAACTCTTTAGGGTAAGGGAAAAGTTTAAGTTACGGGCCAGTATAAACGACCCGTTAGGCTTATCAAGTTTTTTACTCAAAACTGACGCAGGTTGGCACTCGTGGAATATAATAATAATAATAATGATAAATTTATTGGCTCAATTATTACACAATGAAAATAATTTCAATACATAACGAATAGTCAACACGTCAACTCAAAGGACAACAGCCCCGATTCTAGACACCTACAGAACACAAGAACTCATTGACACTGTAGGGTTCCAGTTCAGTAATAAATTTGTGGATCGCACCCCTGAAAGACTTTCTATCGATCATCTCGCCAAAGAGTAGATACAAGAGAGATCACTTCGGCTTGGCGCGAAATATTGGTTCGTCGACCTCGAATTTAACTACAACAAACTGGGCTGTTATTGGCACCCCTCGATTAGACCTCGTCATTCACAAATGACTTTCAAGGTCAAACAAACGATGTTGGCGATTTCATTCATAAATAGGGGGAGTGAGGTCTCTTGTATTTACTCTTTGATCTCGCGAAGGTGTTGAGGTAGCGAGTTAAGGAGCTTAATGCACATGTATTCTACATTTTTCTGTGTTAACGTAAGGGAGAACAGAGGGTATGAATACTGGAAAACCCTTCTCGTTGCATTGAAGTTTCGATATTTTAAGAATAATTCTTTATGATTATGGAGGAACATGAGGCATCTGAACACGTACAAGCCAGGTGTTGTCATTATCCCATGCTTCCGAAATAAACCTCGACAAGACTCCCTATAACCCAACCTAAACATGGATCTGATGGCCATTTTCTGAATTAAAAATATTCGAGGTGCAAGAGAACTGTTACCCCAAAAAATTATTCCATATGCTGCTAATGACTGAAACAAAGAAAAGTAAACACAACGTAATGTATGAGCATCAACCTGGGCTCGCAGGATTTTCAAGCAATATGTTACCGACGCCAATTTACGTGACAGGGCATCCACATGGGCTCCCCATTTTAGATGTTTATCCAAATATATCCCCAAGAACCTCACATCATCCAAAACAGAAAAACTCGCCTCCCGGTACCAGAAATTCTCAGGAGCAACCAGGTGAGAGCGATCCGTATAAAATAAGATGGTTTCAGTCTTTGACTCGTTGAGGAGAATCCGATTCTCCTTACACCATCCCTCTGCACGACTCATCACGTCCACAAAATGCTCCGAAAGAGCGCTGACACTCCTCCCAGACATCAGGACGTTCGAGTCATCTGCAAACAGAACAGTACCATATCCAGCCTCCGTAAAAACATCTGGAAAATCGTTTATAAATAAGACAAAAAGGAGGGGCCAAGGATGCTCCCCTGGGGTATACCCCTCTTTATATTTCTAGGTGAAGATGAGTACATAACATTATCGACAGTTATCCTAGTAAACTGTACCCGAGACGATAGATAACTCTCCACAAACTGAAGCTGCATACCACGCACGCCCAAAGATTCTAACCTCGCAAGCAGTCTAGCATGGTCAACTGAGTCGAAAGCTTTCGAGAGATCGAGCAGGACAGCCATCGAAATATGACCACATTCAAGTGCATGAATTAAAGTTGTTAGGGCGTCATAAATCGCAGAATCTGTGCTCTTTCCCTTAAGAAAACCATGCTGATGCGGAGAAAAAAGATGGAACTTACTGAGGAACTTAGCCAATCTAACTGAAAAAATCTTTTCAAAAATTTTTGAAAATGACGATAACAAGCTTATGGGTCTAAAATTGTTTAGGTCTTCACTTGAGCCTTTCTTATGTAGGGGATGAATCACCGATATCTTGAGCTTCTCAGGAAAAACACCTTGACTGAAAGATCTATTCAATATATGAGTTAGAGGTATCGCAATCACCCTGATGCAGCTCTCGATTACGCGCATAGGAACGGAATCGAAACCAGATGATGAAGAATATTGACAATGTCAAAATGATTCTTAGAGACGTTGCCACTGCCAATTTCTATTTACTCTTTTTTGACTTTGTGGATGGAGTGAGTCTGTGACACAGGTACCTTGATTAGTTTACCAAGGTTATTCTGTTTTATTTTTGTACCCTGATTGTTTTACCAGGATAATGGTCTTCTTGCACTGCTTCTGGTAGGTGGGATGGTTGTTAATCTCGATGATTAAGACTGTTGTGACGGCACAATCGATGTGGGGGGGTTATACTTAACTGTAAGCATCCTAGGGTAATCTTGATGATCACTGCGATAATTTGTTATCTGTACTAAGATGAGAGGATGAAGAGGATGAGGAAGTGATGAAATTTGAACGCACTCTCAACAAAAAACGAACTGTATTTTTCTTGTACAAGAAAATAGCATAAAGTGAATCCTTCAAACATGTTTATATAGTGAAATATTTCCAGTATTAACAGAGAAAAAAGTTTTTTCAACATTTGCCAGGTCTTTGGAATTATTGAATTCACATAATATTTTCTCAAAATAATCATTTTTCCAAATTGAATGAACATTTTTATAAAAACGTTATGCCTACGACCTTCATGTAGAAAGGACAACGTTGCGAAGTTATCTGACATCAGGAAGATGACAATAACCTAGAATTTTTAAAATATATACGTTGAAATGTATCAGAATGTCATGGCTTTATAACAGTAAATGGAAAATTAGAGAAACCACTCGCAAAAACGAACCATTCTCTACCTGGCAGGAATATTTCCTTAGTACCAGTCCTGATATTCCATTTTGATTGGAATTCGTTTTCAAGGAATGACAACTTTATCATCTCGAAAGTTTTATCAAGGTGACTTCTGGTGAAATGGTTTGGTTCACTGAATTCCAACTGCTGTTGAAGGAAAGCTCACCTATGTATTTCCCTTTTAAATATTCCGAACGAATGCGGAAGTAAAAAGATACGGGCTCATAAAAAATCACTTTGACATTTCCCGATACAGCGAATATAATATGAAAATGCCTTGTGTTTAGTGATCGTGAATCGAATATATCTCCAGCAAGATGAATAATTCATAATTTCCTGAAAATTTGAGCAGAGCGATTACCAGCCCGTCAGAAGCCTCTTCTGCCAGCAAAAAAGATTGACAAATGGAAATATCCTACATTTAATCTCCTCTTTCAGGTTCCTCACTCATTTATTCATTCGATGTTGCATCTCTCCGCGTCCTATGTAGTCATTTTTAATGAAGCTTTTCCCAGCGCTCATAAAATACGTTTGGAATTCCATAAACATTACTCTGGTAAATTACAATATGAATTTTTCAGGAAACAGACGTTACACGCATAAAAATAATTGTCTCGCGTTTTCAGAAAGATGAAGAGTGTGGAATTTTGTCTCTTCTTTTCCTTGGAGATACATGATGTTGCTACAGTGATAATACCCTGCTCCACTATTGGACATCTGTCACTTCTGATCCATGATAGATGAATAGTATTCTATGCATCTATCATGGCAGTATACTCCATTCACTTTTATAAAGTATCGCGGTTTGCCATGAAATTTTGACACATTTCACCGTGTATATTTTGAAAATGTTAGGTTATGGTCATTGCACTATCAGATACGCCCACAACGTTGTCGTTTCTGCTAAAAAATTTACAGATTTCGCAATCCTTGCAACCATCAAAGACATTGGAAATGATAACACCACATGTGAATATTACCAACATTTATTTGCATTTGAACTTAAAATAAAATAGTATTTTCAATAATAATAATGAGCAATAATAATTGCAAGAAACAATCAACATTCCCAATTCCTAACATAAACATGTGAGAGGAAACTTGTCACCGTATTTTAAAACAAAAATGTTCTTTCTAAAGTGAGTATTCTTAAGATATAATAATAAAAAATAAAGATATGAATAATTGGATGAATTATCCTGTCATTCCTGTCCAATATTTTCGAAGTGAGTTTTGATTTTAGCAAATCTGGGTTTTCATGAAATTGGCTTTAGATAGAAGGATTCAGTTTTCACTAAAATTCATGAATCTTACATGTACTCGGAGTTAACATCATCAGAATAAGCTGAGTCCACCTCGTCCAATATTTTCGAAGAGAATTTTTATTTTACCAAATCTGAGTTTTCTCGAAATTGGCTCGAGATAGAAGGATTCTGTTTTTACTAAAATTCATGAATCTTATATGTTCTCAGATCAACTCTCATCGGATGAAGCTGAGTCCATTCTGTCCAATATTTTCTAAGCGAATTTTTATTTTACCAAATCTGGGTTTTCATGAAATTGGTTTGAGATAGAAAGTAGAAAGATTCTGTTTTCACTAAAATTCAGGAATCTTATATGTACCTTCTCGGAGTAAACATCATCAGAAGAAGCTGAGTCCACACCGTCCAATATTTTCGAAGAGAATTTTTATTTTACCAAATCTGAGTATTCTCGAAATTGGCTCGAGATAGAAGGATTCTGTTTTTACTAAAATTCATGAATCTTATATGTTCTCAGATCAACTCTCATCGGATGAAGCTGAGTCCATTCTGTCCAATATTTTCTAAGCGAATTTTTATTTTACCAAATCTGGGTTTTCATGAAATTGGTTTGAGATAGAAAGTAGAAAGATTCTGTTTTCACTAAAATTCAGGAATCTTATATGTACCTTCTCGGAGTAAACATCATCAGAAGAAGCTGAGTCCACCCCGTCCAATATTTTCGAAGAGAATTTTTATTTTACCAAATCTGAGTATTCTCGAAATTGGCTTGAGATAGAAGGATTATGTTTTTACTAAAATTCATGAATCTTATATGTAGGGGAGGACGGGGGAATTCCACGCATCTTAGGGAAAATGCTCACAAAAACCTTCCTATGTACACACAAACTTTCATAATTTAACTGCTGAATCATGAACCCATTTGGAACTTTTTCATCACAAGGAAAAGGTTCAACTACCTATACCAATTGAGAAAAAAAATAATTCTGAAAACTGTCTTTTCGCGGTCTTCCCCCACGTACTGGGTAATACCGCGCATGCGATGGTATAATTATGCGCATATATTGAACAGCTGAAAAACTCGAAAAAATATTTCATTATTTAGGTAATAACCAAGTACAATGTAAATTAAACAAATTTCCAGGACTGTACAAAAAATATTATTGAAGAATTACCCCGCTACAGCTGCGCGTTATTCTCCCAGTGTGAGTCACCTAACCTAACTAATCACTGACATTAGATGACGAAATACAATTATGTAATTGTTCTTTTGCATTAAATAATCTACACATATGAAGGAAAATAGTCATGCAATAGATTCATTAGAAATTAATAGAAGTACTTTCCACGATTCCAATTTCTCTCGAAAATTAGATCATAGCATCGTGAAACGAACAATCGGCTCCCTGGTCTAAAATAAAAACACGAATATCTTTAAATTACGGGAGGATGTTGGCAAGGCAAATACGAGATGGTGCGCTGTATCCACAGAAATATAATAAAATATTTATTTATTCATATGTTTATTATATTTCTGTGGCTGTATCTAAATTTTGAAATAACTGAACTGAGTTGTAGAATATCAATGCGCAGAATTCCTCCGTGCGCGGAATTCCCCCGTCCTCCCCTACTCGGAGGAAATCAAATGAAGCTGAGTCCACTCCGTCCAATATTTTCGAAGTGAATTTTGATTTTAGCAAATCTGGGTATTCATGAAATTGGCTTCAGATAGAAGGATTCTGTTTCTACTAAAATTCATGAATCTTATATGTACTCGGATCAACTATTGACCTATTCTTCAAATACCGAAATATTTACCCAATCTGGCAACGTTGCGGCGAATTTGACGGACCACTCACCGCGGCCCAGATCTCACTTGATGAAACAACAATATAAACACTCGAAGTGATCTATCCTTCAAATACAGGAATAATTGCCCAATCTGGCAACGTTGCGGCGAATTTGACGTACCTCTCAATGCGGCTCACTGGTCGCCGTCGCCGATTCTCGAGCATACATTAATTCTCACGAATTCCTAACCAATCAGATTCACTCGATTCCGAGTGCTTCCGAATGCACCCGAGAGGACGATCGTGAGAAGAAGCCGTTGCCCGTTATTCAGATCGCGCGTTTTGTCTTTTGTCGTTCTTCATAAACGAATCTGATAGTGAAATAGTTGAAAACGGTTGGAACTCGGAACTTCGAACAGTTTGATTTATATTATGGTAATTACCCCCCATGAGTATCAAAGTCCTTAGAAGAAGTTACGCAATGTGGTGCACATAAAAAAATTTCATAAATTGTGAACCTGATTTTCAATAGTTATTACCCCCCCCCATGAAAAAAAGCTATATCCGCCCTTGCATTTAGAACAAGCTATAATAAAAAAATCATTCTTTAAAACAATCTTTTATAAAAACAACCCTCATCCGCCATTTTGAAGCCGCCATCTTGAATTCCTCAATTTTGAAGAATCGTAATTTCCGACCCAGAACACCCCTAGATACACATTTTGAATAGAATCGGATCATAATTACGAAACTCGTCCGGCCTATTCTAGCCGCCATCTTGAATTTTTCAATTTTGACAGAAGAATCATCATTGTCGAACCCAAAAACCCCTAGATACTAATTTTGAATGAAATCGGATGATAATTACGAAACTCATCCGCCATTTTGGAGCAGCCATTTTGTTTTTTTCTATG
This sequence comes from Adalia bipunctata, assembly GCA_910592335.1. Taxonomy (NCBI): domain Eukaryota; kingdom Metazoa; phylum Arthropoda; class Insecta; order Coleoptera; family Coccinellidae; genus Adalia; species Adalia bipunctata. The sequence continues at coordinate 26,670,752 of OU342950.1, forward strand.
AAAAATATTTCATGATGCATTGTCACCAGAATTATGTACACCTGCCAAATTTCAAATCAATCGGACGATTAGAAGTGTGTCATATTTAACTTGCAAGATTTGATTAGATAGAGACAGACAGACAGACACCGGGACAGGTGAAACTAAATAAAAGCTTGTAAAAAAGCACATATGCGCTTACAAAAACCTCAAAAGTGAGAATTTAAGTAGGTAATTTAGCATATGTATTTTGAAATATGGCAATATAACTGTGTGTTGTATCATAGTTTTCTTAGATGGGGGAAATGTAAGAAATATCAATCATACAGAACACCATGAATTATTCTCAAATGATCATATGTAGAAAACGTTTCCTGGTTTTCATCAGTAGAACAAAGAGAACACAAAATATATTGCTTCTTCACCACTTTAGCGGAATCATCATTATGGATTGTCCTGTTTCTAACAGATACGCTGGTAAACTAATAATAATAATAATATAACTTTATTGTTTTTATCACCCAAAAAATATACAAGTATACATAATGATAATGAGCAAAATAAAATTCAATTCAGAGTGAACAACAAAAGGCCTACAGTTCTCAGAATTCCATACAGGATTCTGTTCAGGCCGCAAATTGGTTTACAATTTCGATGACATGAAAAACTTAAAAAAATCTTACAATCACAAAAAATGAAACGTCAATATCAGACACAAACAAGTTGAAGTTAAAACGCAGACAAGGGCAAAGGCAGCAAACCAGGACCAAACCGATAAATCCTTGAGAAAAAAAAAACTTATTTTTACCAACTAGGCGGGGTGACACTGTTCACGAAGCATCGCACATTTCAAATGATTCCTGAAAGAAGAGAGGGACCGATTCAAGTCAAGTGCATCCAATGAATTGATGCAATTAACAATATTATAAGAAAATGATCTCTTGAATATTTCTCTTCTATGTTTAGGAATAGTCAATCGGGCCCTCCTTCTCAAGTTCAACGTGTGAACATCGGTGCGAAATCTTATCCTATGATGTAGGTAGGGAGGTGTTTTAAATTTCAATATCCTGAAATAGAAGCAACTCATGTACAGTTTCGCCCTATTTGCCATGTTAAGCCAACCCGATTTATTCAAATAAGGGGATATGTGCTCTCTCCTTTTTACGCCATAAAGAAGTCGGAGACAAGAATTTTGAGCCTTCTGTATTCGATATAGACAGTTGGAATCCAAGCAAGGAACATATACGGAGCAACAAAAATTAAAATGGGAAAGTACAAGAGAATCCAGAAGCATCTTTTTAGTTTTCACTGGCAGACAATGTCTATGGCCATAAATACTTTTCAAGCCACCGTATGCCAGTCTTAGCTTTGAAGTAACATGCTCCCTGAATCGCAGCTTCGAGTCCAATATGAGTCCCAGACTTTTACCGGTGTCAGAAAATGGGATAGGAAATCCATTCAGCCTAACAATCACCGTATTCTTTACTTTATCTATTTGTGAATCGCTTCCAAATATCAACACGGTTGATTTGTCTGGATTCAACAAAAGCGAATGATCAGTTGCCCACTTACAAAATGACTCCAATTCGTCATTGAGAACCTCCGCAACAGAATCAATATCCGCCTCAGGAAACGAGTAATAGATTTGGGTATCATCAGCATAGCAGTGGTACCGACATCGTCTCAGAGAACAAGGAGATCTCGAGGTATATATGGTGTACAATATCGGCCCCAATATACTACCCTGAACAACTCCGGCGAGCAAATCCAGCCAGTCAGAAGACTCCTCCTTATAAACTACCCGCTGCATACGATTCCCCAAAAAAGACTCCATCATTCTACATGCCTCAACACCGAATCCAATATAATGCAATATTTGGTGATTTATTAGATCGAAGGCCTTGCTAAAATCAAGAAGTACTAACATTGTTATTTCATTACGATCCCGAGCAGCAAGAATGTCGTCCACAACGTATGCTAGAGCAGTTTCACAACTATATCCTTTTCTAAAACCTGACTGATTCTGTGGTAAAATATTATTCAACTTGAGAAATTCCTTTATTTGTGTTGCCATTATTCGTTCTAAAATCTTCGAGAAAGTGGGAAGTATATTAATGGATCTTAACTGATTCATATCTGTTGGATCTGCAACCTTAGGGAGGGGACTAACAAGAGCCTGCTTCCACAGATTCGGAAAGTAAGATGTGACTAGGCACTCGTTCATTATATGCGTTACATAGGGGATTATTTGAGGACAACACAACTGAATCAAGGTCGAGTTTAATTGATCTGCGCCAAAAGCTTTCGTCTTTATGCCCAATATAGCCTCAACTATCTCATTCTCATCAACAAGCGTAAAGTGAAAGTTATTATTTACCTGCGGTACTACATTATTTTTATAAAAGTTTAAGATTTCTGATTTGGGTGAATGAGATCTGGTGGAGGCGCCCACAAAATGTTTGTTCATCTCATTCACATCATTCAAGTATGGTGGAATCTCACGTTGTTTCTTTTTAACTATTTTAAGTTTTCTCAATTCAGACCAACCTTGGGTTGCGCTACACCCTTCAAACTTTTGAGCCATATAGGCTTTCTTCTCACTTCTCACGGCGGTAGTTGTAAAGTTTCGTAGTTGTTTGTAGTACTCGTACGCATTTGGACTTCTCGTCTCCCTGAAAACCTTTAGTGCCTTCTTTCGAAGTTTTTGCAGCAATTTTACATTGTCGGTTATCCACGGCGCATATGAGCGGTGCCCTCTGTCCTTAAACTCTCTCACTGGAGCATGCTTATCAAAGATACCCAATATACAAGAATTTAGAAAGCTTATTTTGTCATCAATACTTGCCAAATAGAAAACATTATTTAGTGGAAGCTGTCCGAGATCCCTCTGAAACGCCTCAAAATTGATTCGTTTTAGAGCTCTATAAAAAAATTTACAGATTTCGCAATCCTTGCAACCATCAGAGACATTGGAAATGATTACACCACATGTTATTCACATACCAACATTTATTTCCATTTGAACTTAATATAAAATAGTATCTTCAATAATAATAATAAGCAATAATAATTGCAAGAAACAATCAACAATCCTAATTCCTAACATAAACATGTAAGAGGAAACTTGTCACCGTATTTCAAAACAGAAATGTTCTTTCTAAAGTAAGTATTCTTAAGATATAATAATGAAAAATAAAGATATAACTAATTGGATGAAGCTGGGTCTATCCTGTCATTCCTGTCCAATATTTTCGAAGTGAATTTTGATTTTAGCAAATCTGGGTTTTCATGAAATTGGCTTTAGACAGAAGGATTCAGTTTTTACTAAAATTCATGAATCCTATATGTATTCGGATCAACTATAATCGGATGAAGCTCATAACATCCAGTCCAATATTTTCGAAGCGAATTTTCATTTTACCAAACCTGAGTTTTCTCGAAATTGGCTCGAGATACAAGGATTCTGTTTTTACTGAAATTCGAATACATATAGATTCGGATCAACTATAATCGGTTGAAGCTCATAACATCCAGTCCAATATTTTCGGAGCGAATTTTTATTTTACCTAAGTTTTCTCGAAATTGGCTCTTTTTACTAAAATTCATGAATCTTACATTTACTCGGAGTAAACATCATCAGAAGAAGCTGAATCCACCTTGTCGAATATTTTCGAAGAGAATTTTTATTTCACCAAATCTGAGTTTTCTCGAAATTGGCTTGAGATAGAAGGAATCTGTTTTCACTAAAATTCATGAATCTTATCTGTACTCGTAGTAAACATCATCAGAAGAAGCTGAGTCCACCCCGTCCAATATTTTCGAAGGGAATTTTCATTTTACCAAATCTGAGTTTTCATGAAATTCGCTTGAGATAAAAGGATTCTGTTTTTACTAAAATTCATGAATCTTATATGTATCTGGATCAACTCTCATCAGATGAAGCTGAGTCCATCCTATCCAATATTTTCGAAGCGAATTTTCATTTCAGAAGGATTCTGTATTTACTAAAATTCATGAATCTTATGAATGTACCTCGGAATGTACTCGGAGTAAATATCATCAGATAAAGCTGAGTCCACTCCGTCCAATATTTTCCTAGTGAATTTTGATTTTACCAAATCTGGGTTTTCATGGAATTCAATTTAGATAGAAAGGATTCTGTTTCTACTAAAATTCACGAATCTTATATGTACTCGGATCAACTATCATCGGATGAAGCTGATTACATCCTCTCCAATATTTTCGAAGCTGATTACATCCTGTCCAATATTTTCGAAGCGAATTTTTATTTTACCAAATCTGAGTTTTCTCGAAATTTGCTCGAGATAGAAGGATTCTGTTTTAACTGAAATTCAGGAATCTTATATGTACTCGGAGTAAACATCATCAGAAGAAGCTGAGTCCCCCTCGTCCAATATTTTCGAAGAGAATTTTTATTTTACCAAATCTGAGTATTCTCGAAATTTCATGAATCTTATATGTAGGGGAGGACGGGGGAATTCCACGCACCTAAGGGAAAATGCTCACAAAAACCTTCCTATGTACACACAAACTTTCATAATTTCATAATGTAATTTTTCATTACAAGGAAAAGGTTCAACTACCTATACCAATTGGGAAAAAAAATTCTGAAAACTGTCTTTTCGCGGTATTCCCTCACGTACTGGGTAATACCGCGCATGCGATTGTATAATTATGCGCATATATTGATCAGCTGAGAAACTCGAAAATAGCTATTTATGTAACAAGTACATAAATTAGGTCTTTATGGACGAGTCCAAAAATTTATGGTAGAGCGAGCAAAGCGAGCGAGGCCAATAATTTGGGCAAGTCCATAAGCCTAATTATGTACGAGTTGCATACAATGTTTTATGTTTGACTGCAATGCAGAAATTTTATTTTCTGAAATGGCAATTAATATATTCGTCGCTTTATTACAAAGAAACATTAAGTGTGCTTCTGCTTTTCTTACCTTAGTAACCATCAGCGACCTTAGCAACCTCACTGAACAAAGTTGATTACTTCGTTAATTCTGTGACAAACGTCATGATACTTAATCGAAAAAATGGATAGTTCGGGAAAGTAAAGCGTAAAAAATTCAGCCGCAAGTGCCAGAGAATCTCTCCTACCCACTAAAAGTGCATATGAAAATTTGTATGCGGCCTATAACAAGTGGTGTGAAACGAAGAAAATGGCAAAATCGAGAGAAGACTGTGACAGTTGAGTCCAATAAAGTGGTGTCCAATAAAGTAGTCAATTATGGACGCTAAACGAATTCATGAATCAAGTGTTTATGAAGCAGTCGAACATAAAATATTTTATTATTTAGGTAATAACCAACTACAATGTAAATTTAACAAATTTCCATGAATAGGTACAAAAAATATTATTGAAGAATCACCCCGCTAGAGCTGCGCGTTATTTCCCCGGTGTGAGTCACCTAACCTGAGTAACCACTGACAGTAGATGACGAAATACAATTACTCTTTCGCATTAAATAATCTGCACATATGAAGGAAAATAGTCATGCAATAGATTCATAAGAAATTAACAATAGAAGTACTTTCCACGATTCCAATTTCTCTCGAAAATTAGATCAGAGCGTGAAACGAACAATCGGCTCCTTGGTCTAAACTGAAAACACGAATACCTTTAAATTACGGGAGGATGTTGGCAAGGCAAATACGAGATGGTGCGCTGTATCTAAATTCTGAAATAACTGAACTGAGCTGCAGAAAATCAATGCGCATAATTCCCCCGTGCGCGGAATTCCCCCGTCCTCCCCTTCTCGGAGGATATATCATCAGATGAAGCTGAGTCCACTCCGTCCAATATTTTGGAAGTAAATTTTGATTTTAGCAAAATCTGGCAACATTGCGGCGAATTTGACGTACCTCCCACCGCGACTCACTGGTCGCCGAATCTCGTATGCTGGCCCAATACACCTTTGTTAATAAATCATGCGACAACTTTCGAATGCTTTTTTGGTCTACTGGCGACACCTTTGTCTTCTGACCTTGAACGAAAACTCGTAACTTGCCTGTAATATACGAACATAAACATTTCCAATGTTAAAAATTTCTACAATTTTTGTCTCATTTCATAAGAACAATGTATCAATAACATTTGACATAATGAATTTATTGCAAATCAGTACTATGCTCTTGGGGAATTGAGTACTGATTCTAATGAAATATAAAGTAAATATCTCCCTGCTTTAGAACAAAAAGGAAATAATAATTCAATAATTTTGAATTTATGAAAGTATTTGTTGTCATTAGTTTGAACTCATATAACAATTACTTTATAGGTATAAGAATATTTCTTTTTTGTTGAGCTTTATTATATCCCGCTGTATTTTATTTTATATACATATTCATATTTGAAATTAACATTTAAAAATTGTTCAAAAGGCTGTGTAAATAAAATCAACCTATTTCAGAATAAATATTTAATGCAACTATTATGATTTCACTACAATTAATTCGTTTTTAGCATGCAACAATTTGATTTTTAGCTGCATTATTCTTTGCATTATTTTTTGCTCTTCTGAAAGTATCTTCTTCCAATTCCCTTTGTTTTCCTCTCTCATTTTTTTCCTTTAGGTTTCGCAGTTCCTCATCTGCAATTTGCTTCTGTACATTCAGAATGTCCTTTTCAATAGCAGCATTTTCATTCCGGGCTATTTGGAATTTTTTTTCCTCCTCAAAATACTCTAATTTTATTTGAGCTACTTTTAAGTATTCCTCTGAAAGTTGACCAGAAGTTTTTGTCATGGCTGGTCGCCTTCTTGATAAGAATGAGGAATTTCCAGTACATTGAGGAGTTGCCTCGATTATTCTTATCTATAAATAATACAAAATGAAATTAATGAAGTTTAAATTGGAATAAACAGCAATCACAAAATAATTAATGCTTACAGCAGGCGTATCCACATCCACTTCTTCAGTGATCTTCACTCCCTTTAAAGATTCCTTTTCATGGGATGTAATTGTAGCACATACCTCTTCTTCATTCATCGTTCGAGATGCTGAGGGGTTTTCAAATACCATGCTGTCAGAATCGAATATGTTCTTAAATCCTTCAACGCCTTTTTTATTCATAAGCCACAGAGCAAGATCCAGATTTGGGTCTTGAGGGGGCACCTGAGCTGTTCCACCACCGGTCAGATATACCTCTCTTCTTTCTGCCGCGATGTGCTTCCTCGTGTCCTTTTTTATATTCTCATAAAATTTTTTTAGAGATTCTTTGCCCCTATGATGTCCATCAGGGGATTGTGAATTGAATAAATTCGTAATTTCTTGCCACGCTTCCGTCTTTTCACGCCAAGTAACTGCATTCGTTTTTTATTTTCAATGGTGCCCTTGAAACTATTCACCAAATTTAAAAGTTTATTTTTCTCATTAGAAGAGAAATTTGGAGCTCTTGTTGATTTCTTTTCAACACTATCCATTTTGAATTCACACTTCACAAGGAAAAACCGAAAAACACAAATTATCTGTACGATGTTTGTACGTTGTCTGTTATTTGTTATGTTATAGGTTAGTCATAGATCATAGAAACCGGCATAGAATTTCTTCTTTTCAATTCTCAAGTAGGTCGAATGTATCAATATTTGAATAATCTTACAGCGTTGCCAAATGGCAGTGATCCTTAGCTAAATTTCTGTTAAGTGGTACCGGTGCAAATGGAAATATTTTTGAGTGGAACTTAAGTCTAAGTGGTACCTAGCAACGAGGAACTTTTAAGGGTAAGCGGTGCAAACGGGCGTTAGAGGCCGATTTGAGCATGGGCGAACAGTGTCATAAGCGGATTTTGTTGCCAGACTGTGCAAATCCGTTTCTTCAGTGGATCAAATAACGAAATAATTGCCCAATCTGGCAACGTTGCGGCGAATTTGACGGGCCGCTCACCGCGGCCCAGATCTCACTTGATTAAACAACAATATAAACAAACACTCGAAGTTCTAATGAAGGAAATAAAACAATGATCTATCCTTCAAATACCGGAATAATTGCCTGCGACGAATTTGACGGGCCGCTCACCGCGGCCCAGATCTCACTTGATTAAACAACAATATAAACACTCGAAGTGCTAATGAAGGAAATAAAACAATGATCTATCCTTCAAATACCGGACTAAGTGCCCAATCCGGCAACGTTGCGGCGAATTTGGCGGACCTCCCACCCGAGTCCCACCTCGGCGCAGTTCGCCGATTCTCGTATGCTGGCATATGCTGGCCCAACACACCTACGTTAATGAATCACGCGATAACTTTCGAATGCTTTTTTGGTCTACTGGCGACACTTTTGTCTTTTGACCTTGAACAAAAACTCGTAATTTACCTGCAATATACGAACATAAACATTTCCAATGTTAAAAGGTCCTTGGTTCTGATACTGACCTGCCAGCGAGAAATTTGAAACTTACTGTGAAATGGTCTGAAATTCCACCATCCAACACTCCCACATCATTTAAATCGTCCAAATTCGTGAAAATTAAATCTAACAGTGAAATACAATTTAAAGAAACTCGTGTGGGTAATTTTACTATCTGTTTCATATCATAAGAAAGAAATATATTCTCCAACTGTGCTGATGAATTCATATTCACATCTAACATGTTGATATTAAAATCGCCCAAGCAAACTAGGTTATCATATTCTGTAAAAATATTACTTACAAGATCCTCTATATGAGAAAAGAACCGCTGTATGTCCGAATTTGGAGGTCTATAAACAACACCATATATATAAATTTGGTTCTCAATGACTGCTTTAATCCACATATACTCCATGAACTCATGTGACCCAGCAAGCAAAATATCACCCTCCATGCCATTTCTGAGGTAAATACCCACTCCACCACCACGGCGATTAACCCTATTCTGATTAAAGAATCTATATCCTCCGATAACAATCGTATCCCTCACAGCATCATCGGTCAACCAAGTCTCTGTAACCGCCACAATATCAAAACCTTCCTGCAATACATGATCCTGAAATGGTCCAAAATTTGCTACCAATGACCTTACGTTTATATGTGCAATATGTAATTTCATGTTCCGGTTATAGTGAAAAATAAAACAAGAAAGAAAACAGGAAGAAAAGAGCAATTAAGCTCCAAAAAAGCCGCGAACAGTTGTGAAAAAAATGCATACAAATCCTACATGTCCCGACTATCAAGTAACATTTATTCTTTTACGATCTGCAGAGTGAACACACCATTACAACTTAATGAGTACAAAATAGAAAAACAATCAGTATCCAGTACATACAGTTTAAGAATTTTCAAAGATATCTTTCTCATTTTCAATGCGTCGTGACCGACCATCAACTCTACCGTAAATGTTTCCATTGAGGCACCAAACATTTTTTCCACCTAGCTCCTTTACAGCAATTTTATACAGCCTCAGTCTATTTTGAGTAAGATCTTCCTTCATAGTTATCCCTGTATTCTTCAAAAGTTTACGATTTTTTAGTAAACAAAGGCGTGTGTTTACGTTGCGAAACTGAACCAAAACAGCTGGCGGTCTATCATATTTATCGTTTTTAGAAGCGACTCTGTGACAGTTTTCAACATCATTATAATCTATTCTCATATTCATTTTTTCATGGATAGTTTTCTGAACCTTAAGAAATAGATCTTCATTAGCTTCCTTTTTTACGCCGAATATACGAATATTGCGATTCCTATTATATTGTTCCTGGGTGTCCATGCACTTTTTTAAGTTGTCATTTTCATACCTCAATGATTCGACTTCTGCGGTGAGATTTACTACATTTTCCTCAATTTTCCTAAAACGGTCATTGAATCTTTCCTCCATCTTCGCCAATATAGACTCGATGAGTTTATTCTGGAATTCTTCACTGAGAATGGTGAGAGTGATCTGCTCAGATACATTCTTACGAATATCTTCAATGTCGTTGCGAAGTAATACCATTTTTATATGTGATCCGTATAAAAAACTATAATTATCGAAATATACTATAATTTATCTTCAATATTCAGTACACAACCACTGACTATTTCCTTCGATTCTGCAGAATATCAATAATTCGCGGGACAGCGGGAATAAACACGTCTTACTCGTTTGACATGTCAATGCAATTTTGCAATTTCCCACATATGCCGCAAATGCAAATAAGTGGATTCACTCTGCAATAAAGTCGAGCATTTATTTGAAACGTCCATAATGAGAAATTGTAATAGATTTTGCTAGATATTCTATTCAATAAAAATCAAACTGTTAACTGTTCGAAGTTCCAACCGTTTTCAACTATTTCACTATCAGATTCGTTTATGAAGAATGACAAAAGACAAAACGCGCGATCTGAATAACGGGCAACGGCTTCTTCTCACGATCTTCCACGCGGGTGCATTCGGAAGCACTCGGAATCGAGTGAATCTGAATGGTTAGGCATTCGTGAGAATTAAATTATGCTCGCTTCTCGTATGCTGGCGCAATACACCCTATAGCGGCCCACACACGACCACTTCGGAGCGAAGGTTTGATGCGCGCCGTTCCAAACTCCCGTGCAAAAGTTTTGGTTAGTTCGATCAACGCTCCAAGGTTAGGCGTTTCACTTTGGCGCGGCGCTCTGGCGTGGCGCTCTGACGTGGCGCTCTGGCGTGACGCTCCAAAGTTTTGAAATTTCTAAAACTCAACGAGCCACTCCAAACCTTTCAATTTTGGAAACTTCTACCCCACTAACCATCACTTTTGAACGTGACATTCAATACTGTCACATCAGAATCAAGATATTTTGTGTACGTTAGTGGGCAAGCGACACTCCAGCGTGTATCGTTCAGGAGTGACGCTCCGGAACGCCAAATGCTTGATGCGCGCTCCGAAGTGTTCGTGTGTGGGCCGCTTATGTCACCTATATCACGCGATAACTTTCGAATGCTTTTTTGGTCTACTAGCGACACCTTTGTCTTTTGACCTTGAACGAAAACTCGAAACTTGCCTGTAATATACGAACATAAACATTTCCAATGTTAAAAATATGCTGCTATCCATGTTACAGAGCTCCTTGTGCTTGAAAATTGCCTTTTCATTGAACTGGATGTCCATCAGGGGATTGTGAATTGAATAAATTCGTAATTTCTTGCCACGCTTCCGTCTTTTCACGCCAAGTAACTGCATTCGTTTTTTATTTTCAATGGTGCCCTTGAAACTATTCACCAAATTTAAAAGTTTATTTTTCTCATTAGAAGAGAAATTTGGAGCTCTTGTTGATTTCTTTTCAACACTATCCATTTTGAATTCACACTTCACAAGGAAAAACCGAAAAACACAAATTATCTGTACGATGTTTGTAGTTTGTACGTTGTCTGTTATTTGTTATGTTATAGGTTAGTCATAGATCATAGAAACCGGCATAGAATTTCTTCTTTTCAATTCTCAAGTAGGTCGAATGTATCAATATTTGAATAATCTTACAGCGTTGCCAAATGGCAGTGATCCTTAGCTAAATTTCTGTTAAGTGGTACCGGTGCAAATGGAAATATTTTTGAGTGGAACTTAAGTCTAAGTGGTACCTAGCAACGAGGAACTTTTAAGGGTAAGCGGTGCAAACGGGCGTTAGAGGCCGATTTGAGCATGGGCGAACAGTGTCATAAGCGGATTTTGTTGTCAGACTGTGCAAATCCGTTTCTTCAGTGGATCAAATAACGAAATAAGTGCCCAATCTGGCAACGTTGCGGCGAATTTGACGGGCCGCTCACCGCGGCCCAGATCTCACTTGATTAAACAACAATATAAACACTCGAAGTTCTAATGAAGGAAATAAAACAATGATCTATCCTTCAAATACCGGAATAATTGCCTGCGACGAATTTGACGGGCCGCTCACCGCGGCCCAGATCTCACTTGATTAAACAACAATATAAACACTCGAAGTGCTAATGAAGGAAATAAAACAATGATCTATCCTTCAAATACCGGACTAAGTGCCCAATCCGGCAACGTTGCGGCGAATTTGGCGGACCTCCCACCTGAGTCCCACCTCGGCGCAGTTCGCCGATTCTCGTATGCTGGCATATGCCATAGAAATCATAATATACTTACTCTAGAATGCTAATTCCTTCGAGTTCCGCTGCGAAAAACGTTCCGCATAGGCAACTGATGCACAATGTGCGCATGCTCACCATTAGGTTATTTCACGTAGAACGATGCCAAGTCCCTAAATATTTTGTCGGTCCTATTTTGAGTTCAATATAATTAAACAATAAAAATATTCCATTGGGTAACAAACTTATTTTATAGCTCATGCGCGACTTCCTACGACTATTAGACACATTAATATCATAAGTGAATTGCAATATTTGTGGAATTGCTGAGAAAATTATAGCAGTAATGTAGCAGGTTTTACTGAAAACATGTAGACCGTACAACACCGCTTTTTCTTCCTCACGGCAAATGACTTTGAAATGACCTCAGTGAAAGTTTAGGCAGGGACGGTTTCAGTCACAGTTTACTGGTGCTTTAGTTCCTGTATAACAGTATAAACACTATAAACTGTTATCTTCGTGTTTGACATTCTTCGTGTGCATTTTGGTTTTGTTGTGTGTTGTGTTCGATTTGGATTTTTTCGTATCAGATAAACAATGAACTTTATATTGTTGTGGTGTGATAACAAAGGGAAGATTCCCGGAATTAATTATTTTGGGTACGTATTTAATAAGTTTTTGTATTTTTGTTGTATAAACTCTACGTTACTCAAGGAGCCTATCATTTTCAGCTTGACATAAAAGAGGCATGATGCTTGGATGTCGGCTTTGGGAAGGAATCCCATCGTAGAACATTTGAGTGAGAAGTATGTAATATGTTGCAAACTTTTTTCTTCAGAAGATATATGTAGAGAAGGCAAAAGAATCCAGTTGAGACCGAATGCAGTTCCAAAACTGTATTTACGAAAATGTGATCATATCATTCAACAAGGAAGGTAGGAAACTCACTATTGCTGAAAATATTCTGCCACTTGATCATTAGCTGAAAATAATTCATATTTGTAACTACAATCCCAATGATCCTTGAAGGGATCTGCAGAAGTGGAATAAATATGAATCAGACAATACCTATACATCCATTTTTTACTGTATAAGGTTTTGGATGATGCCCTAATTTGAAATATTCTGAGAAATATGTAATTTTTTCTCATACACTGTAATTTTTTTAAGGCCAGAATGTGTTCTAATTTTTGATTGTATAGTTCTAGGGTCCTACAAAAAAATGCCTCAAAACAGAAATATCCCAATTAATGATTCTTCACAGGAAATTGCTGGAAGTATGGATGAAATGGAAGTATGTTTTTTTGATGGTAAGGAAAATACTCCTGGAGTTACTATTTCTTGCAATGCAGAAAGGTAAGACAATATGAATAATAGAGTCTAGGTTGTTTGAATTGAATTATTTCAGTTATTCCAGAAAGTATTTTTTGTGGAATAGCAATGTGTTTTTTGGAATATGTTGGGAATAAGACCTTCCACAACTTGAGAAATGAGTGTAGAAGGCCAAATAACTACTCTGCTCTCATAGTTAGTGTCTACCATATTATTTATCTAACTATTTATTTAACTTATTTATCTATTGATAAATATTTCTAGTTTTGTATGTAGATATTTCAGGTACTAACATCAATCCCCAGTTTCAAAACTTATATATTTTCCAGAACAATATTGAATTTTCAAACCAAAATCATTTCTATGAATTCAGTTACTAACTTCACAAATTGTAATATTATGTCAACTTCTAAAGTAAAGTTCGAAGTTGTATGACTTTCACCAAATTATCAATATATCCAATTTGCTAACAGTTTTCAGTATCAAATGACAATCTAAAACGAGTAATACTTTGAGATAAAAACAATCATTTTATTTCAGGTCACCCATTAGTTTCACCACTTCCTCTACAGATTCTCCTAGAAGTTTGAGAAGAACTCGAGAAGATACCTCAACTGATAGTGAGGGTAATAAGAGAGAAACAAAAATGATTATACGAGAGATCAAAATCCGACACAACTATTGGTTAGTATTATAATTAAATTAAATTTTGAACTCCAAATGTTCCCATAAAAATCTATATAAAACCTATTGAAAACCATATCTATTATCACACAGTATCAAAAAAAACATTCCTACCTGAAAATTTACATTTATGTATTAATTTAATATTATAGATGTGGAAAACTGTAGGTTTTTTTTATGATAAGCTGGAGAACCTTATCACAACAAGAAATTTGATCCAAACCATTAGAGCTATTTTTAGAGATATATTTAATTATTAATTTTTCAGTGCATCACCTTCAAAACTTCTTCGTCAGCTAAAGGCTGCCAATGTTAGGAAAACTTTGGCCCAAAAAAAATTGAAATAGATTAAAGTGAAGGCTAGACGTTTGAAAAGAAGAGTTTCAAGTTTAAAACAAGTTTTATGGAATGTGAAGAAAAAAAATTTGCTTTCTGAGAATGGTATTCATCTCATGGAAAAATCAATCGCAGGAGTACAGTTATTCATATTGAAAAGGTCCATGGAAGTTAGGAAGAAAAAATCTCAAGGGAAACAATATAAACATACGTTTTGGAATGACATCAAAAATTTGCTATGACATTACAATTCCTATCATCAAAGGCTTATTTATATGTAAGAAATACTTTTGATGGTGCTCTTCCATATCTTTTGATGTACTCGTTGTAATTGTATGATGTGAAGGGCAATTTCGTTCTAAATTAAATACTGGGGATAAATAACGTATTAGGTTAGATGAGTATCAATACCCAATTAATAAAAACACACTCCCAATTAGTGCATAATTTTGGAAAACATCTGATTACCATAAACAGGTAATAGCAAGTCAATCTTGAGAGATAGATATATGCTATCCCTGACTTTTTTGTAGAACTACTTAAAAGGTACATTTCCGTCATACATTGTATCCACGTAGGTCTTACGGTTTTTGCAGTGCACATGAAAATAGCTGATTATGGCTTATTTTTTGTAATTATTGAAGTTATAGTAGGTATCCTTAATTTTTCGGGTAAAAGTATAGCCTATGTCACTCAGGGATAATGTAGCTTTCTAAAGGGTGAAAGAATTTCTGAAATTGGCCCAGTAGTTTTTGAGCCTATTCGTATCAAACACAAAAATACAAATATTTATAATATTAGTATAGATTTTCTTTTGAGTCCACTGTTTAGATTAGAATGAACTAGGTATAAAATTGGATAATATATTTTTGTTTCCAATGCTGTAGTGTCCTTGTCTTGACCTGTTCATTTCCCACTTAAGTATGTAAACTATGTGCACCTTTTCATTCATCATATGAACTGTTAAACATTTATGATTTACGCTTTGCTTTTCATTCGATTGACACATATCTATCCACTCGCACCATGAGATTGGTTCTTTATATAGAAAAAGAACGCAATTCATTATGAAAAATCATGAAATCTTGTGAGTAAACCATCTTTTACTGGATAATTCGAACTCAAAAATAAAATATATTGAAGTAAAACTTTGCAGTTTCATTCAGATATAAGATTGATTTTGGAATATACTCGGAACTCAAAAAGACAAATGACTTGAAGAATGAATATAGGTATCAGAATTCACTCATGAAACGATGCACTAGTAATCAGTGGCGTACCCAGACATTCGTCTTGGGGGGGATATGAAACAAATAATAATAATATTTTTTCAAATTGCAAAACAAGAATAAATTTTTATCTTCTCCCATAGAACAATCTGTCCATTATTCTACTGATTTCGAGCTGTAATACTATCTATAAACCAACCCCGATAGTTATGATAACTCACGTCTATAACTCACTCTAGTACAGATAGGAAAAACAGTTTACCAAATGAATAAAAAAGGTCGGATCGATCGGGAACACTATTTCAGATATCAAGGTAACGTTTTCGCCATTCGTTTTTACATTTCCTTCGGTCTGAATATCCAAAAATTGCAATTGGAAACCGTGAATTTCTGATGTTTTTTACGTGATTCGATTCTCGACCACAGAGATCGCTTTTGACAACTCTGTTGTCAATTTTGAAGAAGTCGAAGATAAAGAATAGTATTCGATTCGCGGTAATGGTCATAACACACTTGATGAATTACACCATTCGCCTGACGGCTCGTGCTGCAAAATTCATCTGCGTGTGTTATGACTTACATTACCGCTCATTGAATAATATTCTATTATCAGAAATTTTGGTTTGCTATCATAAAACAAAGTAAAGTCGACTTGGTCTTTTTGCTATATTATCAATAATTTCATTCTCGGAACTTGGCAATTCCCTGTGTATAGACATCATGGCTTCATCAAATTTCCTTCGTTTGATTAAGTCCGCCAAAGAAGTTTGTTTACTTATGATGATTTTTCCCTGGACCTCTATTAAAAAAATACAACACACCTTTGTAACAATGAAAATAATTATGATGAATGGAAGGCAATGTCAACTCAGGACAAATTCCTATAGGTCGTCTCAAGGAATGAAATAGAAAAATGTCTACTCATCTACTTCATACCAGTAAACAAAATATCACCCTACTGATCCAAGTGCGAATTTAACGCAGTATTATCGGCCGACAAAGGGATCTGGAGCCGAAAACGTCATCTCTCGATAAGATTTATGCACACTTAAATCGCTTGTTTTGATGTGCCGCCAATCGCTGTGATAGTTGCGGTACTCGGAAGGCTTCATATGTCTTTAATTTTTTATTAATAATTTGGTATATAGTCACCGAAGCGAATATATTAGGTATATTGTCAGGAACTTTACAACTCTCTTGGATTTTACGCACTTTTGGACCTAACAATGGATCTTCCTGGGGGGGATATATCCCCCTTATCCCCCCCCGTGGGTACGCCACTGCTAGTAATGCATTGGCAGATCTCCAATACATTTTCATGTTTCCACTATCTTCAGGAACACGAAGAATAGAACTGTCCTTTAGGGATATATTAGTATATTCTGCTCATTTGATTTTTCTTCTGTACTTTACCAAAAGATATTCGTTGTTTGTTAACCAGAATTTGTCTTCCTTGATCCTTGGATTAAGTATTTTTTTTACAAAAACCGGGTTTCTTCAACGCCTGAAGAGGTTTTCAGCTTATTTTCCAGTCGCTGATGATTCCAAATTTACCATTCGAATAACTGTTGAAAATTATCAGTATGTTCAAAACAACTAGTGTCGAATACTATTATGCATTGAATAAATTCAACTGCAACAATAACAGCATAAAATTTCATTGAAGCCGACCCTGTTCAGAAATAACCTAATGGCACACATGCGCATGATGGACCACACTGCAATTTTTACAACACTTTTGTTCAATTGATTAGCATTCTAGAGTATATTATGATTTCTATGGCATATGCTGGCCCAACACACCTACGTTAATGAATCACGCGATAACTTTCGAATGCTTTTTTGGTCTACTGGCGACACTTTGTCTTTTGACCTTGAACAAATACTCGTAATTTACCTGCAATATACGAACATAAACATTTCCAATGTTAAAATCGTAGTAATTACGTATTTATCAAAAAGTTCATTTACTTTGGGAAACTAATGAATTTGAGAAAATATTATGTGAATTCAGAAGACATTTAAATACCTTTTTTCACAACTTGAAATACTCCAGCATGAAAATGTAGTAGTTCCACGAAACCCGCGCCACAGTTAAATCTTCGAAGAACTAACTCCATTTAGAAAGTTGAAAAAGAGTAAATAGAAAGTGGACTTGGCAATGTCGCTTGATTTTCACGAGTGCCAACCTGCGTCTGTTTTAAGTGAAAAAACTTGATAAACCGGAATCATGGCCAACCGCGATACTTTATAAAAGTGAATGGAGTATACAGGGTCTTTCACGAGGAACCTCACCCATATTTATACGGGAAACTACTGAACGTATTTTCATGAAATTCAGCACTTATGAGTATTCCACGATGCTGATGAAATCTAAAATATTTTCAAGGCATGAACACCTCCGGTTTATCCGGAAATGACGTCAACTTCCGTTTTTCAAATTAGAACACCATTTTTTATTGCAGAAATGGATTCCTTAGAAAATTTCAAGTTATTTTGATGTAACATTTTTCAGTTTTGGTTGGAAAATTCTCTCTGAGCGGGAAAATTCGAAAAAAAATCGAAAATAGAGCTCCGCTGAAACAAGAATAACTTCGAGGTTTCTGGATGGAAAATTTTCATTTTTGGGATTTTTCAAGATGTAAGATTGATGTATCCACTTTAAGAATCGAAATCGCGATTCATGATACAGGGGGTGAAAAAATCGCTTTCAAAGTTAGGGATGACAAAATCGTGAAAAATCAATTTTTTCAAATTAGAACCCCATTTTTTTATGGCAGATATTGAATCTACGTTAAAAAATTATGTGAGTGTATGCATCACACCCTTGCCCTAAAATGGATATTTTCTGATTTTATATCCACTTTAGGGCTGAAAAATGTTACATCAGAATAACTTGAAATTTTCTAATTTGAAAAACGGAAGTTGACGTCATTTCCGGAAAAACCGGAGGTGCTCATGCCTCGAAAATATTTTAGATTTCATCAGCATCGTGAAATACTTATAAAGTGCTGAATTTCATGAAAATACGTTCAGTAGTTTCCCGTATAAATATGGGTGAGGTTCCTCGTGAAAGACCCTGTATGTTTGAATTTTGAAACACCAGGAAAGGTAGTGCACCATCTCTCCATCAGTCTTCACTCTCATTGTGAGCTTTATGTTCGGATGTCTTCTGTACCACGGGTAAGAATGACCTTGTATTCTCAGGGGATGTCAAGGGGAGAACCACAAGACCGTTCAAATAGTTCTGACGACTGAAAGAAATAGCATACATGCATACAGTCCAGGAAATGGAAGAAGGGTCCCCAAAGTAAATCTGAATGTTGTAGACAGTCACTGGTCAGAGATCTGTAACCATGCAGAAAGGAAGGGAACTGCTGACAGTCTAACCCGAGGCAGGGTTCTACCCTTCATGCGTGCGATACCTACGTGAGAGACGTACGAAATCACCCTCGTTTACTTCGTCGTTCAGACACACTTCTGGAATTTCGTCGAAAATGAAAGTTTTTCAGGTCATGCTTTGAGAATGCCACAAATGTTTCATAATGCTCAGATGATAACTTTTGACCAACGGTTATTACTCATAGTGATACCACAATAATTAGAGAAAAAATTGCGCAGGACTTTGATTTTCGTCCCCAAAGTTATTCATCAACTTTCGTTTGGAACATAGAATTTCAAGCTTGTCTGATGTACGCACCTGCCAAACAAATACCTACTAGGCATCCGATCTTGGTGATATTTGACTATAGTCTGTTCAAATATAAGAAGGAGGTTTGTAAACAAACAGAATCGTCTGGTTTGCGCACAATAAAGATGCTATTGGTCAAACGGTGATATGAACGCTCGCTTCGACCGCCCTAAGAGACTGCCAGGATCGTACTCGGACTGTGGATGGTACTGGATAGAAATGATTCAATCAATTTGAGTCAGCAATTCCCACATTAGAAATTTTTTTCTCAGAAACTCTAGTGCAAAATTTCTGTTATGATTTGCAACTGTCATAAACATTTTATATCCGACGTACCCTATTTTTTTATTTTGTTTTGTTTTTATATTATTATCTACTAAATAATTTCTCTTTCGGATGCTCGAGATTGCGGCAAGGTTATTCCAGGAAACACCAGGTTTGGGTCCTTTTCCCTAATGGGTGAAAGCCATCTTGATTTGCATAAATATAGGAGTTTTCAATTGACAAGACTCGAAAAAGATCTCTGTTCAAATTTATAATGATCATTAACTTGTGATATCCGAAATATATTTAGTTTCGGTCCATAATTTTATATCATTTTGTACGAAACTCTTTGTCGGCTGCTCAAGATTCCGAAAAGGTAATTCCGGGAAACACAAGGTTTGAGTACTTTCCCTTGATGGATTAAAGCCATCTTGATTTGCATAAATATCGAAGTTTTCGATTGACAAGACCAGTTAAAATACCTAAAGCTACTGTGAAGGTCTAGCTGATCAAGGTGTTTATGGATTTTTGTGTGAAAAGTGTATTGTGTTGGCAAATCTTTTGACAAAGTGTATATTATAGTGTTTATAGAACAATGTCGAATTCGGAAACGGATACTGCATCTGAGGGTGATATGTGGGGACAAGGACGTAGCCAGGAATTAATTTCGGGGGGGGTTTTGAAATTTTGGCAATTGACTTTGTAAGTGCCGGGAATTGTGAGGGTCGCTTTCTATAGCAAGTATTGAACACTGAAAACATTTCGGGGGGGGTTTGAACCCCCAAAACCCCCCCCTGGCTACGCCCTTGTGTGGGGACCACCACGAAATAAGTCCAAAAGGTCGCATTTCTCTGCTGAATAGAAAGAGATAATTTCAAACATTTTTCGAAAAAAATTGGAAAAACATCCTGATTTATCGATAAGAGACTTAGTAGGAATTGTTTCAAAATCCTCAGGGGTGAGTGATTCAGCTGTATTCAGAATTCTAAGATAATATGAAGGGAATAAAACATCTAAGAGGAGAGCCTAGTCGTTAAAAATAATCGATTCGGTTGACGATTTCGATATGAACCTTATCAGAAGAATTGTCCACGGTTTTTTTTCCGGAATGAAATCCCAACGATTGCTAAAGTTCTAGAAATCGTGAATGATGACGTCAGTTCGCCAAATTTCGAAAGAAAAACGTTCTATAAATTATTGAAGAAAATGGAATTGAAGTTCAGTTAAAACTGAACGATTATTTGAAATCTCCTCGATTCGACTCTGGACGGAAAGAAACTTTACAAAGGCCCTCCTATCGCTGCGCCAAACATGTTATTATTGCTCCTCCTTACATTTGAACAGATTATAGACGTCAATTTAAGGTCTACCAACTTAAATGAAATATTCGGATGTGCTAGAAGCTGCAAAGTCAGAATAGCTCATCGAAAAATTCGCTTCACCTATTTTTCATACGAAAAGGTAGGCACAAATGACCTTTGGAAGAGAATGAAGCTTTTTGTACCGTTCCTCGAAAAATTCGCATTACCAGTAACATTTCCTGTTCATCCTTGCATCGCGCAAAAATTGCGGAATTCATGAAAATACAACAGCATTTGCACCGCGAGCATTCTGTGTAGCTTTGCGATGGAAAGAATACCCCTAAACAATGTGAATGCTAACGACCCCCTCTGAAAATATGTGCACGGATAAACCACCATTGTTTTACGTGCACCTCATACGTCTAGTTAGCCGTGCTCCTGTTTGCGTTCGCTTCTGGCCCTTTTTGCCATCGGTAAAATGATCACGTATTTTTTCGTTAATAGGAATGAAAACACCTACAATTGAATCGGGGCTTAAGAGGAATTAAGCGATATTCCCGAACATTTGTCACCCTCCGAAACCTACCCTTGGAGATACGTTCCGAGAATAATCCACGTGAGGGAATGTCCCGATAGATTTCACAAGGTGGGCCATGAGAGTCTCCTAAATAGGGAATAAGGTCTCGTTGCAATTTGGCGGATGCGTCGGTTTCAAAAGTCGACGAAAAATTAAGTTATAATGTATCTTCAATAAAAGCAATTGTAGAGAATTTGTTGACAGTTCTATATTTTTTATTATCTGAACAACTGCTATGTATAATATTTGAATGTCGACTACTATTATAATTTATAATTATGTTTTCTGTGACTGTCACAAAATATTTCATCACAGAATATTGAACCTCTACATTACTCCCCTCCCAGGAGCTGCAATTAGTATTTACAGAAAAATTATTGCAAGTGACGATTAAAATACAATGAACTAAAATATGTTAAATTTGACAATATTTACTACTTAAAATTATTAGACAATTTTTATGGATACCATATCATTATAACGGACAGGAAAATGTACGTGTCGTCCACTTCTAGTCGTATATGATGAAGGAAGAACATTGGAAACATCAGGAAATGCGTTCTCGTCAGTCAAGTCTGTCAGTACATACGCTGGTTTCAGTCTGTCGATTGAAATAGTGTCCTGTTTACCTTGAATTTGAACAGTAAAATATTTTTTTGATCGTTCGATTACCAAAAATGGACCTTCGTAAGCAGGTTCTAGGGGTTTTTTAACCCTGTCTATTCGTACAAAAACATGGGAGCATACCGACAAATCTTTATGGACAAAGATACGTGTCTTATTTTTCTGCTGTATGCTACACGATCTCAAAGTGCGCATTTTCATTTGTAGATCTGTTACGAACGATTCTGAGTCGATTTTAATACCAGAATTTTCAAAAAATTCACCTGGTAAGCGTATTGAAGTTCCGTAAACCATTTGTGCTGTAGTGAAATTGGAGTCTACTTTCAGAGAAGCTCGAATACCTAACAACACTGTTGGCAAAGTATCGGTCCATTTAACGGAATTATGTGCCCTTATGGCTGTTTTGATTGTACGGTGCTGCCGTTCAATTTTTCCATTGCATTGTGGGTGATAAGCTGTGGTATGACAAAGTTTCACTCCACAAAGGGAAGTAAGATGATGAAAAAGTGAGGATGTAAATTGACTTCCGCGATCGGTTATGACACATGATGGTGTTCCAAATCTAGTAATCCAATTCTGGTAAAAAGCACGAGCTACTGTTTCTGCAGATATGTCCGGTAAGGGAATTGCTTCAACCCAATTAGTGAATCGGTCTATAAGAGTTAAAATGTATTTTTTACCATCTGAGACAGGTAAAGGTCCTACAAGATCTATACCTATGAATAACCGAAAATCGTTCATCGGGATCAGAGAATTTGGATATTTCGGATTTTGTATGTTTGGAAATTTTAGTTTTTTGGCAATTCATGCACGATCGTGTCCAATTCTTAACATCTGTCCTGATTCCTGGCCAAACATACCTGGCATACATGTTTTTAACTGTGGCTTTCACTCCTTGATGAGCATAACCATGAACGTGCTCAAAAATTGTTCTTCGAAATTTTCTTGGAATGTATGGTCTAATACGCTCCGTTGAGGTATCACACCATAAAACTATTCCGGTTTGAAGCTGGTGTTGTTTTAGCTGTAATGCAGTACTGTTCTTTCTCAGCTCTGCCAATTCAATGTCAGTCTTTTGTGCTTCTGCGATTTTCTGAAAATCAATTGCTTCGATGCTATCAATTCGAGACAACGCATCTGCAACGACGTTGGCGTTGCCGCTGATGTGTTGAATATTTGTGGAAAATTCTGATATGTACTGGAGTTGTCATAATTGCCTAGAATTGGCCTTTTCATTTTTTTGTCGGAAGGCATACGTCAGAGGTTTATGGTCTGTGTATATGACAAATTCTCTACCTTGCAGTAGGTGTTTAAACTGTTTGACTGCCAAATACACACCTAATAGTTCACGGTCATACGTACTATAAACCTTTTGAGCCGAACTTAATTTTTTTGAAAAAAATGCTAGGGGTTTCCACTTTGATCCGTCATACTGCTGCAGAGCTGCGCCTACTGCGCAATCTGATGCATCAGTAAATAATGCTATCGGCATTTCTGGATCAGGAATAGTTAATAGGGCTGCGTTAGCCAGAACCGATTTGCATTTTTCAAAATCTTCTTCTAATTTTGATGTCCAGATAATCGGTCTGTTATCTTTTTTACGCGCACCCTTAAGCAGTTCATTCAATCCAGCTTGGGTGTGAGCGGCGTTTTTAATGTAAGGCCTGTAAAAATTTATTATGCCTAAAAATTGTCGCAATTCGTGAATTGTCTTTGGTCGTTTCAACTCAACAATAGTTTTTACTTTATCAGGTAGTGGTTTTGATCCATCTGGAGTTATAAAATATCCCAAAAATTCAATTTCTCTGATGCCAAATTTTGATTTTGTTACATTAATTTTAAGACCGAATTTCGAAAGCCTTTCTAAAACCAATTTTATGTGTTGCATGTGTTCATCTTCAGAGGCAGACGCTATAAGTATGTCATCAATATAAGAAAATACGAATTCCAAGCCTCTCAAAACTTCATGAATAAACCTTTGAAAAGTAGAAGGGGCATTTCGTAGCCCAAATGGCATTACTGTGAATTCAAATAAACCAAATGGAGTTGTAATGGCTGTTTTATGCCTATCTTCTTCGGCTATCGGTATATGGTAGTAAGCTTTTTGAAGGTCAATTTTTGAAAAAATTTGTTTTTTACCTAATATGTGATTGAAATCTTCGATCCGAGGAATGGGATATCGGTCAGGAAGAGTTCTCTCATTCAATCGCCTATAGTCTCCACAAGGACGCCAAGAGCCGTCTTTCTTTTGGACCATATGTAAGGGACTAGCCCATTGTGACTTGGATGGTTGAATAATACCATTGTCTAACATAAACTGTAATTCTTTTTTAGCTATACTTAATTTTTGGGTGTCAAGACGTCTGGGTTTGGAAAATACTGGCTGGCCTGTTGTAACGATATGGTGTTTAACATTGTGCTTAACATTAGTAGGAAGAAAATTTGGTCGAGTTAACTCAGAATAATTGTTCAATAGTGCACTGAATTTATTAAGATTTTCACTGACTAAAGTACTCACTACATCTTCTGATGTGATGGATGCCAATTCACCTTTTTTAGAAAGTTTTGTGTCACCATCCACCAACTGTTTCCTCTTCAGATCGACGATTAGGTTGAATTTTCTTAAAAAATCAGCACCCAAAATGCCTCTTGAGGTTTTGGCGATGATGAATGGCCATTTGAAGGAACGTCTCAGACCTAGATCTATCTCCATGATTTTTGTACCATATGTGGGTATTCGAGTACCATTAGCAGCATACAGATAGTAGTTGTCATTGGAGTTAACCATGGATTTGTGGTTATATGGAACAATTGACACATCTGCACCGCTGTCTACCAAGAATTGCAATCCCGTGTTCCTGTCTACCATGAATAAACGAGAGTTGCAGCAAGTGACTGAATCAGTAGTAGGAGTTGCTGCACTTTCCACTACTGACTGAAGTTTTCCGTCTTTTTCCATGCACAAGGATCAGTACATTTTTCGGGTCGGCATTTTTTACCAAATTTATAGTGAAAATAACAATATTTTCCTTCGGGATTGTACTTCCGTCTTGATTTCGATCTATCTCGATTTCTTCCAGGTGTTAGACTACGCCTAGTAGGTCTGTTCCCATAACATATGCCAAACTGTTTGATAACCTTACTTAGCTCAGCAACTTCTGATTTCAATTCTTGAAGATCATTTGAAGTACTTCTACTTGAACTTGGATTTGAACCATTGATAGCATACAATTCATTTGGTGGGTTCAATTCATATATTTTATCAGCCATGGTCGCAAGACGATCAACATCTTCTTCACTTGTGATAACTACATTTTTTATGTTCACAGGTAAATTTTCCAACCACAAGGTTTTAATTACCCTCTTCGAGATATCAGTACCAGCAAGGGTTTTCAATTTTCTTAAAAGTTGACTTGGTTTCAATTCGCCAAGGTTATGCCCTGCTAATAATCTTTTAATTCGTTTTTCTTCACTTTCGGTAAAAATGCTTGTCAGCCTTTCTTTTGCAAGCTCATATTTATTTTCTTCTGGGCCTATAGCTATATCCCAAATATTATCGATTAGTGATGGTTCTAATTGAGATATCAAGTAATCGAATTTTGTCAGATCCTTTTTGATGCCATTTATGCGAAATTGTGCATCTATTTGGTAAAACCATCGTTCGGGTTTTTCTGCCCAGAATGGTGGAATCTTTATTGAAATTTTGCTGATTTCAGGAGAATTCTGATTCCCTGTAGTAATTTGCTCTTCGGTAATTGGAGATGCAGTTTCATCATTCTGAGTACATTCACTCGTCATTGCTTCTTAAAGATGTATGCACGATAAAATCAATCGTAGGGGTCACCAATTATAATGTATCTTCAATAAAAGCAATTGTAGAGAATTTGTTGACAGTTCTATATTTTTTATTATCTGAACAACTGCTATGTATAATATTTGAATGTCGACTACTATTATAATTTATAATTATGTTTTCTGTGACTGTCACAAAATATTTCATCACAGAATATTGAACCTCTACAAAGTTACGTAGGCATTATACAGGGTGAGTCTTTCTTACAGACATTCTAACTGTAGATTCCTCCCGTCAAACGGAACACTTTTTTTTCTACAATTTTTTCAAAATTCGGTTTCGTTTGACAAATACGGGATGTCGAAAATTAATGAAAAAAAAAACACTTTTCTGTTTATATCTTCGGAACCATTATTTCAAATGGACTGAATTTTTGTTGATTGGTTACTCTATTTATAGTCCATAAATTCCTCAATCAAAACTTGTTCAATATCTCTCCTGGTATAAAAGTTACAGCGTAGCCGACTCATAAATACACGCAAAAATACCATAAATCCATTTGAAAAAGATAAACGATCCATATTTTCGAAAAAATCAATCATTAAAAAAACTAAAAGTATTCTCATGTTTTTTCAATAAAACGCGTCGTTTTCGACTTATTTGACGAAAAAATCATTAATTCAAGAATAATCTGGATGCTTCCCTGGATTGAATCTCATCGAATATTATTCCTTGTTTGGTCTTTAAACCAGTTAACAATGTAGTCAGGATATTTATGAACTTTGTCGAACTTGAATTCAAATGATGGAAAACGTTTGATGTAGAGAATTTTCATAATAAAATCCCACAAATGTGGGAGATGAAATTGAACACCAAGGAGCATTTAATACGCACAGTTTCTATTGAAAATTTATTGCTACCGTTCCATATTGAATACAATATTGAACAATAAATAAGGATTCTTCCGTGATATTTTGTGGATATTGACCTAAGACGAGTCGCTTATTGACTCCTCCAAATCCTCCATAATGAGAGCCGTCGGGGCGAGATCCAATGCCAAAATCCCTTCCTCAAAATGAAGGTTTTACTGGCAGGGACGAAATAGATCGACAAAGCCCAGAAGGTGCGGAGATTTACCGAGCGTGACACGTAGCTGTCGCTGCGGTCTATGTCACCCTGGCCCAAGGCCCCGGTGCCGTTCTCATTCTCGGCGACAGCCACGCTTCAATTACTTCAAATAAAGCCGCCAGTGGAAGGAGCAGTCGCGACATTAAATATCAAGAATCCCGTGTTGTTCACGGAGGGGAACAAGAAGACGCCCTTAATTTATGGGAATCAGGAAGAGAATTCCGACATTCTGGAAGCGGCAGATCCAATAAGTTGGCCCTTTGAATGGTAGTTGTTGATGGAGGTTCCTGGGGTTTGGTGGATTGTGAAACTAGTCCAATAATTTTCGCCATCTATAATACACTAGATGTTAAGAATTCTTGAAGTCATAATCCCTATTCTGTCGTCGAAATCCTCAATTAGTGGTAATCAGCATTAATTTTGGAATGATCAAGGGACCTCTGCAGGGTTGAAACGCGAGAGTTTCTTGTGACGTTATTCACACTCAAGTAATTGCCCATGTGCATTGTTCAAGATATCGGCGAAACATAAAGGTTCGGTGATTAAGTCGTGTGAGGTTTACTCCCTATTGATGGAGGGTGTTTCAAAAATTGCGCTGTTTTTTCAGAATAATTAAATGGTCTAAGATCCGGTATAAGAAATATATACCCTCCTCTGTTATTTATTGGTGATAAGAAATAAATGATAGATGACATTTACATCGTCACATTGCGATTGCACATAGGTTGCCTAATTAAATCTGGTTCAGATAATGTTAAATTGTTAAATCTTCAACAA
Source organism: Adalia bipunctata (assembly GCA_910592335.1). Lineage (NCBI taxonomy): Eukaryota > Metazoa > Arthropoda > Insecta > Coleoptera > Coccinellidae > Adalia > Adalia bipunctata. The sequence continues at coordinate 26,698,481 of OU342950.1, forward strand.
AAATTTTTCAATAAATTTCCCTCATCTGTTATTTGAAAAAATCGTCAACCAGAAGAGAATGGACACTGAAGAATTGGAAAAGTAATGGTTGCCTGCTTTTTTCTGGGTATAATTGTAGGGTTGCCAGGTTTGATGAGGTGACTCGCAGTAGTGAAATTACCCTCATCTGTTATTTGATCGTATCAGATGTCAAATGAAAGCTTATTTCATTCTCAATCTGACTGTATAGGGTTGCCTTACTCAAAAGTTGATTCAGTCTAGGGTTGCCTCAATTTTAGATGTAGATTTTAGACAGGAGCGGTGACAGATATGAGTTGCGCGCTCAACTCTATGTGACAGACAATGATGGAGGGAATTCCTATGATGATGATTTTTCTCATTATATATAATAGATTGAGAATGAAAAAGCTTTCATTTGACATCAGATACGATCAAATAACACATGAGGGTAATTTCACTACTGCGAGTCACCTCTTCAAACCTGGCAACCCTACAGTTGTACCCGGAAAAAAGCAGGCAACCATAACTTTTCAATTCTTTAGGGTCCATTCTCCTAACTGGTTGACGATTTTTTCAAATAACAGATGAGGGAAATTTATTGAAAATTTTTTGTTAAAGATTTAACAATTTAACATTATCCGCACTAGATTTAATTAGGCAACTCATGTGCAATGTGTCAATGTAAATGTTATTTATCATTTATTTCTTATCACAAATAAATAACTGATGAGGGTATATATTCCTTATACCGGATCTCATACTTAAAGTATAGATGGCGCACTGAATTCGTCTGGGTATTTTGACATTTAAGAAGCGTGATGTATGATATTTATGAAAATTGCTTTGTTTTGTACCGATTTTACTTTACTTTACTTATCGACGATTATATGAACTCAACCTTTTATTGGAGAATGTATAGCAAGGAGGAATTATGAAATGTATTTTGTATATGCGAATGTATAGCAAGGTGTTATGATTACAAACACTAAAACTTTACTCTTCATATTGCTATAGTCTCTTCAACATAAGTTTTTGAAGACAAGCTCGAAAATAAGGCAGGTCCATTTCCTCGGAATGAAAGTGGGAAAGATCAACAATGGATTGGGGTAATCGAACAACTAGTTTTTGCTCAATTTGACTTTTGTTCATTTTGTTTCATTTTATTATTCCGTCATGTCATTTTGCTCGTTAAGTTACATTGTTTTTTCATTTTTTGATTGTTTTTTGAGCTTTCTTTATTTTCTCTCAATGTTTTCAGCTTCACTTACGTGATTACTCCTGAAGATGAGCTTTATTAAGCTCGACATATGTTGAGAGATTTAAAATCACCTGAGTAAGAGCGAAACACGATTCCTCGAGATTCGAGACGAACGTTACGCTACGGCGGCGAAATTATCTGGTATAGTGTTTTCTATCACCTATTATGGATCGCCCAGATATCAGGACATTCACTTCAAATGTAACTTGAACTGCAATAAACGTCACATATGTATATCCAATTTTATGAGCTTTCACTGAAAATTGAATGAAATTTGAAGACATGATTATTGTCACTGAAAACCCGGAATAATCTCCCAAACTTGATCCAAATTCTTGGGTTGGGAACCTTTTCAATTGCCGACCCTATATCGGTCGACAGGGGTATTTTCAAACAAAGAACGAGAATTGTAACTAGAGGCATATGAAACAATATTGCAGTTCAAGGGTTCGATCCCATATGGTTAATGCAATTTATCTATATAACATTTTAAAAGGTTTTTTTCTGGTGGACAAGGATACGGCATTCATGGAATCCAGATGTTGCGAAGGGAGACGCAACAGGCTTCGTACGCGATACAACAACGCGTTCAAATTGTTGAATTATTTTATGAAAATCAGCGTTCTGTGAAAAGTGTTTTCAGAAAATTACGTAAATTTTATGGTTTACATAATCGTCCATCTGAAAGCTCTATTGGTCGAATTATTAAAAAAATTCGAGAGACCGGTTCGGTGGAAGACCAAAAAAGTGAAAAATACAGTCGTAGCGGTCGTTCACAAGAAAATATTGATTTGGTTCGTGAAAGTGTTGCTGAAAATCCTGAAATTTCCTTGAGACGACGTTCACAACAAGTTGGACTCAGTGGCTCCACAACATGACGTATTTTACACAAGGATTTAGCTCTGAAGGCACATAAGATTCAAATAACACAGGAAATAAAGCCACTAGTTCATTTGAAACGTCGGTCATTTGTCGATTTCATCAATGAACAACCAGATGATTTTTCTCACAAAAATCATGTTTTTCCATGAGCCACATAATGAGCTTGATAGCTATGTTAATAAACAAAATTTTTTTAACTGGGGTGAGGAAAATCCCTGAATTATTCATGAGAAACCTACGCATCCTGAACGAGTCACTGTTTGGTGTGCATTATGGTCAGGTGACCTTTCTTTTTTGAAAATGCTGCTGGCGAAGCTGTAACTGTCAATGGTGATCGATACCATCGGATTATAGTCGAATTTTTGGTGGCCTGCATTAATGAATATTGCTCTAGAAAATATTTGGTTTCAGCAGGATAGCGCTACACCTCACTTTGAAAATGACACAATTGATTCATTTAGACAAAAACTTCCTGGACTATTTTCTTTAGGGTTATGTGAAAAGCCAGATTTATAAGAATAATACAAATTGATTTCTGAACTAAGAGATGAGATGAAATTTTTCATGTCATTAGTGAGATAGGGTCCTCAAATATGTCAAAATGTCACTGAAAATCTTAACAAAAGAGTGGACGTCTGTAGAGCTGCAAGAGGAGTCAATTTGGCAGATATTATTTTTCGTACATTAATGTCAAAACTGATACTTCAATTAGCAATAAAAAAAATTTAGAAAATGAATGCAAATTATGTGTTTTATCTATTCTAAAGAAACGCGCAATTTTAAACATCTTTCAGATTCAATGAGGATCGTTCAATGTAAACCTACATTTTCAAGAAAATTTTCTAAAGAAATTTCATCACCTGTATCCATCGGATTCCCTCGGAAGAACCAGGACATCCGCAAATCGGGTTAAAACGGGCGCAAAATCGGTCAACAAGCTGCCCCATCCAAACATTCCAAACCCGCCTTATGAGCCATCCATATATCCGAGTTGGCCATGACATCCGATGTAATACAGCGTTCTATCCGGTTGCGGAGTTGCACTATATCGTCACTTTGTCAGTCACAAACGTGATGCGGTATGTTGTGACCGCCCCAAGCGCCAGTTGCAACGTGCTTTATGCATATTATAGACGGGAAGCTCGTAGCGTTGCTACGTCTTTGAGACCGGCATTTAGGTGTGCTATAATGGCGAATTTCGTCGCTTTTTGACTTGAACCGTGTTTGAGACTAGTCTGGATATAAACATATGGATGTGTTCTTGTTTCTTTTAGTTATTGTTGTATCTTGATCTTGCTGTGAGAAAAATTATAACACAGTGTTAATCATTCAAGAGCTCTTGTAGAGACTGCTGTACTAATTATTATCACAATATCCCTTTCAGCACCAGAAAAAAAAAGTTTACCAATTTCATGGAAACTCGTTCCATTTGGCCATCAGGGCATAAGTAGATGATAAAAATTGGTCTGAAAAATTATACCACGGGTTCAGAAAAAAAGTACCAACACGATTGTGTATGCTGGGGTTTAATTCATACAGAAGAACATTTTTTACAAGATAGTGATTGAAAAAAATTATATAGTATGAAACATTAAAAAATAGGTATAAATAAATATCGCATTTGATGCACCTTCTACGGGTCCTACTTTTGCAACCATCATGCCGGCAAAATCTCGCAGTTGTTAATGCATCGGCGATGGGAAAATGCTCGTATCAGTCGTATCCATCATGTTTTTTATCTTAACCAGGTAGAGGTGCTCTATAGTTTTGCAGTTTAGGATTTGAATCGGCTTCGTCATCTTCGATTTGATTTTGGTATTCACTGTTTTTTGTATTTGTTCTACTTCGTAATCATCTGATGAATCTGAGTCGCTCTCATCAAGACCCCTTGCTGGAATGGCACTGCCATCCATACAGAATAGTTATTTAATAATTCTAATATCTCCTCAACCTCTTGTTGTTTATCTAAGTTGTAATCTTGAAAAAAGAACCTATATGCAAACATCTAGCCCGCACAAATGTGTAGGAGCAGATTGAGTACTAAAAACTAAACTACACAATTGTGTAGGTACAAGTTTAAGGTTCAATTTCGACATGAAATTAAAATTTTTATTCGAATGTCAATACATAGTTAATAAGTACCATAATTGTGAATTCAAAACATGCAGTATCACTTTCTAATTATTGTTTGTTGCTAGAAAATAATACTTACATTTTCGGCGAAAATTTCGACATTCCATCTTACCAAACACCAACACCAGAATGAAGAACCCGTACAAACGCACGTGAATGACGCCAGTTCCAACTTGTAAATGATACATACACGAACGATGTCGCGCGTCGAGAGCGTTATATTTCGC